>JAKEPQ010000765.1:570000-1990000 GCA_024500445.1 Entomyzon cyanotis | reverse complement strand
GGAACAAAAATAGTGGATTCTTTATCCTGGGAAAGAAGTCCTGGGATTTTAGAGTATAAATATTTTTTCAAACCAAAATATTTCATGGAAAGCCTTATGGTTTGAAGTACAGTGAAAATCAGACTAATCAACCACAACACTCCTCTGTGGCCTTACTGTGAAGCTGTGAATTTAACTGTGTGATCTTGTTATCCTTTTTCCTTATTTCATCCTCTTTGCTAATAGTACTGTAGTTTTTGTTCTCTTGCATCAGATTAGCTCCTGAGCATGATAACAGTAAGCTTGACTTGTCTGTGAGGGACTGGATGTATCTCTAAGAGGGCAACAATATTTTCCTAAGTTTCTGCAGCATCTACCACAGAGAAGTATGTGCCCCCAGTGGGCCACTTGGATGCTGCCACACTATAAACTGATGAAGAATAGTAGGTATTTAAAAAAATGCAAAGATTTGTACTGGATATTTTAAAACTAACTTTTGCCTTTAGAGTTAGCTTTAGCATATGTCTGAAATTTGAAATGCAGTAACAGTTTTCTGTCAAAATAAAAGGAGACAGGCTTAAAAAAAAACTTAGATATTCAAATGCTTACCTTGTTAAAAACAACAGAATTATTATAAATCAATATTTTAGATGACCATTTTAATAAGCAATTGAAAAACAACAATGGGGAAGTGAAGAAAGGCTGCACTAGTGGATATTTTAATATATTTTTCTTAGTAAAAAACCACCTGACTTCAACATCCTAGAAAACTAACTAGAAAAAAGGAAAGGTACAATTGGGAAAAGCTTCAACACTTAAAGGAATATTCTTGTGTCATAATTTAGATACCTCTATTAGTGACTGAAAACCAAAAGTTACACAGTTTTTATTTATTTTAGTCTAAGGCCACAGGAAAAATAACCATCATCAGTCCTTTTCAATGCTAGAGGGAGGAACAAAAAAACCCAATCTAACAGAAACTATTTTTTTGTTATTAGACACAGGAATCAGAAGTAGACTTAGAGATATAGACAAAATGAAATAATAGAAATCAAAAAAAGGGAGCAACCCTAAAAGAAAACAAATTAATCAACAGAGACAGAAAAGATTAAGACTAGTAATGAGAAAGACCTAACAATACCACAAATGATTTATGACTGTTGCAGAAAACTGTTTCGACCATGAAAGAAATGTCTCCCTCCATAAGGCATGCCTTTTCTCGAAAGGGATGCCTTTTGCACAAATATATTCCTTAAAGATATCCATGCAAAATGTATTAGTTACACTATTTTTCCCCCTCAGAAATATATTTCCAACAGTTATTAAACATGGTCTTTGTGCCACTTCCATGAATCTAGTACCTATAGCTCTCTTACCAGAAATAAAAAACGTGTTCCTAGTTTAAAGATCTCTTGTCCTCACCTGTCCTATTGTTCACAAGTTCTAAAAAATAAAAAAGAGTGATGACCTGGTTGTGAAATAGCTACAAGACAGAACATGAACCCATTTTTCAAGGCTCCCTTCTCCCTGGTGGAGAGGACAAACACTTAATGGCACTTTTTTTTAGTGTAGGCTTTCCTTGATGCTGTATCTTGAAGGTGTTGAACCACCTTCAAGAGGGATTTGCCATGTGATGTGATGACTAATCCAAAACCCCTTTTTTAAGGGGAGAAGTGAGGGGAGAAGATCTCCCTGTATTCAAAAGACAAAGAATGTATAGGAATGTGAAAGGAAACCTTAGGAAAACCTCACCTTTGTCAAGAGTGGAATAACATGGATCCTGAAGATGAAGTGTAACAGTTTGATAACAGAATTTTCAATGCTAGTTCAGAACCAGCTCTGATTTGTGCTTGGTTGAATAGGTGTCAATGCAGACCTGACCTGGTTTCACTGAAAACATTGCTCTCAACCATCATAAGTTGATGGAGCAGTCCCAAGAGCCATCTGACCCTTCATCAGTTATAGGATTTTCTAGGAGCATATGAATTTTGAGTAACAGAGATAAATATTGGAATATGTGCTACACTGAAGTTGGACATCTTGTTTACTAGTTTTGGGGTTTTTTCCTGAGAAAAAGATTTTGTCATTAAATATTGTGTATATTGTACAAATTTCTCATTTGGCATGTACACTCTTAATTTAGTCTCACAACTCGGCATTATGAAAGGGATTAACACTTTTTTTGGTAATGATGATGCATTAAAAAAAAATTACTGAGATTTTTTTCTCCATTATCATTATTTTTCTCAACATATAAATAATTCAGAAAGGGAAAAAAAATCAAAACAGCAAACCGAATTCACATTTTGCTAACCCCTTACTCTGGCAAAGAATATCTTGATTTCTTCTCCTTTAGTGAAAAGTATATCATGAGAAGAAAGCAAAGTAATTTTGATCTTATTCAAAGATTCAGTTTATTGTTATGCTGAAATTCCAAAGAATACCACTGAGCAGAATCAATGCTTTTTAATCTTTTTGCTTACCTTTTTTCAAACTTTTTACTCCTGTTATGTTAGCTTAAATATACAGATGGCTTGGGAAAAAAGTTATGCATTACTGGATAGAATTTGATTTTTCATGCTCTATTTTTCTTACTGCTGTAAAAGATAATGCATTGTATCTTAAAATCCAAGTACCTCTTTGTGCAATAAGCTACTTTAAACACCTATTCTCATATATGGAAAAATTGTCTGTTTCTATTATATTGAAAATATAATGCATATAAACAATAGACTACTGTTCTTAAAGAATCCTTCATGTTTAAAATCTCTCAGCAACAAAGTAATGAGTCATATAACATCAGCGAAAAACTCTATTAAGAACATGGGTCTGTCATCATGTCCAAACTATTTTACATAGAGTTTCTAAACACAAGCTGAACTGAAGAGATGTGTGTCAGTCTGGAAAATGAAATTTTGTCCAACAGAGAGATTAAGAATTACTCTTTGTTTTTTTTAACAATCAGCTCCAAGCCACATGAACTACAGCTACTCAATAAGCTACATAACATGAATCAGCATGTCTTATCTAGAGCTAAAGGCAGTGTTATTACCTGGTCTCCTACCAATTTAGTAGACTATACCAGTTACCAAATGTATCCCACTTTAAATGCTCACTAAGGGCAATTGGACTCTTCTGAAGAGCTCTGAGAACATATATGACAAACCACATGCTCAAAATAATGCAAGCATTTGCAAGACATTACTACCACCTAGGTTTTGTATGAGAATATGTGGATTTTGTAAACGCAGAATTTTAGTAATATTGATATTTATAAAGTTACATCTTTAGGGGCTAGTTTATATACTTAAAACTGCTTAGTATAAATCTTATAAGAAAGGGCTAGTCTGTCTTGTATTTGGTACTGACACAAAGAGAGAAACTACTTAATATTCTTAAACCAAAATATTTTCATGATAAGATGTCCTAAAACAAATATTTCACTGACATCTGCTGAACAGATGACAAACTAAATGGTCAGCTTGTGCTTTCTAGTTTTGCCATAGAGTGAGCTGCAAAGGAGCTTCTCCTTGACTTCCCAAATATGAGAAAGATGAGGAATACGCAGGCTGAAAGAAAACTGTGTTTATTAGTGTTTGTACTTTAGAGTCTGCTGTAGATTAAGCCAGATGTAAACCTCTATGCTTGTAAACATATAGCGTACAATTTTCCTTGCTCTAGCATTAGTATTAGATGCCTTTAAGACAGGTTGAAAACTACCTGTGTTGGTCAAAAAAGTGGCAAAACTAAAGCAATAAGAGTGTTCACAGGAAAAGATGCCTATAAAAATAAGAAAACTATGTATTTACACTGATACTTTTGTTCTTCACCTGCATATGTGCAGAAAATACACTGATTTCAAAATTCAGTACTTCTACCTTTGTAGCTATGACAATACAAGCCATCCTCTTATGAATGTAATAATGCTGAGCAATGATAAGCTCATACAAACATGTAATGAATATAAATCTAATGTAATACTTAGCTAAATAATTTGTGCCACAAGGATGTATGAAACACTGTTTTGAAAATTCAGAACAACCAAAGGGAATATCAAGGAGAAATAACCTAGAGCAGGAAAAATCATTTTGATGAATTGGGCTTTATTAAAGTTCTTTTTTTTTTTCCCTCAGCAAGAGTAAAGACAGACCTTTCATGTTAAGATAATAATATTTTAATCCTCAGAAAAAAGAAAAATTAGGATCTATTCCTTGAGGAGGAAATTTTACATTAAAACCTACGGGTTTCTTTGGAGACATTTTCAACACAAAGCCTTTCAAATTTAAGTAAAGGAGGAAAATGGAAAAATTCAATATTGGGGAAAAGATGATGTGCACGTCAATATTTCCATCTCTTCCTTGAAAGCTTTTGACTGGTTTTGCCCACTCTTGCCAAATGACCAGCTGACTAATTATATATTCCATATAGAAATATAGCCGATTTGTTCATTTCAGGTTCCACGTGGAGACCAGTCAAATTCAGCATCCACAGTTGCTTCTCAAGTGTGTTTTAAATCTCATGTATTTAGTCCCAAAGAACATGAGATAATAAACTGCCCATAATCCAAAATCTTGAACCTGTTTCACCAAAGTGAATAGAATATTTTAGACATACTCTGGCAGTTTCAGGCCTCATCTTACTGATAATAATGTGCTGCCATTAGCGTGAGACAAAATAAATGTTCACAGTGATGGGGGCTGTTGGAGATCAACTTATTCTAGCTCATGTAACTCTGCATTAAAGAAAAACCTGACATACAACCTTATCAGAATCACGGATGATTCTTGTCTTATTAGTGAGCTTTCTTGCTAGGAGTGTCTTTGCAGCCATCCCTTATACAGATTGTTTTAACACCATTGCTTTCATAGCCAAATATTTTGTTTATTAGATTCTACCTACCTATGAACATAAATATGTACAGATGTATATGTTTGCACACATCCATATTCTATATTCACTAACTATACATGCACAAAGCATATGTGTACATACACATACTTACAAGTAAGAGGAGAAAGATGAAGGCTTGCTAATGCAGATATCCAATTATGCTGTATGTACATGAATGAAAGACACTCTTCTGCTAAGAGATTAGCATGAATATTTAAATGAACACAAGGGAACCCAAAAGAGTAGCAGTTTTTTGTAAGATCAAGAGCTTCAGTCTTATGCAGAACTGTAGTTGTATGTATTTCTTCAGCTTTACATGGCAGTACATGATTGTGTGCATACATATGTTCAAAATTCATGGCATACTTTTAGGAGAATATTTATGTCTCACCCAAAGTGGGGCTGGAGAGAAAATTGATTTCATTGTTCTCACTGCAGCCTCCAGGCCCTATTTGAAGCAGGTGTTCAAATAAGGATTTAAATATAGGGTAATTTAAAACTGAACTCAGAAAAGAGCTAATTTGAAGGAAGGTGAAGTTCTCTGTCAGTTCTTATTTTACATCATCCCATTCTATTATTTTGTAATTATGTCGCATCATGTTGTTATGCTATTTGTTCAAATTACCCTAAAATTACAATCAAATATTATTACTGGCACTTAGTACACTGCATGATGTATTTAATTGCCATTGTGTCAAACCAAATGATGTTGAATGAGTACTCTATTGAATATTTGTAGAAAATTACTTTTAGAATTTAATTTCCTGTTGCAGAGTTGGATTTTTGAAATTTTTTCTTCAGTTTGGAGAAGCAATTAGCACAGGCTATAAACTACCAACCTACATAACGTGTGTCTTAAAAATATAGTATTTTTGACTCACCAAAAGAAAAATTTCTGAAAAACTCAAGTCTAGTTTTCAATTTTTTTCAGGCAGGAATTTATGGCAATTACAACTGTCAATTCTAAGTACCTGTTTTTCATGAGATTTTCAAAGTCCATGTAGCCACCACATACAGGCATCCCTTTGAGGCAGAACTTGGGAAAATATGGGCAAGAGAAACTATAGATCCAATCTCAATTATTTTTCATTAGACTTATGTTCTAAGCACCATATCTCCACAAAAGACTCTGCTGTAAAAATATGCAAGTATTTTTCTGAATGAATTATTTTCAGTGTTTATTTAGTTGTAAAACTCTATTAGTCTTAAAAAATAAGCAAAAGTCCCTTTGTTTTCCTCCAGGTAATGCAGCCTATAGGTTTGCAGTCAGGGTAAGGTGATATGACTCTGCAGAAGTCAGCATTTCACAATTTAATATCAATTGTGGATTACTGCCCCTGCTTTACTTGTCAGTAACAAATGCTTGCCTAATTTGGTTTAGCCTGCACCTAAATCTTACCTCTGCTCTCTTTTCTTCTTTCTCATCCTTTATATCCAGAACATGTTTATAACCCTTATCTTTTCAATTTATTTCAAATAGTCAGAATAAGAAACTATGGTGTCTTTTCCCTTTAAAATAGTTGTTTTATTATCCATCTTCTTGGAACTCCTGTATTCTGTAAGTGTAATTCTCCAGCTGTGTTAATTACTTGGTAGTAGTTGTCAACTAACATAATGTCTGATTGCTTTCTGCATAAAGATAAAATTATGGTTTGTTAAGTGTACAAATATTCTTGCTCTGTTTTTTCTCCATCAGTTGAGTTTTCACTAAAATTTTGGGAAAATATCCTCTTTACTTTCTTCATAAATGCTTTCTTCATAAAACGCATTCAAGCAAATAAACAAACAAATAAAAATGCTTAAAGAATAGAAGATTGTTCATATTTTGTAACAATATAAATCAGAAAAGTAAAATAAAAGTGAAAATGAAGGTTATAACCATGACTTACTGATTGCTGTCAGATTAGACACATCATCAGGAATAAAAAATGGTTCAATTTTCTTCCCAGACTTATTTTGTCTATTTATTCCATAGCTCATCTAAAATCTTCTAGGCATAGTTCAATTTCATATTCCTACAATGAAAACCTTGTGAAAACCTCTTTACTTGTCTGACTTCCTGATCTTATTTTTCTGTTATTTTTGTAATATTTTGCTTTCCAGTCCTCTCTGTCACTCCTCTGTCTTTTTTACATTCCCAGGTAGTCTCAGTCTGAACTAGCTGCAGCGACTCTAATTACTGCCTTGCAAAGTGATTCTTCAGACTCGGTGATAAGGACAACATCAGCAGCATACCTGATATTACAGCATTTGCTTCCTCTAATTTGAATTCCTCTGTTGTAACCCTCAAGATAAATGTGCATTACCATTTCAGTATAAAGCCTGAACAGATGCAGTGGCATAACAGAGCCCTGCTGAACTCCTTCCCAGATGTTAAACCTCTCTGCTGTTCCTTTTGCTGTTGGAGCTGCTGCTTCCTGCTCACATTAAAGTTAGGATAGTGAATGACCACATTTAAAAAATGTTAATTGAATACAGATTTGTCTAGAAATTAAGTGGCAAAGCATGAAGGATACTTCATATAGAACACAGTTGTTTCTTTGTTGCATCCTTTTCCCTCTTCTTGTTACTAATTAAATCTAGAATCTGACTTTTATTATTTTATGTTAATTTATCAAGTTTAAATATTTAATGGAATTAAGGAGTTAAGGATGTATATTTCACAGGGCCTCCCACTTAGGCCTGTAACATATCTCCACCTCTTATAAACAGAATTCTCAATTATGTCTCTAGAGATTTTAGTGACAGAAGATATTAGTGCTATCAGAAATTGATTTTTGGAGGTAAAGGCTAACAAAGAAAAGGCGAAGATTATGTTATGCAAAGATATGGTCACAACAGTTGTCCAAGACTGTGTGTACTGTCCCCTTTCCAATTTGAGTGGTCCTCCAAGTAAAATCTGAAAACATGATATAGCAGCAAGATTGTTCCTCAGCCTGTATCTCGACAGCAGAGTACCCCCATCTTTAGAAACAAGGGCATCATTACAACCATTCTCAGTATCCTTGTTACAGAGTTTTCTTTCTTTAAATCCACTGGTTTTGAGCTGAAATTAGAAAGTTGGAATCAGTTTCAGTGTAGTTGGTCCAGTCAGGCAACTTTAGAGGAAATAGATGAAATGCGTAAGTTCATTTCCAAAAAGTTGTGTTCTGTTTCAGTATCTACCTCTGCTGTCACACAGAACCAATGTTTCATTTTTTTCTGAAGCTCCTTAAAATTAGCTCTAAGAAATATATCAAATATCATTTTGGAAAGGTAAGTTAAATGAATGCATAATCTATTTTAGAAAGTTTTTTTGAGTATGTAGTGGACCTTAATTGTTAGATACTGCATTTAATTTTGAAACTTCTCCAGAAAAGATTTATCTATTTTCACGTCCAGCAATATAATAATGTTATTTTGTGTTTTAAACAGAAAGGTCTTGAAAAGTACCAAAGTTCTCATTCTTTAATTTTTCCTTGTGTAGGTTCTTAAAGGGCAATATTGATGAGACTTCCCTTTAGTAGCTTACATAGGTCAGAGTTTTAAAAACGCATTATTTTTCTAATACATGGATGTGTTCAGATATCTTTGCATTATATTTTCTGTGATTACCATAAACCTGAGGTGAGAACTCTGGGTAAGTAGTATGTCATCATTTTAAGAGGCCAGACAATTTCTCTTTAATCAAATAATTGTTCTTACATAGCCAGAACTGTGTTTCTCTTTATCATCAAATAATAATAGAAAGCATTAAATAATATTTAGTTGTTCATCAAGATCTTCAGGTTAAAGAAACTATGCTGTTGCACCAGCTACTTTCATTCTTCACAATCCTAAAAAGGTAAGTTGAAAAAAATTCTTTACATTTAACTGATTTATAAAAATAAATTCAGAGCAAAAATTCATCTATGTTGCTAGGAAAGGACCAGATTATATTGTTGGCAGATTTCTAAATATCTCTGAGTTAACTCTGCAGGTTGTCTACTAATTTCTAATAAGGCAAGAGTTTAAAATCATAGTCTTATGTCAAATACAATGAAGAAGTGCAGATACACAACAATAACAGAATCATATTTTCATCATTTATAACTTAGTCAAAAGAAAGACAACCAACCTGTTTGACAAGATTTTATTCCTGGAAACAATGCTGTTGTCATTATTTTACCTTTTGGATTTTTTAAAAATTTTTCAGTTATGAAGTCACTTTTCCATTATTTTGTGTCTGATCAGAACCAGGCTGAAGGGCTTACAGTTCCCTGAGGTGACAGCTTTTAGATATTGAAACCAAATTTGAAATATACCACTCTTCTGAAATAAGTTATTGAGTAATTTTGATCATTTTATTGTGCACACCATTTATCTGGGAAATGAGTATGACCGATAATTTTTACAGTCTGACTGCCTTGGCTTTCAATTGTATACTATCACTCTAGATTGGCTTCACTAAACTTTCACCAGGGCTTCTTTCCTTTCGTGCCTCACCCTCACATCGTTTTAGTTGACCTAGTTGATCTAGGAAAGTAAGATGATGTAGTATTTTTTGACTTCAGCAAAGCTTTTGACATTGTCTGCCCCAGTGTCCTTCTGGCCACAATATCCAGCCCACATCTGGATGAACACATCATGTGATGGGTGAGCAACTGACTCACAGGTTGGGCACAAAGAGTTACCAGTGATCGGACCGGTAACCTGTCACTAGTTGGGTCACACAGGGCTGCATCCTTGGCCCAGTTTTCTTCAGAAATTACCTGGCAGCAGGACTCAAAGGAACACTAAGTAAACTGGATGATGACACCAGACTGGGAGAAGCTGTTGGCTTCCTCAAGTTCAGAGAGGCCCTGCAGAAAGACCTCATTGCAGTCTGCAACTTCCTTGTGAGGGGAAGGGGAGGGGCAGGTACAAACCTCTTGTCTCTTGTGACCAGTGACAGGACTTGAGTAAATAGCCTGAAATTGCATCAGAAGAGGTTCAGGTTGAATATTAAAAAAGGTTCTTCACCCAGAGGGTGGTTGGGCACTGGAACAGGCTCTGAAGAGAAAGTGGTCACAGCACCAGCCTCACAGTGCAAGGTGCATTTGGATAGCACTCTCAGGCTGATGGTGAGACCTGGGGACAGGGCTATGCACAGCCAGGAGACAGACTTGATGATCCTGATGGGTCTCTTCCAACTCAGCAGATTCTGTGATTATCTGATTCTATGATCACGAAAATGAGAAATATTTGCACAGTTGGGATTTTTTTGCCATTTTGATGCAATCTTTTATTCAAATTATTAGGACTGCTACTACTACCACCAAGAAAATTTTCTATATTTTTCTATTTTGCAGTTTCTTTTTCATATCTCCTGGTGGTGGAGATGTTAAAAATGCTTCAGCAAACATTTATTTTAGAATGAATGGCATCACCTACTGGATAAATACACAGAGTTATTATCCTGCTAGGAGTGGTATTTTCTTCCTCCATAATACTTTAGCTAAGCCACAAAAATCTCTCCCTGGTTATACAGGCATGTTTTCAAACATATTTAAAAATAAGCTATATTGGCTGGAGATACCTCAGGTGTCTGTAGCAGCAAAAAACCAGTGTAGAGGAGCACAAATCTTTGGGATATGCTAAGCCTTAGGATTATCTTCTGACTTATTTACACTATAAAAAATTTTGCCAATTTATACCCAACTGACTCATTATTTCTGAAGACTATCCTGCAGTTTCTGGAGGTGATGTTTGCCTGATTATTGCTGCATCAGGTGTATAATTTTTATCTATGTCGGTCCCAGGCAATACTATGATCTCAGCAAGTGCCTACGGTGAAGAGACCAACTACTGACATGGAGAACTGCTGATTTTCTGAGAGAAAAGTGTTTTTCTTCAGTTTTAGATCAGGGATCTGACCACTGTAAGGGACATTTTTCCTTACATGATGAATAACCTTAAATAGAGAATCTGATATTTTTCTATCAGATATGTTGAAAGTAAAAATGTTTTTTGTACCTGTGGATTGACAAATTAGAAGAGAGGTAATGCTATTTCCTACTACTGGTGATATTTGTTGAAAAATCTTCTGGTAAAGTGAAACTAAAGAAAAAACATTGATGTCTGGAAGAGAGACATGGAGAAAATATGCACAAAACCAGTTTCTATTTTCATATGTCACAAGATTAATTAGAGAATTCAGACACTGATACTTGTCAAATATGCAGTAGAGACAATAACTTAAAATTAGTTTCATTCAGCTTACAACATTGACTTCTATTTCTTCTTGTTTTTTAATATACTTGTGTAATTGTGTAATTTTAAATGGTAGAGTCTGTATTTAACTGCCTATTTACTACAATTTTTTTAGATTTTTATCTCATGCATATGTCATCAAGATTATGTTTACATTCACATATACATATGTATATAATTATATTGGAAAGTATTGGTACTTTTTGCTCTGTGTTGTTCTCATTTTTGCTTTGCTTAATGGAACAGGTCACATTTAGATACATGTCAGCAAATAGTCAGTTTTGAAAAATAAGCTTCAAAGATGCTCTGCAGATGACAGCACTGAATGGACTGATATTGCAGGGGGGTTTTTGGCACTGGGCTGTGATTTTTTCTGTTTGTGCAACAGTATGCTACTTCCTTTTGAAATATTTTATCTGCAAGCAAGTTTGTGATCAAAACACCCTAGATTCTAGGAAGAACATATATATGGTGTTGGGCACTGGTCATCTTTTCTAGATAGTATCTTTCTTTACCAACATGTTCTGGGCAAAAATACCTTCCATGATTACTGGAGAGATCATTAATACAGAGTGATTGTCTGAGGCTTTCACTCTCAAAGCAAGGCCAGAACAATGGGAAGCCCAAGGACCATCTCTAAGTTGTTTTTGGACCACCAGATGATTGACTGCATTTCACAATGCACTTTGGGACTCCTGGCAATTGGAACTCCACTGTCAGAGAAACATGTGTTTCTAGTTTTGTGCAATGTTCTTGCCAAACTAAATAAGCAAAATATGGAATTCAAATCAGGATTGCTATTAATAGCGAGTAATTAATCACTAACATGACCAAAATGTATAAACCATTCCTTAAAAGCTTAGCCACCTAAAGTTTTCAAAGGGAATGTTCAGTTAGATTTGTGGACTTAAAGTGATAGGATAATATCAATGTCTAAACAAATTGTTGCATTGAAATTCCAGTTGAACAATTAATACCAGAATATCAAACAATTCCCAATCTGAAGCTAGTCTACATCCAGAATGCTAATGAAAAATGTCTTTCTAAGTAATTGGTACTGACAAAAGGGTAGACAACATTTTTTCCCTCTGCAGAACTTTGCAGGAAGCATTCCAGTATGATTCATACCAGTTGCTTCAAGACAAAAAAGCGGGTAATTGTGACCAGAAGCCAACTTGGTTCATACAGCTGCATAAATATGAACTAGTTAACACACAATGCAAAGCCAGAGACTTATGAAACTTCAAACTGTCTTCTGCTTTGAGAGTTAATAAGTTGTCTATTGACTGTGCTCTGAGATAGAGAGCATACTGTCAACAAATCATTGAGGTCTGAGAGCATGGTTCCAGAAGCACAGCATTTCTCCTGAAAATGGCAGGGGAATTTTTATTCTGGATCAGATTTGTGTAGTGTCAAAACCAGCAATCTTTATAATGGCTAAATAATTCTGCAAGAGGCTGAGTATCTACTCTCTAAGGGAAAATCTTTAGTGTCACTGTCTTGACACCAGAGGCAAGTGTTTCTGCTTGTTACAGAACACATTATGCACGGAGATTCAATATTTGTATTTGTAATTATTTTGTTTCTTGATTGCAGTTTATTTTCAATTTTGAGTGTTCTTATTCAGGGTATTGATGCCCTAGTTCTAGTTCTAGTTCTAGTATGATAATCTTAGTTCCATAGTTTCACTTGTACATATAACTTACTTCAAAATAAGTAGATATTTTATGGAATTAATACATTTTAAAAGGTTTTAAACTGGAAAATATGTCAATGAGTTCTTTAGGTATTTTTTGTAACAGGTTGTTTTGAATGATGGAAATTAATCCAAATTTTATAAAAAAGAAAGCTCTGTCCAAGTATTAACAAACATAAGTTGTACAGTAATAAACTTGCATTAGGATAGGCAAAAGATATTTTTAAATAATTTTTTTCTTCCCCCCATCCTTTCCCAAAGGCTCAATGAGGGCACTAGGAAAACAACTCAAAAACACTCTATGCCTGATGTCAAATTAGATAACTTTTGAAAGTTATTTTGAAATAAATATGAATATGAAAGTTCAAGATTCTTGAGCACCTCTCTTATTGGGTCTCTCACAGAGCACTTTATTAAACATTTGGCTATGCTGTGTACTTCTGAAAGGATTAAATCCACAACACTAAAATATTTTAATTGTCTAGGTAATCCTTATATGAAGCCCTACTTCTTGAGACTAGAATCTTCAAATTAAAGAAAAGAACAAAGCCACATTTTATAATTGTATTAATTTTGTAGATTGTGCATTTAACTTAAAAAAAAAGTGTTTCAAAAAACCCAAACCTAATTTCTCCTTCAACAACAACAACAACAAATTTAAAATAAATCACCTGTTTATGGTTGGACCAGCAAAATATTCTTCCAGAGGCAGGTAAAGCTTTAGGTCTTGTGAAATAATACATCTTTCACAGCACACTGGTAACTGCTACTTTCTATTATGGACTTTGCCGTAGGATCAGTGACTTTCCTGTCCTCTACTGAGTTTCTAATGCCATGAAAAAGGTACTAATGTGATAAAAGTCATATAGTATTAGTGATTTTCTATCATGTTGGTGAAGTGAATTTTTATTGTATTAACAAAACCAGAAATCCAATTGCCATAGCAACTAGCAAAAACGACAAAAAATCTCTTATACAAGTTGAGAACTCTACATGGATACAGAATTGAGTACAACCCCACTTTCTGTGCATCTATTTTCTTTTATTGTTGTTGTTGTTTCTGAAGCACTAGTGTTGAAGCAGTCAGTGCCTTCTAGAATGATACCTGAACATGGTTTTATTCAGTCAATAAAATGTATATCTTTAAGGAGTGTTAATCACTGACTGGTGTGTTAATGAAGAAGTCATTTTCAATTGAAAAAAACTTGAAGAAATGTTTTGTGAATGAGTTGGCTGTAAAATGTTTTCAGCTGTTTTTGTAAACATTTGATTCAAGTCTGACATGGAGGAGAATCTTGTTTTTGGCAGGCACAACTGGCTGATATGGGGTTTTGTAGAGGTTGTACATAGCACACTGGTTATTTGTGTGAGAAGTAATGAAGATGTTCACTCTGTAAGAAAGTATAAAAAATATTGGAGGAAATATACAAAGCCTAAATTATAGTGTGTTTTCTGTAGCATAATTAATTAGCATCTATTCATCTGTAACTGATGTGTAATATTGTCAGTTATATAAGGATCACATAATCAAAAAAAAATGCAGCTGTCCAATAGAGGAAAGTTTTGTTCAAGACTTTTCTTTCTTCAGGACATCATCACAGTGTGTGCTAGGAAGTTCCAATTTAGTCATTCATTCTGATCCTCTGTATTCTGAACTTTATTTTGAAATGGAGAATAATTTATCTCCATTTCAAAATAAATTTCAAAATAAAATTTAGGAGGTGGGTATTTTCAGTGACTGTTGTATCACAAAATATTCTATTTTTGTTACAGAATCGCATTTCCATTTACCTAGATTGTGTTAATATTGACTGAATGCCTATGTGCAGATGTATCTTTGTGTATGCAAACATATGGGTAATGCATGCTGTACTAATATACATTCCCCCAAACTTTGGCTTCTTTCTATTCTTCCTCTTTTGGCTGAGAATCTATTTCTATCAGCTACCAGCTGGAAGCCTTCTGTTGTTCAGAAAGTTCCAAATTCTTACTCGTATTCACTCAAAGCAGCCTGGAAGAGTGAGAAAATACCTCCTGGGTTGTCAGAAATGAATTTCCAGTTAGAATAATAACATTTCAAAATCTGAGAATACAGAATCAAATTGTCATTGTTTTCTCAAACATTCTGTTATCTCAGCATTAATCTAAAAAGTATGAAGTTTGCTGTTCTGAAAAAGAAACATGCTTCAGATCATTGTACAGCCTTTACTGACAGAATTTTATGAATCAAAGGAACAAAAAGCATAATTACAAGCTCAGATATCTTTATATTCTAGCTCCTACATGGCTTCCCTTGGTCAGTGCCACTGTTGCCTGCTGAGCTGTTATTAGCTCCATTTCAAGGGTCTGCAAGAGTTCCACTTTCAAAAGTCCTTTGCTTGGTAGTTCCTCATTCCTTGTCATACTTAAGTTTTCCACCAACCAATCTTTTTCCAGTTTATTACCACTCTTTCATGCCTTTTCACACGTGCATATTCCTCTCTCCTCCTGTCACCAGAACTGTTCTGTTACCTTCTTGCTTCACACATCCTTTCTTGAGCCCTCTGTCCTTGAAACATTTTGTCAGACAGACTCTCACAAGTTCTGCTAGCCCAACAGCCTTGCAGAGATTGCTTTGTGTTCTTCAGCAACACTGTCATGATCCACCTCTCTAGTTTGTTGCACATTGAGCATTGGATTTCTGTCAGAAGGAGCTGTGACAAGTTTCTTTAAGACATGTTCCTTTACACTTATCAATGTTAGAAAATGTGGTTCCAAGAGAAGTTAGAAATTATTAGTTAATGGTAATACCCCTATGTAAATTTCTACAATACAGTTTTCAGTGTCTTCAGACAACATGTATAAATCTTCTACATAATGGACTTTATCTGGCAAATCATATTTGCTGCACTGAAATTCAAGTAAGCTGGTGTTACAAGCCTGTTGTTATTTATCTTGAATCTGAGAATATGTATCTTTACAGAAATGACTACCTAATAGTTTTTTTCCCTAAACCAGAGTATGTAAGATGTATCATCATTATATATATCTACGTACTTCTGAGAAGTCTCTTCTAGAACTAATGTCATGCAAAGTGATAGTTTTTCTATCAGAAGTATTCAGTAGTGCAGAGTAGAAACAAATTATTGACACTCACAATGCTTTTGCATCTGCCACCTCCTAAACCTTCAGCTTGTGAGTGAAAAATAGAAGGCTAGTATTAAAACAGTGCAAGCCTCTATGTCCACACTGCATCTTAGCAATACTCAGAAGGTGAAAAAATGTTTGTGGAACTGAATATAGAAGCTTCTATTTAACTTGTGATGATGTAATGTCTGGTAGCCATAATTCTATGAAATAGGGAGTAATAGATCCTGTGTCAGAAAGCAAGCGAGCATAAGCCATGGGCACTTAAGTACATAACAATCCTATAGTTGTTTTTAAGAAACAAAAAGGATTTTTAATAGGTACAGAAATCTCTGAGCCTAGAAACTTAAAGGTGGGCATTACATTACAAGTAAGATATCAACTTGCTGACAGAAAATGTTGCTTTTCTGATTTAATGACAAAGTCTACTGCAAGAGGAATATGTAGGAGGACAACAAGATACGTAGGAATGAATTCCTCTAATCTTTGCTGTACATAAGATGTAGTGCATTTTGTCAGTATGGCTCAATAATGAAAGTGCCATGAATTTGTGAGCGAGTTCATGATATAAACCATAGAAACTAATCAAGAGATAAGGACATTCATGCAACATTTTTGTCTAGATCTGCAAAATTCTATTTCTACTCCCAACAGAATGGAAGGTGCAGAAGAAAAATGTCTGATTAAACATAAGGAATAACATAGCTCTCTTCTGAATTTTTGAGAGTAATTGCCCAACAAAACATAATTTGATCTGTTTGTGAGTTCTCTTACAATGTCTTATTTCTTACACTTTTTTGTAAATAAAGGTAATAAATAATTTTTTCAGTGGCTCCCTCAAGCTGGGTCATCAGTACTGGTACATTCAGGCTTTACCTGCAAACCAGAACATTTTATTTTGCCAGAGTTTGAGTGTAGGATAGCCAATGTTTGTGTGAGATCTGATGGTTTTAAACTGGTAACATGCATGTACTTTCTGGAATGGGTAGCTTGTCACTATTTGCATACTTTTGTTGGGGAAAAAGTAAGCCCCCTAAATGAAACTGGTGAAATGTCAACAAAACCCCTTTGACTTGCCAAGTGCTCTCATATATTTCCTGATGCATTTTTTTCTCGATGTATAGTGAAGGGTCTGACTTGGTCCAGCAGTGGGTTATCAGGTTTAATTTGTTATCATACATTAGTCTCTCTGGCGACAGACTAGGTATTTACATTTGCCATCTGAATTTAGAAGGTAACGAATAATTTTTTTGTTTGTTTTGGAGTTGGCTGTATCACTTCAGAGCAGTTTTAGCAGGGGGAGCACAAAAGGTCAGTCACCCTGGAGGCTTTAACAAGAAAGATGACAAATGAGAGGCAACAGGAGTGTGCTGCAGCTCTGAAGAGTAGGGCTGTGTTCTCCTTGACCAGGACAGTGCTGGAGGCATCCAAGGGAGGAGGCTCTCCTCTGCTGCCTCCCACCTCCATCGCCTCCCATCAAGGAGGATTGCCATTGGGAGAAAATGAGCTCACCATTCAGGGAAAAGGAAAATACATTTATGGCCAGTGGCTGCTAAAAAATTCCTTCCTGGTTTACTGCCACAGGATCTTCCCTTTTCATGGGATGTGAATTTCCAAAGTGGAGATATTTCTTAGTTCAACTCCTTGCACTAGCAGACATATTCCAAAAATTGTAGAAAACCTGTAACTTTATGGACATTAAAGGGGAAAAATGGGGGAAAAAAAGAGAAAAAAACCAAAACATTTTTGTAAGACAAACTCAGACAAAAAATAGGATTATAAAAATATTTATTACATTTAATATAGCTTCCATGATCTACTTTAGTCTTAGATGTATGAGAAGAGCTTGTAATATTTGCAGTAACTTCTGGTATATGAGGTTTTCTCGCTCTGGGAAGGCAGGGGGACCCCGAAAACCTCACCAAAATAAGTTCCCCTCTGGGTGCTTCCACGCTGCGGAGCGGATCCGGGGACACACGGAACCCAAGCTCGGGCTGACTCCCCGAAGGCAGGATAGCAGGAGCCTTGGCGACTAAAGAAGATGCAGTCTCTCAGCTTTCGGAATCCAGGGTTTGTTGGTAGGGATGACGGGGAGGAGAAGGCAAATGGGACGGGGAGGAGAAGGCAGATGGGACCGGGATGGAATGAGGTGGGAGGAGGCGGTGGGTTCTGAGGCGGCGGGTTCCGAGGTGCTGAGAGCCCTGAATGGAAGCGAACATGGGGTTAAGAGGGATGGAAAGATGGGAGGGGTTTTGAGAGGATAACTAATCGGAGCACGAGGGATACAGAACTGGCAGATAAACTGGGGAATAGGGGTGCAAGGGGGGCAGATACAGAACTTTAAAAACCAATAATAACACTGCAGGTAAAGAACTTTCTAGCTATTAACTATGTGTGGGACAAAGAGGAGGAGAACTTCAGGAAGCAATACCTCTGATTCCTGACCCATATTCATGGGGCTAGCCTCAAAGCATGTCGGGGGGACGATTTTCTGTCACCCTAACCAGAGATTTCTTCAAACCCAGGGGGATTTGCTGGTTATTTCAGACTCTAAGCTCACCTGAGTGGATCTCACTGCTACAGGTATATATTTATTTCACCTTAAGCCATTAATTTTTATTTTATAAATCAACACTCCAGGAAATAAATGCAAATATGTTTGCAGGAAATGTGGTACTTGAAGACCACTGGAAGGTCTGCAGCCTGTGGTTACTGCACGAGTTGGGGGTATAAAGTTCCCACAAATCATACCTTTAGACTGCACAACCAAAACTGTCATTTTGTGCAGTTGTGATGATAGGAAGGCATGAAAAACAACTGTCATGATCAAACTGCTCTAACAGTTGGGGAGTATTTATCCATTTTCATAATTCATAAGAGTAATTTTATCCCAATCAACAAAAATGCAGTAACTAAGAACAGTAGGAATCATTATTTCTAAGTCATATTTTATGCTGAAATTCCCAACAAGATGCAATTTACCATTTAATTCAGGAGGAGTGTTAGATACCATCCTGTTACTAAGCTCTCAAAAATATATCCTTTACGTTATTTTGAACCTGAGGAGTTGAAACTTATGCTGTATGTAACCTTTTAAATATAGATGGATGTCTTTTACAATGAGCTGGACTGTTTCTGCATTAACCTCTCTAACTTTCTCCATTAATTTTTCCCCACCATCAGTGTGGTAAGCAAAGAATATCTGAGTATATACAGGGAGCTAAGTTACACATTGACTCAGAAAGCAAAATTTTTATGGATTAAATTTGTGGCATAAGTAATACATTCTTTTTGTAAGAGAGTTGCAATTCAATAACCTAAATTTAATATTAAACTTAGAGGCAAATGTTATTATTAAATTATTATTATTTAATAATAAAAAAAATCTTGTTTGTGAGAACCATTGCTTTTCAAAAGTTGAATGTGAGCTTTTGTTTTGCTACCTTGATTTTCCTTAGAAAATTTAGGATTTCAACCACGTTGTTAACTGTTAGCTACTTTTGTTCAGGATGGATACCTACTAATTACTGTCTGCAAACAGCAAAGAGAAAATAGAGGATAAGACGTTTAGAATGTATTATATCTAAGCAATGTGATTCCATCATAATAAAGTATGGACTACACACTTACTAGGAGTTGTGGAAAAATACTGGAAGACAAATCTCACCAAGGGTACCCAAGTTGGCAATAACTGACCAGAAAAAAAACTATCTGCACACCTTAGGAGCAGGAACACTGAGGAAGTTTGGTGTACTGCCCTGAGAGATATTAAACAACGGAAGGAAAGGTGTGGAGGTCTTGTGGTTAGATTCTGTTTGAATAATGGAGCTAAACAGGAACTAAGTCAAAGGAATGGCTCAACCAGTGACCAAAAGCTGAACATTTTTTTAATTGACTCAGAAATACACATTGTGTCTCATCTCCTTGCATATGCCGATGAAGTGAAACCTGTACATTCTTTGAATTTAGGACTAAAGTCACTACAAACTCCACCTAATAATGAAATTACATTAATTGAAATTTTCTCTTTTTCCCTCCCTCAAAGAAGATTAACTTCAGAGGAGGAGAACAGAAGAGACTCCACTTCTGTATCCTG
The DNA here is from genome assembly GCA_024500445.1 of Entomyzon cyanotis. Lineage (NCBI taxonomy): Eukaryota > Metazoa > Chordata > Aves > Passeriformes > Meliphagidae > Entomyzon > Entomyzon cyanotis. The sequence goes on along the minus strand of JAKEPQ010000765.1, from coordinate 1,970,003 downwards.
GTGTGCTGGTGGGCAATGCCCCATATACAGGGACATCTATTGGAAAAGCTTTATTGTTTTTTATTTATTACCACTGTAATACTATTGCCAGTACTTTCTAATAATACCAGTGCATTTATCAACAGGAATTTTTGAACCTTATTTTGATGCAATGGTCAATAAATCACACTATATGTGAATGTGAAGTCTTATTGAATATGCCCAGACTTGCAGTGTAATCCATATCATTTGTGCTTCCGGGATCTCAATTGTGACCAGTCTCAGAGGGTAACTACTCTGTGTGTGCATCTGGCAGCTTACCAGACTTACACTGCCTAATTGGTTATTCTAGAATATTATCTGTAAAGGACTCCTAGGGATGTGGACATTCAGATAATACATTGACTAAGAAGACGAAGGCCTAGATGCCCCTGGGTCTTCTGTATCTACAGATAACCTGGAAAGCAAGGGTTTCTCTCTTTCCTAAATTATTATGTGGCAGTAGTTGTCACCCAGCATGCTGTCAGTGATAAATAGTTCAGCTAGAAAGTCAAGTTTAATTGGATTTTGATTTTCATTTATGTAAAAACAGTTAAATCACCTTGCTGCCAAATCAATAACTGTCAATTTTTGATGTCACTTTCATTGAAAAAGCCTCAAATTAAAATTCCACGTGTAATAGAAATGTTGAGTAAACAGTGTTAACCACTTCACAGATCCATTATGTTAATATATTGCTCTTTCTGCCTTATCAGACAGAATGAAGTGAACTGAGAAGTTTTTCATATATTAACTGTAAATTACACTTAGCTCAGCTAATAAAATTTTATTGTCACAGAACTGTTTTCCACTTCACATGCATTTGGGAGATTGAAATGTAAATTATTGTAAGCTACCTCTGTCTCGTTATAGATGTCTGAACAAATGAAATTTACATGATTGGAAAAAATAAAAGTATTCTCTGTGGATACCAGAAGCTATCACTTTTCCCACCACAATAATAGAATTTCAGAAGCAGAAAAAGAGAGAGAAAAGCAGCCCTTAATCTTCTTTGCAGGCTGTGCAATTCCACTTCAATTTATGAAGGTTTCTCAGCAATTAATATTCCTCTGATTTGTTTCCATGTCGGTTATGGAAGTTAATCAATATTCTGCCCTTCTTTAAAGTTGTAATAATAGTGTTGAAAAGGTAGTTTAAAAGATGATACTGCTCTTCTGTGTAATAGTTAAGGAGTTAAGACAAATTTGCATCGTTCTTCCTCCATTTTAGTCTAGGCATGGTGCAGGTGAAGTCAGCATAATCTGGTACCAATGTGAGTCTTACTTTCGGAAGGAGTGGAGATTGTTTCGTAGGGAACAGTTTAGAGAGAGTCAACACACAATAGAACACATCTAGTAACTATGTAGTAATTATGGCAGTGAACTTCAGCATGGTCTTTTGGCAAATAATATCACGAGAAATGGGTGATAAATTTTATAAACCATAAAGGAGCAACTCTATTGTAATGAACAAATATTAATTATAAAGATCTTATGCTACTCATACATGCAAGCTACCCTGTTCCTGTCTCTACTGACACTGTATCTTCATGACAAGTGTTCCACACTGGTCTTTTCAAATAAAAAGTGATAGGGGTATTTATTTACCAGGGATTCTGCTGTAATGAGAACATTGCACACTCTCAACCTCTTTGTTATGTGTAAACCAGCTGTTTTTCTGATGACAACCTTGGGCCAATTGGCCAGTTTGTAGTAAAGCCAAATACCTAGACTCTGTAACCCTGCACGTCACAGTTTCTCATGGCTATGGTCTGAGACTTCAGGGTGCAATCCTAAACCCTGTGAAAGGTGTATAGGCTGTGCATCACAGACAACTAGGCAACCAGGAAGAAACATTTAACTGAGGGAAAACTCACCAGTAACTAACTTGTTTATGTTAAGGCTAGCTAGAGCAAACTAAAGAGGTAATGCTGAGGATGGAAGAGTGCCTTAAATCCTTCTCTAGTGCAGGGTAGTACCCATCTGTGAAACAACATTACATTTTCTTTCAAAAATAGATTGAAAATTAAATCTCCAAAAAGAAAGCACCACATGTTCTGAGCTGGGTTTATTTATCCAGCTATAAAGCAAAGAGTCTGATTCAGCAATCTAATGATCTAAACAAACAGCACAGAACAGGCCTAAATTTGGGACTTGTTTATGGATTTTATCTAAAGGAAAGTTTATACAATACTCAGAAATAGTATAGTGGAAAAATATCTTCCAACACTGAACTGTTACAATAACTCAGAGTTTCAGTGGAAAATATCCACATGAGATACAGAAAGTGCCAAAGGCTGAGCTTCTCAAGTGTTCCAGGTGAATACTGCTCAGTGAATGTTATTAAGAAACAAATGAGTTCTCCCAGCCCAGAAGTTTGGTGTCTCAAAAATGTGTTTGGTGAGGCACAGTTTTGCATTTACATGCTCCACAGACAGTGTCAATTCTGCTGCCCTAGCCCGTTTTTGGGTCGCACAATAAAGACACTGATACGTTTAATACGGGCAACAGAAAACACAATTTCTTATACCAATGGAAAATCTCTCTGAGAAAGTATTATATGATAATTTCCAGACTACTAAATAAAGGGAAGGGCTATGTGACCTTCATGATTTCCCTAAAATGTGTTCAGTATTTAAAGTAATTAAAAAATTATTTATTGTTATTTTTTGGCATGCAGATGGCATGAAGACAAGTGTTTGAACTTTATGTTTGTTGACTAAATATATTCACCTCCTGGCATTCTTTCTGTCTCATGTTCGGCTGAAGAAATCAGGAGCCAGGTGATCTACTCGGATTGAATAAAAAAAACTGAAAAATGTTGTCTTTCCAATGAAGTGTAATACTGAATTTTCCCTTCCTGATGTATTCACAAATTAATTTCTCTTATGGATATCTGGTTCTAGTCAGTCTTGAGCTATATTAATGAGGAATAAGTAGCTGAATGCAGAGTAGAGTACTGTATGGTTATGCTTGAAAGTTAACTAAATTGTATTGGAAATACACCTTTAAAACACGCTGAAATAAAATGATTTAGCAGTAAGCAGCGCAAAACCCGAATTCACAATCTGTTGAATGCATAATTTTTTGCAGTGGATTTCATCGCATAATGAAATTTTATTTTGGCATGCCAGTTTTCATGACAATTATATGATTCTTCAGTATACTGAGGGCTATTTTTATGATTCTCCATGAAACTTCACCTTTCAAATCCATGTTTGTGGAGAAATGTAACAATCTGTTTTGTGTCTCTGTTCTGTTCCAGAGGAAAAAATAGGAACAACTCACTGCTTACTTTTTATTTGTAACAGATACTATAATTATAAATATCACAATTATAAATGACTCTGAATCTTTTTGAAGGTGCTTTGGAAAGCTAAGGGCTCCATCATTGATCACAAAGTATGTGACTATTTTGCAAGTTATTTTATTCCACATAAGAATCACTTTGTAAACTACTGTTAGCTCGTAGCAGAGGCTTCCTTTTCTTAGAGAAACACTGCTCTTCTTGTTTTCAGAGAGTAAAGGGCAAAAAAAGATTGACTCCTGTGCTCAGGAAGCTGACTTTGCATTGAGGTGTAATGCAGAAGTTCACCACAAGACCCTGACTGAATTGTTATTACAAGTTGAAGCTAGGGATGGCACTTTAATGTTTGGTTCCAACTTCACAGTCCATGTATTCCTTCTCTTTCATTGCTTCTTGTCCTGAAACAGGTTTCCTGACAAAGGAAAACTGCTACAGTATTTACCACGTATTTTTCATCAAACACTTCATGGAATATTGCATAATTTTCAGAAAAAACTTCTGTATGTGTAATTAAAAAAAATATGACAGACACTTTAAAATTTAAAAAAAACAACTATCTCTAAAAGCTTAACAAATTGTGATAGTAAAAATAAGCTATTGGCTGCCTAATATGCTATATTTATTATAAAATAAACCTAGAGCAACCTTCATACCACTCAAGTGGTATGAAAGTCTACATCTTCTAATTTATTTTTAGTAGTTCTAGTCATATAGAAAGTAATGTCTCATGTCTGTGCTCAGAAGATCCTTGAACCTTGTACAGATTTTTTAAATTTATTAACATTTTAAGGCAAAACTATTTTGGTACTTCAAAAATTATTTTCCCACTTTCCTTCCTCCCTTCTATTTTTCTTTCCCCCATTTTAACATTTAATGTTCTATTTGAGATTACATTCCTCACTGAACTATTTTGACTCTAAAATCTGCTCAGAGTCACTCTTATGTTTTTGGAAAAAAAATTACAGTCAGAAGAAACCCACCACACTATTTCTACTAAGAATATATTCAGATTCTAGAACAGCTGAAGATGGATGTTTTCATAAGTCAATTGGCCCAGCTGCTGTGGGTCTTTTTTTGAAAGTAGGTGTGATTTTGCCTTTACACTCATCTAAATTTTCCTTAAAAGACGTGAATCTGGTTCGTGTTGACAGCAGGCAGAGCAAGATAACCCTTTAGAGACATTTGAAGGTATTTTCTAAACATAGTGAAACATGTACATGAGATTTATCTTTACACAAAACATTTGTGTTAAAACATAAATAGTTGATAAATACTGAGAGTGTGTAAGGATATCAATGGATAGTAAACATTGCTGTGGGCTCACAGTCAAATTCTACATCTAGTTTTCTGAGACACACAGACTGTAAGCTTGTAGTGGGGCATCTCACTCCCCACAAGAATTTAATTGTTGCTTGTTAACTGCCCAGATAACTCAAACAGGACAAGCCACCTTGTAGTGAGTTATTTTGGTGCCATGGGGTTAGCACTGGTCTGGTATTTCCCAGCTGCAAAGACATCCTACTTTTGAAGTGACGTTTGACAAGTTAAACTGGATTTTTGGCTGACAGCCATCTACTTTACAACTATAAAACCCACAGCAAACTTCTACAAAGTAGAAATCTTCTATATATTTTCCTGGAAATATGTGGGGTTCCTCCCATGAGTAGAGACACCTGCATCACAGTTACTACCAGGGCTTCACTGTAGGAATCTCTGTCCGTTATCATTGTTTCAATGGTAAGTTACATTTGACTCCTAATAATCCTGTTTCTTTTGCTAGCTTTAATTAAGTTACATCTATGCCGTGTTTTATGTTATTCTGTAATCTGTTAGTAGTTCTTTTCAGTTTTATACATGTAGTGAGTAATTCTGATTAAGATCTTTCAACTGTTATTTTTGTTTAATAAATAACATTTTTATAAATTTATCTGATTTGCCATCATTAGAACTTGCAGGACAAAGTAATAAAATTACACCTGCATAACTTTCTTAAACTTAAACTATTGCCAAAATCTGAGGCTAAGGAATGATGACCTTTTAAACCCCTTTCTGAGAAAGAGTTTAAATACATAGAGGACTTCTTTCTGCCCCTCAAACTTGGTGGCAGAGTTGTCTGAAGTTCCCATTCTCCCTGCAATAAAATTTGAATTTCCATACTATTATATTTTGTAAAATCACCTGCCTTTTATAAACTGAACTCAACATAGTTATTAAATGTTTCCAAAGCAGACTGATAAAGTGTTTGCCACAGAATTAATTTATTTCATGACACTTTAATTGATATGAACATGATGCCAAAAATAACAAGCCATCAGACTTCGTGCTTTCATATGGGGAAGCTCTCACATAAATTCTGTGGGTGGGATGAAAATCTGTTCTGTGGGAGTTAGGAAACTATTAAAACCTTAAGCCTACTCACCATAGGAACCCTTCCAAATGCTATTTGGTCCTAAAGATGACTAGCATTGCATGGGAGTATAACAAGAGAAACCCCACCTCACCCTGAGCAAATCTGGTTGCCATAATCGCAGAAATCAATTTTCTAGTATGAATAAAGTATAAATTGGACACCTTTGTCACACGAAAAAGAAAAATGCTCAGCACTTGACTTCAGAAAGTGTCTAACTGAAAAGTTACTCTAAGTTCTGCCTCAGAACAATTAAAAACAACTTGAAGAGATGCAGCAAGCACTGTCATCTATTTCAACAGCAGCACAAAAGTGGACATTGCCACTCTATGTGCCCACAGAACATGATGGCATTAGTGCTGATGAGGGGTTTGGCTTGGGACAAGGAACAGCCCCACAAATTCTTCTCCTGTTGTGAAATGTCTTACTGCTGCTGTGAGTCCTTCGAATAGGCACTACAATTGCTGTGGGGAAGGTTTTTTCTACTTGCACAGACCCTGTGGTGTATCAGGTTTGCAGTGATGTCAAGATGAGGCAGAATCCAGTCTTACTGAGGATGTGATGGGTCTTGCTTCTTGGTCTTTGGTTCATTCATGGATTCCAAGTGAACTGTACATAAAACAGTAATTACTATGTGAGGCATTTTAAAGTGGAATACACATTTTTAGGAAATGTTTCACAGATCTTGGCAGTGATATACAGCTGTGATATACATAGATGCTGAAATGGACATGTATGGAAATTATATCAAAGCTATGGAAGAAACTTAAAGTGAACCTTTTTACTTTTTTGTTGTTGTTGTTTTGTTTATTTCTTTTTTATTTTTGTTTGTTTTTTGTTTTTTCAGCTTTGTTGGGTTTTGGGTTTTTTTGTTTAGGTCAGTTAAAAGCAATAAGCTGAAAGAAATACTTAGTCTTTTCTTTTCAGGGGATATAAGGTTCCTCTGCATAGATTTTATTGAAATCCCATCAAACTCAAGTCCTATAAAAACTTAAATTTACTTTTGCAGGTTCATTATTATCTCAGGGCATGGACAACTATCAATGTATTCGGAAGTTCAAATAGGCTAAGGTGGAAGACTGGGTTACTATTTTTGTTCTAATGGTTCATTACAGCTATGTTCAAACACTAGAACCTGCTTCCTGGCTGCCATTAACAATGTCTTGGACACTTGGTGCCTCCTTATGCTGAGAGAATATCTTGCAACAGGTACCACCAGCTGCACAACCAGACAAGGTGGTTATGCTGGAGAGCAGAGATAACAGCCCACACTCCCCAGAGTGAAGTCCTGCCCTCACATATCAATTATACTGGGGGACAGAAATTAAATAAATTAAATTGTTTTATCTGTAGCTCTATCCCGCATGTATCAGAGGGAGTGTTAGCATAGAACGAATATTCCTGTTTAACAAGATAAATCCAATCATTTTAATGATCCTATCTACAGAGACAAACTAAGATATAACTCCTGTTTGTTCATTATGCTAATTAAAAAAAAGCACCTCTGGCCTTGTGAAAACAAAACTGATTAAAGCAAATGCAGTAAGTCAACTTGGAGCTGTGAAGTACAAATTGTACAGAGCACAGAGTGGACATTATTAAGTCAAAGCTGAACAGTCTTTTTAGCAAAAAGTGACTTTGGCTTTGGGCTTGCCTGTGACTTTTCCTGACTCTTATGTATTAAATACATATCGGGTATGGAAATTCAAGAAGTGGGAATTCACTGAAAAAGCACAAAAAAACCCCCCTCTTCTTAATTAAAGTAAGCAGAGTAGAAAACCTTGCTCCACAAGAAAAGTATTTTGGCTGGTTTATTCTCTTTGATTGTATGTTTTTTCCATTTAAACTATTATAAAAAAGATTCCACTTTTATAGGAATGGAGAAAGCAAGTTTTATTCAAATTATCTGAGCATGACTATTTTTAAGGAAATTAAGTTTCCTTTTTCCAGAGTTTTTTCTGTTCCATGGCATTATGTATTTCTGGGAATTTCATTTTCTTTTATTTCAATTTTACATTAGTTCTGAAGATGAAGGGTTTTCTTTAAGGAAATTAATGTCTACTGTACTTCTGATATGAATTTTCGAATATGCTTAAGAGAGAAATGGTGGATACTGAATATCTTTTAGTTTTGCAGGTTAATAGAACTCGTTGTCTACAGCTGGAATTATTTCACAACACCTGTGAGTTTTACATCCTGCCTCTGAAATATTGGATTTTTATTCAATTAATTGCAATGTATTGGATGAAAACAAATACACATGTGTGTATTAGTGTTGTTCAGATAAACTAAAGAATCACTTTGTCATTTTATGACAAATGATAAAAATACAGAAAGACATGATGCACCACAAAACGACAGAGCTATCTTCCTCAAGCTGGGAGACCCATGTGTTGAACAGCAAAATTGTGGCTGTAATTGTAACTATATCAATATCAGCTGTTTTACAGTGACTTTGGTCACCACCAGGCAGTGTTAGAATAAGTCCATTTACATCTTGATTCAGTTTGAGGATAGATCTTAGCTCAAGAAAATAACATCACATTTATATTCCCATCTGGGTGTGGACATGCATAAAGAAATCACACTGATTTTGTCAGCTTTGCCAACAATATTTTATTCTGTTGACTATAGACGTTTGTTGATCTTCCTGTAGTAACTTGCAGGGATAAAGTAAGTTCTCATTTTCCTTTTTGAAATGTGCAAGACTGACAATTAATTTCCCAGATCAACAATTCTACACAAAATTTTTCAAGGCATGTAATTCCTTCCATTTAAGATTCCTAGAATATATGGGTACATAAAATTGATAAAGCTCTCATACTGTCTTTAATCTTTAACCAGAATTTGGCAAAATTCAGTGGAAGCAGACGATCTAGCTCTGCAATGAGACAATAATTTTCAGTACTGACCTGTATTTAAATTGAAAAAAGAGATATCACTATTACTAAGCACTATGTATTTATGTCTACCATGTGTACATCCACTTTCAGAATCCTGGCCATAGAAAGAGATCTCAGACATATTACATCCAGTACCATGTTTTTTCCATTGATTATTCCTAACTTTGAGTTGTCACAGGCAGTTTTAACTTTATTCAAAAACAACAACAAAACCTACAAACAAAAACAAAACCTACAAACTGTGTCATTGCATTCCCGAGACACAGCCGAAAGCCCCAACGCCACACCAAAAGGCAATCGGCTGTGCCGTGACACGGGCAAGTGGTCCCTGCTGGAGTGGCGTGGAGCTCGGGGGGCAGAAGCTCACCAGGAAACGAGGTGGCATGGAAAAAATGTAGCAATGCAGTCTGTGATTTCCGGGGGAATTTATTGAGGTCTTCAGGAGAAGGTCCAGCGAGGGCAAAGAGGGACGGAAAGCGGGGCAGTGTGAAGGGGCAGGAAACCCAAGACTGCAAACCCCGAACAAAGGGGTGCAAAGGATTAAAAGGCAAGGGAAAAGGGGAGTGGTTAGCTCCAGGGAGCCAACCAGGGAAAGTCCCAGGGGAGAAGGAAAGGGGTACAAACCAATAGACTTACAGCAGGGGAGGGTACACACTCAGGAAACCAATAATACATTGAACCAAGGAGAAGTTTCTGGAACATATACCATATATGAAATGGGGGCGGGGGAGAGTGCAGAACCAGTACTCTCTTGCTAATATGCATGTTTAATCTCCCAGCCGCAGGGGCTCATGGTTGGTCTCTACAAGTCTCCATAATCTAAACAGTCCAGGTCGACTCCTTGTCTCTGTCTTGACCACTGCCGCCTGTGGTTGGTCTCTCGACCCCAAAACCTACAAACACACTGCAACAACAAACAAAAACAAATACAAACTAACAAAAAACCAAAACCAAACAACAACAATAAAAAGCCCTAAATACAACTCCCCCCCCCAAAAAAACCCAAAAAACCCCAAATCCCCCATCTTCACATAGGCAGTAACTGAATGTGTCATTACCCTGCCTTCAGTGATTATCACATCTCCAGCTTCAGTGCAGTAAAATGGTTGGAAAAATTTAAGTTTAATTTTGACTCAATATCTTGAAATCCCAAAGAAGAAAAGCAAGCTGTTCTGTCAGTACATTAGGTTGTCACAGAGGGAAAACCTCAAAAAATCTGTTCTTCAAGATAATAGATAAGGATTGGTATGACGGACGGATGAGTTAACATGGAAGTAATGAGAAGTTATATTTTTTAAGACTGTATCCTTAAGACTGTATCCTAGCACTTATATTTCATTTTGAATTTAAAATGTTTTTAAAATAATGATGAGGAATTGCTCATAAGAAACTGAAGACTGATTTTCACTTTCCCTTTTTTACATAACAGAAAACGTAGATGGAGCTATTGAAAGGTTTTTTATTCTAAGCAAAAGGCAATGAATTTGTTGACTCATGATAAAATTGTTTCCATATTTTCATTGCTACATCAATGATGTTTTGACTTCTGGACAATTGCCACTTACAAGTATGGACAAATGTATATAGCTGGCATCTTCCAATACACAGAACTGATACCATGTTAAAACATTCAAGAACATTTCTGACAAAAATTTCTGTTACAATCAAAAGCTTCTTGAAAGTGAAGGTTGATTGGATATGTACATAAATTCCAGAAGTAGTCTGAGAACAATGTGGGGTTTTGATTATTTGACCTTCCTGATGTAAGAAACACTTGAAAAGAGCAGCCAGTTGATGAGGATGGAAAAATCTTTTCAGTTCTGTTCAAGTTAAAGGAGTGTCATATACTGTCACAACTTTTCCTGTGTGAGAAAGACATTGAAAATGACAATGGGACATGAGACAGAATTTTATTTTGTTTTGATTTAGTTTAATTTCCCCCAATACCCAGAAAACACCCAAAACCAAAAAAAACCACCAAACAAAACCCCCCAAATCACACCCATTATAAAATACATTTAAAATATAGAAATCCCAAAGAAATTTTAACTTCAGGTCCAGAGAGCAGCCACAGACATACGATGTACTTATTAAAAATGAAGGACTAGCATCACTTTGAATAGGACATTTTATATAACGAAACCACCTAAACCTTTGTTGGATCCTAGACTGTTGATATATCTGACATGTATAAATAAAACCTATTTCTAGGTCTATCATAAGCAAGTTTTTTTAAAAGCATATTGTTTTGTGACAGATAATAGCCATTGTTATTTTTCTGTCGTATTCACCAGTAGATCTATGAAAAATTTAATGAACAGTGAATTTGGTAAAAAAAAATTTTGTTGGGCAGTTAAAGATTTGCAAATAACTTGGTCAAAATAAAAAGCAGACCATGTCAAACACTGAGCTATATAACTTGAACACTTCTAAACAAAGTCTTTTCTGTTTTGGAAATGTTGATATATTTCCTCTTGAAATTTTAAAGCAGAGCTTTTAGTTTTATATATCTTCATTACATTTCATTACTTACAAAACCAGCATAATTTAAAGAAGATAGTGTTAAAATCTTGGAATACCATTTAGATTAAAAGAAACACATTAAGATTATTTGAAACAACCTATATTTCTTAACAATTTAAACCCAAACACCAGATTAAGTTTTCCTTGTGCTGAATACATGTCTTCCCTGTTCCTTATATTTGAGTAAGAAAATGTTAACTACTTTGAAAATCCTAACTGTGGACAGACTCATCATCCGTTGCATTCCAGAAGCAAATAAAACAATAAAAGCAATGCCACTGGCTGTGGAAAAGGTAAAAAACATGGGGGACAATCAGAGTAAAGAGCTGAGTTCATGATTGGAGATGCTTTTTATTACATTATGAATAATGGATAAATTGGGATTCATAAGGACCTGTCATCAAAAGAACTGGAAAAACTGTGCTGTAACACCCTGAGGGAACTCAGCAACCTATGTAGAGGAAGGAAGGAAGTTGACCTGTTTTGTTTCTCCCAGTAACCAGTTGCCAAAAATTTCATTTCTTATCAGATTAAAAAAAAAAAAAAAAATTCTTGTAGCAGGAAGGGAAATGCCAGCACACTGCAGAAAGAGCTGCCTGTATCAGAAGATGTTTTGAACAAGTGGCACTATGGTGATGGTTTGGGGAGTCCATGAAGACCCCAAATATGGCTTCACTCTGGGTGTTCCTCTCGGGTCAGGCGGTAAGCCCTGAAGCCACAATGAAGCGGGCAAGCCGCCGTGTCGACCGGGCACCGGCCGGGTGCAGCAGTGAAGCTCGCAGGTGAAGGCAAGAGATCCTCCGGGGATGGAGGCCAGCAGTCGACAAGGCGAGAATAAAGAAATGCAGTCTCTCGGGATTGGAATCCAGGGGTTTATTGGGAGGAGCAGCAGGGTGGTGAAGGCAGGTGGGATCGGGGAGGGACGTTGTCTTGCATGGGAGACAGGAGCTTTATGAATTTTTGCAGTTTGATAGAGTTTAAGATAGCTAGTTCCCCAAGACTTAGTCCTGTTTGCAAGATTCTTTGATATCTGGCCGATTTGCCTAAAAATACCATTTATTTGACACAGAACATAACAAACATACAAACATAGAACAGATTGACACACATAAACATACAATGAATGCACAATTGCAACACTGCAATAGTTAAAAATGCAATAAATGCTTGCTTGAGCTAGCTGAAATGCAAGTTAAGAAAGGTACCTATAAGTTAGCCGGAATAATACAATTTAGGAAACTCAAATGATCTTACCAAATCCAATTTGGAGCTGGAATACATTAAAATTTCCTCACTCAATCCCTCGGGAAGTAACCACAGAGCTTGCGTCCAAACTCAGGGGAGAGAGCCTTTCTTCACACTCCAATGTCCATGTAGAAAAGCTTCTACTTTTGCTGAGATTTTCGTGGTGTTTTATAGGGAAAAGAGTATGTATTTGCGGTCACTTGAAAATTCTTCACATTCTCTCAGTGTATCACCTTGGCCTTCCAGGTGCCAGGACTAGATAGCCAGGATTAAGTTTATCAACTTAATCTGAGCCATTCATCTCTAGCCAGCGATCAGGGAGAGAGAGAAGGGGGGGGGGTGTTTGTCCTGCCACAGACGTGGAGGATAGAGATGGGCAGGATTCAGAGCTGGAGAGCCCAGAATGTGACCGTGCAATGGGTGAAGAGGGGCTGCAGCATGAGAGGGGTTTACATGGAAGGACCAACAGGAGCACGAGAGGTACAGGATTGACAGAGACGCCAGGCAATGGGGACACAGGAGGGAAGGTTCAAAAATGTGAAACCCAATGGGGAAACTCGGCTGGAGGGAACAAAGAACTTTCTAGAGCAGTAACTAAATATGGGATAAGGGAGGGGAGATGTGTAGGGCCAATGCATTCGTTGTCTGATGCATATTGAGGATGCAAGGTGTCCTGGGTGTGCACTGCTTTGTCACTCTACTCAAAAGGTCTCTTCACACCCTTCCTCGGTGTCATTTGCTCCATGAGGGTGGTCACCGAAGCTTGTCTGAGCGAGAGCCACTGCTACACCCAAAGAAAACATGTGCATGCTGTGGACAGGCCAGAAAACAGCCAGTGCAGAGTACAAGCAAAAACTGCTAGTAAGAGAGGCAAAAATAACTCATGAAACAATGGGCTGGGAATGGAGCATGGAGGCAAAGCCTTGGGCTAGTCCAGAAAGGCATTACTTTCACAACAATGGAAAGCAAAGCAGCTGAATAAACTTGCAGGAAGACTATCTGGGAGGGAAGCAGACAACAAATACTGAAAAAAAAATTGTAACTCAGAAAAAAAACCCAAATTTTTTTTTTAACCTTTTTAAACCCTGAGAGAGCAGGATTTCTTTTGTGTGATGTTTATGAGACCCATGACAAAAATGTGCCGAAGAAGCCAGAAGAAAAAGAAGTTTGCCCTGAAAATTAATATTTCTAATAAAAAGTAAAGTTGCTGCTTGAAGTTTATTGAATCCAATTTGGAAAAATATTGAGTTACCAATAAATTCTCCCATGTGTGGAACTTACATTCTGCTCCCCATTAGTGGTATGGCATCCGGCTGAGAGCCAATGTCTCTTTGTCACAGTTATTGGGCTTATTTAATTCAGAGGCACAGACAAGCACGTGCAGACGGAAGATTTAGATTTTATTTTGTTTGTTCTGGGATTTGGGGGGAGCAGGGTTGGTTCTGCTTGATTTTGACTGAAGTTTCCAAAGAAGAAAAAGAAAGGAGGAATCCAATCAATAGAAATTTCTTGACATATTTATTGAATTTCATTTTACTTTAAAAAAATTGCATGCAGATACTCTCATAATATTAAATGGAAGCTAAACAAGGTTTACTGATGGATTTAGGTGCTCTGGTCAGGCTTGGATAAATTTTTTTTCTATTCACTATATACTCAGATTGCTCGGGATTTCACTTTTTTAATAAAAGACAAAACAAAGCTCTTATTTCTGTGAAATGAAACATTGTGAGATGAAATGAATGTGAACTTATGTAAACTCAGACAGAAATTTGCAGATGGGGTTATTCACTGAAGTGTGAGCTGCCTCGCAGTTCTTTGGAGTGTCAGTTGTGAAGCTGGATGATGATTTTTTGAACATTCCATTCTAGCTCCTAGATACAATGAAGAAACAAAATTACAGAGGAAAGAGCAGAACAACACTCAAAAGAGCAGTAGATGTCAGAAAGAAACAATAGAAGACAGAGAGAAAAACAGAAATTAAACTGTACCTGGATTGAATCATAGAATATGCTGAGTTGAAAAGTGCCTCTGGCCCTGCACAGCACCACCCCTAAAAGTCACACGATGTGCCTGAGAGCATTGTCTATAAACACTTGAACTCTATCAGGCTGGTGCTGTGACCACTGCCCTGGGGAGCCTGTTCCAGTGCCCAGCCACCCTCTGGAGGAAGAACTTTTTCCCCACTATCTAGCCTAAACATCCCCTCAGTCAGCTTCAGGCCGTTCCCTCAGGTCCTGTCACTGGTCACCAAAAAGAAGAGATCAGTGTCTGCCTCTCCTCTCTCTCACAAGGAAGTTGCAGACTGCAATGACGTCTCCCCTCAGTCTCCTCTCCGCGCTGAACAGACCAAGTGCCCTCAGCCATTCCTCATATGGCTTCCCCTCCAGACCCTTCATTATCCTCATGGCCCTCCTTTGGATAATCTCTAAAAGCTTTATATCTTTTTTATGTTGTGGCACCCAAAACTGCCCCCATCATTCGAGGTGAGGCTGCCCCAGTGCAGAGCAGAGCAGGACAGTCCCCTCCCTTGCCCAGCTGGCCATGCTGTGCCTGATGCCCCCCAGAACAGGGTTGGCTCTTCTGGCTGTCAGGGCACTGTGAATATGGTCAGAAGAAAGTTATGTAACACTGAACATACATAGAAGCCAATTTCTGTAACTCTGCGTAGTATTCAGCCCTTTCCACAAACTATGTTTGATGTACCTGAGTACAATTAAGTTGAAGGAAATTTGGAAAACTCCATGGGACGCCTTCAGCTACCCTGACTTCTGTGAATTTGTTCTGATGCCTTTACTAGTATGCCAAGAAGCCTGGGCCTTGGTCAGACAACTGAAAATGGTATTTTCATCTTCACTGTAGCTTTCCTAGATGTGGGGCTGCACCTTCTCTCCTACTACATCCTTTGAAACCTGCCCTTTGGAGAAGCCAGTGAAGCCTAGTTGTTGCTCACCATGGTTTTGAGTTTCTTTGCTTTGTCAGCAGGAGCATCATTGTCTATCATTCTGGTCTGTTTTAGTAGACAAAGTTTTCTACTGTGAATGTAAATCATGAGTCATTGTAGAAGTTTACTCTGGGTGCTCTGTGTTAGTATTTGTACTGACAATGATAAGTGATATTTCAACTGTTTTGCCGAAACCAACACAATATTTTAATATGCGTCAGTGTCTGTGCTATCGTACTACAGGTAAAAGAAACAAAAGTAGGAGCTTGGTGTCTGTCTCTATGATCTGCACCTGGTGACCAGAAGTAGAGCTTCTGTCATATACTCAGAACAACAATAAGCAAATACTCTGTACGCAACAGTACAAAAAAGTATGAAAAATATCTCTAATCAGAATGTTTTTCATCCAACATCTGCTGCTACATCACAGTATTCCTAATTTCATTATTTCAGTGTTTAATTCAAAGTTGCATAAGGGGATTTTCAGTCAACATTAGGAAACGTCTTTACTGAGAGGAGGGTCAAATATTGGATCAGGCTTGTCAATTGCTGGTTTAGAAAGAGTTTTGACAATATCCTTAGTAACATGCTTTAACATTTAGTCATCCCTAAAGTAGTCACTAAATTGTCCTCCTCTCCTCAAACATTATTTGTTTTGATACCTACTTTAAAATATATGCATCTAGAGATATGGATTTTTGTGTGGCACTATTTTAGGTCTATATTTTGCATTGTAAAGGAAGGTTTTGTGGAATGATTCTGACTCTTTTATTGGAGAGATTTAGAAATCCTGTGCACAAAATAATGTTTTCAAAATACCTATTTAAATCTTTGTTCCTAAGGCTTAATATATCTGTTAATAATAGTTTTAATTAATTTTTAAAAGCTTTTGTTTTGCAGTTTAGTTAGACAAGCTTCTAGGCTTCACACATATGGCAGGCAATATGTTTCCCAGTCTTGATTCAGAAATGAATGAAATTGTCCAGTGGGTAATACCTTTTTGTAATGAAGCTTGATATGAAATGGTAATGTGTGTACATCCACATACACAGGAATAAAAGCTGTTAAAACTGCAGACTTTCAGACCTGTTGCTGATCTTTGATTATTTGAACTTCAAAAATGCAAAGTACTGCTAATTCAGTTTGATCATGGCATTGAGGTATTTTTCTTTGCTCACAGGACAAGTTGTTACTGTGATGTGATAAAATGACCAGCCTCTTACAAGAACATCTCAGGAGATATCTGAGCGACCTTAATAGAAAGTGGAAACAAGCCAGCATCATTTTCAGTAAAAGACTTTGAATTTCAGTGTTTCACTGTCTCTGCAGGAATGCTGGGTGTTCATATATGTACCAGATTTTGGTAAGTATGACTGTATCCTAATGTCAGGGAGTTATTGTAAAATTCACATGGATCTTAGAGGCATTTAATCTCATAAAAATAACTTTCTTAAAACAATATTTGATACAAAATACAGACTTTATTTTGTTAATCTTCTGCACAGCTATGCCCTTTATCTTGAATTATATACCAGAAGACAAGGACATATGCATTTTTTTCTCATTTTTCTAATTACAATTTAAGAAAATTATGTACACATATGTTTGAATCTACTGACTGACTATTTTCAAAATTGCAATTGAAATATTACAATGTGCTACAATCCCAAAGGGTAGTTAGCAAAATAATTTAAAGCATGTTCCATCTCCTCTTATTTTTAAAGCTTTGACACTACAAGAAAGCTTTTCTGAAAAAGCACCTAGTTGCTAACATCAACAGTCCTGCTTTGATGAATTCATAGGAAAAAAACCCAAAAGACACAATAACTTGAGCAATTTTCATTTTTCTAAAGAATCTGATTGTCTTTTCTTGCCTGGTTGCTTACAAAACAAAAACGAAAGATAAACATGACTGATACAGCAGATTCTTCTTTAAAACCCCATTGCAGATCACAAGACAGCTGGAATGAACCACAGTCAGGCTAAAATTATTAATGGCCTCTAAACAATTTACTCCCGTTCTGTAAGAGAATCACACAGCAGGAAAGATGAATTGCTGAGATCCTTGGAGAACTGTCTGTTGAAAGATCCACAAAATGGTGGTTACTTCTGACAATTAGCTTGATATACTTAAAAAGTAAAGGTCTGTTAAATGGGGGATAACCGCTGTGAAGCTGAAAATATTTGTGGTGCCTCTATTTTTTGTCTTACTTTAACATGGCTAAGGTTAAGAGAAGTTTTCATTTTCAGGGTCTAATTAAAGAGTACACAATTGAAAATGTAAAAAATAAACATATGAAGGAGGAGAACAGCTTTTGTGGTATTTAAGATGTTCATTCACAAATTAATTGGCTTAAAAGTATTTTAAATGACTGTATGAGCAGTTCCAACAAGCTATACCTATTTTATTCCAAATAGCTGTAGCAAAGACGAAGAAAATTCTCTCATAAGAAAGCATGGAGTGAAAGAAGCAAAAATTTTCCAGATCACACAGAACACTTTACTCTTTCAGACCTTGTGCAAGGCTCTTATGTGCTGGGATGATAACTAGCACAAACAGGAGTCCTTGAGTTAATGTGTGAACAAACAAAATACAGTTGGTTGAAGCCTATAACACTGTTTTTATTTATATTGATCTTATATCTATTATTTGGCTAAATGCATTAAATTAATTCCTATTAATTAGTTTCCTATTATTAGTTTCACAGTTAAGCCAGAAAGAAGATATGTCATCATTCCTTCTAGATTTAATTCTGAATTAGTACTCCTCTGTAAAGTGTACTTTAAAATTTCTTAAAATTTTGTGCATTTCAAGAAAATAATTCACATAATTTAATTTATGCATTTTGCATTAATTTATTTGTTTTACAAATCATGAACTAGGCAACATAAGCTCCTCCTACCATTCCTTCCAATATATGTGGGTGACGATTTTTATCATGATAGAAGATACTATGAGAATATTAATTTCAAGAATATTCCTGGGAAATGGCAAGAATTCGCTTCCTTTTCAGTTATTTTTCACAACATTTTCTCTAAAAAGTGTCGTCTCTGAGGTAATATTCAAAGTGAACTCTGAATCCAGGTGTCTGTCTACTTCTATGCAAATCTAAAACACATTCATTACAAAGAATATATTTCTTCACATGTATCTAGCAGATTGTAATAACTTTCTTTTGGAATTTAAATATGTATCTATTATAATATAATAGATATAATTTACTTATATATGTATAAAATACATTTTAGACTGAATTTTATTATAAATCCCTGTCTTGTCCATACATTATAGTTTCATTGAAAGCATTGGCTTATTAATTTCATGATTATATGAATTTGAAAGATAACAAAACAGAAGTGAATGTTCAGCCAGTCACAGATGCTCTGATGGTCTCTATGTAGGAAATCAAAGATTTAATTTGAAACATAAAAAATGAAGAATATTTTTTATAAAACAAAACAACAGTAACTGACATTTTAAGAAAAAAATCATTGACACCTAATAAATGATGGGAACAGTATTGACTAATTTCTACATTGTCTGCTTCATTTAAAAAAAAAGACAAAAACCTCCTATTTAAAAGTATTATGCATTGACACAATGACTCAGTCAAAGGTAAAGAAATTGGGGAGAAAGAAACAAAACAGAAATATTGGAATGCTCTGCAAATAGAAATTATTTCTGTTTTTAATGAACTCTAATTTGTGTAGAAGTATTGAAAGGATTGCATGTGCATCAGACATTGGCTCCTGTTAACAGCTGGTTAAAATCATCAGAAAGGCTTAGTCTGGGAGGGAGATCACACCATTCTAACTCCCCTACCACGGGCAGGAAACTTTCCACTAGACCTGGTTGTTCAGAGACCCATCCAGCCTGGCCTTGAATACTTCCAGGGATGGGACATTCACAATTTCTCTGGGCAATCTGTGCCAGGGCCTCACCACCTTCACAGGGCAGAAGTGTCCGTTTTTTTTATTTTAAGTAAATATTTCAATCACTCTCAGGACAACGAATTTACAGACCTTCCAAATTTTTCCTGTAGTTCACTGTACCTTATCAGGTAGATTCAACTCTTTCCACTTCCTTTCCATCATGTTTCCTTCACAGAAACTCCTCTTTCAAAATAATTTGAGACACTGCATGGCAATGAAATGAAAGAGAGGGGGAAAGGTAAGTGTATAAATGCATAAGAGCTAAATGTATGAAACAGTAGTGTTCACAGATTGATCACCTACATCTGGTTAATTCTTTAACTATAACTCTTATTCAGCCCAGTCATTGTCACCTGGCCAATTTCCTCTCTGGAGCAATGATTTCATGGAACAATTAAAAGTAGCTTTGCAGATCAGCTAGTAGAAGGAATTCCGTGACTAAACCACACAGAGAAAAACTAGGAAAGATTTGTGGTTAAAAACTGTCATGCTGCTTTAGAGGTTGGTGTTGACAGAAGAGCAGAGCTGAAAAGGATGATATTATAATAAGCATAATAACAATCTAAGAAAAGCTGAAGTACAAGAGCACAAAGATTTAATCTCCTGCAGTTGACAATATGGTGGAGGAAACCAAAGAAATTATCTGATCCAATCAGTGGAATGGGCAAGGTATATGATCTTGACAACTGTTAATTAATAGGTGTGTCATTAAAAAATAAAGGATCCAAAGACGGTTTTGCTGAGCTGGTTGATGAGCTTAAATGATTTTTGCTCAGTGTAAGTTATAAATGAAAATGCAAGTAGTTTTGAGTGAATAGTTTTAGAATGAACATCAATTCCATTATCACACATGAAATGTCACACACTAAATTGAAGATATTTAAAACCGGTTTTATGAATTGAAATTTATGTATTTGTATCATATGACTCACACAGTCATTTCAGGACATATGTTTCTTTATTACAAATCAGCACTCTCCCCTCTCAAAGGTTCAAATGCAGATGAACCCTATACCACCAGGACCATTTAATATACAGAAAAAGCATAGTTTAAGTATTTGTGCAGTTGAAATTTACATATTAGAAATATTATGGAAATATTATTTTATATTTAGTTTTGTGTTTATTGGTGTTTTGTAAGCTTTGCTTCTTCATGCTGTCATATGTCAGGGACTTACATTCTCTGAAGTCAATGGACCTAATCCTAAGCTAATGGTGTAATTCTCATTTAACCAGAGGGATCTGGTTAGAGTCAAATGGGATCATAATGCAAATTTCTGACAGCAGAATGTGGGTTTTAATTATCTCAAGAATGTAAAATTTTAGCTCATGTAACCCCCATCCCCACCCCCACTCCATACTCCCTGGGGTGTGTTTTAGTGCACTTAGAAGCATTATGTCACCTTCTTCTAATTCAGAAGCAGCTCTCCTAGCTCAGGAGTGAAGTTTTTGTTTAGATTGTTCCCTGAAAAGGAGACATTAACTCTTGCAGACTGGTGTAGTACTTTACCTCAAGCAGGAGTGCTAAGAGAAACAAGATTTAGAGGAAAGAAAAAGAACCTGGAGCAGAAAAATTTGAAGGGAGATCTTTGCAAGTGTTTGCCAGCTGGTCATCTCTAGCACAGGTTTTTCACCATTTGTGGCCACGTGTTCATGTCCAGCCATCCTCACAGTGCAGTTTTTTCTGCTGGCAGGGATAAGCAGGAAGGAAACATGCCAGGAAAATAGTTTCTGGGTTATGGGGAAAGAGATTTGGCTTCCTCCTGGTAACTAATACCCATCTTGAAGAAGGTGGTTCCTAAGTGAGGATTCACATATGAGACAACTGTTAAAAGACATATGACTTTAGGGTAAAATTCTAGTTTACACTCCCATTAATGTCAGGAGAGAAGTTGCCCACTGATTCACAGAAGCATCTCCTCTTCTGTGGAGAAGTAGAGCCCTGTGTCAGGGGCTTCTCTAATTTTTCTCTCACATGCCTCCTGTGCAGCTGAGAGCTTGCTGGAGGTACACCTGTTACTAGCTGATAAGGACATTTCAGCTTGGGGTGGCTGCTGAGAGTACATGTAAATCTTATCCTGTATAGTGAAGCTGAATATAAGAGTTCTCACCAAAGGATAAGTGGGTGTGCATTTTTCACTTTTTGGTTTTTTATTTTTGTTTTCTCTTGTCACACAGTTTAACAGAAGTCGCAGATATTATGCTGGTGTTTCGAACATTTGGAGGGACTCCTTGATATCTAACATTAATAAGGGACCCTGGTGGTGATGTAAATTTGTCACTCAGTAGCTGGACATTGTGGTGAATGTGGCCTCAAACTGGTGAGCAGGTTACTGCATAAATTTGCAGTCTCTGCCCGACATCTGTGAATGTGCTGTAGAAGTCCTCAGGGTAGAAATGCTGGCATCAGTCCACTTGGAAAGACTCTTTATATAAAAGCAGCACGTAAGAGAAAAAGAAGGTAATTCCACTTTCTTTGTAATTGGTATGGGCTCAGGGCTGTAATATTTGCAGTGCAGAGAGAGATTGAAAAGCTGTTTGAGGGAAAAAGAACCAAAGTCCATAATGCATCATTGTTAAATAGTTATGAAACACATCTTAGACTTAAACGTAGAAATAATCTATTCAGTTTATAATGGGGTTTTATGAAAAGCAGTCCACTTACAAGCCTTCAGTTTGTGTAATGTATCCTCCACTTACCCTTATATGTATCACAAATGTACAGTAACTTCTCCATCTGATCATCATTTTAGGGTTATAAAAACTATTGTAAAAACAATAAATGGAAAAAAGACAAAATTTCCTCATCTGTAAATCACTTTAAAGAAATTTAGGAATAAAGAAAATGTGAAAAATGCATGAAACTAGGTTTCACCACCTGTTTACTAATACTTTAAAAAAACTCACAGTTTAAAAAATTTCTACCGGTTTCAAAATATACTGTAAAATTTTCTTCCAGTAAGAGTAGAAATGCTGTTAAAGGCAAAGGAACAATATGAAATTCTTTTGTAAAACTATTCTGATTTTGTAGAATGTTGTCATAGGCCTTTCTGGCATCTTTCCTCAAAAATATCAATTGATGTTTCTCTTTCTCTGAAATATGATACCCATTACTATACATCTTATATTCCTTGTAGTGATAGAGGCAGCTATGTAATGTAAAGTAAAGCTAAAGTAAAAAAACTCAAGAAATCAGTCTTCAGGCAACAAGAGACAAACAGGAGATAAAATGTCAATTATTCATGGTATTTATTTGATAAGAAATGGAATTAAAATATTGTTAAAAGAACTTGTCAATTGCCGTTGACCAAATAGGTTGGGAATCATGTAACTTCTCAGAAAAACATCCTATCTCTAGATTATCCTGAGGTGAGAATCCCAATTCTACAAGCCCCTAGTTTTTAATTTCATTAATGTTGTTCCCCTCTCTACAGTGTTGAGAAAAATAGCACTGGAGAAACGGAGAAGACCTGAATGCAATGTGAATAAATGGGCTATCTAAGCCTTTGAGGAAGGAAACGTGGTCTACACTTCATTGTGACAGGAGTTTGACTGACAAATAGGGATCAGGAGGTGGTGGCATCCTGGTTTTGCTCTGTCCTACAACCTGGCCTTTGCTCTGAGCCCAGTTCCCTCCCTTCTGACTATGGTGGCTTCTTGAAGCTGGTGTAACACTTGTGTGAGAAAGGGCACCTCATTATCATGTGAGCATCTGATTATGGCACTGGTGATTGGTGGCTGATAAATACTGCATGATGTTCTGCCCTGGTCTAAAAAGGCACCAAAGAAAATGCACTTACCAGGGGTATCAAGCCTGAAAAGAATCATACACACAGTAATTTAATGAAGTTTCCAATCTCAGGAGAAAGAATTAAAAAAAAAAATTAAAAAAAACCCCACCAAAGCACGGAAATAGATACCAGTTTTATGTCTATGTGAATACAATTACTTGAAACTGATTTTTTACAAACATTGGGTCCTATAAAATTCATAAACTTGTTTCCATATACCACCTGCAATTTCAGACCTTTGCTTATATGCATTCAGTGTTTGGATTTTTTTTTTTTAATTCATCAACTATTAGTGAACTTGCAAACTATATCAGTCAAGGATCTGAGAAATCAATTGAATGTGTAGATGAATCTAAGTTTTTCAATTATATTTTTAATTAAATAAACATTTGATTAAACAGAGAGGGCTTTTTATAAACCCCACTTTACAGCTAGTCCAAGTCTGAATAAAATACCACCTCACATCTGAACAACTAAGTGGATTTTGAGTAGAAATTATATTGTTGCGGTTTAAAGGATGATGATATGGCAGACCTAACCCGAGAGCGTCTCTGCCCAGTCCGGTTCAGTGCCACAGTGCACCAAACCCTCTGTCCCAGGGCCGGACACTCTGCTCTCACCGGCTGGGGAGCCATAAGGCTGGCTCTGGTTTCGTCTGCTCTTTGCAACCGGCGATGGTAAAGGAGGCCAGGAGGGTCTATGCAAAGTGTCCATGGACAATTTTATTCACATGGCTGCACCAGAGGCCAAAGACCTCCCAGAGGCAGAGATGCCTCATGGGCGAAGACCTCACATGCACAGACACATGTGCACAGACATCCCCTGTGCATGGAAACATGCACATGTGCATAGACCACGCAAAGAGCGCATATGCATAGACCATGTGCATAGATGTCCCTGGTGCATAGAGGCATGTGCATAGACAACAACATGGGGGAGAGTCAGGAGTTTTCTACGGAAACAAAGGGGGCGGGAAAAGTACATAGCCAATGGTCTCTGGGCACAGGGGCAGTACATGGGCAGAGTTAGGGTACAGGAACCAATAGGGAAAACCCGAGGGAGTGGCCAGGACCACATGGGGTGGGGAAGGGCAGAGCAATGCCAGAAGGCTACACATTAGTGAAGAAATGAGTGGGGAAACTACAGCTTTTATCACAACATTTTCCCTGGTAAACACATTAAGGAAGAAATGGGTGGGGAAATTACAGCTTTTATCACAACATAATATCTAGAATTTTTTTGGTCTACATAAATTCAAATTAAATGAAGAGGCTTCTAGCAAAGTTCAGAGGAAAAATGAAAATTTGCAAAATGGAAGTTGGATATCTAAAATATTACTGTATAAATGAATTTGATTGTTCCTATTTGTCTTAAGATATTCTTTTTATCTTAAGATATTGTTTCTTCTTTTCTACCTTAAATTTTCATTACTGGCTTTCTTAACATATTGAAATTCAAAAACCTTTTGTGAGAGAAAATCTGTGTACAACTTCAGTTGTTCCTGCTTTTATTTGTAATTCTTATTTGAAAAATTGTTGTGAATCCTCTTATTTAGGTATTATGGTCATCATTTGTGGCTTGGAAATCTCACATAGATTCAGATCAACAAGTTCTGTCCAGCTCAGGTCCAAAGAATACTCTGTCCTGGAAATATTTCTCTAACATTGGATTTACATCTCATAATTTTGAGTCAGCTGCTGTATTTCAGCACTGATGTATTTTACAGAGTTTTTGAAAGTAAGTGACACAGTCATATTTACGTTTCGAAGGATGCAGAAAAAGCCTCTTAATTTTTGAGCTTTCAGAATTTAGATTTTTCGGATCCGTCAGAATTCATGACATTTCTATGGAAGAATTAGAATTTTATCTTTCATTCCCTATTAGATTTCAGTTTGCTACCATGTATTATACTTTGCTAAGCTTAAGAAGTGCCATTTTATATTTTCTTTATGTTCCGATTTACAGATGAATCTATTTAGGGTAGTGGGTAGAAAGAATGAACTCTACAGGATAATATATTGAGGTTTCTCGCTCCAGGGAAGGTGGCAGGACCTCCAAAACCCCACAATAAAAGGTCGCCGCTGGCGAACCCCCACACAGTTTGGGCCGGTCGGAGCCGGGGCACCGTGGGCATGTGGGAGCACGCAGCATGACATGAAGCTCGGGCGACAGAAGCTCGGCAGGAAACATGGGTGAGGTGAAAGAACATACCAGACACTGTCTCTGGTCTCCCAGGGAGGTTTATTCAGGTCTTTGGGGGGTTGCAGGAGAGGCGAAAGGGGAGAGGAAAGAGCGGGAAGAGGCAGGGGGGCTGGAAGCCCAGATACAGTGACACCCAGGCTCATGCCGGCATGGGATTATAAGGGAAGGGAAGGGGGGAGGGATTGGCTCTGGACAGCCAATCCCAGAAGGTCTGAGGGGAAGAAAGGCGGGGGAACACACCAATAGACTTCTGATAAGGCAGGGTGCATATTTCAAAACAGCCAATAACATACAGAGCAGGAGGACAAAGGAAAAGCCTAGTGGAAAACTGCAGAACCACATTGCTACAATATATCATTAAGAAAACAATCTACAGTCTCATGGTTCTTTAAAAACCATTGTATAAGGGCAATAAGATGATGAATAGAATTCATATTGTGAAGACCAGCCAATATAGAGTCCTTATAACTCTCATATTAAATAATCTATTGCTTCTTGAGGTCGACGTAAGAATGGAAAATATTAGTTCATTGAAGAAAATGTTCATGATTCTTATATTAATATAAGGAAGAATTTTGATAATGGGAAATATAGATAAAAATGCATCTGATTACCTGATAACTCAAATGTGGCCCAAAATTTTCTCCAAGAAATTTTGCAAGTACTTATTTGTCAACATTGAGGTATGATGTAGCAGACCTTGGATCTCCAAGCAGAGCTTGGATCTACCTCATTTTTTAGGCATGTAATTAAGGTGTATAGATTATCTGTGTAATTACCATTCCTCCTTTCTAATGTTACTTGAAAGGATTAGACTCCTCCACAAGGCAAGAAGAATCCTGAGTAGTCTCTACTCTGGAAAGGAAAATGGAGTGTCAATGTCTGTAATGCAGGTATTTCAGCCATGGGCACAAGCATAGATTGGAGGAAATCAGGGTCCTTGACTATGGAACAATCTGTAAAATCTTCCCCAGATTTGTTATTCTCTTTTCCTATATTAGCTTCAATAACAAGAGGTGAAAATATGCAATTTAAAAATTGAAATGCAGAAGTCTACTGAGGTTAGGAAAGTTTAGGTCCATGACAAATGCCATTTTGACCATATGTCACTGAGGAGTGGAATAGAAATTTTCACTTCCATAGGCAAAGAGATACTAGAAGATGTTCAGATTATAAAACAAATGAAGGTACTTGAAGAATTTGTTACTAAAATGGAAAGAAGGCAGATGAAATGCAATATGTTAATGAAAAAATACAGTAAATTTTTCATATGGATCATATTCATTTAGCAGCATATTTAGTTACACATCCCAGTTCTCCTTTAAGTAATATTTCGGCCTTAATTACCAAAAGTGTCTTTTTCTTATCTTGTAAGAACACATTGTTTTACTGGTTTAATCATCTTTGAAATTAAAATAATGTAAATTACAGAAGGGGAAACTGTGAGAGATCTCACTAGATCAAATCACCAGATACCCTGAGATTTGAAAAATCTTATTCTCTCATCTGTGCAGTTCACCCATCTTGTTAAACTTATGTAAGAACCAGTGGCAAAACAATTTTTGTTTGCAGAAAAGCAACTTCTATTTTTAGGTTACTGTCTATAAATGAAATGTAGTAGTCATTAATTGTAGAATTACAGCTTTGGAAAAAACAGCATATTGGGATAAAAAGGAGTATTTACTTACTTTTCCTCTATGGGAGGTTAAACATTTTCAAATGTAAGCTAAAATTTGTCTATATTTTTCCTCACTTTACACCAGTAAAAAAATACCTTCAGATTTAAGAATCAGTCATATTTTTACCTGTTAAACTAAGATTTACTTATGATGAATAAGAAAAAGATGCACAAGAAGTGACTATTCACAGATTAGATAGTTTTTATATTGCCTGATAAATAAGCCTATTCCTAGAAGACTCAGAGCATAATAGGTGAAACTATCCAAATATATACATGCACAACCCCCTGCTCTGCATTTGAACTGAATTATCATAATGCCTCAAATATAGACCCAAAAGAAATAGATTCTATGGTCTGAACCACAGCTTTTTGCCTCCTTTGAGGAATACATGACACAGACATTGTGAGAGGTTGTTTTGAACTTTTATGTGATACATATTCATTATGTGGTAATTTTCTTGGTTATAAATTGATGCCAGCTTGCCCGTATCTTATTTGCTATAAAACTGACATCTTATCTTTCTCAGTTGTCCTGGTAAATGAACAACAGGTAGCAGTGCATTACAGAAAATTACTAATCCATGTGTAAGTGAAACAATAACACTTTTGCTGTTGTTGTTGTTGTATGTGGAACAAGAAATGATGGTTTTTCAATATGAAAACCCTTTTGTTTCAAAATAATTGCCATGGGATTCAGAAAACTAGTCTTATCAGAGCTATATTGGAATTCTTTTCAATTGAATAATCACAGTATAGCATCTTTGATAGAAAAGTTTTTTCAAAGCAGCATTTTTGGTAAAATCTAAGTGATAGATAGCTACCCTCAAAGTAGCCAATAGCCAGTACAAGAGGTGAGGGAAATTAAAAAGCTGGGACCTCTTCATATGCAGGTCAGTTCTCTTGCCAATAGCTACAGAAGTACCGTTTTCTTTCTATTAGAATTGCAACATTTTAATTAGGTAATATCTCTTGAATCATCTTTTAAAAGGAATAGTTTCAAAAGAAGAAACCAAACCAAACCAAACCAAAAAAAATAAAACCACAAGAAAACCGCAAAAACAAAAAAACAAAACCAAACCACAAAAAAACCCAACAAAACAACAAAAAAAAAACCAACCCAAAAAACGCACACACAACATCCACACATCCCCCAAACTAACCACCAAACATCCAAACAACCACACACAAAAAAAAGCCTCAAGGGTGAAATCCTGCTATGTTCATTTGGGCAAGGTTACTATGAGAGATGATATATTCACAAAACAATGTCTGCACAAAAATGAAAAAGAAAATATGTTACTCCTAGAGAATTAGAAATCTATATAATTTAATATAATCTACAAAAGCTTCAAAAACCTTGCTGATATTTTCTTGCAAAGACTTTTGTGTCTTCTGTAAGTTTTATAGGGCTTTCTGTTTTCTGCTCAGGTCTAGACAAAAATATGTATACTTGACATATTCCCGTAGAACAACCATGAAATCTAGTAGAGTCCTCTTCTAATGCATTAAAGCTTACTGGGTGTGGTTCTCAGATCATACATGTTGTGTCAGAGATCATAAATACAGCAAAACACATTGATTTCATTAGCTGCCATTTCAGGTTTTCCAGGGAAGTAGTTCAAGTAAAAAGTTCCACAGTAACGTGTAAAACTGAATCTAGGAAAAGAAGTTCCTGGGATGAATTTGGGTTCCTGGATAGGGATAGACAAACAGGTTTGTGTGTGCAGAGATGTGATGGAATAGCACTGCAGGAGACAGCTTACCCATGTCCAAGAATCCAGTGTGCAAGGATTTGCATGCTTATAATGCAGAACCAATAAACTGTGCATTATTGTGCTCTGCAAATGTCTTCCGATTTGCAAATTTTTAATTCTCCTCGTTGCCACATGCTTCAGTGGGTGCTACCCTTCAGTCAGACATGAATGGAAAAATCTGCGTTACTACCCCACTATGTATAGAAATAGCCTCAAAATTATGGGTTTCAATGCAATTTATGGGGTGTATATATACACACACACACACACACACACACACACATATATATATATATATATATATATATATATATATATATATACACTGTATTAATATAGGTATATAAATCATTCAGACTCTGTTACCAGAGAAGTTTTCTTGTATTGCTCTTGTCTGGAGGGGATGGCTGCTGAAGAAACAATTCTTCATGTCTAAGAAACCATGTATGCTTAGGTTTAAGCGCAATATATGAACATTTGAACACTTATGTAAGGGCCTTGTTACATAAAGATGAAGAAACAGGGCTTATCCTTTTGTCAGATGGTGTGAAACACTATTCTGTAAGGATAAGGGAGCCTAGAAATACCTCAGAAAGAATGAATAGTTCACTGCATTTTAAATTCATGTCTCTGACAATGGGAAATAAGGGATTATCAAAAAACAACCCTCACCCACAGTGAAGTATTGTAGAATATGAGTTTTGTGGTAGCTCAGGAATTAATAACAGCACTGTAGTTTGCGGACACCTTGAGCAGAGTCCCATAATCTATTGGCATGGGAATTAAAAAATCCCAAGTGGACTCACATTTACTAAAAATGCAACTTTTTTTGACCTAAAATTGTTCTTATTTTTTTGACCTAAAATTGTTCTTAGATTTTTGTGAATCTTAACTGCTGTGGAAGACAAGCAAGTGTTTTTGCAGGTCATTCATGATGCTTATTGGAAGAGCATTTTTTTGTTTGAACCAGCGTGGGGAGTTTAACTTTGGCCTTCTGACAGGTGCTCACCAAGCTGCTCTCTCACTCATCTTCTTCAACATGACCAGGGCAGAAAATATGGGGGATCTTGTGTGTCAAAATAAGGACAGAGAGATTACTCATCAGTTACTGCCATGGGCAAAACAGACACAAGTTGGGAAATATTTTCTTAATTTAACAACAGAGTAGGACAGTGAGGAACAACTATAAAAGTAAAAACACCTTTTCCCTACCTGTCCCTTCTTCCCATGTACAGCTACAGTCCTGATCCTTCTACCTCTTTCCCAACAAGCAGTGCAGAGCAATGGGAAATGAGGGTTGTGATCAGTCATCATCCCTGTCACACCCTCCTCCTAGCACCCTTCCCCTCTTCCAGCACGGGGTGGCTTTCACAGGATACAGACCTTCACAAACTGCTCCAGTGTGGTTCCTCTCCATGGGCTGCAGCTCTTATATATTGTTCCAGTGTGAGTGTTTTCAGTGGCACACAGACTTCACAGGAACAGCATGGAGCTGCTCCCCCTTGGGGCAACAGCTGCTGCATGGACTCCACTCCACACTACACAGCACTTTACAGGAGCCTTTTCTGCCATGGGCTGTCCACAGACTGCAGTGTCCTTTAAGGTCTATTCATCTGCCTTGGTGTGGGGTCCTGCACTGGCTTCAGTATGGATATCTGGAGAGCTGGCCCTGACTGGATGCCAGGTGCTCAAAAATCTCTTGTATCCCTCCAGTCCTCCAAAAACGGGAGGACAAAATATGGTGGAAAAAACCCCATGGTGTGTCGTGATAAAAGTAGTTTTAAGTAAAGCAAAAGCAATGGTCCCATCCTTTTCCTTTCCCTCAGCTTTTAGTGCTGAGCAGATATCAAATGATATGGAATATCCCTTTGGGCAGTTTGGGTCAGCTGTTCTGTCTGCATTCTCACCCAAGATCTTGCCCATCCCCAGGCTGCTGGTGAAGGGGATTGCTGGAGGGATGGTGCTGGTGCTGTGCTAGCTCTGCTTTGCAGGAGGCAAATCACAGGTGTATTATTAATGTCTTTCCAGGTGCCCACACACAGCACAGCATGCCAAGGGCTGCTGTGGGGTAATAAACTCCGTCTTAGCCAGACCCAATGTTCTGTATCTGCTCCCTTATGCTCCTCCATGGACTGCCAGGGACTGTTCCATCATGGTCTTCCCCATGGAATCGCTGCTCTGGAACCTGGGACACTTCTTTTCCTTCTCTCTTCTCTGGCCTTGATGTCTGTTCCTCTCTTGCAGCTGATGTGTAGCAATCTTTACCATTTTTAAATATATTTTCACTGAGGCATCACCAGCGTCACGGATGGCTCAGTTTTAAGCGGTGAAGGGATGGTTTAGAAGCTGACTGAAACTGCCTTTGTGTGACTTTGGGGCAGCATCCAATATCTTCTCACAGACTCCAGTGTCTGCACACTCCCCTGATAGCAAAATTCTGCCATGAAAGCCACACAATCAGGAAACATTATTTTCCTTAAAAAAAAAACCACCAATGTTTTCTCAAGGGGTTTGTAGAGTTATTTTTGAAAAACTGGACTGATTAGGATTCTAGGCAGTATACTTATGCAGAATATGCTCATTTTGACATGCTAGCAAAATTAGCAAAATTTTCTGAATTTTGCTATTAAATTAAGTGAGTGTGAGAATTAGTCCAATATCTTTTTTAAACATAAAGCTGAGGTTTTGGAAGTGAATTCCTGCAAAAGATTATATGCATAATTTTTAAAACTGTGTTTTTAAGGTAACTAATTTTTACTTACTTTATTTGCTTTAAAATTAATATTGTGATTATTCAGGTTGATCACTTTATGCGTATTGACTGATTAGTGATGGAGGCAGTAGCACTAATTTATATGGAAAATATAAAATGAGCTATATTCTTTTAACATTCCTCAACTACCCTCCACATAACATCTATAAAAACTCAAATACTCTTAATTGAAACCTCAAGAACAGAATGGTTGCCTTCTTATTTCTTTAAGTTTTATATTGTTTTACAATTGTCTATCATGTTTAAAATGTTTAATTATAAAAAGAAGAAACAAAGTATTACACTGGAAGAATATAATCAGCTTGGAAATTTAATGTTTTGGAATTACTGTGCATGCTTCAAAGGATAATAGTCCTTAAATGAGTCTGCCTAATCTTTCTTGCCAAACCGTTAAAGATGGAAATCATTGGTTTACATATTCAAGTGATTGTGAAAGAGATCAAAACTCAGATGGAAAATATTAAGTTAAATTCCTTTTGGCTGACATCCCATCTTTATCTCAGTGGAAGGCTCTGAAAACAAAAGCAATTTTAAAGAACAGGAAAAACTTCAAGAGTGACAATCCACAGCTTTCTCTTTTGAGAAACAGCCCATTTTCATTGTATTCATTTTTATTTATATTAAAATTGAACTATTATGCAAAAAAGACACTACAATAGAAGCTGGTTTTCTTTAAAGCAGCTAGTGAGTTTTTTCAAGAGCCCTTTTTGCATAGTCTAGTAGAGGTTTAGAAAGAGTAAATCTTTTAGAAAGAGTAATGTAGGCAAATGCAGAGAAGGAAATACGCACAGAATAAAACAAGAGCCTGTGTTCCACAATACTGCTTTTACATTGCAGAGATCATTACACTGAAAAGAAACAGTGAAGCTACTGACTTAATTTGGGTTCATTGTATGTCTGTTACTGAGAAATCTTTTTTGGTATTTTACTGATTTGAGCCTGGAGTGTTACTTTTTTTTAATTGGTGGTAAGCTATATTGAAAATATCATTTGTACTAATTGTTTCATTGAAATAATAGAAGTTGTATGGAAAAGTGCTAAAGATATGCTTAGTGGCTCCCTTTTTTCCCCTCTTGTTTAATTTTATTTATTACACTACTAGGGAGAATTTACATGTCTGAGAGGTGAGAAATTATTTTGACCTTGTAAATGTTTGACTGAAAGAACAAATTAATCTTTCACATACACATTACTTGGTAAGGCTGGTTTGCTGGCAGTGTAGATTAATTATTGACTCCATGAGGGGAAAAGGGAAGAGCTACCAATATCTTCTACCTGTACTTCTGTAAGGCTTTTGTACCATCCCCCATAACATTTTTACTTCTAAATTGCAGAAATATGGGTTTGATGGATGAACTGTTAGATTAACAGGGCATTGGCTGTATGTCTGCGTCCAAAGAGTTACAGTCAATTGCTCAGTGTCCAAGTGTAAACCAATAATGAGTGGTGTCTCTCAAGGGTCTCTCAAGGGACTTTACTGGCACCAGTGTTACTTAATATCTCCATGAACAGGGCAGACAGCATGATTGAGAGCACCCTTAGCAAGTTTGCAGATTACATCAAGCTGAGTGGTGCAGCCAATTCACACCTCAAATGATTAATAGGAAGCAATTTCACCTATGGGATGATCCTGGTAAATTTCACAAAATTATGCCAATGTGAATAAGAGGCAAATTTGAACTAATATTGTAAGTTCACTTTAAAATTAAAAGCTCAAAACCATGTTGTTTTACTCTGTTTGCATGTTTTTGTTTAGCAAAGACTTGTTTCTGAGGCTTGTTAGGTAGACTGAGGCATTTTATCTACGTCCCACCGTGAATTCTAATGAGGCATTCTGCGCACATAGGGCCTGATTTCTATTTGTTCATCATCCCTTTTAATAACAGCATCTAATTAAGACATCCATTAAAAGTCCACAACGTTAATTTAATGAAAAATTCCAATAGAACTCCATCAGGTTCTCCCTGTTAGTTTAACACAACACAACTTTACTAACAAATGTCACAGTTAGATGTTGTTACTGAAAAGAATACTATACAAATAAAATTGGCCATTATTCAAAATTGAGAATAGTGTTCTTGAACACTAGTTCCTCAATTGTCATGAATTATACATGTCTAAGATATTTGTAAGATTTCTGTAGTTAGTTTTCATATAGCATAACTGGCAAACAGGATTCATTAATGGGTGAAGAGAAATACATTAATCGTTAGAAAATAGATTTAGCAGATATGAGGGTATAATTACTTGAAAAAAACCAGTGTTTAGAAATCTGGGAAAAAGAAAGATTTATTTGTCAACAAAATTGCCTACATCTGATGTTACATTTAGGCAGATTACTGTACAGTTCTGAGCTACCAAATATATTAGTGTATGAAGGTTTTGTTTATGCTGGTATTCAGATTAGATGATTGTTATACCTGAAGGTAATTCAGTATTGCCAGATATGCTGGTAGGAGTGGAATTTTAATTTGAAATCTATTTATAGAAATACTGAAAGAAACTGAACATTACAATTGGTTGTATAGCAACACATTATGAGGAAGAAGGAATATAGAATGACTTGGGCAGAAAATAACCTTTTTAGAAGAAAAATATTGCAAAAGCTCTCTAACATCATAATAAGAATTATGAAGGGAACGGAGGGGAAGGGAAATTTCAGGGAAGGGAAGTTTCAGGGAAGTTTCAGGGAAGGGATGTTTCAGGGAAGGGATGTTTCAGGGAAGGAAAGTTTCAGGGAAGTTTCAGGGAAGGGAAGTTTCAGGGAAGTTTCAGGGAAGTTTCAGGGAAGGGAAGTTTCAGGGAAGTTTCAGGGAAGTTTCAGGGAAGGGAAGGGAAAAAAATTAGATACTTGCTAAAAGGGAATAAGTCTTTGTATTTTATGCATATATTCCTGAATGAGACTTGGATAGTCACCAGAAATTATTTTTAATACATTTGATGCGAAGTAGGTAAACAAGCAAGGCAGACCTATAATTTTGGTGTTATGTTTTAAAAAAAAATCTGTCTGGACACATGGGATATTTTATGTGTATTATCACAGTGACAGCTGAATTGACAAAGTATATAATGTCTCTACATTTCACAAAATAAAGCTTTTGGAGAACTCCACTAACATACTACAATATCTGTTCTTATTGTACTGGAACTATCACTGACATACTTGACAAATCACTCATGTCATATATTCACCCACTCTATTTACACTACTGCAGCTATTTTTTGTTCTTCTTCCTCCTTCTTTTATTGTAAATCATTCAAAGTTTTTTTGCTTTTTACTTGTATTTTTGGAAGCACCTCACCTACAGCTTAAAGAGAGTCTTTGTTGGCAAGTTAAATGAAAGTCAGGATCACAAAAGAGAATAAGCAAAACCTCTCATAAATTTGCTCAATACAAAAGCAAACCCTATCATATACTAGAGTGTTATTGATGATATTTATATTTAAGACAAATTAACACGAAACATCCATTTCGGATCATGCTTATTTTCTGAAAAACGGTTCAAATTTAGGGTTAAAATAGTAATTAACTCTGTTCCTTTGAGTCATAAAGAAAAATTCAAAAGTTTCAAATATTTTACATATCTGTATTGCTGCTGGTTTTATGTTAGTAAACCATGATAATTTCCCAACTGCCAGGGATTATTGTTGTTCCACCATCAGCCATTGCCAGCTACTGCAAGGTACCTCACTCTCACAGATCATACACTAAAATTCTGAGAAGTGGATAATTTCCATCTTTCTTGGAAAAATACAGACGATGCCATCTTCAAACATAACCAGTTCGGATCAGACAGCAAAGGAAAAAAAACCAAATGGCTCTTCTTCTGTTCATGGTTTACTACATGACCATGCTGAAATTTCAGTACTATCCTCATCTGCAGGCTACCTTGATTTCCTCTCAAAATTACTGAAATTTCTGCAAGGCTTTCAAGTTTTATTTCAACCACTAGATTAATATTCTCTTTTCTCTTTGTTTAACACTAGGTAAACACTATGCTTTGCTGTAGACAGAGGAAGAAAAAGACTTTTTTAATATCCAGAAGGAATCACCAGACTTTAAAATTCTACTTCAATTTCAACCATATGCCAACTTGAGAAGTTAAATAACATTTCATAATCTCTTAAGGCATACAAAGAAAACTTTCTAAATTATTTGCAGATAGAATCATTCTGATTTAATTGCTGGTGTTGTTCTGACTGTCAATTTCTCAGCATCAAAAAGCTAAGGGTATGTTGTCTCACACTAATCACAAATAAATACAACAAGCATTTCAAACTGCTCTCCAAAATTCAGTCACAAGTAAAAGACTGCCCTCAGGATGATGATAATGGGATTATTTAGAGATCATCTCTACTGAGAAAAAGAGAAAAAAATAGTCTTGATGTTTTTAGATTCTGTTTCCATCTAGTCTTTGCCTTACAGGACCCCAGACCTAGCACACAATGCCAGAGGAAAGTTCACAATGATTCTCCCAAGAACTGGTGAGGTAAAATTCCGCCTCATCCTGTACATCTGAGCAACAGAGAAGTTTTTCAAAGGGCACTGTCAGGTTTTATGAACTGGAGCAGAAACTGTGCTCTGGTTAACATCTGACATGATATGTTACCTGTATACCATCACTTTGAACTTCCCAGGGTATTCCTCTGCTAGCCCACAGGATCTGAACAGTACCTAGGCTTTAAAGGTACTTAAGTTTCAATGGTTTTAATTTGCACTATCCAGTGATTCTTGGGTTTGTTCATTTGTTTGTTTGTTTGTTTTTCATCTGACATCAGTCAGGCTATGATACCTAGCTTCAGATTCCTGAGAATTCCAGCCATAAAGATTTCCTTGTGTTCTAGGTGTACTACATGTTTAGCTTAGGACTTCTAAATTTAGCAATGATTGTGAAAGATATTCAACGTTTGTTTCTATTCTCAACATCTTTTTTTTTTCTTTGTGGGACAAAAACTTTAGAAATTATGTTTTTGTAATAGTGCTGAAATTTCTACTAAATAACTGAGTGGAATATTTTTGTTCTTTTAAATTTTTCTGGTTTTAAATTCCTAAAATTCATTTTACTATTAAATTTGCATTGAGACTAATTTGTACAAATAGGTAGAAAATAGAAATGGTAATACAACTGAAAATATGCCAGGAAACACCACAGAAGCAAAATTAAATAAAGCAATTCAGTTTCAAAGCTGTATTTTACTGGCAGTGCTGAGTGTTCTGCACCTAGGTCTGAGAGAGCAAAGTGGTTGTGAGTCATGCTAAACAAATATGCTGATACAAAAGAGCAGGAAAACTGTATAGTCACAAAACACACAAAGATGGATCAGCTTAACTACATGTCAAACTTTTCCAAGAGCGAGGTAAGAAGTAGTAAGGAGTTACTCTAATATTTGGGGGGAGGTGAGTGGGGGTGGGGGTGAGTTTATCTTTCACAGATTTGGATATCCTTCACAGTTGATATTGTTTTATAAATGAAATTAACATTAAGCTAGCTTTCCATAAAAATTTCTGAGAAAAAATTCTTTTTATGAGCAGAACCTCTAAAACTTGTGCTCAAAGTTTACTTTGGAATACTAGCTGCTGTTGCTAGTAACTGTGTTATTTGAATACATAAAATGTTTCAAGAGTGGCCATTCATGCGCTGAAATACTGTGAACCAGGTGGGCAGACAAATAACAGTGACACGGGTAAGAATTTATGTGGCCATTTGAACTGCTGCTAGCTTCAACACAGGCAAAGGACAGGAAGTTCTTTCCTTCATATTCTTGTGCATTATTTTTACTTGGTTCCAGCAGTCATATAAAAACATCATCATATTTTCTGGGAATAGAACATCACTGAAATATCCCCAGCCTCCTCACACTTTGTATAAAGGGGGCAAGGTGATTTATCTTCCCCATTGGAAGGGACATTTATATTTCTGCAAAATTATATCCACCTCCTCATCCATTTCCCCCATAAGTGCAACTCCACCACTGAAAGCCTGGGTATCACACATGCCTGGGTAAAATTCTTTTCCAGTCTTTTATCTCCAAGGTCAAAGCAGCTCACTATCTTTTATTTCTTACTGATAAACCCTGGTGTTCAACCAAGCTCTGGCTCCTCTGGCAACTAGTCAATCAAACAAATAACAAAATGCATTAGCTGCTATGGTTTTGCAGGGAAACAATTCCCTCATGAACATGACCAGGTGACTGGTCACAACCACACAATGTCAAGTAGCACAGCTTCTGATTAATCAGGCCTTCATAACATTAAGGATGCTTAGGAAAATGAAAGGGGGAAATTGTTGTCTGGCCCAAATATTTTGCTTTTCTGACTCCAACAAACAGGCAGTGAATGCAGTAGTACTACAGCTGCTTATTTATGTCCACATCTTCTTTCCCAGTAGCCTTTAACTGTGAGACTTGTTAGTACACACTCAAAACTCATATCAAGATTTTACTGATGTTTAATGAGAAATACTTACTTCTTTAAATATCTTTCTGAAACATCACTAGTGACCCTTAGGCTTACCAATTAAATAATCCAGAGCCCTTTCAATATGCAGAGCATCTTGCACCCATTTCCACCACGCAAACGCTCCAAACTCTGTGAAAGAGACTTCAAAACAAACTCATGAGAGCATCTCCTTATTGCTGAAAATATGGATTTTTGTTAAAAAGAATACTCAGAGATAGGTATTACTGATTTTTTTTCTAATGTAGACAATTGTTCATATAAATGCAATGACATTGCATTGCTTTACAGCTACTTGGCTCATGTTCAATCACCGTTTTTCAGTTGAGATCTGTATGTATGAAGACTGTGCACATATGGTGATGATAACAAAAGAATAACTTAAAGCATAGTTTACTTTAGGATTAATCTCCCTGAAAATGTGTTTTCCACAGTTAACAGTTTACTGCTATGAAAGTTGATAAATCAGACGGCATGCTCTAATTTCAGAGGATTACTTCTTAAATGGATTTCAGAGGGATAGCACTATATTTCTTCATTGTTGTTTATCCCTCCTTTTCCCTCAGGAGAATTAATGTGATTCTCTGCAAAACCTCCAATTTGACACAGCCTGGCTTACAGGTGTTCTGTTCAATGTGCACAAAGCACCTGATCTATTTGCACAAAACCAGAGCATTTCTGCCAGTGCTTTAGGGTGAAGAATGAGAAACATAAAGGATGTCTAAATTAGGCACTCACAAGGGTTAACGTCATGACTGTAACCTTTGGGTTACATGTGGACAGTGTATTTCACCAACTAAGTTATTTTAAAGGAAATTATGAGAACAAATCCTAATTTCCAAAGCATCTGCATTCACAACCTCAGGTATATGTTAGGAAATTAATTTGCTTGGTGCTAAATGACCATAATCACAGGAGCAGACTATTCTCAGAAAGTAGGTATCCTGAAAACATTTCTATATTTTTCTTATTTATCAGCTAATTATTTAATCCACTATTTTTATTTGCTCAGATAATTTGAACTGGTTTAATGACAACTGGTAGTCTCCAATTAATTATATGTCCAATTATTTGTTGTTATTTTTTTCTTTTGAATAAATCAAAGGGATTTTTCACAGTTTTATACAATTGTTTAAATTGTATAACTTGGTGAATTTTTCTAAAATCCAAACACATGGCCAAATTGTAAATAGAATAATACTGTGTAGGTTTGGGATATTATTATCTTGCTTCTATGCATTAGTACATCTTTTCAATAAATAAAACCTGTCTGAATCCACTGATATTTTGAAGTAGACACAACAGACTAAATAAATGTAATGTCTTTGGGAATTATAACAAAATTATTTATTTTTTCTTGTAATTTGCTTGTGAATTGGTGCTTTTGAGCTTTAAGAGACAAAGTTGAAGGGGACAGTTCATCTGTACAGTGCTGAATGTTTTACTCTGCTTATCAGACAAAATAGAAAAATTGCTTTAAAGTACTTTAGTTTCCTTAAAGTTAGAACAGGTAAAGATTACATCAAGGGATCAAGGCAAAATAATTAAATGTATTTGAAACAAATATCTTCAGGCATCCATATCTCCATGCTGGAACTTTTAAATTTTTATTAATGGCACTTTAAGTGATGGGGCCTTCCAAACACAATATTTTTTTTAATTGTAGGAAAAAGTCAGTTGTGAACATGCACCTGTGACTGTGTCATAGATCTGTGTCTATGTTATTTTGGACTTCTGCTATTTTACTTGATTTTTTTTTCCCATTGCTGTGGTTTCACTAAATCAGATACCCTGAAATAACTGTATGTGAGGAAAACCACAAGGTCCTGCTCTTCCTCTATACTCTGGACTCTTTCTTTCACATGTTAGGACTTGAAACTGAAAAATACAGGGTTTTTTTAAAATTGTTCTCTGTCTCAGAGAGAGCTAGGCAGAGTTCCAAAAAAAAAAAAAAAAAAAAAAAATGCAGCTGTCCAGGTGTCAGGCTTAAGCGGTGCCTAAGCCTTTCACTAGACTGCAGCAGAGACAGCAGTTTTGTCAGAGGTTCCAGGTGAATGACCAGCTCTGTCTGGTAGCAGAGCTATGGGATGATGTAAGAAAGGTTAAGGAGTATTAGAGGTTTAGAAAGGGAGACAGACTGATGGAACCTAGAGGTTCCAGGAACAGCCAGGAGTAGCCACCAAAAAAAAATAAAATTCAAGAACAAGGGGATGCTCCATCCATCCCCCAGCAAGGAAATAGGTACCATTTGTGGAGAAAGGAGCAAATGGAGGGTCATCCATGCCTGGGGTGGCAAACAAAATCCTTCTTTTCCCACCCCACCAGGTGCCTCTGCACAATATGTAGGAGGCTTTGTATGTGGAAGAGCATCCAAAAGATGATGAAGGTACAGCTACACCAGAGGTGTCACCACAATCAGAAAAGTCAATCCTCTGTGTCAGATCTGCTTCCAAGTGGTAGAGAAGATGGATTATAGTTGTAGATGATTCTCTTCTAAGAGGAGCAGAGAGCCCAATATGACAAATAGGCACAACCTACAGGGAGGTCTGCTGCTTCTGTTGGACCTCGGATAGGGAAATCACCAGGAAGATAGGAACTTATTAAAAATGGCTCCACAGCTGTTGTCACCACCAAGATTTTCGGCTTTTTGACAATGGAATGGCTACACTGCCCCAGGAATCCAGGCATCAGACAGGATTCCCCTTGCTCAGTGAGTCAGTCTGCATAGGAACTAGCAGGGCTCACTGGCAGAACTTTAGACTGGACATGAGCCAGCCATGGGCACTGCCAGCCCAGAAAGCCAAGTGTGTCCTGGGCTGCATCCAAAGCCCTGTGGGCAGCAGGGCAGGGAGGTGATTCTGCCCCTCTGCCCTGCTCTCACCTGCAGGTGAGACCCAACCTGCAGAGCTGCCTTAGCTCTGGGGTCCTAGCACAGGAAGGACTTGGAGAGAGTCCAGAGGAGGCACCAGGGTGACCAGAGGGATGGAGCACCTCTGCTGTGAGGAAAGGCTGAGAGAATTGGGATTGCTCAGCCTGGGGAAACGAAGGAAGGCTTTGGGGTGACCTAAGTGTGGCCTTCCAGTACCTGAAGAGAGCTCACATGTAATATGGGGAGAGACTATTTACAAGAGCATGTAGTGACAGAACAAGAGGGAATGGCTTCAAAATGACAGAGAGTACGTTTAGATTAGATGTTAGGAAGAAATTCTTTACT
Organism: Entomyzon cyanotis; assembly: GCA_024500445.1. Taxonomy (NCBI): domain Eukaryota; kingdom Metazoa; phylum Chordata; class Aves; order Passeriformes; family Meliphagidae; genus Entomyzon; species Entomyzon cyanotis. The sequence continues at coordinate 1,928,852 of JAKEPQ010000765.1, read as the reverse complement.
GTGAGGGTGGTGAGGCATAGGAATAGCTTGGGTTTTAGGGCAAATATATTTATTTTTCACATTCTTGTATAAAGCCTACTTTCTTTCTCATTGATTTCAGTTTGTCTCCTACTATTTTTAGCAAGCATAGTTCTAACTTGTTCTGAAAGTGAAGTATTACATTCATTTTCCTCAAATGTAAAGCCAGGTAAGTGCCCTGTGCTGAAACAAAATGTTCGCTGTAGTGATGTACTTACTACACAGACACACACACCCCTTTCAAAAAGCAAAATGAAAAAAAGCATTAAGTTTTGAACAAATGAACATCATTCTCAAAAAATGTAACGGCCATTAACTGATGGTCTGATTGATACATTTTACCAATTTTTCTTCTGCAGCTTTGGAGAGTCAATATTTTTAAACTATGACTGGTCAGTACAGTCAGGTGTCCAACCCAATAATAATTTTGGTGGGCAGAGAACTCTGAAGCAACTGTCAGGGAGACTCTGAAATTATATTAGTTTCACAATACAACTCTATATTGTGTTGAGATTTCTGTCAGCACAGCTTTCAGACTGATTTTGTTTAGAAAAATCAAAGGATTGGGTTGAAATAAAAGACCTACAGAATCATAGCACTGTTTGTGTTGGAAGGGATCTTAAAGATTCTATAGACCCTCACAGAATTTTGTTTAGCATCATCTAACAAGAAGGTAAACTCTGCTTCTTTATCTTTGTGCAGCAAGACACATAAGTACTTAAAGATTACTGTTTTATGCTTAAAGCTAAGCACATGCAGTTCAAGTTGTTTCTTGAGCAGCCCCATCTACTCCAGGCAAGAGCAATAGAAGAAAACTCTTCTGGCAGCAGAGTCGGATTGATTAATATAACTGTGTATACATGCACCTCATAAACTGCACTGAAAAGTTTTGTAATCTTTATAGGATTGTAGGATCATAGGATGGTTTGGGTTGTAAGGGACCTTAAAGGTCATCTTATTCCAACCCCTCTGTTAAGGCAGAGACATTTTCCACTAGACCACCCAGCCTGGCCTTGAACACTTCCAGGGATGGGATGTCCACAGTTTCTCTGGTCAGCCTGTTCCAGTTCCTCACCACCCTCAAAGGAAGGAACTTATTCCTAATATCCCAATCTACTCTATTTCAGTTTGAAGCCATTTTTCCTTGTCTTATCACTACATGCCCTTGCAAAAAGTCCATCTCCAGCTTTCTTGAAGGCCACTTTTGGTACAAGAAATCTTCTTTAATCTTTTTATTTTCATAGAAATTATTCATTTTTCCGTACCTTTTCACTTTCAGGATCAAGATCTGCATCATTCAAGTATATAGGTTCTCTAAGTATTACTGCCTAGCAAAGTAGGTAAGGCAAAAATGTGGGACAATTTTGAGTGTATTAAGGAGTAGTCAAAAAAGCCACTTCTAACATGTAGCTAATTATGTAATAATGTGTTTTCTTTGAAGTGGTTCAATACTGTTCTTATTTTAAACTCTTTCAGATTAAAATAAAAATTCAAGATCAAAACCTAGAGAAAAACACCAGGTATTTCTGATATTTCTGTCATTCTGATATTAGCTCAAAACAAAAAAGCAGGCAACATTGAGATGATAAATCACATTTTTATTTTAATTAGCATTTTTCAAGTAATAATTATACTGTGATATATAAAGGACCAAGACTGAACCTAATGCTGAGAAGTAATCAAATAAGCTTTAATGTGACCCAAAGAAATGAATGAATCTTGTAAAGAAAGAAGTGGAAGAATTAACAGAAAATTATTTCAGTGTTTTGGTTTTCCTTCTAAGAATCTCTCTGAATCCTCATATCTACTGTGCTGCAACTCCAGCTACAAATTTTAATTCTGAGTTTCTCAATAGACACTCTATACTGATAACTACCTTCTGAGGTGAGTTTTACCTGATTTACCCCTTGGCTTTAAATTTCTTGCTATTTAATGCAGATAGGTTCTAAATAAATACCCTAAAACCCCCTGATTGTCTATCCTGACTTTAAGCCTTGACTCTCAGGATAAACTCTGAAACATACTGTGCATATATGTGTGGAATAACACACATGTTGGCTGTTTTCTGCTCATTTCACTAAAAGTAAAATAATCTCACTTGTCCTTGAGCAACTCAGGTTTGCTGTTATAGAGCTTGTATGCACATGAAACAAAACCAGATAGAATCCTTCATTTAAACATCTTTCAGAAACGGATTTCAACCCTTAAAATTTTACTTAAAGATTGAAAAAAATCTCAATTTTTGTTAGTCTCATTTAGTAGTGAGTGGGGTTAAAACTATTAGTACTAAATAATTCTGTGCACACACACACACATGCATACACACATATATATATACACGCATAGAAGAATGTCAAATTTATGGCCGATGAAAGAAAGTTGATTGAGCAATCATGGGAAACTCTGATATCATGGGGTTTTTTGCACAGTTTTTCAGTCTGTATTGATTATGCTATGCGTGTTTTTTCAGGAACTAATAAATTAAGCCAGTGAAGTACTTTGAACCCAAGAAGGCTCCTGAAGTAAAGCACAATGCTAAGTTTTTACTGAGTCTTATAAAAAGTCCTTGAAGGCAAACCCTATCTGTTTGATATGTATCCATTTCCCTTCCTGGTTAGTTATTTTGAGGAGTCTATTTCACTTCTGACCTACAATGCGTCTCTTGGAGCAGTGCATGAAACTTCTTTTCATTGTTTTAATATTTTACCCTCATGGATATGGGTGCCTTTCATAAAGTAACTTAAAGTCAAAAGACAGGCAGACAGTCTCACGTTTTTGAAAAAGATATATTTGTGATGAAGACTCATACAGTCTTATCTCTCTTATCTGACCTGCTTGCTATCTTCCTGTTTCTACACATTATATAAAAAATTAAGAAAAAGTTCTTCTGTCTGTGAAATCAAGAAAATCTTAAATTCTGCAATAAAAATTTCTAAAAATTAAAAACTTATAAAAATAACTTGTTCAAACTCTAAACACTTTGTTCTTCAGCCCTCAGTATATTTACTTTTAAGAGATTTCTAAATTAGATTACTGAATTACATAATGAAAAGTATTTTGGACCAGAAATAAACCTATAATATAATTTGATCAATATTTTCCTGTCATAAATATTTTACATATGAAAGAAATATACACCTACCATAATATAAAGGCAATTAAGGCTATATACAGATCCGTGGACACATCACAATAAGTGACTAATTTTTCAACATAAAATGAAAAAAAAAGAAGCCTTACATGTACTCCCTTTAAAAACCCTAACATTATTAATATAGAATGGTCTTGAAACTCAGAGTATTTGAAACTGCAGAGAAATAGAGAAACATTTGTCAAAGGTGGGAAAGATCAGAGTAAGATATACAAAAACATTGTTTTTCTATTCATAGGAGGTTAAAATTATATACAGAGATAGGAAAACAACAACTGTAATAGAAGCCTTCAACCATACCTAAAATTGCCACTGAAAAGATAATGCAATATAAAATGAGTAATTCTACTCACAACAGGACTCTACATAAAAACTCCAACAAATCTTCCATCTCAGTGCGTCAGTTTGACATCTGCAATATACAGGTTTTGGATGGCAGCCTGTATGAATGACATTTTGGTACCAAGCCATGGTCATGGTCTCACAATTTGAATAAATTCCTAGTCTTTCTAACGACGACATAAAATATTTGCTCCTTGGCATTAGATTTTTAGCCAGTAGTTATTCTTTCTAGTTTTCCATAATATACATAAAAAATACTCTTTTCATAATTTCTACACTGAATAGTAAGTTGATTATACCGTGAATAATAAAAGACCCCCCCACTTTTTTTTAAGGAAATGAAAACCAACCCAGAAGTTTCCCAATCCATTGATTTGGCCACCCTCTGACTTCAAGTTATAAAGTGTAACTATTGTACTTAAAGCTTCTAAAAAGATTACAAAATGTGCAAATACAATGGTTTTAAAGGCCATGATTGAGTTTCCTATTTTATTTACAGAAATAGATGTATTAATCTGACAAGTAAAATTCATATAAAACATTCTGACTCAAAAACCACATTAATATTAACTCCTAATTTAAAGCAAATGTGGTGAACAAAATGTTTACTCTAAACTCCATAAGCATAAGTCACCCCAGAAAATGGGAATGACATGAATAAGGCATGAAAATAGTAACTAGCTTTAGAAACCAAGTTTCTTTTTGATCCAGAGGTCAGATACCAAACTTAATCTTTGCATGTGTCTGTGGAAAGCTACTCACCATGTTTGTATTTTTGATTTGAAAGGACTAAATTTTGAGTCTACCTAATACAACATCTGCAATAATTTATTTAAATATAGTCTTAACTGGTAATTATTCAGACTAAATTCTAAAATTAAACTTGTTGAGCTAACACCTAATAACTGCAAGGGTGGTCTTCAAAAGGAACCTGGATTCCTTTTTCCTACAGTTTGGAAACTAAAAACAAGACTACTTTAATCAGATAGTGTAAGTGGAAAAAAAAAAGTGTATAATCTCTTTTTTTCAAGGCCGCTTCTCAAAAGTGCAATTTAATTTTAGAAATTTAGCAAAATAGGAATGAAATAAACTTTCGTTCTTTTTTCTTTTTTTGCCATTTTCAATGCTCTTGGAAATGTTACTCACATTGAGACTGAAACTTTAAAAATCCTTTTTGCTCATAAATATTTCTACTTTTTCTTAAAATAGTGCGAACACAAACACAAAGATAAATGTATATAAATCAAAAGCAAAATTAAAAAAAAATGCTCTTTGCATGGCAAAAAACCCCCTGTTTGCTCTCAGGGCATCTCTGCATATTTTATGCTTATCTGCTCTACTCATGCTCTTCTACATAACAAGGTCTATTAATTCATCAGATTAAAAAAGGAAAAAACACTTAGTCTGCCGTTATGACAGAACCAATTTTATTAAGACTGAGAAATAAATGAAAGGCATCAGTGCAGTAATTAAAACTTCATTCTTTCTAATTAGTTTTGGATTTGATCAACCTGTAAGATGTGGAAGTAGACTACTAAAAAGGGTTAAAATATCCTGGAAGGATTTAGTAATTATAGATATTGATTACTTTTAGACTCTGTTGAGCTGACAGGATAAGAAAAGCCCACTTGCTTGTTTGGTCCTTTTATTTCTCACAAGATTGATGAGTTAATAAACAGGGAGCAAGCATTCACATAAATTCAGCATCTGTAATATTTGTCACCTTCTGAATTACTGGGATGAGAGGAACATCCTTTATGTGAAGTCACCAGAGAGGAGCCAGCAGACTTGATCTGCAGCCTGTAGTCTTCCCTGTGATTAACACAGTGTTGATTTTTAAAGAGGCAGCACCATTAGGCAAAGACTCAGCAAAAAGAAATTATGTTCCTTCAAGTGGGACCTCCTCCCATGCTCTGATATTTTGCCCTGCATGTAAAATGCATCTTCTTCATACATCTATACAGGATCTAGTCTGGCATTTTCTGCACACGCTATCTTAATTAAACCCACCCAAATCCATGCTTTCTAGTGTAACTTACTGTATTTCTTGTAAATTTTCTTTTAAAAGTGTAAAATTAGTAAGAAACAAAAAATGGGCATTTATTTAGTTATAAAATTGATTTAAAACCTGGCAATGAGGGCAAGAATTTGGAAATGTTTTAAAATTTCTTTTCTTACAAAACTTTTTCTACCACAAAGAACTTTTGGATAAACTGGTCTCTAAAGTGGAGGAAAAGGTAAATACGAAAGATAATTTAGGATGGGTTCCATTTATAGGAGTGCCTTGAATATGTTGACATAGAAACAAACAATAAAGGACAGAAATTCTCATTAAAGGAAGACAACACTTTTCATGGTATTCAGATGAAGCCAAGGTTATTAAAGTATGGAATATGAGTGAAGTTACATAAGCACTCAAGTTTTCTATGTGGTTGCACTATTTAGTGAAGACACATATTTTGTGGTCCCAAGTTAGATTGCATTGCTTCTGGACTCTTTCCATTTTCTTCTTTATGTGTCACTCCTGAATTTTATTCCTCTGATCCAAATTTAATTGTGTGAATCCTTGAAGAAATACATTCTATGTGTCTTCCTTCCTTTCTATATTAATACCAATTCATACACTCACACCATTATTTTCCCTTCTCTTTCTTCTAGACAGCAAATAAATTGAAGCGCAAAATTTTCCACAACAAATTACTGGTTTTTACATTCTGTGATTTCTTTGGTTCATTGGTAGAAATTATTGCTTCAAATTTTCTCTAATAGAGGCTATGAGTAAAAACCTGCCTTTTTTCTCCATTGTTCTCAACATGAGGTCAGATTTGCCATTTATTAAAATGGCATTTTAAAGATGGCTATTGACTTTTAAATGTCACAATGACAATGAAGCGAATCTGCTCTCAAAGGAAAATAGTGGCCACTTATTTTGTCAGGAAGCAGAGAGCACACAGAGAGAAGGCAGCTGTAGACCTCAGTCCAACTGAACAGAATGAAAAAAATATTACTTTCTCCAGTTGCCATTTTTCTTAATGACAGTCCATAACCTTAATCCTGTTGACCTTTATGGGATGTAGAGATGTTTTGAAAAATGATGGGGTTTTGTTGGATTGTGTTTGACTGACATTGGTGAACATATTTTCAGATGAGAAAACTATTGCAAAATATGGTTAATTAATAGATTTCATAAGGGGTGATTAAAAGTTAAAGTACTTTATTCCCACATGTTAAAAAATTTTCAATATATTTCCAGTTTGAGAATATTTTGTACAAAGTTTTTAATGCTCAATACATTTCTTTTAATTATTTTTACCAACCAACAAAACACCAACCATCAAAACAAAACCAAAAAAGAATGATTTCTTATTTTGAAATTTACATTTCATATCCTAAATAAATAGAAAAAAAAAATGCACAAAACCCCCACAAAAACACAAAAAACCAAAAAAACACGAAACCCCCCATAAAAACACAAAAAAACCCCAAGAAAAATACATCCCCACCCCAAAAAAGCCCAAGCAACAAAACAAAACAACACCCCCAAGAAAACCAAATCCCAAAACAAAATTAAAAAAAAAAAACCACAAAAAACCAACAAAAAACAAAACAAACAAACAAACTAAAAAAATCCAGGGATATGAACTGTAAGGAAAACACAGGAATACAATAGAAAGCTTAGTACAAGAAATACTTATTTTCCACCTGGAAATTGTTTAATTTCTTATAGAACAAACAAGTTTTCTGTCCGTTGTTATTTGAGAATACATATGAGCCTTCCCTGAAATTTAGAGTAAAAGGTGTTTATACCATTATACTCAACAAATAAGTGGCCAGATAAAAAATAATATATATATATATATAGCACAAGAAAATTATTTTGAAGGCTACCTAATTTTACAATTTAATTTTAATGGCATAAAAAAACAGTCAATTAATGTGAATTTCTGAAATTTAATTCTGTATTTAGAGGGATGTCTTGTAGACTTTAGGTCATGAAAAATTCTATTCTGTATATGATGAAAATTAAAAAAGGCTTCAATAACATTTGTTATTACAATTGGTCTTATATTTTAAATAATAATCTGAAAATTCCTAGATTTGTATGGTTAAATGATCAGTCAAATTGTGGCACACTCTCTTATGTCACAGAGAGCTAATAGGCTATTCTAACAAATGAGGTATATTAACATTTTTTAAAAAAAACTTCATCATATTTTCCTCTTTTTAAAGGATAAGAATACTGATTTTTTCCAACTACTTAATTACTTGAAAAATATTACCTTTTCTATATATTAGACCTCGTGCCAGATGTGCAGTCTAACTGTGTAAATTGTTGACAGAGCAAATCACACAAAATTGTAATTAAGCACCGGCCTCTGACACAGGGTTAACACTTCAGAGTTTCTTACCTAGAAGAACAGCATGACTTGGTCTTCATTATCTATACCTTGATATTTTTCCATTTCATTCACAGATCCTTCCCCAGATTTCTGCACAAGCCAGTTCTTTGACAAATTTTATGTTACCATTCTTACAAAGAAGTACCCAGAAATATTTTCACCAAAGTCTTGAATTGTCATTAATCCCTGGTCACCTGTGGGTTATTTGTATGGTCCTTTGATTACTGTCCTTGATCTTTATTCTAAGGCTTGGCACTAAAATTTATGTTATTCTCTGTATCATGTTATAAAATCTTGTCATCAAATTGACAGAACATAAAAAGTATTTGTTATAGAAAAAGAAACCATAGACAAGGAAACAACAATTCTGCTTTATCCTCAATTCCACCAGTAGTATTTAGGGACTAAAGGGAGAATAGGAATCTTCATTTTGTGACACAGTTTAAGTAAGATGCCTGCAAAACAGAAGAGCCTAAACTATCATATTCTTACTACAGTGCTGTAGTGATCCCTGTACTCCTTGTGCCTCAGGAACTAAATCTTTCCTGATCTTCTACAAAAAATATGTGATGTAATGTAATTGGAGCCTAGATATTTTTGTTTCACTTCAAGTATACTTATTAGGAGATTAGAAAATCTCCATTTTCATTTCATGAAGAAAAAATAAAAAACTTGTATGTCAAGGAAATATAAATAACAGAAACGTGGATAACAAAAAACAGATAAAGTTTCATTATTTCAGCCCCACAAAGTCACATCACTGAATTTTCGTTGCTCTTCATTTATGAATTTCTTATGCTTTCCCTCTGACTAGCATTATGAAGTGTTTAAGTGCCTGATGTTATTTGACTGAGTTGATTTTTTGGACACAGGATTGTGAAAGGGGGATACAGATGTCAACAGAAACCTGAGAACATTGTCATTAAACAGTGTGTGTTGTCAGCAAATTTCCAGGTGGCAAGTCAAATATTTAAAAATATTTGTTTACAAGTGTATATGAAAAATGCTCAGCTATATGGCTTCAGGCCTTTTCACTCTACTGAGTATGCTGTGTGTGGTATATGTCCAGGTGGATGCTTTTAAGTAACTTTTCTTAAGTAGATAGTGGAGTACCTACTTAGAAACTTTTTTGAAGAGTATGACTCTGATCCAATTTCAAGAAATTATATTCCAGCTCTAGCAACAACAGTTGATCTCAAAATGTTTACCTCTCCTTGATGAGGATGAAGAGTTGACTTACCTCTGAATACCTGCCTAGAGAGAGGACTGGGTGTACTTTAATTGTACTTTAATTTTTTTTGCTGTCTTTAATTCAGCAAACATAAGCATCCTATTTTCTAAAGGTGGGAGGTTAAACTAGAAACATTCATTTATAACAATAGGAGCAACCATTCAATGTTATAACATATCTAGGGATCTGGAGCATTTTTGATAATTCTAAATCAAGATTGTCTATCATTATCAATTTCATTCAATCAGAAGGAAAAGACTATTATAGAACTACTTGTTAAATTGTATGATTACTATCATAGATCTGATAAGACTTACAGGGAAATATCTGTGGATTTGTGATTCCATTTTAAGCCAATAAAGAATGGAAAAGACTGCTAGGTTGAGGAGAAACTGTCTTGTATAATTTTTAAATATGTTCAAATTTAATAAACCAGCCACCTGTCTTTTCCTATCAATTCCACGTACAGGACTTTTGTCTTCTATGGATCTGAATAGAAGGAATTTTTGTTAAATTATTTGCTTGATGGTTCTTCAAAATGCAGTTTAGCTTAAAACTGTCTTCTTACTTAAAATGAAAGACAACATACAATAGCTCATGTTACTCTTGTCATCTGATTTTTCAGTTAAGTGCTCATGCTGCTGTTTCTTGAAAAGGACTTTTAAATGTTGCAATACAGTATACAAGGAACAAAGATTGTTGTATCAACTTTTAAATGTACCTGTGGTAGAAGTCTGTCTGTAACCTGGGTAATATACTGAGGTTTTTTTAAATAACACCAATAAACTCAGAAAGAAGTCGAGTTTATTTAACCTCTAATTAAAGCAGCCACAACAGGGAAACAATCATCATGCTGATAAGGTGAAAAGAAAGAGTTTTAGTTCAAATATTAATATATTCATTTTCCCCCAAGGTTAATCAGTATTTGGAATTCTTTGACCCAAGAAGAATAAGCTGACTCAGACTCATGGTGATGAATCTGCCTATATCTATTTAGGGAACTATTCTGCAACACAGCAACATCAGCTGAAGTCATGAGAGAAGAGAACAATATGGATCATGAAAGTTGATCTCACAAAAACAAGTTATTGTAACCGTCAGTTCACAAAACTTTCAGTCATTTTCAAAAATTCAGAATTTCAGAAGTGGCTATTAGTAAAGTATTGAGTCCTATGTAACAAATACAACCTAACATAACAGAGTAATGGCAGGATAAAAAAGTAATTTCATTTCCCTTTAACAATTTGATCTCTTTTAAATTTAAGGCTGGTTAATGGTTAGGATGCAGTGTGGCATGAGAGTGTCGGAGAGATGGGACTGGGGAAAGGGTTGCTCTTAAGGCCTGTACTTGTTTGATACCAGTGGACAAAAGTGACCAGAGTATTGGAAACAATAACCAAACCACTTCTAGTGGACATCAGCGTATAGGTCTGTCCTTGTTATCCTTGTTGCTACAGTTGCCACACAAGCACAGATCAAGAATTGTGTCTTTCCTCCCAAACTTTCTCCATGAAAGTGATCCCTTAATTATTAAAATATGTGGTCCAAGAGATATTTCTGGTTCCATATGCTGGGTTTTCCTAAGAAAAAAAATTCCAAACATTTCCTGGCTTCTGAAAAATGTAGATTTCTTTATCTCTTTGGAGTTGATCCTGCACCTTAGATACAAAACCTTCCATCGTTTCAGAAGAGTGTCCTGATCTAGATTTCCTACATTTCACATCAAACACCTCAGCTTTAAAGCAGGTGTAATTTATTTGTTTGCTGACAGATAAGGACAATAATATTGATATTATTACTGTGACACTTGCTCAAGAAATGGTATTATTTTTCAACATATTTACTTGCTTGAAAAGACACATAATTTTCCCCTCAGATTTTTAGTTCTTAAGAACCATGTTGATTCAAAGATGATAGTGTGTTTTTATTAAACTACAAAAAAACATAGACACATTTGGAAGTTGTATTTTAGCAAGGATTCAAAATATATGTGACATTTTTTGAATCCAAAGGAGACTACAACTCATTCTAGGAATCCAAAAGCCAACTATAAAAGGGGAAAAAAATCAATCATTCTAAATACTGACTTGCTCTTGGTTCCTATCATAATCAAGGATCAATCCAGATTGCTGCTATTTCTTCAAAGTGGTAATTTTAATATTCTGTACTACTATTGTTATTACTGACTGGACATGTAGTCTATACTGTTTAATTAAATGATTCTGGGACCATTCATTGGTCAGCTGGCATTGATGATCACCATAGAAAAACATATCTCTGCTACTACATTTCCTTAGCCTCTGAAAAGAGCAGCCTCACACAAACTGCCTGCTGGGAATGGTGCCTGGCCATTCACAAATAATGGCTTTACATTTGCCTGAAAAATGTGATTTTTCCCATACCAAAACTTGCAAGGAATTTTTGTGCCGATTGAAGATGCTTGAGAGTGCAGTTCTAGCAACTATGGGCATCATCTGACATTGCTTTTTTCCCAGGTGCCAGTGTGTAGCAATGTGGGGTTTTAGGATTCCATGTGCTCCTTTGTCCCTCTGCTTTGTATACCATTGGTTCATTTTAAAATATGCTCTGCTGTACCTCAAAACCTATTGGTGTGTACCCTCCTGCCAATCTTCCCTTCGTCCTCCTGGGACTGGCTCAGAGAGAGCCAGCCCCTGCCCCCTCTCCTTCCCTTTAAAAGGCAGAGCCTGGATCAGCTCGAGGTCTTCCATCTCCGAGCTGCTAGCGTTTCCTCCCTGCCCTGTCTCCCTTCCCCCTTCTCCATCCCTGCACCCCTTTTCCCCGTTACCCTAAATAAACCTCTCTAGCAGAACAGAGATGGAGTCCAGTTCTTTCCTAGCATCACTATATTCCTGCTTGAATTGACGTGGTTGGAAGACTCATGCCATGCCGCAGAACCTCGGGGGCCGCCCGCCCCAGATCCGGTGGGATTTACAAGAACCAGAGACCCCGGTCCGGGGGAGAGCCGGCCTGTGCAGCCCTCCCGGACCGTGATACATCACCAGTGTAGCCTTAGGATTTTTAAAACTCAAATTTAAGAACACTTAGGAAAACCTTGAATTCAGGCACCAGCATTGCAAACAGAGTGGGATGTAAGAAAGGTGCCATGTGATCTGCCCATGGAGGTCACAGTCTGATGGTGACTGGAATGATCAGTGAACATTTTGGTCAATGTAACCTCAGTTTCTGACACCAGAACTGGAGATAATGGAGCACCTGGAAGAAGCTGATAAATGGAATTACTTTCTTTGAGGGAATTCTCATATTTCTTCAAAATTTTCCTTCAGGAGTACCATGATACATGTGAAAATACAGAGAGAGTGGAGCAGGTCAGAACAGTGTGTTCTCACAGATGGTTTTCTGACTGCCTCTGTCTGTGACATATCTCTGGATATCCAGTTTTTGGATGTGAGGTGTAAGAAAACAATTCACCATAAGATGAAAGTACTCCCTACCAGAAAAGCCTAGGCAATGGGGATTTAATGGATGACTCAGAGGGATCTTTGACATTATGTATCCATATTGATGTCTTATATTACTTTTTCTTGCTTTCAGTTTATTTGGATTTTATTTTTCTCTTTAAAAGAAAGTAGATAAATCTATGAGAGACTGATCTTGCAAAATATTATTGCAGAAAAAGATTGCAGATATCCCAACTGCTGCGGAAATGTATTCACTTCTAAAGAGATCATATATTCTTCTCCTACAAACAAAATTGTAAATGAATGAATTCAAAGGTTCATAGAGATGGGTATTTTTTTTCACCACCTAAGAACATAGTGCATTAACAAGATACAGTTGTTGAACTAAATTAAAATAAGTGTAAATCCTTGAAATAATTTTATATGCATAGGAAAAATAAGATACTAAAATGAAAAGCATTAAATTTTAACAGGTTTTCAGATCAGAAGGCACTCAGTCAAGGGTTTTAAATTGTCTGCCAGACAAGGAAAATGGGAGCTAATTAAACAGAAAAAATATTTTAAAGGTAGTGAAGCAGGCAGCCATAACAATTTTAAAAATCCCACCCAAATGTTCATGGATCATGATGTTAAGGAGAGTAGTGGGTATAAGTACTTGTTCTTTCTTAAATGTGGGGTAAATGCACTGTCTGTCAATTTTGGTACATGTTAGGATTGGATGTTCATAGCAGACATTAGCCTCATCCCCTCCCTGGACTTCCTGGAATGAGATCAATCTATCAAAATCAACAGCACAAAGGGCTTTGTGTCTTAATACTTACTGCAACCTTGTGATATACAGTTTATAAATATACACGTTGTTATTAATGTTTCTGGTTGCATCTAATTCAAATCATCTCTTCTCACATGATCTGTGAAAATTTCTTCTGTCACCTACAGAAATGGAAGCATAAAAATACATGCAATTTTTTTCAAATTAAACATTTTTATGTCTTCCATAAGGTTTTGATTTGTAAGATAATATACAAAAAATACCTCTAGTTTTTACTATGATTTTATACAGGATAGAAACCTACCACATTTGTGCATATGTGTAGACAAAAGGTCTAAGAAAATGCAGTGGTATTATGGTAGCTAAATTAAACTCTAACTTCTGTAGTAAATGCTCACAGATTTGGGGCATTTCATTTGCTCCTTTGTACTTACTGAAAGAATTTATCAAGTATTTTGAAAAATTTGAGGCATCCTTTTAATCTTAACGGAATGATCTCAAATGTGTGTTTTTCAACCCCAACATAGGAATCATCTGATTTGCATTATTTTCAGTTCCTTAAAATATGCTAAGGAACATATGTTTTCTGTTAATAAACAGAAAAAGAAGCCATAATCACTTAAGGTTGTATTAGATGTTGTAAAAATGCTTAACTGGCAAACTTTACTTCATGTTATCTAAAATACAATTTTTTGTGTGTCTTTGCTATCCACCCCCCTCCTTTTTTTTGTCTTAATCTAGAAGAGATCTATCAAGTATTATATATATAAATAATATATATTATTTATAATATAAATAAAATATTGGGATATAAAAAATTAGGTTTCATTTATTTGCACATGTTCCTATTTTATGTATCACCAGAACATCTGAGTACTTCCGTGTCGCTGTTGAGCGCTAGCTGAGGAATGACCCAAGGTCTCAGACAAGGAAAGAGAGAAGAAGAGAGCTTTATTGTTTTGAATTCCATATATATAGAGTTTACAGAGGTGCCCCAGATTGGTCAGCCCGAGACCTCCCCCTAGGCACAATTGGCCAAGCCCGAGCTGACCTAATCCGGAGAAGTTGTTTGCAAAACATCCAAACTTTATCTTGTTTATGAAATATAGCAAAATGTTCCCACGGGAAGGACCTGTGCTAGCCACACTTCCGTGACATTAGTTACCTTTCTTTCCTACCTCCTTTCAGATGCAAATGAGTTATAATCATACTTACAGCATATCTAATACTAAGAACAACTAAATAGGCGTTAAAATCAAATTTCATAGTTGCTCACTTTGAAACATGAGCTGATATCAGTGCCTTGATTAAGCATCAGCCTAGCTTTACAGACACAGATGTGTGCCATCCCTGCCCAGTAGGACAATTGCACATATTTCAACTTTGGCAAAGGTATATCTCTCTCCATGAATTGTCTAGTGATCTCAGGTAGATTTCACAGATATAAATTCTTGTTTGAATGACAAAAATCTCAAATTAGTCCTTTTCCAAAGAAGTACTTTAAGTCACAATGACTTCTAACTTGAGTTATGGTTGTGAGCCAACATGAAGCATTGATATTATCTGGACTTCCCTTTGGTCACAATTTTTACTGCAAAAATTCACTGTATTCAGTAAGTCCAGATGAGTTCCCAAAATTAATTAAGCTAGTAACTCTAAATGAGTTTTCAAAATAAAGTCCTACAGATTTCAGAACTGGATTTCAGAAGAACACAACTGGTGGCTGTAACAGTTATTTTTAATTAGAAAAATCTTATTTGATAGAGAAAATAATTCCTTCCCTGATGCCTGTCAATCCTGTGCTCTTAATGAGGTAGATTCCAATTAAAATGCAGTATGCAATTATTTTGAATTTACGATAATTCAATGTCCTGCATTATTTTTGTAGCATTCATTACAGAAAATAGGTGGTCTTCCTTGTGTCACCAGCCAAGAAAAGAAAACTTTAGTGTTGTCTGTCTGATCTATGTGCACACTCAGTGCTCACTGAAACTATTAGCAGGTAAAAAAATAATTAATGAAAAAAAAATAATGACAAAGTCTTTTCAGTCTTTACCCCCTGAAGTGGCTTTCTTACATCTAGAGGTCTAGTTGTCATACCTTAGCAGAAGCATGAAGAGCAGATACTTCTAAGCATGAAATACAGCATAGGAGGGAACTGAGTTGCTAATTATGACCTATATTCAGTCCAATTCTATATGCTTTTGTTTAATTGCAGAAAATCTGATGCATTTAGGTTGTACTGGTGCTATTGAGAACATCCATCTCAACTGTACAGTGCATGAAGCATCAGCTTTGACCATATTCAGGAAAAGCAACTATACTACTGTGCTTCAACACCAGCTCTTCTCATAGTTCAGGCCTCACTTTCAGGATTCTTTTTTCATGCACAATTTTTATTTCCTTCCCGTGTTTCAGGGATGCATAGTTTAAAGAAAAAGAGATGGTCCGATTCCTGTTCTAGTCTGTGCTCCAAAGGCTGCTGTTGAAGCTGATATTTCTGTTTCTGGAAAATGACATTTTCTGTTGAAAGTACTCACACTTTAAAACATTTTTCCTTTCTGAAGCACAAGATCTTCAGGAAAAATTGAAAGTGGTGGCTAAAATGGTCATGGTTATAACATTGCAAATACATTGATGCTGAGGGTGTACTAGCATAATGGAAGAAAGAATGGTCCAGAAGGTGGACAGAGCTGTGAGATCTTCTTAAACAGCACCTGTTACTGGTTCTATTGAATTCAATCAGTTGACCAGATGGAAGGTTAATGAAATGTCAAAATAATTATTAAATTTTATTGCAATAGAATAAAGGAATTCCACAACTTCAGGACTTTGGGAAAAACCCACAGGGACAGAACTTCTTGGGTGATGGCTGCAGGATCATTCCTAAGAAAGATACAAATCTTTATAATGCACTTACTTGAAAAATCAAATATGAATCTGCTCTGAAAATATATAATCGAAATACAATACCATGTACATGAACAATTTTTTGTTTTTAAAAATCCAAAATTTTTACTAAAAAAATATTCGAGAGAATTGCAAATCTTGCAGAATTTAAACACAGGTCAGTAAGTAGATCTTCTGTTGTCCCTGTTGCGTTGTAATTGCATACAGAAGAAGGCCTGTCTCACTGTGAGATCAGTGACATTTTCATTTAGATAAGACAAGGAATTAAACTTAAGTACATAAGGCATACACAGATCTTCCTCTGATGTTTTTCAAGGACACAAAGATGTGGCAAAATTTAAGCATATCACTTATTTTAAAACCTTTAGTATTGCACTGGAAAGAATCATAAGTTCAAATACTTTCTGAATTATCTTAAGATTACTTTAAAATATCAAAAGAACAAAGTTTAATAGAAATTTTGGGAAGTGTGACTATTAAGTACCAACTTAGGCACTGGCAAAAGGTATTAAATATAAACAGTTACACTTTCAGAAGCTCATAGTTAAATTTTACTAATGCAACAAAAATATTTGAAATAGAAATAAAAACTGTAATTTAATACCCCAGCGAAAACAGCTGAATATGAAGGGCCTGAACTTCTCATGAAAACTGGTCAAGACCCTTGATACTGCAAAGGTATCCCCCAAATCATTGTTACATTTTATAGTTGCTTTTTAAATATCTGCAAAGTTTGTGCAATTGCAATTTCAAAACAAGGTCACTGCCCTAATTTTGGAATATTTTGGTCACTATTGAGCGTTGCGAAATGTGTTCTGTTAAATATAAAAGCCTCTTAATTTACCCACAGCTGCCTACAACTATTCTATGCATTTTCTTAGATGTTACAGTTTTACTTTTTTTAACATCAGAGGAAAGTCTGTGTATGATGGGCACAGTTCTTTATACTGTCTGGGTGTCTGAGATATTGTTTCTTCAGCCTCTCATGTTTGTGGTAGCCTCTGTTACAAAACTAGTGTATTTCTTGTTGCAAAACCTACTTCATGTCACTTGAAGAGTGATCAGAAGTCTTACATGGATCAGTGGTATATTCTCCCTGGGGGAGGGCATCCACAGCTCCTCTGGGTAACCTGTTCCAGTGCCTTACCACCCTCTCCATAAAGAATTTCTTCCTCCAATCTAAACCTACTCTTCCAGTTTAAAGTCATTACCCCTTGTTCTGTTACCCCATCCGTTGTGAAAAGTCTCTGTTCTCCTCTCCTGCAGACCCTCTTTAGCTACAAGAAGGTCACTATAAGGTGTTCTTGGAGCCTTCTCTTTCCAAGCTGAACAACCCAACTCTCTCAGCCTCTCCTTATATGAGAGGTGATTCAGACCCTCCTGATCATCTTCTTGACCCTCTTTTGGACTTGTTCCAGCAGGTCTATGTCTTTCTTATATTGGGGGTTCCAGAGCTTGGCACAATGCTCTGGGTAGGGCCTCACTAGTGAGGAGCAATAGGGTAAACTCGCCTCCCACAATCTGCTGGCCACACTGCTTTTGGTGCAGTCCTAAAGAATGTTGTTGGTTTTCTGGGCTGTGAGTTCACAGTGCCAGCTCATGTTGAGTTTTACGTCCACCAACACCTCAAAGTCCTTCTCTACAGGCCTGCTCCCAATGTATTCATCACCCTGACTCTATCCATGTTGCAGATTTCCTTGAGGCAGTTGCAGTGTACATTTGTCCTTGTAAACTTCATGAGGTGTGCACTAATCCACCTCTCCTGATGGCCAAAGTCCCTCTCAGCAAATGCGTTGCATCGTGCCCCCTGTCCATATCCCTGATAATGATAAAAACACTAGTCTCAACACTGGCCTTTGAGGAATGCCACTTAATGCTGATCTCCATTTGGATATTTAACAGCTCTTTGACTGTGACCATGCAGATAATTCTATATTCACTGAGAGGTCCACTCATCAAATTCATGTCTCTCCAGTTTAGAGACAAAGATGTTGTGTGAGACAACGTGCTGGTTGGGGCTGTGTTTGGTTTTGTGCTGAAAACAGTGCTGACAACATAGGGTTGTTTTTGTTACTGCTGAGCAGGACTTTTCTGCTTTTCAGTCCAGCAGTGAGCAGGCTAGGGATGCAGGATTTGGAGTTGGGATGAGACACAGCTGGGACAGCTGACCCCAGCTAACCACAGGAATTCAATACCATATGGCATCATGATTTGCACTTAAAGCTGAGGGGAGAAGAAGGAGGAGATGGGACATTAAGAAGGATGGTGTTTGGCTTCCCAAGTCATCGTTATGCTTGAGGGAGCCCTGCTTTCCTGGGGATGGTTGAACAGCTGTCTGTGCATGGGAAGGGTGGAACAAATTTCCTTTTATGCTTTGCTCGTGTGCACAGCTCTTGCTTAACCTATTAAACTGTCTCTATCTCAACCCATGCTGCCAACAGGAAAACCAACTTCTTTCCCTCCATGTTGTTCTCGGGGTTTTTCTTCCAAATTATTTTATATTTTACTGTGTCATTTTTTTATTTGAAAGTTATTTCCTTGGACATGTTGCACTGTTCTTACAGATACATTCAGTGATGTTTTGGATTGTCTCACAGCCTTCTTTTTAAAAAGTTTTATTTCAAAAACTAAATGGAGATTAAATGTTAGCCAAACCAACAACCCAGAAGTTCAGTGGCCTAATTACAAATATATACACCGAGTGACCTCCAGAATGACATCATACACATAACCTGAATCCCCACAACATGACAGTTACATTTTGCCTCTTACTGGACCTTCTGTGATTAACACATCTCTAATCTTTAACTGCTGTTTCTCTTCCCTACATTGTTCTGCAGTGATCTATTCAGATAGTAAGGTGGGTAAAAATTAAAGGAGGTCTTAATTCTGTGTCTTCCAGGAGATAAGGAGAGCCTACTATGAAAGAGATCCCAAGTCTTGCAGGTAATCATCTACATGATTATTCTACATCCCTGCAGAAGGAGAGCTTTTACTTTTGAGGAGAAAACAGCATGATGACAAGGAAACTGGACTCTACTAAGAGGAGAAAGGAAGAGATAAGAGATGAATACACCTTTCTTGTTACTTTTCTAATGGATTCTTCTCCTTCTCTTTCTCTTTCTTTCTTTTTTACTTTTCTTCTCTCTTTACCTTCTCCTCCTCCTCATTTTTCTCCTCCTCCTCCTGGCAAGAAATACTGTCAGACAGGATATTCTAAGGCCTCTTAAATCACAGTAGGCTCCTAAATCCACTAGATCCCTTTTTGGTAAGAGAAGACAAGAATGTAAATATTTATTTGTAGAAGCAAAAATCGAGAACAATGATATATTTATTGGCAGTTAAATTAAGTAATGAACATATTTCACATATAATAAGGTCTTTAAGTGTTTTTGTCACTTATTCAGACAATTTTTATACCAGGTAGTATCCTGGATTTCAGTCTTGTTCAAATTTTTGGCTACAGGTTACCAATATCTGTGAAACAATAATGCAACCGTCTCACCCACTAGCCACAGGTTTTGTAAGGCGAAACTTTTAGGATGACCTTCTCAGATAAGCACATTTCCTACTTCACTTTCATAGTTAATCACTCCATTGAGGTAAAATAATTTTTTCTCCTAATTCCTTGCCACTAACTGAAATGTAGAAATGTGGGGCTTTTGTCTTTGCCTTCAGTTATTTGCTTTGAGGTTGTGTTTGTTTGTTTGACTTGGTTTTGTTTAGCTTTGCTTGGTTTGATATTGTGAAAATGTCTTCTCTTGAACCTGACTTTCAGCTATGGCCTTTAGAACCAAAGAAGGGACAAAATTCTCCCCTTTCTTTTGATTTTATTTTTGATGTCATGTTATTGGAATGGAGTTTATATTCACTATTGACCTGTACACTAAACCACACACACAGACACACACACCGACACAGAGACACATAAAAAGCCAAAAACCCCACCCTGCCCTGAAACATCAACATAAGTAGCATGTTATAAATTTAAGTCATTCATTATAGATTTATGATTTTGCTGAAACATAATGGCCACTAATTACCATATGCCAATTCTCTCATATGAGAGAATGGACATGAAATAGCTGATATCAAAACAAAAGACTATAGATAAATTATCATCACCATTAACAGTATCCTTATTTACCAAAAGACTGTTTTATAAGGGGTTCAGTTATCAATAGAATCTGACCAGCTTCAGTAAAAGCAAGTGCACCTGCTGTTTTAATGTTTCTCATTATTGAACAATATAATTAAATTTTTCCTCATCTAAATGTAGTGTCTAGGTGCTAGAAGATATTTGGCCTGCCAAGGACATGTGGATGACAAAAATCATATACTTCTATGCTTCGTAGATGACTAGGAGATGGAAGATGAATTAAAATGGTTCTTGGTAGTATTTATTCAGCAAATTTATCCTTCAATTAAAACTATTGATCAGGAAAGTGATCCTTTTATCTGTGGGCATCTTTGTCTGTTGTAAAGCAAAAGTCATTATTCCATATTACTCTTATGATATCTTCCATCCTGCTTTAGTACAAAAGTCACACAGGTAAGATTCTCAAATGCAGTTCAGATTTTTTAATATTGGTTTTGATAGTCTTTAAAAGACAGTTCTAATTTTGGAACTCAAAGCTAACAGTGACCTTTCATTGCAAGGATTTTTGAATGCAATGAGCACATTTATTAATATTAATCCCAGGTTTGCTCTTATGTGAATTCCTTCTACTGACATTTGCAGCAACCCAAAAACTGTGACCTTATTTTAAGGTTTAAATAAAACCCCTCAGCTGCTTCATTAATGATAAGAATTAAAACAAAATGAAAATAAGAACTTTTTAAAGTTTTTATTTCTTAAAGATTCAGTGAGGTTCAACATGAAGAGAGTTGTACTTTCTAAACACAAATGCTGTAGTGTTCTTTTATAAATGTCATCCTCAGCTACAGGGTCAAATAATGCAAAAAAATTGATTCATGAATATTTTCTTGAATAACATTGTCAAGATCATCTGAATTATTTCTCGAGGTCACATTATTTACAGTTTTTAAGTGGCTTGGTTGGCCACTTGGAATTGATTACATACTCAAAATTCTGAAGTCTTTCACTTGGTTAGCTACAATTATGACTTTCGTGGGAAAGCATGCGTTTTTTTATTTATTTTTATTCAACACTTTTTTACCAAAAATGGCTACATTTGATTGGTAATGTAGTAGAAATTTTCATTCATATCTTGCAAACCAGATAAAACATATGGCAAATGAAATGACTAGCTGTTTTCCTGATTGTTCTGTCAAGAACTTGGCTAAAGGTGGCCAATCTGAGCATAACAGCAAGCCTACAATGACTATGGGTTATGTTTCTTAGCATATCTTTTAAAAGCAAGTCAAAATGAACCACACTTCATGATTGGTTTTGACGTGATACCAAGGCATTTTTATCATTCTTTTTGTAATAAGTGCATCAATGAGATGAAATTTAATAAAGGAAGATTTGTTTCCATGTATCTCAGGAATGAATGTACCTGTTATTTTGAATTTGAAAGGTTGCATGATTGTAGTCAATACTTAATTGCTAAGATCAAAAAAGAGTCAAAGATCATGAAGACATGTTTGTTTCTGTAGACTTCAGTGTGTAAAAATCAAAGTAACAGGATTAGTTGTTATGCCAGGTCTAAATTTTTCAGAAAGCTAGGAGCAAAAACCTACCATGATTTCATTAATACTGTCTCTCCTTCCTGATCATGAAATTTAAAATTCTATTAATAGCATTATTTGTTTTGTACCTTAATGAAGAAAAAATGCATCAAGTCTTGCAGGGGTTAAGCATTTATTAAACACTAAGGAAGCATAAAGAGAGTCAGGAATTGATTCCTGTGGTAGATGAAGACTACTGGTGACTTGCTGTTGGGATAGGAAGATGTAAGCTATTCTTTCTACCTTGACTTCATAAGAATCAGATGAAGGAATATTAACACAAGGAGCAGAGGAAATGCTTAAATTTGAGCAAACCTCAGAGTTAAGTGTGTTCTTAAACTTAGTGTCATGCAATAAAGCCTTCAGTGAGAACTAGAGACTGGAGCTTTGAATGGATTCAATAGGGTTGCTTACAGAATTTCATGGAGGAAGAGAATCATGTGTCTGCCATTTAATGCTAACTTAAACAAATTGTTTAAATATTTTCCTTTCTTTTGGTCACTCCTAAAAACTCTTCAGATGTGTTGTCTGTTTTTTCTTTAGTACATAAACATCTTTATTTGCTATTAGACCAGTTTCGATAATTATTTTAATGTGAGGGAATCTGAAAGCATTTAATACTTTTTAAAATGTCTACTCCACAAACAAAAGCTTCTGGATGCCTTTGGCCTGATGACCAATCACATATGGCCCCTGATACCTATGTAGTGAAAAGAATTGCATCTTGCTTCCTGAGGTGTTTTGCATATCATTTTCTGAGGCTTGGAAAAGGGAGCATCTGTGAGGAAGATGTATCTTCTAGCCTTCACTAAAGATAAAATTTCTCCATTTTATGGCAAAATAGTGGCAACATGCCTGAATCTTGAGGGGGACTCAAGAGACATGTAACAACTCAAGATAATGATTCATTGACTAAATTAGGGGAATAATATATGATTTAGGTAATCAATCACTTATTATCAAATAATGCAGAAAATTACTAAAGCAGCACAGTGTAATTATTTCAAATACATCCATATAGAGTTAATATTGAATGCATTATTACAAATCAGTCTAGGAAAACTTTACCAAGAGAAAAAATAGAAACATTTTTTCTTATAAATAGTTTGCCTTTGTGTTTATGAAACAATGAATATAATTTATACGGAGATTTGCCTTAGAGGAACAATTTCTTTTTTTCATTTTTCTCCAAATACACAGTGTTTGTAATTTGGTATACATAATTCATGTCTATATACATCTCATCTATATGGTGGTGACAAACAGAGATGTGATAAATTGAACTAATTCTGTGGGAGTTTTGATTTAAATTCTCAACTGCAGTAGACATTATCACTTTAATATGATGAATAAAGCAAGAAAATAAATATTTATTTTGTCCCAAATATAGAAAGATTTCATTTTCTCACAGAAATACGGACTTCTAAAAATTACAATGGAACAGAACAGTATTTTATTTGCAACCTAGTGCTAACAGGAAGAGTAAGGTTATGTACGCGTTGACCAAGTCTGTCTGGAAATCAACTGCCATCCTTGCCGGAAAGTAATTTTTTTCACCTCTTATTTTCAAGAAATCTGTTCTAAGTAAGGTTGCAGTGCACAGGGGGTTTTTTTAGGTAATTTAAAAAACAGAAGGTAAAACCATATGCCATTTCCCTTTTTCATACCTCCTTACGTAGATATATTTTACTATTGACTATTCATAAAAACAACACTTGGTATTAAAGCGGAAATAAACCTTATAATATTTTTTTTAAAATCTCTTTTAAACAAATATAATTTTCCTGCACAATATTTAATACATACAAATAAAAAAGAAAAATGTTAGTGCCAAATACTGTAATTTTTATATTATCATTTCTCCTTACACTCCTAGACAATGAAGAACATGAAAAGATGAAATGCAGGGCAATGAGAAACCCAAATCAATAGCTGCATTATCACATGCTGTGGAAAGGAAGAAATGAGTTATGTGACATCCCAAAGTAATGTTAATACTTTATACTAACATATACCATTACCATTGCATATATACTTCAGTGGATGCTGCTTTTTTGACATGGTTTGCAAGCATGAGTTTCACCTTTTAATCAATGACCAATTTCAATAAATTCTACAGAGATACATGTGTATTTGAAAGAATGGGTTTTCAAGACCCTGCTGTGCAGAAGACACTGCCTGACCAGTGCAGGATCAAACCCACAGAGCAAGTTTAATGCCTAGTTTTTCCAGAAAGTGCCTAGAATTTTTGCTGTTAGAGCTTCATGCTCTGTTTCACTGATGAAGTAATGTGAGTGTTATACAAATTTTAGGTTTGTAGTGATCACTTTAATAGTATTTAACTTTTTTCAAATGAGACATGATTATTTGAATATTCTGGTCTTTGCATTTTCTATGATGTGCTCTTCCTCAGCTTTTAAAGCTAGTGCAACTCCAAATGGGAATAGAGGAAAAAAAGCCAATTCCTTACTTGTAATATTTTCTTAGGTTCTACATATCCAAGATTAAATTGCTATGGTTCTAATTAACTCCTCACCATAGGATTCTAAAAGCCAAATTTTCAAAGAATTTTATTTTAAACCAGTAAGAATCAATTTTCAGTAGCCTATGAAACTTGTCAGTGTACTTATCCCTTTGTTTTCTGCTACCAGAGTTTCAGCGGCTAAAGTGTCACTCAGAAGGGTTAAAACAACTCTGGCCCATGCAGAAAATATCACAGCCTATGGCTGTAGGGTTTCAACCTATTCACTTCAAAACAAAAATAGTAACTTCTTTGCTTGCCTGTTGCTTGCAAAACCTGAGAATCATTTTGTATTCCACTCAAATTCACTCAGTTTTAGTAAGAAAAGTAGCTGTTTTTAAAACCTATAAAATATGGCAAGAACTAAATACAAGCAGGGCATGCAGCTGAAAGCATGAAAAATGATTTTTTGTCCAATTATAATTTCTAAGACTGGCTGACAATTCAAGGAATATGCATGTTCTTTAAAAAAAGGTCAGTGAATTTGAAACAAATTATTCCACCCTACATTTTGTCTGCAATCTGCATTCTCTTTTAATGTCCTTTAGGACTGCAGCTCCTGTCAGAGGAGGTGATTATCCTGCTCTGCTCTACACTGTTGTGGCCTCACCTCAAATCCTGGGGCAGCTTTGGGCACCACAATATAAAAAATATTAAGCTATTAGAGAGTGTCCAAATGAGGGCCACAAGGATGGTGAAGGGACTCAAGGGGAAGTATTATGAGGACTGTCTGAGGGCACTTGCTCTGTTCAGCCTGGAGAGGAGACTGAGGGGAGACCTCATCGCAGTCTGCAACTTTGCCGTGAGGGGAAGAGGAGGGGCAGACACGGATTTCTTCTCTGTGTTGACCAGTGACAGCACCTGAGGGAATAACCTGAAGTTGTGTCAGGGGAGGTTTAGGTTGGACATTAAGAAAAGATTCTTCACCCAGAGGGTCATTGGGCAGTGGAACAGGCTCCCCAGGGAAGTGCTCACAGCACCAAGCCTCACAGAGTTCAGGAAGAGTTTGGACAATGCTCTCAGCCTATGGTGTGATTCTTAGGGTGTCCTGTGCAGGGCCAGGGCTTGGACTTAATGATCTTTGTAGATGTCTTTCAACTCAGCATATGCTGTGATTTTTTGATTCCCGCATGCATTGCAGCAAATTATTTCAGAAAAAGGACAGGGGGAAAAAAATGGTATGGCCAACTAATTGTATCAATGGATTTGCTAACTTGGGTAAATATTTTGAACAATATCTTTTTTTTTTTAAATAGCATGCTGATATTGGTCTAGACTGGACATACATTATGAACAAAAAAAAAATTAATGTATTCTTCCAATAGTTAAGACAAGGTCTGTTTTTCTATATGATAAAACTTCATTAGACTGAAATATTTTCTGATAAGAAGAAATTGTCATCCACGTGAAAAGTAACAGTACAGTCACTCAAAAAAAATCAGTCTGGACTCCCAAAAATCTTTAAATATTTCCCCAGAGCTCTCCAGGTCATTGTTTTGAAATCTCAAAGGGAACATTTAATGGGTAGAAGTAACCTGATAATTGACTTCTGACCTCCCTTTCATTCCACATCACATCAGGGTATCTCCAGAAAATCTTTTGCCATTCAAAAAAAAATTAGAAATACCCCATAGTGTATTGAACAAGTTATGGGCAGTAAAACCTACTTCAAAGTCTTTGGTGGAACAGTGAAATATTTTGAATGAATTAATATGCAAACAGGACCTCTTTTAGTGGACAGAAGCCATCAGAAACCTTGCTGTCTGGAACTCTTGGGAGCCAAAAAATTAGATATTTAATGAATACAAGATACTGGAATACATTTATCTTGTTGTTTTTCTTGACGTGATCCTTGGCAGGGTTCTTTAAGCATGTCATCCACTCTGAGGAAATTTTTAAACAATTAAAGAGCACTTTCTTTCAGCAGGGTTATGGGTATTTTGGGCCAGCTGCCAATCAATGATATTTCATGTTTCAGATTTGCTGTCACTTGGTGTGAATTCCAGCTTCTTCTTTCATGCAAAACGTCAGAGCACTTTAAAAAGAACTCATAAATGAGCATTAAGAAGGTAATATGATAGGTTTTCAAAATCAACTAGAATATCAAAAGAGCCATTTTCAGAAGCAAAACACTGTAAGAAAAATGACCAATACAGAGGAAATGCTCTTCCCCATTCAATATCTAATGTGCCAATTAAAATAAACTTTAGTAAGTTAATCAGATTTGTAAATCGAACCAAGAAACTGCAAAAAGAAATGGCGAATTCATAAATTATAGTGAAAAAGATATAAACCAAAAGTTAATTGTATTAATAAAATGATTATTTCAAGTTGTTTTTGTAATTTATTATTCATGATGGATTCTTTATCTGAAAAATATGTAAATGCTAATATATGTGGTTTAACAATGTTAGCGATCAAACTTTTAGGATTTACATTATTCTTACCACAACACTGACAAATTGTTCCTCACACAACCTATAATTCAGTCAGGTTTGCTCTAATACTGCAGGCATTTATTTCTGTCTCAAGGACTGGCTGTCTGTGTGCAATTTAGCAGCACTGTTAAGCACATATTTGTTGCGGCGCATGCCTGCAAGTTCTAGTGCTCAAGGGACCAGCCGCAGGGGCCTGTGACAGCCTGGACTGTTTAGGTCATGGAGACCTGTGAAAACCAACCGTGAGCCCCTGCAGTTGAAGAAATTATTTCTAGAGACTTCTCCTTTGTTCCCTCTTGAGTTGTGTATCATTGGTTCATCTGAATTGTGTCCCTGTCCCTCTTCCCTCTGACTGTCCCGGTTGGTCTGCGCACCAAACCACTCCCCTTTTCCTTCCCCACATAACCCTTTGTCACTGGCTGTTCGGGGCTCGCAGCCTCCGGACTTCCAGCCCTCAGCCCGTCCCCGTCTCTCCGTTCCTTCTCGCCGTCCCTGGACCCTCACCCAAAGACCCTCAAATAAATCCCTGGAAGCCTGCAGACTGCGTGTCGTACATTCTTCTGTCTCACCTCATTTCCCGCTCGCCTCCGTCCCCCAGGGACTCCACAGACCGGTCAGTGAGCCTCTCTACCAGGGCACACCCGGCGGGTGCGCAGCGTGGCAGCTCGCCCTTTCTGTGTGGCTTCGGGGCGTGCCGCCTGAACTCGAAAGCGAGAAGCCACACATGTTCTTTACAGTCAGTTACTGAATAGGCACTTACACTCCCCTGGTTTTGGGGTTCCAACCCTACTACTGAAACCCTAAATACAGCACTGTCTTTCAAAAAGACAAAATGTACATGTATAGGGAGTATTTGCTAAAATTACTGACTATAACTTCAAGTTTCTTACCATAAGAGTGGAAAGAGTGTCAGCGAGGTCACAAAAGGGGTTATTTACATAATTTACATCACTAGCTGGTATTTCATGTGCAGTCCACTAGCTCTAACATTGAATATTGGGTTAATAAATATTCCTTGTGAGTTTGCAACCAGGCTTATGAACCTATGACATGATTCTGTACCTCTCATTCCTTCTGGATATGTCTCTCCTGAATATCCTGTTTAGTGTTTCATCACTGTGCATATTATAATGGATCTGATCTTTTCAGCTATTTGTTAATTGTACTTTTTCTATGAAACATAGAATTTAAAATTATCTTCAAACTCTAACTTTGAGTGATCCATCCTACCCACGGTAGTGGGCGGAATGGGAGACACCTACACAATATACACTTACACAAAAATATCTGACTAAAGGGATCACAAAGGGTGCTCAATCTTTTGTTTAATTTTTTTCCCTAATGAGCAGCCTACAAACATGATTATATGTTGAGACAGGTAATTAAAGAATTTTATTTTAATCATGTTTCATTTCTGCATAATTATAACTGTGATCACTGCGCCACTTTTTGAAGTTTACTGAAATATTAATTTCATTTTGAAATGGGATATAACTGAAATAAATGTTTCTAATTAGACATACTGTAATTTTGGAATAATGTGGGTTTCAAAAAAACTATTTAATCAAGACTGACATCTACCTTATTCCAGATGATTCTGAAAGACCTCGCCATTTAACTAAGAGGATCATAATTTTTTCTGTTTTGACATATTCAGCATTAAAAATCTGCCTCTCAGTTAGAAACACTATTTCTATGGATGTTCATTAATTTTTATTGTTTTAGTTGGAAAATTAAAACTATAAATTAAATAAATTTGTTGAGCAGCTCTGATGCTTTGAATTATACTTGCGTTATAGTTCAGTCCTTATCCTGTAGACCTAGACTGCAGAAAATAACTTAAACATTGTGTCTATGAATACTGCATGGCAATATTTAGGTATACCTTAGTAAAACAGTCTTACTTACCTAAGAGCAGATTCTACATTTTTAAACCTAAATACAGTGACAAATGAGTCTTAAACCTTTCTGTAGAAGTAAAAAATACTGTGCTGCACTGAGTTATACTGCTTGAGTTTGTTTAATTTGAATAATATTTGCTAAAATCCTCTCCAGGGTGAAAATATTTCCCTAAAATTTATTGACAAATAATATATGAAATTTAGCAACCCATATGTGGTCCATATTATTAAAATTTCCTTAAAGTGCTTATATAAATAAAGAATACACTTGAAAAGTTTGAATGTGAAAAAAATGCCTCTCTTTTTCATTCAGGAATACTTTATAAATTTAATTTAAAAGGGAAATTCACTACTGAACCCCTTGCTCTAATTGCTTGTTGTTATAAGAATTTGCTACTAACCCATGATCTGGCCCATCTTTTACACCACTAGCATGTATCCATTAATCAGTGACATCCCAAATTTACCAGATCCAATTGTTTTACTTAAGAAAATTTACATAAACAATAAAGAAAGGACAATCAATTCTTTGCCAATCTTTAACATTCCCTTCAATGAGAGTTCTAATTTCTGCTTGAAGATCCAGAGTAGTGTAAAAACACCAATTGTATGGTAATGTAAAACACCAATACAGTAGCTGGAGCATGTGTTTTTCATAGAGAGACTTCTTTTTCTTTGGGATTAAAGAGACTTTACTGAATTAGTATCATAGTCAATACACAAGTCTTTATATAACTGGGATAAGCACAATCGTAGGAGCAAGGTATAGACCGCAAGGAAAGAAACCCAATGAATTAAAGAAATCACCTCTTTGTTCCTCACAGTCTTTCAGCAGTAGAGATGTAACTATTTATCATTTTAAGTATAACTTAATGTATAACCACAGTTCATATAAGTATGAAAAAGGTAAGTTTTATGTGTGAGATTGTAGCGGTTGCTCTTGCAGAGCTATCCGCTCGAGGCACGCCACCAGGGGCTGAGGCACCTGAAGAGTCTTGGGAGCTGGATGAGCTCTAAGTTGTGGCGACTCTGTGAGTTGCTCCCAAGTTCCTCTGGGATGGTGCTCATGAATATGCACCAGAGTTGTACCTGGTTGGCTCCTCACAACACCTCCCCTTCCTCCCCTATATGGTTGTCTTCTAGAGCGTTCTTCTTTGTTCTGCCGTTAAGTTGCTCCCTATTGGTTCGGTTCAATGTCCCTCCCTCCTGTAAGTTAAGTTTATTGGTTGTAAGTTCTGTTCATCTTACCATACTGTGTTCCTATTTGCCTGCGTGCCAAACTCCTCCCAGTCATGTGCCCCCTATAACCCCCTGCACAGCCTTGCTCGAGGCTCTCCTGCTGATGCTTCCAGCTTGCTATCTCCCTCCCATCACCTTCCTTTCTTCCCTAAAATAAATCCTCTGGAATCCTCACTCGAGAGCCTGCATCTCTGTTACTCGCACACACGCTTATCTCTGCCACGCTTCTCCGAGAAGCTCCGCACTGCCTGTTGCAGGCACACTGCCTGATAGGCAAAGGCAAGGTCTGCAAATTCAGGGACTGCTCGCCACATGAGATGAAGACCTAGAACAATGGTTGTTAAAAAAAACTCCCCATTTTGACAAAGTGTATTGGCATCAGAGAGTTTAGTCTAGTCAGACAAGGTTTCCTTCATGAACATAATTAAAATTACCAGGCTTGAGTTTGCAACAATTGTCTGCCATTTTCAAATGAGACTTTTAGGTTTTTACAATTCCCATGGAAACTGTTTTATTTACAATCAGATTTTTGAAAGCAATAAGACTATTGCTGGCTTTGGGGAAATAGAGACCTCAGAAAAATCTACTAGAAAGTGCAGGCCTTTTAATTTTTAATTAATTTTTTTTTTAATATTATTTTCTTTTCATGCAAAGTTGCTTAAAATTGAGCCAGATCCTCACCCTGATCAAAATCAAATATATGGTAGAATCCTCGGCAGCTTGTATTTTCAGAAGGTGATTTTCAAAAGAAAAGCATTTCAGGATGATGGTGTCTGCAAAAAAGGGGGGTGCCATTTTTGTTTTGAGCACAAAGAATAACTGTGTCAGCATCTTTTTGTAACTGAAATTTGCTAGGAAGAGAAATGGGGTTTTTTTGTGCGTATCTAACTTAGGAGCCCTCCTGAGAGTCACTAGTCTCGTTTTTTCCTTTCCCTATTTCTTTTCCTCTTCCTTTTCCTATTTTCTTTTCATTGCAACTCCATCAGGAGCAATATCCAAGATATTATGTGAGCTCTGTAGTGTAGTATTGTCACAAGGTTTTTATTTTATACTTAATAGTTAGTTATTTCATAACACAAAGCAGTGCAACTTTACTTAAAACATAATTTATTACCTTTCTACATCTGATTTTGGCCTCTTCAGAAAAAAGTGCACATATGTAATTTTTATCTGTTACTGCAGTCCCACCACACCACAGTAATATCAGTCATCTTAAATTCAAATCCAGGACTGAAGAAAACAGATTAATGTATTGAGGAAGGCTGAGAGATCCCAAGGCAAAAAAGAAAATCACAATTCAGGTACTTACTTCCAAAGTCCAGAAAAATTCAGAGTGACAAATTTACACTTGTCAGTAGCTTTAATTCTGTCTTCTTTCATACCTATTTTGATTCTGATTGACAAAAAAACACTGTGAAAAAATGGAATATGACCAGGCACCAAAGCATACTTTTAACTTGTTTACTATGGGATTAAGATTGTATATGTAACAGAAATTTGTTTACTGATTTTTCAGTAGTTGACTCTGAAGATTCATAATTATACAGAATTTGAAAGTAATTATAAATAGTAACTAAAATAATACCAGAGTTACTAAAATATATTTGGAATGCCACTGTTCACTGGTTATTTATATATATCTGTGCAACTTATATAATATTATATAGTTATACAATAAATAAGTGTGTGCATATGCACATTTGCGTATAGACCTATTTTTAAAGGGGTTAACAAAAATGGGTCATGACCCGAAAAGCTTCAAAGTTTTTTAATTCAAAGTTTTTTAATTGTTCCTCAAATATCACCCTAAATAGAAAAGAAAAAATAACATGATGCATATAAGAAAGACTAAAATTTAGTCTATTTAGAAAGAAAGAAGCTATACCTTATCATAGTCATCTTGATTTCTTCCCCCTATTTTTTAGCATCTGTCTTAATCAGGAAAATATAGGCGCATACTTATCTACAAATCATAACATTACAGTAAACAGATGGATGAGCATTGTTTTAAACTAATGATGTCTTCCTGAATCAAAAAGAAGAAAAAGCTAAAATTCTTCAGACATTAAAAAAAGCCACTGATATTGTCTGGCAGCAGTCTGGAAGAATGCTTTTTGAATTGCTGTCTCTTGATTCCACTAGGAATTAAACCTAATTACACTATTAGGAAATATGTGTCCATGCTACTTTTCAAGAATTCAGACCATGGGTTGTATTTCCAATACTTTCTGTGAAACATGGTATCATGGAGAAATCTAAGACTACTCAGGACATGGAGCTTGAGCTGGTATTCTTCTAAGAGAAATATGTTTCTTACACCATTATAGTCGGTTGAAACTCTGATTTTATTTGATTGCTGGAAAACATGCAATGAACTTCCTGTGAAGTTTCATTAACACCTGTAATTAAGAATTCCACCACAGAAAAAATCACTGCCATCAATCCTTCAGTGAACATCAAAGTCTCTTAAGAGTGGAGTATTTAATATTTAAATCCCTCCATAATTTGTAAAATTAAAATGCATAAATAAATTTTGCAGCTTCGCCCTCTCCGGTCCAGCAGCACGCCCTGAAGCCACAACCAAGAGGCGAGCTGCCATGCTGTGCACACCCTGGACGTGCCCCGGCAGTGAAGCCCACGGGCCAGTCTGCGGAGTCCCCAGGGGACAGAGGCAGGCAGGAACTGAAGTGGGACGAAGAAATGTACGGCACGCAGTCTGTGGTCTTCCAGGGTATTTATTAGGATCTTCGGGTGAGGGTCCAGGGACAGCAAAGAGGGACGGGAGACAGGGGATGGACAGAGGGGCTGGAAGTCCAGAGGCTGTGACCCCGAACACACAATTGCAAGGGATTATAAGGGAAGGGAAAAGGGGAGTGGTTAGCTCTGGAGAGCAAACTCAGGAAGGCCCAAGGGGAGAAGGAAAAGGGTACAGACCAATAGACTTGTGACAGGGGAGGGTACAAATTCAAAAGAACCAATCATTTACAGAGCTAAGGAGAACAAAGGAGAAACTTCTAAAACATAAGCCATGTAGGAAAAAGGGCGTGGGGGAGAGAGCAGAACCAATGATCTTTGGCTTTGGTGCATGCTTAATTTCCCAAATGCAGGGGCTCACTGTTGGTTTCCACCAGTCTCCATGACCTAAGCAGTCCAGGCTGCCACAGCCCCCTGCAGTTGGTCCCTCAACCACTAAAACTCGCAGACACACGCTGCTACAAAATTTATTTAAAGAAAATAATCTCACAAAGAGAAAAAAAAAGAGGGAAAAAGCCCTCATAAAAATGTGCATTTTTAAAGTAAATTTGATTTTAAAAATTATTATGAAAAGCTTAATATAGCATTATTTTTTGGAAATTGAAATGTATTTGTCTCACTCTAAGTATGTAATATGATTAAGAGATAATATAACAGAAAGCATCTTTTGTTATCTAAAGGATTCTAATTATCTGCAATTACACACACACTGTTTTTACTTTATCAGCTTAGTTCCATTTGTTCCCTGATATAACTATGCTATGGTCACAACACTCTGGACAGCTTTTTAAAAGGATTTTTCATTGACATTTACTCTTTCAATTCTTTTGTTTGCCTTGTGCAGAATTTAGTGACCAACCAACAATTATCAGATTAGACTCATCATTTTTCTCCTTAATGGTGACCCATGCAGACATATTATTGTACTTGTTCTCCCTTTTAGCATTTACAATTCACATAATAATTAGTTGAATTTCATCTTCAAATTTCTCATGCAATATTTTTCTCTCTATGTTTACTCACAGAATGATACATGCTTTTTCACTGTGATCTTATAGGGACAGTCAGTGATACCATAGCATCATTGACTGCTAAGGCCTCTCATGTTTGTTCTCATGGTCTGCTATACTCTTGGGCTTGTAAATTAAGCAGTAAAACAAATTCTCTTGGAAACAAGAAAGAAAGATCAATCTGGTTATTATAAAGTTGAAAGGGGACAACAGACAAACTTGATCAATTTATATTAAAATATTGAAAAAAAAAAAAAAGAGGGAGTTTCTGGAGGAAATTTAGTGCTTTCTTGTATGATATTTTCATTTTATATTTTGATTACAGTTTTTTTATCAAATAGGAAACTTCTGGTTTTGCTAATTCCTTTACTATACAGCTCCACTTCTTAATAGACCATATTCTACATCTTAGTATATTTCCTGACCAAAAATGTGTGTGCCTCAATGTTGTGTAACAGGATAAACATTTCATGCATCATTCTTAGGAGAAAGACTATAATCATGGAATCATGGAATTTCTTTGGAGTGGGAAAGACCTCTAAGACCCTGAAGTCCGACTGTTAACCAGCACTGCCAAGTCCACAAATAAATCATGTCCCTGAGTGCTACATCCACACATAATTTAAATACCTCCAGGAATGGTGACTCAACCGCTTCCCTGAACAGCCTGTTCCACTGCTTGACAACCCTTTCAGTAAAGAAAACTTTCCTCATATCCAATCTAAACTTCCCCTGGTGCAAATTGGTGCTCTTGTCCTATCACTTGTTAATCAGGAAAAGAGAGATGAGGTCTCCCCTGAGCCTCCTTTTCTCTAGGGTAAACCCCCCCAGTTCCCTCAGGAACTAACAATGAGTGAAAATGAAGCCTTGCAAGTGACTGTGTCAGTCAAGCAGGACCTGCCTTTCACAAATCCATGTTTCTGATCCCCTGCTTATCCTGTACTTGCTGTGTGATGGCATTCACAATGATCTGCTCCATGATCTACCCCTGCACCGAGGTCAGACTGACTGGCCTGTAGGTCCCAGATCTTCCTTCTGTCCCTTCTTACCATGTTTGCTAACTTCCAGTCAAATGGGTGTGCTCTAATCAGCCAGGACTGCTGGTAAATGATGGAGAGTGGCTCAGTGAGCATTTCTGCCAGTTCCCTTAGGACCATTGGATGGATCATATCAGGCATCTAACAAACTAAATATATATAATCCAACAAGAATATTTAAAGACATGCTAAACACTCTAAGATTTCATGCTGGGATATTTACAATAAAGAGTACTTTTTTTTTCCTAAATTGAAGTCATTTTCCTGTCCTTGGTTAACAACACAGTTTCTCTCACAAGTCGTTTTCTCTGTATGATGAGACATTATTGCAAACATACTTCTAAATACAAATTATTATCTTCTTCATTTCTTTATTATCTTTCATTAAATTACTTTTAGATCTGCGTAACTAAAAATGACACCATATTGGTCAAAATATATTTGTCATGAATTTGGAGGACGAAGGGCGGGTGAACAAAAAGGCAGTAATGTGTCCAGAACTGTGCATTAACATAAACATTTCAAGTCCTACATAAACATCAGTGAAAACGTTTTTCTCCAAAATTTTTCTGACCACATGTAATCAGTAACAGATTTTGGCTGCTAAGTACAAGAGATGTGTGCTTGTATTAATTGAAAGGGTCAAATGTGCGTGAGCAAAAATGGGGCAGACACACCTAAGAATGTCAGAAATCAGTTATTTGTTTGGATACTTGACAGATTGAAAAATATAGTGGTGAGAAGACCATTAGACAGTAAAAAAGCAGTAAGAAAAGAAGAGGGAAAAGGAAAAATGTATTACCTGGATTTAACTGCTGTCCATCACTGTAAAGGCTAGAGAAAAACAGAATTTAAGATTATTTGCAGTTTTCATATTACCCACAGATGCTTAAAGCCTTCAAGAAAACCAGCACTGATTTCTATGAGCAGAAGTTCATACATACATAATCTTTTTCTCATAACCAGACCCTTACCTTATGCAGGTGAATGAATGAACTGGTATTCCACAGCTCCCATCAGGTAAGACCCAGGCATCTAATCTGCTGTCTTCATTTCAAATTATAAATGTAAGCCTGAAGGGCTGAAGAGGTGGGTTGTGAAGTTGGTTTGCTTTATATGCAAGAAAAGATAGCACAAATTAGAAGGAAATAAACATGGGACTTTGATGCATTAATAAAATTACAAAGGTTCAGTGATAATCTATCCCTCTTTTATACTCCAGTAACAGAACAAAGGGACACTCAAAGCAGTAGCAATTAAATTCAGGGCAAATAAAAAAGGCATTGCTTACATGAAACATAATAACTGCATGGAATTAGTGGGCAGAAAAATCAAAATTAAACATTGTGTGTAGGTTTAAACTGGCTCATAATAAAGCAACTGCAGCTAATTTTTTGACCAGGAAGTCAACTGAAGCTGCCTAGGAAAGAGCAAATAATTTCCTCACAGCCATGTGAACACTGGTTAGGATACGTTTAAGAAACAATTTTCCCATTGTCAGAATCGCACAATTTTCTAGTGCCTGTGGCAAATTTGCTTTGGGACTCTTTTCTGTAAAAGAATAAGGTTCAGTTACTTCAAATTTCTTCTGGAAACTTCGCTGTTAGCCAATATGTTTTTTACACCTCTTCTTTTTCATTAAGACTGATTTTAATTAGTACCAGATAAAGGTTTTGCTATACATAGTTTTTATTGAAATTTCTAGTATGAGCTTTATTTTTTCTTCTTCCTTGTAATTTCTTTCATGGAAGAAAAGAGGAAAAAAAAGGAAAAAAAAAGGGAAACAAGCACACAAAATACACCAAACTAAAGCTAAAAATTCAAACAGTAAACCAAAAAGCCCCAAGTGCAGAAACATAAATTTGAAAAGTGCCCAGAATCTGATATTTTGACCATTAGACTAGATGATCATTGTAAGTCACTTCTAGATGGCACTGCTCTGGTGTAGTCTTGCCTAGTCTGGTCTGCTCTAGTCCAGTCCATGCCACAAGACGCTGAGCAATCATGGCAGCAATGGCAGCAGTCATTGTACATCTGTTTCAAAGGATCTTTGTGCAGGAGTTTATCAGGGCTCATTGAAAGACCAATAAACTAGATTTGAAGAGGGAAGGGCTAGATCCTGGCTCACTAGAGTCAAGCCTGGTGGTGGCACAAAAAAACCTTAAGGTCTGCTGTCGAGGTCCCTTGGACTATTCCATGATGTGCTGAATACACCGGAGCACATTTGAAACATCTCTTCGCTGATGTCTTTAGCACCATAATCCCTTCAGTGGAGCCAGGGAAGGTAGATATACATGGCATCAGAGATGTAAAGATTGCTATGTGTTAGAAGCCACAGAAACAATTGAGAATTTTCAGACAGGATTTAGAGCTTCTCCACCCAAATAGATGGTGGGATCAATAGCTCACTGAACTGCACGTCCAGTAATGCAGAGCAGCACAGACCACAAATAGGAGAAGTTGGAATCCATTGTGAAGCAGGAAAACTATGATATAATTGCAATCACAGAAACATGGTGGTTGACTCAGGCAAATGGAGTGCTGCAACACATGGCTGCAAATTCTTCAGAAGGGATAGGGGTGTTGCTTTTATACTAGGAAGTGTTTTTACTTGTTTGAGCTTCAAGATGGTGACAACAGAGTTAAATGTTTATAAGTAAGTGCTGGGAACAGTCAGCAAGACAGATATCCTGGTTGGAATCTGTTATCAATCATCCAACCTGCATGAAGAGACAGATGAAATATTCTATCCGTAGCTGGTAGAAATTGAGCTCTTGGCCTTTAGAAGGTCTCCAAGTTACTAGACATTTGTTGGAAATACAATACACTTAAGAAGAAAAAGTCTAGGAGCTTCCGGAGGGAACCTTCCTATGTAGGAGACATTTCCTTACGCAGTTGGTGGAAGGAATCTGTAGATAGAACCCCACTGGACCCGTTTGCAAACAGAAGGATTTGTAGGTCATGTGATGAAGGCAAGTTGTCTAAGGTAAAAAATTTAAATGATAGAACGTCCAATTGATGGTGAAGTAAGGACCAGGATCAATAGAACTGCTGCCTCGGACTTTTTGGTGGGTAAACTTTAGCCTATCTAGTGGCCTACTTGAGTCCTTAGGGAGGCTGTCCTGAATAGAAAAGCAGTCTAAGAAGGCTGGACATTCTTCAGGAAGAAAATATTCCAGAATTTTATCCTTCTACTCAGCCTCCCAAAATTTCCTCGATATCTGCCTCTGGGAAGGACCAACAACATGATGAGTTGTTTCTATTTTGACTCCTGCTGTTGCTTCCAGTGTCTCCACCCACAGGTCACAACAAGCAGATCACTCTTTAACCTACACCTTCAGAGTCTTTAAGCCTTAAGGACTGAGGCTAACATCTGAGAAGAATAATCGCGCCATCATGGATGTAGTATGGTGGGTGAAATCTCAATAGCTACTGATTTTTTCTTTAAAAGATTTGTCTTTCTCAGTCTTTTATCTCCCATTAATGGAACACCAAACCATCCTCTTTCAATTAACATTTTACAATCAAGATTAAAGTTATCATGACAAAAAACTTAAGAGCTTTTGACATTTAAAAAGTAATAATGAGAATTAATCTATTATTGAGGGAAAGTTTAGAAAGTTCTACATTTAGCATACTGCTACAAGCAAGTCAAATTTTGATATTTCAGTGACATCAGGTAGAGGAAATTTTTTTTAACTGTTGTAAAAAACAGAAACTCTTTCAAAATATACTGAAGTGCTAAAATGTGTATTGAAGGACAATGACAGTAAAGTCAATCAGTTTTGGAATTCTGGGACATTAGAAATCTTCAGCGTTTGACTGAGTGAGTAC
This sequence comes from Entomyzon cyanotis, assembly GCA_024500445.1. Taxonomy (NCBI): domain Eukaryota; kingdom Metazoa; phylum Chordata; class Aves; order Passeriformes; family Meliphagidae; genus Entomyzon; species Entomyzon cyanotis. Next base: position 1,890,160 of record JAKEPQ010000765.1, on the reverse strand, counting down.
TAAGAAAACTTCCTTCCTGTCTTAGTTCAGTGGAGATATTTAACTTTTAGCATATTTGGCCAATTAAGAAACAAATAACAAAATTTTCAGGAAGCTGTTTATCTCAAATTTTATTTCTTTTTTTTTTCCTCGGTTTGTTTTGTTGGTTGACCATAGGAATATTAAAATCATAAAGTATTTTAGTTAATATTAGTGGATATTTTTTCACTGATAGGATAGTTTGTGCAAGCTGTAGAATTGAAATCCAAGACTTGGCTATTATCTGTCTTATTGTTGACACAAATAGAAGTAGTGCAAAGTAGAATTTAAGATATACTGTTTAGCTGTATTTCTGGTTGTTTATTAGAATAAATAAAATATTTCTATAAATATAAATGCATGATTTTCTTTTTACTCCAGACTATAGTAAATTGATGAATACTTGTAAATTATTTTTAGATAAATTCTTTGAACATGGAAATCTACAGTGAAAGAAAACTGATGGAAGCACAGAAGTTTGTCTTTATATTTCTGTTGACATGATTGATTTAGACCTGTATCTGCTAGATACAGGAGATACATCTTTTTCTCCACATCTGACTAAACACATGGCGATGTTACTTCATGACTTATCTTGCCATCTTTGAAGATCTCAGAAATAGCAGCATCTTGCCACTACATTTAAATCCTTAAGCATATGGAAAAAAAATCTTTTAAAACTTCAGTTGCAAAAAAATACTTTAAAAGGTAGATGATTTTTTTGTATACAAAACACTTGGCTATTTTTCAACTAGCATTTTGAATTTACTTTTCAACAAATTTCTAAGAAAAAATCTTAACCACTATAACAATTCTTTGTTTCAGATATGGCTATATCAAAGTGATATGTCTGATTAGTTGCATAAACTATTCAATTTTCTGTCACCAAATGCAAAATATTAGTCATTAATTGATTGAGTTAGTGGCATTCAACATTGCCATTAGGTGTCTGAAATTAAACTTCATAGAAATTACACTGTATTTAGGCAACTCTCAACGCAGCGAATGAGAGGATTTATGCCATGACTCTGCTCAGTGTTTTAAACTGTAAGAATATCTGCAGTAGTTCATAACATGATAATAAACTAGACTTATGATAAGTTTGACATTCTAATAACTTTCTGTGGCCACAAGGGATCTTCTTTGCAGCTTGGTAAGCTAAACATTTGATTTCCTTCTGAAAATTGTGACTCGTGCGAGAAAATATATTGGTTATCAGTTCTAGAAATTCAAAATAAATTGCTTGACTTCTATTTTTCAGGGAGGTAGCACTAGAGAGTGGAGCAGGGTCTCTGCCAACGGCAAGTGTTTTCAGCAGAGAATGAGATTTTTTACAGTGTTTGGGAACAAAGGAATGGCAAACCAGAAAAATCACCGAACTCAAACAATATACACAACACACACACAAATAAAAAATACAAGAACAGAGATGTAGCAAATGAAATTTGACCACTGAGTAGTCAACAAGAATTTTCAGTCTTCACTAGTTCTGCTTGAAAATAAGACAGAAGACTTTTCTAAGCTTTTCTTTTCATAAACTGCTCCATTTAGTTTCCTTCTATACTGAACCTCTTATACTGTTTCCTTTTTTTCTGATCCAGAGTCTGAAAGTTGCATGTGATTGCTAGGTTTCTTAATATAAATATGAAGTACTAAAAAAAAAAAAAAAAAGTTGATGCTTCATGAAGAAATTTCAATTAAGTTTCTATATTCTGAAATTTTTATGTTTGGGCTTTTTTTTCAGATTATCTATTGACATTAACTCTAGCATCAGTAATTCTGGTAACTTAAAATTTATATAACTAAAAAATTACTACTGGATAAATATTTTATTTTCAAATTCCACTAACGAGTCCATCTTATATTAGCATTTCTAGCTATTATTACAAGTCCCATATTATTGATTACAAGGCATTGTCTTGAATTGAACTGTGGAGTGAATCTAACTAGCATGTTTATTTTATCATTAATCTTGTTGGTCATTATATCACTTACTGTTCATTATAGCAAGAGATAAATTGCAGAAACGCTTAATATTGTTAGTTCAGCTTGGCTGCATCTTTTAGTGACACTAATTCTACCAAGCACTTGAGAAAAATCAATGTCTGATGCATGATTTGTATTAAATTATGCTTGTTATATGATTGAATCAACACTGCACAGAGTTTTCTCAAGTTAATTGATCAACTCCTACAAAATAGATTAATATTATACATCAAACTTAAGTTGAACTGTAGACCAGAACAGAACAAATGAGTACTGAATAAAAGCTGCACAGGTCCAAGTAATCATTGTCTTTGTCTTAGATGGGATTAGGATGTCACACGTTTGTCTTTTGAATAAAATTATCAAAATGTAGGTTTAAAACAGAACTCATCAGCCAAACAGATTCAGAATTACCATACCGAAATTGAGAGGTTTTTTCTGTTTGGTTTTCAAAATTTTATTTCAATTCCAGTTCAGCAGAGAAATTTAACCTGCATAAAATTCAGCCAGGGATACCATTAATCTTATGCAGGACAGTAAGCATGAGTTCACTGCTTTTTTATCCGAATATATTTAAGAGGAATTTAACCATACCTCCCTTCCTACCTACTTGTGACTTGCTACCTGTGAATCCCTGATTGGCCTGTTGGGTCTGCTGGTCATCGAAACCCCTCCTCTTTTGCCTGCCAAAATGAGTCAGGTTGGTTTGAGCATCATTTTGTGAGAACTTTAGGCAGGACAAGGAAGGAATGGCAGTTCTTGATTGCATCTTGCTCACTCACAGGAGCGGAGGGGGAATTTGAAAGGTGGTGAAGGTGCTGCTCTAGGGGAGGCTAAAGGGAGAGGAAAGGTTGAGCAGTTCAGCCAGCTGTTATCCTCCCCTTTGACTGAGAGTGATCATGGCTCATGTTTTGTTGCCCAGGCTGCAGACAGGTAGAGGGCAGGAGGCATTCTTTCAGCTGATAGATAATCTTTCCTAGCAATCATAAATAATCTCTCTCAGGTTTCTTTCTGATTGCTGGTGTCTCTGTCTCAATTTATAGCAGGGCTGTGCAGACTTTTTGTGCCACGAAGAGGAATTCATCTCACCAACCTTTTGACATCTACAATGCAAGCCTTTACATTGAGTCTCTGATTTATTTACCCAGGGCTCACTTTGTAATCCACATAGATAAATCATGAACTTCTGGTGCACAACTCTTTTGACCTATATTAGAAAATTTCATTACAATGAGACAAATTGCATATTGAAAATGCCTGATTCTGTTATTGGATTGCCTAGGGAGAAAGAGCTGGAAAGCTCTGAGGTTATTTTAGAGATGTAGATATATTCTAACATGTATTTTTTCAGATTTCTTTAACTTTGTGTGACTATCATCTGATCTCAGACCTTGTGGGTTTAAAATGCTGAACCTCTGTTATAAGTATGAAGATCCCTGTACTGGGACCCACAGGTAGTAAAATTTAAAACTCCAGCCTATTTTACACACTTTCTTCATGTGCCAAAACCCAGGATGTGCAGAAGCCACCAAACTGGAAAAAACTGATTGGTTTGTTTGTATGTTTGTTTGTTTTCTATCTTAATCTGGAATAAAACATAATGAGGATAAGTCTAAAACAGGATGTACTATCAGCTCCTTGAATCATTCATGTGATTTTAAAATGTAGAAAAATAAGGGACTGAATTCCTTATTTTGGGTTTATAACTAGTTAACAGACCCATTCACTTGTAATTATTAGATGCAGTGTGGAATTGTCTGACATTTACATTTGTAAGTCAACCATTTGACCAAATTTTTAGATTTTATTTTTCATTATCCAATTATTTTGGTAAATAATTTAAAATCTTCAAGTAAATGTGTAATAGGCCCACTGTGGTGAGTGTCATATCCTCTTTATTATTGCCTTTAGAAATGAGATTATAGGTGGATCTCTAAGATATTCCAAATGAAATATTAGATATCACTTTCTAAAATGGGGCCCTCTAGAAGGCATTACATGTAAACTGTGTATTGGGCTTCATAATACTCTGTGGGACCTATTTTATAAACATTGTTCGAAACCATTCATGCAAGTGTTTCATGCTATCAAATTAAAAAAAAAAAAAAAGTGTTGTCTTTTGTGCTTGTATTCTGTTACTCCTACACTCAGAAGTTTAAAATATCCATTAACACTTTTGATTAAAAAAATCTCAGCAATGTGGAAGGTAGGGGATCCTCCCGTCTCCCACAGGTCATAGGCCTCACAAGCCTAATTATGTCAAGGACAGTAACACAAATGACACTATTTATTGATGTGCTGGCCCATATTCCTGATTTCCAAGAATTTTTAAAATTATATACTGGTAAGGTATCAATCAAGCTCAGAAGATAGAGAATCTAAATAAATACTTTTCTTCTTTTTTTGAGCTGGCAGTGGGGAGTATCCTTGCTGGATTTAATCTGTTACATGGAATGTAAGCAAGCAACAGAGATGTAGAGGAACAGCTAGTGAATGTCTAGATAATAGACTCCAAGATTTGATGATCTTGAATTCATGTATTTATTAGCTTTAAATGAAAATAAGTTCAGTGGTATTGGAATAGTCCCCAGTGAGTGTCTGTCTGCATCACAAAGGCACAACCTGTTTGTAGTTTGCAGACTTGCTTTGGAAATGCCTAGCAACAATGCTACAAATTTACAACAGCTCAATTGTGTATACCATTTGCTGGTGATCTAATAGACATCCTGGGTCTTACCAAGTCTCATTTATAATGCATAAATAAATAAAGTAATCAAGATGAATCCTTGCTTCTGTATCATGAAACATTACATGTATGGTGTAAAAGTTTCAATTTCATTTATTTTTATGTTTCAAAAGAAATATTATTTAACAAATGTGTAAAAGTGAGTAAACTCCTGACATGTTATTTTCCCCTGTCTTTTTGATCTGCTAGAAATTTCAGTAGTTTCCTAAATTCTTGTATATCAGATTGATATACTCAACTGATACACCCCAGTCAAGATTAAAATAGTTGTAGAAATCATAGCACTTAATGCTGTCTACAGTATTTTTAAAATATGAAAATCTAGTTTCTTTTTTAATTTCATGTACAACTTCACTTTTTTATGCTTCCTGTGATTTCTCTTCTCTTGCAAAATCTGGCAGCCTGACTTTGTTTTGGGTATCAGATGTTTGACGTATATTGAAGCACTGTTTTGCAATTCATGTTCTGTGATTTGTGATAATCTTTGTCCTGAAATTGATATGATTTCTATAAGGTTAACGTAGCAGTAGATGGATGAATATTGAAGTAGGATTTAATCTGCCTAAAAGTTAATTAGATGAAAGATAAACAGGCTTAGCAGCACTTCTTGAGCTATTTTTTGTGTTAATCTGTGCATTATTCAAAGTATACCAGTGATGTGCAGTAAAAGCAAAACTATTTCTCATCAATTCAACTTTTAAAGTAAAAAGCAAAACAATTCCTTCTCAGACATTGGGTGAGTATTTTTTACATTTATTTTCCTGAATGCATTAGACTTGTTTAATATGTTTCAAATATACATTACCTTTAATTATATGAAAAATATTGCATACACTTTTTGTATTTGTGTATTAATAAGAAGAGCAAGACATAGAAGAAAAACTATTCTAATTGTCATGTGTTAACTAGGAGAATAATAATTCTATTTTTGAAAAATGTAATTTAATATTTTGGTGAAGATATGACAGTATTTCCAATTACTTACATTAAATCATTTTCAAGGGAAATTATGTAATAATAGTTCTTCTAGCTCTGTTGTGAAAATTTTAACTATAATGAATATTTTTGTGTATTGTTGATTGACCTCTGCTACATCAACATATGCTCAGTTTGTTCTTAATTTTCCTCTCTCAGATACTGGACTAGTGATTAATATCTCTTGTGTTACCTCAGTAGTTAATGAAAAACATTGTGTGTTCCTTTCACTACACAGAGTGCAAACAGTGCAAACTCATACAAAAAAAAAATCACAGGTGAACTCCTTATGAACACTTCTAATTGCTTAGGCACAGTGTTTGAAAAGCTCAAGTAATTTGCCATTAAAATAATGAATAGCATAAACTGTAATTTTTCATAGTAATTAACTTGTGTCAGCACCATTATTTTTCATTAATTATAAATGAAAAAGAATGAAAGATCACCTGCAGGAACAGATGTGTGAAATTGTCTCTGAAGTTCTGTTGTAGACTTTTTTTATTGCTTCCCTCCAACAAATTATACTGAGAATGGGATCCAGACATACAAGAATGCAGATGGTAGAGACTGACCAGGAGAAACTGGCCAAAAGGACTTTTAATAAGGTTGCTTTCTGTGAAGACTGATATTTTAATAAAAATGCAATTATTAATGAAAAAAAAAAAACCAGCAAAAGATTTGAAAAATTTTGCCTCCTACATCTAAAAGAAATTAGGAAAAAACAATCTGACAATAAAATTAACTGGGTTCTTTTTTCGGTTTTTTTTAATTGGAAAAGTCTATTTGCATAATTTGGAGTTTTATGTCTCAGCTTAACTTAATTAAAAACTATTTTAGGAAATATTTATTACCTTTTCAAATAGGTGATAAATAGGTTGTGGAGGTTTTCTTGTGTCTTTGGTTGGTTGGTTTTTAAGGAGGTCTGTGGGGCTAATGAAGGAAAAATAGTTACACCTGCCTTTAGAAGTTTACTCTGTTGTTGATATTTTTTCTACACATCCTTTACATCCACAGAATACACAACCAAAAAATTCCATTTTTATTACTATGTGGTCCTGCTGAATTATTAATAATGTTTTTCTAAAAGAACACACAAACTTCAGTCTTGTATACATTTTCACCTAAATTCGCTCATCTATTATATTACTAAATGATGAACATCTAATAAACGATCATATTGATAAAATGTGGCCTTTTCCAATTAGGATGGAATGATAGAAAATTTATATTGTAAATGTCCTGTGTATGTCATCTGTGTAGGTTCAGTTCTCTGCACAAGTTGAAGTTACCTTCAAAATTAGAGCATTATGCTCTGGGCCTCCTCCAGCTGAGTTTTGAGTACCTCCAAGAATACACAAGTATTAAAAAAAAAAAAAAAAATAGCAGATTTTGTATTGTTGAGAACATTTGCAGTATGCTATGTATTGTCACTGTATTGTATACTTTTCTTACTTTACAATTTCAAACATTTATTTCATAAATTCTATATATAGGATGAATAACCCTTCCTTTACATATATTCTCTTTATATTTAGCTTCTGTTCTTTTGTTTTTCCTCTAAGGGTTTGGACTAAAAAAGGGCAATAATGTTATTAACTGGAATGCATTAACAATTCCTGAATATATGTTTGAAAATGGAGTCAAGTCTTGTCAGGGGATTTTCAGTAAAATTGTGTGCAATGTTCAACATAAATTAACAAGTCTCACAATTTGTCCTTATTGAGGTCTCTGTGCTTTTTAGTAGTGTGTGCCTCGTGAAACTTTTCATTATTATTTTCAAGTCAAAAGTATTTAAAATATGCTTATAAAGAAATGATAGGTGCTTATTTAAAACATGCATAAGAAGAATTAATAAGAAAAAATCCAAAAACAAAGATGAAAAAGGCTATGGGAGTAAAAATTAACATTAATATGTCATTATTTGTCTTTCCCATGTAGTTAAATTAGTACTTTTACTTTCATTTCTTCAGTTTCCCACTGGTTAACATTTCCTTTCCCAGTAACAGCCAACATGAATGCTCACCCTGGCTCTCCCTTGCACAACTCCAACTATCAGATATCTTTTGATAAGAAATACAAATCCTTTCATTCCCAAGTTGCTATCAGCTGGAGAACACACAGGGGTTTGCTGCAGAAATCCAGGACATTGACTGTAATTCTCAGAGCAAGGGTTGGGGTAGAGAGCGCTGATGAGAAACATCTGGCTAGGCAGTCCCGGGCCAGGAGGAGCTCTGCAGCAGCTTCTCTTGCTTGTGCTGGTATGATTATTTCCCATCCTGCTGAGAAACTGAGCTGCATCCACCAATTTCTGAGTAGCCATGAGCTCCTTCCCTCAGTTTGTGAACTGCTGTGTTAAAAATGGTCCTTTCAGGATGGTTTGATCTTATGCTTCCTATTACCTATGAAAACAAACACCATTTTGTTCTTCCAAATCATTCTGCACAGTAAAAAGAGGCTGGGTCTTTCTTAACCTTTTGTTACATACAGCTGAATCCCATTCTGTGACAGTGAACATGTATTTCTGTATGACAAGACACCGATTACAGAGGGAAAACAAAATTTTTCCATTGAACAGACATGCATTTTTAAATGATAAAGTGCATTTTTAATGATCAAAATAAGGAAAAGAAATTTTTACTTTCTAAAAATGAGCTCTATGAGTTTGAAACAAAATGAGTCAGAAATGCAGAGGAACTGAAAACAAATATAGTTGTGAATACAGTTAGCTTAAATATTTGCTTTCTATGACAGATCACTTGCAGAGAGTAACTGGAGCAGAATAGCTTGCTGCTGCTTTTTAGTGTAATACATGATTTCTTAACTTTAGAGCAGGGGTGAAAATATTAAACAGAAGGAACAGTTCTTTGTTGTCAGTGTTTTGAATCCATATAGATAATTTAATGTTTTCCAGGTCAGTATGTAATCACACTGAAAATATTAAATCATATTTCAATATTTGATCTTTTATAAAGCAATAAAAAATTGAGAAATCAGAGATTCATTGGATCTTTTTTATCATGTATGCCACAACATTTCCCAGTGTTTTCTCTACCTTTCTTTATTTCAGCTAATATTTGGTAAGTAAACTACATATTTTTTGTTTGTATATTTGTTTCCTACTAGTAGCCCAGAGAAAATAAACATTTTTCAGGGTACAAGAAAAGAGAGTTATATTTAATATTTTTCAATACCGATGATGTGATTCTCACCTAGATTAAGCAGTTTTGCTGCATACATCTTCAGCATTTCAGTAGATAATATATTTTTTCTTGAAAACAGGCAATATTATTGTAAAATCACGTATGCATTAAGTAAATTTGCTACAAGGAAATCAGAATAGCATAGGGCATATATTTCAATAATTGCTCAGGCCTCAAATGCAGATGTCAGCAGACAAAATACTTACATTAAAAAGCTATGAGGGAGGTAAATGAAACTACTAAAATCACAAAGGAATACATTGAAATTATGACATTATTATAGGTTAAATATGGGTAAGTGTCAGAAAATTGTGAAAATTAAAATCTCCATATGGATACTACCATGAAGCTGTATATATATTTTGAACAGTATTATTCAGAGTTTAAACATTTAATTTGATCTAGTTTTTCAAGTTTTGGTAATTTGGTGTGACAGTCCCTGAGTTTGCGGACCTCAGCCTTTGCCTGCCAAGCAGGTAGCTGGCCGCAGGCGACACGGGGCTCTTAGGATAAACGTGGCAGAGAGAGGCGCGGGCACGAGGAATGAAGAAATGCAGGCTCTCAGGTGAGGATTCCAGAGGGTTTATTGTGAGGAGGGAGCTCAGGTGACGGGAGGAGGGTAACGAGCTGGAGGCATTGACGAGACAGCCACGAACAAGGCTGTTGCACGGGGTTATAAGGTACATAGAATGGGGAGGGGCTTAGGCGTGCAGGCCAATAGGGACACAGTATAGGAAGATGGACAGAACTCATAACCAATGAACTCGATTTACAGGAGGGAGGAACATTAGACTGAACCAATAGGGAGTAATTCAACCACAGAACAATGCAGAAGACTCTAGAAGGTAACCATATAAGGGAGAAGAAGGAGGTGACGTAGGGAGCCAACCAGGTAAACTAAGGTGCATATTCATGAGTTCAATCTCAGAGGATCTTGGGAGCAACCTATAGAGTCATCACAAGTCCAACTTTGTGCAGCTCCCAAGACTCCTCAGGTGCCTCAGCGCCTGGTGGTGTAGAGTGGACAGCTCTGCGAGAGCGACCACTACAATTTGGATCCTGGTAGTCAGCTCTAAGTTGTCTACATCTGTTGAGAATCAGGATTCTCAATGGCTACCTACCCTTTTAAGTCAGAAATGCATTGGAAAGAGGACAAAGAATACTTCTTGATTCACAGTCAAGTTATAGCTTTTCTAAATGCTTAGGAAGATGGTTCTAGCAGCTTTAATCAAGACATATGAAGAGGCTTTATAATCCTCCTATCAATTATACTGGAATATTCTAATTCCCTTGTGTGAATTAATTTAATCCAAAGCCTATTTTCAATACATCACAATAAAAGAAACTGAGGAATATGGAAAAGAGACAAATTCACACATATTTCTTGTGGGGCATCCTCTGGTTTTGTAACACATGTCTAGTGATCCTTCTCCTTCCATTATAACTTGTGCCAAAACCTTTAGAATGCAATTAAAATATAACAATAATATTTTTATTGTCAACAGAGAATTCTTTCACTTGTTATGAGGAATGTAAATTACTGCCACATGTATCAAATTTTGTTGTGAAACACAGAAAGGTTATAAAGTGCACCTCAAGTTTTGATAATTGGTTTTGTAAGAATAAGACCAATCCTATTAAGATGGTGTTAAAGGTTACATTAAAGTCAGTGTTTACAGTGCTGCAGTAAAATTAAGTAGAAAAGTCACAAGTACTGATTTCTTAAAAATAGTTTCATTTTGTTTGGACAAATGGCACTTGTTAATATTCTTCATTATAAAGCCAAGAAAGAGCCATTTTATGGTACAATCCATTGAACAAATAAGCCTCTCAAACTGAATTTCCCCATCAAGACCACAGTACTACCCGAGATTCAACATTCTAGCTTTACAGCTTTTTAAAATAAGTATCTAATAAGGATACTTAATAAGGAGGACTCCTTCCTACAAACTGCATATTCTTGTGGTGGAAAGACATGTTTCCATTTGGCAGGACTCACCTGCCAGAAGAACCAATGCTAAGAAAACAAGTCCAAACCAAATACTAAATCTAAACACTTTTTCTGATTATCCATATTTTAGGGCTAAGAAATTAGTGTAATGCGTTTGCCTAAGCAAAAATACGTGACATAGAGAAAAAAAAATAGACAATGGTAAAAGAGGATATCTGAAATTTTCAAAAATATGAAAAGGTCTAGATTGTAATGTGCACTTTTCAAGTTGATTGCCAGGAATAAACTTTTAGGAAAAGCTATGATAAAAGAAATGAGAGTAAGTTTACTGTAGTTGCTTGTGTTATCAGAAAAACCTACCATCAAAAGAGTCAGTAAACAAATATCAATATTTAGGAAAATTGCAGAATTATCACGATCATTCTGAAGGCACATAAGATTAAAAAAGGACTGATATGATGTGCTAAAATAAATAATTATTCAGTCTCAAAAATATCCTGAAATCCCCACAATATCAAAAAAGTTATTTTCAAAGACCATAAAATATTCCACAATGTTTCTCACACTGGGAAATTAAGATTTAATTTGTGAAAAATTTTAGTGAGAATAAAATTATGACTACAGCCCCAAGGGGGAGAATTGAGTGTCCTACTCATATCTGACACTAATGTGAGATTGTGAAAGGGACAAATAGTTTCCACAAATATAAAAAATACAGATATAATCAGATTGTACAGATAAAATTATTTATACATTACTGAAGGCTATTCAGTAGATTGCTGGAAGTTTAACATTCTTAAAAACTCAGTATTAAAATTTCAGTGTCAGTAAGAACATGAAAAGTGAAGCCATATGCAACAAATCCAGTAGCAGTAAATGCAGTGAAATACCAGTGATCTGGGATTATTGTGCTGAAAAGATCCAGAATTTTCTCTCTTTTAATGCAATTCCTATGTTGTTTGAATTAATCTTCCACGCAATTCTTGCAATAAAAGATATTGTATAACACTGGTTCAAAAAAATCCTACTCAGGCTTAGTGATACAAACATTCAAAGAAACAAGAAAAGGAGTGGCAGTGAGGGAAAAATATTATAAAAATAAGGAAGGTGGTCAAACCAGTAATTTCCAGTGCTTCTCTGTATCTTTTAGGACTACTGCTCTCCACTGACTCTCTTATGTCATTACCCGATCTTCTTTCGCTGACCCACTTATGTTTAATTATTAAGCAAATAATTGAAATCTAAGCAACTAACTGAAATCTCGGGCTTTCTTCCATACATTCCTCTAGGTATTTGTAGCACTCTGGAATTTTTTTAAGCTTTTTCTTAATCCTTAATGTGGGGATAAACAAAATGGAGGCGTTTCTTCTTTCAGAGAGTCCGTGGTTAAATTATTCAGCCCAAAATCTTATCAAATGATACTGTAAAAATAATAAACTAAAACATGATGCACAAGATCTGTCAAACATGGATGAAGGAAACATCAGGAAAGAAAAGAGCTCTCAGGTCTCTGACTGACAGGTCATTAAAAACCCCACAAACATGGTCATAAAGAGGATGTTCCCGCAGATCCTTGTATCTGGAAAGGAAGAGGAAAAGAGATTATTGTGAGTACCACAGGGCCTGATGGACTGTGCAAGGCTTCTTCTAGTGTGTTATAAAGAAACTGTGAAACTGAACAGTACCAATTACAGCATGTTTATGGGAAGGGCCAAAACTGAGGGAAAGGAGGAATCAAGGTTGATCAGGGCAGAAAATGGGATGGAGCAGGTTTTAAAAAGATCTGTCTTGTGAGTAAACTTGCTGCTGGGAAATCTGCTTGTCTGTCCAAGCCTCTGTCACTGCAGTCCACCCTATCTTCCATTTAACCCCACCACTCACTGGTTTCTATGTGAGTCTGCTCAGGTGTAGGTGTGGTTTGTGAGTGAACTTCATCTGCATCAGCCAGCAAGGAGGAGAGGAGCTACACCTTTCAGCAGTTAGGACTTAAGCTGGGGACTGGTTATTAGACAGAATGAATCATTGAGGGACCTGTGCGCATCTGTGTATGTATGAATAAAGACAGCAAAGGCGTGCATGTTTTTCAGTAGGAAAAGCCTTGCCAGATAAAGCAGCAGGAACCTGACCAAATTCTTTGGTTTTGGGTTCCCCCAAGTGCTGGTCAAGATGCTGCTCACCGTCTGTTTGTGTCAGTAATGGTGCACACAGCGGTGCCTTTGGGGCAGCCACTTAACATCACACACCAGAACAACAGCAAGCACATTAACAATAAATTGTGCTACATCCTAAAACACTTTCGAGCTGGCCAACTTAAACCCTGATCTTTCCACTCCTGTAATGTTGCTGTGGCCCTGGCGCATTTGAGGACCCCCAGCTCACAGCGCTGCAACAGCGCACCATGAGACAAGTCTTGGGAGTAAAGTGCTTCTTAGGTCAGGGTGACTAGAAAGTATGCTCCCAGAAGGCATTGAGAGTAAGGAGATTAACATGTACCAGCACACCAGTCTATTGGCCCAGCTCCTCTATCCTCCCCTGTTATTAATATGGTATAGTTCTAGAAAATACGCCTTTGTTTGTCCCTGCCGAGTTCTGTCATTGGAAAATATGCAGTTCTGTGCCCTCCCCCCGTTCTCCCATTTGTTTAAGTTAATGTCAATCCCACACTCTGTAAACCCCATTGGTTCCTCCGCGGTTTCCCTTCCTTCCCTTAAAAGCTGCGACACAACGCAGTCCGGGGCTTTCGAGTCGCTGATCCTTCCCCGTCCCATCCCTCCTCCATCTCCCCTTACCGTTTAATAAACCTCCCGGACCGCCGATTAGACTGCATGCGTCTCTTGCCTCCACTCCCGATCTCAGGGTCGCGCTGCTCTCCCAACAGCTCTGCCTTTTCCCGGCCACCGTGCCTCCCCCCAAGAGCGAGCTGCCCTGAGTTAGTGGGTTGCGAACCCCATCACCTTAAGAAACAAATTTCTTCTGGTTCCCATCTCTGTGCAAGATGTTACACTGAGCACCTAACTTCATCACTTTACATACAACCATGGGGAAATACTGGGTTTTTATCACTTTTATAATTTTTTTTTTAGTACAAAATACCTTCCTTGCCTCTGTGTAGAATTTTATCACCTTTTCTGCCTGTAATCATAAGAAACAGCAGTAAAAATTTGTAGATGAGCACTTTGAGATTATTTCAAGATTCCACTACAAAAATTTCATTAGTGAAATTCTCATTAATAATAATATTTTTTGAGATTAATTAAACTCATTTTAATTCCCTCTAGCACTTCTTCACCAAATCCTTAAACACTGTGGAAATCACTGGATTTTTGTTGATTTTAAATTATTCTACTTTAACTGTTCCTGTTTGAGAATTTCTCAATTTCTGATTTAGTAACAAAACTTTATCATAAAAACATGTGAATACCTATCCCTGTTTATCTTAAAAAAATAATAAAAATAGATTTTTATCAGAATGTTATTTTCTATTGCATCCTGTTTAATGTTTTCTGTTTGTTCTATTGTAATTATGTCACATTAGTTTGCTTTCAGTGTGATGTACTTCCTCTTGATTCTGACTTGTCAAATTGTTATCTCCAATACTTCTATATTTTTGTTTTAATTTCCTTAGATTTCAAATTAAATATTTGTTTATTGCAATTATTATACATAACAGTCCATTTTTACTAATTGTATTTTTTCATGAGATTGAGTGTTCCCAAATACTCCTAAACCAAGAATTTTTGACATTATTGTTTAACTATATTTTAAATTGTTCAATTGTCTTACTAAATTGTTTAAATGAAAATGTAATTGACAGCCCTCAGACGAGTTCCACCATCTTTTTCCAAAGCCATCCTTTTGGTCTGCATCAGTTTTGTCTGTGTCAATATCGTAATTAATTGTCATTTTTGAAACTGAAGAAACAATCAAAACTAGGAAGCACTTTTTTTTCCAAATTATTCTAAAGACAATTAGTAGAATAAAATTCAGTTAGAAATATGGAATTAAAAAACTCTTAAGAGGCATTCAATACCTACCTATATGTTCTAAATGCTTTTTTTGATAGTGATTGGTTTTATCATCAAAGTTGCCATTTCACTCACAGGTGAAATGATCTCTCCATGAGCAGAGATATCAAAATCCCAGCTGAAATGCTGACCACTTTGCTGGATTATTTGCAATTCCCTTAGGAACTACTGTGTAATTAGTTTATCTTAATTTGACCTATTGATTTCCAAATGTGAAATTTATAATTGAGAGACCAACTTTCAGCTAGTTGATTTCTCTAGCAGGATTTTTTGCTTGTTGGGTATTAACCTGTTATTTTTAAATTACCAGAGTAAATGGACTGTGTTTTAGTCCCCTTTAAATAAAAATAAGTATATCTACATGCATCCTGTAAAAAGTACAGACAAAGAATGTGAAACTGCCTGCTTAAAAAGAGAGTTGATTCAGAAGACTAATTTCAGTATTAGTGTGGCATACATGTGTTTGTTCATCTGTGTCTGTATGCTGTTTTCGTTAGATGAGCTTATTACTTCCTAGGAAAGTTCTTTTTCCCAAAGAATAGATCTCCATGACAGCCACATATGGAAATCACAACAACAAAATCACTTTTAGCAAATGCTGGAATACCTCAGGAAGCTCAACTTTGTGGTGAGAAGTTTTCTACTTTTATACAGATCTACAGGAACATTTAAGAAATTACTCTTTACTGCCTCAGCAGTCTTCACAAGTTCTGTATTGTAGAAACAGGACACATTTTAATGAACTGGTCTTCAAAGCAGATAATGGGCTTTGTAGAGAACACTAATCAATATGAGCATTTTGACTGTAACCATTGCCAAAGCAGTCTTTGTGAGACCAGCCTTCTCTCTATTAGAAAAGAAGTTTTTTTAAAAAATTGAAATGTCAGATCTGAGTAGGTAGTGTATGTTCATTATCTAGTATTGCAATTTTCCCTTCTGGGGTAGGGAACCAATTTATTCTTACCAAAGTTCAACTCAGAAGTTTTATACCTACATGACTAAGCAACTGATAGAAGCAATTAGAGAAAAAGTTGCACAGGGCACAACAATCTAAAAATCAGAGAACACAGAAAATAACTGGGCACAAGGAAATAAGAAGACAGAAGGCAAAAATGAGCAAAAATAATGAGGCCATGAAGAATTCAAGGCAGGGGATTCAGTCCTAGAGAGGGAAACATTTTTATGCAGACAAAAGGATAGCCTCTATTATCAGTTGCCTATAGTTAAACTGGCAGAAACATATGGACCACATCTCAGAATGTCCTTCTGGAGCATCTGCTGCAGATGGCCCACTCAGTAGCCTCTCAATAGGTTTTTGTAGATGAGCCAAGACCAGGGCAAAAATTTCCAATATGCAGTTAGTTCCCCACATCCAGCAAAGCCAAGCACATGTATGAATTACTTCATTTATCCAGCCTTACAGGGCATTCAAAACCAGGATTTTGTTCTTTAAATATTATTTTAAAATGTTTTCATATTAATATTTTTTAATTCAGTTGTTAATAAAGAGAAACTGCTTTAGTAATAATATCTCCTACTTGGATTTTGAATGAAATCATTAATGTGATTTATGTGCCCACATTGAATTTTTTTCCTAATGAGGGAAAGAAATGAAATTTTATTTGGTGTCTTTTTGAGAAAAATGAATGAACAAACAAACAAACAAATGAAAACAACACAGAGTAGAAAGAGACCAGCAGATAAGTATTTTTTTGTTATTTGGAATTATAATACTACTAGAAGATGGAATGGAAAATTCTGTAAAATCTGTTCAGCACCATCTTTGATTGCTAATTCAGTATCAGACTTTATTGGAGCATAGATATGTAGTGGTTACTAGCAGAATGAGGTCAGACCTTCCTCTAGAGAGGCTTAAAAGTAACCCCTTTGACTTCATCTAGTTGTCAAACTGCACAGGAAAATACTAATTCTATCACTTTTTGAAAAGCAGGGAACATTGCCAAAACCCACAAAGGAAAAGATAGCAAAGAGCTAGGAGAAGAAAAACCAAAAAGGTATCATGAAATCATAGGGAAAGAAAACACACTGGCTTTTAGGAGGTTTTTTGGGTGGGGTTTTTTGGGCTTTTTGGATCAAGAATGGGTTAATAATATACACTTGTTCATACTTTAGTACTCTGTGTTTGAACCTGTGTGAATCAACAGCTATTTCCATTGCTGAAATTTCCATTGCACGAAATAGCACTATGGAAGGTTGACACCAGTGTAATTTCATGTTTTCTGGGTACCAACCAATGCTGACATTTTGCCACTAGAAGGAAGGGTTTGTAAAAAGTCACAATGAAAAAGCACACCAAGTGATAGGTAAATCGTGGTTAATAAATATGTAGATGCTCTGGTACACAAATTAACTGTTTCTTTCCGAACAGCAAGTTGCTAAGTACCAAACTCCACAATTATTTCAGTGCTATCTACTTTCACCAGGAATAAGTCATTCTCAAAAAATCCTTGAAACGTATCCAAGCAAAGTTCTCTTATTTTTGTTCCATATCTATCTAACCTTTGAATTCCCCACAGAAAACTATTCTGCTACTTTTAGATAATCAATATGTAATTCAACGGAAATATAAAGCTAGGGGCAACACATGATTTAATTGAATTAAATACCGCAAGGGCACAGCCTCCGTTTTCAAAATCTTTTTTTTTTTTTTGTAGATACAAGGAACTCCAGTCTGCAATACTGGAATGCTACAGACTTCAGGACTTAACAAAGAATTCAGGTTAGTGGTACTGCTGCAGAAAATACAGGAGCCTTGATTGCAGTGGGCCCTGACTACAATGCAAATAAGTCTGTTTATGCTTGGGACCATCACTTCTGCAGAATAAAAATATTAAGTGGTGTTTGTATCCTTGACACAATATGAAGTGAGATTAAAATAAGCTTTTCTGTGGGTGAGTATAACAAGAGAATTAAAATGAAACAGCATTTTATACAACTGGAGATGCAGTAAGCTACTTAAACATTAAAACCACTGTCAGTTTGACTTAAGAGGAAAGATAACACATGCGTTCCACAGCTTTTATTTGTGTAAGTCTATTTAAAAGCCTTTTTCTTCACTCTTTCTCTGGTGTCTGTAAGGCACCTTGGAATATAATCCCCTAATTTAGGGAGACGTAATTTAGGTAAACATGTCTGTCCTAGTTACCAGATGCACTACAGCCCTCTGCCAATTAGTGACAACAGTAGTGTTTATTCGAATTACACTGAAAAATTGCAACTGCATTCACATTTATAAAATATTCCTCTAAGCTGGGAAAGGACAAAAATTCTAAAGGAAAGGAAATTATGAATGTATAAATGAATAAAGAATTATTTATAGCATAGCAGATCATACCAAATATCATGGCTTTGTCTCCCTTTTCTGTGTAAAAGAACTTTGTGGTGACCCAAGGGAACTCTTGCATGCCTGTGGCTGGGCAAAATTATCCCACAGCATATGTACCCAAGGAAAACCACCATCTCCTACACAATCCAGGCACAGATGCAAGAGATGTAATTGCAGCCACAGGGAGCAGGAGGAAGAGCTGTGACTCATAGCTCTCCGCAGCTGCCAGACCCTGGTCCCACAGGCTTCCCGTGCCTGGGGCTTGTTGGCAGGCAGTCGGAAAAGAACAGACTCATCTAGCAAACCACCCGTGCGAGCAGCTGGAGAACCAGGCAACCAGATGCATGGAGTACAGAAGCAACCTAAGCTTACCTAAATGGTATCTGGAGCCACTTCCTTCCTAAATCAATAAAGTCTGAAGGGGCAGATAACACACACTGTCTGCAGACATTGCCCTGCATGTTCATGGGCACTGTCTGGATGGTGCATGGTGTCACCGTTGGGTCTTGTCTTGTCCCCATCCCCCTGAAGGCACCTGATATCCAGGGATGGGACTGCCCCAGCTGACCCTAGCCTGCTGTGCTCCCCAGTCACTGTGAGCTGAGGAGGACTGCTCTTGACGACAGTGGTTCACATTAATCCCACTA
This sequence comes from Entomyzon cyanotis, assembly GCA_024500445.1. Taxonomy (NCBI): domain Eukaryota; kingdom Metazoa; phylum Chordata; class Aves; order Passeriformes; family Meliphagidae; genus Entomyzon; species Entomyzon cyanotis. Next base: position 1,871,266 of record JAKEPQ010000765.1, on the reverse strand, counting down.
TTCAGTGATTGTGCAGGAAAAAAGAAAAATGTATCGTATTATCCTGATTGTGAAAAGGTAACACTTCACTATGCTCTGAAGCAGAAATCATCTTCAAAAAGAAGAATTTTAAAAATATCTTTCATATGGATGGAGCACGTGTATTTCAATGTCTTTGTTCCTTCCCTGGTAGTAGCAGGATTTTAAGAGAGGCTATCCCTCTTCCTTTTGTGGCAGGAACAAATTTAAATAGTTATGGAAAGGCGTATTTCTTTTTCAGTCACAGCCCAAAGCAGGTACCAAAATGAATCAACCAAGAAACCTCTCTCCTTCTAAACCTAAAATTCCATAGCTGAGCATAGCATTCAGATTTCTGTTGTTGCTACTTTTGCCACAGCTTCTGATAATTTTGTTTTAAGATGTGAGATATAATTATTCCCTCACAGGTTTCTCAAATCACTTTTCCAAAGTATAATCTGTGGTTTCTAAAAACATTAAATGAGTTTTTGAAAAAGCAGAACAGATTTTTTTATTAAATATGCTACTACTCCAGATGTACTACAATGTTTTCTGTGTCCCTGTGTTCAGATATCATTTTTATCAGAGGTCTCATTGGCAAGCAAAATTGAGGGCAAATGTTGAGCCAAACAGAACATTAACTGCATCTGTAGAAAAATTAAAGAGGGAATCATTAGAAGACTCAGCCCGTATTATGGAACAAAAAATTATAAGTGTATGGTACTGTATGTGCACAACTGGTGAAGTACTTACTTGCAGTTAATAGATTTTTAAAGCCATGGACATTTCCTTTTTTTTCTGTTTGATGAACTTAGCAGACCATTTTGATTAATGGAAAATCTATTACTTCTATGACAAGGGAACAACTGACTTTCCAACACAGCTGCTGTGGCCATGCTACATGTATTTGTATACCATAAGTACACTAGCAATATTGTAAATCTTTGTAATAATCTTCCCCAGACCTTTCCACCCTGCAGTTATCTCAAAGCATTACACTAAACACCACACAATTTGCAGATTAGGCTGGCTAGCCAGTTTCAATAAACTGGTCACGAGGTGCTGATAACAGCCAGCATCTGAAGAATATGTACTGAAAAAAAGAATCAGTGATTAGAGACAAAGTTGTTAAATGCTCATGTGAGACTACATTAAAAAAAGTGAAAACGAGGAAGCTTGCTTTTAATGGCTCTCATGTTAAAGACCCTAATAAACTTAGCTGAGTTTCACAGGAAAAATTTGGCAGAGTTATTCAAGCAAGATATGGGTAAGGAGTAATCAATACAGTTACTTACACTGTGTGGAAGACTGATAGAATATCAATTCTAATAAGAACAACTCTGCAATGGTATGAAAGCAGTGTCAATATGGCACGGAATTATAAATTTGTTTGGTTGCAATGGGATCATCCAGTTTACATACGCCGTTTGAGAATGGTTATAGAGGCTGTCACTACTGCTGGAGGAGAGTAAGGAAGCAATGTCAGTACATACAGTTATGGCTGTGCTATCTTCCAGTCAGAGGTAATCATATGCACACTCCAAAGATATTTCAGCTGCATAGCACATGTGTAGCTCCTGTTGAAGATAATGGGTAACATTTACAGGTAGCACAGCCTCTTTGTTAGAGTGGAATCATTGCAGGAAATGAAAGGAAAATCAACAGGCATATTTGGGAGCAAAATGGTTTTCTGTTGACAAACTGACATCATTATTGTTCTTGATGACTGGGTTCATTTCAGTTACAGAGTCATTAAAAACCCTTCACACAAATACATCTAAAACATAGCTGCAATTAAATCAAAACAAACCCTGTGATTTTACAAAATTCTACAAGTAATTATATGCACTTAGTAGGATTCAGTTGCTTTAACGTAAACAATGAATGCCATTTCAGATCCCTAACAATATCATGGCTGTATGTCAGAACAGACAAAAATTATAATCACATCCACATAGACGTCTGACAATTGAGAATGTCTGGTTTCTTATGTTGGGGCAGCTGAAGACCACTCTTAAGTGTTTTCAGGGAACAGTTTAAAAGTGTAAAGATGTGCATTTTCATAAAAGATGTGTCGTTAGAGATGGACTGGCCTATTGACTGATACCTTTTTCAACCTAGAAATGAAACTTGAGATAATTTTAGTATAGAAGGTAATATAGAAGTGGATCTTTATTGGAGCTCCAGGGGCAGATATGAAAGAATATCCACAAAAGCCCACCCCCACAGGGGTGAATACAGGTTTTAGGAAATAGCATAGTTGATAAAAAGCACCAGTTAGGAGGAAAAGTGGTGATGGAATTCCCCCAGGTCAATCCCCTTCTCTGGAGCCTCCCCCCTTTGATATTAGCTGTACTTGTTTATGAAAATATGTCTTAAATATCTTGTTCTCAACCTTGGTTCCCAGGAAGAACTGAGCTAGGACATGGGCCTTGTATCCCCCCAGGCTGGAAACTCTGGAATTTGTTTTGTCTTCCTGCCTAGGGAAAGGGCATGGAAAACTACTGGGAAAACTAGCTATGAGTGCAATAATAAGCTACAGAGCTCCAAATATGTAAAGAAGACGTAGAGTATATAAAAGAAAAAAGGCAAAAATCATTCCAGCATCAGACACTTAACAATAGTCTGAAAGGAAGAAGGGACTGGTAGTGTAGAATTATCCCCAAAGGCCTCCAGCCTAAATGTGATTCAACTAGAGGTGATTGTTGGCTCCTGAGCAAAGAGATTGCTCACAGTTTTCTTTTTAACTCTTCAAGAAACATTTAATGATGAAATAGAGGAGCAGCATAAACTGGAAAATTATACCTATGATTTTCTACGCAAGCTTCTTGTAAGAGTAAATTGCAAGGCATCCAAAATCTGTTCATATTTCTTGATATTGTGGCAGCTGCTGCTACTCCAGCACAGATGGGATTTAAAATAAAACTGTGATGGCAGAATATTCACTCAACATAAATGATGGTGAGGGTTATGGTTACATTTACCCCAAGCTTTATTTTACCCCAGAAGTGATTCAATTATTTAACCCAAAGATTAGTAATGCTCTTCTTTCCCCAGAAACAGCAAGCTTTTCAAGGCATGCTTTACAAATTGTACAGCTGCAATTACCAGTAATTTTCAGCTGAGGTACTTCCACAATTTTACGGTCACATAAGTGGATATATATTACTATAGAAACATCTATTTTTGGAATTTCGTTCTGCCAACCACCTGACTTTGCAACTTTTTTACCTCCTACACTGAAAATGGTGGGATTGTCAAAATTCTTGGTCAGACACCTACTGATCAAAGCGCAAATAAGCTGTTTGGGATGTGACCAAAATGTAGAAATCCTTAGTAAAAATCAGTTTATAAAGGACAGCTCAAGATTTCCTATTCGTTTACAAAATAAAAATAGCACTAAAACAACAGACCTATCTATTGAATTCATACAGGCAGGAAATTTAGATATTTTTAATTGACCTGTATGTACCCTAGGTATTGGAAATACATCAGCAGCATTTGGTGGCAGATAAAATATTGGTGGTTTTTGCCTGCCAAAGAAGATTCTTTTCTTGTGGCTTTTTAATATGGTATTAAAAAGTTATTCTCAAAATAGTATAGATCTCAAGTTCAATACACATTTAGAAAAGTAATTTCCTAAAACTCAGAATTATCTAATTGTGGGCATTTAAAATTCAGTAACGTTTGTTTGATAGCATAGGATCATTTAACCATTTATTTAAAATAGAGGTCTTAGAGAACTCTTACTCTTACTAATTACTTGGAATTTTGTCAAATACATAGATTCCTTAGTGAGATGCCTAGAATGTGAGTCTTTGGAAAAAGACAAATAATTAATTGTTAGCTGAGATTTTGTAGACCACATGCAGAGTAAAGTAGGCAATAATTTGTAATAATCATAGATAACTTTAAAGTTCCTGGCATTTTAAAGTGAATAATGCCTGACACAACTATTTGTAATGAAAGAGCCGAGGTTACACTCACGTAAATATTTATATATATCTCTAAAATTTTTCCATGAGATAAGAGTAATACATTTTCTATTACATGTTTCTTAAAGCTGGAAAGGTTTTAAGTTACCTCTCTACACAGTCTTAAACATCATTCATGTGCAGCAACTGAGATGTAAACATGTACTTATAGAATCAGCAAATAAAAGATCACCTGGGGAGTTGCTTTGCCTGAACAGCCTCAGCAAAGATGATGTTGTTATCCTGATATAATAGTGATTTAATATAGAGTCAGCAAGACAAATACTCATTCTAGTTAGTCACGTAATATTTTGGGGGGAAAAAAGAGATTATGATCTGATAAAGATAATATATACTAATAATTTAATGTTAATGCATTTATTTTTGAAGCCAGGGCACAAGAGAGGGCCTCCCCGAAAGGCTCACATGTGTGAGCTCCCACTTCAGAAAGGCTACAAACGCTGAAGTGTGACCTCCTTTATCCTGGAAAAGCTTTTCTTTGATTTAGTATTAATATGTTATTACACCCTTTCAGCACAGTAGTTATTTCCGTTCTTTGCAACCACACTGGTTAAAAAGTACTCCCAGATAAAACAACATTGTTGGATGGTATCAGGTTTAATTCCAACCAGCACTTCCTGCTGTGCTTAGCTATAGATAACACACCACACCATGACACATTCAAACAGCTGCATGCTCTTGAGTTACTGGAACAAGTGTTGGGAGCAATTCAGAAGGCTGAGGAAGAGCAGCCTTTGAATTCAAGTTCTCACTTTTTAACCACTTTGCTTCACTTAGTTTTTCATTCAAAACTGCTAGGACATCAAAATTAAAATAACATAATTAAATCAGTCAGTCACTGTGGCAAGGAGCTCCAGGGCAGGCCTGGTAGGAAAGCATCAGGGCAGCAGAGAGACCTGTGGGGATGAGGCATCTCTCAGGAGAGACACTGAGAGCTGGGTGCTGCCTACAGGACTGCAGCCGACCCCACAGCTCCACAGAGCAGCCTTAGAAGCACAAATGACCAGGAGAACTGTGGACAGATCAGTCAAACAGGGCATGGCACTACAGATCACAAGGGAAGGTCATCATCACCGTATCAGGCCAAAACACCTCTTTAATTTGTCATCACCCTCCAGAAGGAGCTCAGCTATGATATCCACAGGGCAGAAGACATGTTCTCTGCACTCATCAGAGTAGGTGTGGCAACCCAGGCAGATCTCCCACAAAAGCGTGCAGCTGTTCACACACTCAGGCTATAGGGTGTGCCAAAGCTTATCTCTGGTAACTGATGGCAGCAGTGAGAACATCTGTGTGAGGTGTGACTTGTGGCTGAATATTTCTTTTCTTACTTTATGCTGCTATTTCCAAACATTCATCTCTCTTATTTATGATAGACACCACATTCTTAATCTCCAAACTTCCTTTTGGAATTTTTCTAATTTTTTATTTAAAAAAATGTAAAAGTCAGTACCCAGAGTTTACTGGGTGGAGTAAAACAAAATGCTATCTCACCTAAATCTATGAAGCCTCTACATTTTCCTTGTCCTTCACCACATTTCTTTTCAATGGTCTTTAAAGACCATTAACAATTTTGGTGCCTGCTGATCCAAGATGTCTTCCATTTCTCTCCCTCTCTTTCTCACATGTGTTTCTGTGAAATAGCTCTGCTGCAAGTTTACCTCAAAAACAAAACAGGAAAAGTGGAGAACAATAACTGACATGCTAAAAGGGCTGAAAATCTTGAACAAGTTAGAAAACTAGATGGTTATCAGACAGAGAAACTCGCTCAAACAGTTTGTTACAGAGAATTAGACTGAAATGGTGGTATAGGCATTAAAATTAGGGCTGATTTTGTTCACTTTGTGATCTGAAGTTTGGAAGAGATTATCTTGTGTGCCATGGTGGAATTTACCACACATAAAAAATGGAGCTATGCAATATAGAGGTGGAAACAGAGTTCAAAAAGACTCACAAAAGCAGCAGCTTGGGCTGTTAAAAGATTTTACAGAGACTAATGTAAAGCAATGAAATTGTTGACAGATAAGTCAGAAATAAATGTGCACTGAGAACTGCATTGTAACTTAGTGAAGCAGTTGAATAAAATGCGAAAAGTCCTGTGCAGTGCTTTCTTTAGTGGTAGAAAGTAAAATTTGTAAAGTTTATTAGTACAGTGAACATAGTTTTAAGGGAAATGCATTAGATGTGTATCAAGGTTACCTCTTCAATTTGTTTGGGATGGCATTCTCTATGTCTTCCAGCAGGAGGACACTCGTTTCATACTTCTTCTTCTGCTACAGAATGCCATAGAGAAAAATTCATCAATCGCATCTCAATCACTGAGGGCAAAAATCTGTTTTCTTTAGAATAGATGTGAAAAAATCACAAGGGGGGGGGAATTTTAAGATACAGAAAACCTGGAAGAAGGCAAAATGAACAAATTTGTCTGTGATAAGTCTATTAAAAAGTTTAATTTGGACATCTGTGTCTAGTGTATTATTTATCTTAAATGTAGCCTCATTCCTCTCTGCCAAAAAAGCAAGATGTTTGCACAAATTTCTGGCAGCAATGGCAGAGTAAATAATTGTTTGAAAATTTGATTGTAACATTCGTAAGAAAGCGTCAGAAAATCAGTGAATGCCATCAATCAATTTTCTTTCATTGAAGAGAAATTATGTCAATTTTCCCTTTTTCTTCATGAAGAATTACCATGAAAAAGGTACCATCAAGAAACAAACTATAGATCTCTAAGACTCTGCTTGGCCGTGGGAAAGGAGTGGTCAATAGGTAACTCAAGTTAACTATTGAGAGACAGAATATGTGAATTATAAAACCTAGAAAAACAGGATTCCCTTAATCTTATCAAGATAAGAAGGATAAGAATCTGTTTGAAGCCAGCACAGAAACTGCTGAATCATCCAATGAAGGACCATGCATGCTCCAGAGAAAGGAGCATTGTGATGAAGACTACTGGGACCTTCATCCTGAAGGGATTTTTGGAAGTCTCCAAAGACCACCAGGACATATAGAGCATGCGTGGTGCACATGCTAATGATATTAATGACTTCCAAGAAATAATTTGTATAACCACTCCTATCCCAGGGAATGTGATGAATATTCATTAATTTTACCTATAACACTGTGTTTTTGGAGGTAGCGGGGTGTGTTTGGAGGAGGGAATCCCCCACATCCAGTGCACCGAATAAAGCAAATACCCACTTCTCTGACTTTGCCTCTGAAGTGTCTCCAGGCTTGATTGGGGCGAATCAGCCATCCACCACAAAACTTCACAGAACCTAATGTAGCCTGAATATAACAGTGATCCTGAGAGGATTCACTGACACTTGAACAAGATACTAGAAGCACAGTGTCACTATGCCTTTTCCCTTCCTTCAGCACAGCAGGTTCCTCTGACTTTGGAAAGCCTTTTCTGCAGGTACACCTGCCCTTTAAAAAAAAAAACAAACCATCGTTTATTATACAAACAAGAATTTGGCTACTTGACATATACAGCAAATATAACACATGGTGCCAAAACCCCTGTAAATCTTTACTGCACAGCTTTTAGTGGTGGATGGAAAAGGGGCCCCATGCTGCTTTTATCGAAGGATGCTGACATCAGCTTGATTCATCAGTACCAAAGTTAAGCTTTCTGAGGATATGGAGAATAGTGTTTCCTGACAGAAACTGTCACTGGTGACCGCATGGCAGACAAAGCTCCTGATAAAGTAACCAAAAAGTGATAGCACTGATAAGTTACGTAAATCTGCTGAGCTGATGCTGCCAGCCTGGAGATGTCTGACTGTGAATCACTTTATGCTGTAAAAGCCAAACCCCACTCTAAATTTCAAACACACGTTCTAGGAATGGGTATGTGAAGATTCCTCCCTTGAGTGGGATGCCCCTCAAGGTTACTCCTTTAGGCTGAGTGAAAGAAATTTGCCCATGGTCACTGGTACCGATAAGTAACACCAATGACCTCACAAAAAACCAATTTTGTAAGTAAAAAATACAAACCAGAGCTCAAAAATATAGTACTATAAACAGGCAATGAGTCTTGGTGCTGCTAATACACATGCCAATGCCCAGTTTGTGAGGTACAGTTACCTGCTCCTAATTTGAGAATGCTGGTAACACTAAAAAAGAACAACAGGAGAAATGCAATTAGTTTTCTTGGATTTTACAATTACAGAGATTCCCTAAGAGGGCAAAAAGCCTATTTATCCTTTTCCCTTTTCTTATTGCTCCTGTTCCTATTATTTTATCTAAGCCTAAACTATAAGCAATTCAAAACAAATGCTGCTTATGTATATAAAGCCATGGTAATAGATTATTAACAGATGACTCAAAACCAGATATTGTTGTTAAAAAATACAGCATTATTTAAAGAAATGAGCCCATAACTGAATCATGGGTAAGAAAAGTATTTTGCTGCTCATAATAAATACATTAGTCTGTTCATCATTCTAAAGAAAGTTGGGTGGTTTCATAATTGTACAATTATAAACGATATTGAGACTACTGTATGTTATCTGGTGTCTTGAGGGTATTTTCACATTTTTCTTTGTATAATTCTGGTTTAAATATTACTTAAATCTATAAAGGGTTTTCCCCTACTCCAGACACAGACAGTGGGCAACTGATCAATGCATGTACCTTAACCTCTGATTACTGAAAACAAAATTTATGATAACGAGAAAGAAAACACAAGTAGAAGAAATTCAAAGCATTTTAAAGTATTGCTGCTTCATTAAAATAGAAATTTTTACTTTTTGTCTCTTGTTTTATCAGGATATTCTGCATGAGCATTTCAGCATAACAATTTTTAAGTTTAAGACCCTTCATGAATACTTTCTGGAGAATCAAAACATGATGAAAAAATTAACTTAAGAAGAAGAAGAAGAGGAAGAAAAACAGCAACAACAACAATAACAATTATTAATAATATTTATATTGATATTAATTCTGATAGCAATATTAATATTGACATTAATATTAATATTAATTAATATCATAATATTTTACTTTTCTCCCCAGAAAGTGTGTACGCATATGCATATGCAAAGCAATAAAATATTGTGAATTCATATGTGAAGACACACAAAATAAATATAAGATTTTCAGGAATGGATGAAAATCCAGCTCTGAAAAGGATGAGAAATATTTCATCTCATACACTGATGAGGCACAAATCAATTTCCTAAGGCTTAAGTGGGCGAGCACAGCCCTAAAAGTCTTTATCAGAAGAGCCCTTTCAGACCTTTTCAGGAAACATTTCAGATTTTCACATTTTATTTTTCACTTTGCAAATAATGAGAGGGGGGGAAAGGAATGCTCATATAAATAACGGGAAAATGCAATTGCTTAGAGCTATTGTTCAGTCTTGTTTCCCACGGCCCTATTAATACTTTGCTGTTCTGATTCAATACTGATAGAAATTAATCGTATTAATTTCTATCAGTATTGTATTTAAATATGCACAAAAGTATGTGATCTATAGGGAAATTTTGTTAGGTGGATTTTTATCAGGTTTTTAAAGGAAGGCTATTACATAATTTCTCTCTTTTAACCAATGAGATCATATGAATCTAGTTCACTGGAGATAGAAGCTATTAGGAAAAATAAATCACCAGAGATATTAATCCCACTAGTTCCTAGATTTTAAGATGTTTTGCTCCAACAGCAGGTTACCTTTCTCAAAGAAAAACTGTTTCCTTATAAAACATGTAGAAATGAATCATTAGAATGTCATCAGTAATGGGTTCATTGGGTGGGAGGGGAAATCCTGCACTCATTTCTTGAGTTGAGCTTTGCCTTTCATCTTTCAGTGTCAGAGATATTTAGTTCAAACATAATGTTTGATGTTTAGCAAACACAAACACTTCAAAAGTTTGGGTTATTTAAGTTTAGAATTCTTACAGAAAATAAATCAGATAAGGAAATGTTATAATGAGAATTTTCCTATCACAGTTAATTCTTTCCTAAAATCTTTCAAAGAATTTCCATCTATTAAGTCACAGACCACAAATTAGATTTATTTATTCTAACTATTTCCACATGCCCAAACTCTCCTTTGTTAATAGCACCATCAACTCTTGAAATTATCGGACAAAGGTAGAATTTGTTATTTTCATGTCAAAACTCTTTCTGCTATTCCTTTGAGCCTGAGAAATCCAACGATACTGAGAAAGTAAAACTTATCTATTACCATATTATATATGAACCTTCAGAGATTATTCATACAGAACATATGCTTACCACCAATTTGTGCCTTTGATCTCTACATTTTTCTTAATATATATTTTTTTAATTTTACATTTTTCTTAACAGAAAAAACTCTACATTTTATGTAGAAAACATTATTTCAATACTTTTTGATCTAATTGAAGTTCAATTAGATTTTTTTTAACTCTAATTCAATTCAAATTATTTCAATTTTTTCCACCTAAGTATTGATTTCAATAAATAAATAAGTATTTCTTGATGGTCACTTTATTTTCATGCTTGTTTAACTAATTTTGGGATTCACTGAATTTATTTTAGGAAATCTTTTTGTCTTACAGTCATTTCAAGGGTTTTAGATCCTACCCATCACATGTTATATGCTTCAAATTTCAATGGGCCTGTATATCATTAGGGCTTTTGCCCTTCCATATCTTCATAAATGACTTGGATGAAGAACTGGAAGGGATACTGAGTTCACAGATGATACAAAACTGGGAGGAGCTGTCAACTCCCTTGAAGGCAGGGAGGCCCTGCAGAGGGACCTCAACAAATCAAAGAGATGGGCAATCACCAATGTATGAAGTTCAACAAGGGAAAGTGCTGGATTCTGCACCTGGGATGGGGCAACTCTGGGTGTATGGACAGACTGGGGAATGAGAGCTGGAGAGCAGCACCATGGAAATGAACCTGTGGGTCCTGGTCAGTGGCAAGTTGGATCTGAGTCAGCAGTGCCCTGACAGCCAGGAGTGACATTCCTGTCCTGGGGGCATCAGGCAGCACCAGCTGGGCAAGGGAGGAGATTGTCCTGCTCAACTCTGAAATGGGGCAGCCTCACCTCGAGTGCTGGGAGCAGTTTTAGGCATCACAATGTAAGAAAGACATTAAGCTATTAAAGAGTGTCCATAAGGATGGTGAAGAGCCTTGATGGGAAGCCGTATGGGGAGCAGCTGAAGTCACTTGGTCTTTTCACCCTGGAGAGGAGGAGAATGGGATGATGGGAGACCTCATCCCAGTCTGAAGCTTCCTCATGAGGGAAGAGAAGGGGCAGGTACTGATCTCTTCTTTGTGGTGACCAGTGATGGGATCTAAGGGAATGACCTGAAGCTGTGCCAGGGTAGGTTTCAGTGGAGTTCAGGAAAAGATTCCCCACCAAAAGGCTGTTTGGTTACTGGAAGTAACCGAAGGGCAGTCCCCAGGCAGTAGTCACAGCACCAACCTGATAGAGTTCAAGAAGCCTTTGAACAGCTCTCTCAAGAACACAGTGTAATTCTTGTGGTATGGTACACTGCAGGGTCAGGAGTTAGACTCAATATTTGTGGTTCTCTTCCAATTCAGCATATTCTGTGGTTCTGTGATTACTTTAAACATCTATGATGAAGGCTAATTAAAGGAAAAAATCTAGAATTATGTAAGATTTTTCAGGTCCTATTATCTGGTGACCAAGAGGATCCTGACATTATTTTGCTGTTTACATTTTGTTTTGCATCTAGACTGAATTTCAGGTCAGAAACAAGACAAAACCTGACATCACTAGATCACTACTCCGGTTAGTATTTGGATATGAAGGCACTTTATAATAGACAGACATCATTTATTTTTTATGTCATTCTTATTTAATTGAAATTAAATTAAAATTGCCTGGAGCTTACCAAATGCCTTTTTCTGCATGTATTCCATGAGGCATGCTGACTGCTTTATGCCAAGTTGGAAAAAATCTGTAGTCTGTAGCTTAGAGAAGAAACTAAAGAAAGTCCCTTCTCAGTTCCAGATTTTTTAATCACCTTCTTTTAGAGAAAACTAACAAGGCTGTTCTATGAATAATTAAGCCTTACTCATACCCCGAGGGTGTCAATATTCTTTGTGCATTCTTTTGGTGATTAAAACCACTCTCTCCTTGTTTATACCTTGAAAAGATGACATTCCCTAGGGATTCATGATAAGCTCAAGCACTGATTCCAACCAAATCTTCAACATACGGCTTCTGGTAACTTGTATTCTTGAAAAGATATCCTGTTAAGCCTCTGAAACTTAACTTATATCACTCCATTTCAAACCGTTTGTGACTGGGCAATGATTCTGGGTTGGTGGGTTTTTGCGACCCTACTCAGTTTGTGATTGGTCATTTATGATGGGGGGATCACCATTTATGATGGTGATTTTGAGGCCTTATTCACCTTTAGAATTTGGGATCCTATAACATTTAGTTTTGTCTCCCATTCAAGAATTGTGTTTTCCTTTCAAGATTTCATTCTTGAGACAGTCATTTTCTGTGTCTGACATAAGAATGTCAGCATTAAGGAGTACTATTAGAAATGTCTAAATTTTTTTCTAGGACAAAATAATCAACCCAATACTTTTCTACTTCATAAAAAGTATGAATCTTTTTGAAAAGTGTATGTGTCTTTATACATTATTCAAGTTTTGGAGAAAATGCTTACAGCACCTGAAATGGCTTATTGGCATATCTGAAGCAAGATTACAGAATTCTGTACTCAATGCATGCAAACATAATTACAATTTGTGTTAGATAGTGTGTCTATACATAAGCTATCAAACAATAAAAGAACATCTCATTAAACAACATTATTTTGTTCACATGCTTACTAACATTGCTAACATTTCAGCTCCATCCTATTGATCTTCATATTTTAATATTTTCTTAGTATTTTAGGATTCTATCACAGTCTATGTTCTCAGAGTCTAGATTAACAAGCTGTGTGCTTAGGGCAGTATTTCCTGAAAGTGAGACATTCCCTTGCATTTGTTTCTATTTGAACTGTTCTATTATTTCTATTCTGACACTTGTGAGGTCAGTTCAATTACTGATCATATTTCCATTACTGTCATTATTCAGTCTACAAAATTATAGGAGCAAAGTGTCCCAGTGGCTCAAGACACCACAGTTTCTACCTGGCTAATATACTCATTATCAGTATCTGGTCCAGCTGCAAAGGAACACAATAAAAAAATTAGCTTAACATAGTCACTTTGACAGCATGAATAATAATTTTGCAGCATCTTCAAGATTTTCTGTAGCACCAAGCAATGGCACTTAGGTAAACGCAGCATCAGCAAGTACAAATGTTTAAATGTGAGCTCTAGATTTCTGCAACCACATCAAATACCTACCTTTTAAAAGTTTCTATCCTAGTTGAGCCCCAACAGGTCCAAATCATCCTAATTTGAAATTATAAAAATAAATTAAAACAGATACTTGGCTCTAAGCTTGCTGTATGAAATCATCTGTACCATCTACTTTCTCCAATCTAATAGTGACATTTCAGTGAAAGGTTAAAAAGCTACTCACTTTAGGCTGATCATATTGTAAAAAGAACATACAGGATTGGTTATTTTAGTTATTTATGAGCTTATAGCCCCCTGTGATTTATCATAATTCTTTACTGTAGTAAATGAGGCATACTACCATAGAAACAATAAGAAATCCCATGTACTACACACTCAGATAACAGGTAATAAGCAATTCATTTGATGCTAAGCAAAGTCCTGACAATATGAAAACCTTAAGATGTGCTATTCATACATCCCAGAAGTTTAATATTTCTCAGAAGACCATAATATTCAAGAAAAAACCCAAGATTTTTAAAGAAGAGCTGTTCTTTCCTAGAATTTCTTGATGAAGAATTTATTTATTTTTCTTACATATTGATGTAAAAAATAAACATGTAAAAAGAAAAGAAATATAGCAACATAAAATTCTGAGCAGAGTTTTTCTTGTGTCAGGCAGAAAAAAAGCTGAAATTTTGATCTGTTTAAAAACTTTGAATTTAATATCCCTCAAGTGAACAAAGTGAGAAATTCATGTTCAGGATTAAAAGAGTTAAAAGAACAGACCATTAGCTGGTACCCAAAGGAATCCAGACTATAAAATCATGGTTTTGAACAAGATATATGGCATATCTAAAAGCAAGAGTAGTTCATTCTTCTTAATCTTGTCTTTTACTACAAACATTTTCATAGCTTCTATTTTGCTGTTGTCTAGGTTGAGTTGCTGTCTCCCTACTGCAGCAATTCTGTCTCACTTTTTCATTGATATAAGATGAATATTTTTGCACAGGAAAAATATGTTGTCAAAAGTAATTGGGTTGGAGTGAAGAAATAACTTTTGTGGTTTAGACATAATTTTAATTTTATATACTCTTCTGCTATCTTAGTACTTTGTGTGATACTTCAAAGTCATAATTATGAATTCCTATATGTATATTTGTATTTTCATAATGCTATCTCTCTTATCCCATCCTCCAAGAATTCCATGAGCCTACCAAAAATAAAATAAAGTGGCTGAAAACATGGGAAATCATCACCGCAGTACATACATGAACATACAAAGTTCATGAAACAAAGTCTATTATTATGGTGGCAGATGAATAAGATTCTGGAAGCAAAGTAAGAATCACTGAGATTGTAGGTAAATTGCATACCAACTGTAAGCAAAATGAGAAATAACAATGGATGAATATGCCCTACTGTGGTTGTATTATTTGTTTGCCAATATATTTTTGCGTTATTTTACTGAGCTGAAAGGTGTGAATGATTATAAACCACTCTTTAAAAAAAGGACTTGTGCTTTGAAAAACAAGTCAGTAATTGGCAAAGGTTTGGTTGGTTTTGTTGGCATTTTTTTTTGTTGTAGTTTTAGGGTTTGTTTGTCAGGTTTTTGGAGGGTTTTTTTAAAGGGGGATATCTTAAAGGTTATTATCCTGTTATTGAGTTTGTTACATGGATGTCACTTGGGATTTTATTAAAAAAATATACCATTTTCTCATTTGTGCCAAAATTTCAAGCAGGCTAAATAACCATGTTCCTACTTGTACGAATGTAACTACTGCCTGTTGCTTCTATTGCATCAGCCAGTTACATAGCTAAGTAACAGTTTGATGATTCTAGACACCTTTATGGGTATTTCATAAACGTCTCTGGTGCACAATTTAAGATGGAACATTAATGCACACAATTTTAAATTAATTAGATTGTGGGAAGATGTAGGTTTTGTGTTGTTTATCTTATTTGTCAGTGGTTTGGATTAGCGCATAATTTTCTGAGTACCTCCTCAGCAAATTCACTGATGATACAAAACTAGGAGGAATGGCCACTACCACGAAGTTCTGTCCACCCTTCAGAAGGATCTTGACAGGCTGGAGGGATAGGCAGAGCTGAAGCTTCTGAATTTAACAACGGCAAACATAGGGTCCTTCACCTTGGGAAAAACAACCTCAGGCTCTAGGACAGGCTGGGGGCTGACCTGCCAGAGACCAGCTCTGCAGAGAGGGACCTGGGGTGGACAGCAAGTAGTTCATGAGTCAGGTGGTCTCAGACCTGATCTTCTCTTACAGCAGGAGGGACACTGTTCCCCCACTTCCAGATTTATGGCTTGAGAACTTAGGTCTGGGAAGATTGATTGTTAATGAAAGCTGAGGGAAAAGAAAGTGTTCAGTACCATAGCCTTCTCCATATCTATTTTCTTGCTTATTTATGATGGGGGCACATTTCCCTTAATCTATTGCCTGACCTGTGTACCTGTAGAAACGCTTCATCACATTCCTTGCTAAATTCAGGTACACCACTGCCCTAGCTTTTTTGATTCCATCACTACACATTCAGGCATCATCCCTCTATCCTTCCCAGAATATGTGTCCCTGGTTCCAGTGCCTGTGCACGTCCTTCCTACACTTTAGGAGATGTTCATGCAGCAATGCTGGTCTCCTGCATTTCTGGTGTGATTTCTTTCAAGAGTGAGTGAGGAGCTCTTGTGCAATTTATGCTGTAAGACAAACGCTCTTAAGAGAAGCCAGCTCTGTTTAGTTCACTCATCCCTAAAGGACATTTGCCATGGTGCCTTACCCACTAATTCATTATCTAAAGTTTATTCTCCTACAATTCAGGGTCTTGACTTTACTCATTATCTGGCCCGTACCCACTTACACTCTGTAGGTATAAAAGGATCCTTTACACATCACAGAGAATAAGTTAAATGAAAATTATAGTGTTTCAAGCCTACCCTCCACTTCATCTCAAGAAATATATTGCAGACAGGATTATCTATGTTACGATGTATGCTTAAGAGTGTATTTTCACAATAAGAATAGATTGCCTTGAACTAAAACAGTTATAAAAAATGTAAATCAAAAGCATTAATTTATCAAATATGTAGGAACTTTATAAAGTTCATCTGATATGAGAGATATCAGAGATATCTGATATGAGAGATATGAGAGAAACTGAAGATACACTTTTCCTCCATAAACCGTGACTCATAAGTGTTCCAGGCAGGCAACGAATTATTTTCATTTGCAAAACAATAGCACGAAGATAGCATTTACTGAATCACATGATGTCTGAAAGAGGAAACAACAGAAGATGGAAGTATCATCAGAAGATTTGTAAGGAAAAATATTGTGTATGAAAAGCCATCAGGCGTTCTACCAACTTTATTCACCTGCTGGGTGCAAACTAGGGGGAAAAGTGTAGAAGCTTTCAACAGAAAAGAAATTCCAGTCCATCGCTATCAAAATGTGGAATTAGAAAACTTGCAAAATCTACTAAGAAATTCCTATACAAACTTTTGGGAAATGTTAATCTAGGCAAACAAGCTTAGTAGATTCAGAAGTGGCAGGTTCTGATTTAGAAAGCACACAAATTCAGGCCAGTATGTCCATAAAAAGTCTACAGGATATGTTTAATCCTTACAAAATCAGAGGATATCCCTCCAATACTCTTAATCTGGTGTTTATGAATGGTGGTTGAAGATACAGTCAGCCTCTAAAGTTCTCACTAATTTGTCTTACTGTCACAATTATTTCTCTTAATACCACATTCCCTGGTCTGACACACATTTCTAAACAGGAAGCATTTGATTTCTGATTAATATTATCTTTGGATATCAGTGAGTTGTGATGCTTGGGCGTCTGAAAATACATGCAAAAATTTATCTTTTTTTTGGATTGAAAAATAATCCCTCAAAGTCTGTTTCAGCTCACATAACCAATGAATGCAAGCAAATCTCATCTCACACAATAACACAGTAAACACCTATGCAGACTCATGTGCAATCAGCTTTAACATTTTTACAATGGGATGTAATCCTTTAATATGCATTAATGTATTATTAATTAATTCTGTTTTTTTCACATGGTAATCATGTTAGGTAATTGAGTCCACTTACTTTAGCCCCTGTAGCTAATAAAAAGGCTAAGATAATCACATAATAATTCAGAAACTGGCAATCTGTAATGATATACACTTGGAAAGTTATCTCAAATTTGGTGAGAAGCAAGCATTACAAATGACTGCAGCTTTACCTGGTGAAATTTAACCCTTGCAGAACAATACTTGTCATCACCCTCAGGCAGAGAGTTTCACCTCAGGAATTTGGAATTTTCCAGGTAAGTTCTTTAAAGCCATCACAGTCTGAGATTTTGCAGTGTGATTAGTCACCTCCATCCTAAAGGCACTTTGTTGGTAAAAGTGTCAGGGTTGCTACTGTGGGAAATCTGTTTTGCACCAGAAAAAAACCAAAAGAAGATACAAAATTTATTCCAGGAAACACCATCCTGATTTGAATACTGCCCTGACATTTATAACTAAATAAAAAATGGGATACAAGAGAAGAATGAATTAATAATATACTTGTGTGTAACTATGAATAGATCTTGAAATGTATTGGAGAAAAGTAGAAACAATGCCTACTGTTGTCCATTTTGGGAAAAATGGGAGGACAGCTCACAACAGAGATAGCACAGATAAGTCTGAACATATGGTCTGCTAAATGTTATACCCAGACATGTTTTAATACTAATACAGCACCCTCCTAAAATGCAAAGTTTCTTTGCAGTTTATTCTTCTAAAAGACATAGACGTAGCATTGCAAAGACATAATGGAGCAGGTGACACGTTGAGCAAGATTATGCAGTTTTCTCTGGGGTTAGTTCAAGTAAAAGTTTCTTGTTACTGTTTTAGTTTCTGATTCCCAGCACAGGACTGGCTGTGTATGTTTATGAAATCCCAGTGTCTCTGGAGAGAAATCGTAAACTGGGCCAACCTGACTCTATAAAATGATTAACAAGGAGTTAATAATTTATTTATTCACTGTTCCTCATTATCACATTGTATTCCACAACAGATTGTAACATACCGAAGTGATGACACTGCTTTCCTATACCAACAGTGTGAATTATAAAAACACAGAATGTCTGTACCTTGGGAATGGGAATGTGAAGAACAGAATCATGGCATGGGTCCAGTTTGAGTGTTGAAGTGCTATGACAAATAGGTTAACAAATCTGAACTAATGAGGTAAGCCTGTCTCCTGGCCAGCCTTAATGAAAGAGTTGTTTTACAGTTGAGTTAGTTACTGCAAGGTAACTAACACAGAGAAGCCATATATATGTTGGCAACAACTGTATTATTTCATGGATACTGTGTTGAGACATTACTTACTTTAGATCTCTAATTTTATTCACTTTTTAGTGTAAGGTATATTCAACAGTCCAGATTGTTTAATGGAATGTAACCAAGAAACAGTTGTGAATTTTAAGACTCTGACTACAAGGTGCATTTCTGTAACTTCTGACAGTCGTGATCAGCCACGGAGTGCAGTGTGAGTGCTTCATCATGCTAGCAGAAATTCAGTTTAAGCCTTTAAGCCTTTCACCCATTTCCTGATACCTGTCCTATTACAGGAAAATAGTACACTTATTTTTAATTTACATGCCTAAGAAGATCATCAAGCACAACTAAGGCAATATCCATACAAAAAGCACTATCCTTGTATGTTGAAAAATGGTATATATTATACAGTGCGGCTGTTGTGGATATGGCTTAAATCACCAAAATTTTTACCATTATTTTCACAGCATTCTTTTATAAGACAAAAGAGTGATCAAATTAAGTTAAATTGTTTACTAAGCCTTCATGATGGCATCTTCACGTTGGTAATTCAGATGACCATATGGATCAGGACTTGACTCTAATTAAAACAATGTGTCACGACATCTTTGCCTGGTAGTCATTGTGTATTCATCAGGCTGGAGAAATTTTAATTCTGCCTCAATATTTTATTCTTGGTGGACTTTATTTAAAAAATGGCTCTATACTAGCATTTCATTTTTCATATTGATTTTTGAATCATGTTCTGCCCACTGTGATTCAATGAACATCTTAAAGCAACTGCTTACTTTTTTTAAACTCTGTTTATCTATTTTTGTGATTTGTGTGGTAGATTCTCAGCTAGAGCACACTGACCTAGATCTACTTAAAGTGATGGAAAATTAAATTTCATTTAATTAAAAAAACCAAAATGCACCTTAAAAGACCAAGTCCATTGAAATTAACTTATCATTTGACTCCAATTTAATATTCAGATCTTAATCCAAATTCTGCAGTTTTATTAGAACATATTTTCCTAATGTCATTGTTTACTTTAACTGGAAATAGTACCTCTGCACATGCTAGTACTTTTTGCTTTAGCCAAAATTTTGGTTTCATAGCAAATCCTTATTGTCAAAATATATATTTTAAAAAGATGTTTTCCTTTATAGTGGGCCAACCATTGTGGTTCATTTCAAATATTCACTGACTTCTGCTCCAGTCAGCATTTTGAAGAGAAGGAATTGTGAGCTACTACTGCATCCTTTCAGAAATTTAGAAATAATTCACAGATTTACCTTATTATTGCAACAGTAAGGATTATAAGTTTATACAATTTATTAAATTATGTAAATTGATATACTGTACTCATTAGAATCAATAGTATAGACAATACATCATTACTTACCATAACCAAGGGCACTCCAAAGAAGTATTTGACTTCAAATGCAACTTTTCCATTTGCAAGATAAGGTGTACAAGATCCCTTCAATAAAATTCAAGGGTTCTTTGGAACCTGAGTTTAAATCTGTTGAAGTAAAAATTAGTACACAGGAATCATAGATTTTTTCCATAGCTAGAATTATAATGTCAGAGAAAGTGTGATGCAACATGTAGAAATACATCTTTAGTGTAACAGGCTTGGGGGCTAATAGAAGTATAGTATTAACAACACGGTTTCAACTATTGGATATTTATCTACAGTCACTGCCACTTTCCTGGTGCTGAAACCAAGAATATCTAGAAGGAAAAGGACCAGATCATGCAGCTGCTGCCATACTTTATATCTGTTACTCTCTCTTTGACTCAAGCTGAAACAATACATTACTATTTCTAAGGACTGAACACATGCTTTTTTACAAAGGCTTTTTCCTTTCTTAGTGGGCTTACATTCTTCTCTGATTTATATTTCTGATGAGGCTATAAAACCCTTCATTATATCTCCTCTTGTCTTCTACAATCTTCCTTTCATTTTCAATATACTTACCAATTTTTCAATATTTGAAACTTGAGGTTAATCTACTAGTTTCAGTAGCGGCAATCTTCTTGATTTAAATACCTCACGTCTTCTCCTTTTCCTTGATTTCTCTTTCTCTTTTTAAATATGAAGAATCTTAGAATTCAGATTTATTACGTAGCCAAGTAGTCTACTATTAATTTCACTTTGCCATTTTTGTGATACCTCTGCTATTCTCAGTCTGGATCCCCTTGACCCAATCTATTCATAGGAGCAGCCACTAAAATCCAGCCCAAGATAATTTTCCATTTCAGAAATATGTCAAAGCTATCTATCTGGGCATCCTCATCAAAATGCAGTTGCCAGCTCACCTTTCTTAGCAGAGGGAGTTAAAATAATACAATACATAATAAAACAAACTACAGCATGGAAGGAGAACCTTTTTTTGTTTGTTTTTATGGTTTTCTGGTGTTTTTTTTTAAGAGATCACACCTACAGAAGAATTTGAATTACAAAAATCCCCACTCTTTGCTCATGAAGAAAACATTTCCTTCATTCTGATTCACTGGACTGTTTCTGAATGCTTTCCATTCTGTGTACATTTGGAATAAATTTTTCTGTTTAAGTTGATAATTCCTTCCTAGGAATGATTTATGTTTATGTTACCTCAGGATTGTAGGATTACACAGTTTCAGATACAAGCTTTAAAACTTTGAGGTGCCTCAGTTTTCAGAAGAGTCTATAACAGCTTTCAGCAATAAAAGAAAAATGTTTTCTGAACTTCTGGAATCATTAAACCACTCAGATATCTTTTGGCATAAGTAATTCAATTCAGTTTAAAGAAACTTAAAAGTACTTACTTGAAAAAATGTGTATTTTAAGAATCAGAACTTCATTCCCCACTAAACTGTGTAAGCCAACTTCAAATGGAAAGAAAATTTGCTTTAGTTTTCTAGACGAGGGTGGTTAAGCTTGAAAACTCACTCTGGCTATTAGATAGTTACTGAGAGTTTGCTAAGAAAATCTATTAACTGGAGTGCCAATAAAAGAAACTGCCTGCCTTCCTTCCTTCCTTCCTTCCTTCCTTCCTTCCTTCCTCTCCTTATATTAACATATTAACGAAAGCCTAAAAAAATTAATAACTGTTATATCAATTATTTAATCTCTAAGAATATACATGTATAAGAAAAAAGACTTCACCAACTGTGAACAAACAACTTTGTTATAAATATGATTCAAAATTAATTTTCCTTAGTCTGTCAGTCATCTTTAAATAAAATTTAATTTATTATGACTTTAATTTAAATTTATTTTAGAAACTGTATTTAGGTGAATACCCCAGCATTTCTTTGTGTTTTGAACACATTCTAGTGGCTGAATTTTACTTCAAACTTACAGAGTGTATCAGCAGCACAGGTCTGTTGCTTTTCCACCTTCATATAATTTGTTTGAAGACCCAAAGATATAGCATATCTGTGAGCATCTCTGGTCAAAGATATGTGAGAGACTCTGGCATAAATCATAGAAGCCTGAAAGATATTGTGTGAAGCTCTTAATGCTCTATTCTTTATTCTAAACTTGGACAGAACATCTGTGGCTAGCACAGGTTCTTCCTGTGGGAACATTTTGCTATATTTCATAAACAAGATAAAGTTGGGATGTTTTGCAAACAGTTTCTCCAGATTGAGTCAGTTCGGGCTTGGCCAATTGGGCCTAGGGGGAGGTCTCGGGCTGACCAATCTGGGGCACTTCTGTAGACTCTATATATATGGAATTCAAAACAATAAAGTTCCTTTTCTCCTCTCTTTCCTTGTCTGAGAACTTGGGTCAGTCCTCAGCTAGCCGCTCAACAGCGACAAACATCTGATAAGCCTTTTGGAAAAGAGAAACTGGGAAGTCAAGGGGGAAACATGGTGGAATTACTTTTCCCTCAAATTTAGAAAACTCTACCTTCTATAACAAACTCTGCAGTGAACTACAGGGGGTTCTGAAATAGGTGATAACATGCTGGTTTGGAGATTTATCTAAGATGATATTGTTGGTAAGCTCCACAAAAGATGCTAAATTTAAGTGGAAGGGACTTGAAAAATCAAGGATTAATATTTGTTTTGAAAGGAAGAGAATCAAATGCATTTTACTCAAGAGGAAACAAAAGGGTAAGAAGTAAAGGAGAAGAGTGAAGGGCAGAATGAGTGCGTGAAGATAATAGGTGAAAGGTGCCACTGCTGTGGAAGATCAGATAGCAAACCTCTGTACCTGCAAGTACAGTTTTACTTACCTTGTCTCCTCTTATGGTATTGTGAATATAATTCCTCTGTTTTCACCTTGATATCTTTTCTCCACAGACTTCTTATCACCAAGAATCTTTGTCTAGTTTTTTACAATTGCTATACCATCTCTCTCAATAAGTTATGAGATGTAACTCCTGACAAAATGCTGTAAAACCATAAGCATTGTGAAGAAAGAGACTTGCAAGCTTTTATCCACCTGGTTTAATTGTACAAGAACAAGCAGTCAACACAAAAAAAAAATCTGCAAATATCTTCTCACATATTCATAAATACTTAATGTTTATACAGTTTTTTCAATTAAAAATAGGATAACCTGTCTCAAAACCAACTGAAGTGTCTCATGTAACACTTTCTGGATAGTGATGATTTTTCTTTGAGAATGAAATTTGAACCAAATTTAAGAAATTTTTACATTTACATATAATTTGGAGATGGTATCCTTAGTGACTTTTCTGTCTTCTTTATCTCATATTGTGAAATACTTTTGCAAATATGAGAAAGATGAATTAAAATGTTGCATATTCCCTTTAAAAATTGAAGTTGCAGTTGAGAAAAACTGTTTATATAAATGAGGATGGCTCTTCTCTTTGTCTTTATTAATTGATACAACTTTCCACTGAATTTACTGGGCCATGTTCCTACATGTGAGCTGGAGTTTCTCATATTTTTCAAGCTGAAAATCCAGTCAAGAACTGCAGTTCAAAGAGAAAAGATGTGATTAACTCTGTTTCAGTCTTATAAATATAGAAAGTGTTTACTTGAAAAGGAATTAAATTGGTATCCAGGAGTGAAAGGAGATCAAAGGAAAAAAGAACAAACTTTGCTTTAGAAGGACTGGAAAACTTAGAGACAACTTTTTCTCCTCTTCTTATAGTTGTAGCCATAGTTTTGGGGGAAATTAATTCATAATGGTTAATAATAATTTGGAAACTACTCAAAAACATTAGGCCATCACTGTAAGTCATTTATCAAA
This sequence comes from Entomyzon cyanotis, assembly GCA_024500445.1. Lineage (NCBI taxonomy): Eukaryota > Metazoa > Chordata > Aves > Passeriformes > Meliphagidae > Entomyzon > Entomyzon cyanotis. The sequence continues at coordinate 1,847,467 of JAKEPQ010000765.1, read as the reverse complement.
ATGTATGTACGCAAATAACATTTCAATAACAAAAGAATGTAGGTTCCATCATAAAATTTGGTGTTAGAATATGCTTCAGATGTCTACAATTTACATAAGCATCTTGTTCTAGCTCTCATCCTGCCTGATGATGTATGCACAATCTGCTTGAAAATGCAGTAGTTATGATAATGTTGCCCCTTGCAAGAGAGTGATATATTAAGAGCATCTTCCATTTTATTAATGTCTTATATTGAACAAGAAACATCATACAATTTGATAGAAAAATAGTTCCTTTTCCTGAAACACCTCCAAGAATGCTTTCTGCATATTCAATTCTGGAACGGATGATTCCGTTGTCATGTAGTTAATTCAATGACAAATTTTTTACAGCTAGACACAACAATGTTGTAATTGTCTCAACATATTCTTCACCACTGAAGTGCTTATCATCACTAGAATTGTTTAACATACTCAAAGTCTTTCAAGCACAGAATCTAACAAAGCAGGTTAATGTTTTTATTTCAGAATTTAAAGTACATAGTTTTCATAAACCTGTATCTTCAAAATTCAAAGATTAAGCCTGAAACACATTAATTATTTCTTTTTATCAAGGAAGGATGATTCTTGTGTACCAGGAATCCCTTGAAAAATATAGAGATTATGACACACAACTATTCTTTTCAGTGTTTTAGACATAGTTCCAGTATATTTTAATGAATTGTTAGCCTTCGTGCATTTAACACTACATATAAAATTTATACATTTGAATCTGGAAAACCTTACTAATGTGGCCTTTAGCAGAAAATTGTTAAAAACAATAATAATAGACTGTAGAAGAGATAGATTTCAAAATGGACTGGTTGTATTTTCCAGGACAGTAAGCATACATAGATTTTGAACACACTTTAAGTTGTGAGCACATTGGGAAATTTCCTATTGAGTAAATTCCCATTAGAAAAAGATCAACCACTTTGTAACTTTTGATTGTGTTCTTAATTAATTGAGTCATTAGAGGAGATAGTGACTTTCACAATCACACACTTTTAAAATCAAAGTCATCCTTTGGGACTAAACCTATTCTCCATCACTCCTAATATCTTTTCCATTTTTCTGATGCTCAAATCCCATTTCCTCAGGAGGATTGGTGGTATTCAGAAGTATTCATTTACACTTTATCAAATATTCCCAATGGGCAAACATTAGTTCACTCATCAGCTTGAAGGAGTTGTGTTTGCTAGAGTTTGATTATCCATCAAATATTTCCCCAAAGCTGTAGGGATAACCTACATTTTACAACTCATTCCTGAGAAAAATTGTAACTCAATGAAATCTGGAAATGAGATGTATAGCTTAGCATTTCTTGAGAGAAATACATTTCTGTCAGGTTTACTGTCTTTGCTTTACTTTCTTGTCATTTTGAGAAAAAAATAGCTTAAGTTTCACAATGAGAACTAAACCCCTTTTTAGGTTTAGAAACTTTTGCATTATGTGCATTCTTTTTTGTTTGTTCAGTATGAATGAAGAGTGAAAAATGTGACAGAGAAACAGATATGTAGCATCTCTTGAAAGTGGACTTTCAAGTGAACTTTCAAGTTCACTTTCAAGTGAACTCGGACAATATAGTAAAAACTGAGACTGGATTCCAGATGCAGCTATTTCTAAATTTCAGCAACAAAACCCTCAGCTTTTATAGCAGAAAACACTTCTGGGAGCATTCAAGGAGAGCCTTGAATACAACCGTGGATCATATACGCTTCTGTCTTTCCATATTAATGTTTGGAATTTTACTTGCTTTATCTGTTAAGACACAATAGGAGGAGACATGTGAGGAAATCTCTGTCCTACAAAACTGTTTGGTCCAAGAACTGAAGACTACTTACTGCATAAGGCAGGCCTCTTGGGAGTGCCTGGAGTACATAGCACAATGTCTCAGGCCCATCTGAAAGCTGAGACTGAATGAAGATTAACAGCCAACTTGCTAAGTGCAGTTTCTGGCTGTGAGAACTCGATGTTAATACCTTATCATATTCATTGCTCTCTGTCTTCCAGCTAGAACACGAGGTGTTTTTCAGAAGAGAGGAAATCTAAATAGCCTGAGAGATGCCTGTTTGAATGACCAATATTATTTCCTGCAAAGATAGTCAAAGCCACTTCATATTTAAAGGACTGCAGGGAATTTGGTGACTTTCTGTTCCGCCAGAAACAGGACTCAATATCCTTCTTGTAGTACAAAAATAGCATGAATTTGTTCATGTAGAGATGGGTGGGGCGGTGAAGTTGAAATAAGAGGGCAGGGAAATTAATTGTTTGTAACATTTTGTCAAAGGTCTAAGTTTTTCCATGTTTACTTCAAAATAATAATTGTCTTTAGTGTAATTTATACCACACTTCAAAAATTGCCAGAGGCAATTTACAACCTGTGACCTGAATATTTCCTTCCCTTTCCCTCTTTTATAATATGTGAAATCAAAATAAATAAACAAAATTATCTCTGTGTGACTACATGTGGTTCCACTCTTGACTGTATAGGCTTTTGATATATACCTTCAAGTCACAGAACATATAAGTCTGAGCAGGAGAAGGATAATTTCATTTCAATTTATTTTGTTTCATAGCTTTTATGTTGCTGTGTATACAGGCAAAACTTTCTTTGCCTTGGTCACGCTCTTGTTTTCCTCTGGTGTTTGATTTTGCTGTATCTGCATTTATTTGTTAACTTGTGGCTTAAACATGTTTTCCTATCTGGCAGAGGTTTCACTGATTTCTGCTGTATGTTGGCTTATATCAGATATTTTTATCAACACATTGCTTTTAGATTCTCAGTTTCTGTAATGGAGTTGTTAGATTTTTCCTTTCTTCCTTGCCTTTGCCTTGCCTTGCCTTGCCTTCCCTTCCCTTCAACTTCCCTGAAACTTCCCTGAAACTTCCCTTCCCTAAAACTTCCCTTCCCTGAAACTTCCCTGAAATTTCCCTGAAACTTCCCTTCCCTGAAACTTCCCTGAAACTTCCCTTTCTCTTCTTCTTACCTTTCACAAACATTTTTTTCCTCCATTTTTAACCCTCAGTTTCCTGTAAGTGCTAGAGTGAACATAAATAAGCACATGTGAAAATTCATTGTAGGCAATATGCTCAACTGTAAATATGGTCCAATTAATTATCCACATCCTTTGAAATTACAATGAAAACACAGAACAATCTGGCATGAATTACCTGATGAATCTAAGATTAATCCTTGCTAATACAGACACTAACATTTCTGTAGTTTGTGCGTTACCACTACTCAACTCATACAATTTTTTTTGCTTACATCTGCTTACATTTCTGTGTAACCAAAATCAATGTGCTATTTAAAAAATCATCTTAAAATAGCAACATATACATTTCATTGGGAAATATATGCATTTCATCAGGAAAGTCTGACATTTTATGTCTTTGTGTGTAGGTAGAGACAGTACTCTATTTAATTTCTTTGTCATTATCTTTCAAGGAAAAAACATACTGGTTGAATTTTTTTTCTACCACGGGTGATTATTCCAATATTATCGTTTACTTTGTTGCAATCAGCTATACTATGCAGAACATGGTTTGAAGGAATTACCTGTGTTTCTTTAGTTTAGTGGCTGCAAAGAGTACTAGAGGTGAAACACCTTGATCTTAAGCAAGGCTCCTTGACCTGTTGGTCAGCTCTAAAATGATTAATTCTAAAACAAAACCTGTTTTACTAGAAGTGTGTTGCTCTGTATAGCCTATACCTGAGTTGACAGGCTGTTCTTGGGTTGTACATTCACTGTTCCACTTTGGTTTTGTGATTGTATATTTAGTTCTTCCTCTTCCTTCTCTTTAAAGGCAGTTGTGGTTTTTTGCCCCGTAAATATTTTCTATTGCCCCTACACTCCAAAAATTCAAATACACCATTTGTCTTTTTAAATATGTACTTACTCTTTATTTGGTGAGTAATCTTTTTACAAATGTGACAGTTTGTAGTAATCAGCAATTGTTAGTTTAGAACCCATTTTTTTAATTATAATCCCTACAAGAAATTTCAACTGTAATGCAGCAAACCCACTTATATATGCCTCCTACAAAAATGTATTAAAATATGAAGTAATAGAATAAATTATATAGTATGAATAATCTAGGAAACTTTAAATCTCACAATGTTAATTTCAAATCTTGTCCACAGTAATGCTTACTAGAACCTGTCGTATATTCAGATCTAATGACTCTTTGCTCGAACTACAGGATTTGCATAATTAATCAATACAAAAAAACAAATCTTTACAAAAGGAGTAACTTCTGACATAGATTGTTTCACCTGCAGGCTTCTTTAGAAAACCTCATATTTTATTGAACTCTTCTCTCAGATGATAACATCAATGGTGTTTTCCTCAGAAGTGTGCTATCAGAAGAGTACCATAGATACGCATTTCTTAGTCTCAGTCTTTGGGACATGATTTTAGTTGCTGCTGAACAGGGGTATACCGGTGTCTGTCCCTAAATTTAAACAGAACCTAAACTAAAGTTCTCTAACTCTTCTGATTTGCTATATTTTTACTCTTTCTTTGAGACATATATGATATATGTAGCAGTGTGTCTGTTTGGCACTGCACATCTGCCTTCCCTTATCCCATATTCAGTTAATAGCTAGAAAGTTCTTTACCCGCAGTGTTATTATTAGTTTTTAAAGTTCTGTATCTTCCCTTCTTGCACCCCCCATTCCCTGAAGCCCTTGTCAATCTGTATCCCCTACGTCCCGGTTGGTTATCCTCCCAAAACCCCTCCCATCTTTCCATCCCTCTTAAGCCGGTGTTCGCTTCGGTTCCGGGCTCTTGGCTCTTTGGAAAGCCGCCACCTCCTGGCCCCTCGTTCCGTCCCGGTCCCATCTGCCTTCTCCTCCCCGTCATCCCTACCAATAAACCCTGGATTCCAAAGGCTGAGAGACTGCATTTCCTTTATTCGCCGAGGCTCCTATTATCCTGCCTTCAGGGAGTGAGCCTGGGCCCCGCCGGTCCCGGCTCCACCCCACCCACGGCAGCGTGGTAAGCACACGGGGGAATCTCTTTTGTGGGGTTTCAGGGTTCCTCTGCATCCCCAGAGCAAGAAAACCTCACATATATAAATAATGAACCAGGTATCAGAAGGAAAGATGTACTGCATGTTTTTCAGAATAGTACTTACAATGAAGGGAAGAGAAATCCTGATGCCTAAAAATCTTGGTTCCAGGGATAAGCACACAAGATCATCTGAAGAAAAAGCTCTAATTTTGTGATGCTACTCCATACAAACCTCATTCAACTCTTGCTGTAGCTTTAGGACTTCTTTGCTAAGGTAATAATTTCTGGTGAAGAGAATCATGGCCTACTGTGAGCCAATGTAATTTGCCGGAGTGAAAACACGAAGATCGTACCATTCTAGTTAGTCCCTATTTGTAATGGAGAATATGATGACCTGACAGAGCTTTGTCTCACCTAGAAAAGAATTGTGCAAATTGTTTTGAATCATTTAAGTGAGCAAAATAATAGAGTAGCTTCGTGTTGAGTTCCTCTTTGTGGATAACAGCACTTGTGAATGTTAATATGCATAAATTTAGAAATCAATTTACATCTTTTCTCTCTTGCTTAAGAACATTTCAGGCCCTCAGTAGAAGGTTGTTCGGGTCTGTTGCTCATTCACAATTCAGCACCTCACCTGTGACAAGAATGTGGAAACTTGTGTGTGTCACCAGACCAAGACACACCCTCTAACAGACTCATTGCACTTCTGCTGTAAAATATTCACAGCATCTCCTGCAGATTTTCTTCTCTATTTTTGGCTGACCTGAAACATCGAAGCCTCAAGACCTCAGTAACTTCCTTAGGTGATGGATGCATTTCAATGAGCTGAACTTTTGCCCTAGGCAATTGCAAGATGAGAGACTATTACCTCTGTGACAGTCTCAGATAATGAGTTGGGAGAATGGGAAGATGGACAGTGTTGGTCCTCCCTGCTACAGTGTGATCAGAAGAGCCTGATAAGGACTGAGTTAATAGAATACCTAATTACTGTTGATTTGAATGTATATCTGTACAAGTAATTTCATTTCCTCTACTACCAGCAGCATTCCTCAGACTTTCAGGGTAACAGATACATACAATTACAATTTTCAGAAGATTCTGGTTAAGTGTAGTAACATTTCATACCATACAAGGAACACTTGTTTAAAATATGCCCTTTTAAATACTCAATTACTTCAAACATTTTTATTTTAGAAGTGTTCTCTGATTGGCAGCTATACCTGTGGTAATTTCAACTGTTAGCCCTAAAGTGAAGTTCATAAAAGGTATGTATAGATAAAAAATCACTTAAAACACTTGCAGTTTTTGGGATTTTTTTACTTTTTACTTTTTTTATTATTTTATTTTAAAAATAATTAGGAAATATCTGTGAACTATCAATTTGCTCATAATGTTTCTTAATTCCCTTTTTCTCCATATAAGAGCATATCTAGACCTTTGCAAAAAATAAAATTAATTTCAGCCTACATAATGTAAAACCATGTCTTTTTTGAAAATAGCTTTCACTGTTCAGAAAAAAAAGACTTGTATTTATGTCTTATTATCTCCTTTTAGAAAACAGGCTGCCATACTTGCTATTTTCACAACTTTGAGAGAGGGATCAAAACAATGATCCAATGTCTAGTTGTTTTGACATTGAAATAGCTGAACCATGCGTGGAATATAATGAGTTCTGTTTCTTACTTGAATACTTATTGTACTGCTAAGGTAAGGTTTTCAAAATAAACTACTTCTGTTCTGTAAAGTGAGAGATATTATCTATTTTAGCATTTAAATATAGCTGAAAAACAATGATGGATGTTGTTTTCATGCTATTATTTCCCTCATTTTTGTCAAGAAACATGTAAATCACTAACCAGCCTGCAAAATTATATGAACATGGACCCTTTACATGGAGCAAAAATGGAGTTCAAATAGAACTACTTACTATATAACTAATTCTAAAATCACTATATTAATTCTACTATTTTCTGTATCCCTCAAGAAATGGAATTGCACACTGCAGGAACAGACACTCGGTACTTGAATGCTGATTCTTCTGCCTGTTAGAAGGATATAAAAATTAATCCTTTAATGTTGAAGTTTTTATACAAACTCACGGTGACTGATGCCAGTGTTGCAGATCTATTTTGACCCTCTAATACTCTTCTCAATAGTTCTCAAATGAATAGTCATAGGGCAGAATAAAAAAATATGGAGGATCAAGTAAAATGGAAGATTTTATGTTCATTTGAAAGTGATCTGATTTCTCTAGAGCTGCATGTGCCAACAAATCCTTTGAATGTTTTCTTTTATATATAATATATATAATATATATTATATATAATATATATAATATATATATGAAACTTTTTATTCATCAATTTATCTTTATAAAAGCAGAAATCTGCTGCATGCATACAGCATACAAGTACAGTCTGATAATTCTTTGTAAGGTAGATATACATTAATTCTAGTTCTATATATATACTTTAATACAACAATATACTGATCTTCCATGCTATTTCTTTTATTATCATGTCGGTATAATTGAATGGAATTTTAGACTTAATAAATTTAGTCATTTTGCTACTGTCATGGATGTGAACATAATCCTGTACCAACTCTTCTAGTACAGGTGTACTGGCATCATATGTAACAAATAAGCCATATTTGGGTTGAGTGTAACAATTCTCATTTTTTATTTAAGATTACCAGTCTATGCCACCCACATGTGTACTATGCAGATTGAATTTGTAACATACATCTCTTTCTTTTGGAAAATTATGACATTGCTCATTTTTTATGTTTTGTTTTACATGACTTTTAAAAAAGCCAATGTAATGGGCACACTGTTTAAATATTGAATTCAACCTGGCCTACTAAAAATAATTCTTCTGTCATATAAGCTTATCCAGTAGCTGACTCCCCCAGATGCAACACTACTGTTTCTCTTTCCTCCTTTTTATTTGATGGTCCTGAGATTTGTTTTACTGTAGAATAAGCTGGGTGCTATGGGGATTGGTGACAATTTGGAGCTATTTTTTGGCTCAGACCTAAACCAGATCTCTATTAGGCAGTGGGTATGTACGCTTTTAATAGTTTAGGGTTTTCAAGGGTGGAGTCAGATATGTAAAATCATATCCCAAGAAGACAGGGAACATCCATTCTTTTCTTTCTTCGCTGTTCTCCCCTGTTTTCTTTCCTTGAGAGTAGTCCAGTCCTTTTGTTGAATAATGAAATTACCATCTGGCTCACCCCTCTCGTTGCCACCTGACTTTTAGAAGAAAAGTAGACTAATTGACATTTTACAGGAAGTCTTGGTTTCTGAGAACCCAAACTAGCTTAATTTTTTATTCTGGAAAGAATGACTGTTAAGGTCCTGCTCTTAAAATTATTAGAGGGAGGCCTCTGGCCAAATTAAGGTGCAAATAAAATAATATGGCAAAGTCAATGGTGTGGATTATATTTAACAGTCAATATGAAGCATGGAGAGAGATAATAAGAAATAGAAAAATAGGAGGTGTGGGACAGAGAGGGGGACAGAGAGAGTGACAGAGACAGATTAAGTAGGAAATAGGGATCCAGGGATTCTGATGATGCCCTGTTGATTCTTTTCAACAATCCATCTTGAAACAGCCATGTGGGGCTGCTCAGGTACTTCTCCTGGGGGGGTGAAAGGGAAAGTTTGACACTGTCTCTTGTAACAGACTTTGAATCCATTGCATCACTTTGCGTCATGTGCAGTTGTCTCATGCAAGGCCCCAGGAATGAGTCTGGGGGGAATTTCAGGGTTCTTTGATGGTTTATGGCACATCCTGAGGAGAATGCTTTATGTGTATGTGGCCTTCTGGAGGTGGGGTGGGGTTTACAACTGAGACAGTGTTAACTCTCTCTGACTAGAGGTTATGCCAGACATTAAAAAATTCTCCTCCTCCTCCTCCCCAGTCCCAGACAGAGCTGATTTTCAGGACAGTTGCTGGATTTGGCTTTTTTTGTGGATACAGTCTACTCCCTCAGTCTTGTTTATTTCTTCCTAGACCTGAGATAATTGGAAAATAGCATTACCTTTATCTTACCTCATGTTCCCTTAGGTGGTGTAACTCACAGTCCAAATTTCCAGTCAGGAAACATAATTCAGGGAGGGGTGGCCTTTGAAGGTCGTAGCTTCTTCATACAGTTTTGTCACAACAGGCAAAAGTCCTTCTTAAAAATGTTTTAGCCATTTACCACAACATTTCAGTCTCCCACAGACAACCCAGCTGGCTTCTTTTCTTTTCTTTCATGGAAGATTCTCAAAGAAAAGCCATTGAAGCACTCAGATGCAGTCTTCCTTTTTCTTCAGGTTATTACTTATATTTTACTTACCAGGATTCTTATTGATTTGTGTTTCCACCCCAGTAGTCAAAACTTCTAAGAAATTCTAATTTATAACCACTCAGCCATAATGGTTTGCAGTTATAATTCATGTGTTGGTGACAGAACAAAACTCGGATTGCAACTTGATCTTCTGTACTGGCCACAACCGTGATGGTGATACGTGCTGTAATGGTGACTGGTAGGTCATATACTAAAATATTTCTTCCAAAATTCATGAATCCCAATCCTTGGATAAAAAAAACTCATTATGTTCATGATGAGAAAGAGTTATCAGGATATTTTTAAAGTAATTTATTAAGCTGTTCTGAGCTGAGAAGAGTTTAAAGAGCTGAGGAGTTCCATTTCATCTTCAGACACTAAAAGAAATGTTGATGATTGTCCAAAATCAAATAGAATAAGGGTTTTTTTCTGGTCCCTGTCTGATCTTAATTAATTATAATTGTGTGCATTACCAGAGATCTCTTAGATGTGTCTAACATTTTAGTATAACCAGTCATGAGAACAAAATGTATAAATTTAGTACACTGTAGTACTAAACACACTTGTTACAAAATTGAGATTTTTAAGACTTTTCATGTGTGAGATGAAACAAAATGAAGAAGAAAATTCAGGGTTTTTTAACAACTGTGTCCTCAGTGTTTTTCTGTGTGCATCCAGAAGCAAATAAAATTCAAATGAGGTAATTATATTTAAAGGTAAAATTCAACTGAATAAATCTGAAAAAGGAATTTTTAAATTATCAAACTACTTCCAGATTAAGCTCAGAATTTGTAAAATTAATTCCAGTAACTATAATATTGATTCAAAAATCAGTCCCTCAGTTATAAGCTGATTAAACTTTATTAGGGTATAACTTTTCTTCAAACAAAGAATTTTAGGAGCATAGTTCCTTGGTTCCTCCATGTCACAAAGAATTTTTTCCAGGTCAGCAATGTCTTAAAGTATTTTGAATTCCCCTTTAATGAACACTATGGTCTTTAGTTCTTTTGAAAATCAGGCAGTTTTCCTGATACTTTTTCCTAATACTCCTCCCAACACTAAGGATAAAATTTGGGAGTTGCAGCATACATATATTTTTTCTAAAACATTTTCTAACTGTTTTTAAAAGGATAAGGTAAATTTCTAAAAAATAATTTTGTGTCTTAAACTATGCTTCTGAAGAATTTGTGTGCACATATTCCATTGACACAGTTGTTATCGATATGCATTTGGTGTTCTTATGGGCTTAAATGCTTCAATTTCATTACAAATCAGGTGTGTGGATATTGATGTTTTTCCTGTGGCCTCTAGCACAGGGTTCCTTTTTGCTGAAGACAAGTGCAAATCACAGTGCAATGCTCAGCAGTATCACTGAAACAGAAGACTGGATATTGCAGCATCCAAAGATGGTTTTCTGCTGCATAGGTAAATAAGAGATGAGGGAACTTCATGGTCAAAATTATTTTAAAAATGGAAAAAAAGTAGAGTTGTTTCATTAATTGGAAAATGATTTGACTGAGACTTATACAACATAATGGAAAATAAAATTTTCTCCCCCACCCATGCCTAGCATTGATGGTTACTTTGAGAACATTTAAGAAACATTTCTTATGGCGAGAACTTACAGATGAAAAGAAAAATAACGTAAGTTGCAAATATTTGAATTTTGCAAATAATTGAATAATTACTTTCCCTTTCCCTGAGAAAGGAAAAAATTCCCAGGTTACATATATATTCTCCTATGATATAAGCCTATGCTACTTAGAACGCATAGATGTACTCCTGAAGGACTTTTGGTTTTCTCTGTGTCTGCCTCTTATTGTCCTATACAAAATTATAGAGTAATGGTTCTTCTATATATTCTGTTCTGCATCTTCATTTTGTTGACTTTGAAAAAAAGTACTCCAGATGTAAAAAGACAAATCTACTTGATTTTATTCCACAGAGCTGTAATATATTTTAAATTATTTGCATACTATGGCACAACCTAAATTAGTCATTCCAGTTGTTAACAGTTTGACTTTTCCATTAACTAACTTTTATTGTGAAGAAAGAGGTAAGAAAAATATCTGCACCGAATTATGCCATAAACTTTAGCAGAAAGCAGAGCCTTATTAACTACAAGTTTTTGACACAAAATCTTGAGAGTTTAATGTTTGATATATTATTCTCCATGCTGCACTACTGAACTAAATTAATTCACCTTAGAATGCTGATATGGGATATTCTGTTAGTGAAAATATTTAAAGTAATAATATGCCTCTTTCTTTTAAGTCCGGATAATGTTTATTCAGTTTTAAAAATAGACTTTCCGCAGTGTGGCAGTGAAATGTAGTCGGTTGTTGGTGTGAAGTTTATTTATAATGGTAACCCTATAAAGTTTCCACATCTTTCATCATTTTCAACTTTGGCTTTATGACGAATAGCTTGGTTTACAAAAAAATAGCATCTTGGTTTATTCAAGCATTCACAAGGATAATAAAATAGATGTTTATAATGTCTCAATTTAATAGTGTAACACTTTATACATTCTCTGAGTTTCAGTTTGTGAGCACTTGCTCACATGCTAAGCTTCACCCCTTTGAATTCATTGAACTCTTAACTCTTGAAGGGAAAACACAGGTCATCTCGTATGTAAACAGTGAGAGGTCCTTTGTTGTATTAAAGTCATTCCTGAGGTCCATGAGAAAATCTGAAAACAGGATTCTGAAGAGAGTGTAGCAAATACTGATATGCAACTGCTTCTTGGTAGATATGGCAATATAGGGTTATAACATATGGGGTTATAACATATACTAAGAGGCTTTAAGACAATTAGTTGCATGACAGTTTTGTAGTGTCTACACTATTTTCTGAATTTACTCTCAATTTTGTATGGGCTTGGTTTAGTTTAGTTCTGGTCTTCCTAAGCACCTGAGATAATAGTTCAATTGTATGTCAGGGGAAGACCATCATAGTCACTCAACCATGACCTAACTTAGTCTATCTTAGAAGCACAACAATGTTAAAACAAAATCACTGTGACAGTCAAGCCATCTGTACAGAGAGCAAAAATACTAATTCCGCAGTTTGGTGATAAAGGTCAAAATAGTCACCTGCTTCTATATATTTTTAATGGGAGAATATGCATCACAACCCTTACCATCCATATGTGTTATCAAACTAGGCGTGTTATTCATACAGAGTCATCTGCGTAATCCCTTACGGCTGTGCTACCATCTGCAGTACTTAGTTAAATTGTAACAGTACCCTGCAGTATTCTGTTCCATTGTACTCTTTCTCGATTAGTGATTATTAAATTGTGTGGGAAAAAAAGTGTGAAAATTATTTCACGATTTGTACTTATCTTAATCAACCAAATAAGGACTCTTTAAAAGGAGGAATATGTGGATTTAAGTAAATAAAAAACAGATAGTTCATTAGTATGTGGGAAGAAATTAAGAATGATGATCTGACAAAACAGTAAATAAAAAAAGAGAACTAACGAGTATAATACAGTTGCATATAATTCAAAGACATAATTAATTTGTGTTTCTTAATTGAGAACTTAATGGCAACTTTCTATTGATTAGTCTATTTTATCAGCATATTTAAAAAATATTTAAGCCCTTCAACCAGAAGTAATGATATTGAAATAGTGCTATTTAACCTACTTTGATATTAAATTTCAAGTCTCCCATAGAGACAGCAGAAAATCGACTTTCCAAAAAAACAGTTTCACTGTTGTTTTGCTAAGTTTGTGATAGTTTGCAAATGTTGAATCCAAATTGCTTTCCTAATTAAAGCAAATAAAATAAAAAAAAATTGGCATAGTCTTGTTCTGAGCAGTTGCCAACCTGTTAAGCTCAACATATGTTGAATATTTTATTTAAAAGTGATTTATGGGAAAATTTACCAATGATGGCAGACAATATTTTTCTTAAGTTTATTTTCTTAAATGTCAGCAGTTTTAATGATTCAATATTATTATGCGTTCAAATGCCAAGAACATATATGAATTCAAGCTCTACAAACCCCTTAATAGTTATATTATATAGGGCTGTCAGTTTACAAAATTTGTTCCAAATGTTTCTGTCCATTTCCTGCAAGTATCTAGTAACTCATGCTGAAAATGTTCAGTAGGATAATAACTTAACCTTTGTTTTCCTTTTTTTTTATTTTAATCTAGGAAAGAAAAGTTAATCTTCCTTATTTGTATCTTAAGACAATACATGTTCAAACAGGAAGTGTTAATATTTTTGTTATTTACAGAACATGTCTGGTCAGGAAGAAAAATATCAAATAATTAAAAAAAAAGCACTACTGAAAGCAAAGGCAATAAAAATAGACAAGTGTTTGCCAAGAATTCATATTATCTCTCTGGTGATAAAGATAATAGAATACAAAAAGATAAAACATTTACCTTACGGGGAATTACTTTGAGAGGCAAGGCACTAGTTCTGGGTTGGTGAGTAGTGTCTGTGTCTCTCTAATTAAGTACATACTAAGGACATACCAATTAAAAAAAATAAAAAAAAAAAGAAAAAAACCAGTCAAAACTAAAAAACTGTTATTCTCCTTTACTATTTTATAATCAATTAATAAAGCTAACAAAAAACTAATTTTCTTTCCTTATTTCAATATATGACACTGCAGTAGCAGAGTATTTATGAGTGAACAGTGTCCTTTCTTCCAAACCGGAACTTTGAGGTTTGCTTTTGCCAGAGTTGCAATATAAGTATACACCAAATATTACACAATATACTTTGTGTCAAGTGTGAGTGATGACACTGCCACACAATGCTCAGGACATGGTTTCACAGGGTGTATTGGTGTAGACTTGTAACTCACAGTGATGTTTCTCCAGCACTGCAGAGAAACAAGGCCCAAGCATTTCTTTGAGATAACTTTCTTGATCTTAAAGTACTTTTCCCCTGGAAGGATTCAACTCTTGTGGGTACAGGAGGTAACCTGACACAAGAGTGAAATTAAAATTTGAGCTATCAAGATCATGAAGGATGACAGGATTCTGTTAATTAAAATTAACAGAAATTAAAATAAATTAACGGAATTAAAATTAGCTGCTTTCTCAGCTTTTGCACTGTATATCTTCCATGCCTTCAACTTATTTCAAGACCATGTATAGACCTTAAGTGTGTGCTAGTTTCCTAGGTCAGATATTCAGCAAGCTTAAAAAAACTGAGATGATAGTATAATTTTGTTAAACATAGTAGTGACCAAAGTAAGTAAAAATTTAAAAGTACCAGTGTTTCACTCCTGCTAAGTAAGAGAAGCATTGACAGATTTTCTGTCTTTGATGTGAAAAGCAAATACAATGAATATACAGTGACTATATCAAATATAGGGTATCAAATATATCAAATATGGAGTCTGTATCAGTGTGGAAAGAAATAGAAAGAATAGCAATCTTCTATGTCTCAGTATATACAAAACAGAAAAAAAGAATACATATGTGGATTCAACTTAAACTGGATAGTTAGCTGCAGGTGTGGGAGTCTTACAGTTCTGTCTTTTGTATTAATTACAATGTCAAATTTTCCTTTTTTTTTTTTTTTTTTAATTTAGTCTGAGCTTTTTAATACTCACCATTGAGCCTCACCAGGAAAAACCCAAGCAAGAGAAAAGCCAGAAAGCATCACTAGGTAGAGAATAACAATATTGCTAAGGAATGTTGCACATGACTAAGTAAGTCATACATTTCAAAGATATAACATTTTTGAAACTTTGTCCTGCCTTGAGTTTTTATCAGATCTCTCCAGTTTTCTGAGATTGAAAGATCAATAATTAATCAAGATTGATTATAAGATCAATAACTAATATAAAATTTTTATCTAGTTTTTTATAATTTTTAAGTCTAATTTAATTTTTAAATTAGATATAAATTCAGGAAGTTGAAAGTCAAACTAACATTCAGACCTCAACATAAGTGTATTGTTATGGTTTGTAATATATGCTAGAGATATGACAAATTTGGGGGAAAAAAAAGGAAAAACTTCAGAGTGAAGTTAAAACTCCATGAATTTAATAAATGCTCAAGCCTGAAACTTTAATGAAGAGTTCTTTCCTTAATGGGATTGGATATTTCAGAGTGATAGAAAGGTAAGGTATATACAACTCAGTGAATGTTCCTTGGATCCACTGAATCTAAAGTTGCTCAGATCCACTGAATCTAAAATATAATCTCTCATCAACTTTGACCATACTGTCGAAATGTTCAAAATGTTATAATATGAAATGGCCCATAACTTGTTAAAGGAAAATATGGAAGGTTTAGGATCTGGAAAAAATTTTCTTTGTCAAATCTTAGTGTTGTAATTCTATGTTATGACTGCTTGAGCTCTCCTTAACAGATAAATAGAAGACTATGTCATTGCTTAACAGACTCAGGTACATTTAGTTGAAGGCAAATTCTTAGATAATTACACAGGATCATCACTACCTCATGAAAATTTTTTGTAATTTACAAAAAATTACTACAAAACTCAAGAACTTAGTTTCCTTTATATTAATTTTGTATTTCAAAATGCCTGAGTGACAAAATTTAGAGAGAAATAAACATCTCAGGGACAACTCTGTCATGACTGTGCAAGCAGTTCAGGTAATCATGTATGAAAATTGTTAGATAGGTATACACATCTTCTAATACATGTGCAAGAAACTGATTTACATGCACAGCAGGATCCCATCTTTTGAAAATATGTATTTAATTTCAAAATGGTAAAATGCCATTAGCACAGAAGATGGTGGATTTTAGTTCTCTGGTGTTACCCTGTACAATACAGGACATGCAAGCAGTAATGCAGGCAGACAAGTCATCTTTGAGGGTTTCATTCTTTAAATACCACAAGAAAGAACATATTAGAATGTGGAGATCCTTATCAATGAAACCATAATTTTGATTTTTTATAAGCTCAGAGACCACAAATTAAGCTCCACAAGAGGTCAGTGACTATTTAAAGGAATTTATCTAAATAGTTATATCTCTCATTTCCTCAATTAAACATTTTGAAGAGAAAAGCTCAAAAAGTCTATAAAAACCAGATGTTCTATGTTTAACAAATTGGCCTCCAAACTCTCTATAGGTTATAGTCAAAGACAACATTTGTTGACATTACTGAGGAGAAACACGATGATCTGTCTCATTTGGCACTGCTGTTTCTCAGAACTGAAAAAAGGTCTGCACTGTAGATGAAACAATGTCTACTAAATGAATTTTTCTTTAAATACAGTCCTATCTTTGGTGATAGAAAAAAATAATGCTTTCTCTGATGAAAAACTGATTATCCTTATTAATACTCTTTAAATTCCACCATCAAAATGACAACACAAGTAAGGGAATGTGTCTGTGAGTTTCTAAGTTGTGGGGTACCCAAATACATTAATTGAACTGGATTGCAAATCATCTTTCTAGACACTGTCAGAATTATACATTTTTCTAAATGTAGTCACTTTTATGAAACAAAAAGGTTAAGAAAGACATGCTACAGACTGCACTATTTTAATGACTGGAAAACTACAGTAAAATAATACTGAAATGCTATGCTGCAAATCATGTCTTAAATCTCTCAGAAACAATAGTAATTTACATATTTTAGTCAGTTCATATAGCCTTGACAGAGAGGCAGAGTACTTTATACTTGTGATTATGTCTGTGCTATACTGTGGATTAATTCAGCAGTTTCATTTTTCATGTATGTAATAAAACAAAAAATGACAACAAAAGTCTAGATCGGTATCTCCATGTAACCTGAGTGATTTCTCATGAGTAATATAACCACTGGGCACTGAGCCTTAATGACTTCCTCTTTCAGCATTGAATTTGCTAGTTTGGAATTGAGTCCCATCAACTTAACATAACATCCATTGACACTCAGTCCTGGACTTTGAAGGTGGATCTGTGATGATTATTTCCTCAACATGATGTTCTTCCTCAGCCTTTAATGGAGAACCTACTGCATATTTGTTCTGATTTGTAAATATACAGCATTATTCCTCACAGTCAAGAGTAGGACTGCCTAATTATAGGGTTTATTGCACAGTAGCAAATGCCATGAAGAACAAACAATAATGCATACAGAACAAACACATACAGCCTTTTTGCTGCCATTTGTTTGTAATTGCTGGAAAATGTACTTAAGAACTATACTACTCTAACAGTGACAGCAAAAAGACCTTTGTCAGCAGTACTATGTGAATATGAAATTAATTTTGTGAGCTATGTTTATTGCTTAAATCATCTATGCAAAAAACTTTTTGTTCATCTGTTACAGTATCCGGTCTTGGAAGAGCATTATGTACAGTAATGAGTCTTATCCTGAGTTTGAGAGCAGATGTATTATACTTACCCTTTTTAATTAGCTCTTTCTAGTAGCATTTCAGTAATCTGTTAGTTATCATTTCCACTACAAGAACTTGGATACAACATATTTATATCTTACAAAGTATTTTCTGCTAATGCAAAATGAAAAGAACTTGTCATTCATGAATACAGATTTTCAGAGTGCAATTAACAGAGTCCACAGAAAGGTTGTCAGTTCTAAGATATTGAAAAGCTCAGTTTCTTTGGACTTCTCCTGGAGTTGCTGGTGATAAATAATTTTGAAAATAAGGATGAAAAAGATGAAGTTTAGATGTTGCACTAAACATTGCTTCTCCTAACATGTCCTTTTACTGCAAGTTCTGTTTAACTTCAGAGGTTTTGTTTCTGTACCATGTTCATCGTAGGTCCTTTTGGAGTGACATGAAAATCAGTTTCTACAGACCATAAGCTCATTTGCTACATTAGTGGATAATTTTTTTTTCTCTAAGGAAATTTAGGTGACCAATGGTCTGATCCTCTAGTTTAATTTAAGAAGTCAGTTGTATCAGCTGACTCAAGCTGTCATCTTCCACCTTGCAGTTTGACCCAGTATCTGTTTCAAACAAGGAGGTTCTGATCCATCATGATCCCAGCAAGAAAAGGACTTAGACACCGTATTATAAAATTTAAAATAGTGTTTGTAATAGAAGAGATACTGTTTGTTAATCAAATCTTGCTTGAACAAAAGGAAATTGCAAATCTTGCTAACACTGCTTAAAAAAGGGAAAGTTGTTTTGGGTGGGAAAACATTCGCTGGCAGGGGGGGCATAGAGAGTAATCTGTAACCTTGGCATTCTGCAAGATGTACTGTCTCAGCAGAAGAGGAACAGAAGCAGCCCTCAGCAGCAGAGAGGTGCAAAGCGCAGAGTACACGTAACCCAGCGGATAAGGCCTATAAAAGACTCTGGGTCAGGCGGGTGGCTGCGCGCCATTGGCAGAGCCTGGCCGTGCAGCGCTGTTTGCTTGCTATCGCTTGCCTAATAAATTACAAATTCTTAATTGGCTTGACTCCATATTGGTTCTGTGAGTACAATCTATAACAGCGTTTAAGTAGGTTTAAAAAATCAAATACTGTTTACTGAGCTAACATTAGTATAAGAGAATAGCATAGATAAGTTTATGTCCCTTTGGATGCTGGGAGCTCTGGGTGCAGTAACATTGAACTGGACAATCCAGATAAATTGAAAACTTCTGGCTGTTTCTGATGGGTAAAGAATAATTTTGCCAGGTGTAACATTCCCTGGATAGGTAAGTTATCACTCAACAAGTGTGTGGTCACAAAGTCTAAAGCTGCATAACTGTCCTGTGATGACCATTGTTATTCTGAATTCCAGCAGCATGGCTCTGGTCTAGTACTTTAGAAATACTGGCTTTCTTGAAGTGGTTTCCATCACACTTGCTATCTGATTTTTTAATGATTAGGAATGAATTTTGAAGTATAGTACTTCCTTGAATGACTATGCAGGCCTCAGTTTCCTGAGAAAATTTGGTAATACACAAAGATGTCTGGTTTGAAGCTTTGATGCTGTCTGCTTTCTTTTCTCTCTTACAGTCAGAACCAAGGTAATGCTAATCAATTTAACTTGTTGCTGAAATTGCCTAAAGGAAGCTGACGTGGGTTTTATGCAATATCTGCACGCATACCAAATAGTCATTACCAGTGCTAGCATTTTATACTACTAATTTTTTATTCTCAAATAGATCAGAGGCTTTCTGGACCTGTGCATATCCCTAGAACTTCAAGAAAAGCCAGAGACAAATTTTCCTAAGACACAGTTTTCTGCTAAATACAGTAATAAATTGGGGTATTTGGTCATGTTCATGTGAGCTAGAGCATTCAGGGGCACAACTATACCTGTTACAGCATTTCCGTGCAAATTTTCACTATCGGTTCTCCAGAAGAAGACAGTTTCACTAAAATCAATACAAACACCTCAAGGCAGACAGCATCTTCCTTCTGCTTCTTTGAGGACAGCAACTTTTTATATTGACAGGTATTTTGTGAACCTCTCCTTCTTACAGACTTTTTGACTTTTGACTTTTTGACTTTAAATTTTCGACAGAAAATTTAAACCCAATCCTCACCTTTCTTCTGACCTACGAGAATTTTGAATCTGCCAAATATGAGTCTGGCCCCTGACTTGAGGCCCACCACATGTGCCTGGTTATCTTACAGAGCAAAGGCCCCCATTCTCCTGGTCATTAAAGGACCTATTCTCAGCCATGACACACAAACACTAGAGCTTGTTTCCACAAGCTCTGAGTGCTAAAAAGCTTGTGGCATGCTGATGAGCCACATTGATCCATTTAGTAGTATGTTGTTTAAATTTCTCCATTTTTTCCCCCCTAAACTTCCTTGAACATATAAACAGCAAAATGTATAATGTTCTGTGAACTCATGTGACTCTCTGCTAGAGTATGTGGAACAGTCAGTATTGTCTGTCTGATTTCTTTTGTTGCCACAAACAAACCTGGTCTCAGTATACTGTGGAGTGCTTTCCAGGAGGCTGTGCTTTCATTTTTCACTACCTTTCCAAGTTTAACCAATTTATCCCATTTTCTATTATCATAAAATATATTTGGGATAGGTTTCAGTATTTCAAGGACAATTTATTTCAGAACATACCTCTCAAAAAAAAAAAAAAAAATCTAATTTAGTCACCTTAGAGACCAGCTAAGAATTATTAGGCACTTAATTTTTAGCCAAAAAATGAGATATCTCTGTGTGTTTAATTTTAGGCCAATTGTGTTAGAAGCATATTTTCTTGTCATGTTTTTGGACAAAGGTTTTCAGCCTGCTAGTGCCTCAACATGGTGACAGGGGAAAGGTATAGGAAAAAGCAATTTCCATCTGCCTTCTAATTTTTATTTGAGTATTTATTAATGCACCCATTTAAACTCCATGTGTATTGAGTAACAGATGAATAATAGTAAAAATACATTTCTTTAACCTCTCAATTTACTTATTACCATAAACAAAGTCAACTATGGAGGAAAAATACTTATTTAGGAAATTTGTATCCTTTGTGGCAGATTTAGTCAATATTCCTGACCAAATACAAATATAATCAGGATTCTGGAAATGTCTTTTTTTTTTTTGAAATGTTTGGACTAAAATTTTTCATTAGAATTATGAATTTCATTTTTAAATAATAGAAGAATAACTCCATGGAAGAAGGTGTGTGGAAGAAATAAATTTCTCTTGACCCATATTAGAGCTAGGAGTTGAACTTTTCTGGAATTTTCCTTTTATTTTGCACTATTTCAGAACATAATTATCATTTTGGTTTGTTTGCTTTCCATCATGAGATTGAAGGAACAATAAATAACGCAACTTTATAAAGCTGACTTATTCTTGGATTCATGATTCAGATATCAGCTTAGTAGATATCAAAATCACAGTGTAAATTTATTTATTTAAAATTATAGAGGAGATGCATGCACAGAATTTATCTTTCTTCATGAGGTGGGTAGTACAGTTTCACAGGTTTTTAGTGGGAGTCCTGCCATCTGATAGAGACACTTCCCATTCCTGTCTGCACTTGAGGCTGCCTAAGTGCCTAGAAAACTGCCTAGAAAACTGTGACACTGTGTAGCTCTGTTATGCTCTTTTTAATGTTACTGACAGTTTTTCCTCAGCAAAACAAATGAGGTTTTCTCAAGATCTCTATTCTAGCCAGTATTTACTAATGCTTTCTACAGGCAATTGATTACAAAGGAATAGAAGGATCAAAATTCAACTTTTACTACCATACAGTGTAGCAAACTTATTCTGCAATAAACCATTTTTGCATACCACTGAAATGGTTCTAGTAATTTAGGTCTGGGAGTAGAAACTACAAAAGTTCTGCAACTGTAGGATGTGACCTCAAAGTACATGTAATGAATGTGCACACATGCTCATCCCATATTTATCAACGGATTTTAAGAGTCTGTCAGAATAATCTCTCCTCCCATTCACAACAGTTAAATTACTTTTCATAAGCTTTTAAAAATTAAAAAAAAATTAAGATTAATGCAGGCTGTACTTTGGTATTTGCATGATTATTTGATCAATCTCCCTCTGGGAATGAATATTACAGGATATTTAAAAAATGATTTTACAATAAATGAAATGTCAGAAACTATATATTATATTTCATAAGTTGTACCCTCTAAAATCATAATGCTGATTTAGTGCTGTGATCTACTACTGCAAGCACGACTGAGAATTATTAAACTCTCATTCCAGAAGGGATTTTTTATATTATTAACAGATGCGTTCTGACCAAGGAGTCTCACACTATCATGAAACATGGATCTTATTTCATCATGCCTTTATTAATTATGTATCTATTGGGATTCAATGGTGGGTCTGCTGTAGGTTGAGACCTTAATTTTTGACTCATGCTGTCATCAGCTCCACACTTAGTTCTGGACAGTTTCTCTTCAATGATCCTGCTGTTATTATTACTCTTTATCCTGTGTCAGTGGAGACCAGTCTGCTTCCCTGAGTATACATAATCTCTTTCTCCTCCTATCTCTTTTGCTTCAATAAAAAATACATTTTTCAAAAATGGGAGGACACTCTTTTTCCCGCCTCATTTTTCAACAGCAGAATCATGACATTTCAATTTTTTAAGTAAACAAAAAGTCCTATTTTTCATACTGACAGCAAAGAGCAGTGATGTATGAACCTGCAAGTCTTATAATGACTTATCCATGATAATGCTTGAAGGAGCCTCCATATATTTTTAAAGCAAGTCAAAATAATTTGTTTTGGCAATGCATAGAAATCCTCATTTTTCAAGCTGTAATACGCTTGGTTTCAATTTTTGTGATGTGGATCCATCCTTATAGATTAGAATTGTTTTGTAAAATCAGTGAGAATTTTCACAATAAGTGAATAGTTTTAAAATATTAACAACACTATACTCTTCATTGTAATTTGGGTAATGGCCTTCTTCCTAGGTCAGAAGTAGGTCTTTTTACTGCAAGTTGCATATTTTGAGGTAGTAAAAATTAATTTCTTGATCAAGCCTTAGTTGTGATTCATGTTATTAAGAAAGATTCCCACCTTTGTGGTGCACACTGTTGAGAAACTTCATGGTATTTATCTCAAAATTCAACAGAAAATGATGCAATCATTAAAGGAATTTCAGTAACTAGATGATGCTCCTCTTGTTTAAAAATTTATTATTTAAATACTTCTTTTCATCCCTTTATTTATTTTCATTTTAAATTTAAACACTCTATCTCTCTGTATGTGTCTCAAGAGGATAAGAAGGGGTAAAAATGAAACACTGATTAAATAAACATAAAAATTAAGCCAAAAACGATGGCAGAAAATCCCTGTGGTATTTCAAGGCTGAGTTTGTCTATCTATATCAATGCTGCCCTATCCATGTTTTATGGATTGGAGGCTTCACTTTCAGTTCTGTCCATTGTGTCATGAATTGGAGTTCAATGTTTCTGACAGATTTCTCCAGGACCTGGATATCAGAATGTTTCAATTCTTATGGGAAAAGCAAAGCCTTCACCTGGACTGTATATTTACTAATGGTTTTAATTAAACATTTTTTATGGTCTTATAACCAACTTCAGCCTATTTATCTAATTCCTAGAAATGAAATAGATGTTTCTAAGATAGGTAGATGATGTTTTTAATATGTCCAGTTTTTAATCTGCTGTATGTTGAGCACTTCTGCTGAATACTGTGACTGGGTGAACTGTTCTATTCAGACTCTTGTAAGAGAGAAAGTAAGCGCCTCAGTCAATGTTTCTTCTTGCTCAGGTGATCTGCTGGGATACAAGGCAAACCATCAAGCAACTCCTTTCTTAAAAGGGGATGCTACCTGACCGGCAGAGAAGCTCAAGATCACTGACCAGCTATTCATTCCTGAATCGCATATGAGCATATATATGCCCTCATGTAATACAAAACCAAACTTAAAAAAATCAGTTCCATAATCATGGAGGTAATTTTAAGACAAGTATCTTGCAGTCAGTTACCTCTGTAGTCATAACTAAGACCTCATTATTAAAGTGCAAATTAGGAGACAGAGACATAATAAATTTTACATTTCCTTTATACATTAATGCTTTCTGAAAAAAAAAAAAAAAGAATGCCTCAGTTGGACTGATCAACCTTGCCCAAAGGTCTTAGATCTGAAACTGAAACAGGGAAATGGACTGGAAAAAAACACAGAGTTCACACTGCATAACCAAGTAGAAAAATATATGCTAAGGATTACCTCAAGGTCTGATTAACAACTGTCTTATTGGAATAATTATTAGTTGTTAAAGTCACATAGGATATGGGGAGAAAGAAAGATACTGAAGTTCCTACTCAGGATTTAACTAGGTCTGTGGTACCCTGATTCTTCCTTGCTTTTGATCATGGAGTACTTTGTATGCTTGCTTGATAGAGGAAGTGAAGAGGGATTTGTTGCCAGCAAATGTCCTGCCTTAGCTTTGAGGGGGTCAGTTGATATTAGAGGTGTAAGAAGGAATGACATAGATTGCTTAAAATTTTGCACAGAGAGAGACAGGGAAGAGACAGACAGAATGAATAATACCCTGACTCTCAAAATGTCCAAACAAACAGAAAAATAGTTCAGAAATGATTGCTGTGAATTATTACACAGGAAGAAGCTAAGATTTCTGAGGCAGATGGTCCTACACAGTTCTATGTCAATGCAGCTGTCATCAGATGTTCCTTCTGTATGAAAAGTGTGTCACCTGAGAAAGAAAAATTCATGTCATGGCAATTTCGAGGTTGCCTTGGTAAAGAAGGATTGCACTTGTCTGAACTAATACAAAGGAGTGGTACATCTGTATTACAGCTTGGACTACGTGGTAATCAGCAGCAGTGCCTGGAGAACAGTCAAAAGCCAAGAGCCCTCAGTTATTCAAAAAGTGAAAGCTCTTCACAGTTACTCCGGCTTTCATAAATATGGGGGCGATATATCATGATTTTATTCATAGCTGTGCACATAACTGAGTCACACGATAATTAAAGGAAGCAGCATTCACAGAAGGATATATAAAATAGCAGGTCCTAGTAGGGAAAAGAGAAAATTCCCATCTGAAATGAAGACTATAGAGCTGCAAGAAAACAATTATGAATTTTTAGGGAGATTTTTTTTGCAGTACATATGAGCACATGTTTCATTCTGTAAATAAATAGTCCAGATGACTAGTAACTTTGCTATTCTTTCACAGCCAGAAGGAGATATTAGAGATAGGTAGTTTCTGGGATGAGCTTTGGTAGCCAAGACTTTAGCCAGCAAAGCGGAGAGAGTCTGGGAAGGGAAACTGGGAGGGGAACTTGTAGCTCTGTAATAACATCCATGGAGAGGCAGGAGCTGCAAGCCAGCTCTTTACTGGCTTCCACATATGGCAAGATTGCAAGCCAAATACATCATTTCCCAATATTCAGAGCTGGAATTTAACTCCAGGAAAGCCATTTTCTAAAAATCCTGACAACTGTGTTGGAGATCCTTATGTTCATTTCACCATGGGTCCTGAGGAATATAGGCAGGGTAGCAGAGGCTACATGATTTGTGATAGCTTTTTTTTTTTTTTTTTTAGAGACCTGCACCATAATACTTTTGGAAATATCAGATAATCTGCAGCAATAACTTTTGCCTAATTAAAAGAAATTTTTGCAACCCTATGTTTCTTCTTTATACCTAGAATATATGCACAAAAAGGGCAGCTTCATAGATTCACCTGAAATACATGTGATGCATATGCTTGAAATAGTGCATTAAAATGCTTTAAGTGGGTTGACAAGGATCAATAGAAAAACCTATGAATAACAACTATCCTTTTTAAAATTAGATTCTTATACTTAAATAGGGACATTTACATAGGATTTCTCTGCATTTGTAGCCTTTTGTCACTGTATAAGGATAAGGATAAACCCCATTGCTTTTCCTAGCTCCAAAGAAAAGCATATTCTTATTTAGTTAGGAATGAAAAAGCTTTTTAAAGAGGCACACCACCTCTCCCCTCCCCCTGCCCCCCTCCAAAAAAGAGTTAACCAATGAGTAAATTTTTAAAAATTAAAATAAAATAAAATAAAATAAAATAAAACAAAATATAACAAAAACCCAGACAAGCAAGCAAAACCATAACAAACTCCTCAGCACTGCATTTATTAGATGCTTAATTACACACTGGTTTTATTCAAAGAAAAGCTCTACATAGACTCTTCTTTCTCTGTTGCTCCTGTGCAAAAAGTTTTCTTTATTCCTGCCATTTTAAATGCAAACACTGAAAAACCTTTTGGATAGATTGTGTGATCTGTCTTATGTTGTACAATGTATACTTATACTCCAGTGTTACCAATACACACTTAAAGCTCTGAACAATAAATTAAGAATCTTAGAAAACTCTCTGATAGATGAATCCAGAGAAAATAGTTGAAAAATAACTAAAAATACCACGTGCAAGCTGGCCTTGAAGTGACCCATGGGGTAAAGTTCATTGTCAAGTCCTTGTGCTCAGATTCTGTGGATCAGCCTCAAACACAGAAACAGGGGACTTACCTCAGGGATTCAGCCATTTTTCTTTCTTCCTCTTAATAGGCTGAAGAACGAAAGCCATCATTCATTAAGTCTGGGGAAATGTGAAGAAAAAGAGATAGTTTCTGTGCACAGTCCTTAATGCACTCAATCTCGTTAGAGACACTAAATGGGTGACAATCCCTAGTCCACAAGGGAAGCAAATCACCATCCATCAAATGCAAAGTCAGATTACATTCCTAACTGGTACCAGGAGAACCTGCTTCCACTACTTATATCTTTTCCTCTTTCTATCAATGAAAGTGTCACTTGGGAAAGAAAGCAACTTAAATACTCAGTTCTGACATTAATGAAGGATGCTGGTTACCAGCAATTACACTCCAAGAAGACAAAGAGGATGAGATCAGAGCACACTCTTGCACCACTATGTGATAAAAAACATCAATAATTTATGAGGGAGATAAATTATGATTACAGCAAAAAAGAATCAGAATAAATTTTTAGGCTGCTGCCACCCTTAGGTTACAGAAAAATTTACTACTTTTTAAAAGCTGAATTTCTGATTAAGGTTTTCGGATACCTATTATGTAGAAGATGGTAAAAATTATATTACCTGTGAAAGAAAGTTAGGAAGAGAAGGAAAAGAAAACATTGCTATACTGAAACCTATTAGACAATCAGATTGTGACATCCACATTTATGACATCACTTTTTATGAGAAGAATTTACACACAGCTGCACTAAGCCTGGCTTCAGTGCAGCCTCGGGTCAGAGAAACAGAAGACATGATGGACTTCAATAGTAACAGCATCTTATCCCTCTGGAAACTAGCTCATGGATGAAATGTCAGGGAATTTTGTTTGTTCTTTTTTTGCTTGAATTGCCACCAGGTGAGTCCAAATAAAAACAACCAGGGTGAAATGTTCAAACCTCTCAATTTTTAAAAATATGTTTATACCAATTAATTGTAATAAACTCTGAAAGAAGGCTTTTAATTTCAAAATGCAGTTGCATTTTGAGACTAAAAATTTAGGTGGTTGTGGTGGAATGCACACTGAAAATCAGATGGTTAAGGATGATATCATAAAATCTGTAGTAAAAAAGAGGGAAAATCAAAGAACAAAGATAAAATTTGACACCCAAGAGTCTACCTACTGACACCTGGTAAACTTACATAACATAGAGATTATGGGATATATAGCTGTAAATTCTCCAAACTGTACAATGCTATCAAAAAAGGATATAAATCAAACAATACTAAACTTTCTTTTGGAATACTCTAAAATATTAAAACTGTGAAGAATAGTTTAAAAATTCTCTTTATTTTGGAATAAACACATACTAGAAATTAGGATATTAGAAAAATAGTTTGAAAATCAAGAGCCTAACCAAACATATCCATAACGTATTCAGTTTGTTTCCTCTTCAGCTAAAACTGGCTTGAATTACTTTGGCAAATTTTGCAATGAATGCAATGTTTAGATGGCCCATCTATCTCTTTACAATATCCTTCATTCTATTTCTCTGAAACAATACAGAAGTGAGAATCAAACAGTGAACTAGACAAGATAATACTGTGTTCAAAGAGAGACATTTTTTTATAAAAAGGACAAGTGTCTTATTCAATATTCCTTACAAATTTGAAATGAGTTCCAGCTAATGCCAGATAAAATGAAATAAAAACAAAAGTGATGAAACATCACTTAGGATCTTAGAACCACACTCAGAAATTATGATATCATGAAGTCACTGTAATATCAGCAGTTTGTGACCTCTGTGTTTTAATACAGAGAGTCCTGGACTCATGCCAAAGAGCAGGGGTCCCACCTTAGCCTTGTCAGAATGGAGGTCTCTCCACATCTGTTAGCCCTGCTTTTGGGATGTAGTTATTTCTGCAGTGTGCTGATAATATTACCAGAATTTGCTCTCTCTCTTAGCTCAATCATTAAATTTTAATATTGCTTGAATTTCTAACCAGTATTGTGATCAGTGTTTATACACAAAAATCAAAAAACTGACAACCAAAACTTCATTTTGAAATTAAGCAAGTTTTTTTTTTTTTTTTTTTTTTTTTTTTTTTTGGATTTGTCCAAATTGTCCATTTCAAAGGTGAAGTGCTTCCAGGTACTTAATGCCACATCCATCCTGACCTTCAACATTTCCAGTGATGGGGTATTTACAACTTCAGTGCACAGTCTGTACCAGCATCTCACTGTTCTCATCTTTAAAAAATTTCTTTCTTATGTCTGATCTAAATATACCCTAATCCATTTTCAACTATTGCCCCGTGTCTTGTCACTGGACTCCTTGCTAAATGTCTTTAATAATGCCGCCTTATAATGTTCAGTTTAAATGTACACATAAATGAATATAAACTATGATATTCTATATTGAGAAACTTAATATTCACATTCTTTTAAAATGCTATATTGTTTTTTCAGTGCTCGTTCTATTTTTCCATTGAAACTATTTGGCCAAGTTCCGAAGACTTTGAACTGCCTTTTATTATTTTATTTTTTGTTTACTAATACCTCAAGCAGTTTTCCTACTCCCACAACAATCATACTTATTTTTCATGTGATGAAATAAATGTCTGTTCTTCGTGACTTTTTTAAACTATTTTCAGTCTCAGAGAAAGGTTTTCCTAAGAAACCTTTTTACTAACGAGATCAACTCATGTGAGATTGGAGTCTGAACTAACCAACAAACTCCCTGGGTCTGAAGAACCCTTTAGGTTAGGGTGACAGAAAATCGTCCCCCCGACATGCTTTGAGGCTAGCTCCATGAATATGGGTCAGGAATCAGAGGTATTGGCTCCTGAAGTTCTCCTCCTCTTTATCCCACACATAGTTAATAGCTAGAAAGTTCTTTACCCACTGTGTTATTATTGGTTTTTAAAGTTCTGTATCTGCCCCCCTTGCACCCCTATTCCCCAGTTTATCTGCCAGTTCTGTATCCCTCGTGCTCCGATTAGTTATCCTCTCAAAACCCCTCCCATCTTTCCATCCCTCTTAACCCCATGTTCGCTTCCATTCAGGGCTCTCAGCACCTCGGAACCCGCCGCCTCAGAACCCACCGCCTCCTCCCACCTCATTCCATCCCGGTCCCATCTGCCTTCTCCTCCCCGTCATCCCTACCAACAAACCCTGAATTCTGAGAACCGAGAGACTACATCTCCTTAATTGCCAAGGCTCCTGCTATCCTGCCTTGGGGCAGTCAGCCCGAGCTCGGCTCCCGCATGTCCCGGATCCGCTCCGCCCCGCAGCGTGGAAGCACCCAGCGGGGACCTCTTTTAGTGGGGTTTTCGGGGTCCTCCTGCCTTCCCAGAGCGAGAAAACCTCAGTCCTCTAATTATACTGGGTGAAAAAGGCTTCAGCTCTTCCTTTACTCTCTGAAAGTCCATTCACTGCTTAGTTCAAGTACCAGATGAGATGAAGTCTGAAGAGGATTGGGAGACCTTGGCTAAGGTGCCATATAAGACAACATGACAACTTCAAAAAGGAGGATGGTCTCATGTTTTTATTGTTTTCCAAGAACATTCTTTTTCAGCTGAGTTGTCAATGTGTCAGCTGACACCAGCTCTAGGAGACTTAATTTTTTTTTTAAATTTTTTTCAATACTGTGATTGGCATCTGGACATGATTGGTGAAACACCTAAGTTCTAAGTTCTAGATTTAGTTCTATTTTAAAGAAGAAGGTTTCAGCATTCTTTTTTGTTATAAAGTTTGATATTATGATACATTTTTGTAGAGATCCTGGCAATTAAAATCCTGGTGTCACAAACTGACTTCTCTTTGATAGCATTATTTTCTATAGATTTATCTCACTTTCCTGTCTTTCCTATTACCAGTTAGAGTTATACTTTATGAGTTTAGAAGTCATATTAGCATTTCAGGTTGAAATTAGTTGTTACAGTTATATATCACATTATCTGACATTAAACCTGTATATTAAACCAAATATGAATATACAATATCAAGAAATAGAAATGTCTTCTCTTTTTGTGTTTAAGTGTATTTACAGAAAAGAAGTAATTGGAAGAGATTCTTAGGAAATTTACCTTTTTTTGCATCATCAAAGGAGGAAGGTGTGGAAAGACTGATACCTCCTTTGTAAGTACATTTGTTGTGACAACATTCTGATATTTGTGGCTAAGATCAGCAGAAGTACTCACCATAAAACTAGACAAGTATGTTCATTTCTTAAGGGAAATACAGTATTATCAATATAGTTTCTAGAATAGGGTAAATTCAGCCTAATTCCTCTATGCAGTTGTACTTACTCAAAAAAGACCAAAAAAAAAGTGACTAAATAATAGAGACACAAAGGAAAAATAAAATAAATAATGTAAAATGCCAGAAGAGAAAATAAAGAAAATAGGTCTGTACCCCTCATCTCAGTTGACCTTTCTGAAATGGTAAAGCATAAAATGCTTTAGTGCATAAAATGATACCAAGACATTTTTCAAAAGAGTCACTATGAGCGCATTTTAAGGTTAAGTGGAAGAGGGCAATGACCAGCAAGATGGCAGCAAGAAGTGTTTTATGTATTTAATTGTGCAAGTTTAGTATGAGGTCTAGGACCCCCTGAAATTTCAAAGCCACTTTGATAACAAATGGAAAAGGTTAATTGGTGAAGTACTCTATGGCAAATGCATTAAAACCACACAAACAAAACTCTATTTTCAAAACATGAGCACAGAAATACAAAGACTACAAATCTTAAATTAACTCTGCAATTCAATATTGTTCCACTCATTTGTTCCACTGGGAAAAGAATGATTTATAACTACACATTAAATTAACTTTTCATCACAAAATGGACACCTGAAACATATATTTGGTGTTAAATTGAAGCCTGACAGGTGAGGCTGTGTTGTTACATATGTCATCCACACAGGATGAAAAAAACCCAGCTGATTTAAACAGCAAAATCAACACCTGTGATAGTAAATCACTGCAACTTCAGAGCCAAAAAGTGAGTTTCCTATTCAATTTTCTTATCCAGTCCATGCAGGACTCAGTGCTAGAACATGTGAATACTTCCTGAAGGAACTGCAGCCCATGGAAAGCCCATGCTGGTACAGGTTTATCCTGAAGGACAGCCTTCCATGGGAACGACCCCTGAAGAAGCAGGAAAATAATGTGAAGATGAAGGAGCAGCAGAGAGGAGCTGCCATTGACTGACCACAGCTCCTGTTTCATACCCCCCTGAACTGTTCCTGTGATGGGCAGCAGACAGAAGACTTGGGAATAAGGAAATGAAGTTGGATGTGGTAGGAGGAAGGTGTTTTAATTTTATGCTTTTTTTCTCACAATCCATTTTAATTGATAATATATTATCTGATTTTCCCCAAGTCTGGTTTGGCTGTGACAGTTATTGGTAAGTGATCTCTTCCTGTTCTTATTTCAGCCCACTAGTTTTTCCATCTTATTTTCTCCTCCCCTGTTCTGTGGGGGGGATGAGTTACAACCCTTTGAACTGAATTTAAGTTTCTTCTGATATTCATGTCAGTATTTACTTTAACCTGACATGAGCACCTCTGAGGAATAACAGAGGTCTATATTCTCAGCTGTTTAAATGAAGGGTCTGGTCAAAAATCAGGAACTGGGTCTTCTTAACTGCATACTGTGAAAAGGGAAAAAGAGTCCAAAGGTCATGTTTATTATCATATATCTGTCAGACTTCTCCAGGAAAACTATTCAAAACATACACACAAATTGCAGTTCACTTGTTTATTTTTGTCTGCAAATTTAACCCTGCTGAATGGAACAAAATTTCTTACTCCACACCTACACATTATTATGTCTAATTTTTCTTCTTCATTTACATTCTTCCTCCTTGTATATTACTGGAAAATCAGTTTTAGCACCAAAAATAACTTAGAAGTTATGCTGTTTTGACAGAACTCAGACAATCTCACAGTGTGAGGGGGGAAATTGCTGGAATTGAGTCTTGAACTCCAACGTTGAGGAAAAGAGCAAGTCTAGGCTCTGGATAGGGTAACAACACAGAGTGCTTCTGGCAGTTCCTACCTACGATCCCCACTCTGTTGACAGGTACTAGACACCCTTCCCTGACTAGTGTGGCTGAATCTAGTAAGTAATTTTGGATTGAATTAGTTTCTCTGACAGACAAAACAGACTTTACAGTAGGCAAATTGAATTTCTCTGGTTCAGTGACCACTATGGCATAGCTCCTCTCAAGAAGATTTTCACATTATTGAGGGCTGGTAGGTTTTCTTGTAAATAGCTACAGGCAGGACACACTGCAACACAACCATTTCCTTGTCTGTTGCCATTAAAAAAAAAAAATCTGTCTGCATCTGCCAAGTCATTTACACAAGTGTGTATACACAAACACACACATACAAGGAAAAGGAAATGCAAACATCTACAAAAATGTTATTTTTGTTCTATTGAGACTGTATTTATATATCCTGAAAATTCACATAACAGCCTTCTTGGAGAGACTTAACCTCAGTATCTATTGTTACAAAACACAATGTGTTTTTAATGGAGTGAAAAGGCAGGAAGGATTACCTATCTTAAATACAATTATGAATGAGGAACCCACACCATGTACTTTGATTCAATTAGGTTACAGTCAAATACCAGCCCTATCATGAAAAGAAATATAAGAACCTCCATATTTAAATTACAACTAACATGTGGTTTTGCGAGTCTGGTATCCCAGACTTCCCCTACAGCTGGCACTGAACACAGCCTCTAAGTATTTCCTTTATTTTACTGGACTGATACAGCATATATATAATATAAAACTGCTATAAATCTAGTATCTGTAGTATATGTAAAATGCATTATTTAGGCAGTGCTTATAGAATATATAAAGAGATAGAATAGCTTATGCAATAAATAAATTTACACTTTTCAATTCTCTCCATTCACACTGCAAATTTTCCAAATTGCTGTTTATTTTTCTAAAGTCCATTTTTATTCTCTCAAAGACAAGGGAAATTATTCTTGTCATTTTCCTGGGTATTTTCTTCCTTAAGGGGGATTCTTATTTCATGGATAGTTTTTATTTTCTTTTTGCGCTGGCTTTTGAGAAAGCATCAGAACAAAATATACAGAGCAGAACATGCAAGTGAATAAGGATTTTTATTATTATAAATCATCATGAAACAGTATCATTTCAGAAAGAAGCAGATGTAGAATACCTTCACTGATCTTCAGAGCTGGTCCCAATATGGATGTATGATGAAGAAATACTCCACTGTAGTTTTGAAAGACATTCAAAGGACAGAGTAGAGCTCCAACACAATATGGGAAAACACAAGTCTAACAGAAAGGTGCATTTTTGTTGCTTCCCGTATTAATCCATTATTTAGAGCTCCCCTGATTCAAGTCATCATTGCAGCAGCAATACCTCTTGGATGAGGTAGTGCACACAGAACCCTCCAGAGAGCCAGTTATTATGGGGGCCAGCAAAGAGCTACTTTTTCATTATTGTCTGGGGTTAAGAGGCTGGTTTATGAGGTGGTGAAATAACTAGGAAAATCTGAAATACTTTAAAAGCAAACTAAGACAATTTTTTCTAGAAACAAAGAAAACACGGGAACATTATCCTGGCAAAACTTGCAGTTCCTGTCTTTCAGAAATCATCAGTTATGCGAGTCATTTGGAACATAAAAACATAGACAGGCACATTTTAAATGTCTTTTAACTATAGAAAAAAAGGATTAGTTTGAGAACTACAACTTAAAGCAGTCAAAGAGAGAAGTTTTATTATCCTATTTCAGCTGCTTTTCATAAAAATTGAAGTTGGGTTATGTCAGTATAGTTGAAAGAGTATGGATACCAGTATAGTTTAAAGAGTTGCAACTGCAAATTTTCATTGACACACACCTATTTTTGCATATTGACCCTTTAAAAATTTGCTGGGTTTGGTTAAAGATTTTAATCTTTATTTTGTGTTTGTTTTCTCTTTTTTTCGGACATGGGCTAATCTCTAAATAGCCTCTGTTTTTCTTTCCTGTTGAGCCCCAGCATGCCCCATTGGTGCCTGGAAGATTGAAAATATATCTGTAGCAGAGAGATTCTTATGAGACAGAATATGTAAATCTGTATTTATAAGAGTATTAGATAAACTATAAAAATTACATTGACTAAATATAAAATAGGTGTTAAGTAAGTACACTTTTTTCAATTCTAACCAACAGTCTCACAGTTGTTATTGCACAGTTTAAAATAATAATTACTAAGTCACTTCATCTATTTTTTCAGGTTTAGCACCTGCATATTTATACAAACAAATCCCAAGCAATTTTGAATTTGCATTGTTTCCTTTCAATTATGCATCACAGCATTGGTAGTATGTTTTTAGGCATGAAGGTCCCATTACCTACTTTTGGGTTCTCATGGGATGTCTTTCCTACCACCACTTCATCCCTCCAAAAATGAATTTAAAGTGCTTTCAATTTTTCTTGTATTTATTTCTGTAACACAAACAAAGATTAAAAAGGAATTTCAAGTCTTTATTTTATACCCTTTCAGTAATTAACTCCACTTTGTGGAGCCATGTTTTCAAACAGTTTTCATGTCTTTATTTCCACTTTTGCAATTCAGAAATTAACAGCAAGAGAGCCTTAAAAAGTTTTTCAGAGAACTTGTCATTTTAAATAACTCCAAATCTACGTTTAGGAACCAGGGTTTTTTGTGCTACAAAAGATAATACTAATACATTGTATTTAGATACCAAGGCAGCAGCCACTTTTTCTAAGGATTTTAAGAAAAAAACGTTCAGTAGAGTAGCAGTAAAGTAATTAAGTATACAGCATCTGTTTGTTTGAAATTATTAATGATGACTGGATAGAGCAACTTCACAAGGTATATCTCAGAGAGGTCATCCCAGTGAAAAGGGGTCTAATGTTTGAACACTTCTATTTGAATGTAAATGTATTTTTCACATCACAAGGCCTCTGTATCTGTGGGTTTTAAAACCTCAGAGAACGCTGTGTGGGGAGAATTCAGAGTCTGATTGTCAGTTCATATTTCTATTTTTCCTATGCCACCACAGAGTCTGTAGAATTATTTATTTACTTGTTGCAGTATGAGAACTCTAGGCAAGTGCACTCAAATTTCTTGTTTCTCATTTACATCTTCATTTTCTCCAACATTTCTTTAGTATATAGTATTCTATGAAAAAAAAAGCTCTTCAGCCTATTGTCTCTTCACCTAGAAACTCCTCTTTCTAGTTCAAGATATCATCTACATCTGTGTCCCAGCATTCTTCTGGCCCTGTTGCCACAGTATTGTCCCAAACTCTTCACTTCCACTGGACATATGTGTAATTTCCTGACCTCTGGACTTTTATTTTGGCAAATGTCTCATCATTTGACACTGCAGTTTCCTTTCATTGTAAAACTCTTTACCTTAGCATCCTAAATGCAAAGGAAAATCTTGGATGTTTTGAGAGGCAGTTTCTTCTATCACAGGAGAATCAGCCTGTCAGGGACCACTTGAACATTTGACCAAAACAAAATAATGGTTGCAATTGGTTTTTAAATGTCATGATTCTTTTTGGGTTTTTTACCAGACTATGCAATTCAGCAGTGTAAGAAGAAGTATTAGAAGAAGTATGCAAGTGCCGATGTTTTTATGCTTATTAAATCAAGAAACACATAATTACAAAAAAACCCAAACAAATAAACCAGAGAAAAATAGAGTTTTCAACTTTTATGGTGTTTCTGAGCCAGATATGCACAATTGGGCACAGTAGATAACTGAGAGATTGTTTAAATCATTGCTTATAGTCCAGTATGCTTAAACTGAAATTCTGAACTATTTTTAAGGTCATCCAATGATAATGTTAGCTTACAAATCCTTTGGTCTGACTGAGCCCCTTGTTGAGAAAATACATTTTGATTTTTTTCAGAAGTGTAACATATCTGTTACACTTCTAGTTATAGAATTTTCATGAAAATTTTATTTGTCAAACTTCAGCAAAAACATAACTCTATTGTATTAAGTGATTGCAATGGTAGCTGGGAAATCAATGTCAGAGTGCACAGAATCCTTTGGTTAAGTAGACAAAAAGTCTTAGGATACAAACAAGACTTAGTTCAGAAATTACTTTACAGCACAGCCTTGCTTTTATTCTCCTTTAATGGGTATTATTTTTTTAGATTGCATTATCTTAATGTCACACATGCTGAGGGTATAGATAGGCATATTGATGGAATCCCTGGAGCAGTATGAACTTTTCTGTGTATTGTTACCATTAGTCTTGATTGCATTTTCTGAGGGTGAAATTCTAGTAACAGGATGCTTTGGGCATTTTTGTTTATTGATTTACATTTTCATTCTTAATTTTGTCCTAGTGTCTTTCTTTCTTTTTTTTTTCCTTTCTTTTTTTTTTTTTTAGGGAGATTTCTGTTCTGTTGCATGTTATCTGTTTTACTTGTCATTGTGATAATCATGTTTATGTTTTCTTAGTGCCAGTTTAACATTCTGCAACTGATTAACATTTTCATCATATTTACTGGAGTTCATGTTGTACATATGAGAATACTTCCTTTATTTGTCTCTTAAATTTTCTTTTTCCCTTGTTAGTGGTTTTGCTATCTCAGTTTCAATGTTCTGGCTGGTTGCAATTACAAGTTTTCCCAGCTGGGAGTTTGTTTCATTTTTTTGGTCTCAGTGACACACTAATCTAATGGAAATGTAGTTCAAATTGTTTTGTCTCTCTCTGTTTTGCATCTTCTTTCCACACAGTATAAATGATGACTTCATTGATATTTTTCTGTCCAGAATTTTAAAGAGAAACAGTAGTTACAAAACCTGGTCCTACTTGGTGATATTATGGCAAAGGGACTCCCAAGTGGACTTTGAAGACAAATGTCAATGCCTATGAGTTATAGAAGACCTGAAAGTTTGAGAAAGTTACTCTAGCTGTTATTAGTTCTAAAGTATCACAAGCCCCTGCTAAGCTTCTGACTTTTGCTTGAGTCATATGTTTTTATAGCATTAGAAGTGAACATTGCCATGGTTGTGTGAGCTTCCTACAGTATAACCTTGATCATCTACCAACTGCTCCGATGGAATCTGATAAGCACTGCATTTGGTGGGACTCGCTGAATAAAGGGCTGTCTCATCAGAGTTTTGTACTCTTGCTGACCAGTATGGACCTTCTCTGTTCTGTGAAGAGACAGACAGATCTCAGTAGCTTGACAGAAAGGTGTACTTTAAAGAGAGTGCAGGACTTTATTTTTACAAGGAATGCAGGGTGGCAAGCAGTCTTTACAAAGGTGCTATGTATGACTCATGATTTCCATTCTTCAGTCTAATTGTAAATTACCTTATTTAATTATGGTTGGTTAAATAAAATCCTTCCCATTATTTTTGCTGATTGGTTGGGTAAAGTTAATTGTGTAGATGGATATGATATGAACTCTTTTGGGTAAATTATTTAAGATTCCACTCCCATGAGTGCTCAAGACTCTGGTCTTGCAAGGCCTGTTTTGAAAAACATTGAGGTTTTGCCAGAAATTTCACTAAATTTGGAGAAGGTGCATAAACCAATTATCGTAAATATATTTAATAATTATTAGTTAATTAATAAATAATAGTTTAAATTGTCTTAGCAGGATAGAAAGAGGTATAAATGTATGTAAAAGAAGCTAATTAAATTACGAATGATGAAGTCATTGATTTATTTTTCCAGATCTGGTCCATGTTCTAGAGTTCTGATAGATACAGGAAAATGTAGGCTTTAGTAATTTGTATCAGACTTCACAGAAACAAATACAGATTTTAAATAACAAAGAGGTGCTTATAAGTGTACAAATATTTCTGATTTTCTTTCTTCTTTCCACCCATTTATCTCACTGTTGATTTCTGGAAGTTTTGCAATGCACCATTTCAATACTCTAGCTGCCCTCCTTTCTAAGAATTGCTTGCAAAACAATCAATTGTGTGCAGATTAAATTTCAAATACTCATTATCGCTGGAAGTATTACTCCATCAATTAAAAAAGAAACAAAAAAACTAAAGTTTTCTATGTATTTGAATACTACAATAATATTTCAGTGTTAATCAGTATTAATACAGGAAGCAAAACCAAGATTTTTCTTGGAATCCCATCCTTTAATAAACAATGCAAGATTGTGTATAAACAGTGAAAAATGATCAGCATTTCACATGTACCTCTGCAGTAATTAATGCAGTTGCCAATTAGTTTATGATTTCAAGAAAAACAGAATTGATTTTGCGCTTTCTGAGGAATCTACAGGAAATTGCTTTTCTAAGAGCCAGCATTTAGTTGACTGCCTAATTTTAAGTGGACATAGTCTCTGAAACTGTCACCTACTGATGATCAGAATGAATATTGATGTATAAAATCAGAAAATTTACAGACAGATAACTGGGAGAAATTTACTTGGACACTGGATATGGATTGCTGTTAATGTAGGCAACTAAACAGTGCTTCTCTCCCTTAGCACCATTTTAAAATTTCTCTGTTACTCTGATTGAAAGGCTGGTCCTTAATCTTAGTCTTTTAATGGTTAGAAACTTTAAACTAATTTCAATTCTAAATTTATTCATGACAGTTTTATACCCATGTGCTCTTTTTCCAGCATTGTCCTTCGGCTTAATTAGTTTTTGTCTTTCCCCAGTGTTTACCCCCTAGTTTATTTATAGCAAGTAATTATATACCCACACTGACTTTGTTTTCTAGTCTTTCAGAGCTAAACTCTTGTCTGTTCTTGGAATATAATCAATGAAAATCAGTGCTAGAGAGGTCATAAACTTAAGATCAGAACTTCAACATTAGAATGTAAGACTCAAAGTCAGAATGTTGCGTAAGGGAATCTGGGCAATATCATCAGTAGCACTTTTGCATTCAAAAGATCAATAGACAAGCTTGTTAATATGAGCCTGTCTGCAGGTTAGTGGAGTGTGAGCTAGTTGGATGGATTTTTACATCAGGGGACTAAGAGAGTTACGAACATATTCTAATACCATTTTGATGTCTGGGTAGTTACACAAAACCCAAAATACAAGTTGCTCATTACTGTTACTTAAAAAAAAATGTTTCAAAAGATTATGTCATCTGAGGCATAGCTTTGAGGCACAAATTATATATGCCAAACTGTGGCACTTGTTACATGCACACAACTAGAGTTGAAGCCTGAATATATCTAAGAGAATAATTAAGTACTTTTCCTTTAATTCCTCACATTCCAGTGGGAAAATGCGTTTCATTGTTTGTTGTTGCAAATTATTTATGCAGACAGAGAGATAGATATTAATACACATATATTTTGCATGCATGTATGCATTTGTATGCCTGTATGTTTCCCACAAATAATTTTTATATTTCATAATCGTAGAGGTAGGGTTGATTTTTGGTTTGTTTGCTTTTAACAGGTGAGAAACAACAGTAATACCAAGAAAATAGATGAATTAAATAAAAATAACCCACCCACACCCAATTTTTGCTCTTCCTCTTTAGGCCATCTACAGTAAACACAAGATTCAGAACTGAATTCAAATTGATGGTGTGTTTGTTTTTCTCCAAACTTTAGGGATTGTAAAGTTAAAAATGCAAAACTTGCTAATTTAGTTTACTCGTGAGATAAGTACTTTATTCAAACACCATCAGCCTGCAAGAGAGAATCACATATGGAACTAAAATGGAGATACAGTATGACTATGACCTGTTATAAGAATAATTTGTAACAAATAAATGTGTGATTTCTTTTTCCACTTTTTCTTCTGCTGCATTTTGTATTCTACCTCCAAGTACCTTTTCTTTAAATCAGACAAAAACGGCCTATAGAATAGCATATATCTGACACAGCTGACAACAGTGGCCAGTTGCAAAATTTTATAGTCATAAATTATTCCTGAGGATTCGTCATCACGCCCATGTATTCTCATTCCTTCTATAATCATATTTTGACATTCTCTCTGTTTCAAATGCAGTTTTTCTACTTCCCCAGCAAAGGTGACCATGACTGGTTTTCCTGTCTCACTTTGCTTTACTACATCTTTTACCACTTAGAAAAATAGTGTCCTATTTCTGCCATGGGAAATGAAAATTATAATTTGAAATCTCATCAAATACATTATAAAAACTTCAATTCTATTTTCTCTGGGACTCTAAAGGATAAACTCTGGATCTCAAGATCTGGAAAACAATTTGAAAACCATGGGAAAATTGTTAGCTTATTGCATTGTATAATACTATTTTCTTGCTAGCTTGTTTTCATATTTCCTTTTTCCATCTTTTACATCAATTATATTTAAAAATCTCTGTCTTTCTTAAACTGTTTGTTTTTCTTTCTTCTTTTTTTTTATATCCGTGGTTCTCTACAAAAATGAATCAGTCATGTGACTGATTAACACCTTGAGAAGACTGATTAACACCTTTGCCTTGAGAAAAAAAATCAAGTCCTTCTAAACTTTTCATTTAATTCCAGTCCCCTGGGTGATTTACAACTCTGATCAATGTTTATATATCTGGGGTTTTTTAACACAATTCTGCAAAACTTAGAATTCAGAATTATGACCAAATAACTTTTGCTCTAATAATGTAACAATTAATATGGGCCTCCTAATATAACTATATATAAATATTGGTTCTTGTTGTAAAAATTGCTATAATTGCTAACATTATTCAATAGTTCATACTGTACTTACTTAAAAATTTATTTTTAAGTAAATTGGATGCTATTTATTCTTTTAAAATTTTGTATCTTTAATAATGAAAATCCCCAAACCGAAAAAACAACATCACATTTATTCCAGGCATTAAAATCACTATTTGGCATAGTTGTTAAAAAGATAAATGGGAAAGTAGTTTGGGAGGTTATATCAGAGGACTATGGAACAGAATAGTGACCTTGAACTGTGAATGGACTAAAAAATTCCTGAGAGAACTTTGCCTCAAGCCTTGAGATCTTCCAGTGGTAGATGGTTCAGTCTTCCCAGGTGACCTTGTACTATGTTTACCTCTCCAGCCATTGGAATTTTTTTCATTATGTCTGGCCTGAAATATCCTTTGCTGCAGTTTAAGGCCATTATTGTCATCCTATGAACAACAGACGTGAAGAAAAAATAGTACTCCTTCTTTACTGCAAGAAATCCAAAGACAACCTGTTTGAAGACTGTTATTTCAATTCACCTCAGTGCATTTCCTACTGAGAAAAAAAAGGATACCAAATCACAATAAAATTCAACTCAGGAAAATGACATTTTTAAAGTATACAAAGTAAATCATATGGGATATCTTATTAATAAGTACTAAACACAACCAAGGACTTTTCATTATCAGCATCCCACAAAACAAAGTGCTTCCATACTTGGAGGTGGACTGGGTGATGTGTCAAATAGCTACCATTCTGCTGCTCCCTCTGGTAACTCTTTATGATCACATGACTTCAACCAGTGGTTTGAAATTGAGCGAATTACAAAGACAATTCAAATTCAATTTTGGAATTTTTATGTTCTGTTTTCAGGCAGAATGACATAAAGATGGGTCAAGTTGTTCAACACCACTGAACTGAAATTACAGTGGGGAAATGGCCCTCATAGAAAGTCTAAATTTGCAGCTCTGGAAGGAGAGGGATTGTAAGCTCATTTCTTTGCTAGTAAGTCTTGTGTTGGTTTTTGCAATAAATTTTAAAATTGGATTTTGTAATAAATTACATTAAAAAAACACCCCAACAAACGAACCAACCAACCAATTTACCAAAACATAGTCCAAAAAATGTATTTGCATGTATATAAATTGATGTAATCCAACTGTTCATGTACTTATGTTATTAGGTTACAAAAAATATTGCCAGTTCCTGTTCAGCTAATTTATATTAATATGTGTCTTTCAGTTAAATCCAGTCTGTTACACTTTCCAACTGGTCCAAGCTGAAAGAAATTCCCAAGGAACTGCTCTAGGAATGTGGTACAAGTAACAAAAAAATATATCAGAACATCATTTTGAACCCTCAATAGGACTGATACTCATAAAATCCTGCAGACAATTTTAGAAAACTTCCTTATGTGTGAACGGAATAAAGTTTTTTTTCCACTGGAGGAAAACTACATGAGCGTTTGAGATGCAGAAATTTGAGAATTTGAGCTGCATGAAATATATAACATGCCACTTATTTATTTAAAAATAAATCTGTAGTTCCACCAAAATTTATACTTACATATATAATTTATGGCTTATATTTATAATACTATATATTAGTACTCAATTTTTTTATTATTAATAAGTCATGTTTAAGAAACTATGGCACTTGTCTTTTTGTATTTACCCTTATGTATCTTGAACTAATGATGTTTGTATTTTTCGCTTAAAATCCATTTATATAGAATCCTTCTTTACTAAATTTAAAATTCTATCTCCCATCAAGGCAGGCCTTCTTCATTTTGTGTTACTCTTGTATAACTGTTTCTTTTCCTGAATAATGTTAGCAATTCTGAGGAATAAAAATGGCAAAAATTTCAGTCTTTTCAGATTATATCAATCACCTGTGTTTCCAATATCAGAGTATTCGAGAATTTGGCAGACATTTCTATGATTATGCTATGTCTCATATGCACATATTAAAAGATTTGTCTTGAATTTCAAAAATTCACTATTGTGTTAAAGAAAACAGCAATACATAGCAGGATCAAAATATGCATATTCTGTAGCAAACTGCAGCAATATTCAGAACAGTATGGCTGCTGGCTCGGCACAGCAACAAAATTTAAGATGGAGTGCACTGAAAGCAATATACATTTTCAGGCTACATAAATCAAAATATCATTTTTCAGAATGAGTTGCCTTGTAGGGGCTTTGTGCCTTTTTCTGAAACATCTGGCATCTGCTGTCATTGAGAGAACATTATTGGCCTAGGCAGAACATCTATTTGCTCCGATATGGCATTTCTTATGTTCATATACAGCCCATCCTTCTAAGTTATTGCTGAAATTTTTAGCTGAAAAAAGAAATGGACAGACTAGTAATGCTGTTGCAGGCCCTTTTCCTTTTTCTATTCTAATTGTGTTCCTTGTTGTGCCCTAAATGAATGATAGAATTTGGTTTGTATTCCCAGAAACAAGAATTTACTGGCTTTAACATTCATTACCAAATGCCACAAATTCCCACCTTCCCTTGTTCTATTTCTGATGATTTTTAGTAACATTCTTAATTTCAGTACAGAACAAAGCAGTATATTTCTTAAGAAGCATGAAAGCAAGCCATTTAGACATAGAAAGACTTCTTTAACAGACTTAGCTCTAATTTTCAGAAAATAACTGTCTGTTTTGTTGTAAGAAAAAATACACTTTCATTACATTTCATAATTTTTTTTTCAGTTTCTAATTTGCCTTGGACATGGACTTGAATGGAGGACCACCATTTTGCTGAGTTTAGTTTCCAAGAAAGGGAGGAATGTAAAATGAAAACACATTAATTGAGAATTACTGCTTAATCATTAAAGCTTAATAGTGAATGACAGCACTGAAGGGAAAATTATTACAGTCACATCCTCCTGAGCAAGATCAACAACAAAAAATTTTTCTGAATGGAGAAAACACTCTTTGCAGCTTTTTGGCCTCAAGTGGTAGCAACTTTATTGACTGACTGAAATGTTGCTGCTGTGAAGATGTGCTCTGGTTCCATATCATCATCAGGAGGCCAGGGTGATTCATCACTTGCTGTGGAGAGAAGAACACCTATTGCTGCTCTTCTGGTAGGGTTTGGAAAAATATGAGACTCCCATCCAGGGCAGCTGAGGTGACAAAACTTCTTGAACAAATTAGGACTTCAGAGTTCACTTCAATAAATTAAGAATTAAGTCAAAACATACCTCAATTAATCATCCTCTATATCCTAAGCTCTGGTGTAGATGGCTCTAGTGAAGCATATATCTCTAAGGTTCGAGATCATTTTTGGATCGAGACAGGGAGACAATGGAGAAGTGTTTGTGCAGATGTCTGGGTATGAGTGTGTGCATGTACCATGGCTTAAACCACTTATTAGGCACATAAATTAAAGGGTTGGCAACAGAAAAAAAGCAGCAAGATATTTGTCTTTCCTATGCCTGATAAAGGCTGGGAGTAGGTTTTCACCAGCTATTTCCCAGATGCTCTGGGAGTAAGCAGTCAGATTTTCATTAAACCACAAAATTTTCTTACCACATTCTTCTTGTCTGGGTGCAACTATAAAGTCTCTAGTATGTGAAAAGTATTATAGATCAATAGATATTGTGAAAGTTTGAAGGATTTCTTTGATTTGAGGAGGGAGTTTACGTGAGAGGGACTGTCATCTGACAAAGTAAATTCCTGTGTCTGAATGATGAATATGATTAGCATAATGAGATGAGCTGTGAAAATTTCTCTCATAGTGCTCAGGATTAGGAACTGTATTTCTCACCATTTTTGAGTTTGTATGGAGGATTTTTTTGTTGTTGTTTTCTTAGCAGCCTCTGGATTATTTTTCTAAATAAATTTGTATGTTGGTAAGGAAGGAGCTATGCATCCAGGAAGTGAATTGTCTTAAACTTCTTGATAAATTAGACTTTGATTAACAGACCTTCAGTACTTGACAGAGAAAAGGAGCCATGTCCTTCCCCCCACTATGCAACTTGTACTAAA
Organism: Entomyzon cyanotis; assembly: GCA_024500445.1. Lineage (NCBI taxonomy): Eukaryota > Metazoa > Chordata > Aves > Passeriformes > Meliphagidae > Entomyzon > Entomyzon cyanotis. The sequence goes on along the minus strand of JAKEPQ010000765.1, from coordinate 1,802,610 downwards.
ATGGAAGATAAAGTCGAGAAAATAAATAAGTGAGGACAGCCAACTGAATGTAATGGATTTACTAAATCTAAGTGAATGAAACTGTAATTTAATACTATTACAACTTTACTTCATGGTCTTCCTACGCTATGCTTGGTATAGTGTGGATTTTTCACACAATAAAATACCTTAAAGCTTGGAAATTTCTATATGTAGAAGTAGACAGCAACATCCTTTACTAGTCCACCTGAGGTAGTCAGAAGATACAGTTTTGACTCAGATCCTACACATGGGCAAGGCAAAAAGACATTTCAAAAACAGAAGAAAATGAAAAATATTGATCTTTGAGGGAAGATGCCCGTGAGAAAAGGAAGTAGGATGAAAAACTTTGACAACACAGATGGAAGATCTTCATATTTGGCTCAGCAGCAGTGGTGGTGAAGCACTAAGAATAAAGGTAAAACCGACATCTGAATTTCTCAAATTTGTAATTTTGGACCCCATTCAAATACATACTTCAAATTAAATTTCAGCAACTGCAAACTCATAGGGATGCAGCCCATAAAAAAATATTTACAGCATGCAAAAAACAAAACTGACTACCACTGCTGTGTTTTACACTTGGCAGGAAGGGGGTATTGATTCAAACCCACCAATTTTATTTTTAAGGTATGTTTCTTTGTGAATTTGTAACTATTCAGGATCATATTAATGAAGATAAAAAACAATATTTTCACTTCAAATGATGTGCATATTTGTGTCTAGTTGTGTATACATTTGTATATCTGAGAAATATATTTGTATGGATATGTGCACATTAATATCCATATGGATTTGTAGTATAAATAATGTTTAAGCAACTAATAAAATGTTAATATAGTACAAATCTGATTAAAATTATTTACATATCATCTAATGAAAATAGGCTTCCCTTTACAATTTAAACTTCTGCATGCTCTTATTATCCCTTATTGATCAGAATACCCTACACCCACACATTTTAATTTTTTCCTGTAAGAACACCAAGAGCATTACATTTCTCTGAGCATTACAGGTTATCCTTGTTGTACACCTGAAAGAAAAGCCAATTTTAATTTGTTATTTATTGTATATAATAGCTTTCACAAAAAAAAATTAGCATATAAAAGGGAGATCTATGAACAAGTAAAAGATTTCAACTTGTAATTGTAAAAACACTGCTTCATGAAGTCTTTAAATAGTCTTATAGAAAAATGGCCTGAAAATCAATAGATTTATTTTTAAAAAATTCAGCTACAGCTTAATCCACTATATGTAATAATGATATTTCTATTGTGTCAATTTGCATTGAATATTTTCTTGCAAACACAAACTGTGTCATTTCCATGGATTTGTACAGACAATATTTTAGTTATGAACCAGGCTTTTTTTCCTAAATAGAACATATTTCAAATAGGACCTCTTCTATAAAGTCATTCTGCTTCTTTGTCGCTACCTGATATCCATAAAAGATCTCCATATTCCCAAAGATAGATCTTGTGTCTCTTTAAAAACATAAATAAGACCATTTAAATGATTCACCTGTTTGTAAAGTTAAGTCTAAAACCAGCTTTACTGTCCACATCATGTAAAGACATTGTCAAAAATAAAAATAATAGTTGGTTTTAATTCTTATGCTAACAAGTTCAAAACCTAAAAGAGTCCTTTTGAAATAAAAAATAAATACCAATTTTTATTTTCTTTTATTTTCAATTTAACACTTTAAAATTTGAGCAGGGTAATTGTAATTGTTTGCAGTATTCTCATGTAGTACACATCTGGCACTAAGACTGTAAGTGCACAAAACAAGCATAATGAGAAGATCAAAATTGCCTGAGAGAAGTTTTTTCCTGAACAGATCATAGTAGTAAAGAAGATGGCCACCAGTCAGATTAAATAGTGAGCATTTGCAAAGGAAGATTTAGCTTTCAAAGAAGTATGGAAGAACTTTGAAGAACAGGGAAATTTGCTGCAGCAGCGGATAGTGTTGGAGTGAAAATATCTGTAGCTGCACATAATGTAATGCTTCCAGGAATGGGTGGATTAATTGTGGTGGGAAAAGGTGCATTTGGTTGGGAAGAAAGCCCCCATCGTCAATTATTTGTGAGAATTCACATATGTGAATTATATTAATTTGAGGATTAATTACAAAATAGTGTGAAGAAATTTTCAGATGGTTTGTTACAGTCTAGTGTTATGGTATATCTGCTGTCTCATTGATATTGATCCTGAATGCATAGTTCAGTGATTGCCACTTAATTGCATGCCATTAATAAATCAATAAACAGATCTGATCCTGATTTGGTTCAAACTACATGTACTGAGCAGTTTCTTCCTGTGATAACTCTTGGAGATTCAAAACAGGACTAAAAAGAGCTGTCTTAGAATAACAATGTCCACCTAAATCAGACAAAACCCAAAGCTCAACCACAATAGGAAAAAAAAGTTTAAAAATGTGAGTTTTAAATTGGCTGTCTTTTTATAATAGCAACTGTGCATTCACAGTTCTTTCTTGAGACCTATGATTTCCAGGTCTTTCTACAAGTATGTCAAGAACAAAACTCCTTTTTTTTTCCTCCCCATTTTAATGAGTAGTGACTTGATAAAAAGGGTCTTGCCACCAGATCTTAAGAACTGTCAAGGATTTTGCTTATGTTCCCTGTTTTAAGAAGAAATTAGGTTTATTGTCCAAGTAAAGGCAAATTAACCTTTTTAACTACAAGCTACATGAATCAGGTGATGTAGATAATGTCAAGGGAATTGGAGAGAAAAAAATACCTCTTCTACCCTACCTGATTAAGAAGCAGATATGCTCTTGGCAGTAACCAGGCAGAAATTACAGAAAACAAACAAAAACACAAAGTGAAAAGCAAAGCACTGATTTCTGCAACAATTCTCATGGGTTAATTGCAGAAACCACTACAGGGAGAAAACCTCACTGCCCTCCGCTTTTCCAGTTGTTATGGCCACTACTGAAAATAAAATGTTTCTAATAACTTTCACTTCATGTTTACTGACATCTACGTTTGCAAGCATAAAGATTAGTTAGATGTAGTGCCCCCAGCTGGGATTGTGAAAGCTAATATTATTGTTCTTTCACAGCTCCTCATGGGCTAAAGCAAATGACATTTTAGAATGTTTAGTATTTAAAATTAATTTCAGACAGAAGGAATTTGACAACTAACAACAAACCTTTAACATAAATATATTTTCCTTTCTCTGTTACTCTGGAAATTGCCTCACCACCCTGACTCTGATCAGTTTCTCTTAGAACTGTTTGCACGCAAGTTATTTTCTTTGGTTTCCAAAATAGCATTTTAATGCACTCTTGCCAAACTTCTTTTGCCAATAACAGATTTATAAAGGTGACAGACTGAAATTGCAAATGTATTTCACAATGAATCACATCATATAGGGATTGCGGAGCAGAAAATGTTAAATATATAAATAGAAAAAAATCTTGTTATGTTGCTTTTACTTCTTGATCATCTGCTTATTTGCATACTGTTGACTCGATTTTAAAAGTGTGATTAAAAATACCTTCCAAGCTATTTTACATTAAGTTGTTATGTTGTTTAGTTTTTTTCTGTAACGTAACTAGGAAGCTCACACTGCTCTTTTAACAGATAGTTGGAGAATGTGTCATATGACAATGTACAATATTCAAAAGCAATTTATCACAAAATCTTTTTTTAATGCAAATACACCATCATTGTCACATGGCTCCAAAAAGCTTGATTGCAATTAGCATATAATAATAGCATGATGAGTAAGACTCATTGCTATATAATAGCTAGTGAAGAAAAGCAAAGCAAAAGAACAGAAAACATTTTGGAGGCAAAACAATTGAGTTTTATCACAATGTGCTTAAATAGAACTTCGCACTTTAACCACATACACTATAGTGACTTTCTTGCATATATTTGAATAACACTAACTGTTAACCCTGAAGAATAATTTTCTAATTCATGAAGAAACACAATTTCACTTGAGTGGGTGAGTAGTGTCACGATTTTTAATGGATTATTCACAGGTTTACGTCATGACTGGTACACAAGAATTCGTTTCTAGAAAAATTTGTGGCAGGACACCCCCCCGCCCCCCTTTCTCTCTCTCCCTGGTGGCTGGCCAGAGATCGATGGCTCAGATTAAGCGAATAGCTTCATCAGGGCTATCTGGTACTGGCGCCTAGAAGTCAAGGTGAGACACTGAGAGAATGTGAAGAATTTTTAAGTGACTGCAAATCCACACTCTTTTCTCTATAAAACACCACAAAAATCTCAGCAAAAGTAGAAGCTTTTCTACATGGACATTGGAGCGTGAGGGAAAGTTTTTCCCTAGGTGCCTGGACGCAGCCCTGTGGTTACTTCCCGTGGGATTGGGCGAGGAGTCTGATGCATCCCCAGCTCCAAAAAATTTGATTTGGTAAAAGCATTGGTTTCCTAAATTGTATTCTTCTTTGCTAGCTATAATAATATTAATAGGTACATTTTTCATTTTTAGCGCTATATTGTTTTAATCTCCCTAATTTGGGCAACATGTATATATTTGTTTTAGCTATGAATAGCTTTTCCTGTATTGTGTAGTAAAAAATTGTCTAGTTCTTTGTTCCGTTCTTGCCTGTGTCTAATAAACCATAATCTATTTTACATTAGACATAAATTGGCTGTCTTTATAAGGACTTGTGAGTGAGACTGGGTTTGGGGTGCTGGTCACTCTGAGTAGGTTTGGTCACTAGTTGTCATAGGACTAGGCAACTGGTGAAATCTATCCACCCTCTGTCTCCACTCGTGACAAAATTCTGAAGCTTGTGCAAATACTTTTTTTGAACAAAATACATGCTCTGTGACATAAAAATAAGCTACAGTTCATATACAGTTTAAATACAAAAACTGAGCCAACGTTTATGTAGCCTCTTATAATGGAGTGGTAAAGAAGGAAGAAATCTCACACTCTGAGTAATACTTAGACATCTTAAATTCTAAGTGCATTTTTTACTCTGAGTTCCTATGTCATCTGTTCTGACCTCTGAAAAATAATTTCAAGAAAAATTATTTTAAAATTAGTATTTTATACATGGCAAATATATTGCTGATTATTAATTTTATAAAATATTATCTAGTTGTCTTTTATAATTTAAATCTCTGGGAGATGATTACACTGCATGGTTATATTGAAATGGGAAAAAAACCAACCTAAAACCAGAAGCAAACCACGTGTAGAGGAAGCAATTGACTTTTTAGAAGGATACTTTTTACAACTCGGCATCAGGATCTACAAATCTTGATCATGGTTTAAAACACCATAACCTTTTTTTTTTATTAAAAAAAAAATTTACTCCAAAGAAGGTGGCATCCTAGGAGAATATTATGTAAAGAAACTTTTTTTCTGTTTAACTGAGTCATTGGAAGGAAAAGACAGTGATAAGCTCTTTGTTAAAAAGACATTCCAGCTTCCCCTCAAAATCAATGTTACTCCCCTTTTCTGATTTCAGTGGACTAAATTCGATCTACCCTCTAGGCTAAAATTGGCTGCCTCTTTATTCAGGACCAATTGCATAGCACAGAAAGATTTTCAAGCGACTTAAAGAGAGTAAAAATCAATTAATCAGATGAGGATGGAACACAAGTATTGTGGTTTAACTCTGGGAGGCAGCTAAGCCCCACAAAGCTGATTGCTCAATTTCCCCTAGAGGAATGGGGAAGAGAGCCAGAAGGGTGTAAGTGAGAAAAGTTGTAGGTTAAGATAAAGACAATTTAATAAGTAATCCAAAATCTGTGTGTGCATTTAAACAAAAGAAGGAATTTGTCCATTCCTCTGATCAACAGGCAGGAGTTAAGCCATCTCCAGAATAGCAGCGGTCCATGACAAAATCAGGGAACCACAGAATGGGTAAATTTGGAAGAAACCAGAATGGGATCATGTGGTTCAGCCTCCCTGCTCAAGCAGGGTCATCCCAGAGCACAGAGCACAGGATTGTGTTTAGGTTCTGGAATAGTTCCAGTGATGGAGACCCTATACCCTCTCCTGGCAATCTGTTTCTGTGCTTGGTCACCTGCGAAGTAAAGAAGATCTTCCTCATGTTCAGGTGGAACTTCCTGTGCATCAGTTGCTACCTGTTGCCTTTTGTCCTGTTGCTGGGCACCACTGAGGAGAGCCTGGAAACATCCCTCTCTTCAGATAATCACAGACATTGATGAGGTCCCCTCTCAGTCTGCTCTTCTCAAGACTGAACAGCCCCCTCTCTTTCAGCCTTTCCTTGAAAGAGAGATGTTCCTGTCCCTTAATCATCTTTGTGGTCCCCAGGGCACTGCTGGCTCATGGACAGCTTGCTGTCTGCCAGGACCCCTAAGTCCTTCTCTGCAGAGCTGCTTTCCAGCAGGTCAATCCCCAGCCTGTCCTGGTGCCTGGCATTGTCCTTCCCCAGGTGCAGGACCCTGCACTTGCCTTTGTTAAAATTCCTCTAGTTCTTCTCTGCCCTTATCTCCAGCCTGCTGAGATCCTTCTGAAGGGCTGCACCTCCAGCTGGGTATCGGCTGCTCCTCCCGCCTTTGGAGTTAACTTGCTGAGGAGGCACCTGCGCCTTCATCCCAGTTATTGATTAATAGCTTAAACAATGCTGGGGCCTGTGTTGACCCTTGGGGATCACCACTGTTGGCAGGTTCCAACTAGACCCTGTGCCATGTGTTAGAATCTTCTGGAATCTGCCATTCAGCCAGTTCTCAATCCACCTGCTTTTCACTCATCCAGTCCACACTTCCTGAGCTTGCCTATGATGAAATTGTGAGAGAGAGTGGTGAAAGCCCTGCTGAAGTCAAGGCAGACAATATCCACTGCTCCCCCTTCATCCATTCAGGTGGTTGTCTCACTGTAGAAGGCAATCAGGCTGGTGGGGCATGATTTACCTTTAGTGAATCCATGCTGAGCACTCCTGATCCCCTTCTTCTCATCCACATGGACGAGATAGCCTCTAGAATGAGGCACTCCATCACCTTTCTGGGGATTGAGGTGAGGCTGACTGGCCAGTTTTTCCCTGGATCTTCCTTGGCCTTTTTGAAGACAGGGGTGACTTGTGCTTACTTAAAGTCCTCAGGCACATCTGCCAGTGGCCACGACCTTTCAGAGATGGTCCTGAGCAGCCTTGTCATGGTGAGCATGTGGATGCTGAGCGCTTGTGGATGCTGAGAATCAGGGTCCATGAATTTGTGGATGTCAAGTTTTGCCAGGTATTCTCTAATCCAATCCTTCTTGACCAAGGGAAATTATGCCTTCCACCCTTTCGTTTCCCTCATCTGCTGGGTCAGAGATTCCTGAATGCTGGTCTTGTCACTGGAGATCAGTGAAAAGAAATCCTTCAGTGATTCTGTCTTCCTTACATCTTCTTTTACCAGGGTGTCCCCTCCATTTAGTAATGGTCCCATGTTATCCTTTGTTTTCCTCTTGTTATTGATACCTTAATCTCTTTTCTACTTACTCAAAGACAAGCACCGTAACTCAGCTTCCACATTCCTCACTCATTACTCCAGCTCTTACCACTCAGCACAATGCCATATGGTATGGGATATACCTTTGGACAGCTGGGGTGATTTGTTCCAGTTGTCTCCTCTCCTAGTCATCTTGCTGGCTGAGCAGACCGAGAAGCAGAAAAGGCCTTTACAGCCCCCAGCCACTGCTGTGTTACCACCACTGTTCTCATCACAAACACAAAAAATAGCACCATACAATCTACTATGAAGAAATTTAACTCTGCCCCAGGCAAAACTAGTACAGCAGCCAAAGAGAGTAAGGAGCAATGGCATTCATTTATAAATAGATTACAACTTTCATAACACCAATAGCAAATGTGGTCTTACTAAAGCCATTAGTTTCCCTAACACATTCATATATTTTTTTCTCCCTGTGTGGGTTGCAGCTTATTGCTCCCAGTTGGTGGCGTTATGCCATTATTTGTATAAATTCTGATTTGACATTAAACCCTTTGAAGTTAGTTGACCCACTGGAGTCAAAAATTCTGATTCATGAAGCATAAAAGATACTGGAATTAGTCTTTTTTTCCACACCAGAAGCAGTAGACAGAAAAGAAAAATCTTTCAGAATCCTAATTGAGAAGATAAACTTTCCCCAAAATTTGTTTCAGTCTCAGAAAAGAGGAGTGTTTTCATACTGGAAACTGGACACTAACTCAGGACTGGAAAAGCCAGACTTCAGATATCTTCTTATTTGCTTTTCTATCATATCACATCAAAAGAAGGTAAACAGATTCCTGAATCTACAACCCAGGCTAGTCAATTTTACTTGGTTTTGGGACTGTGGGGAGCATTTTTGATGACAAAAAAAAACTTTGCCACCACATATAATGTAATTTTTTTAAATTGCTTAAAACTTCATTTACTTAATGAAAATTACCTATGAAATGTGATTTCTAGAATCTTCCTTTCCCCCTCAGTTTATTTTTCTTATTTTAGTTTTTCTAGATAACAGGTAACACTCAATATGGATTTTTTTTTTGTCTAATGGCAGTGATACAGACTTTTGTAAACATAACAGTTGAGTAATTTAAGATTCCATAATTGGTCTTTTTCTCACCTCTGTTGCTGGCTAGACACTAAAGTGGATGCTGCTATTAATGCCCAGACAGCAATCCCTGCTTTATTCTTGCCTGTACATCACTACAGCTCTGACTTGAAGAGACAGAATTCTCTGATTTGCACCTACCAACTGCAAATAAATCAAAAAGGTCAATTTCCTTTGAGTTGTGTTATATTTGTCTGAGGTGATAATTGTGATACCATAATTGACGTGGACTCATGGACTAGTTTGGGGGTTTTTGTGGATTTTGGGGGGGGTTTTTTTGGTTTTTTGGGGGTTTTTTTTGGGTTTTTTTGTTGTTGTTGTTTGTTTGTGTTTTTTAGTTTTTGTTTCCTTACTTGCTTGTTTTTTTCCTGTCAGGGGTTTTTTTTGTTTGTGTTTATGTTTTTCTTTTTTTTTTTCTGTGTGTCAACTGCCACCCCTTGGTTATTATTCTGCTCTTTTAGGTAAGGCTAAACACAATTTCTTTTCTTACATGTAGTGAAGGACATTTAGAGTGCACTTTAGCAGGTTTTTTTTTTTCCTTAGCAACTGAATACCTTTTGAATTGAATTTTCTGTACTTCACTATTTCTATTCAATTTCTCCCTTTTTACTGTATAGATTAACTCTCACTTTGCAGCATTCTTCTAGACTGTCATCTCTTGACTAGTTTGATATCCTAATGCTACTGTACTGATTTTTCTGTGGTATGAACAGGGCATATTCTAATTTTGGAAAAGCTGCAATCAGTCATTTCATAGATCCTCCCTTTAAATATTTTTGATCTACATTTGCTCCAAAGCCTTCTGCATGACTTTTGTGATATAATTTTGAATGAAAAATAAGCACAATTTACAATTATATCTAAAGCATAACATCTTACTTGAAAGATTATGGTTTACTGTCCAGCCTCTCCAAAGTTAATTTGCTTATGCTCTCCTTATGGAAACACAAAGCTCATTTGTTTATTCACATAACAATGCTATTTTAACTAAGTTCCCATTCCTTCTGTTCATTTAAATAAGTGTATAGTTCAGTTAGCTCACAATAATTGTGGAATGCTGGAAAATTTTGTAGTCTATGCTGCTCCTTTTAAGTTAAGAGACATAATGCTGCATTTGCAAAATAATTCAATAGTTATTTAACAATTTAATCACACAGTATGTTTTTCGTCTTAAATATTTCTTTATTCCATAGTTTGAAAAATTTATTAAGAAGTATATGTACTGGAGGTCAGGACTCAGATTTCATTAAGATTTGCATCTGTGTTAAATCCATGTTTGATGACTACAGCAATTATACAAACTAGTTGTGTCAGTTCCAGGGGAAAAAAATGCAACCAAATCACTTCTGGCAATCTCTTAGTCTAATCCCATCTGTTGTGGTTTAACCCCAGTCTGCAGCCCAGCCCCAGGCAGCTGCTCACTCACTGCTCCAGCAGTGGGGTAGGGGGGAGAATGGGAATGGTAAAAACTACAAAACTCATGGGTTGAGATTAATAGGGAAAGCAAAAGCCATGCACAAAAGCAAAGCAAAACAAGGAATGAATTCCCTGCTTTCCATGGCTGGGGAGGTGTTCAGCCATTCCCAGCAGAGCAGAGCCCCATCATGTGTAACAGTGACGTGGGAAGACAACAATCACTCCAAATACCGTTCCCTTTCCCCCCACCTTGTACACTGAGTGTGATATCACCCAGTCTGGAATATCCCTGTGGTCAGTTGGGATCACCTGTCCCAGCCTTGTTCCCTCCCAACCTCCCACACACCCCCAGCCTCCTCACAGCGTCGCCATACAAAAAACAGAAAAGCCCTTGGCTCTGTGCAGCCCCTGCTCAGCAATAACAAAAACATCTCTGAATTATCAACCCTGTGTTCAGCACAAATCCAAAACATACCAGCCCCATATCAGCCACTGTGAAGGAAACTAACTCAACCCCGGCTGAAGCTTGCATACCATCTCTACGAATAACACATGCAGATACTTTTCATGCAAAGCAAATCTAAAAAGGTAATTTTTACTTAAAAAATAATAAACTGCAAAATATTTTGAGCTAAATTTATTTCTGGAAATAGAGGGCAGCTAAGCACAGAGGACTTTCACATGATTTTCCAATCCTATTTATCTAATAGGATAAATTTTAGAGCACAAATGAATCAAAACACATCCTTTAAATGCAATCTTTATAAAAGTAAAATATTCTTCTCCACTTAGAATTTGGTACGCTATGAGTTTTAGGTGGTGGTCGTTTTAAGCTATTCAGGTTCATTGCAGTAAAATAAACCAGCTCTGATATGGGGTATCAAAATATTATGTCTGGGAGGCTGTACAGAGAACTATGAAAATCATTCTGGACACAGGTTTTCTGAAATTACAAAAGTCAGTGACAATAAACTGTGTTGCTAGGAGACTGGAGCCACTGAAATTGTGCCTCAATTTAAAATAAGAATGCTGATTAAAAAACATTCTTAGCAAATAATGAATAAAGGTGTCAGAGATATCTGTTGTGCCAAAGATCAGACAAAGCATTTAATTTGTAAGCCAGAGCAATATACCCAACTCTTCAACACCTGGCAATTAGCCATAAGAATTTCAGGACAAGAATGGAAGATAATAAAACTTCAGACTCTGCTTACATCCGGAGTTTAGTACATTATATTTCAGCTTCAGGAATTCTTTATCTGTGTATTGATGTTACATCTTTAAATTGAATTAAAAATATTGTGAAGTAAGGGTTCTGATGCCTCCTAGTTATGTGATTTAAAGAGCAAAGACAGTGTCTGAAGAACAGAGATGACCTCAATTGTAAAAATATTGCCATGGAAGTTAAAAGTGCATGCAACCAATTCTATTTTCTTTAAGTGCTGAAAGGGTGATGTTAGTGGTTCTTTTTTTATCACAACTGATTGACTATATGTATTACAACATGTGGAGAAATTCTGCACAAACGAATGGAACACTTCAAAATTAGGGTTTCCTTGGAGAAGAAATCATGCTGCTGAAGAAATGGCACACTGCACAAGAGAGAAAAATGTATGCATTTAGTCATCTCAAATACAGTATCTGGATCTGGAAAAGTACTATATGGATGGACTAAATACATGGTTCTGCTTCTCTGCCTGTTTGACGGCTTGACAGAGTGTTTGCTGTTTTTACAGATTTTTCACTGGTTAACACCCAGATCTAAATGATTTCCCCATTTTCAAAAGGGTCTTTTCTTGTCTATCAAGTTGCTTTCTAATTGTTTGTTATTTCTCCTCATACTGGGGATTACAGCACAGCTCTAGAAATTTGGAAAGTTTTCACTTTTTGGAAGTAAAATACTTGTTGAGAGATGTTTTCCTAACATATGAGAGTGTTTTTTACCTTTTTTCACTGATTTTTAGCAGAAAATGGGGAATGTAACTATGTATTTTTGGTCTGCATGCGTGTGTGTGTGTGTGTGTGTGTATGTGTGTACACTGTAGAGTCTGTCAACATAAAATTTTCTTTGAGTTAATAATAATCTGAATCCCAGACTAGCCTAAATGGAAACAATGTGAGGCTATTCCCTTATCATAACAAAATCTTGCCAGAATGTTTTAGTCTTTGCCATTAACATTGTTAAGTTCCATTCTACCACCAAATACTTCAAAAACTCTTACTCATTTATCTTTTTTGTCATATCAACATCATTTTTACACACTAAGGTGATTCCAAGAGTTTATTATAAATCTGCACAATACTTCAGGTAATTGCAGTGGAATCCGATGAATGAGTATCCAGACAATATTCTTAATTGTTTTCTGATTTTATCACCTTTTTATTAATTTTTTCTTTGGTCTTTTTTCAGAATTAGGAGACGACAATAAATTTCTTCATCTGGTTCTGTCAAAAGGTATAAAAATTTAATCTTTTCTGTCTTTCTTTTTTTCTTTTGCTATGGAGAAAAAAATATAAAATAATTTTTAATAAATTCTTCTCCTTGCAAGGATGATTTTAACACCTAGGATGCTGGTAATTTTTTTGTTCCTAAGAGTGGAGTTGTGATTTAAACTTTAGCATGGATACCTTTGTAAAAAAGGGACCACAATTCCCATTCCCCATCCTCCTGTACTTCTCAGGGTGTGGAGAAGGTAGAAATGTTAAGAATAAAGTTGAGCATAGGAAGAAGGAGTGTTGGAGTACAGAAGTATTTAGTTTTATTTTAATTTCTCTCTACTCTCTTATTTATATCCTACTCTGGTTTTAATTAGCAATAAATTAAATTAATCTTCCCCAGTCTGAGTTGGGTTTTTTGCTCATGTTGGTACTTGTTGATTGATTTTCCTGTCTTTGTCTTGATCTGTGAGCTTTGTACTACATTTTCTCCTCCCATCCTGAGAAGGGAGACTGAGAGAGCAGCTTGGCTCACGCCTGGTGGCCAAAACTGCTGCAAGTCAGGAAAGAGTGTGGGAAACAGGTTTGATGCCCTAGTAAGGATACATGTGCATGGGGTCTGAACTACACCCTTAACTCCAGAGAAAGGTTAAATGGCAAATGTTTTAAGAGCTGCAGCTTAAAAACACAGTAACCCCACTTTATAAACCAGCCACAAAAATGTGACCGTGCAGCACTTATAAAACAGTAACAAAGTACATTTACATAGCCTCAGTGGTAGCATTTGAGGTACAATAAACAAGTTTACTGCTTTTAATATAAACACCTAATCCCAGAGGCAGCTATGAATAAACAATACTCCAATGCCATGTAAAATGATAATCTAGAACAGGAAGGTTTATTAATAGCCTACTTTTTAAAAAGAGTAAAGAACAAAAGTAATTAACTACAAGAAGGCTTCACATCCCTATATACAGACAGAAAGACAGGACAAATTTTAAACCATTTCTTGCAGACATTTAAGACACAAGAACTTGGGAGAATCATCAGAGGACACATCAAACTAATTTTTTTTAAAAAACATAACTTTCTCTGTTTTGGGAAGAAATATATTCTAGCACTGGTTAATTGACATTTTTAATTGACTGGTTAATTGAGAGAATGTAGACAAGTTCATTTGTGTCTTTTGCTCCTGGATGAGTCTGTACACCTCAAAAGTATTTAAAGGGAGTGGAGGTACATGAATTTCACATTCTTTGGGTATCCCAGTATTTTTACATCAGACCAGACAAACAATTTAAAATATTCTTCTTGGCTTAGAGAACTGTGTCAAAATACCACATTTAAACTTGTGCAGTATTCAAATAACATTTCTCCATAATTAGCAGCTGACTAATTAACTCTCTCCTGACAGGACATCCTTCTGATGGGATTGTTCTTGTTCTGTATGTCTCTTTTGATGTTGTGGGTTCTGGGAGCTGCAGTTCTTAAATATTCTAGCCAATGGAAGGAAAACAGGGCCTAAAATACAATTTGTACGGAAAATGTAATGCAAGAAAAACTGTATACCTACTTGGATTGATGACTTATGAAATTAAACACTGCAAATCTGTGAGAACTTTAGCATTTAGATGTTTCAGAAACTGATTTTTATACCTGTTTAACAACAGAAAGCAAAGAATAGATGAGAAAATTATTTCTAAAGAGCAAAGAATTAATATTGAAATATTGAAATTCTTCCTAACCATTAAAACTAGCTAAAAATCTAGCCTGTACAATTCTTAAAATTAATTAAAAATTCACTTTAATGAAAGTGGATTTTGTGGCATGTGTCCTACATGTTTGTTATACATATGTCCTGCATATTTGTTATGAGACTGTGCATTCATGAGCTAAATATTATCTAAGGAAATATCAGAAATATTAAAATAACTTTAGCTAAAATATTATCCAAAGAGCAGCTCATTGAGACAATGAGAAAGTTAGAAAAAAAAAATTACATGAGGTGTGGGTTTAGGGTTTTTTTAAATTTTGGCAAGCTTTTCCTCAAGAAAGGTAATGAGGAAAAAAATCCCAAACCACAAATATCTGAACGGAACAAGTAACAACATGCCATTTCGATCCCTGAGTTTGGCAGCACTTTACCACAAATCATTCTGTTCATGACTTTAAGCAAACAAACATCTAAGAGGAAAAGACCAAGCAGAAGTGCATCAGGGAAAAGCCATCTTCCAGTCCAGTACAATTTATTCAGTATTTTGTTCAAGACTGTCTATAAAACAGAGAATGATTTTTTAATTCCCATTTCTTTTTCGTTTTCTTCCCCTTCCCCCAGCTCCTGACTATGGAAATATTATTTAATTTAAACTTCTCTTTCTAAAACTGAAATACCTAGCTTATACATTAAAGGAAAGGGACAAATAGTATCCTGGTTAGAACATTAAAACTATCAAATTGAATTGAATATAAAGCTTTAATATTAACTATATTCCTTATCTCCAATCCCTCAGCAATTCTGGAGTGGCTTTTCTTGCCTAACTAACAAAAACACACTAGACTCAAAGGCTTTTGTTGAGCTTAGTCATAATTGTCACACTGTAAAGAAAAGCTTACAAAATAATCTTTAGACCATCAAAAAAATTAACTTGAGAAATAAGATCAACAAGACAATAAGAATTTCTGATGCCTTAAGACTTAGTCTAAGAGCTAATAGGCTTTTCAGAGAAAGACACGTAGAATTAATTGGAAAAAAAATAACTATGGTATTTTGGGGGGCTCAAGTTTATTTTATAATTTTCTATATTAAAAGGAACACAATGACTAGATTTTTAAGGATTTCTTTCAACACGTGTGTCCTCTAAACCACAATTAATAGCGACAATTAATAGCCCCAAATAACTACAGCAGGAGTCAATTCACCAAAACAATATTAAGATATCAGTAAGAAGACAGGAATTCAGTAAGAATTCCATCAGGCTGCTTATCTGTCTGAAAAACATATTTACAACACCAGCACCCCATTCTGATGTTGTTGTCATATTATTCATTCATGGTAAAATTTAAATTAGTGGAGAGAAAAAAGCAATAAATAAGGTCTCTATTTTAAGTAGCGTATGTAACAGGTAAATAACCTTTCAATGGTGTCTCCAAAACTGGAAGAAAAAAGAATCATGAGAAAATATTAAGATGCCAGAAACTTCCTAAGAAAATAGGTAGAGAAAAAAGAAAGGAAAAGGAAAAGGAAAAGGAAAAGGAAAAGGAAAAGGAAAAGGAAAAGGAAAAGGAAAAGGAAAAGGAAAAGGAAAAGGAAAAGGAAAAGGAAAAGGAAAAGGAAAAGGAAAAGGAAACAAACAAAAACCCCAAAACAACCCCCAAACAAACAACTAGCAGTACTCTAAACAGTACTTCTAACTATTATTATTCATAACATTTTTTACACCACTCTTGCTTTCACTTACCACAATACATGGTGGCAACTTTCTAGGTAAGAATTATCTTAATCTTAAGTTTTAAAGTATGTGTTAAAGTATGCTAAATTGTTTCAATATGATTCCTGTTAGTGTATATGCAATTTACGAAATTTTGAAAAAATAGCATCACCTGTGATCAAAATTAGGTTTCTGAAGTAAGGGTTGAAGTTTAGTGAAGAATCAAATATTGATAGCATAGGAATAGATTTTCACCATCTATATAAACTGTATGTGAATGAGAAAGGTTCAAACTAAGAGTGACCAGCAGAATTTTAAAAGCTTTAAGGCAGCCTGACAAAAAGTAATGAGAAGAAATTTTGAGTAGTACAAGTTGTGCCTTGTAGCCCTCTAAGGATCAATGTATCCAGACTGGATACTGAAAAAGCAGAATGAACAAATAAACCAAACAAACCCTAAATCAGCAATAGACAGTGGGTCTTTATCTATTTGAAAGTTACTCCTGGGATTCAAGAGCAGTGATAGACACACTGTCACTAGGAAGAATAGAAAATAACATTTCCCACCGGTAACCTTTATATTTATAATTTATACTTTTAATTTTGGACCCAGACAATGATGAACCAAATGTAGAGGGAAAAAACCCCTAGGACTAGTGAAGAAAATATTTCTTGGATCTGCATCTGAATTACTAATAGTGACTTTGATTTCTAGTGGTTGTCTACAACAAAATCAAGAAGAATCAACAGTTTTGAAGAAGAAATTCTTCAGAGGTCAAAATTTATTTGAATATGAATGGTATTTTGCTCAATATTAGAAATAAATAATCTTTAATTCTTTAGTATTTGGGAAATAGGGAACAGAAATAAATTCAGAAAAGGAAAGATTTGTACATGACTCTACTTTCTAAAATGAGTTATACAAAGTTCTGTTATTGTTCAATTTCAGAATTCTTTAGAAGGCAAAGGCAAGTTTCAATAGGGGAAGGTTCAAGACCAAAATTGTTGCCTAGGATATTATGTGGAGGGTGAATAAAATTAGAATTATCAGGGAGTATAACACTCTGACAGAAATCATCAGCTTCTAGGACTATAAGGATTTTTTATTATTTTGTTTAATTTAATGGGGATTTTTTGAGAAATATTGTGTCATTTTTTGCATTTTGTTTAGGTGTTTTTACCTTCTGCCCAGTTACGCCTCCTTGATCAAGATTAACACCAAAATCATGTAGGTTATTGAGCTAGGGGAGTGGAGAATAAAATGAATAAAGAATCACAAATTTGTTTCCTGAATCTAACTTTCCAGGCACCACCACTTTGGGGTGAAATACTGGAATTAACAACCTCAGAAGTCCAGTTTTTTCCATGTTTTCATATACTGGACTGTTTGAACATATATCTCTAGTGACAATCGCTAGTAACAATCACATATCTCTAGTGACAATCTAGTAACTTAGGCTTCAAAGTTGGTGTTTTGCCTGATTCCCTCAGTTTTGTGTTTGAACCTTTTAATCACTTCTGTGTTTCTTATAAATATTTTACTAACCTAGATGAAACCTGTTTTTCCAGCTTTTTTTTTTGTTTCAGAAACAAAAGTAGAGATAAAAAAAGTGTTCAGAAGAAATCCTATATTTGTAATACAAATTTACTGCTACATCTTTATATCAACACCCCCACTTCCTCTGCCACCCCACCCCTTTTTTAGCAGATATTAGTGTTCAGAGATCTTTCAGAGAGAAACATGCTATTTAGCATAGTGTTATGGGGTTGATAAATCGTAGCACAGCATGAGATTCTCTTTATTTTAAATTCTGGTTAAAATATGCTAATAATTTCAAATGTTCTACTATTAGTGTATCTAATGAAATATATTTTGCATTTATATGAGATAATTAAAAGATGTTTATACAGGGTCTTTTTTTAGGTTAAGATCAAACTCTATCCAGAATTTCATGACTAGCTTGACATTTCAGTTGAACATTAATAAAAACAAGGAGGATACCTTGGTATTTTTGAATGAATGTATCTCTTTACTGACAGATTAGCAGACAAAAACTCTGAGGTATATGAAGGAGCTCGTTATGCTCTTTCGTTTCAAATATAATATAAAGAAGAAGTACAACGTTTGATTTTTCTGCTTTCCAGAACTCACCTGAGATTTTTGTAACAATTAATCAGGTACAAAAGTTTTTGGGAAACTAGGAGAGGCAAGTCTGCCGAATCTATAAGTCATTCTGTGGTAGCGAATAGTCAAAGAACAGTGCAGCATTTTCAAGGTACTGTACTGTTCCTCTGACACTGAGAACGTTTACCTCTGTTTGAAGGTATCACACATCCTTGTGACCCTGATTTTACAGGAAGATGCCTTAGCGTTCTTTGTTTGTTTCTTTACTTTTGTTATTGGTTGGTTTGTTTGTCTTGTTTTAATGCGGTTTCCCTTCATGAATTTTCCTTACCTCATTATATTGTGTTCTATTTTATGCCATCATTTAAGTAATGGTTTTAAGATCTTACACAAATTCATTATTTTTCTTTTCTTTCTTACTTTAGGGGATGATTTTAATGTGTCATTCAAACATATGACACTGGACATTGTTAACAAGAAACTCTTAAAGCTCCTAAAGCCACACAGTAAATATGCTCATGCTTTTGCAATCAAAAAATCAATGTTTTAACAGATGACAGAAGATCAAAACTCAGCTCCTGTAAAATGTAAAATAATGGGATTGTTTATGTGGGAAGATATGCAAATTTGTGAAACAGTGCATGGACATATGTGCAGACAAAAATTTTACATATATTTCACAACTCTGGGCTCATTTTTAGCGCAAGTAACTGAATATGCAAGGAACTTTTCACCTGCACATTTTTGAAAAATTATTGTTACGATAGTGTCTGACATTATTAGACTGATTTTTCAGATCAAAGTCACAAGGAAAGAGCCCACAGGATTCCCTAGATTGATGTAGGGCCTCATTATTTGAAATATGGAAAAAATAATTGCTGCAATGTCTCAGGCAGAGCATTGTATGTGTCTTTCCCATGCTCAAGACAGGAGTTCTAGCTAGGAAGGAGACACATTCATCCTGCCGTTTGCATTATCCCCCTGTACATAATTTGTAAACAAACTAAAGCTGGGGGTTTGGTTTTTTTTTTTTCCTACTCTGTTTGAAAAACCCAAACACAAAGTGTCAAATCACAGCCCTATCACAAAAAAGAAAGACAAAGAAAAGGTGCCAAAGAAGTAGTTGTTGTGGCCAGTCCCACAGACAGCTTCATTTAAATGCACTTACAGTGGGATTTACTTTTGCTTTGTTATTATAGTTTGTAATGTGATTTGATAAGAGCAGTTTCCTCTGCTGCTCACCTCTATCAATGCAGTGCTTGATTAAGTGATTCTTATCAGGTACTATAGGCACATCAACCAACAGGGGTCACATTTACATGCTCAACTGGAAAAGAACTTTTAGTTGTTAAGTGCTCTAATAGTTCACAACCTGCTGTGAAACATATGTGAAGAGACATTAGCCACCTACATGTGCTAGGAATGTAAGGAAGGGTGAAAGACTGTTCTACAAACTGGCAAAATAATTGAAACTTAACGAGGAACTTCTCAAGGCGGAAAATGACCTCTTCTTGCAATGTCACTGAATTGCCACTCTTCATCAGATGGCTCAAAAAATGAAAAAGTAAGAGCACAAAAAGCAAAGCAGTCCTACTGAGATGTATTTTTTACTGAGTATTGATTATCTCTAGCTGTTGGTTATTACATTGTTTCAGTGTAAAATACTCAAAGCAGCATTCACTAGCTGATTTGGCAGTTTTCTTTTTTCCAACAAAGCAGAGATGGAAAGATCTCTTCTTGCATAGACAAAAAGTCATTTTTAGGAGATGCAAGCCAAGTAAAAAAAAAAATCTGCTGCCTTTTGGTAAAATAAACTGGTGAACTCAAGCTCATTTGGAGAGGCACCCACACATTGTAGCCTCTGGTCCTTCCACTAGATGAATTTATCTCAACCTTTGACTGATAGTAAATCCTAACGTGGCTGAAGCGTATACTGTGTTGGCTAAAATTCTGTTAACAAAAGTAAAGTTACTGGAATGTAATGTGCTAGTTTCAACTTGCATGATTTTTCTCAAAGTCTGGTTAGCAAGTCTTATGCTATAATCTACACATGACCACGTTTCTTCTTAAGATGGGTTGTTCATTTAAATCTATGTCACATTAACACAATAGGCATAAACAGAACTTATGGATCCTATTACTGAGTCATTTAAAATGTAAGATGCAATGTACATTAAAGTAAGCATAATCTTGGAGCTGTCAATTTGCTTAGTTTTACTGTATATTGTAATGCATTTTAGATGAGATAACTACAATTAATCATGCATTACATATGTACTTGGCAATTATTAGCTCAGCTAAACTTTGTGCAAGGAAGTTGGAATTTTCATCAAATGTTAATACATTTCTAAGCTCAATTTTTATTCAAGTTTCACCAGTTTGGTTTGGGTTTTTTTTTCCCAAAGTCCTCTTAATAAAATTTAATTTGATAATTCATATAGAATGTTTTATTTCTGCCAGCATGAAGTAAAAATTGATGTAAACATCAAAGGTTCAATATCAGGCTTAGCATGAGAAAGTCTGCTTTGGGCAAATACCAATGTCTCTTTCTGTCACATAACATCTTCTGAAGCAGACCAAAACCAGCTCTGAGAGGATTCAATGCTGTCAGGCTCTCAGCAAAACATCCAAAGGAAGAATGGGATGTTGGTCTTAGGGAATTGGGATGGGGTGAAAAAAAATTTCAGAATCTGGTACAAGTTGTGTATTTTTGGGTGTTACAGAAATTATGTCAATGACTGGGACACAACATTAGTTGTCTTCCACTATTAGGCTGACATTCTTTTTCCGATACTAAGTGTGAGGAGAAAGAGAGAAGTAGGAAGGTTCAAAGCTGAAGGAAGTCACTTTCTGTTTCCTTTCTTAGTCTCCCTGACCTCCTTTTTTTTCCCCGTGATATGGGGAAGAATATTAGCTATCACATGGAAGCATTATTATTATGTATATGACAATAGTGTTTTTTCACTCATCAAATCTGCACAGTCTTTGGAGTCCTTCACTGGATTTTACTGTTGATATAGAAATATGTGTGAAAAGCCCTGGTAAAGGCAAATCTTAAAAAGCCTACGAGATTTCTGATGCCTCACCCTCTAGGCTTGGCGAATTCAGTCATTATTTCAGTGGGAAGTTAATTTGGCAAGATGTAATTTTTGTGTTTTGTTTTGTCTTGAAAGACAGGATGGGTTAAGGATTTCAAAGATGTTATTGCTCCAGAGTAGTGAACAACTCTTCTGTCTGGTCTTAATTAATAATTAGCAGGGAATTGTGGTTGATTTCCACATTTATGTAAATAGGTGTAAGGAGAGGCTTTACTCTGGGTTGTCATATTACAAGAGCAGGGAAAGAATAGTTGTACCCAATTCTAGAGTAAAACACTTGTTAAGATGACAGATGAGTAGATAAAACATCTATACATAATCCAAGATGACAGGGCTGAAATTGTCCCCTGAAATAAATAAAGTATCAATAATCTTGAAAAGAAAATGAGGCTGTAAGATTAGAATCTAAATGAAACCAGGAATAAATCCCAAACAAGGTTGTGAGTATAAAGAATGGCATTCTTCCCCAGCCAGATGCTCTCTTTAGTGATAACAGAGCTGGTATTGAAGAGGCACAAAAAAACTTTCTCAGGTAATTTATCTACAGCTTCTCATCTGGGTGAAACAGGAGAAAAGAGTGTTCTTTCAGATTTGACATTGGGGTAAACACAGGAAATTACTTTCTCCTCTTTTATGTCACCTGTGTATTTAAAAATCTTTGTAGCTCGACAGAAAAAGTAATTTTAATTTGCTTTTGCTTTAGACGGCCTTCTTACAAACAATTATAAAATAATTGGTAAACATTAAAGCACTGTATCTCTTTTGGATGACCTGCAGCAGAAAGCCAGAATACAGGAGCATACCGGGACATATTAGAGTTCAAAAATATTGTCTCAGGTAAGCTTCTGGTCAGCAGTATACACCTGCATCTGCTCTCTGTGATTTGGGAGCCACTAACACACTCTTCGTTTTGGAAGAATTTCTGATGACTGCTGCTAGCCACTATGACACTGACATGGTATTCTTTGACAGACAGCAGAAAATGATGAACATTTCTGACACCTGAGTTTTCCTGAGCTTGTAAGGCCCTGCCCTGGTAGGAGAGATCATAAAGTTTTGATTCCCTCATAAATGAGAATGTTCTTTCTGCAGGGGAAACAGCAATTAAAAATGGCCCATATCTGTGAGGAGCAGTTTACATTTTGACAGAGAATTATACTTCCTTTGGCAGGGATTAAGTATTCAGGGTTCAGAAAACTTGTGTTTCATACTAAAAAGTAATTAAATATATAGCATAATAAAATAAAATAGTTATATCAAAACCAGATAAATTGCTACCCACCAAATTAGTGTTCCAAAATGGTTTGTGCAACCATAGGTTATCATCAGCCATCTTGCTTTCAGACTTGTGACTCGATACTTTCTTTTACTTTTAACTGGACAGACAAATATTACTTCTGAATAGTTTATTAAAACAGGGATACAAATACAAAAGTAAAAATAAACAATGGAAACCGCTATTTATGGACAACTGCCCCAATGTACTCAAGGTCTTGACATTCTAACTTGGTTTCTTACTGGTTTCATGAAATTACAGAGACAAGAAATTTTCAGTACAGCAAGGGGTTAGTTTTACCAAGGCAGGAAGAATTTCAGGTAAATTCATTGCACTTTCCTTAAAGTTGCTCTTGGAAACACTTTGAGTACAGAACAGTAGGTTTTTTAAATTGTATAGAAAATCCATGTTTTAAAGTCACAAAGATCACATTTGCTCTCTGTAAGGGCATAGCAAAATAATCCCAAACAACAAAAACCTATTTCTGGTGGAGCTAAGTGTCTTGTCTGGTTGGCATCCTTTCCCTTCCTCCTTTTGTCCTGAAACAAACAAAAATCCCCTCAATATAAAAGGCATGATCACAGAGTTTGGTAAATGTCTAGAATATTGTCATTATACTGAATAATCTCTTTCATAACTCTACCAACATTTTCACTCTTAAGTCATTCATGTGACAAATACACATCCTTTCCTTTCAAAAGTACTCTGCTATTGGAGTCAGTTGTAAAACACTGAACTAAAACAGCTGTATATCTCACTTTCAGGATCTTACTGGAGTAATAATTATAAAACTTGAGATCTGTTCTCCTTTCCCAAGATGTGCCTCAGCTAATGATTTTGCTTTCAATATTTTCTAAGGTGAAAAGTAGAATCTGACTTTTGTAAGTTGAACAGACCTTAGACACACATTAAGGATTGTTTTTATCACTCTTCTGTTAATCCCATTCCATAAAATATTGCCAATGTTTACTTTTCATTGTTTTGCAGCCTTCATCTCCACTCCATGTAACATTTATGTGGCTTTCTAGAAAGACACAGGAGTATTGTACATGTATTATTATGCTTTTAAGTAACATCATTGAGAAATTATGGAAAATCAAAGTATAGATGAGTATGGATTCAGATAACCTAGTGTTTGTTGTCTAAGCTTACTATGATTTTGGTATCCAGATAAGTCTTTCAGAGGCCAAAGAGTTAAAATTTGCTAAGACAAATAAATATTTTACGTGTATACACATATACAGAGACATACATGCATTCATATATATGTATATATACATTATATTTAGGAAGGAGATATAGTCACAAGCCAAGGATCCTTACTTTTTTTTGTAAAACCTTGAAGGCCACATGCTGCTTATCCTAGCTCATGTTAGACACAGAGAATAGTCACAGAAGAAAATGTTCTGATGCTCCTGTGCTGTGCAGAATCCCTTCCTGGCCAGAGGTCCAGGCATTACTTGGTACCAAGGGAAAGGCAGCTCCTTCCTCTGTGTCACTACAAAAACAGGAAAATCAGTCACCTGGTATTTCTTAATACTTTTCTTTTCTCTTCCTTCCATTCCAAGGAAGAGCTAGCTCTACGTAAAATAGAGAGATTCACCTTGTAGGGCTGGTGGTAGCTTATCAGCTTGCAGGGCAAGCATATCAGTGTCTAAATTACAGAAAACAGAACAACATGGCATTATCAAAAGAAAGAAGAAAGAAAGAAATCAAGAGAAGTGCATTTAAGTCAGCTGCCAAAATATCTTTCAAGCAGTCTTTGAAAGGACTCCTCACTTTATCTAGGCATCATTTATTGGTCTGACTGTAGCTGACAAAGAGTTTATACTATTTTAGAGTATTGCTTCCTTTCTTTTCATAACTTGACTAATTTATCTTTATTGCGTTCACTGCTCATTTCTTCTGTCTCTTCCTACTTTTTCTCCTGAAAGAATAACGAGTAGTATATTTCCTACCTTCTCTTTCTACAATTTTCTTTTTTGCTGCTACAGATGTGGGAATTCTATTACTGTTGTCAAATATAAAACAGGAAGAACTAAGGAGTACTGTGAAAATGGTTTTTTTTTTTAATCTGAAAAGTAAGGAAACAAAAAAACATGTTTTGCAGTGAGACAGAAAAGAGTGTTTTATGAATGGGACAGACTGATGTGGTAAATGGTTGAAAGCTCAAACACGTGCCATGAAATAAATTAATTCTGCTCCTCCACAAGGAATTTTGATAGTCACAGAAATACTGACTCCTGCATCTTTCCCTCCTTGGATGTTTTGATTTAACCCAAGACAGAATCTAAGCACCACACAGCCACTCACTCAAATACCCCCTACATTGGTGGGGTGAGGGGAGGTTTGGAAAGGTAAAAGAGAGATCTATGAGAAACTCATGGCTTGTATTAAAATCAGTTTAAACTTTATTAGGACACATATCCCTGTCCCTAAAATCACTTGAAAATAAATTAATTTTTTTCCACCTGTAGTGCATCTCTTTTCAGGAGATAAGATGTAATTCCAGCCTGTGTCATTGTGATGGAGAAAATGAATGACAGATAGTGTCGGTCTGAGGCTAAACTGTCATCATAGAACTTGAGAAGGATTGGACTGTACAGTCAGGTTTACCAGGACTTATAAGCCTTTTGATGTCTCTGGCAAATCCATTACCAAATTATATATATTACGATGTCTAAAAATTAGCTGATCAAATTTCCAAAGAAGATAAAGTCCATTTTAAGAGTTCTTTTATTTTGACTTTCATTTTTTTTAAATTCAAATTTTTTTAGCTATAATTAAGTTGTATCTTTTTTTTTTTTTTTGCAATAGTAAATCTAAATTCCTATTGAATTTCCTCATGATGCTTACCACAATGCCTTTTATTGTTATTATTGTTTGAGTCCTTTTTACCCACAAGTTCAGCAAGTTCACGGATTATACAAAACTGGGAGGAGCTGCTGACTCCCTGGAAGGCAGAGAGACCCTGCAGAAAGACCTTGTCAAACTGGAGAGATGGACAACCACCAACTGTATGGAGATTAAAAAGTACAAGTGCCAGATTCTGCACCTGGGATGGGGCAAGCCTGGATGTACAGACAGACTGGGGAATGAGAGCTGGAGAGCAGTACCATAGAAAGGGACCTGGGGGTCCTGGTCAGCAGCAAGTTGAATTTGAGTCAGCAGTACCCTGGCAGCCAGGAAAGCCACCCCTGTCCTGGGGGGCATCAGGCACAGAATCGCCAGCTGGGCAAGGGAGGGGATTGTCCTGCTCTGCTCTGAAATGGGGCAGCCTCACCTCGAGTGATGGGGGCAGTTTTGGGTGCCACAATAAAGATATTAAGCTATTAGAGACTGCTCAAAGAAGGGACATGAGGATAATGAAGGGTCTGGAGGGGAAGCCATATGAGGAATGGCTGAGGGCACTTGGACTGTTCAGTGTGGAGAGGAGACTGAGGGGAGACCTCATCTCAGTCTGCAACTTTGCCGTGAGGGGAAGAGGAGGGGCAGACACTGATTTCCTCTCTTTGTTGACCAGTGACCGGACTTGAGGCAACTGCATGAAATTGAGCCAGAGGAGGTTTAGCCCAGATATCAGGAAAAGGCTTTTTACCCAGGGAATGTTTGGTTACCGGAACAGGCTCCCCAGGGAAGTGGTTAGAGCCCTAGCCTGACAGACCTCAAGAAACATTTGGACAACACTCAGGCATATGGGGTTCCTGGGGATATCCAAGAATTGGAGTCAATGACCCTCATGGATCCCTTCCAACTCATCATACTCTATAATTCTCTGATTTTCCAAGTTGCTTAAAATTTTTTCTTTCTCCGAGCAGACAATATCCAGTATGTAAGTCTTTAGGCTTTTGGATATGGAGAAAAATCTGCAGACAGGAATGGCAGAGTAACCTGCAACACTGCTGTCATTCCAATACCATCTCTACACACAGGAGAATATTCTGTTCTGGCAAAGCTTGATTTAAAATTCTTTTGATGTTTTGTAAAATTTGTGGCAACACTTAAAAAAGCTAGAATTTGAATCAATAACTAAGTATTATTTCACTAATTTGATAACTTGAAACAAGATTTTAAAAATAAGTCATCATGTTGGTTTTCAGTGTTCCTCCTTAGTTCCTCACTGGCTTTAAATATAAACTCTTAGAAAATTAATTTAATATTTCTAGCTAGATTAATAAGCTATTAAAATTACATACCTAAAAATTAGTTTTTAAAAAATTGTTTTAAATTTAAAATTTTTAATTATTTTAAAATTTAAATTTTTAAATATTTAAATTTTTAAATTAAATAAATTTAATTTGAAGAAACTCCTTAGCCAAAATTTCTCAGACTTAAAAATTCAACATTTGGGGGTTTTTTAAGTTGGATTTGAACATAGTGATTGGAGAAATTGAGACATTTCAAGAGACGCAAGTATATTTTATAATTTGTAGAGATCTATTTTGCCAATTATGTCATAGTAACAGTGACTTATGTAATAACTCTGGATTATTAATCTTTTTTTATCTCATACTTTCCCTTAAAATTCCAAGCTACACTATACTTTGTAGGTGCTTTTGGTAGCCTCAGGAAAAATAATGATGGTAATGATTTTCTTTCTGTTTGTTATCCAGTGGATGTATTTGCACTGAAACAATAGGTCAAATCTGACAGAGGTAGAACAAAGTAGGAAATATGTTACATATTGTCCTTGACAATGCCAAGAATTCTGACATACTCTGACTTTAAATTTTGTGATTCAGAACTCCCTGCACTTTTCTTAATCAAAATGTCAGTGTTCATAACTGTATGTTTCAACTTTAGCATCTCTCTCTTTTTGGCATCTAATGCTATTCATACTTTCAGCATTAATTCATGTTTAATACCATTAGGTCTGTATGTTAATATTAAGCAAATGTAGTGTAACCATATGGTATATTTACAAGAAGGATTATTTATATTTCTTAATAAATATCAAAGAACCAAATCTAATAATTTTGAAAGATTACTAGGAAGATGAGTAGAAGATGAGTAAAATTCAAATATAGAGAAAGGACAACAAAATACAATCCAAAGCAATTTTAGAGAGTTACAGCTATTCTTGTTGGTTGACAAATATTAATGTTTGCAAATTTCTGTAAAAAAGACAGATAGGTAAAAGGTCTATATTGTTATTATGGATGTGTTTAAAACTCAAATCTAATTCAGGTGCTTATTTAGTACTATCAAAAGAGGTAGTCAGAGAAGAACTTTCTTGTTATGTTTGATTGGAATATGATAAAAAGTTATTTCATTGCTTTAGTGTTGTTTGGATTTCTCCCTGAAATGCTCTGTAATTTTCTTGCAAAGCCTGACCTATGTTTCAGAAACCATAAAATTTCTTTTTCCTCGTGAGTTCCAAGAGGAATTCCTCATTCAGCAAAGCTGTTTTTTTCCTTTGCTTACTAGATTTGCAATATGAGGGAGTTGTCTACTCCTGTGCTTTTAAAAAGCAGTTCTCAAAAACAGATCAGTACTCATGGACTCCCAAGTCCCCATAAACAGATTCCCAGAGGACACTGCTAAGTAGCTGCTTAAACAGATTAATGTTTGCTCTCTTGAAATCTAGGATAACAACTCTTCTGATCTCTTTCCCCCTTACAACAAAGATTTTTAAACTCAGCCACCTCTTGATCACTGTGGCCAAGACTGCCAACCTACCAGCACATCTCCCACAGATCCTTCTGTATTCACGAGTAACAAGTTGTGGAGATCACCTTTTCTAGTTGCCTCACTAAATACTTGTGACAATAAATTATCTTCAATGAATTTCAGGAATCTTCCAGACTTGCTTGAAACAGCAGTATAGTATTTCCAGCTGATGTCTTGGAAGACGAAAACTCCCATAAAGAACAAGGGCTACCAATCCAGAAATTTCTCATGATTGCTTATAAAATACCTCATCAGTGCTGGCCTGGTTATTGGTCACAGACACACACTACAATACCTGCATTGTTTTCCATCCCTTATTTTCTATCCAGAAGCTTTCAGTCATGTAATCTTTAACTGTTGGGGCTGCACAGTCAAAATTCTCCCTTGCATATAATGGAATTCCTCCACTTTGCCTGCCTTGCCTGTCTCTCTTGAAGGAGCTCTCCATCCCAGTGCTCCAGTCACGGGAGTTATTCTACTAACTCTCATTAATAAAAAGGCAATAACAGGTTTTTTACCAGACCAACATTTCCAGTCCAATTTATTTGATTCTTATATTATATGCTTTGGTGTATGACTGTTTTAGATAGGTTTCCAGAGTAAATGTATAGATGGTCCTATTAGCATTGTCACCCTGGTATGATGCCATGCCAACCTTTCACTTATGTTTAGCTCTCCTGATGGTATTTTCCCCATTAAGTGTAGTTTGAAATCCCATTAATCAGTTCTTCCAGCTTACAAGCAAAGGTACATTTGCCCCATTGGGACAGATGAATCCCATCAGGGCCCGGCACATTTTGCACATGAAAGTCTCCTCTATTTTTATCAAAATCAAAATTCTGGAAGAGGCACCAGTCCTGGAGCTGGTTTTTGATGCACACCTGTGTCTCCCAGTGTCTCTGCCCATTAGTGGAGGATTGAGGAAAACACCACCAGTGCCTCTGAATCATTTCTCCCAGGTTCTGGGAATCTCTTTTGATTGACCCTAGATTTCTTATTGCAACATAACTTGGACCAATGTAAAAGAGCAGGAGTGTGTCATAATCCAAAGACTGTGCTGTGCTCATCAGCTGTCTGGTGACAGCCCTGATTTGGGTCCCAGTGAGAGAGAAATCTTCCCTAGAAACATGGTCCAGTCTGCAGACGGATGCACATTCTGCTCAGGTGGTAGCCACCTATGACCATAACTCAACCCTTCTTCTCATGGCTAGACTTAATGCAGCTCTCTTCACAAGGGGCTGGTTAATCTGATCTTGGTGAGAGTACTTACACAGATTCCTCCTTTTCTACCTTGTCATGCCCTTCCTCGACCATTCACAGAGCCTAATACCTAATCTGTAGAGGTATCTGAGAGAGTAAAGAGGTAGCTGCACACACTAATTTACGTCCACTTCGCCTTATCCCTTAGTAATACCATCTTCATCCTGACACAAAACAGATACTGGGCCCACCCATGTTGAATTGACTTGTGTGTGTCAGAAATGTCAGAGCACATCTCCATTGATATATCTCCTTCTCAGACTCTGAAGTACTTGTCAGTCTGCCTCCTTCTCCCAAAGCCCAGCCACCAAGCAGAACACTTCATCTACCGGAATGCACCTCCCAAAGGTGTTCCTCTGGTTATCCTCCATCTCCAGCCACACCCTGAAGTCTGAAGTCTAAGTGGTTGCATGCCCTGACAGGTGCTTTGTCTGTGTGTCTGTATTGGTTCTAGAAGCTCTGGAGATGGAGAGGACGTTTTTTTTTTGCTGGCGATCACCACGCTGCCACATAACTGCCTGCTGGAAGATACGCGTGTATGCATCTATTAAAACTAGCTGGGCTGATATTTTAATCCTGTTGAAATCATCTGTATGATGGGTGCAGGCTGATTCCCTTGCTAGCTTGTACAGTAAATGGGTCTGGTCTGAGCAGCTCAAGGAAGAGCCCCAGTTTAGCTCTTCATATCCTCATGTATGCCTCATGTTGCTCTCTGCCACTGCTGCCACTGCTGCTCCTCACATTGCCCCAGCACAGCATTCCTTGCAGTTTGGTGAAGCATCTCTTGAAAAGAACTTTGAAACACATGTTTTAGTGGATAAAAAGACAAATTTTAAGATTCTTTCATGGCTGGAAATATCTGTGATAGAAGGCATTATATAAAATTTCAAAGGTATTGATACCAATTAACAAATGGTGCAATTATATAAAATATAGCATTACTCATTGCTAGGTGAGTAAGAACTTCAAACAAGATTTATTTTCCAGAATATGTGATAGCCCTTCTCACATAGGAATTGTTTCTGAGGTGACATTTCCTGTTGTTTTTTTTTAAAGTATGAATGCAAAGACAAGTGAATTTTTGGCTGCCATCTTGTGTGAGAGGATGAGACCACTCACTATCAGAAAGGCAGCACAAACCGTAAGTGCTTTCCTTGACTGCCTTTTTTCAAACTGTGAAGAGATGATTTGTGGTCAGAGCACCAAAAACGTACTTCTAGGAAAAAAGCAAAACAAGAGGCATAATACATAAATTTATAAAAATAACTGCATTGTATTTATACTGTGATTTAAAGACATGAGGGGTCATTTCTGATTGTCGTATGACAAAAAAGGTGTTATTGTTGCAACTCCTTAATTTTACTCACGGTCTTTGTGATTTCAGACATGTGCGTGAAACACAGTCTGTAAAAGTGTTTGAGAATGGGTATTTAAATGGCAATCCAGGTCATGGCTTTATTATCACTGCTGAGCTACTTGTATTGTCACTGCCCATGAAGCAAAGGAGGCAGCTAATTACAGAGGCTGAATGATAAAGTTATGCAACAATTAACAGAAGGCAGAACGGAAATGTGTTAGCAGGACATACATTTTTGTGTAATGCAGCCTAGCAAGAAAAAGGTGACAGAAAATTACTGCACGATGCAACATTACCTTCCACCTCTCATAACACATGGGTTTGCATATCCCTCTGGCATCTCCTTTTGCATCACACTCTCTTTTGATCAATCATACCGGCAAAGAGATCGATTAGATATGCAAACTTGAGCTGAAAAAGGAAGGCAAGCACAGGAATGGAATATCGACCTGTGTCTACCTGCCAGTAGACTAACAACATGTTCTAATTAATTTTTTTTTTAATTCAAAGAAGCGACTGTGGGCAAGCTTCCAAGGCCCATAGGCAGTGCAGATTGAGGCAAGATTTTTGCCACTCAGAATGTTGTTCTTGCTGCCCATCAATCTCTTAGACTCTTCCTGTTCTATTTTCTTCTTAGATTGATCAAAATTGCATTAGACAGAAGAACAGATTGCTGTGCATATAGTTTAAAAAAATAGCTGTAAGATAATCTCCAAAGGCATTTTAGATTGAATAAGTAATTTTTTGTGACAATATTTTCATTATTACAGACTATTCTAATTTCATCTTTCAGGAAGATTGAAAGTGAGCTCTTGTAAAACACTACTATATGGTAATCCAGCAAGAAGCCAATGCATAAATTCAGTTTTCTTTCCAAAGGGATAAACTGTTGACTATATAAGCTGTACCATACAACTGTATAATTCCCTTAGTTTTCTAGGTTCTCCAACTGTGATCTGCTAAAAGACAAACAAACAAAAACAACAAAACAAAAAAGAAAATAAACCACCACTCCCCTCCAAAGATATAAGTGCAACAAAAAAATTACAACCATTAACAGGGGGAAGATGTGATCCTGCTTTTCTCTGTATTGTATTCATGAATCTTCATAACCTCATGTAAAAGTATAAAGATCTAAAAGGCTGCACAGACCATGTACTGAAACCTCACAAATTATGCTTGTGGTGCCTTCCAAACTAAATTCTCACATCATGATTTTTCACAGTTGAGAGGGTGATAATTAAGTCATAGTGAATGAAGAGCAATTAATTGAGTTGTTCATCCTACTTGTCCTGTCATCTAGCAATGGATATGATCTAATCCACAATTCTTGTGGAGAAATAAAGGAAAGAAAGTAGGTAGCTTTTTTGTTTTTAATGAGAAGTCAAGCTACAATGTAGTTAATACTGACCACTATTTTGCTGGAATGAAGTATCATCAGTTGACTTAAGATGAACAAGATATTTTATAAAACTGATAGCACAGTGAGCCTGCTGCAAGGATGAAAGAAGTATCATGCATTATTACAATATTATTGAATTGTGACTTATTGACAGACTAGTACAATATGAATCATATTCAACAAATAATGAATTTGGTTTTCTGCTTGTAAAGTACTTGACAGCTAGCTTAATTTGTGCTGATCTATTTGTCCAATAAATAAATAATTAAAGGGAAAAGATGAGAAAATGCCAGTCTGAGTTTGTCTTAAAATCTCTGGTAGTAGCAGCTAAACTTTAAAAATTTACACTAACAGTAATAAGATGACCTGCAGCAGTGCATGCCTGCAAGTTTTAGTGATTGAGAGACCAGCCACAGGGGGCTGTGACAGCCTGAGCTGTTGAGGTCATGGAGAGCTGTGGAAACCAACCATGAGCCCCTGTGGTTGGAGAAATTATGCATGCACCGGACCTGAAGATCACTGGCTCTGCTCTCTCCCCTGCCCCTTTCCCTATATGGATTATGTTCCAGAAGTTTCTCCTTTGTTCTCCTGAGTTCTGTGTATTATTGCTTCTTTTGAATTTTGTACCCTCCCCCCTTACAAGATTATTGGTTTGTACCCCTTTCCCTCTTCCCTCAGACTCTCCTGGTTGGTCCTTCGGGGCTAACCACGCCCCTTCTCCCTCCCCTTGAAAACCCTTGTAACAGTCAGTTTGGGGCTCGCAGCCTCCAGACTTCCAAGCCCTTTGTCAGCTCCTGTTTTCCATCCCCTTTCACTACCCCTGGACCTTCACCTGAAGACCCTAAATAAAATCCTTGGAAGACCACAGACTGCGTGCCACACATTCCTTCGTCCTGTCTTGGTTCCTGCCTGCCTCCGTGCCCCCGGAACTCCACAACCTGGCCAGTGAGCTTTGCTGCCGGGGCACGTCCGGCGTGTGCACAGCGCAGCAGCTCGCCCTTTCATTGTGGCTTCGGGGCTTGCTGCCGGACCAGAGACCGAGTGAAGCCACAATGACCTTTTTTGGTTTTGACTTAGTTTTGTTTCATTGGGTTTGGTATTGGTGTCCCCCTGCATCTTATCTTTCAGTGACTACTTACTATTCAGTGTTGAAAACATCTATTTCTGGTTTACGACAAACATTTGACATCAAATCCATGTATTTGGCTGAAAGAAGCAAACCAGTTAAAAATACTTATAAATTCACGATTGCTATTCCTAGTACATATAATGAAATTAAAATAGTCTAAATGTATTCCAATTGTTCTCAGTTTTTTCCTCAATGTCCTAATAAGTTATCTTATGAAAAAATATTAATGTTAACCTAACACCCTCAGATATTTCATATTTACATGTTCATAGATTACTGGAAGCTCATGAAGAAACATGTATCAGGAAGATTATTGACTTTTCATTCTCTGTTTCTTTAGCAAATTTAATTTTAGAGGAAATACAATTCTAAATAAAATATTTTAGCAAGTTTATTAGCTTGTAGGTATAAAAGTGCTTGACTTCCTTTTAAATATGGTAGAATGTACTAAAACATTCTGGGGAAATGTTGCTGTTTAAAGTCTTACTGGTGAAACAGGACACATAAATCAAAAAAGAAAGGAATCTTCTTTGACTATGTAGATGAGCTACCAGATTGTGCTTTCTCTCATCTTTTACCAATATGTCTGAAATAATTTACTTAAGAGTGTACTAGCTGAAAACAAATGTCCAATTTGTTTTTTAAAATTAAAAGCAAATAATAAATAGTATTTGTTTTCCATTGTCTCTGGTTCAAATATCAAACCTGCTGACTACAAGTGCAACAAGAGAAGGTTGTTGAGAAGGGAAGGAGAAAGAGTAGAAAAAACATGCAGAATGAAAGTCTTTGGAATGAGGCTTGAATTCAGAAAACTAAAGCAGAATGATAATATATATGATTTCATAGATCCCACTTCTCATCTATCTACAAATCACATGTTTGTGTAAGAACAGCAGTCATATTATTTTAAAACAAAGGAAATGCAAATTTGCATAGAAGGTAAGACAGACTGTTCATTCTAAAGAAGGAGACAATGTTTCTGTTCAACTGGCAAATGTATATTTCTGGAATATGGGCCACACAGGAAAAGCCTTGGGGAAAAAATAGTGTATGGGAGGATGGTGGTGAGAGAGGAATGTTGATTTGCAAATGCTCAATGAATCTATGAAAAGTTCTGTTGAAATACTTTTTGCATAAGTTATTTTCTATCAGCTGAAGTCCCTCAGCAAATGTTTTGTTTCATGTCAATCTACAGACCTTTCACTTTCAGCCAGTGAAGACTAGATGAAATTTTATTGCATCATAGAAGATGTAATCCATCTGGGAAATCTGGCCCAACCAGAAGTTTGAGCATACAAAGCATTTGCGCAATAAATCCCACGTCTCAGGACTGTGGCCTTCTATTGGAAAATACTCTGTGTCATCATGTTTGGAGAGCTATTTTTTATAGACAAAATGATGAGATTTTCCACAGGAAGCAGACATTTTTCACACAAACAAGAATTACTCTGCTGAAAACCAGTTTTCTGTCAAAACAATTTTAACTGAAAACTTTGAGCCATCTGTTTCCCATCATCACAGTGAGCAGAATTTGGAGTAGCTTGGTACAGTGTACAGGCAATTCCAAGTGAATTTGCTTGTACCAGCTGGTACAGACCAACTAACAAATATGAAGAGCAGGAAATTCAGTAGGACTCGGTCAAGCTATTATAACTAACTCCATATTTTAAATAAGTTCACTAGCCAGAGTAAATTACATTTTCTTCATTTCTATCAGCTCTAGAAAAAATTCAGGTGTCTGTTATTCATCTGTCCACTTGACAGTATTAATGGAAGGGGGGAAATGGGGGTTATGCTATGTACAGTGGGCACATCTGTTCCAGTAACTAAATTATGGCCTATGCAGTAAATAAGGTGATCCAAACAAGACAAACCATCTGTGTTTCTTACAGCTTGTTTCCTTATTATTTTATTGCACTCTAATGTGTGCCCTAAAAAGTAGGGTTTTTTCTCTTTATGTGGTATATTACTTGCATATACTGTAAACATAACAATGTTCAGTGAATGTGATGTCAATTGCATCTGTTTGCATGGTTCAGGGAAAAATGTATATGATCTATTTTGAAGAATTTAGAGGGAAAAAAAGTAGTATTGGAAAAGATGCTTGGTAATAAAATAGAATAAAGCTGCTTTTCTATATCAAACAATAGATTTTATAACTCTAACCATGGAGTTATAGTCCTGAATGGACTTTTGATCCTTTTTGAAAGTAAGATAAGTACGAATGAATAAACATTTTTAAATACTTGAATAATTTTTATTTAGATCAGTTCAACAAACTCCCTCTCTAGCCAGTTTTATTGTTGTCTAACTCTTAGTCAGAAAGATTTATCTAAATCTTAATGAAAATATTTGTTAGCAAATAAGTTGTCTGCCATGTGAACAAAAGTCTATTTTGCGTATATATCTATGCTAACAAGACAAATCCTTCCTGAAATAAAAAGGAAGATAATGTACATATGGATGACTAACCCAGATGATTTAATCTATGAGAAATTGCCACACCACATAGATAAGAAAAATTAAAGAAAAATCAAACAAACCAAGCAAAAAAACCCAAAGAACCAAAAGTGATTTTGCAAATCCTGCCTAAAGTGGCTTGCTAAAACAACCGTAATGTAAATACCTACCTTTGGATATAATAACAGGGAAAGTGGAAGAGTGGGATAACAGCAGTGAAGAGGAACAATCTAGGAGAGAAAAGAAAGTGAAAAAGGACATATAAAGTGGCACAATATATCTAATCAGTGGTTCCTGCAGTCCTGCACCTGACCAATGCACTTTGAAGGACAATGAGCCTTTTGTTTACAGTGTACTCATATATGGCTTTCCTCTTGAGTAATAGGAGCATGGGATTTTTTAATGCCTTGTCATTGGTGTGAGAACTTCTGATAACATAGCATAGCATAACTGGAGCTAAAATTCTATTTCTTCCCTGTTCCCTGTAACCATTATTGCAAGTGCAGATACCTTTACTGGACAGAAAGAATAATTAATATTTACATTCTTCTTGCAAAACTTATATAAAATAGAAG
Source organism: Entomyzon cyanotis (assembly GCA_024500445.1). Lineage (NCBI taxonomy): Eukaryota > Metazoa > Chordata > Aves > Passeriformes > Meliphagidae > Entomyzon > Entomyzon cyanotis. The sequence continues at coordinate 1,766,408 of JAKEPQ010000765.1, read as the reverse complement.
TCTTATATATTTCTATATATGAAATTAGGAGTCTCTGCCATCCTTTATAGGCTTCCTTACTTTTTGATGATCTTTTTTACCTTTTCTTTTTTTACCTAGTTCAACGTTTCGTCACAGTTTATTTACAATCTTCTTCTTCTACACGTGTTTCATTTCTTTGGACTTAATTTTGACTGTCACTAAGCTATGGTGTCCAAATAGAGTACTGTAACTCCAGCCCTGTTATACTGAATAAGATAAGTAAAAAGAGAAGGAAAAAGAAAAAAAAGAAGTGTCAGGGTTTTGTTTACATCCCTTTAAAAGGAGACAGTGTTCTGTAAATACTGTGTCTTTACTCAGCCTCCTTGGACTATTGCCTGCTAGACTCTTCCTATCGTAAGTTTTCCTTCCTGGTTTTGGGTCTGCCCTGACAGCAATCACATTTTGCAAGATATACATGTTAATGAAACTTATTTATTCTGCAACACCACCCACCACAAAAATGCCTTCAGTCTTTGATCTATTATGACTCCTGTTCCTGTCTCTTTAAACACATTTCTTTATGCTTTGCTATCCAGTTGTTCTGCTTTCTTATTTGTGAATTTGATTTCTCTTCTGAGATGTGTTTTGCATTTGTCCTAAATTACCTTCTTCACTTTTAGTGTCAGTTCACTTCTTGAGTGAAAAGCAAAGAGTTCTTACTGGTGGAATAAAATGTCATTCTTTGTACTCAACCTTTGAAAATTACTCATTGACTAAATTTTCAATGAATTCCGTTATTTTATCATGATCTTTCTCTTGTCTGTGTAGAAAAAAAAATATGTGCCCAATGTCTTGCTAATTCAAGATATAAAAGATCTACCCTTTGCTGAGTTAATAGTTTAGACATTGAAGTAATGGGGTTTATTGCAAGACTTTATGATGCTTTGGAAGGGACATTTCTTCTCTTAAAAGTATGAAAAACCACCTATAAAAAGATGTTTTTCATTTTCTGAGCACATTGAATCCAGCTTGCAGTACTTTAGTTCTTTTATTTTATTGAAGTGAATATTAAAACAGTCAGGATGGATCAGTTAGTGCAGAGCTGATCCCACAGTTAAAAAGGGCTAAAATTGCAGGAAAAAACCGATAATTTGAATGTGCAGGTAAGGAGAAAGAAGAGTGTATAGGCTAACTCTCCCTTGGTCAGTATGCAGCTCATTCTACAAGACGATGGTATGAGGAATTGATGATCCATATCCTTGGTTTCTTCTTGTGTATACAGGTTCACTCAGAATAGCCTGTGTCAGCTTACCAGCCAGATGGGGCAGAGTATCCTGACTGCTCAGGTGTGTTCCTCCATTAAAGGGGTAGCATATGACTTCTCTACTGAATGGTATAATTAAGCAGTGTACACATAAGCAATGCATGGTTGATACATTATACATTAGTTTGACATGTACTTGACTATAAATTGGTGTTTTGTCTGGTTGACATGAAATAAACACCTGCTAGGGAGCTGTGACTTGATTGTATTAGAGCATACTGTCCAAGGGTACTCCTCAAAACTAGGTCTACACAGATATGTGATGAGTGACTAATGCTTCTGTATTCTGAGAAAAACTCTAAATATTAAGTGCAAGAAAACTTGGAGCTGGTGGGTCTCATAATGCAGGAACTCTGCGCAGCACATCAGGGTCTGTAAGAAGGGTCTCATCTGATACTGCAACAGTCAGCGTTCCCAGATGCAGAAGGCATGTGAGATGTTATTGTCTTTCCTATAATTTCCATCCTTTCTTCAATAGCTATTTAGCTAGCTTTGAATATCTATGCCTTTCTCACTGAGGAGCCAAAATAATTGACAGTGCCTCAGTGCAAAACAGTCTCTCAGAGACTCCTGAATAAATGCTCTCTTTAGAGTATAATTTCCTTCAGTAAAAACCATGCACTCCAATATGCTTTCTTAAAATTCTATTACCAAGATGAATTTAATTAAAATTTGAAATATTTCCCATAATAAGAAGAATAGCACATGTGCTGTGCAGGTTTCAAGACCTCAGTTTAACAACAATTTAACAACAATTATGCCATGCTGATGAAAGAGATGGTATTTTCATATCATGCTTTCACTCCTTCATGGTCAAGGAACACTCGTGTTTCCTATGAATCTGGGATAGCACTTCGACAAAGCAGAGGTGCTGATGCAGCCTGAGATATAAATTGAAACAGGGATTTAAAGTTCAAGCAAGGTCTTTGTCTGAGGCATTAAAGGCTAGAACATGGAAAACTCTGCTAAATAAAGCCACAAATGCCACAAGTGTTATTTATGGTCTAAACTGTGGTGAAATATTTTGTACAACTGAGCATCATATGTTGGCACATTAACTGCAGCTAGTTATGTTAGTATGCCAACACAAAGCACCATCATGGCCCTCTAATAATATTAGATAAAATCCAGAAGATACTCCACTTGTCTCCTCCTTTTCAAAAGTGTGGTTTGAAAATTAATACAGAGGTAATGTCTTTTGATGAAACTAGATTGGCATGATCTGTTAAGAAGTTTGAAAATATCAGAAAAATATTAATATTCACATTAATGAAATAAATACCTTTCTAAATTTTAGTTGTAGCGGCTTTTCTGCATATTTGATGGGTTGGTTTTTCAGAAAAAGCCTCAACAAAATGTTCTTTTTCTGATTTTATTTGTCAGCAAAGCTGCACACAGAACTGGGATTCTTACAAGCAGTGATCATCTGTCTGTTGCTGCCTTGAATTGCTTGGGAAATTTATTTGCAGTTGACTTCTTTTTGTTTTCTATTTCCAGGGCCCATCCCAACTCAGGGTGGTATTGTGACCTTTCCAGAACTCTCCCTTTGCCTATAATTAGCCCTGCCATGCTTAATTTGCATCTGTTCACCAGACCTTTTCCATGCTTCATAACCTGATCAATTCAAAATATCTTCCTTCCTTCCTTCCTGCCTTCCTGCCTTCCTGCCTTTCCTTCCTTTCCTTCCTTTCCTTCCTCCCTCCTTCCCTCCCTCCCTCTCTTCCTCCTTCCCTTCCACACCCTTCCACACCCTTCCTGCCTCCTGCCCTCTGCCTGCCTTCCTTCCTCAATGAGATTTCAAGCCCAACGTGGGCTAGAAGTGTTGGTAAGCCCATCAACAAAAAGGACCTGCAAGATATTCAGGGCTGCTAAAGAGGACCCCCTTCAAAATAGATTTAAAGTTTTGGTTTCGGGTAGCTATTGGGAATATTGATGTCAAATAAGTACTATAAATTGGCTAGGTTTTGGTCACACAGTTCAGTATGTTCTGAAAATATAAGAATAAAAATTATGTATTCTTTATTTCCTTCTATTTCCACTGAATATCGAAAAAACCCCAGACATGCAGCTAATATTGTCCCTCCTTACTTTACATAAATACAATTTTTAGCTTTGGTGATGTAGTTGCCTAACTTTCAGGGGGTTGAGATGTGCAGATGGGTGAGAGGCATCAGAAGAAGGAAATGACACAGTTGTAATCAGCCATCAATAAGGAAACAACATCAAATATTCACAAAATAATCTTTAGAACTGCTTCAATTTCCAGTCGCTCTTCTAATCCCATTGTATCTGCCTCTAAAAGAAACTTTCAGAAGATCCCATAAAATTGCCAGATGTTGAAATCATATCTGAAAAACATCTTTCCTATTCACATATTGAAATGAAGAACACAGAATTACATAAAATTAAAAATAAATAAAATTACATTAACATTTAACTCATTTCCAGCAAAAAGTAAAACAGTTTCCCATCATCCCTAGTTTTCTCTTTTAGCCATGTCACTTTCTTGGATCTAATATACTTCTAACTTGTATGTAATACATACACTTGTAATGTAAAGAATTTTTTCTAATTTTCAGCCACATTGACAGGTACTGATTTTACAGAATTTTACTTAGTCTTACAAATGCCATGTCTTCACATTGCTTCACTCCTACATAAATCATTTCTAGAGCCATTAAGAAAAAGTCACAAATGGTTCATTTTTATTAAGTAGATGAACTCAAATGTAGTTCCATGAAAAGAAGTGAAGTGAGAGAACCCTGAGATTTGCTAATTGGGTTAAGTCAATTCAGTCACCCTTTTATGAGCTGGTACATATCATTAGAAATGTTTTTAAATGGTGCAGTTTTGCTAGCACAAAGTAGAGGAGTCAAAAGGATGACTTTAGCAGTGAGCCTGAAAGATAATCACCACAATTCAGAAATTAGAAATATAAATCATCTAAGAAAAATGGTCCCGTAATCTGGTGAAACTGTGGCCTGTTCATATTAAAGAATGTTGATTAAGAGCTAACTAAGCCTGGTACAAAACTTGTAAAAATAACTCTTACTGACTTCATTAAGCTTTAGATCAGATTTCATGATCTTAAGATATGGTTTCAGTGATTCTGTATCATATATTAAAAGTTTTAATCAGAAAATCCAATCTGCAAGTAACTTTCATCTGGTAACCCGAGACAGCATCTTGAAAATGGATTAAAATAATAGTCTAGCATTACAGTGTGCTGAGTCAATCCCTGAAAAAGTGTTGTAAGAACCGCTTTATTTAAGTAGTGACTTGACTTCAAATGGCTTCATTTCTGTGGAGTCTAAATTTGCGTGCACAATATTCTGGGGCAAAATACAGGTGTTGAAAAGTGAGGCACTGGTTCATCTAGTGAATTGACAGTAGCTAGAAAAAGAACAGTGGATTGAAAATGTTTCCTTAAGTTCAATGACTGCTGCTACATGGGAGTGTGTTTCACATGCCATAGATCACAGACAGCGCAGACAACTAGACAAGTACAGCACATATGTTTTTTATGGTTTTAAATTCATCTCCAACTGCATGTAATATGACAGCTTTTCATTTGTAAAGATATGTTAAATACCAGGTCAGAACAAAAAAGGAAACAAACAAGAAAGCAAGAAGTAGAAATAACCCCAAATCTTTGAAAGTAAGCACAATAACTGTGTTATTTTGCTTTTCAGTTTGAGTTGTTTTGAAATTGAAATGTATTCTCTCAAAATGGAGATAATAATATTCTTTCCCTGAGCTAGCCAAAGCATTTAAACTGGGAGGTGGAACAATTAGTAATGCAAAGGTCCAGAGCAATATTTAAAGCTAAGGCATTAAGCAAGCAAAAATTAGTCTTTAACTGTGGTCTCCCTTCTGCCAGTAATGTGAAAATTCGGAGCTGATTTCTCAAGAATGACTTGGAAGATGTGGGTTCACTCATTTTCATTGAGGCATTTTAAAGCTTTATAATGAGATTATTGTAGCCTGAGTCTAAAAGCAACTTAGTATGAGAGTGCTGAATATAAAACACTATGAAAAAGGAAATTTATTTGATAAAATAAAAAGAGAAGAAATGTAAGGTAGGTCTGAATTGCCATGCCATGATTTCTTCTTCTGCCCTTTAAAATAAAGAACTATTGTAATAAGAAACAATATCACAAAAACAAAGTTCCTCTTCTTCTAGCATCTCTGTTTTTTAATTACCTTATTATATTTTGTTAGTACAGAATCTCATTAGGATTGTGGTTATGTTAAAAGCCTCACATACCAACCATATATAATAATCTATCAATCTACAGGGGAAATTTCTTTTAAGTTAGGCATGTATTCTTAATCGTGTTGTATACATACAGTGCAGAGATATTTTTGGATCTTCATAGGTTAGTATACTGAGGCAGTACTATTATTTTCGAAGTAATACCCTTCCCTTTACTTTACATTTCTTCAGAATTGACCAATCATATGAACCCTGCAGGAGTCTTTTTAATGCCCTGGGACCCATATATAGAAGTTGGTACACAGAATCTCTCATCATCTGGGTGGAGATATTGAAAATATTTGTCCATCTATCATTTTGTTGAAGGAAAGCCTGATCAGGTTTTACTCTTTGAAGGACAAATGACTGTACTGATTTAGTTATATTATATTATTTAAAAACAATATCTCTGAAAGCAAATGCCATTTTTTATTTTAAAAGAATGTACATTTGTGTCTAGTCAATTCCATATAATAATGTTCTACATCATATCAGTAATTATTGATTTTCTTTAAATTTCTTTCATGCCAAACTGCATTTGGCTATTAAATCTCTTTAAATGTCACTGTAACAAGTGGCTTATAAGACATTTAATTGTAAACAATATTATTTTTAAATACTGCTATTCAGTAAGTTACATTTTTAATATATTTTTTGAAATGTCACAATTTGTAAACCTCTAAGAAAACTACAGAGAACACGCTTTTAATATTTCTAGCTCATGCCATCCTGTGACTAGTCTGAAAGTGTCATTAGAACAAGTAAAGGGGGGTGTAAAGAAAAAAATATTGAAACCTTGTTTCTGTAAGCCAAATAATCCCCAGGGACGCAATAGAATCATAGCTGTCAGAAATTTCACATTTTGACACCAAAAAGAGTAGGAAAATACAATTCTGTATTAGTTTTAATCCTGTATTTGTGAGGGGAAAAGAATTTTGCTCCTTACTGTGAGCCTTTTTTCTGTAATGATTGGGCCTGGAATCAGGATGATCAGGATGATCTGTATGATCAGGATGACAGTCAACATGTGTGAAGTCTGAAAAATGCTCTCATACCTTAAGCTGAAGAAATTGTAAGCAGCAATTACATTTTGCCGGAGATTCTAAAGAATTCTGGATTTTTAAATTTTTTTTTTTTTTGCATAGACTAGATGTGCGAGCCTGAAGACTGCAATCTGCCATGTAAAATGATACGTCTTTTCTAACAAATGTGTTTTATTAAGCCCTGGAATTTTAAAACCAAAATTGCTCATGTTTTGATTGATCTATTTTTGTTGCCATGTGTTTTCCTTTCTCCTTTCCTTTCTGTTCACTTGTGGGAGAGGGAAAATAAAACCTCCACTGTTGCAGTGTGCTCGCCTAATCCTAGGCCGAGCTCGTCAAGGTGGGAGACCACCGCCTTCGGGGCAGCGCCCAAAGTGCAGAGCTCAGGGAGCTAGGAGTCAGAGCTCGAGAGCCGGTCTGAGGCGCAGGAAGAGACGCAGTCCGTTTCGTCAGGTCCCCAGAGAGTTTATTGAAAAATATAACAGAGACGAGGGGGGAGAGGAACACCGACAAAATGGCCCCGATCGCTCCCAGGAGGTGCCTTTTAAGGGATTGGCATTAGGGGAGGGTACATTTCGGGGAACCAACCAAGCTGGGGAACACGAGACGGACACTTGCCTTGCCCAATCAGAGGAGCCGGGTAGGAGGGGACACAATCAGGAGGCACCAATCCAGGGTCGGAGGGGTGACAGACAAAGGGGAATTCTCTAGAAAGTATCCATGAAAGGGAATGGGAGGGGGGAGCCCAAACCAATCAACATTCAGTCCCAGGGGGATGTTTCTAGGTACTTGTCAGGACCTAGTCCTGGGGAATCGAGGTGGGCTAGGGCGACAGTCACATCTCCCCCTTTTCTTTTAAATAAAAGGGAAGTCAGGTACTTAACAAACAGAGTTTTAAAAATCGCTAAACCAATAATGATAAAGCAAAGGTATAATATAATCCAAAATACTGACTTAATAATGGAAGCAGCCCAGCTGGAAAGTCCCCAGCTACTGAAAAGTTTCCCCCACCAGGTTTCAGTCTCTGATTTTAAATTGTCCACTTGGTTTTGCATTGCCCGAATCTTGGCGGCTATGCTTTGTCCATGAGTGCTGAAATTAAAGCAACACATGCCTTCGAAATCTTCGCAGCTGTGACCATGGGCAAGGAGGAGGAAATCAATGGCAGCACGATTTTGCAAAGTGGCGTGCTTGATGGCCTCCTCGTCTGAAAGGAGTTGGCTGAGGGCCTCAGATGTCAGCTTTGCGTGTTTTCCCAGCCAACATTCTAACTTTTCAACATCACTCAGAGCTTTATAAACAGCAACCCAAGGGACCAAGATTGAAGCAGCTATTTTTTTCGAGCGAGGCCAGGATACAATTGTATCATTGCAATTTGGATCCAATTTAATAATCTCTCTTTTTGGACGGGTCAATTTTGCCGAATTGTTCCAATTTAGGAGCTGCTTCTTGTCTGGGGTCAAAGTGACCAGTCTCCCGAGGGTGCACGGCCCTCCCTTCAGGCGAGTTGGGATCCCTGCCCAGGCAAGATTACCACAAATAAAGAAAATCCCTTTCGGTAGGATCTTGGGATGAGCGCTCGAGAGAGCAGGTTCTGGTGCGGTGTAGTTGCGCCAGGAAGACGTGGTATAATTTTCATTTACCTTAAGTTCGAAAAAAGGCAGTGGGTGGAGGTCGTCTTCTTCATGTTCAACCCCTTCAGGGAAAGTGAGACTGTACCTCCGTGGGCTATTGAAGGTAACACAGATGTCTGCTTGAGTCGACCCTAGCAGTTGGATTTCTTGGGGCTCCACAGACCCAGAGGGGAGTTTATTTTCAACCCATTCATCCCAAGAACTCACCGGGTCAGGGAAAGTGTGGTAGGTGCCTGCAAAAGGAAACTCATTTTTTGGCAATGGGATCCCAATGAGGCAAGTGGACATTGGGTCCTCCGCCTTGTCCATGGCCAGACAGAGTCCCTCTTGTTGCAAAGACTTTGCTAGAGTGGTCCACACGTTGATGGGAGGTTGAGGGACGATCCAGCATCCAATGACCACAATGAAGGCTGCAAGGCACGCGAGGGGGAGGTGGAGACTTGGCATGGCCATCTTTTCCAACTGGGCAAGAGACTGAAAAAGAAAGGTAAATTAATCTGAGTCAAATAACACAGGGAGATTTGGGAAAAACTCTCGGGGGGATTTTTGTTCAGGGAGGGGGGAAAATTTAGGCGACATTAGGGTGCAAAGGTATGATTCAGTGGGGATTTGGTGGGAAGGTGCACTACTCTCTTGTTTCTTCTTCCGGCGCTTCCAACCTAACGATCGCAACACAGTCCAGCTAGGTTTTTCTTTTTAGATGCAAAGTGTATCTGGTTAGTCTTGTCTTTAGAAGCTTCTGCCGTTTTGGGGGTGAAGGGCTTAACCCATTTGCTGGGTATCCATCTGGGGCCCGTTGGGGTGGAAATACAAGCAAAGCCCCGGCCCCATGTTATTAATGGGAAAGGACCTTGTATGGCGCGCGATTCGGGATCTTTTATCAGCACTGGTGGTTGAGGTTTTAATTTTGATCGACGGTCGTTGGTGAAGTGCCGATATACCGGGGGTAGTGGCTCTTCAAAAGAGTTGTTGAGAAAGTTGATAGTAAAAAGAGCTTTGCATAGACGCCTCTGAGGTGTGTCTACTTCATTTCCCCCTTTCTGTCGGGCGAGGGTTGCTTTTATTTCTCTGTGCGCTCGCTCTACAATTGCTTGTCCCGTTGGCGAGTGAGGTATTCCTGTGGTGTGGGATATTCCCCACTCTCCAAAAAATCGGCGCATTTTATCAGATGTATAGGCAGGTCCGTTGTCAGTTTTAATCTGTTGGGGCACCCCTAATGAGGCAAAAGCTAGCATGAAGTGGTTGATACAGTCTTTTGTTTTTTCTCCAGAGTGAGCCGAGGCGTAAATAGCGCCTGAAAAAGTATCAATTGATACATGTATATACTTGAGTCTTCCGAACTGTGGATAGTGTGTTACATCGGTTTGCCACAGTTTACAGCTCTCTGTTCCCCTTGGGTTCACTCCACTTTGGTAGGCAGGCAGCTGGTCTGTGGAGCAGCTAGGACATGTGGTAATGATGGCTTTTGCTTGCTCTCTGGTGATCTGAAACATTCTGGCTAAGGCAGAGGTGTTTTGATGGTACATCTGGTGGCTTAGCTTAGCTTGAGTGAATATGTCTGGTAAGTTTGGATTAATCACACTCAATGCTAGTCTGTCGGCTTGCCTGTTCCCTTCGGCGATTGGTCCTGGTAGATCTGTGTGCGCTCTCACGTGCATAATGAAATAAGGTTGCTCCCGGTGGGAAAGAATGGTAGTGAGTTTCAGGAGCAAATTAAACACGTTTAAATTTTGAGTTTCTTTTAGGGTCAAATTTTCTGCTCGGAGGGCGACTCCTGCAACATAGGCGGAGTCAGTTACGAGATTGAAAGGTTCAGGGAATCTCTCGAAGGCTCGGACTACAGCGGCTAGTTCGGCCACCTGCGGCGACCCAGAGACTATTTGAACATCGGTTTCCCACTGCCGAGTTTTGGGATTTCTCCAGGTCAAAACAGACTTGTGAGAAGACAGAGCACCCTTTATAGGAAACTTCGAGAGATGCATTTTTGGAACTAATCGAAAATTTGCACTAAACAATTTATGTTTTTTATGGCCCGATCGAACCTTTCCCGTAAATCCCTCCAAAGCAAATTGTAAGGGTTCACATGTTTTGATAGAGAATTCCAAATCATCGAAATGAAAGGGCACCCAGATCCATGTAAAATCCCGAGCAGCTAAGCTCCTTAGCCTCAGCCTTGCCTTTTTTATTACTTTAGCTGCCATTTCTGCTGGTGTTGTTAATGTTTTGGTTAATTGGTGAGATAAAAATACCCACTCAATAATTAATAAAGGATCTTTTTGGGAAGCATCCCATTGATAAATGAGACCATGGGTGTATCGCTTCTCACCTAGGATGACCAGCTCGAATGGGAGGAAGGGGTCATGTCTGTGCGCTTGTCTCTGGGATAAAGTGCTTTGGATTTGTTGTAAACATTGTTCTGCCTCGGGGGTTAGCACTCGAGGGGAATCTAGATCTTCATCTCCCCCCAGTAAATTAAACAAAGGTGCTAACTGTTCAGTAGTAATTCCGAGGAGTGGTCTGACCCAATTTATGGATCCGCAGAGACTGTGCAATTCACGTAAGGTCTGAGGTTTATTGGCAATCATGAGGGATTGCGGGACAACTGTGCGGTCACTGACAGTTACTCCCAGATATTTCACTGGACTCATCTGTTGTATTTTATCCGGCCTAATGGTGAATCCCGCAGCAGTAAGTTTTTCCTGAAGTAATGTTAAAGTCGAAACTGCTTGATCTTGAGTGGGGGCACATATTAAAATATCGTCCATGTAATGTAAAATTTTTATATCAGGGAGTTGGTTCCTTATTGGTGTTAGAATTTTGTCAATGTACCACTGGCATATTGTTGGGGAATTTTTCATTCCCTGAGGGAGAACAGTCCATTGATATCGCTTGGCTGGAGCTTCGTTGTTAACGGCTGGTACGGAAAAGGCAAATCTCGGAGCATCTGCGGGATGGAGTGGAATGTGAAAGAATGCATCTTTTAAATCAATAACGATAAGTTTCCAGTCTCTTGGTAACATCGTTGGTGAAGGAAGTCCAAATTGGAGAGGTCCCATCTCTTCTATGACGGCGTTAACTGCTCTTAGATCTTGGAGGAGTCTCCACTCGTTCTTTCCCTCTTTTTTAATAACAAAAATAGGGGAGTTCCATGGGCTGTGGGATGGTACAATGCGTCCTTTCGCGAGTTGGTCTGCGACGAGGGAATTGAGCGCCTCTAATTTTTCTTGTGTTAACGGCCACTGATCTACCCACACTGGATCGTTGGTCAACCAGTTCAATTGTGGGGTGGCGCTCGCTTCAGTGGCCTTATTCATAAATCCTGGTTTGGTTGGGAGATGTTAATTTCAGTTCCCCATTGAGAAAGTGCATCTCTCCCCCACAAATTAAATGGAATGTCCATCACGAAGGGGTGGACTCTCGCTGGGACTCCTTCAGCGTTGATGATGTCGACTGGTGCGCTGCTTTGTTGGGCGGGTGATTGGCCTCCTACTCCTCCTATTGGGTATGCAGTCTCTTGAAGTGGCCAATATTGGGGCCACACGTCTTGAGAAAGGATGGTTACGTCCGCTCCAGTATCAACAAGTCCAGTCACAGATTTGTCAAAACCATTACCTCTCATATAACAAGTCATGTAAGGTCTATCGGAGGTGACTTTTTGAGCCCACCATGCATGTAGAGTGGGTGAGCTTGGGCAAAGAAAAAAGTCTTGGTGAACGTCAAGGACGGAATTTGTGTCTTCGCGCGACGTCCTAACGCGCTGCGGATCTAGTTTTTTTGTTGTACTGTGCTGTCAGCTGCATAGTTTGGGAGTTGGTAGGTTACGGGTGCAGCAGGAAGCATCTGTTGAGTAGAAGCTCGCAACTGTGGTGTCGGAGTTGAGGTTGGTGGATTGGCTGAGGAGATGGGTTGGGGTTGGCCTGGAGCAGAGGGACTCAAAGAGGAAACATTAGGATAGGGTATCGGACAATTTTTCGCAACGTGGCCTGTCTGATTACATCGATGGCATATAAGGGGAAAATAGGGTTTACGCGCGGGTTTATTTTCTTGCAGGGTAACGGTAGGAAAAGCTTTTTGGGGATCATGGATTTTACTGGGTGGTGGGTCTATGGGGACGGAGGAGCAGGCATCAATTAGTAAGGAGATTGTGATATGAGTATCTGGGGATAGGGAACTAATTCGCTGTTTGCATTTGGCATTTGCATTTAAGGTTGCTACATGGATTATGATTTCTTCTTGGTCACTAACATTTTTTAGTTGGCGTCTAACCGCTGTTGTTAGTCTATCAATGTAGTCGGTGAATAATTCATCAGGTTTTTGTTTTATATACATGAATGGGAGTTGGGCTTCCGGTTTAGTGGGAACTGCATAAAAAGCTTGTTGGGCAATTTGGATAATTTCTGCCAATATTTCTTTTGGAATCGTTCGGACTTGATCAATTGGTTTGGCCCATCTCCCCTTGCCAGAAAGGCAGTCAATAGTTAGGTGTTGAAATTCAGGCGAGTTTTGGTAGCTTGCGATTAAAATTTGTAGACGTTTAATCAAATTAGTTTCCCAATGTTTTAATTGACTTTCGGTTAGAAGACAACTAACAAGTTCTTTAATGTCATAAGGGCATTTAGCTTCTGCTTTAAGAATAGATTGGAAAAGGGATTTGAAATATGCTGATTCGCAATTAAAGCTGTTTGCTGCTTTACATAACTCCTTCTTTATTGCAAGGGAAACAGGTTGCCACACGAGGGCATTAGGACGGTTGTTATCGGGTTGATTCGGGTCAAGGAGGGCATTAGGGGTGCGACGCGGTGTGGGACTAGGTGTGGGGAGGGGGGAATGTTGACGACGGCGGGCTGGTGCAGCAAAAATGGTGGAATTTGCACCACTTCCGGGTTCGCCAATATGGCGGCCGGATGTTGACATTGGCGGGGGCGGGCGTGGGAACTTATCTGTGGGAATTTCCCACGCCTTGCTCCTCCCTGCCGACGTCAGTTGGGCGGGGAAGGAGAGGACCGGAAGGGGTAGGCATGAGGGAGGAGACATATCTAAGGAAGTGAGGGGTGATTGACAAGGGTGAGAGGTTAGGGGGTTGGGTTTGGGTTTCGCGCCTTCAGAAGGCAAAAGGCGCGAATGGCAGCCATTTTGTTTTTCTTCGGCGCCATCTTGTTCAATGTTACCTAATGGAGAAGGTTCGGGACAAGGAGCGGAGGGAGCAGGACAAGGGGATATGGAGTTTGAGGGCAAAGAAACGTCTCGGTGCTGGAAGCTGCCGAGCGCATTTTTGCGGGATACGTCTCTTTGTTCTCTTTTTTGAGTAGGGGTAAGGAGAGGTGAAGGTAGGTTAGGGGGGTTTTCCGAATTAAGAGGGGAAAAAGATTTTTTAACAGACTTAAATATTTGAGAATGCAGGGAAAAAATTTTTCTAGCCGTGTGATCTCCGGCTCTCCCTTTAGCTAAGAGCTCTCTCCCTACAGAATCCCAATAGGTTAAGTCATAAATTAAATTAGAAGAGTTGGGGGGACAGTTAGTTAGAACCCATTTCACAAACTTTTTGAGATCTTTGGGGGAGAACAAAACATTGTTAGTAGATAAAAGATCTGATAACTTAAAGTACATCTCTTGCTGTGCCACGGAGGATTTGGACAAACGTGCACCCATGTTAGAAAACGAAAATGGGCTGGAATAGACACGCAAGTGAAACTGGCTAAAATAGTTTAAAGTAAAAAAGGCACGGACAACTAGCACGCTCCCCTGGTGTTGAGGACGACTTAGGGACCCTCGGGCGACCGAAAGCGTGGGGCACCCACCTCCCACCTTTCCTCCCCGCAGCGATACTTCCTAAGTTCGGAGGGATTTTAGGAATCCTCGGGCGACCGAAAAGAGCTATTTTTCCCTTTCCTCCCCGCAGCGATTACCTGAATATCCTTTCCGATACTCCGCTGTCCGGAACAGAAAAACGCAGCTTCACCAGGGCTGTCGAGCTTGCGCTGATCCCTGTTCTTCCAGGGCAGACAGGACTCCTGCGGAGCTCCACACAATCGAGTGTGAGCGGTCACAGTGGGCACCGATAAATCCTCAGAAGGCGATCTCCACGGTCTTCCTCACCTTCCTCACACGGGGCACCATATGTTGCAGTGTGCTCACCTAATCCTAGGCCGAGCTCGTCAAGGTGGGAGACCACCGCCTTCGGGGCAGCGCCCAAAGTGCAGAGCTCAGGGAGCTAGGAGTCAGAGCTCGAGAGCCGGTCTGAGGCGCAGGAAGAGACGCAGTCCGTTTCGTCAGGTCCCCAGAGAGTTTATTGAAAAATATAACAGAGACGAGGGGGGGAGAGGAACACCGACAAAATGGCCCCGATCGCTCCCAGGAGGTGCCTTTTAAGGGATTGGCATTAGGGGAGGGTACATTTCGGGGAACCAACCAAGCTGGGGAACACGAGACGGACACTTGCCTTGCCCAATCAGAGGAGCCGGGTAGGAGGGGACACAATCAGGAGGCACCAATCCAGGGTCGGAGGGGTGACAGACAAAGGGGAATTCTCTAGAAAGTATCCATGAAAGGGAATGGGAGGGGGAGCCCAAACCAATCAACATTCAGTCCCAGGGGGATGTTTCTAGGTACTTGTCAGGACCTAGTCCTGGGGAATCGAGGTGGGCTAGGGCGACAGTCACACTCCACTATTTTTATGAGATCAGAAAATTTTGTTTAGAGTAATAGTAAATAAAATGTAGACTCAAACATTTAGAGAGTCAAACAGTCATTTAAGCTAATATCTACAACCAGTTAAAACCTGTCTTCTCTCTAAGCTATTTTTGAACTTCAGTCTCCAATTACTTTCCAATTTGTGTAATTCACAGTTGATCACCAAATTTTAGCATACATTTATCAACATTTATATTCCTACTTAAGGTTACTGGCTAAGGTTTTCTGTTTAAGACTTAATTAGTATTAGAATCACTTTTGTGCATTATTAGAAATTGTATGAATGGCAAATGTTAATATGAAGAATACTTGAAAGATAATGCTCAATATTATTAGTATCATAACTTTTGTGACACTCTGTAGAGCTCAGTAGGCATTCACACAAAGATTTTTCATGTGGTCAGAAGCAGTTGTGTTTCAAGCAGTTTCATACTTAATAGAAGACTCATTTTCAAAAGAAATTAATCAAATAACTTCTGAAACTGATATTTTCTTTAATATTCTAACATTGATACTTCATCCTCTCAGGCCTTCATTGGAATATGTAATTTTTTGTATTTCTTACTTTTCCATGCTTCTCCTTTGCCGTTTCCTTGCTATTAAATTACAGCTTGCCTCTCGTCATCAGTTACAGTGTTCTGAAATGGATAAAACAAAATCATAAATCCAAGATACCAAATTCTTCTTTGCCAGTCTAGCTTGAGACAAGTTGATTAAGCGATTTATGTCTTCTTTGTTTCAATCCTGAAATTCTATTGTAGAATTTGCTTCCAAGAAAATTAATTCTCTTATCTAGATGTTATTTTTATGTTTATAACTTAAACTTGTCTAACTTGTGTGATTTAAATTTAGGAGCCTAAATAAAGTTTACACATTTAAATTTAATTTTTCTGTTGATATCACTCTCAATTTACCTATATCTGACAAAGAAAACAGTAGGTATTCACAATAAGCATGGTAAAAAAAGAAATAGTTTAACCAGTTATACACAAAAGATGGAATTAAGGGGTTTTATGAATATTCACACTTCTAATACCAGGGCATTTATCAATTTATGTGGATTTTACCACTACTTCTTAGAAAAAAAAATTAACTGAGCATATGAATTATCCTTTTAACATGAAAAAATTTAAAGGTGAAATAATTATATTAGTTCAGGTGGACATAAAATTATGAGAGGTGCAGAAAAATGCTTGTTGCATGCTGAGTTCTTGGTTCACACCAGTGCTTTTGAATGAAAGTCAGAAACAAATTACATTCAAACGAATTAATTGGGCCAAGCAGGAATGAGAGTGGAAGTAAAACCAAGGGATGGAGAAATTTCCCATACTTGGCCACACTTTGTACAGAGAAAGTGTTTGATGCAAATGTGTCTTTCTGAATACTAAGTGTAAAATAATCACGTCATGCTTTCTATCAGGAAAAAAAGTAAACTGTTTTCTCATTTAAATCCCTTCCATCTTCTAGAGGAAGAAATGAGGTTTTACACTGAATGAAGTCAGATCCACCTGGTACATCCATATGGAATTTGATATAAAATAATATACTTTATTACAGAATGTTACAATTGTTCAATATGCTCTTCTCTGATACTTGATACACTCCCATAAATTATCAATTCAAGATAAGTGTTCTGCCATTTCATTTAACCTCATCTCTAAATATGACCATAATGTAAAAGTGTAGAGTGAAAGGATAATGTGATTATGCACCTTTGGTGAAATTAGCCAAAACACAGAAAGAAAACCAACCTTATAATATAAATAAAAGAATTCAATTCAGAAACTATTTTTATTTAATAATGCTTAAAACAAAAATTTTCTGTTCACACCTAAATGTCTCAATTCTCTCAAATTTATTTTGTTCACATTTTCCTATTGCTAATGTTCATTAAATTGTTATCCTTTATATATAAAAGTTCACAGAATTTCAAGAAGAAAAGCATCTGTGGATTTTACTCTGTTCAAAAGCTGCATGGACAGTGTGTGAAAACACTGAATGATACAAAAAGAGTATAATGAATTATTCTCTTGTTAAAGATGGTAAAGCTTCTGTTTGATTTCTGAAAAAAAATGTTAATTGATCACTTGTAAGCTAGAGGGTGAGAACACTTGTGAATTTGAAAAGGTTTCAGCAAAGTTTAGGTAACCTTCAAAAGTGTTTTCAGCCATGCTTCTTCATTTTGAAATCAAGTTGTAAAATTCTGCTTCTGTTTAATGTAATTACATATTTCTTTCATTGGATGAGTTTAAGTTTTTGATACTGACTCAGCATACTGATTTAAAGATAATCCAGACTTTTGATGGAGGTTTTTTTTGGGGTTTTGATGCTGAGCAGGTCTTCAGTCATGAAGTACAATGAAACAATCTTAATAGGAAAAGAAAGAATTTATGCCATATATCAGTAGTAAATCAGTAAGATACACTTTTTCTAACCTTTGACACATAGGGTTTAAGTGAAGAAGTTTTATCTCTTTGAAGAATTTAAAGTTAGGTGTAGCAAGAAGATAGAATTATGCTTGGGAAAATAACTTTGTTGTAATAAACTTGAGACATTTGATATTATTCATATCTGTAAGGTGAAGACAAAAAAAAAGAAGTTTCTTTTTAATTAGCTAGTCACTGTATAAACTAATGTGTTCAAAACAACATTGCAGAAGTCCATAAATTGCTAATTTATTTAAGCTGTCATGCTAGTTAGGAGCTTCACAAGAAAGGTCACTTTTTCCATCCCTTTTTAGGACTATTCCGCTAGAAAAAAATTCAAGATTAAGGAAGAATATGCAGTTCTTTCCTGCTGTCTTTCATTGAACTACAGCTGCTGCCATAAGTTGCAACTCCTGAACTTTTCCCTGCCAAATGAAATTAGGCAGAATTTTGAATTCTGAGTAATTTCCTATCTAATGATGAGAACAGTGCCTGTACTAATTACCAGTTATGCAAATGCAGAATTACTTTAGACTGTTATTGCAGATGAGGGGGAGACATTGGCTGTAGTGAAGCAGACAAAATAAAATCACAAAAGAAACACAGTTCAAAACATCAGCATGAAAGTAAAGCAAATTGATCAAGGAGGTAATAGAGAGCTACTCTTGAATTCACCAATGCTTGCTATGTGTCCATCAGTTCAGAGTTCACTGGGTTTTCTTTGGGCAAATGGGGCAACCTGTATCAAAGAAATTCCCTAAAGGGAGGTCAGAGGCCAGTCACACCTTTCACCTCTGTTTTATGGAGGTTACCTGGGGATCTGAGACACTGGGGCAAATTATAGATGGGACATGAAAAGCTGTGTAGAAGGGTAGATGTATTTGGTGATAGAAGCATGTTGTCTGATGTTCAGAATCACATCATCTCTTCAAAGCAACCAGAGAAGTCTTCCATGATACAAAACACTGAATGAGACAGAGCACATTCTTGTACTCAGAAGACTCTTGAGGACTGTGAACTAGTGCTGACTTTCTCTCTTGAGAAGGAGAACACTGCCACCACTTCTATCACTGCCAAGAAATCAGTGGAATACATCCAGATTAAAAATGGATATTTCTCACAATATCTATTGCTGAACAAGAATATTTGGCAAGCATTATACAAATTTTCTGCCACTTATCTCCTCTAATCACTTGTAAGCACATATTCAGCAAAATCTCTAGCCGGTGCCTTGTGTTCATCTGTCTTTGGATACCAAATCACAAACAGCAGCAGCATGTACAAAGCTATCTGGAGACACCTATACAAGAGTCATACTTCCTCATTCCTCAGCTTCCTCATTGTAGGAGGAGGGGCAGGCACTGGTCTCTTCTCTGTGGTGACCAGTCACACAATCCAATGGAATGGCCTGAAGCTGAGTAAGGGACGTTTATGTTAGATATCAGGAAAAGCTTCTTCCCCCAGAGGATGTTTGGACACTGGAACAGGCTCCCAGGGAAGTGGTCGCAGCACCAAGCCTGTTCAAGAAGCATTTGGACAATACTCTCAGGCACATGGTCTTGTGCTGGGTCATGTGTTAGACTCAGTGATCCTCCTGGGTGTCTTCCAACCCAGCTGGCTGGAATCTGGTGATTCCATCTTATTCTTTCTTTGCTACTCCTACCATTTTCTTTCTTTCATATTGCGTGGTTTTAATATTTTACGTGAGTGATGGCTTGGACAGAATCAAGCATCCCTTTCAAGAATAGTAGATATTAAACCTCTGAAGAACTCTCTCACAATCCACTTTAAATTTAATAACAATTCATAACTGCAAATGATTTGGAAACATGAGACTGAATTATCAGCCACAGAATAAGTACCTTATACTTCCAATGTTGTCAAGCATAGTTTAAGGAGCAAGGGTTTGACCCTTAAATAAAATTTGAAAACTACAGTCAAATTACTTCATATTAACTCTGAAACTAAACTTACAGTAAGACCTAACATTTTAAAAGACTGAATGGGCATAGAAAAAGAGAGGAAATATAGTAAAACTCAATAAACTTCACATGCTTTTTTCCTAATGGAAGAATAATTCAGATTTATAAAGTCTGCTGTGAAAGGAGAAAAAGTACACAGCCAAGCACATTCTTAAATAGCTCCCAAAAGCTTTGGCTTTCTCTTATGAGAATTACTCAGCAAGAACAGTAAATTTTCAAAGGGTTTTCATGCTTTTTTTGATGTCTTTAAAAGTACAATAGGCACTTAATCTTCAGAACGCTCTTTGTTCACAAATTAATTTATAGTAAACTGAAATAGAAATTACAATAAGCTGATATCTCCCTGTCAGAGCTTATGTTTTCACAAACTGTCTAATGAAAGGATGTTTACCAAATTGTTCGATTATCTTTTACAGGAGTTATACAAATTGACTTTCAGGGGAAATAATTCCCATCTCATTCACTCTATACCTATTAACTTTTTTGATGTTATGGGTGTGGGGCAAAGCTCCAGTGCCGCTGTTGAGCCGCTAGCTGAGGAATGACCCAGGTTCTCAGACAAGGAAAGAGAGAAGAGACCTTTATTGTTTTGATTTCCATATATATAGAGTTTACAGAGGTCACCCAGATTGGTCAGCCCGAGACCTCCCCCTAGGCCCAATTGGCCAAGCCCGAACTGACTTAATCCGGAGACGTTGTTTGCAAAACATCCAAACTTTATCTTGTTTATGAAATGTAGCAAAATGTTGTCACGAGAAAGACCTGTGCTAGTCACACTCCAGCACCAAGCCCAGACTGATATCTTTCACTTCACCAAGAGATAAAAACCTCATGCCTATCTCTAAAGAGCTGATTCACCAACATAATGAATGCAATGAAGATTAAGCTTTTCTGTATGATGCAGGAACTATAAAGCTACGTGAAAAATATAAGTCAGTAATAATACTGTCCCGTTCTGACAACTTCTTTTGAGAGGCTAGTTAAAATTATTTAAAATTTTAAATGTCTGTGACTAGATATCTACTTTCTTATGAAATTAGCCTTGCATGTATCTGCATACAATTTCAATTTGTACTTACAGGAAGTTAAATAAATGTATCCAGTAGCTTTTAAATTATAATGCATGGTCAGTAACCTTGAATGTTAACTCACTTTTCTTTGGGACAGAGGTAGTGGGAGTTAATATTTTCTGAGTCTGCATCATCATCTATAATATCTACATCACTTAGCCTCCTTTTCTAAATAGATTCAAAGAGTTGAAAGATTGACCTTTTTTTCCCCTTTGTTGCATCACATAAAGTCTAGAAATATGCTTAATTTAAAGCACAAATGTATGGTATTATATGTTTTGTTAACTATTTAATTAATAATGAATTGCTGGATTGATGTTTTCATGAGTTTGAGAATGGGATATAGAGACAATATTCAATTTTACTAATGAATAAATCAGAAGTCTTTATACTAAGATAAATTCTTCCCATTATTATAGTACATGGCTAGTCTACAAAGCATATTAATATGTGAGGATTTGATAGATAATTTACCAGAGGACATGATCAGTTACTTGTTTGACAATTTTGCAAAGGTCAATTGAGAAACAAATATCTTGATATAAAGAAAATTTGAAAGAAGTAGAAAGGAACAAAAGGCAAAACACTTATAGTGTTGCTGAAATGAATAAGCCTGAATTTAACTGTTGACACATTGCACACTATGTGCCCAGCATTTCTGGGGATAGATTAAATTCAATCTGTCTCTGTAGCACACAATTTTATAGGAACATAAGACATACCAAAAAAAAAAAAAAAAAGCACAAAAGCACATCATATCTGTGCAGCAGCAGGCAAAGGACACAAAATTCATCTGTGTGACAAGTACTGGATTCTGGAGTGTGTGTTAATGCATTGTTTTCCTTATTCTCATGGAAACGAGTCAGACCTCAGGGAAACTCCTGTCACTGTGAATGCCCCTCTGAGTTAGCAGTCTGCATGAGCAGTGAATCCCCCCTGAAGTTCAAATAAAACAGAAAAACTCCCCAAAGTAAACCTAATGTCTGGGGCTTCAATCATCCTTACTCAGCTATGGCACTTCAAGGAGACTGTATCAACATATCTGAAATGTTCTGTACAGATCTGCATCAGTTTCTAGATGATTCCATGTAGACTTGGAACAATACACAAAGGAGTAAGGGATTATATACCTGGCCTTTAGAATGGCAGTTGCCCATCATGATCTCTAAAAGGTGCATTCTTTTCACAAAATGTTCTCTAAGCACAACCTTGAAGCCCAGAAAGAGAGCAGAATCTTTAATGACTCTAATCTATTCTGCATGCATAAAAAGAAGGCTAAATATTTAAATATAGCATTTCTTCTCTAAGAAATTGATGAGACTTACAGCATGTGAGTGTCTAAAACATTTGTTTAGAATCTAACTTAAATGGCCCATGCAACCTGCATTGTTTGCCGTCTGTTAAGAGTAAAGCACACCATTCTCTCTTTACAAGAAAAAAGGAAAGATAGTACTTTTTGATTTTTCAATAATAAATTAATTCAGATGGGCAGTTTAGAAGTATCTTCCATGAGTTTCTGATTAAGGATTAAACAAGTAAATGTTACCTCCTACTGTTTTCTTCCTTCTCTGTTTCACTCCCTTGGTAGCTTTTGACTACACAAAACCAGTGAATAGAAAAGTGAAATGCTAAGCTCTTGGATTGTCTCCTGAAATGATCAGCTGTTGTCTTGCTGGATTTTTGATGTTGATATGTCCTCTATAAATTGGGTAAAGGCCTTCAACTTCTTCAAATTTTTGCCAAGCAGTTAAGATGGTAACAAAGGCACTATTGAGATGGTAATGAATTGCTGTCAGTACATCATGTGTCATACTCAAATCTATGCTTGGCTCATTCTAGTCTCTTGAGCTGCATATCCACTTGATGATCAAAGCAAAATGTTTCCTTTCATTTATTTATGCCTTTATTAAATAATTCAATGAAAATGACACTTTGTATTTGTTTTGTCTAGCCAATAAATCCATGTATTATAAAAAAGGAGAAGCAACCTGTGTTTATTCTCAAATAGACAGGAGTCTGTGAAGCATTTTACATTTTTAGAGTCCCAGAAGTGAATGATAAATTAAAAGAAATCAATTATTCATAATTGTAGCAGGCTTAGAAATAAAGGCTTATAACCAGAAGGTCCTGTTCCAGCAAGGATATAACTAGTACATAAGTAGTTCCATTGAAGTCAGGCAAATAAGCCCATGTTTAAGTGCCTTTCTGGATAAAAGCCAAAATTAAGAACAGAATAAAATTAGAGAATTAATAGCTACTTAATGCAAAGTGTGGAAAAAAGCACTATGTAATCAGGGAGCATAACCTATTGATATGACAGAGAAAATGCATCCATGAGATATCATGCTTTCTTATTGCAGAAAAGAGTATGTACCATGTTAAAAGCATGAAAATCTGAGGCTTCAATACAAGCATGGGAAATGTTCAGGTGGACAAAATACTCTTTCCTTTTTTAATACAATAAATATTCTATTGTCTGCTTACAAATAATAGGTTATAAAGTTAAAAATTATCATCGCTGGAAGAAACACCCAGTACTGTCTAGGAACTACATGGTCATGTGCCAGAGAAATGTAAATGAAAATAAATTAACTGTCATTCTTGTGAATCTGAAACATTACAAGTGACAGTGGTACCATGATAAGCCAAGATAAGCTCCTTAGAGGTAAAAGGATTTGGTTACCTAAGACATTTAAACGCATAGGTAACATCAGTTCTTGCTTTAAAAGCAGCCTCCATGCTCCAATACAGGGAGAGATTCAAGAGAAATTTGCAGCCCATTTGTGCTTAATAATTGTTGTAATTCCTCCTTAGGCTGGAACCACTCAACAGATAATTCTAGAAGGAAAAGCTTCATTCTGTGGGTATGCGTTGTTACTTCAGAGCCAACAGTTAATTGTATTTGTCTTCTGTTCTTGCAAGGGTGCCAAGAAACCTTCATCAGTTGACAAAATCTCCAGGAATCTTTCATAGATCCTTTTTACAGAACTTTTGGATTTTTTTGCCTACATTATGTAGGTATGTTGTAGGTTTCAGCTCCATCTTGGTACATGAGCTGGCATTACATCCTACAATTCATGTACAGAATACATGTAATGAATAAAAATACTCATAAAAGTCATGTCACATACAGTTTTTCAAAATTGTACACATGCTCATCATCACAAAAGTGGGTTTTAGTGATGTTTACAAATAAAAATCATAAGAAGTTGATAATATAGTCCATGCAGATGGTGGCCAAAATATGTAGCAAAATCAAGTGAATTTCTCAAAATGATGCTTGAAATTATTTGTAAGGGAAAAGTACACATATGGAAAAATATATATATAGATGTCTCACACTAGGAAGCCCATGTTTTATCTGTATTTATTGCTGCATTGCACAGATGAAATACATCTTTTTATATTACTGCATGCTGTGCTGGGGCCTCCAAGATAAGAAGGACAGGGATCTGCCAGGCCTCTTCCAGAGGAAGGCCAAGAAGATAATCTGGAGGGGTTGGAGCACCTCTGCTATGAAGACAGGTTATGAGTTCAGGGGTTGTTCAGCCTGGAGGAGGGAAGGCTCTGAGGAAACCTTAGAACAGCCTGCCAGTACCTAGCAGGGGCCTACAAGAGAGCTGGAGAGGGACTTTTGACAAGAGCATGTAGAGAGAGGACAAGGGGGAGTGGTTCCAAAGTGGAAGAGAGTAGGTTAAGATTGGATATTAGGAAGAAATTCTTTATTGTGAGAGTGGTAAGGCCCAGCACAAGTTGTCCAGAGAAGCTGTGGCTGCCCCATTGCTGGAAGTGTTCAGGGCCAGGCTGGATGGGGCTCTGACCAAAGTGGTCTAGTGGAATGTTTCCCAGGGGCATTGGAGCTAGGCGACCTTTAAGGTCCCTTCCGACCAAAGCGTTTTATCAATCTATGATTTTTCCATGAAGAATAAAGGAAAACTATCTGTTCAATCCCTTGTCAACTCATTCTCTCCCCTTACTTCTTACCAGCTGGTAAGCCCTCATGTAGAGCATTTGCAAACAACTCAGAAATCAGAGTTCTCCATGTGACCTTCTTGTGTCTGCTCCAGTTTTCATGCAGTGGATCTAAACTGGATTTGCAGACAAAGTTCCCCCGAACATTGAATATATTCTCTAAACAGAATACATCTGACAGTCTTAACTAATAAAAACCTAAGTTAAATAAAAGTAGAATAAACAGATTACTTAATAGCAGTGTATTATTAACCTGAATATTTTAGATATATCATCTTTAATTCCAGAAGATATATAATCTTTAATTCCAGAAAATAAAGTATGTCACAAGAAAAAAATGTATTGATATAGTCATATGAAAGAATAACTTTTTGAGGGAAATGGTAGTTACATTACAGGTTCAGATCTCTTACCTATATTACAAGAGGGTTAAATGACTATTATTGCTTGTACAAACCTGGTTTATACTGTCAGTTTTATTTTTATCTTCCCATACTGAAGTAGATTCGGGTGCTCTGCATTAATTGTGGTATTTCTGTCCTTCAGCTCCATTATCATTCATTATCTAGGCATCTTACACATCTTAGCAAAAGCTCTTACAGATCACTTACTGACGGGTCACAATCCCATAGCCACTGACCTCTGTGGAAATGCCAGAACCAGACCCTCCATTTTTTCAGCAGTGAATAGATGAAAAGACAGATGTGTTATACTAGGTCAAACATTCAAATATGTTTAATCAAGTGGCAAATTCTTCACGGTATTATCTGGCTGTAAATAATCTAGGTTTTATTTACACTTAGAAGTGTTACTACCACAGTTATTAATGGTAGGAGTGAGAGTGGAAAGGTCATCTGAAAATTGAGAAAAATTTCAGAGAGAAGTGCACTTGAGCTTTAAAAGAAGTTTATTGCATTAGAGAAATTGCTCTGAGATGAGTTGAAATTCAGCTGAAATATGGACAGTGTGGAAGTTACAGAAGGAAACAGAAAAGATCTGTCTGGAAGCACTTTCAGGCCCCTCTGCTTGCAAAGTGATGCCCTGAAAAGGGCTGGCATGTTGTCTCTTGATGTTAGCTGCTCTGAGTTGGCACCCAGAAGAAAACATGACAGTGTCATAGACTCAGTTTGCCTGAGAGCATTGCTGCAGATTTTGAAAGTATTGTGCTTATACCAGAAGTGTATACATACTGGCATTTTGCTGGAAATTGGATAGTGAACTATTTAATATTAATGTCATTATACCCCCAAAATCTTTTGCACATAAAAGAACAAACTTTTAGAGTTTATGAGGATTTTAATGGCTTTCTACTGTTTCCTCTTTAACCTTTTTATTTTTTGGTCCTGAAGTTAAAAGCTGCTTGGATCTGCAGACCAATGAGGGAGCTGTTCCAGTCCTTTATGGTGAGCAAAGGGATCTAACTCACAATTAGATATGTAATGCTTTAGGCAGTTTCTTAAAATGCTATATAATTCAAGATTAGCTTTTGCATAAATGTTTTTTCCAGTAAGAAAATCTAAATTATTTCAAAAGTTCCACGTAGCACTAAAATATAACAATAGGTGACAATACGTGCCTAGGAAAAAATGCAAACACCTGCAGTTTAATTTCTTCTAACTTTGGCAAAGAACAGTAAGAATTAATAAAATGGAAAGGAAGGTTGCAGCTACTTCTTTAATCCTTTCTCAATCAGGAGACTGTTTGGAAGAGCAAATGTACCCTGAATCTGAGAGCCTGACTTGAACTGGTTTGGTGGATTCACTTTTCTGAAGGTTTCACAGCACTTGTCTTTAGTGTAACTTTGTCCTCAGTATGAACTTACATTTGGCTGAAACTCTTCTATTTATTGTCCATAAATTGGGAAATTTTGCATATTGTGAGGAACAAAGGACTGTAATTTACTTTTGCACATTCTTGGGCAGAACTCAAAGGTGGTATTTTACCAGGCAAGAAGGAGCTTTTGATCAAACATAGGTAGCAAAAGAAAGCAGAACAAGTGACTATCTACAAGGAAAGGTTTTATATGAAATAGTGAACGGTATCATCATCTCTGGTGTCACTCCTTTTAAGCTGCTGAAATGGTAGAAAAAGAAAGTAACAAGTAACTTTTTGTAGCTACCGGTTGCTAGTGGAAAGCTGCAACATCTATAAATCTATTATGATAGTCTCCCCCCTCATCTGCACCTATCCAACACACACGCATGTGGCAAGAAGCAAGGTAAAATCAGCAAAGCAATACACAAAAATGCATAGGTCCTTAAAGACAATTTCTGTGTGACACATGATGTGCAGGCAATTGTCATCATGTAGAGAAACCTCAAGGCTTAAGTCAAGGTGGTTTGGGAACTAAGCAGCCAATAGTGGATCCCATCTGACCACTGGTTCCCACTTCTTACAGACAATATCCCAGTGCTTGTAGATATCAACCTACTTTTTCTAACAAGCATTTCTCTTGCAGTTGCTACATACTACAAATTGAGGTATTGCAAAAATATAATTTTAGTTTCAATAATGAAGTTAAAGCTGAAAGGCAAATAAGGTAGGGTTAGAAAAACTCCATTCTTAAGATTTTTTCCCAGAATCACAGTTTCTGTCATTTTGTATTCACACATTTAATATAAATATAATTTTAATTGAATACAATACTAGAAAGATACTGCATATAAAAGGCAAAGCTTTTATTTCCAAAATTCTTTGCCTGTTTTTATTGCACTCTATTTCAAAAATCAGTCCCTTTTTTACTCCAATACAAATGTACAAAATTGTTATTTATTAAATAGATCACAGTGTTCCCATGGGAAACTTTTGCAAACAAAAGTAGAGATAGGCTAATAGGCATAAAAATAAACAAATTTTAAAAAATCCAGGTTTCACTTATAAAGGAAAAGACCTATCTGTATTTGTCAAAATATACTCAGCTTTTTGAGGGACATAATACCCATAATTCTGTCCTGGATTTCTATAACAGCAAAAAGATAATTTTTTTATTGTTGTTGGTTTGTGGCTTCACATACATGATGACAGCAGGAGTATGTACAAGTTGAGTGAAGAAGTATCTGACATGCAAAATGATTTTGTCTGCTAAGCCTGAACAGGAAAAGAACACTTGGAATTCTTACATTCCTTCAAAGTCAAAGGAATGTGGTGTCTGTTTGTGTAAAAACATGTACTGTGGAGCAAGTGAACAACACAAATATTGGGATTAGGATTGCTGCTTAGACTGTTTTACACCTCTCAGTGAAATAAGTGTGTTCCATAAATTTCATTGCTTACATTTTGTTGTGTTACTTTGGTTTAGTTTTTTGTTTATTTGTTTTCCTTTTTGTGATCCCCAGCTCATGCCCAACAAACTGAGATGTATTCTGAGAGCAATATACTGAGAGTATGTCTGCACCACAGGGTTTAATGATACCTCAATGCAAGGTTATTGTCAATGCAACTGTAATGGTGTGGAGCTTAGCATTCTTTACTAGTATTCCAAATCCCACAGACAAATACTTGGGAATGGCCTCTGTGCTGTGGATGTTGTAACAAGTGTGTTTTAGATTTAGCCAGTTAGGTTGACAAAAGCGACAGTCTCACTTCTGCCACCAATATGAATATGTGCTAAAAAACTTCAAGCATAAGAATTAAAAAAAAAAAAAAAACAAACAAAAAACCCCAAAATACACACCAAGAAAAATAGCAATAAGTCTGAAAAAGAACCAAACAAACAATGTTGAAAAACAGCCAGCATGAAAAAAGTTATTTCTGTCCTTAGCTGTAAAGGTAGGACTTTTGGTGGTAAAAACTAAAGAAAACATTCTCATTCCTGACGAAAACTGATGAAAACATTCTCCGCAATTTTTGAGATTCCTTCAAAAATGCTTAACTCAGAAAGGGAAAACAGAGGCATATTTTTAGAATTTATAAAGCTGTCTTATTTTAATGTGTTATTTTACATTGATCTGATATTCTGCAATTTGGTTTTTGACACTAGATTTTATTTTTTCATGGCCTAATAATGGTAATGAACTTAGCACCCACATTATGACTTTAGATTTCATATCAAGGTGAAAAAAGAGTTCCATTTTTCTGAATTCAGTAGGTTGATTTACTGCTTGCATAATTATTACTAGCAAATATATTGCTTGCTTATGTAACATGATTATCTATTTGTAGTAGTTTATGAGGGACATATGTGACAGTGTATGTTTGGAGAGGAATAGGATGGGATTTCAGAACACAAGCATGAAGAGATAAATTATCAATGAATACATTTAAAAAATGAAATAAACTCTTTCAACAGTCGACATCAAGACTATGAAATAAATTGCTTTTCAATACTTCTGTAGCAGATGTCAGCCATCTTACTTATCACTGAACAAGCCACATTTGAACTAAGCAGCTCAGTATCACATTGAGGGATGTGGCTGCTGATTGAACACAGGTGTAATGGTTGATATACTGTCACACGGTCTGATGTTAACCTAAGATCTTTGTTGAAATACTTATTACTGATGGCACAAAATGTAATTGCTAATTTTCTGCCTGAATGGTTACATATTTTCTCCAAATCTTAAGAGTTATTCATCCCTTTTCCACTGCCCATTTCTCAGAGTTTAAGGCAGATGTGTCACTGGTCCACAGACCAGTAATTGAACCTGTCACTTGCAATCTACTGACTTCATTCCTCAGAAATGTACCCACTGCTTCATTCACCTTCCTGCTTATTTTTCTCTAGGTATCAAGTGTCCAGCTGAAATCCACGTTAACAGATATTCACTGTTTACTTTGCAAATCTGTGGTCACAGAGCAAAGTATGCAGAAGCATTCTGGACTGATTATTGGTTTGCATTCATTGAAGAAGTCTTGTTCAAAATTAGCTGTCATTCACTAGGCTAATCTTAATAAATTAATCAATTAAGTTGCAGGAGTTAGAGTAAAACTAGGTAGAAGAAATTACTCAAGAGCATGGCTACACAAAATTCAGACCCACTGAATGTTTTATTTAGTCTTTCTGAAATCTGGATTACATGAGAGATTTTTGCCTAAATGGATAGCTACAGTTACCCAATTTTGGTGACCAATGCTTTGAAAGATAGTATAAAGAACAAGTATGTCTGCAGACACTTATAACAGGAGTTCTGTAAAATAATCAGAACCACACAATAAAATAATCTTGATTACCCACATAATAATAATTGGGTGTTTTTAGGCTGTAGACTATTGTACATGTGAGTACCTTTGTAAATTCACATTTGGTAGCGTTCATTATTCAACAATTACCAAGGCTAGAAAACTGAAAGAGCAGAAATCACTAGTAGCACATTATTCAAGAAGAATTCATGCTGTTTTTTTCAAGTGGAAACTTTCTGAAATGGTCCTTACTGTTTAAGTCAATTTTATCTATCTACCTATTTATTATCAGTCTATCTATCTGTCTGTCTGTCTATCTATTTACATAACAGTATAAAAGATATCAATGCAAAAAATACCAAGGCAATACAGACAGTCTGAAATCCAGAACAGTATGGCATGCAATGTCTAAAAAATTATTTTTGAAAATTATTTGCAAGATGTTACACCACCTCATCCCAAATACTCAGACTTGCACAATGGTTAATATCTAATGGAGCTATTTATACAAGGTTTGAAATTGAGTGAATGGCTTTCTTTAGCATGAATTCAGCATGTTGTCAGTCACTTACCAAGGATCTCTCTGTCCTGAGCAAGGAAGAATCTCCTAAACTCAAGTAAGGAATCTCCTGCCTCAGGAGGCATCCCTGCTCAAGGGGACAGTAACCTGCCAGGTAGTACAGTTACAGTTTAGAGAGAACTCAGATTGGACTCATCCAAAAATCTGATATTGTTATGAAATCTCTACATCTGGCAGAGCAACCTTGAGAAGCATCCTAACTCCATGGGAGAACACACCCATGTACCCAGAAGAGAGAGCTCAAAGGTTCACTTAGGCAGGAATACCTGCAGAATAAAGTGGTTGGTTTATAGTTAAATTGGATGCAATGGAAGAAGTGTGCGTGAGATTCCTTGTGCCTATAACTTTCTTCGTTCCTTGATGAATGAGTCTAGGAAAAGCCACACACTATTCATGCATTAACTGCGTGATAATTGTTCCAAGCTCATGAGCATGCATCCTCACTGGGTGACTTTACTCCTCTGTGTTTCCTAGAGGAGCAGGTATAGCTCAGGATTTTACCTCCTTTGAAACCTGTACCAAACTGCTGCTTGTTTTTTAAAGGGCACAGTGCATCTGTCACACCGTATGATACAAGAAAATGTCTAAATCAAAGATGGAGGAAATTTAATAATAGAATTATACTGCAAGGTTTAATGAATAAAAAAAAAGACACTTTAATATTTTCTCAATGCCACCTGTATGTTGCTTTCACCCTATTTTTTAAAGAGAGTATTTTACAGAAGTAATAATACCATCTCTAAACACTATTCTGGTTTTTTGGGGTTTTTTTTAAATACAGGACATTAAGAAGGCTGTAAATTGTAATGCTATTTAGAGAAGAATCCCTCAGTCTTCTGATATTAAAACCTTCTGTCACTCTCTTAAAATGGGCACATACCCAGTGATTGGACTCTTGGAAATTCTGCCCTATATGGGAAACTTCCTCAAGAAACATTTACATTACCATTAAATCTAAAACCAGTGACTCTAAGAGGTGAAAAACAACATTGTGGAATAGCACTTTCATGCTAACAAAAAGCTAGTTGTAGGGTGAGATATTGTATCACTTTCTAATTAAAATTTTCAAGCTTAATTGAATTAAATCTAAATGGGTTGGTGTGGGTGGGGTTGACTGATGTATCGTACAAAGAAAAGATCATTCCATGAAACCAAGGAATGTATTCTTTTTCATATAATTTATGATATTTTAATTATTTCTTTCTTTACTAAATTTAGGAATTTTTTCCAGTAATTTTAGAAGTGCAGAAGAAAAAGGAATATGAGATGTGAAGATCTAAGACATGGTGGCTTCTTGAGAGATTTCAATGCAAACAGACTATTCAGATTAAATAAATTTGATACCTAGAATATGTTTTTATTTAGTTGAAATGTTTTTAATTATACCAAAGGATTAATAGTGCAGGTTTTGGAAAAAAAAAAAAGAAGATAGATTGGATCAAATTTAATTACAACAAATTTCTATCTTTTGAGTTTAAGCCTCAAATGCAGAAGAAACTGCTAATGCAGAATTATTCCTATTTCTTCTGCCAGTTAACTGTGTCCTACCAGGGTGAAAAATGCCTTCAACGAACAGAGTATCCCTGGTTTACTCTAGTTGTATCAGGACACTGCACATTCCTTTGCCATTTGTCGTAAGTAATAAGTGGCCATCATAAGGTGAGATGTTTCTTTCTGCCATTCTTTGTTAAGGTGAACAAATCCTTTCCACAAGTTAGGAACTGGTTGTGCTATTGAGGTATTTCTCAAGGTATGCATTTCTTAAGAGGTATTTATCCTGAGATTCTTCAGCTTCTGTGAATTCTGCACACAACTCTTCAAAAATCATCAAACACTGGGCTCCTGATTTGTCAGACTGCTCTTCTTCTGAAAAAAAGGTAATGTGGATTAAACACTTGTAACACTCTCTATGAAGTTTGAAAGGGAATTTCTAATTGCACCTGCTCAGTTGTGGG
Organism: Entomyzon cyanotis; assembly: GCA_024500445.1. Taxonomy (NCBI): domain Eukaryota; kingdom Metazoa; phylum Chordata; class Aves; order Passeriformes; family Meliphagidae; genus Entomyzon; species Entomyzon cyanotis. Next base: position 1,734,398 of record JAKEPQ010000765.1, on the reverse strand, counting down.
AATTTGTGATCTGGCATGAATGACCTAGCACAGACGGTGCGAAGGCCAAACTACAAGAAGGGATTAAGCTGGCCGAAGGAGCATGTCAGAGACAGAACAGTCTGTTGCAAGGGAATGAGGTTTCCTTTGGTGCTGAGACAATAAAATTCCTCAGCATGGTCTGGTAGTCGTCCTGGAATGGGAGCACTCAGGATGTCAAGCTCAGGCCCACTATTAGGCAGCAGAGCTGGGCTGGGGGATGTACCCGTAGTTCGACTGAGGTGCCCCATGAAACTGATTTCAGGATTGGTGCTGCTTGCGAGTGTGATATCCTTATCTCTAAACTGGAGAAACATGGATTTGACAGATGGACCACTCAGTGGATAAAGAATTGTATGGTTGCACTTAAAGAGTTGCAGTCAGTGGCTCAAAGTCCAAGTGAATATCTGTGGTGAAAGGGGCTCCTCAGGGTTTGGTATTGGGAGTGGCCATTCAACTTCCTTTTCAGTAGCATGGACAGTGGGATCAGTACATTCTTAGCAAGTTTATTGAAGACACCAAGCTGTGTGGGGCAATCCACATGCTGGAGTGAAGGGATGTCGTGAGGAGGGACTTTGACAGGCTTCAGAGGTAGTCCCACGTGAACCTCATGAAGTTCAACAAGGATAAGGACAAAGTCCTGCACCTGGCTTGGGGCAACTCCAAGCTCAAATACAGCCTGGAGGGAGAATGGAGTACATAAAGGGGGCCTATATGAAAGATGAAGAAGGGCTTTTTACAAGGGTGTGTAGGTGACAGAGTGATACACCAAGGAGCAATGGTTTTAAACTGAAAAAGGATGGACTTAGGGAGAAATTCTTTACCATTAGGACGGTGAGGCCCTGGCACAGGTTGCCCAGAGAAGATGTGGATGCGCCATCTCTGGAAGTGTTAAAGGCCAGGCTGGAGCTCTGAGCAACTCAGTCTAATAAAAGGTGTCTCCACCCAAGGCATGGGCATTGGAATGAGATGATGTCGAAGGTCCCTTCCAACCCAAGCAATTCTATGCTTGTATGATTAATTCTATGAAGTGCATATTAGGAAAATGTGAGACATCTTTGTAGACTCCATGTCAAACCATGTAATGTGGTACAATTCACTCCAATACACTGTTAGTTAAATTTCTTTTTTTATATTTAAATATAAATATGTGTTTAATTCACCTTGAGTTGTATCATAAAAATTCCCAAACATGTTTGCTAAAACAATTTTTGGTTTAAGTATATATCTCATGGCTAGACCACACTGTGTGTGTGCTCTGCCTGTGTGTTCAGAGCTTTTATGACCATGAGAACCTGCTTAAGTATCAGCCTCAAGGCTTTATGAGACAACCTAATTGTTTTATTTGAATATCATCTTCACAACTCATTTGCTGCTGGTAGGCTGGCATCTCATCATAAAGCAGACAGTGCTAATTAAGTAGTCAGTCTTGACATTAACATCCTTTATTTAACTGGTAATGATCAGATGGATCAGTAGGATCCAGCTGCATTAAACATCTAATGAAAGTCTTACACATGCACCGTTTACAACATGAAGTATTATCCAACCTTGGAAACTATGGGGTTTTTTTAATTTCTTTTTAGTTATTCTGGTTAATTTATGCAGTTTGCACTGATGATTAAGAGATGTGACACATTTCATTAACTAGTTTTTTGTTCCGAAATACTTTAATTTAAATTCTGCTTTCTTTTCAAATAGGGAAATAAATATTCTGTTTTGACTTTAGTTCCTAACACATATTTATCCCCGCTGGTCACCAAAACTCAAAATTCAAATCTGAATGACTGACAGAATTCATTAAACCTAAAAAGTAAGTATTTAGTGTATATACCTTGAACTAAGCCTTATAAAAATAAAATTTGGTGTTGAAGGGGAAGAACACTGAAAGGTACTAAGTTCTGTTTATTAGCACAATGATAATGTCAAGAACAGCAGTTCTGAAAGAATGATGTTGGGATACTTCATTTTGGGTATTTTAAATACATTGTGATATACACAGTTCAAAAAGGATGGCCTGAGAAGAGTCATTCTTAACACCAAAAATTAATATTAAAAATTAAAAGATCAAAATCAGATAAATAGGGGATACCTGTTCTTTGCTGATGAAGTGTATGTGATAGGAAGGAGAAGGCATAATAACCAGAAGAAAGAACTCCAAAACCCAAAGATGTTTGCTTTCATAGACACTAGAAAATGTTCCACAGCACAGAGGATGACATTTTCAGAGGGGTCTTCAAATAAAAATTATATAAGAAAAATAAAAATAAACCCCACCCCAAATTATTTTAAGATACAATAATTTATAAAAGATAGTGAAAGGGGTGAATCCTTGCCTTCTTATTTCATATTCTCATTTCTCTTTGCTTATCTTCCTACTTTTTATAGGTATGTCTCTCCTAAACAAATCTATAGACAGTAAAGATGTAACAATGCAAATGCAAGTAGGCATGAATTCACCTGCACAGATGAAAAATGTGACATAGATCGATTAAATTTTTTACATGCATACCAAAATACAATTTTTTTCTGAATGGTGTTTAAGTACACTTCCACATAGACAACAGCACAAAAAGATTTTTAATATAATTTGGAAATAGAGGCTTGAAGATTTTAGATAGCTTCTTAGATGATCTTAATATAATTTTGGTGGGTAATATTCATAAACAGTATACCACATCCTAAAATAATACAGTAATTCTTTTCCCTCTAGCTCCCTTTACTACTGGAAATCTCTTCAACCCTAGACATCTCTTTCTAAGAGAGAGATAATTAAATTCTAAAAAAGTTGGCAAACAGCATAAAATTATCATCAGGATGGAGAAAGTAGCATAAAGGAAAAATTTAAGAAGGATAAATATGTATAAAGTAGCCATGAGAATGAGGAACAGTTACAAATCTTAATAGCTGTCAAGGTGCACTGTAAGCACCAGAGGGAGTTTATTTGGTTTTGAGCAGTTGGAAAATAAAAATATTTGAGTATTGGGAAACACTTCTTTGATAGTTTAATATATTAATCCATGTAGTATTTTTTCCAAATAGAATGTCAGAAGCTATGAAGTTTGACTGGGTAAAGCACTAGAAAATTTATTACATTAATTTTACTCTTCTTTCTTAAGCATAATTGTCATATATTAGAATTAGAAATTGATAAAAGTCAATGTATTTTTTCAGCACATGCTAGAGTACCTCATTACTTCTTACTCATAATTTTAGTAGTGATTCCAACAGAGGGACATGTAGAGAACAAGCAGTAAAAACCCAACCAGAAATAAGGGATGAAAGAAACAAGAAATAAAGGGCTTGGCTCCAAGTTCATTTCCTAGGAAATGTGCCATGATTTTTTTCTAGGAAATATGTCAAGATGTTTTTAAATTTCTGAAGAAGAAACACAGGGTTTACTGTGATTATCACCTACTATTGAAAATTAAGTGTCATAATGGTATAGAAATGTAGGAGTGTCTAAATGTCCAGAAAAAATTCAGACAGAACAGCAAATAAAGAGTAAAACTACCCTCTTTTCTTTTACAGCCATCCCTCCCTTGTCCTATCACTACCTGCCTTTGTAACTCCCTCTCCAGCCTTCCTATAAGCCCCCCTTCAGGTACTTAAATGCTGCTATAAGGTCAACCCAGACATTTCTTCTCTTCAGGCTGAACAGCCTCTCTCAGCCTTTCCGCAAAGAGGTGCTCCATCCCTCTAATCATCTTCGGGGCCCTCTTCCTAACTTAATCCAACAGCTCCATGTCTTTCCTGTGCTGGGACCCCAGAGCTAAGGCAGCTCTGCAGGTTGGGTCTCACCAGAGCAGGGCAGAGGGGCAGAATCACCTCCCTGCCCTGCTGCCCACAGGGCTTTGGATGCAGCCCAGGACATACTTGGCTTTCTGGGCTGGCAGTGCCCATGGCTGGCTCATGTCCAGCTCTCACCCACAGCACCCCCAAGCCCTTCTGGGCAGGGCTGCTCTCCATCTGTTCATCCCCAGCCTGGGCTGGCACTGCGGTTTGCCCTGACCCAGGTGCAGCACTAGCACTCACCTTTGTTAAACCTCGTGAGATTCCCACGGACCTCTTCTCAAGCTTGTCCAGGTCCATCTGGATGGCATCCCATCCATCAGGAGTGTCAACTACACCACTCAGCTTGGTGGCATCTGAGAGCTTGCTGAGACTGGATTTGATCTTTTTATCTGTGTCATTAATGATGACATTAAAAAGCACTTGTCCCAGTACAGACTTCTGAGGGTTACCTCTTGTCACAAGGCCCATCAGACCACAAATTAAATATTGCCTTCTGGATGTGGGATTCCTCATCCGCTCAACAGTGCAGCTGTCAAATCCTTTGTGTCAAAGAGAGGATGTTGTGTGGGATCATGTCAAATACCTTACAGAAGCCCATAGTCCTTGCCCTGTTCAGTGATGTGGTCGTTCCATCATAGAAGGCCACTAGGTTGGTTAGGCAGGACTTCACCTTGGTGAAGCCATGCTGACTCTCCCAAATCACCTCCCTCTTTTCCATGTGCTTTAGATTCTAGGAGGATCTGTTAATCGTCTTCCCAGGCACAGAGGTGAGGCTGAAGGGTCAGTAGTTCCCAGAGTCCCCATTTCTACCCTTTTTAAAGATGGGTACAATGTTTCCCTTTTCCAGTCAACTGGCATTTCACCTGATTTCCATAAATTTTCAAATGTCAGGGAGAGTGGCTTAGCAACAACTTTAGTCAATTCCATCAGGACTCTGGGATGCACATCATCAGATCCCATAGATGCATGGGACATCAGCTTCCTCATGTGGTTACTAACCTGATATTCTCTTCCAGTGGGAGGACTTTGGTCCCTCAGTTCCTGCCTTGCAGTCCACCCACTCAAGAAGTGTTGGAAGAGAAGTTGCCATTGACGACTGAGGCAAAAATGTTGCTAAGTACCTCATCTGTTGTTCCCAGTTTGACAGCCTTTTTTATTCGGAGTGGAGCATGGGCGAGTGTAGACCTCCTTTGATCTTTCTTTTCTGTCTAAACTACCTGCAGAAACCTTCTTGTTATTTACGTGCCTTGTCAAGTTCAGCTGCAGCTCTTTCTTAGCCTTCCTTGCACCATCCCTACACAACCAAACATCACCCCCACACTCTTCCCAGGATACCTGTCCTTGCTTCCACTGCCTGTGCATTCACTCGTTGTCCTAAAGTTGGACCAGCAGGTCCCAACTGAGCCATGCCACTCTCTTGCCTTCCTTGCCTGGTTACTTGTACCTCCAGATCACTGATTCTTGCAACAATGGAAGAGTTCCTGAAAGACCTGCTAGGTCTGTTGTCCAGCCTTGTCCCTGAGAGTAGATTACCAGGAGGTCCTAGTGACTACCTCCTTGAACAGCAGGAATTTTGTATGCCTAAATTCAGGGTCTTGACTTTACTCTTTGCCTGACCCATATCCCTCAGGTCTGCAAACTCCACCAGTTCACGATCAGGGTAGCCCAGGCTGCCACCAGTCTTGGTATCCCTGATTAGCTCTCTGCATTGGTGACCAACAGATCCAGTATCACATCCCCTCTGGTAAGGCTGTCTATTACCTAATTTAAGAATTTACCCACCATGCATTCCACGAGTCTTCTGGATTACCTAGAGCTTGTTGTGCTATTTTCCCAGCAGGTGTTGGGGTGGCTGAAGTCTCCCAGCAGGACAAGAGGCTGGAGCCTGCTGCCTCCTGCAGATGAAGCAAGAAGGCTTTGTCAGCAGACTGCCCTTTATCAGGGGCCTATAGTAGACACCAACCACGAGGGTACCTTTGTTGCCTCAGTCTCTGGGGCAAAATATAGCTTTCAATTTGCTCATGGCTGTTCTTCAGAGGCAGCTCTTCACACTCCTTCCATCTTTTGATTCAGACGGCAAACTTACAGCTGTAAAGGTGGCACTTAGGGACGTGGTTTAGTCATGGACCCAGCAGTGTGGAATCCGATGGCTGTAAAGACCTTTTCCAATCTAAAGGATTGTACTGTACTATCTGCTATTCATGGATCTTTCCTTTGTGGCTAATGGCCTTGCAGCAAACTGGAATTCTATGGCCTGCCGGTCTACGTACACTGAAATGGTGTATAATTCCTGATATTTGTATTAAATTCAGGGTTACTGTGTTAGGGATTGATGAGACTTACAAATGTGCATTAACATTTTCATTCTTACTAAATTCGACATTTTCATGCTCACTGTAACAGCAGCAGTTGAACTAGACTTATGCCACCCCATTTCTGCAGTTGTCCTACCCCAGACAAATCAAAGTGAAACAGTCCCTGCCTTTCAGTATTGTCTGGAGTAGGTTATGAGGTGTCTTCTGCAGAAAAATTACAAAACCAAAAAACACTGCAGTGAAGAACATAAGAAAACAAAAAACACACTGTGCATGCATGAAAGGTTTGTTTTTCTTAGAGTTATGTACCCCAGTTTAACATAAACAAGTAAAATAATTTATCAATTCCAAAGGAATCTCCAAACAGATGCTAAATCCATTTCAGCAGTTTAAAGGAGAATTACCTACAAAAGAGTAATACACCTGTTTTATTGCTTTCTTGTGGTTTTGGTTTTGTTTGGGTTGGTTGTTTTATTTGTTTGGGTTTTTAATTTCTTTGTTGGTTTGTTGGTTTTGTTTTTTTTTTTTTTACTTTCTAGGTGTCATTAACCCTGTTCAAAGCCTCAAGTTATATTGTTTTAATATAGTCCAACTGCAGATATATATTTTATCCCACTCCAAACCTGTTTTACTTATTTGCATTCTATATTTTTCTTTGCCTATATGACTTTCTCTTATTTATCTTCTGTATCTGTTATTTATTTGTGTAAAGTAATTGAGAATAATTTTAAGAAGATGCTAAACTAAATTAAAGTTTTATCCTATCAGTAGAGCCATTTATCTTAATGATTTCCAATAACTTTATATTCTCTGCAGAAACTGATTTAATACCTACTAGCAGGGCAGCCTTCATTTTATCCATGTATTAAAACAGTTGAGCTACTGAGCATATGTCAAAGATGATCCTCATCTGAATGGATGAAAAATTCTCAGTAGATAACTTCTGTGATGAGTGTATACTGCTCTGTAGGAAAAATTTAATTGCTCAACATGCTTTGAAGCATATAATTTTGTCCCAAAAAGTATTCAAAGCAATACACTTTTTTTACAACTAGGATACTCACATTTTTTCCCCCTATTCATTCCAAAATATATTTTTTGTTTGAAAGTCCATCATAGCATCTTTTTTATTTTTCCAGCTGCAATTAGGCATGTATTATAGCAAGCGGATAACAAAGTTATTAAGTATTTTCACATAATTTCTAAAATGTATGGATCCTAGATACATTTGGAGGTATCAAAGGCATGCCAAGCTATTTTGTTTTCCTTTGTGTCCACTAAGAGGAAACACTGACAGTCCTGAAATAAAAAATACTTTCTTTCGGCTTGTTCAATGTATCTTTAAAACGCTGTATCCCAGAATGATCCAACTTTATCTACTGTTCAGGGGAGTTGCAGTGTTAGGTGTGATCTGGCTGTCATTTGGGTGCCACAAAACCACATTCTTCTTTGTAACAGACATTCCTCAGCCAGCTCATAAATTCTGGGATACACTAATGCCTTGCAGTAGTTCAGGATGCTGAAGTCTGCATTATATCACAGTAGCTGTACTCCAGCTGCAGGATGACTAGACCTTTGAAGAGAAGAAAAGTAGGACTAAAATGAAACACTGATTCTATTAAGCATTTTGTCAGCAGAGGAAATATTGAATGGGTATGACAAACCCAAAATGAAACATAGCAGTTTGACTGGAATATGTGGAATATTTCAATCCAGATCAGCTTGAAGCAGGTACTTCATTTTGTCTATTTCTTATTTTCAAGATTCTTCTATGATTTTTTTAAATGTTAGTAAGAAAGAATAAATTTCATGTGATTATACTGAATTTTGAAATGTTTGGCTTGGCAACTACATCAGATGATTCCCTCAAGACTTTGGGATATACTTGTGCCTATTCAGGAGACACTCATGGTTTCAAATCTGAACTTGCTTGTTGTCCTGTCCCTACCTTGATGTTAAGGAACTTAAGATGTGGGAAGAGATATCACCATTGAAAACAGAATTTAAAATATTGTAGAGTATTTTGGCCTTCTCCCTGTCAATTGCCATGAGTTCTCATATCCTATTCATCAGATATACATTTTTTAATCTTCATTTTCTGACCAAAGCTCTTATTATTATTCTTAATAATAATATGTGTCCCTTGCCAAATTCAACTCCAGCTGTGCCCTGTCATTTCTTTTCCTCTCCCTACATACTTCACCTGACATACGTCCCAGTTGCCTCTGCCTACATGTTTTATTCTTACATTTGGGAATATGTGGGAATGAGAAGGGGAGTTCTTGTTCTTTAAGAATAAAGTTCTTAAAGAGCTGCCAGCTCTGTTCAGCTCTTTTTAGCTTGAGACTAATTTCCCAGGAGTCCCTATCCTTACACCATTGATTGTTTAATTCCTTAAACAATTGATTAAATGTATTTTGACGATTCAGTGTCCTTCTTAGTCTTCACCTGACTCATGTAACTCAAACGTGATTTCCAGCAGGTCATGATACTTTAAACCCCAGCTCAACCAACCTTTACCTCTCTAATTAGTTCATGTGTGCTGGTAAGCAACAAGCCTAGTAATTTCTCTCCTCCAACCTTGTGGTCTATCACCTGGATTAAGAAATTACCCTCAGCACACTCCAGGAATTCCCTGGACTGCTTACATCTTGCTGTGCCTCTTTTCCAGCATATATCAGGCTGATTGAAGTCTTTTAGCAGGAACAGAGTCTGCAAGCAAGATGCTTCCAGTTAACAGCCTCCCTTTAGTCAGGTAGCCTGTAGTAAACACCAGCCATGAAATTTCCTTTGTTGTCTTGCCACCTAAACTTTACTCAGAAACTGTCCATTCATTCACCATGGTTTTTCAAAGACATCTCTGTGCAGTATAAATTCTTGAACATGGAAGGCAATCCCTCTATCCCAATTCCTAGCCTGTCCTTGAAGGCAAATTCAATACTAAGAAAATTTTTTCCCTTTATTATGCAGAATTAAATTAAATTTGTTTAAACACTTGGTAGTAAATTACCACCAAACTTAGAGTTTTAGGCTGCTGTCCTTGTTAGTCAATAACCTCCATCGTATTTTACATTGGCTAATATTTAATAGTGTAAGAAAGGAAATGAATGTATAACATTTGGTTTGGCCTTCCTAAAAATCCAAAAGTCAATTCTTTAATTGGATGTTAACAGTCACTGAGTAACACTTACACTGTAGATACCAACCCAGATAAGGTCTTGGAGTTCACAGGTACCAGCATCTGATTTCTAAGCCTGAAAAACTCTCTTAAGATGTGTTTTTCTAAAGGTGGGGACTGCTTTTATGAATGAGCAAGTCCCTAGGATGTGATTCCACACTGTGCATGGTATTGTACTATCCTCCAGTTCACTCTGGACTTATTTGTGGAGACACAGGAGGAGCAGTGCTCCCCTATAACATGCTTTATCTACAGCACTGAAATTTTCTTCAGATAAAAAGCCCTTCCTTCCTTCCTTCCTTCCTTCCTGCCTGCCTGCCTGCCTGCCTTCTTTCCTGCCTTTCTTCCTGCCTCCCTCCCTTCCTGCCTTCTTACCTTACTCCCTTTCTTTCTCCCTTTCCTTCTCTCTTCCTTTTTCTCTCTCCTTCTTTCATGTTTAGAGTTATAGCTCTTTTTAGATGTGTGCTGCTGTACGTGTGACTGAACAGTCTAGCAACTCTTACCTAGATCTGGCTGAACACAAAAGCTGGCCTTGCACTTGACCCAGAGCTCATGTAATATATCAGGTATGAGACAACACTTCAGAAAATATCGTGATGACTGTCATTGTATAAAACACAGACAGAACAAGAGATTTATATATTCTATTCTATTTATTTATTGAAGAATAAAATGTCTTAGAGAAATGCAGAGTAAGACACTTCACTTCAGGTTCCAATTTTGCCTAAGTTTCAAATCTACTTCTTCACAAAATTATTTCACCACCTGTTGGGCAGGAGTATGTTCCTCCATTCTGGATGATTCTTTGCAACTGCCATGAAGGAATTCAGCATTTGTAAGGCAGGGAGAAGGAAGGTGAGAGGATGTGATTAGATGGCATTTAGTTGATACACGGTGGATACAGCATTTTTCATGGGTAAGTTTGACTTTGTCAAATGGAAGGTTGAATTTAGGCTTACATGGTCTCCTCCTTGGAAAATGCTTTCATATTCAATTGCAAATGATATTATTAAAAACTCCAGTTAAGAGTTAATATTCCATTAAAGTAAGTTAAGAAATGGTTTCCTGATCCTTGCTGGATATAGGTAGAAACTGGTCATCGTATTCCCTCTCCATGGGTAAGTACTTCAGGTCAGCATAGTTCTTGACACAGATATCTACATCTATCTGTTAACTCAGTCCAATAAAATCTAGGCTTTTTCCATCGCGTATGTCAGAGTAGGAAAATGAAGATAAACCACTCTACATATTGTCCCAACTAAACAAACTCACGCTTATTTTCCCCCAACTGCTGGGTTATTTCTCTCCTATGATGCTCGTGATGCTTGCTGACAATGAAGTTTTTTAATATCCCCAGACAAGTAGTCCACTTTTGAAGACTAACTGATTAATTACTAGAAGCATCAGCAGAATTATAAGTACTTGAAAAAGGGTAACTCTTTGCTTTCCAGTTAGTTTTAGGCATTAATCTATATTTACTGCTGCCTACAAAATAAGAAGTAAAGTATTTACCTCTAAAACTGTATTTAATAGAGAGCAATCTCTTCCACAGATCTAATTGTTTATGAATTTCTGAAAAAGAGTGGGGAGAAATAACAGTTTTCTTCCTTAGGGCATTGAATTTGCTAATTGCCATCAGTGCAAACATAGCGGAAGATTGATATTTTGCTACTCAAGAATACTGGGTTAATTATTCAGGATGTTTTTTAGATTGTATGTTAGTTTGGCCTGTGGCCCATCATCTATGCAAGACGAAGTTATAACAAAATTTATTGAATTATTTAGTTTCTTGATATTCTCTCTGGGACTGACATCTAACAAAGGTTAGGTAAAGAGGAAGAGTAGCGGAATTTATTTCTTTGTTAAGCAAAATTAGTTTGATGTGATTATCATTTTAGGGTCTTTTTGTTCACAACTTATCTAATTATAGTTAGAGATTTAATTGGTAAGAAAACAATGACATAGAATTAATTTCATTTAGATTTTAATAAAGGGGAAAAGGCTGTGTGAGTATATTCTATGCATAACAAGAGTCCCGTTCCGCTCTAAAAGGGGGAATCGGGAAGGATTCTTTTAATGGATTTCTCGGACAAAAAATGAAGCGCAAACACGGCAATATTATATCTGAGAACTGTTTATTGATAAAGAAAGGTAAGTGTTCCTACCAAAGGGGGACAGGAAAAGGAACAAAGAGGGAAAGAGAGACAGACAGAAAAAGAATAGTTTCTTTCTTCTCGCAGTTAACTGCTTTTATGTGCTTGGCGCTCCTGTAGCGTGACTTCCCGAGCACTTTTTCCGCGCATTTTTTCCCGGCCATCCGGGGATCTGCCCCACCAGGAGGGGGAGCTTGCTTGCAGATCAGCAGTGGAAGCTTCCTCTCTCCTGACTGCTGCCAGGCAAAGCTTCTCAGGGGACAGAGCTCCTAGACATATACAGCCCCTGAAGTAATTTTTTCATCTCATGTATAACACATGTTGAGGCATAAATAAAAATCAGATTGGTCTCTCACAACAAGTAGTACTACTTCCAAACAGCTGGAGGCCCAGCATTTTCCATTGTGAGATATTGTTTCAAATGTTGTTAAGCAGAAGGAGGATGGAGATTTTCTACTAAAAAGTTTAGTGAATGAAAGAAAAAGGCTTGATTAATATACCCCATCTGTGGTGGTTTGCTTAGCCCAAAACATCAGCAAGGTATCTTTAGCATCTAAGAGAAATTTAAACCCTTCCAAAGCTGCTGTGGTAGGCCTGAAGAAGTGTCTGAGGGGTGGGGGGTGGCACAAATATGGCTCCTGTGTTTTCTGTGTGAAAGTTCTGGAAATTTTTCACCAAGTCCAGCAGAGCCAATCTCTGATGGCTCTGAAAGTGATGGACATGCTGCTGGCCAAGGCTGGGCCAATTGGAGGTGCTAGTTACGCCTCTGTGAAAACATATTTAGGAAGAAATCAAAACAAAGTAGTCACACACTTCTTTTTAGCCAGAGGAGGAGGAGGAGGTAAAATATATGAAGGGAAAACAACATGGAGACACCAAGGTCAGTGGAGAAGGTGGGGGAGGAGGTGCTCCAGGCGCCAAAGCTGAAAACCCTCTGCCAGCTGTGGTGAAGACCATGGGGGGAGCAGGTTGTCCCCCTGCAGCCCATGGAGTCCACAGGGGTGCAGAGATCCACCCACAGCCCATAGGGAGGTGCCTACGCCAGAGGAGCAGGTGGATGCCTGGAGGAAGCTGTGATCCAGTGGGAGTCTCCTATAGAGAGTTAAAGTTGCGAAGGCCTTGCGAGAGAGAGAGAGGCCTTGCCTTGCTCTGGAGTGGAGCAGCCTGGCCTCAGCTTGGAAGTCTGCACCCTGTGGACAAAAACTCAGCATTGCAACAAATTCAGGCGGGCATTGCTCGTGAGGTTAGAGCCACGCCAAAGAAGTTCCCAGAGGACTGTCTCTCGTGGGAGAGACCCCATGGCTAAGTAGAGGATTCCTCTCTCTGATGATCTGACCAAAGAAAAAACCCTTACCCTGCCCTGGCCGTGCTGTTGGTTGAAAGGAGGGAGGGGGGTGAGCGGAGAAACAGTGTCTCAAGAGGGAGGGGAGTGAGGGAAGAAATGGTGTCTTAAGAGCTTATTTTTACTTCTCATTTATCCTATGACTCTGTTAGGTTAATAAATCACTTTGCAACTTTAAGTTTACAGCCTGTTTTTGTGCTTTTTTCCTCAGTGTGTCCTCCCACCAGTGTCTTATCTCACTCATGATTCCGGTGTGTGTGTCAGGTTTTTTCTCCTCTCTTTTGCACAGCTGTGGCAGGAGAGAGCAGAGAGAGCAGAGAGAGCAGATGTTGTAGGTGCCTGGCATTTTGCCAGGGTCAAACCACAATGCTGTTTTATCTTCTCCACAGTTTTGCTGAGCTTCCCATCTAAAAGTAGTCATGGCCCTGTACCTCAAAGTAAGAATCTGAATCTGACACAGAAATGCAGAGGTGTAATTCTTTATTTGTATGATGAGCCCACCCATATGTGTTTAGTTCAGGAAAAAAACCCATCAAAACAACAAAAAATCCTCCACCCATCTTACATATACTAAACAATTTTCATTAGCAGCTCAAACCTATTCAGATATCTTCTTTTAGAATATTTTATATTTTAACTATTTTCTATCCCAATGCACCATTAAACCAAGCTGTACAGAGCTGATGTCTCCTAGCAGAAGTGCTCCTGGCACCTGGAACATGGTGTACTTTGTGAACTCATGAGTGAACTCCTTCTTTTGCCGATCCATGTCTTTTTTTTTGTTCTATTGCTAACCCAAACATGAGGGAAGAGAAAAAGTCTATTAGGCAAATCTTTCTTTTAGAGAGGAAGATACAGCAAGAATATATCTAAATGCAAAGGGTCCAAGTCATTACTTCTGCTGTAGATGTGCCATCATCAACATATTTGAATTCTGTTCACCTTCAATACAGTTGGAAAAAGAAGCCAACATGAAATTTACATTATTTTCCTCTAACCGCAAGTGTTAGAATGCAACATAATCCATGCTCCAAAGAAGATGGAAAAGAGTTATGGGTCTTTAAAAGAATATATCGGGTGTTTAAAAGAATATGTATTTTCAAGAGCCTGTGCCTCTTTCAATTCACACTTCATAATCTGTGCAGATTTATCTATTCTTCTCAGTTCTGATGACATCAGTGAGCTATTACAAGAACATTTGTAAACTCGAATTATATGGAGACAGAATCTACACCAAATCTAATTAATACAAACGAAAAAGCACATTAGTGACTGCATTTGGTGGCGAGAAATCAGATCATAAGAGAGCCTATCTATGCTGAGAGACTGTAATAAGAGCAGAGCACAAAAGACATTTCATATCAAATGTACTTGAAGGCTAGGAAGCTTTTTAGGTCTCACCTCAACACATGTCAATCCCTAAATCTTCTACTTATATTAATATGCTGATATTTGTATTCATAAATTAAAATAAGCATTGGGATGGAAAGTAAGCAAGGGTAGAGTGTTCTTTTCTAGATGCTGTCAAATTTGATTTTCATTCCACTGAGTTTGCCAAGTAATTCAAATGGATGCTATGGGAGTACAAAGAAAGAGACTTTTTCCTTTATGCTGAGATAAAGGAAAAAGTATGAAGGCCTTCTTGGACTTGTTAGCATCATTACAGGTTTCTTTTTATCTTTTTTGACTATATCCTGAGCAGGGAATAGTCAATTGAAGTTTCCAAACAGGAAAACTAATTTCTTTGGGAAAGTAAAAAGTAACCAAATTACTTCAGGTGTTCAGACAACCACATGGCCAGTACTAAAGCTGTCAATTTCTCTAGCAACTATTGTGTACTCATATAATATTTCTATCAAAAATACAACACATACTTATAATTCATTTTCCTTTAAGAATGAATTCCAGAAGTCACAGCTTTAGAAGTCATGGCTTTAAAAGCAGATTAAAATATATGAAAAAGTGTGTCTGAGTACAGGTTGAAAATACATTCTTGCTTAATCAAAGACAATTATTATCTAGCTGAATAGAAGTAGAAATTTAATATAAACAGAAGTGTTAGAGACATTGAATGGACTATGAAGCAATAAACATGGTTTTATTTATTGTTACATTCATTTTCTAAAACAAAATTAATGTAACAACAACATAAGAAGAAGATACTGGGTAATATCTTTAATAAGGGAATACTCCCAATAGATTTCCATTAGGTTTTCATTAGCTACATATTTATTTCCAGTGCTGCCCACAGAAAGGTGTTTCCTCTGAAATAAGTATACCTCAGAGAAAATATCACCTACTTGTATCTTTGAGAAGCTCTTTCATTCACAGATTTTTTTAACCTTGAATAAAGCATAAAAGTGCCAAAGGGTGTGTCACTTTGGCATATTCATTTTGCAGAACACAACAACAGGAACAATAGATATTAAAATACAAATCCAACCCATATGGTTATGTGAGATAGTTCAAAAGTTTCATTAAATTTTTATTAGCATTATGACAAATGGCTCTGTATCAGCAGCCTACTTGGCAAGCTTATGAACTTTATCATAGCATTTAAAGTAACCATAGTCTATTGTTTCTGCAACAAGCCACAATAACCACAGATTCATTCTACCTCAGACTGATTGTTTTCTTCATAGTCCAGAAGGATTATGTTTGTATTGTTTAACTACATCTCTGCCTTATTGTTACATTTGGTTTTATAGTGCTAATTAACTTCTTATTTTCTCGTGTCAGGTGGAGTGCCTTTATTTGGTTTTTTGTTTGGTTTTTCTGTGGAGTGCATTAAGAGGAGGTTTTCTCATCGGTTTCAGTTTGGTTGGCATTTTTTAAGAGAAGAGTTTAAGGTAGCTCAGCAATTCAAAGACCTGTTTCAGGACCTGATGTTCAGTAAAGCATTTGGAGATCTCAGCAAAATTGATAATAATAAATTTGGAAATAAAAATTTATAGTCATTTTATACTTTGTACCTGGATGCTTCCCAAATTTCACATCTTCTTCACTTCAGACATGAAGTTTTCAACACATGTGAATGACTTTTTTTTTTTTTTTACACTTATTTTCCTACAAAATTATATTATTGCCACTCTTCTATCTAGAGGTATCCATATTCATTTGATTTGTGTATTGCTTTCTCTGTCAGGTAGTAGGAAATTGATCACATTAGGCAGTCCAAATGATAGATCAAAATTATTATGCTACTGTAAAGTCAAAGTGCGAATTGGACACATCAGGAATTTGGCTGCTAGAAAAGATTACTGATCAAGGCCAACTAATAGTAGATTTAAGAGTAGCTGTAGTTTGAGCTTGTGGCAATGATTAAACGTGTGGCTAAAACAGCTAAAGAATTTTCACTTTTATAGTTTGGAGTTTATACGTATAAACACAAATTACCACAAGTTATTTCCAACCATTTTGTAGTCTGTAAACCATTATATGCTTCTCAGAGGTCCATCACTGAGGGGAAAAAAAAAAGTCTGCTTAACAGGGCTATTTCTGTTATGGCAGATATTAACTCTTATTAACTGTATTTTATGCTGGCATTTGGGAGATATAAAAGAGCCTTGAAGAACTGAAGGTATCTGTCACTTAGCTAGTAGAAAAGAATGCTACTTTTCCAGTTCTGTTTCCTGACATTTCGTTGGTATATTGTGTATGCTCAGTCCATTTATGTCCCTCTGAGACAAATATGTGGCATTTGAACCAAAGTGAAAGTGTGACTATGCTTAGGGAGAAAAGAAAAATATAGGCATCTGCATAAGCTTAAGACAGGGGTTGCTTTCTCCCCCGAGGTTACAAGAAAGTTGCCCTTGTCTTAACTCCACAGATGCTCAAGGGCCTGGGATCGTTTCTAAATGAATTATTAGTCTGACTTACTATATCAGCAGGGCAAATCCTAAATTCATTTGTTTTCTTCTGCTGACATCTGTGGCAATTTTGCACACGGAATGAATACAGAACATACCTCTTAGACTTTCACTCCACATAAGGCGTCAGGATTCAGGAGATGAAATGCTGTTTCTCATTTTAATGGAAGGTTGTATGTGGAATGAATAGAAAGCATTGCTCTACAGTTTTAAAGGTTAATTTCTTGCTAGCCTCTTTGTACATATACAAGGGGTCTTAGTTTTTCTTTTAACAGGAAAGAAAAAATGTGTGTCTATTAGAGCAATAATTACTCCTTTTCAGTAATGAACAAAATCTCTGATTTTAATAGGCGTATTGAGCAGCCATGATCCACTTAACATAAAAGCTTTTTAAAATGTGACCTTATATAATAGGATATATTATATTTGAATTGTACAGATCAAATGAAGGAAAAATGTAAAATTCTATAGAAATGTATAATCATGAAAGAACATACAAAACCCTTGGGTTTTTTCTTAATCAAGTGGCATGCTTATTAGCAATTACGAAACATTCTAGCTCTTATCAATTCATATCATATGTATTTTTATTCATAAAAAACCAAGCAACAATGCAAAAAGGAACTTCAGAGTTTAAAATATTTCGGCCTGCATCACTTAATATATTGGATCTTGATTATGAAGACAGTGCCTAAAATCCTGTTACAGAGTTGCCATAACATAATGATCTTGTGCCCTATTAGTGATTTTCCTTAGCACCATGGCCTGATTGGCTTTAGTAATGCATTTGTAGTAAGAGGTTTATCACATAAATTTTTGTCTGTTATAGTTGAAAATTATAATAAGATTTTTTTATGGTGTATACTTTCATGGTGGAGAAGCAGACCCCACATGGAAGCCACTAAATTTTCCATTGTTCAGTGTAAATTATCCACTGGAAGAGAATGCAAAGCAGTAAAATCAAACTTAAACCTGCTGTGGAATTATTTAAAAAGTTTGCTTCTTTATATAGTTGGGAAGACCTAGTAAAATTGACAACTCACAAGTAATTCAAGGCTCAGGAAGTACATATACTAGAACATATTGTAGGCATTCAAATATAATTAAAAATCTTTTCAAGTTAGTGAAACTGTTTAGAAAACAATGGGGGGAAAAAAAGAAAAAAAGAGCTGTGACAACCAAATAGTTGTCAAAAAAATCACCTCCTGGATTTTAAGGTGCACATCTCCTAATTGTTCCAAATAGCGTAAGTCCACAGCCGTTTCAGTTGTCTAAAAAGCTAGGTACAGGGTGTTGAATACCAGAAATTTCTTTTTCCAGCTTGAACTCTGAAAAGGTACGGTGTTTTGTAAATAAAACATACATTAGGAGAACATGACTTTTTATTAGGTTTTTATTATGCAAAAATAGAATATCTTGACTTTATAGGCTTAAAACACATGAAAAATAAAAGTTAGCAACCCATACTCATGTTTCTGAACATCAGGAAAACACTGAAACACTCACCTATTGCTCTTAGAAATGCATTTATATTTTAATAATTTATAAGGGGTTTTTTTCTTATTTTGTTTGTACTTAGTATAATGGACTTATGTTCTTTTCTCTCATAGGCATATGGTGTAATTCCTGGAGAGGGTCACATCAAATTCGACTGATAGTCCCTGCTAAAGAGCAAATAAAATAACGTTTCAATTATGGAGACTGAATAAAATGTCAGACATATAATGGCAGTGCTTTTGCTAAAAAGGTCTTAAAGAAAGCAGTGTAAAAACTTTTTTTCTGCATGACCTAATAACATCCCTGAACACTTCCTGACTTTCCTGCCTGTTTTTCCAAAGGTCATACACACTCCTTTTTTCTCCCCGAGTTCCTGGGAAAGCTCCTTGCTCAGCCATTCCAATATTCTCATGGCCTTGCTCAGTCATTCCAAACTGCCAGCTCATCTCTCAGCAGACAGGGACAGTCTTTTCCTCTGCTGTCAAGATTCCGGCCTTCCTGGGCTGCTTTGATTTCAAGGGCTACTTTGCAAGGTACTCTTCAAAACAGTTTTCTGAATAGCCAAAGTCCACTCTTCAGAAGTTCAGGGTACAGATTTTGTTGACCTCTCTCCTTCCTTCCCCAGGTATTGGCATGTCCCTCATTTCCTGGTAGCTGAGCCCCAGATACTCTGATCACCTTGTCTCCCACCAGCCCTTGTCTGTTTGTAAGCAGCAGGTCCAGCAGGGCACCGTCCCTGGTAGGGTCAATGCCAGTGGGACACCTCCCTTACAAGGAGGACCAGAAGTTCTCTTCCATGCACTCCAGGAACCTCTTAGACTGCCTCCTCTCTGCTGTGCTGAGTTTCCAGGAGATATCTGGCAGGCTGAAGCCTCCCACAAAGACACTACTGTGAAACATTGGCCAGAAACTTTTATAGAAGAGTTTATTCGGGTTGAGTGGCCTACAACAGACTCCCACAAGGCTGTCTGCCTGGTTGGCCTTCCCCCTGATTCCCATCCATACACATTCAACCTTATTGTCACCATCATCAAGCTCTAAAGATTCCAAACACTCTCTAACATACAAAGGTAACACACCACCTCTCCTTCCTTCCTTGTCAATCTCAAAGATTTTCTGGCCTACATTGCATAACTCCAGTAAACCAATCCCTTAGTGAAGGGGGAGGAGATTTGGTAAGTTTAAAGTAAAGTCATTTGTGGAAACATCAAAATACTTAACTTTCATTAAATGAGTGCTTCACATAAGGTAACGTCTGAGAAAGAAAAAATTCTCAAAAAGGTTTTAATGCATCCATCAACTCTAGAAGAGTAATTAATATAGAGCCTAATTGTAAAGACTTCCATTAAATAATCCATTTTAACATTCAGGTTTATTGATCAGACTGGGCTGTGTTGTGCCCTTGCTATGAGGAGAGCCTGCAGGGGACCTTCTTAAGGGGCCACAGTGGCTCGCAGCGGCAGCAGGAGGTTGCCTGTGGCTCTGGAGGCCAAGACTAAAACCCCAGGTGGCTCCTGATGGGCAGGTGATTTCCCCATGCTCAAACACAAAAAATGGGACATGAGAAAGGCCTAGAGGCATAGAGCACTTTGGGCTGGGGTGTCCTGAAAGAAGTGAGATGTCCTCTTGGATTGGGGCTTGCTTGCCTTGGCCAACTTTCCCAATGGCAAGTGGAGCTTTCCTTGGCAGGCCCTTGCAGTGCCTTCTCCCCAAACGTGGGGCTCTGCCTGCCCAAAGCCTTGGACACTTTCCTGCCCTGCCTTTATGCAACTGGGGGATGGGCAGGGCATGCCTGCCTGTTTCCCCCAGCCCCCATCACCACGCCTTGCCAAAATCCTCCTGCCAAATCCGTCCTGGATCCCTAGCACATCCGTTACGTGCTCCAAATAACACAAATCCACAGCCGTTTCAGTTTCAAAATTTCACTGATTGCACATTGCTGCCTAGAGAGAAGTGCACCAAAGCCAATTTCAGTTGCCAGGGCTGCGCTACTTCAATACAATTGACAAGTTCTGTTACTAGCTTACTACAGATTGTTACATCTCTGCTGACTTTGTGGGAAGATACAAAGATCATTTCCAGCTCACAGCATCTAATGTCTAACAGGTTACAAAGGGGCGCCTATACAGATACATGTTGGGATAGAAAGAAAGAAACATCCATCGTAGTCTCTAAATACCCACAGAGCTAGAACAAAACTGTACAACATGATGCGTCCTTCCATAGACATTCATACATAGATAAAACTGTACATCATGATGCATGTTTACATAGAAATTTATACAGAGATAAACAGAACAATCGGTGGTGTGTAAATATATTGTCATCTGTATAAAAATGGCTGTACACAGCAAAAAAAAAAATACAGAACCAGACAAACACCAAAGTACCCATTGATGCTTCCAACACTCTGCAACAAAAGACATAGAGCTGTGTAGCTATACAAGTTGCTATGTACCGAAATAGAACTGGAGACAGACAGAGACATAACAATAGGCAGACACACTGATAAGCCAATACATGTACGAGTAGAACAAGATATACAGGGAACCTGGCCGGCCCATTTCCCCACGCTCCCTCCCCCTCGGTCGCTCGGTCGCCCGCCGAGCAGCCCTTCTGGAAACGTCGAGCAGATGGAGATCTAGGAAGCAAAGGGAGCACTGAGTGGCTTGCAGTGTGCCCTCAGACCCCCATAGCCTCAGCACACCCGCAGCCCCCCCACACCCTGCTAGCCCATCAGCCCCGCCAGTGCTGCCATCCCCCTCAGCGTCCCCAGTGCCCTGAGCCCCGCCAGCCCTCTCTGCACCCCTGCCTCTCCCCTGTCCACTCAGCCTCCGTCGCCATCGCCCTCAGCTCACCCAGAGCCCCCAGCCCCACTGCTTCCTCTCAGCCCCTACAGCCTCACCGTCCTCTCGGTGTCAGCGCCACCATCACCACCTCAGCAGCACCGTGCCTTCAGCGGTGCTGTCCCCTGGGGCAGCCCGGGGCCCTCAGCCTTACCGGCCCCTCAGCGGCTCCCCGGTGCCTTGAGCCATGACGGCCCTGAGCGGGACGGTGCCTGCTGCCACCGGCGCTTCCCGCCGCTCCCGTCAGCTGCGGGCAGCCGGGACCTGGGGCTGAAAGTGCTGCTCTGCCCGGCCCGGCTGCCAGCCCGGACCCCAGCACGGCCAGAGGGCACAGAGGTGGCCCAGTGAGCAAGGCAAGGCGGGGAGAGGGGCAGCAGAGGGGAAAGAGGGCCTCCAAAAAGCAGCCTCCAACTATTAAGAGACTTACCTCATTACCCATGGACATAGAAGTTTTGAAATAAAGGTCTCTAGAATGAAACCTTTTAAAAAACAGAACTATATACATCTAGAGATAGAACTGGAGGGAAAGGCAATCTGGTTGCCCCATCCTCACAGCCTCTCCCTCGGCCCTGCACACAGCACTCCTCCTGCAGAGATACAAGCACATGGCCATGTAGGAAGCCAAGGGCTGCACAGCCCCTGCACAGCTGCTGTGGAGCTCTTGCCAAGCCCTGGCCAGCAGCAGCCTTCTCCAGCCCTTGCCAGCATCTTGGGCTGATGCAGGGTAGTGTGGAGAGGAAGGTGGGCAGCAGAGCCTGGCACTTCCATACCTGGCCTTCTTGAGCTGCTGCAGCCTCCACCACTGTCCATGTCTGCTGCTTCCTCTCCTCCTCCCCTTCTTTGCTGGCTCGTAGTCCCTGTCTCCTGGCCAGGCCTCTTCTCATTATCATTTTCTTCTCTTTTCCTCTGCCTGGGGGTAGCCTGCAAGCCTTTCCGTTCATGGTTGGATTAGCTAGGCAAAGGCAGGAGCCACGAGCTGAGTCCCTTCTTCTTGGAGCATCTGCATGCTGCTTTTACATGCTTGATTCAGAAGGGTTTGTCAGGGCTCCAGCCTTTGCCAGGGACTCTGTGGAGCTCTCGCGGGTGCTTGGAGGCAAATCTGGAGGTGCCTAAAGCAGAAATTCTGGAGGTGAGAGATGGCAAGAGACAGCCTGGAGGAGTAAGGCAGCAATTGCCAAATCGCCCCCCTAGCTGTGCAGAGAAGATGCTGCTTTGCATCAGCCACCTCTCACACAGTCCAGCTGCCCCCAAAGAGACTGGAGGGAGCTGGCATGCGCTGGCATCTGAGCACAAGGCCTCTCAAATGCACAGCTCCCCCCTCTCCCACTTTCACTTGCAAGTATCTTGTCCACATGCCCAATGCATTGCAGAAGCAACGTGACCAATTTGTGCTACCATGTGTCAGCGCGGGGCTGGCAGGCAGACATGCAGGCAGGAAGGAAACAAGGGAGGGAGGAAGGAAGGAAGCAAGGAAGCAAAGAAGGAAGGAAGCAAGCAAGAAGGGAAGGAATGCAAAAGGCTCCAGAGGTGGGCTTTCAGCAGGAAGCACAAAAGCTCCTTGGCCTCAGCAGAAAGTGCCCTCTTGTCCAGGATGCATTGTGCCCGGGTTTGCGCAGCTGACATACCTCCGCCTTTGAGTCTGCAGCAGCGTGGCCTCTATGCCATCTTCTTGGCAGGCATCTGGTTGTGAGGGGGATGCATGGGAAGAGCATTTTGAATGGCACCCTTCATCATTTTGTCTTGCAAGGCCACGTTGGTCTTTCTGGCACAGGTCTAGAAAGCAAAAGCACCAAGATGCAGCCAAATGGCATCTTGGAAGACAAGAACACACAAAGCAAAACCCACAAGCAAGCCCTACACCACTTGTCTACTGGATGTGAAGGTTTCTGGGACCCCCAGTCCCAGGCTGGGACAAGCCTCCCTTCCTGCTCCTACCTGTGGATAGCTCTATAGGCACTGGTGACTCTTCCAGGCCAGCAGTCTCCCCCCCAAAGGTATCCTCCAAATTCATGAAGTCCACCAGCACCAGCACCTTCACCTGCACACAGGGAAGCCTTGCTCTCAGATCTGGGGCCTGACAGCATCCCAGGCAGCACCTGCCATCACTGCTGAGCCTTGCCTCTGCACAGAGAGCAGTGGCTCTTGCAGGGGCAGCTCTTGCAGGCAGCTCCCACACCAGCCTTGGTTGCAGAGAGGTGGCTGCCAGGAACAGGTACCTCAAGGAAGCCAAGCTGGCATGCTGCTGAGGACAGTGTTACCTTGTTATTCTTGGCCAGCAGGGTATCCAAGTCCAGCTGCTCCTCCTGTGCTGGGCTCAGCAGGCTTGGCACCAGGCAGATAGCCAGGCTTCTGCAGCTCATTTGGCTGGTGGACACGTGCTGACCAATGTCTTGCAGCAGTTTTAGCAGCTGCTTGAGGAGGAGCAGGTTTGCAGCAGGCAACTTCTTGGCCACCCTGAGGGCAGACAGAGGCAACATTCATCAACAAGGCCATGTTGCCCACCGCCATCCCCAGAGCTTTCCCCAGGCAGGGCTGCAGCCAGCAGCTGTGTTGTGCAGCTTTGCAGGCGCTCTCAGCCAGTGCTGGAGGCTCCCGCGCTGCTGCAGGAAGGAAGCGCAGTCTTGCTTCCCAGCTGCTGATTTTCCCAGAGCCCATGCAAGGGGAAATCCCCGTGCATTGTCCCACAATGGAAGTGCCAGGTGGCAAGAGCGAGCTGCCCGAACACACAGCCTTTGAAGGAGACCATCCCCTTCCATGCGAGTTCCAGGCCCGTAGCAGTGCCTGCTGCAGAGCTGGAAGCTGCTGCCCACGCTTACACTTTGAGCTAAGAGATCTTGTCCTCCCTGCTGGCCATCTGAATGGCTGCCGTCCAGTCCTCGTAGAGGTCTGTGAGGAGGAGCTTGGAGGGGATGCTTCTCACAAAGTCCTGCAATGCCAAGGGCTGCCAGTGAGCCTTGGAAGATGGCAGCCAGGCAGCAGCCTTTGCAGCTGCAGGGAAGGAGGGCTCACCTTGAGGACCATGGCCAGCAGCAGCACAGGCTGGCTTGCCATATCCACAGGCACGCCATGGTCCAGGGCCTGCCACAGCTCCTTACATGCCCTGGTGCTCTCCGCTTTGCGGAAGATGCCTTCTGTTGAGGGCCCTTGCTGGTGCAGGACATCCAGCAGCTCCTGCAGGAGAGGCACAAGGGCAGAGACACTTGTGAGGAGCTGCGCTGCTCCAAGAGCAGTGGCCAGGGCCAGAGTTCCTCTCCAGCCTGGCCTCTCTGCCTCCTGCCATCAAGGGGCTGGCAGCAGAAGGCTGAGGCACAGCTGAAGAGCCCTATGACCCTTGGCTGGGGGACATGCATGGGGACACAGGCTGCCCAGCAGCCGATGCAGGGATGGGCAGCCCCTGTCCAGGCTGCCTTACCTGGATAGGCTGGGGCAGCGTGCCGTCCTCTGCACAGAGGGCTGCCAGGGGCTGCCCAAAGAGTGCCCTGCTGCAGCCAGAGCCCTCCTGCCCTGGTGCCCGGGCAGCCCCAGCTGGGCCCATCCACAGAGCAAAGGGCCGTGGCAGCCACCTCCTCCTTGTTTTGCTGCTGTTGCCACTAGTGCTGGTCCCTTCTTCTGCAAAGGAAAAGAGAACCAAAGCTGGTCAGTGGAGACTGCCAGGCCAGTGCTGTCACAGCCTGCCCTGCCCTGCCCTGCCCTGCCCGCCTGCCAAAAGCGCTGTGCAGAGCCATGTGGCACTCCAGGCAGGGAGCCAGCAGCTGCCAAGTGTGGTTGCAGCTCGGAGACTCCTGAGCACTAGCATGACACTGGGATAAGCTGCCCCAGCCCTGGCCGTGCCTTTCTCCAAGGGGGGATGAGGCAGATGTCCCCCCTTGGGTGCCACACCTGCCCAGCCACACTTGTCATGGGACATGTGAGTGCAGCTCACTGCCACAGCAGAAGCTGGCCTTTCCTCCCCAAATTCACCTGGCCAGCAACCAAGTTGTCCTCTGCTGTTAGACGGGGCCATGGCAGGCCCTTGCTTAGGATCAGCCTGCAAGAAGAGAGGTGCGCTTGGCAAGCAGCCCCGCGGCACAAAGAGCCACTGGCCAGCTGTCCCCCAGCCCCAGCAGCCTGAGCGCAGCACACGGCTGGCAGCCTCCAGCCTGCAGCCTCTCTGCCCTGCCCAACAGCAGTGCTGCCAGTGGCAGCAGCAAGGACGTGTCGGTGCTGCCGCTGGCTTCCCGATGCCTCTGTTCATCCAGTGGCACCAGGGAACCTTGTTTCCCCGTGCACAAGGCCGCTGCGCTAGCCGCACCTCCCTGGCACCCAGCACAGCCAGGGCAGAAAGGCAGCCCTTCTCATCTTTTCCAGCTCTGCGATCAGCTGCTCCAGCTTCCTGCCCATCGATGTCCTTCCCTGCACAAGAGAGAAGCAGTGCAGCAAGATGAGCAGCCCTGCCTCTGGGGCCAGGCCAACAGAGAAGGACTCGGGCACAGAGCCTGCAGCAGAGACACTCACTTGGTGGTGGCTGTTCAGCTCCGCGGCCAGAGCTTTGATGCTCGGCAGGCGGCTCACTCGGGCTCCCTGGCTGCTGTGCAGTGGCAAAAGGGACAGGCAGAGAGCTGGGTGAGCCCACAGCCGCTTGTCGTGCCTTGTCAGACAGCTGTGGCTCACAGCTACTCAGAGCCACAGGGGTAACTCTCCCCAGCTGAGGAGCTGTGCAGCCGCTGTGGGAGCATCTCCCTGCAGCAGCAGCCTTGCTGCAGCAGCAGCAGCCTTGCTGCAGCAGCAGCAGCCTTGCAGCAGCAGCTTACCTCTGCAGCGTGCCCACCCACTGCTCCTTCAGCGCCTGGGAGCTGCAGGAAGAGAGGAGAAGCAGCGTCAGAGCCCAGGGGCTGGGGGCACACACGTGCACCTGAACTCCTCCTCGCCTTGCCCAGGGACACAGGGGCAGGACCAAGCCCCGAGGTGGGGGCTGGACGGAGGTGCTGCCCAAGCCTTGGGCCCCTGTGAGCTGCCAGAGCCGTGGCTTTTGCCCTTGCCTTCTGGTGAGCTGAAGCTGTCTGGGGGACACAGGCCACTCCCTGCTCCCGCTCTGCACGGAGGCCAGAGGCCATGGCAAGGCTGCCGAAGGCCTCCTGCTTCCCTCGGCCGGCAAGCTCTCCTGCCCTGCCACGGTACGTGGTACCACGACTCACCCAAAGGTGGCAATGCACGAGCCGCTGGGCCAGGTGAGGATGAGGGAGGTGGCATCCTCATCGCTGCCCTCTTGCTGCTGCTCTTCTCTCAGCAGCCCTGCCTCCTCACCGCTGCTCAGCACCCACAGCTGGTCCAGGGCCAGGCAGAGCTGTGGGCACAGGGTGGTGCCTCGGCTGCAGAGAGCAGAGGCAAGCACTGAGGGGCAGGTGGCCTCCCTGGTGTCCCCCTGCGCAGAGCCCTGCTGTGTCCCCCCCCCCTGCCCCTGCCGCCCGCCAACGTCAGCACACACAGCAGTGCATGCAGCCCCAAGGGGCTGGGGGCCTGGGGCTTAGGCCAGGCTGACTGTGCCCTGGCCCAGGGATAGGGATGGGGCAAAGGCAGCTGGGCTTTTTTGCAGGCTCTTACTGCAGCTTGGCGACCACCAGTTCCTTCTGGTGGAAGAGAAGGCGCCTCTCACTCCTCTTTGGGCCGCGGCGCAGAGTCACATCTGCGCTCAGCCCAGCCTTGTCTCTGCTGACAGCCTTCCTGCAGAGCCCATCCTGCCTGGCACAAGAGGACCCTGGTCTCGCTGCAAAGACATGGGCCACTTGCTCACGGCAAGGAGTCCAAGCAGGATGAAGAAGCTGGGCTAATGCTGCTTGGTCAGAAATTCACTTTCTTGCGCAATCGCTGTGCACAGCAGACAGCTCTGGGCTGCTGCTGCTGCCTCTCGTGGACATTGACTCCAGCTGAGCCAATGGTGCAAGCCAAACTGACTCAGTGGTATGAGCCCAATGGACCCTGGGCTGGACAGTGGGGTGGGGCAGTGGGGGCAGGACTTCCTGCCAGGCTGGCCAGTGGCGGTTTGCACGTGGCAGCCCAGAGCGGGGCTCTGAGGCCACACATGAGGCCAAGGCTCACCTCCCTCCACATGCTGCCAGGGCTTTGCCTCCCGCAGGCCTGCATGCACTCAGCTGTCTTAGCCCTAGGGGCTCTTTGGCCCCTTCAAATTGCTCAGCCTGGCCTCCAGCAGCAGCTGCTTTCACAGCTGCCTCTGCCCCAGGCTCTACTGCTGCACGGGCTTCTTCCTCCTCCTCCTCCTTCTCCTCCTCCTCCTTCTCCTCAGCCCATCAGCTGCATCACTCAAGGGCAACAGCAGCTGCAGAGGACAGCACAGGGTGGGCAGACCTGCATCTTGCTAGCAGGCAAGCTCTCACCAAGGCCTCAGCAGCTCAGGGGGAAAAGCCACATCACTTTTGGCCATGAGCCATGCAGTGCTGCTCCTTTGCATGCCCCTAAGTCCTAGTTGAGGCTGTCCACAAGGTGCCAGTTTGCACAAGAATGGCCCATGTCTTGCAAGTGCTGATGGCATGTGTGCATCACACAGCCAGGGGTTGTGCTGTGCCCTCGCTTGCTACAAGGAGAGCCCCTAGGGGACCTTCTTAGGTGGCACATTGGCTGCGCTCATGGTGCTCGCAGAGGCAGCTCTGGAGGCCAAGGCTAAAGCTCAAGGGGGCTCCTGATGGTTTCCCCATGCTCAAACACAAAAAACAGGACATGAGATAGGCCTAGAGGCTTCATTTTAAATACATGCTTATTTGCTCCTTTGGATTCCTCTAAGGCCTTCTTAATGGTGTTCAAATAATCCCAGTTTTCTTCAGGATGTCACTCTTCACAATAAAGCTCTTCAGACTTCATTGTACTCATGCAAAATTATACCTTTTGCATTAAAGTAGTTTTTGTTTTTCTATGGAATAAAGACCTATCAATAGTTCTAGGTTTTCATATATATTTCTTTCAGACTGACATGTTATTCGTGGGTTATGTATGATTATTATGATCTCTACCTATTTTAAAGGAAAGAGTAGTTGAAAAACTTGATCTAAATATCAGTTCTTATACAGTAGTTTGCATATTGACCCTTCTACATAAAAGCAATATACAGCTACCTTTCCACCTAGGAGATACCATTTTGTTTCGTTTCTGAGATGACAAGGCAGTATGGTTCAATAAATACAGAATCTATACATACAAAGTGCAGAAAATTAAGCAAGGAGCAGGTTTAATATTGTGCATGCTGATGAAGTTATACCTGGACTGTTACAGGTCTTTTTATGTGTTCTGTTGCTTACAAATCATCTTCATGAGAAGTCCTCTAATGAACATAAGACTGTCTATCCATTTGAGATTTTACCAAAATTCTTTCTGAAAAGGCTTTTAAAATATATTTGCCAAGTATTTCTAAAGAGTATTACTTCATATCCACAAGATTTATTAAATCAAAATTTCAGGTGGGACGCTACCTTCCTCTAAATCAGTCTCAGAAAGTTGTTTTTATATATTTCCTTCTCTGAATTCAGTATAGGAACAGGAATGAAGCTTAAGACAAATGACAGTGTGTAGACCAGAAATTATGACAGAGGAAATCACAGAATCTAGTCACTTCTTCATTACTTAAATTATCCAATCCACTTACATCATAGAAACTCCCCTTAAATACTCATTTTCTTTTCCCCTCTTTTTTACAGGAGAATTTAGCTGGTAGTTCAGCAAGTTCTGGTCCTGTTCATGGACATATGTCAACATTGATGTATCTCAGTATGGATAGTTGTACGGAATTGGCCACCTTGGTAACTTGGGATCTCCACACCTTTATAAGGGGTTGCGTACTCATGTATATAACACATACTCGTGTTCTGGTTCATATTCTGAACCATTTTAGTCTAAATGTCCCCAACCCAAATCCTTGGGTCTGTTACCATGATTTTTTTTTTTTTTTTTTAAATTTGGACAATGGACACGTTGGTTTGGGGGTTTTTTTTGGTGTGTATTGTATCTTTATTTCAGTCTTCTGTTTTAAGAGAGGTATCTGCTCTCATTCTCTTATCACTGCTCCTTTTGAGACTTCTATCATATTCTGTTTTCTTAAATTCTTCTATGCCTGGATTAGACTTGTCCCCAGGATGGCACACATAGTTCCTTTGCCTCTACCATTGCAATTGTTTTTGTGACATTTTCTATTCTCTCTACTTCTGCAGTCATGTTGACCCACTTCTCCTTCACCTGTTTAATTCCTGGAGGAAAAGGAGTACAGTCATGCCTCCATAACGATTCCTCTATTGACAGGCTGCTAACTGAGCCAATTAAAATGTCATGGATGGTTATAAAACTGAAACAAATAATATATTCAAATGAGATTTATTTATAAACCAGTTAACCAAATAAACTAATTTAATTAAACCTCAATCTACTTTTGAATAAAGATTCATGATGTCAAATGGAACTGGTACTACATGACTGACTTAAGAGGGTGCCCAAGAATGAATAATCACTCACCCAATAAGCCAAGGGCTCCTATTTCTTGAGAAGTTACTAAGGGGAAAGTCTGAACTGCAAACTGATGCTCTGAGGATGACCAACTAAATTGATCCCCAGCAGGGTTGCATTCATACCCTAGTAAAAGATGATTTGTGGATTTTCTTCCCAACTTCTCTGAGGAGAGAGTGAGTGATAGTAACTGTGTGGGGCATAGTAGCTACCTTCTAAAGTTAAACCACAATCCCCAGAAACATTCCCCAAAATAACTAGAATAAAAAGACATTAAAGTAGCTTTCTATGAAATTAAAAAAAAAAAAAAACCCAACAAAAAACCAAACCCAAACAAATAAACCACAACAAAAAATAGAAACAAAAAAAACCCCCTACAAACAAACCAAAAAAAAAAAAAAAAAAGAAAAAGAAAAAGAAAAAGAAAGGAAGCAATTCTGGTGGCAAGCAGCAATAAGGGAAACTGCAATGTGTGCAATATGTAAAATACTTCAAACTTTTGTACAAAGTGTGTTAAGGCATTAGGCATTATTTTTATTTTCTTAATGAGAAAGCTCAGAAGAAGTAATTTCCCACATTTTGAAGAAGATAACTTTCAGGGAGTCTGTATTATTCCCTGTGTCTTTTATTCCTAACGGTTGTGTCCAAGCAAATGAAACTTAGTTGCATTGCCTGACTGTAAGATATTTACTAGATACCATGTAACAAGGGGATATCAGTGTTTCCAACAGCACTAGAGAGAAAAATCTTTTCTGTGTTTATGTTTCTATCTTGTCTTTTCAAGATTTTGCCTGTCTCTTCAGTTTCCAACATGATTAATAAAATTTGAATATATAACTAAATTTTCATTAATTTTTAACAGAATATTCTGAACTATTTATTTGATTTTTAAGAAGATTTCTAGGGGAGAAATGTTAAAAGCACTTACATAACATACCACCTCTAGAGGTATATGTAGTGAATATGCTTTCAGGTCAAATGTAAAAATTGATAATGGTATATAACATGCTGAACAACCTCCTGGAATAGGAAATGCTGGGTAATGACAATGACAAACACTGATATCAGTTCTGTCTCAAAAGACTTGTCATGTATATGTGTAGGAAGTGAGACAGCACTTAGCACATGCAGTTTCACTTTTTTCAAAGAAGTGTTACATCAAACTAACTGCAGCTGAAGGGTTTAAAAAAAACCCAGTTATAACCCTGCAGACAGGGTTTTGCTTTCAGGAAATTGCATCTACTTGTGAAACATTGTGAGATCTGCATATATTCTAGGTCAGAAATTTAGCAGTTTCTTGTCACATCAAACATCACATCAAACAACATTTTCCTTTTCCTTTACCTCCAGCTTTTTTTTTTAAGGTCTTTCATAATTAAGTGTGAGCTTCCCCATGCTTCCCAGGCAGAATATTTCACTGCATAGTCTCTCCTACATTAGTCCCATTATTTGATTCTGTAATGTGAATTATGTATCCAGGAAGAGAATGAAGAAAATTAATTCTTTTCTGAGCTATTACCCAGCTAACATTATCGGGAATGTTGTTCACATTAAAGCTCATAAGATGTATTCTGCTTCATCACTTAGGACTTTCTGATGCTAGTTTGCTAAATAGCTCACCTTGGGCCAAATGAGCAACTGGTGTAATCAGTGCAACTAGATTTGATTTCAAAAAGCTCACACTGATCTTGTGCCCTCTCTGTATATATAATATACAAACACATATTGGTCTTTGTATATATACATGCACACATTTCTTTGAAAAAAGAATGCTGTATTTTAAGTTAATGCATTAGAACATTATCATTCTTTTGACAGTATTTTTCAGTGGTTTCATTTTTACTCAGTTTAGAGCATATTATACTTGCAAATTGATCCATCCTAGAGCCACAAGTAATTTGTTACTCAATACACTAGCCTTCAGCAGAAGATATGGAGACAGGTTAGAAAAATATTCCATCTGCTTTTTAACAAAGCTGCATATCAGCAGGAGGAGAGAAAGAGCAATTCTCTCTCTGCTCTAAAGTGTATTAGGGTAATTGAAAGATCAAAACACAGCTAATTGTAGATGGATTATTCACCATTCTCCCACACAATAAGGTACTCAGAACATGAGATGCTTTAGGATGACTAAAAGCTGAATTCTTCTCCCAAAGAGGCATTATAAAAATTAATATATCTATCTCTCTTAGACTGTTTACACCTTGCCACCCTTGCAAGAAGGCTTAGACACATAGCAATGCAATAATTAGCACAAACATAAACACCTAGCCCGAAGCAATTAGATGGCACAGGACTTTAATAACTTGGCTTTTTATTGTTAATACTAAATAGAAATTTCAGTTAATTACCAGCACTTTAATGACCACATTTGGAAATTTTAATTTTTTTTTCACAGTGTAAATCCTCCAATCTGTTCGGACCATTATGCAATATTTTCCTTAAGCCGTGACACAATACATTTCAGAACAAAACATGTTAAATGTGTAAGAAGTAGACAATGAACTTACTACTAATGTTGGAAACAATATAACTTTTAAATTTTTATTTTGTCTTTCTAGTTAGGCTTGACTTGACTTTGCCGTGGGGAAAGGAATTTCTTTAGTTTTTTTTAGGAGATATGGTATCACCCTAAGGAAATGGGATTAACATAACCGACAGACTGGGAGCAGCCCCGAAGATAGCCAGAAAGATTAAGGGCTATCAACAGAACATCAGCGGGACATCAGTGGCTATCTGCAAACATCTACCCCAGACACCACCTCCAGCAGGGGTGAAGACATCTGGTCTGGAAAGGACTGATAGAAAAAAATTGAAGAATGAAGATCTAATTAACATCAGAGGCGCGAGATTCAGATCCAATGGGAAACTGAATACGGGGAGTAGCTCAACTATGGACCAATGAACTTTGAAACAGTACATTTCTATGGGTTTTGACTGTATAAAGTTTGGGGAAAAATCCTGTAAAAGCATGTCTTCTTAGAATATTTTCCTGGGCACATCCTGGCCAGAAAATAAAGTAATGACTGATTCTCTATCACTGCAAATAGAGTGTTACAGGGTTTTTATTTTCTTCCTGATTTTCAGTGACACTAACATCTAACACAGTGACATTGATTTAAAAAAATATTTTTGGAAACATTTACATAATATATAGCCCATATTAACTATAAAAAGCTTACTTGTCCTGTTTGTTAGGCACACACCACAACAATTAGCACTGATAGACCTTGCACTGAATCTAGCATGGCAAAACTCTGGAGTCTTTAGTAACACAGCTCTGGTATTCAGAATAAACCTCCAGAATGTCAAAAGCAGTGAAATAACATTAGTTTCAAGTATCACAGTGACTGGTCATAAGAACTAGGATAAACTGGCTGTGAGTCCTCCTGTGATTATACTTGACTAGCGAGATCTTTGCACTTTCTCCTAAGAAATGGTTGGCTATTTTATCAGTAAGACCCTGGCAGATACAAGTTCTCAGCTTGCTATCCGCAAGTATCCAAGTTATTTTAGTGAAGAATTTTCTGTGTGGCAGCAGGGAATAAGTTTGCAGGACCCCTCACCCTGTTGAACCATGTCAGAAAGATGCCAGGAGACAGCCTGTATTTTTCACATGGTGTTCAAATAACCACAGTATTATAGTGGCAAAGGTGCAACTTTTCTGCCTGCACGAAAGAGACAAGTCTGAAATAAGGGAAGGAAACAGCAGACAGACAAAATCATTCAGGAGTTCAGATGATAAGGGATGAGAAGATCTCACCTCACACAAATGTGATCTGTCTGGCTTCTCTGCCAACACAGTATAGCAAAGGGCATGCAGCTTTTCTACTGACAGGACTGTTTCTTGCACAAAGCCCCAATGAATACATGCCAGAGGAGTTCCTTCATTACTTATCGCAAAGTTTGAATGGACTCTCCCTTGACTCTGTCATATATAGTGCAGTCACAATGAACCAGCCTCACATCCTTTCTTCCTCCAGCTTGCTCGTAAGGAAATAGATATGCTAAGGGATATGTGCAAAAGCAGAGAAAAAAAATATAAGAGAAACCACTGCATGTATATACTGTTAGCATCAGATTCCATCATACAGAAAAAATTAAGCATCATGGAGTGACAAAATGGGCTGGTTAAGCATGCAGGCTCTTTGTGGTTTATGCACCTTGTTGTACATTGTGAACCCTACTGGATTGCTACAAAGGCACTTCGAGACAGTGCAGGGTAGTAACAGTAGGATGGAAGTGTATGGATATAGCCACTGGACACAGGCATCTAGGACTATGCACACACTACTACAATTACCTTCATTTAGTGACCAATCTCTTTAAAACTAGTTCATTTGTTTTGCCTCTAATACTTCTACTAGAAGACTGTTTCAGAACAGCTTTTCTTTGAGAGTTCAGCTTTCTTCCGATTTCTAGTCCCTTTTGGCCTGTGACTATTTTACTTTCACATGTTCTTGTAACGCCTTTTGTCTTTTAAATTACATGTGTTTGCCTTTCTTTCTCAATGCTGAAATACTGTAAGCCCTCCTTGCTGTACAGGGGTCACACAGAAACACCAAAATAATTCAAGCATAAAAGAAAGTTTCTGCCAATAAACTCATTACCACAAAGTCATACAGTCTTTCACACTGTTTTACGCCCATTTCTGGTTTCAGAAACAGTGTGGCAGATTAGGCTGTGCACTGGTTGCTGTACCAACAGGAAGAATCATTTTAATCTTCTTGTGTTCAACCCTCCTATAAATTTTATATCCCTCTTTACTCAAAATAAAGTGGTGTCTGGGAACATGCACTGTGAGTTCACAGAGAGGTATGTACTTGTATTGGGGGTGCAGTAAAATTGCTTTGTGCTCCCTGAGAACAGAGTGCTGCCATTGTCAGTAATCTGGACAAGTAATACATATCAGCCAGAGCCAGTCCTGACACATCCTGACAGCTTAGCATATACGTATGTTTCTTCACTGCATTTTAAGTCTTCTGACAGGGGCTGTTTCTCTGCCATTTGGAAGTTCTGTTCAGGTTCTGTTTAGTCAGACCATTTGTGATCTATTCTCTCTTTCCTTTTTCAGCTATCTAAATAAAAGAAAAAGAAAATAAAAATGTTCTATCATAAAATCCTGATCTTCTCTTTTCCAATATGCCTTTCCACATGTCACATTGTATTAACTCCTGATTATATTCCTTCTAAGAGGAGGTTAAAATAGGTTAAGGATAGAAAAGAGGTCTCAGTTTGAAAAAGCAAATGACGTTGATAGCTTTGAAGGGTTACTGATATGAGCCTCAAGGCTATCATGCCTTGAGAGGCTTCTCTGTGAAAAGCTGACTTCATCATCTTTTTATTCAGTTATCAGGAGCTGTTAGTTCACCAAAGTGCAGTTCTCTTTCACTCATTTATAAGGATTTTTACCTGTGAGAGGAAGCAAATTAGTCCCTGGTGTTACTCCAATGATTTTGTACGTTTTGTGCCACAGAGAAGTGAAGCCCAATGTCTACATTTTTTTCCCCTTTAAAGAGGGAATAAAATTAAAACAGAAGAGATCTTATACTTTTTGGAATAATTTAATAAATACATAGAATACAACACTTCATTTCAAATCCTAGTTTTGTCCCCTTCTGTGAGTGGCATTCTTCAAATAATTTGAAGCCAAAAAGAAATTTTTCTCTCTATATGAATTTCAACACCGACCTAGTAATTTTTCCCTGGTTGAACACTCAAAATTGTTTAATTTTATTATTTTATTAGGAAGAACTTTGATGTTTTTTGAGAAGTCATGGCAGTCAGTAAAATTCCCAGTGACTTGCAGAAAAGGGAATATCACACCTTTTTTCAAAATAGGTAGAAATTAGAACCCAGGGAACTACCAATCAGTCATCCTTGTCTCTCTTTCTGGTAAGGTCATAGAAGTGTCTCATATGTAATTTTCTTGCGTCCTGCAAAGTTAGGTCAAACTTGCAATGAGCTAAGAAACACAGCTTAGAAAAAAATGCATTGATGGATAGAGAGAAAAAAAAAACCCAAACCCCCATTAAGAAATTGAGAATTCAGATCTGATTTTGAGACATTAACAAAGATTTGCCAGCCAGACCATTCAATGAAGTATCATCTGGTCTTTGTTAAACACGCAGAACTAGTAATCCTGTGTTTTTCAGGCTGAACTTATACCTGAGGCGAGAAAAAGAATTGGTCATACAGGGACGAGATATGGTAATGTGTTTCTCTGAGCTCCTTCCTCAATCATTATGCAGAGTGAGCGAGTCTAAACTGATAACAATTCCCTTGTACCTGGCACATGCTCAACTGCCCTGATTCTGCCAGAATCCTTCTCTGGGACCATGTTGTGGGCTTGTTTTCAGTGTCCCCACAGGTGGGGCAAGGCTCATGACCTTTGGGCTACATGGGGTGTAATCCTGCTGGCTTTAACACAAGGTAATCACAAAAATAGTGTTAAAATCACCTCATTTTAAGTTGATGGGTAAGAAACTTTGCCTTATTATTGAAAAAGGAGAAAAGGTCAATTAATTTCCATATCATGACAATATAGTAAATGGACAACAATTCCCTAACAGCATAAATTCTGGTGTTCCAAATGCACAGTGCATACATTATTGCATACACAGAGGTCAACAGCCAAGAGAAAGAAGCAGATAATTGTAGACTGCATCACATACTTACATTTTGCATAATTCCTGCCTTAAATAAGACTTTTATGTTTCATACTTAAAACATAACACCAAGGAAATCTGTATTCTGCTACTAAATTAGCAAACTAAGTAAACAAGTTTTAAGATTTCAGTGTTTCCTATTTCTATGCATTATATTTAATTGATTAGGACTGAAACATGAAACAGAACTTTTAAGAACAAAAAACTCCTATGTTGCCATTTACATGCTATTGCCAAAACATAAATTACTTAATCTCTTTAATCTTGGATAGAGTGGTGTATTTTGCTATGTTTTATGGATAATCTGGCTGCTTATCTCATTTTAAATAATATTCCCTATCAGAAAGAAGTGTTCTTTTCACAGTTACTTAATGGTTATTATTAATAAAGTAATACTATTTTTAGAGTTCCAAGTTTTCTTTAAGGACTACCTTTCTGTAGGGAATCATCTCCTTATGTTTCATTGATTTTATGTTTTTTTATAGGTGTTACAATTCAAGCACTAACAAAAATAAATCTTCTGTTTTGAATACTTTAATACAAGAAAAAAGTCAAAAACCTCACATCATGTTATTTTTTCTAAAATAATTGTCATCACCCAGTAGAATGTATTAGACGGATAATTTAAAAAATCTTCCAGTTCTGTTACCTAGAGTATTTACATGTTTCATCTTTATTACCTGTGTGTGCTATCTCTGCATATAATCATATCAGTGGCAAGCACCTGCAACATTATTGGTCTACCTTCCATCTTCTTTCAAATATTTCTCTCTCTTTTTTTTTTTTTTTTTTTAGGATATATCACAGCAAAAAGTGATTAAAATTACCAATAACCAATGAATCTTCTTTCAGTACAAGCAAAGGCCAAGCACTCTGCTGATTAAATGATTCCTCATATTTACTCCACCCTGATTTCAGTGTCATAGCACGTCATTCATTTTCAGATATTATAGAACACTGTAATGATGCAAACCAAATTACAGATGAACAAAAGTGAAATAATGTGTTTGTAACCTTTGGGGCCTTAATGAATCAATCATTGTTTTGACTGCCATTTAGTCTCTTCCAGGACTATTCATGTAGCTTACATATTTCTAGTGAAGGTCTTTTTGGAGACTTTGTATGTTAGACTTGCAGAATATTCACATATAACATTACAAAAAAAGAGAAACTAAGATGAGCCATGATTTACAGACTATTTGTGACATAATTTTCTTCTTAAATTTTTTGTCTTTTCAAAACTTGGTTAATTCTATCCCACATGGTGATACAACACTACCCAAAAAAGAGGACTCCAGGAGAAATTGTGATGTGTAAGCCAAGCAAGCCATTCTAAAAATATGACTCCATAACAATGGCGGGGGTAAAAGCCAGTTTTTCTTCTCCCTCTTGGCAAGTAAGTTCCTTGTAGTGATTGATTTCCCAAATCTTTATTTCAGTCAATTCAGTTGATTCAGCCACACTTCCAAGGGATCTATTATTAGCTAATATAATTTCTTGCTTCCATTATTTAATGTTATACGTAACTTCCATATGTTATAGCTCACTTCCTCTCAATATTGATGGAATGAATGGAAGAAGAAATTTTTTTGTTAGAAATCAAACTCCCGTTTATCATCAGACTATCAGGATGCAGAAAAATTAAAGATAAGACTATTAGTGGCATCTGGATGAAGTGTCTAGTGTTATCTAGGATTTTCATCTGTGGAATCATTGAAGTGTCTGTCATTTATTCATGTGGGTTACCAACAACCAAAGCAACAGACAGTACATTGTTAAAACAACTCTAAATAAAAAAGCTTATTACTTGTACCATTGGCAAAGTCACTCACCTTTGAAAAATCCAGAGCTTAATGCAGCAGGATTCTCATGCAGGTGGCATCAAGAATGGAGACCTAAAGGCCTGGAGCTGAAGTAGCCATGGAATGCTGCTTCTGACACAAAAGTGTTACATAGGAGTCTAAGCAGTGTTCTCCCTGTCAAGACCACACACAACTGAGCTCTTGAGAGCCACAGTTCTGTGGTTTAGGGTGTGGTTGTATGACTCTGCCCACTGCCTGACAATACTGCAGCAGCACACTGGCAACATAGGAGTTATCAGGTGATTTCTTTAATTTACACAATGAGTTTCGTGGCCAGGTTTATCTTTGAGATTCTTCACTGTTGTCCTTTCTGTCCTTTGCCTGTCACTGTAAGGACTTAAAGAATGCAGCTGTCTGTCTCAGAACACTGTCAAGGCCACCGAAGGAATTTGTAATAAGATAAGCCACCAGAATGGAACTTGAGATAAGCACAGATGGCACAGCAGGAGGAAGTTAATTCCAGGCCAAGGAGCTAATTCCAGGAGGTGAAAGTTCAGTTAGCATCCAGACAAAAAATTCTCACCATGGCAAGCTGTGGGAAAGGAAAAAACTGCTTACACACATGCCATCCCAAGTTACGGGAATGGCATCTATGCCCTGTGGATACCTGGAATTTGAACTGTGTGAAGGTGATACCCCAGAAGAATGACTTGGGGACCTACCCAACACTGTGAAGACCAGGGTGAAGAAGGACCATCAGGATGCCACAGAATCCACATGGTGGTGGTGTCTTTCTACTTAATCTCTCTCTCTCTCTCTTTCTTCCTCCCTCACCCCCACCCTCCCATTTCTTTCTATCTCCCTCTCTCACATTTACTGTTAAATAAAATGCGTATTACTGACTTTGGCATGTGGTCTGTTTTGCACCTTAATTCAGGCAGAGGCATCTCTTCTAATTGGACCTTAACAGTAATGTCTTTTCTGAATTTGTGTGAAGGTGTCTTCTGAGGTAGTAGGGATTTTAGGTACCTTTGATAGCCCCTGAAGATTTCAGGACTAGAACAGCATCTTCCATTTTTTACCAATTTTTAATTTTATATTGAATTTGTTTAATTTTTATAACCTATGCTGTGAGATACAGCACAGGAAGTACAATTATAGATGAATGCAAAAGTGATAAGAAAAACATCACTCGTTCTTTTCAATCTCCATCAGAATTGCCAGACTAAATAGCCTCATACTTGAATACCCTACAGTAAATGTGACAAACTTTTCTGACCAGGAAGCCCCTCCAAAATATTTCTGTGGAGTAATCAATGAAAATTTCTGAATGACAAATAGATGTTAGAAATATGAATGATATTCTTAAGAAAGTCACTGTAGGAAGATTGTGGTTGCCCAAAAATCTACCTATTACATTTTAGATTATTTTGCTAATATTTACTAGTAAGTCCTCAGTTCTGCCAAGATACATTTATTTATCCCTGGATTGTCTGTTTGTTTGCATGCAGTTAATTGCCTAGTAAGGATAATATACTTTATCTAGACACAAATAATTAAAGCAGTGAGAGGTATTCAAAGAGTATAAGGTAAGACCTTTGAGTGATATATTCAATAACCTTTTATCAGGCTTACATTCCCTAAGCTAACCCAGCATTCAGTGATGAGGCATGAACTGCTCCAGGGAAAAAATCAGAAACTCCGAATTTATACTCCTGCTCTGAAGGAATCCTTTGTTCTTCAGCTAAAACAGAGACATGACTTCTAACTACACACCAAAACTAGACAGACATTTAATGCTATTGCCAGAGTTGTGTTCCCCCCTTGACATTTCAAATGACGTATATAATTAAATGTATTCTTCAGAAGGGGTAATTATTTCATAGTGTCATATTATAGTTCTTTTGCTTAGAAATATATTTCTATTTCCTGAAATATAGATTTGTCATGATTTAACCCTAGCCTGCAACTAAGCCCCATACAGACACCCACTGGCTTCCCCCCACCTGGTGGGGTGGTGAGCAAATCAGAAGGGTAAAAATGAGAAAACTCGTGGGTTGACAAAAAAACAGCTTAATAAGTAAAGCAAAAGCCTCACAAGCAAAGCAGAACAAGGAATGAATTCAGTGCTTTCCGTTTTTGGGCAGGTGTTCAGCCATTCCCAGCAGAGCAGGGCCACATCATGGTGATTTGGGAAGACAAACCCCATCACTCCAAACATTCCCCCACTTCCTTCTTCTCACCACAACTTTGTATGCAGAACATGAAGCCATATTGTCTGGAATACCCCTGGCATCAGTTGGGTCAGTTGTCCTGGCCATGTCCCCTCCCAAATCCCTGTGCACCCCCAGCCTGCTCAGTGCTGGGGTGAGAAGCAGAAAAGGTCTTGGTTCTATGCAAGGCCTGCTCAGCAAACATTCCTCTGTTATCAACACTGTTTCCAGCACAAATCCAAGACACAGTTGCATACTAGCCACTGTGAATAAAATTAGGTCCATGCCAGCCAAAACCAGCACAGAGATAAAAAGAAACTAGGCACCATGTTCTATTTTAAGCTATCTGCACCTGCTATATCAAAATTATAGAATTAATTTGTAATACTCAGATTTAGTAACTGTTGACATCCAAGTTAATTTGAATAAAGTGTTTCACTATATTAGCCTACTGTGACTCTTTGAAAAAAAAATGCACTAGAACTTTATATCTGGTTGCATCTAGTATATAATACTAGCCATTTAAATATGCTTTTTTAAAAAACACAGAATATATCCTAATTTTTTCTCATTAATGTGGCACCACACTAATATTTTTAAGAAAAATGTATTAAAATTATCCATTATAATTGAGCAGAAACTCCAACTGTTGTTTTACAGTTTTCATTAACACTATTATCAAGTTCATAGAAGCACAGAAAATTGGTAAAACCATTCAAAGTTTTCATCATCTTGTTGCTGAATTATTGCTACATGTTTTATTTAACTGAAGGTATTTGGAAACTGGAATGCAGGACTCTAGAAATGTGGAGAACACAGCATTTATCCCTTTTAAGCATTGATGCCATTTTTACTATCCAGTGCAAACATCACCTGTAGTTTTAAGGCTACTGTCATACAGGATGAAAGTGTTGAAGTATTTTGGGACTTGGAGGCCAGTCTAGACCTTGATTCCAGAAGTAGTTTGAACATGTGAAAGCATGGGCAGAGAGACTGATTTACAGACCTGACTTCAGTCCTTAAAACTGGGCAAACAGCAGAGATGACATCCATACACGCAACCCTCTTCAGGTTACTTTGCTGAGGCAGCTTTTGTCATGAGCAGGTAGAGTTTACAATCTCAAAAGTGCAAAACAATTAACAGCTTGTGTGCAAGAGATGGTAAGGAGGAATGAGCTACTCAGCTAAGAGTCAGCATGCTCACCACTCCCACTGAGCACCTGCTGGCAAGGCAGCTTTTAGCTGGAATGGAAAGGGGACAGATTCCACTGCTCCTGAACACATTTGCTGTAGCTGGTTTTTCTGCTGACATCTCATGGTTTTGGTCCTGGGGTTTTCTAAATCATCAGGTCAGTGGTCTTCCTCTTGAATCCTTGACTTGCTGATTATCCCTGCTTCACCAATCTTACCTCTGCCTGCAGTTTTGCATCCTTAACTTGTACAGGTCTTCAAAATTTCTCACAGCTCTTCCTTACAACTTAGCAACATTATAGAGGCCTGAGCAAAGGTTATGTGTACGTATCAGAATTAAGCTTTGATAAAACTCTATGGATGAAGGAAGTGAGAAATTAAAAACTCCCCATTTAATGTTCATTAGACAACAGTACTGGTGAGCTGAGATAACATTTCCTGTAGAGGTACTGTGCATGCTTCCAGGACTGCCTCCATTTAAACTTTTTGGCTCTTCTCGAAAGGACGAGGAAAACATACAAGGAAGATTCATAAAATGGACAACTTTAGTCCCATTTTGTTCAGTTCCAAAAATTCGACAAAAGTTCTGACTAAATCTTGAGTCTTGTACTCTTCACCAGATAACAGCCACAAGTCCTTCATTACCTCCTAAATTAATCCTTTTAGCTCAGCTGTGCCTGCATAAAGCTCTGTGAAACCGAGAATGACTTTTCAGTCCCTGCCTGATGAGTCCTACAGAAAAAGAATATTCCTTCTGATTTCCACTTGGTTATTGGTTAGATATTGGTTAGATAGTGATATTGCACTATCCCAGAAGACAGTGCAGAAAATATCATGGTAAAGTGAAGGGAGAACTGCCCTTCTATTGTGCAAGATTATCCTGTGATCTAGTATAAGAGTATGAAGAAGAATACAGAACCCACAGGTCATAGAGAAGTATTTCTATCCCTTCTCTCCCTCTCATCATGGTTTACACCTTGAGTGGCAGAGAGGGATAAATATGCATGTATTTTTCTTTCATTTCCTCAATAGGCCTGCAGGAAGCAAACCCCACTTACAGTCTGATGTAACTGCAACTGATGTGTTGTAACCACCGAATTATAGTGAAATGTCAATCTCACTGTGTATCATCTCTCTTCCCAGATTTCCTTCTCAGCAGTGTCTCTTTCAGAAAAGAATGTCTTGGGAATGCCTTTGCTTATGTTAATTGAACAATTTAAAATATAACAAAGGCATATATGATGTTGCCAATTTTGCATTAAAATATTCTTGAGAAAAACTGGGTTTTATATCATCTTAAGATGCTTTGTTGTTACAAGCCTCTCAGCTATAGGTATTGTAGTTTACTAATCTTGAGTGGATTTTGCTTCATGTTTAGCCAAGAAAAATAATTATAAACTGTGCTCAGGGAACTACTGGTGTGAACATTCCAGCAGTGTGTGATTGTTTTAAGTTAAAAAGTGGAATGTAGCTAAATGCATTCCATCTCAGGATATTGGATTCAGTAAGAATTTTCAACAGCAAGTTTGCAAATTATGTAAGATTATTTTAAAAAGTAATATAGAAAAATGTCACCATTTTAAAGAATTCAAAATACTAATCTGATTTTTGTCCACTGAAAGGCATACCCATGTTTTTTCTATTTTTCTTTTTCTTTTTTTTCTTAAGTGATCGCTCATACAACTTTTAATGGATTAGAATTTGTGACATTATAATGAAAAAAGTTGGTAGTTTTTTGAATTTTTTTTTTATCTCAAAGTCCAGTGAGATTAGATCTACTTTGGTAAGCAGATGAAAAACAAAACCTGCTGAAGGATGTATTTGAACTTCCCTTTGTGAACCTAGATTGAAAACTTTATATATATATATATTTATTTATTTGTATTTATATATTTGTATATATATATATTTACATAAAATTTTCACAGAAATATAAAAAATTATATCTTAACTTTCAATAATGAGTTACCATCCTTAACCACTTTACTATTCTAGAAAACGCATAGTTTTGGAGACAAATATTTCCTACACAGGCAGATTTTAATTTACACCGAAGAGTTTAAATTTATGCCGTGGTTTACAGTGATCCTTATTTAATCTGCCAGCTAAAATCAAGACCCTTAGGAAAGACATATTTTAGATTGTGAAATCCCATTATTAGTAAAGATATTACCCTTACATAAAAAGACAAATTTCCTGGGAATCAAAAGTGAATTTTATTGTAAAAGTAAATATACAGCTATTTCAGTATTACAGATATCATTGATTCATAGGAGATAATTTTAAATTGTACTTTTTAGTAATTCAGTTTTAAAAACTGAATTGAATTTTTATAAAAGTATTTATAAAGATGTTATAAGAAAGATTCATCAAGGAAACCACAGTACTCCCTAGGCAGAAAAAAACATTTTGACTTTCTGCAAGACCAAACATGTCTCCTTTTCTGACTTCTTTTCTTTTTCACACGTAACATTATTTGTCTAAAAGTGTGCTGAGGTAAAATACTCCAGCATTGTAGAAGACATTAGTTCAAATTAGAAATTTCTCAAAAATCCTAAAGAAATACCTCAAAATGCCTAAACACTGCACTCATTTTATAGCATCTTTGAACTCCATTCTTCCTATTAATTTCCAGCCTCAGAATTCTAGCCCTAAGACTTTTCTTCTAATCTTGTTTGGTTTTGAGTTAAGATTTTATGTGGTATAAAAATTTTATTCTTGGAAAACTATGTTGCTTAAATGTAAGCTGTGGAAAATATAACCTAGTACTTTACTGAAGGAAATGTGAAAAACATGTCTAATGAGGTTGGTTGTGAGTCCTTATATTAAAGTGGAAAAGTAAATTTTCCGGAACACACTCTCTTCACAGGTTTGGTCACATTAAGCTTGCATTGATCCAAATAGGAGTTCTCTGAAAAAGTGCTTTTTTATTTTCCCCCCCAGAAAATGCTGCCGATTTTGTACGTTTCTTCATTCCAGTACTTGGTGCTGTCCTAATGTCTGTTGGATACTATTACAACTGGAAATTTCACTCTATACTAGGTCTTAGCAATGGTACTCAAAAATGCAGTGTTAGTCTGCAGACTGAGAGCCTAAAACCTTTTTGTATGGTTGTGCCTTCTATAGAGATTGCCTAAAAATTCTGTA
Organism: Entomyzon cyanotis; assembly: GCA_024500445.1. Classification (NCBI taxonomy): domain Eukaryota; kingdom Metazoa; phylum Chordata; class Aves; order Passeriformes; family Meliphagidae; genus Entomyzon; species Entomyzon cyanotis. The sequence continues at coordinate 1,689,883 of JAKEPQ010000765.1, read as the reverse complement.
ACCAAGTAGTGCAGGCAGTGTTAGTCCTGTGATAGAAGAACAATGGACTGAGTACTTAGTAGGGAAAATTCTGGTCTTTGACCTCTGAAATACAACTTTGAACTCAATTTTATCTTCCTTTTTAGTGAACACAAGGTCAAAAGCAAAACTAATCAAGCATCTGGGCACAATACAGCACACATGAATGCAGAGAACTTACCATTGTCATCTACCTTCCCAGTGATGGAAGAATAGAGACACAAGAAGGGAATTTAAGGTTAAGGATTATTAGCTCCTTTTTGTGGAGAAGTAATCATTCCTGTGAATTAAAAAATAACTTTCAGCCCTAGCCTAGTGGTACATTTCACCAGTCATTTTACCAGGTTTGACTTCCTATGTCAGAGTTTGGATGTGAAATATCTTTAAAATTTTCAATTCCACAATTCCCAAGCAACTAAGATTTTGGGCTGTCACATTTCCCTTCCTCAATTATACACAATATATGACAAAAAAATCTACTACTAGAGAAGAATTTATGTTGGAATGTAGTATTATATCTTATAAATTAAACCCATGAAATTCCTCTAACACTTACCTGCCTATCTTCTCCAGTTGACTGTCTCTAAGTACCCTTTTCCTGTTCCTATTCCACTGTGGTGATCAGGTTTTAAATACAGTTTCCTATTATATAAAGCTATGTTTTGTTGGGTTATTTTTTTCCAAGCAGACATGGAGAATTTTTTGTTTAGTTCAGAGCATCATCTCTTTTTAATTCAAAGCATCATCTAGAGTTAACCTTGGATGGTTTATGTGGGGTAGGGCCTGCCTTTATTCTGAAGGATAATACCTTTGCTGTTATATGGTTTAAATAATTGTGTATGAAAGTTATGCATCAAAAACTTATATTTGGATCTCTCAGCTCATATGATCTTTTTTAAATTATATTTTATGAAACAACAATCCACTGTCCTACAAAAATGTCTTAAAGAAAGGTCAACAAGTCTGCAGATATTAAATTTAAATATGTGTTTATTTAATAGATAAATAAAGAATTAAAATTTGTGCCCTGTGCAGCTAACTAAATGACACTTTAAATTTCTTTTCTATGGTACCAACATCATTACATTGACAAAAATCAGCTGCATTTAAGATTGCCCACATGGAATGTATTTTGTTTTTCTTTTTCACTAGCTATTACTTCACATTGAACTTTTACATTGAAAGAAACAAGCCAGACCACAACCAAATCACACCTTTTTTAGTCTAAAAGTACCTTTTCATGGCTGTTCTCTAAGGGATACATATATATATATATATACATGTGTCATGTGCCAATGTAATCATTAGCACCCAGATTGTTTTGCATGTAAAGGAGCAAACCAATATTTTTGATCTGCCATTCTCTTATCCTTAGTATTTTGGTTTTTTGCACTTCATTACAATACTGCCTGGAATTCCTCTAGCCTTTTTGAAAAGAGAGAGCTTTCATTTGCCTTATAAAACTACTCTTTCCTCCCAATATTTAAATGAAGAAAAATGCAACTTTGTAAATAGAGAGATTAGAATGTCCATTGAATTATCCAAAATGGGAAATGAGAAATACCTATATTTTCCAACTGGCTTCTAAAACACACATTACCATGATACCTCACAACAAGAGAAAAGCTGGGCACTGCTGGCACCAGTCATTCAGTCAATTTTCACTTTTAACATCTTCAGTTAATTTTCAGTTGCAACGTCTCTGCTTTCATATGTTCATAGACATTAAAAAAAAATTAAACAGGTCAGATGAGCACTGTATTGAGGACTTAGTTTTAAGTTAGTGCATTCTTCACAAAAGAATGGTATGCATAGAGCTGAAGAGACACAAAATCTGGCACTCTGTCACTGAAATGAAAAATTATATGACTGTTGACACAATATGTTGATAAGAAGCATGGTGTAGCTTTAGAATAAGCTGAAGCATCTCTCAGTTATGAAATCTTAAGAAATCATAGTGTAAAGCTTTTTGAAAAAACCAACCCCAAAACTGACAAATTTAATCAAACACGGAATCACAGGATCAATTAAGTTAGAAAAGACCTCTGAGATCATCAAGTTCAACCTATGACCGAACACCACCATACCAACAAAACCATGGCTCTAAAGGCCACACCTAGTCTTCCCTTGCTGCTTTGCCCTATGGGGCCAATCCACTGCAGCATTCCCTTAAACATCTCCAGGGATGCTGACTTCATCACCTCTCTGGGTAGCCCATTCCAAAGTCCAGTCCACCCATTTGGGAAGAAAATCTTCCTAATGTCCAACTTAACCTTCCCTGGAGCTGCTTAAGACTATGTCCCATTGTGTTGTCATTTGCTCCCTGGGAGTAGAGACCGACCCCCACCTGGCTACAACCTCCTTCTAGGCAGTTGGAGAGAACAATACGATCCCTGCTCAGCCTCCTCTTCTCCAGGGTGAACACACCCAGCTCCCTCAGCCACTACTCATTAGACTTGCGCTCCAGACCCTTCCACAGCTCTGTTGCCCATCTCTGAACATGCTTCAGAACCACAATGTCATTGTTGCCAAAAGGAGCCCAAACTGAATATTCAAGGATTCAAGGTGAGACCTCAGCAGTGTCCAGCACAGGGTGATGGTCACTGTCCTGGTGCTGCTGTCACACTATTACTGCTACACGCCAGGTGCCACTGGACTTGGCCACCTTGGCACAGCTGGCTCATGCTCAGCTGCTGTTGAGCAGCATCCCCAGGTCCTTTTCTGCTGGGCCACTTTCCAGATACTGTGTCCTGAGCCAACCACTTCTGGTTTCCAATATGACCTGACTGAAATGTGGCCAAAATGGTTATTTTGAGAGTGGTTTTGGAATGCTATCTTTCACTTCTCAGTAGCTGCCTGTAGCATGATAAAATATGAAACTTAGAAGAATTTGCTACAAATTCAATCAGCTAAAAATTTAATTGTCTTGTCTAAATAAGCATAAAACCCCAAAAATATGATGAAAAATTATTGTGTTGAATTTCAGTATGTAAAACCTGAGGGAATTAGAATTTTTCTATCTTGGTGCAAATCTATTTTTTCTACCTCTTAAAACTGTAAATTTTTATGCTAAATGACCTTCAAATCTGTAATCCCTTGTTTAGGTTTTCTTCCCTGAGCTCAAAAAATGAAATAGTGGGGTTCAATTTCTTATTTCCATTTCTTCCTAGTTTTATGCAATGGTGTTTCCAGATGGAACTCTCTGTATTTTGAAGTTGTTTATAAACTTGGTGTCCGAGATCACAGTAAGTGAAGCACTCAGGATTTTATTGTTACAGAGGTGGCCTAAACATAGGAAGTCTCTTGTTTGGTGCTAAGCCACTACATAGGAAAAAGAAATCCATGCCAACAAACCAACCAACAAAGAAAAAGACAAAACACAAACCTAGACCAATAAGGTTATGGTATTTATTAAAGAAACAATCTCAGTTATTTTAAAATATTGGGTTTTTGGTGTTAACATTTTCATTCCCTTCTGATTCTTGTGCTGAATATAAAATAAAACCACGTTTGAGTAGGAGGGAGATGGCAACTTCATTTCCCAGGTAAGGGAGCATGAAGAAACACATGAAGTATGAAAATTAAGTATTGTAAATTTCTGTAATGGTTGGAACAAAATGTGAATAATAAATTAAAGTAGAGATTTGTCTCTTGGTGTTTAAAAATTCATTCATTGTAGAAAGAGTTATTTCTTCTGTTGAAATATGTGGGGTTATGCGAGGTGGTAGTCTTGGTTAATTATCCCAGCCCTACAGATTTACCAGAAAAATCCTCTATCTTGCTATAGATATGAATTGCATTGAACACTACTGAGAAGGCTCAGTTCAGGAAAGAAAATGAAACAGTACTGAGGCTTCCTCCTGAAGGAAACTTACAGGGACAGTACAAACACCCTTGTCTGTGTCATCTAAGCAATACCCAGATTCTTGTACATTGGTGTGAAAAAGTTGCTGCAGACTTCATAACATTCAGAAAACATGCATTTATTGAACAAGTTCCTATATTTTTCTAACACTGTTTCTGCTATGTGGGACATTTCTAAAGTTGAGTTGGGGTGAGGAAATGAGTTTTAGCTATGTAAGAATACTATTTTTGCAGACATTTCTAAAGTTGGGTTGGGGTGAGGAAGTGAGTTTTAGCTACATAAGAATACTATTTTTGCAGTAGACAAACTTGTAGAAAGTGTAGACAAGTTTCACATACTAGTAGCATATTAAAAAATGGTGCTTACATCATCTATGTGCTGTGAGTAACTAACTCTTACGGGTGCTATATATGTCTATATATATATATAGATATAGATATAGATATAGGTATATATGTGTGAGTCCATACATATATGTATATATGTATGTGTACGTATGTGTGTATAAATAACTATGGGTATATCTATAAAGGTATATATAGACGTGTATATATAAAGGTGTAGATTTGCATATATATTAATGGGTCATTTTTTGTTACAGCCCTACAAGAGAAGATACAGCGGGGGAGCACTCCATTCCTGATGTGTTCTGCTTTGTCCAGCAGGAATGGGTCATGGACTGTGGGGTTGTGTGGGACATGTGCAGGGCTCTCTGTCTCTGCTGCTGTGCCACTGGCTGCCCTTGCCCTATCCATGCTTCCTTTCTGCTCCTACTCTTCTTCGGGGTATTCAAATGGCTCCTGAACCATAAGAAAGGCCTTCTTAATGACCTCAGTCCAGATGAGGTCCTTTGCATCCAGCCAGACCACAGGAGCAGCTGGGGGACTGTGTGTCTTGTGTGCTTGACTGTCTGCCCCTGCTGCACTGGGTCTTACTGCTGATGGCACATCCCTGTTGTGTTCCACAGTCTGCTGGCTGGACTCCTGGATGTCAAGTGTAGCCTTTTCCAGGCCATCTCTGCTGATACACTCGGCTGTGTCCAGCACATCTGTGGCATCAGCTGTTGGGTGCTTCTTCTCCTTTTCTTTGCTGGAGGCGGTGGTGGAGGCCAAGGGCAGAGCCCTCAGTGTTCTCCAGACAAGCCTCAGCCATCTCCGTTGAGCTGGCACGTTGATGCCAGTAGGTGCAGGAAGGCTTTGGGGATGTTCTGCAGGTCTTTCTGCTGCTGTTGATTCCTCTGGGCTTAGTTCCTGGTCCTGCTGCTCCTCTGGGTATTCAAAGGGTTTTTGGACCACAAGCACGGCCTTCTTAATGACCTCTGTCCGATAGCAGTCTTTTGCATTCAGCCAGACCACAGCATTAGCTGGGGAACTGTGTGTCTTGTGTGCTTGGCTCTTTGTCCCTGCTGCACTGGGTCTTACTGCTGATGACACATCCATGTTGTGTTCCACAGTCTGCTGGCTGGACTCCTGGATGTCAAGTGTAGCCTTGTCTAGGGCATCTTTCCTGATACACTCAGCTGTGTCCAGCACATCCGTGGCATCAGCTGTTGGGTGCTTCTTCTCCTTTTCTTTGCTGGAGGCGGTGGTGGAGGCTAAGGGCAGTGCCCTCAGTGCTCTCCGGACAAGCCTTAGCCACCTCCGTTGAGCTGGCACGTTGATGCCAGTAGGTGCAGGAAGGCTTTGGGGATGTTCTGCAGGTCTTTCTGCTGCTGTTGATTCCTCTGGGCTTAGTTCCTGGTCCTGCTGCTCCTCTGGGTATTCAAAGGGTTTTTGGACCACAAGCACGGCCTTCTTAACGACCTCTGTCCAATAGCAGTCTTTTGCATTCAGCCAGACCACAGCATTAGCTGGGGAACTGTGTGTCTTGTGTGCTTGGCTCTTTGTCCCTGCTGCACTGGGTCTTACTGCTGATGACACATCCCTACTGTGCTCTACGTCCTGCTGTTCCACAGTCTGCTGGCTGGATCCCTGTATATCAAGTGTAACCTTTTCCAGGACATCTCTCCTATTCCTCAGGGCTCTGTCCAGCACATCTGTGGCATCAGCTGTTGGGTGCTTCGTCTTCTTCTTTCCTTTGCTAGAGGTGGAGGCTAAGGGCAGAGTCTTCAGTGCTTTCCAGACAAGCTTCAGCCATCTCCGTCGAGCTGGCGTGTTGATGTCTGTGGGTGCAGGAAGGCTTTTGACACATCCTGCAGGTCTTTCTGCTGCTGTTGATTCTTCCTGGCTAAGTTCCTGGTCCTGCTGCTCCTCTGGGTATTCGAAGGGTTTCTGGACCACAAGCATGGCCTTCTTAACAACTTCTGTCCGGTAATAGTCTTTTGCATCCAGCAATACTGGAGCATCAGCTCTGCAACTGTGCCTGGTATGTCCTGGGCTCTCTGTCCATTCTGCTGGGGCTGTTACTCTCATCCCTCCATCAGTGTCTTCTTCCACATCCCTCTGTTTATCCATGTGCTTCTCAGTTCCCTGGATCACAGTCATAGGTCTCTTTAGGATCGCTGGAATGTACTGGACTGTGTCCAGGATAACTGGGCCATCAGCTGTGGGGCTGTGCAGCGCATGTGCCACTGTCACTTCCCCTGCTGCTCTGTCCGGTATTGCCCATGTTGCATCCCTGCTGTGTTTCAGGTACTGCTGCACTTTCATCTGTTTGAGTCTGTGGTCAACTATTGCTGTTTTGTCTGGTACACCCTGTGCTGCATCTCTGCTGTGTTCCAGGTACTGTTGCACTTTTTTCTGTTTGAGTCTGTGGTCCACTACTGCAACCTTGCTCATGAACTCACTGAAGGTAAACTGGGCTGTGTCCACATCCAGTGCACGGGCTGTGGGCTGCTGCTCTTCCTGCTCTCCTGTCCTGGGTGTTGCAGTGAAGGCCCTGGGCAGAGCCCTTGGGGAGCTCTTGAAGAAAGATGTCCGTCTCTCTCGAGCCAGGGCATTGATGGCTGTGGGTGAAGGAGATCTGAAGGCAGGTCCTGCAGGTGTTCCTGCTTCTGTTGCTTCCTTCATGCTCAGTTCCAGGTGTGGCTCTCTTTCTTCCAGCTGCTGGCCAGGACCATGTTTCCCAGGTTGGTCCTTGCCCAGGCCATCAGCCCTGGCAGACTGCACTGCCTCTGGCAGAGCCTGTTTGCAGCCTGTTGGGTGCTGCCTCTTTTGCTCTCCTTTGCCTTCGGCAGCAGTTAAGGACTTCAGAACACTCATGGTTTTCCTGTGCCACATCTGGCACCCTTCAAACAGGGAAGCCAGGAATGTGGTGTAGGAGTGGACCTGGCCTGGATCTGGGCAGGCTGTTGCCTGCTCCCCCACCAGAGAGGGCTCTTCCTGAGGTGCTGGGATGACAGTGGCTGTGCTATCTACTCCTTCTTTGCCTTCATCCAAGGGACATTTCCTATCCTGAGATCCTTCCCATGTGGCACTTCCTACTGTTCCCTCTGTGGGGCAGCTGGCACCTTCCTTTGGACCAGTGTAGGAGCCTTTATTACCATCCAGGCCCATGGCACTGACACAGTGATGGACAGATGAACCAATTTCATCCATCCCTTGGCACAGCTCTGTGTCTATTGCATCCTCCCATTCTTCCTCCTCAGACAACTCAATATCAAGGGCATCTTCCCAATCCTCTGCCTCACACAGCTCTGGACCTTCACACTCTTGCTCCTTAGTCAAGGCCATTGGCTCACTGGTTGGAGCTTGGGCTCCAAGCTGCTCCAGTATCACTGTATTGTTTATGGTGCCCTCAGTGAACCTCCTACGTGTCACCTGTGGCTGCTGTGGTGCAGTGTAGCCAATCGTCCATGGGAGGCTTGTGGCCCTCTCCCGTCCTGACTCAGGCCGTCCCATTCTGGCATTGTCACTCATCTGCCCAGGTGCTTCATGGAGTCCCCAAGAGCACTTCAGGGGGGAACCCTGTCCTTGGCTCTGTGGCTCTCTGCCTTCCAGGCCATCCTGCTGCTGGGGAAGGGTGGCTTCCAGGGAGCCGTGGGCTCGGAAGCTCCTGCCCGGCTCCTCTGAAGGCCTCCTCTTGAAGGACACGATGACCTCCTTCAAAACAGACCCGTGCCCCGACAGCCACGAAGTGCTTTGGTAGCACTCAATGCGCACTGTCAGCCCTGGGTCCTGCTGTTCCCCTTGTTGCTGGTGGCATGTCCCTGCACCTGCATCCCTGCTCAGGGAAGCTGATGCAGACATGTCACTTGCCTGTGCCGGCAGTGCTGCCGGCTGCTTCTCCTCTTTGATTGTCTTTGGCGTATTCTGCCGCAGACCTGTCAATGTTGCCCTGGAGAGCTGCTGCCTCCTGAGAGAAGTGCTCTCCTAGGACTGGGAATCCCAGGGCTCTCTGCTCACTAAAAACCCTCACTGTCAGGACATGGCCCCATGTCACAATGGCCTCTGTTTCTGATGTGGGTACTGCATCACAATGGGCCACTGTCACAAAGGGCCATGCCCTAGCTCTGCCATTCTGTTGTCTAGTGTCTGTCTTGAGAAAGACAATGAAGATTTGAATGACACATGAAGAAGCTGGGATGACAGGAACAGCTTTTTTATTTTCTGGATTTCAACTTTGCTACCTCTTGGCCCAGCAAGAAGGTCCCAAATAAATAACAGTCCAGAAATATCAGAAAGGGTGAGGAGGAAGGAGATGCTGTTATTTAATTATGTGTTTGTCCAACAAACACTCCTGATGTACAAGCTAGAGCTTAGTACGTATTATTTGGGAAGCAAAAAACCCTCAGGCAGAGTTTGAGGTTACGACTGTATAATGAGACATCTCTTCCTCCACATACTCCCAGCTCTGGAGTTCACTTCTTCCTTTGGCCTTTCCAGCCAGTTACAAGGTTTTTCTCTGATTGTCCCTGACATGCATTCATCCAAAGTCCTGCCAGAATTCAAGATCTCTTCTGTATTTCTGTAAAGGCTGTTGTAGGCTGCACTTTGCACTCTGACATATGGGACACTGACCTTTTAATACTTCTATAACTACACATCACTCCCTTTTGCGGAATTCTGTAACTAGAACTGACTTGAGCTCAACAAGCCAGCTTTGGAGTGGATATGCCTCTAACTAACTGAAATCCTTTTCATTTCTTTTCAAATCTAAGGCAGTTTTCTTCAACGCACTAAAGAGAGCACAAACTCTTCAGGTCACAACACAGGGAGGGTTTTTTTTTCCATTTGTCCTTGAGAATTTAAAAAGAAAGTCAAGGATCAAGGCATGCAGGCACTGCCATGGCACATTAAAGAGCCAGCTCAAAATATTGGCAAAGCTGTGGAGAGAAGAGGAGGGACTCAGTCCGAGCAGAAGCTAAACAAATTGTTTGGGTTGGTGCTTAAACAAAACAAAATCTTTAAAGCTCCTCCCCATTTGTCTGAAAACTGTGTTGGCCTTAGCTGTATTTTCAGCTCTCAGTCCATGTGCTAGGCTCAGATGAGTGAGATGCTCAGGGAGATGCTCTTTAAGCTCAGAAAAAATAAATGGTATGGCAATACAGCTGTGGCAAACCCCCCCAAAAAAACAACAACAAATAAATCCCACCTCATTTTATCTCAAAAGAAAAGGGACTAAAAATAGACCTTCTTTTCAGATAAAACATGTTGTATACCTTATATCTGTATTGTGTTTTGCGATATAATTTTTGTATCACTCCACTAAGTCATATGTCCTGTGTGACATCAACTATCTCTACAACAGTTCAGTGGATCAGTGGTGTAAATTATTCTCATTGAGTTCATTAAATGAGCACAAATGTCTCCCTAATTAGCCAGCCCAGCATATGAGGAGTGAATATGTGACTGAACCAAACACAGAGCATAAAAATCCAGAGGACTAGAAAAGAATTTTAAAGAAAGCAATGGGCTTCAACTGGCTTCAACCATTCTTTCAGCTGGCATGCCTTCCCGGAGAATGGAGTCACTCAGAGTTGTGATGGTGAGTAGCCAACAGGGAATGGTAACGGGAGTCACACTGGTATGGTATCTCAACTGTGCCTTGCAATTGCTATGTTTTGCTAACAGTATTTTATATTTTTATTGTGGGTTTTTTGTACCACTTTGTAAAATCAGAAATCCCATGTAATATCAAGTATCTCCAAATGAGTAAAATTGTATTAGTGATGACACCTTCCACATGCGGAATATCTAGTAGGATTTGGTGAGAGAGAACTGGACTCTGACATCTGCCTAGCTACACGCTCTTCCAGTGGTATCTGCCTTACCTTCATATCAATCCTATTGGTAACATCTCTGTGTACTGCTTTAAAAAACTAAACATCTTCCAAAGTACCATTTATTGTGGGGCTTCTTCAGCTTCAGGGAGTCTGAGTAACACAATGGAAGATGAGCTTCCATGCTGCTAACATATTCTGGGTTCACATCTGTAATTGGAAGCACTCATATGTAGCATTTTTCTTTTATTGTAAGCAATGTAATGGAACTTCTCAAAGAATTGTTTTGGTAGACCGTGTGACAACATGGTATGCAGTACAGCAGAAGTCATATTAAAAAAAAGAAAACAAACCAAAAAGCACCACAAACAAAAACCACAAACCGAAAGAAGAGTAAGAATAAAGACTGTCATTACTCATCCATACAAATGACCATAGGCAAGTCTCTTTCACTCACTGACTTTCAGTCTCCAGGAGTAACCTTGAGGGGTGTCCGCAGTCACGAGAGGAATGTCCAGACACAGAGCTCAAAATCAGAGTTTCAGGTATACTGTTCTTTGAAAGGTAGAAATGCACTAACACAAACAGAACTTTTAAACAATGAGTTATCTTGAAAGGAATTCAGATGGGGAATATAAGGATCTATTGTACTTATTTAAGACTTGGAACAACTGTTAAATTATATTTAACACCTGCAAATTGGAATTTAACACTAACTTGCTGTATACACTTCACGTGCTTCCATCACAGTGTCCGAAATTCTTTTAAATAAAATCTCCAGAAAGTTTCTCAGTTTCACTTGGTTGTTGCATTCACACTACGGACTAAAATGCCATTCCTATGGTCCAACTGTCCAAGGAAAATCATTGGGCTGTCTGAAGAAGTTCTTCCCTAGCTGCAGGATTTCTCTCCACCCTCAGCGGAGTAACCTGGAGAGATCTGCTTAGTAATAGAGCAACCCTAATAGAGGTTCTCTTCACCCCCCGGAGCCAGAGCCTTTCTCTTCCACTGAGGGGGCTGCCCAGTAACAGAGCCTCTCTGTGTGTGCACAGTGTCACCTGCCCTCACTGCCAGGATATGTGCAGCTTTTCTAGTGCTCTCCATTAACGTTAGTAAAAACACATTTATAACCAGCCATTTAGGATGAAATCTAAACATTGTTGAGGCATTCTTGTTTTAAAATTAATTGGTCTCTTACACTGGCTCACTTTTTGTAATGAGAGGGAGAACCCAAAGTCTTTGTGCCTGTGAAAGAGCTTCTGAGAATCCTAAATTGCAATAGAATCTCTCAGTTAATAACTTCATCTTACTTGGAAAATTTTGCTGATTACAAAATTATCAGCATAATTCAACAGGTTTTTTAAATGGTGATTTCACTTTGGTAAACAAATATTTAGTAAACATATTTTAAATGTGTGTCACACATTTGGGAATGAAAGATAAAGTACTTCTCCATATCGCTTTGTCCACCTGGAATCTACTTTGAGTTTATCTACTCAATAACATTTTTTTCTCTATATTTAACACGTTAAACACTGAAGTATGTGCTTGCTTTTCCTCAGCATTTCCTCAGCAATGACTATCCCACAAACTCCAGAACAAGAATGTTCTGTGACCAGAGGTCTCTCTTCTAGATAAAGAGACCCCTCCTTCAGATTATATAAACTTCCTAAAACAAAACCCTGGGATCGTCCAGCAAAACAGATTCCATATTAAAAAGTGGTCTGTAACCAAAATGGGATAATATTAAAAATAGCATCTCTGAAGTTTTCCACCACAGTCATAAAAGCAAACAATGATACTTTCTAATATCATTGTTTTTAAATAAAGGCTTTGTGCTGCTCCTTTAATTAAGAAGTGGACTTTTAAAAATAATTAAGTTTATCTGAGTTGCCTTGCTGCTCATATAAATTCATCCCCATCTGAGATGCAAAACGCAGTTTGTAATGAAAGCATTCCCAGTCACATCCAGAGATAAGCATTTTTATAATCATTTTGAAGTCTAAGGATCCTGTAAGTTTAACTGAGGTTATTAAGAATGACAGGGACCAATCTGATTTTTATTTGTGTCTCAACGTGTGTTATACATGAGGTGAAAAGTTACTGTAGGGGCTGCACAGGTGATGGAGGTGGGAGACTCTCTCCTGTCCCCGGGACGCTTCGCCTGACGGCTGATGAGGGCATAGAGAGCTTCCCTCCACGACTGGGCTGCAAGCGATCCCTCCCTGCCTGTAGGGCAAATCCCCGGATGGCCGGAAAGAATGCGCGGGAAATCGGGCTGTGGAGGAGGCCTAGCGCACACGAGCAACTGAACTGCCACACATCCGCCGCCATTTGCTTTGGGTTCCTTGGAGAGAGCGGGGCTCGCCTGGAGGGTCAGCTCGGCTCCCTTCTCTCCCTCGCCTCTTTCTGCCTGCGCTGCTGCTTCTCCCCTGGCTCCTTCCCTGCCTGCCCCTGCCCTGCCCTGCTGCGCTGCTTCCCCCGAGGCAGCTCCGTGGCCGCGACACCATCGTGCTCTGCTGTTTGCTCCACGGAGCAGCGCCGCCGCCCCTCCCGCCGTGCCCCGAGCCTGGCAGCCGCAGCTGCTCCCCGGCTGTGCCCGGAGCGACGGCAGGCTGTTGTTCGCCCACGGAAGGGACCCGCAGCTGCTGCTGTTGGGAAATGGCCCCCAGCCGCTGCCAAAAGCCGCGCAGGCTCACTGCAGCTCGCAGCAGCACGTTTCCTGTGCTTCGCAGACACCGCGGGGTGCCCGGGCTGAGCGGGAGTGCTGCGCCTGTCTGCTGTTTGTTTCTCTCCGTCCCTGTCTGCTGTTTGTTTCTCTCCGTCCCTGTCTGCTGTTTGTTTCTCTCTGTCCCTGACTGCTGTTCCTCTCTGTCCCTGTCTGCTGTTTCTCTCTTCCGTCTCTCTTTGCCTCTCCGCTCCCTTTTCTATCTCCCTTCAGCAGGAGCACTCTTTTTCTTTATCAATAAACAGATGTCAGATGTAATATTGCTGCACTTGTGCTTTATTTTCATCTGAGAAATGTATCAAAAAGCATCCTCCCCGGACTTCCCTTTTCAGGAGGGATGGGACACCTTGTGATTGTTATAAATGAAATTATGGAAGTGGCTTTCGTAGAGGTTTATGAGGTTGAATTAGTTGTTATATGTTACTGTTAATTGTTATATGTTAACTGTTATGTATATGTTAACTGTTAATTGTTATGTACCTTTGTTGATTTTTCCATGTTTCTGTTAAAAGTTCTTGTTGAGTAAGGGGAGGGAAGTGGGTGTTAACTTTTGGTACATCGTTAGCATAAGGGGGTAGCTGAGAGACCGTCTTTGGATGAGCAGCGAGACAATAAGAAGACTCTGGAAACAACTAATGAGCCAATAAAAGACCCTGGAGACAAGAAGCCAATAGTGACACCCCAAGGAGGTGGGGTTAGGGGGTATAAAAGCTGTACCTGCCCTTAGCCAGAAGGTGTGCCTCTAGCTGCACCTTTTCTGTGGCAGGGCGCCCAGAACTGTAACCATTTACTTTGTAGGTAGATTATTATTCTATGTCCCTTGTGGTCTTTTTAATAAATGATTAAATTTTTAAATTGAGTAAGCTTGTTTCTCACACAATCACATGATGAACATTAGTTATTGATGAAGGGAATGAGAAGGAGATGTCTTTACAAACAAGCTGTGGGCCTGCTGGCAGATAGAGCCAAATACTGGTACCTGAAAAAACAATGGGAGGAACCATAAATCCCATAGGAATTCCACTAATTGACACTGTCATTGACTACTGGTCACTCAAGGCCATGTTAAATTCCTGACCTTAGAAAAAAAGAACAGCAACAGAAAGAGAATGGGTGGGGAACGGGTGTGGAATGCATGTTACAAGGCAGTCTCTATTAAGCAATTCGGGGAGTTTGTACCACACGAGTTGTTGGAGGTTGGGGAAGTTGCAATTTTCCTCCATCCTGTTACTAGGAGACGAATGGCTAGGTGCTCAGAGCTATTAAGAGACAAAGGCTCTGGGTTGGGCGTGGTGTGAAGAGGAAGCTCTCCCGGTGGTACAGACTCTCGTTTCTGGGACACCGGGAGGAAAGTAGCTACTTTTGCTTCTGGCTGCGACCATGGGAGGTCCAACTGTGCTCTGCCTTCTCCTTCTGGCTGGAGTCCCTGCTACCTCGCTGGCTAGCCAGGGAGAGCCAGCCCCCTGCCGCTCCGCTCACCGCTCTGAGCTGCCTGCCTGCTTCTCAGCCTGCCCGCCATTACCAGCTGCGAGAGGCTGACCTGACCCTGCGCCACAGCGCCACCTGCAGCCGGTCGGCAGTCATTGCACATGCCCTGCCCAACTAGGAGCTCAACAGCGCCCCTGCTGTTTGCGACCATAATTACACCACGCAGGAAAGTCCTCAGCAGCTCAAAAAGTCATCTGGTACGGGTTTTCTGGTTTTGTTGGTTGTTGTAATTCTTGTTATTGCTTTTTTACTCTGCCACAGATACTTGTAAAGAACTGTTACTCCTTTTCCCATACCTCTGCATGAAAGCCCTTGATTTCAAAATTAAAATAATTCGGAGAGAAGGGAGATCACACTCTCTGTTCTAAGGGAGGGTTCCACCTCTCTAGCAGGCACCTGTCTTTCAAACCAAGACACAAGTACCTCAGCCAGTGGGAAAGAGAGAGGCAACTGCGGCTGGGAAATTAGGATAAAAAGGAGGCTGCATCCTCCAGCAATTTGAAAGACCCCATGGGAAATTGCCCCATGACCTCTCCCTTTATTTATGAATAAAGCTACAGGACTCATCTGTCTGCTTTTTGGGTGTAAACCTCTGGCATTTGTGGATTAATTTTCCTGACAGTGATTAAGACTTTTGACTGCATGACAGGTCAGCATTATACTACGGGAAAAGATCCCAGACAAATGAAACAGTTGAATTTATAACTGTACCCAGGTTAAAGATGAAAAAGTGAGTTACACCCTCCTGAATTCCTTGTGAATCAGTAAGTTGATCACAGACAAATGGGAAGATAAGTTCAGGAGAAAATGTACATGGCAATGCTGACAAAACAGTATCTTTAAGTATTAAACTAAAAAAAAAAAAAAAAAAGAAAACAAAAAGAAGATATACAGAAGGAAATTGATCCCCATACTGTAGCAACTGAAACGTGCTATGAAACGTCACTTTGTATGCTGGAAAATTAAAATTATATCAAATTGCATTTTGTAAAGAACTACTCATAATGAAACCATAAAACAAGAATTTTGCTAATTTTTTCAGCTATTTTGAAAACTGTGACACAAACAGCAGGTGTTTGAGAGCCTTAATGTATTATCTCTATGATCAGCAGCAGGAAAACCACCCTCCACCAGCATTCTCACTTATTTTAGAGATTCCCCCAAACTTTTAAAGGGCCGTCTGGTTGCAATCAAGTCTTTCAGCAAGTGTGAATACATAGGCTACAGCTCCTGATGTTTGTGTGGCCAGATGTGTAACATCCAAAATTATTAATAGAATGTTGGACCTCAAATGTTTCAGTTATGGGTGAAATTTAAGGGTGCTATAAATTATAAGATAGTACTCAGAAAAACCTGAAACCTCTATGACTGCTAAAGCTCCAGAGGAATCCCCAATAGCTCAGATGCTGATTTTAAGTTATATAGACTGAATTTTTACTTATTCTTAGCTGCAGGCATGCCCCTTTTAACAATTATTCAGTCTGTGACATTCCAGCAAGTATGAAATCATGATATTTCCAAGGACATGATGAGTTAGTGCTCCCGTGAAAGAATGGTAGAACGGCATATTGCTAAGCTGACAGGAAATGTGAAAACTGTAGAGTATTGCTTAAAGACAAATACTTTGAAGAAGAATGCAGTTTTCATTTTAGAATGGAAAAATCCCACATAATTAAGGTTAACTATCTGGTCATTCTAGAAGAAAGTCTCCAACCCAACTTGGGCTGTCAACTTGGAGGAGTGACCTCTAAGTGGAAGTGAATAGACACTGAGGTGCTGGAGTGTGTCCAGAGAAGGAACAGAGCTAGGGAAAGGGCTTGAGCACAAGTGCTATGAGGAACAACTGAAGGAACAGGGAGCTGGGTGTGTTTTCTTGAGAAAAGGAGGATTGGGGGGGGCCTTATTGCTCTCTACACTGAATTGTAGGGAGATTGTAGCAAGGTGGGGATCAGCCCCTATTCCCAAGAAACAAGTGACAGGATGAGAAGGAAATGGCCTCAAGTTGCACCAGGGAAGGTTTAAATTATGTATTAGAAAAAAAAAAATCATGGAAAGGATTGTAAAGCATCGGAAGAGATTCTCCAGGGAAATGGTGGAGACACCATCCCTGGAAGTGTTCAAAAATATGTGGGTAAGGCACTTGAACATGTAGTGAATATAATTGTAGTGCTGGGTTGATGGTTGGACTTGATGATCTTAAACATCTTTTCTAACCTTAGTGATTCTATAATTCTATGAACCTATGAATATTTTTATTCAATATGATAGAAAGATTTCTTAGTGTTAACATTTCTTGCTGTAAAGGCAGAAGCACTGCCTAACACACATGACTTGCAGAACTCAGTCTTTGACTCAGAAATCCAGCAGCTTTCCAAATTCATAAAAAATGTTTCCTACATGGTCAAAGGAACACCAGCAGGTTGACGCACAAGTTGGGAAGAGATGAGTAACATAAGCCTTTCCCCGTGAGTCACTTGTTCAAATTCAGCTGTTGTTTATACCAGCTAAAAGTAATTAGGATGACTTTATGGTATGTTATTGACTTATACATCACAAAAGTGACCCATGCAAACAATTTTTTTTGTTAAGGTTCTGTTCTTAGTCATGAAATGAGCCATATCTGCAGCTATGGTATGTCAGAGTTGAGATCTACAGGCAGACATCATGAGGAAATGTGTTTCAGCTGCTTATGCAGGTGGAAGGAAATGCTGCTCTCCAGAGGTCTTAAGGGCGCCTTTCATAAGCATCATATTGATCAAAATTATATCATGTTGTTTGTCTTCCAGGCACACATACACAACACTTAATTTAGTGGGTTTTGCTTGTTTGTTTCTCCTCAAATGGATAACTTTCAGGTTTCAGAGCTAAAAGATTTTGATTCAGGTGTGGTGTTTTGTTGTTCTTGATGATGTTATTTTGTTTATTTCTATGTTTTCTTTTTTAGTCTCTTTTGTATTTTGTCACAGATAGAATAATAGATGAAACACTTAGCTGAATCCAAGCAAAAATGTTGCATATTGAAGTAATGTTAGAAAATACAGTGGGTTTTGTTGTGTTTGGGGTTTCTTTGGGGGGGGTAGAAGGTGCTGATATATTTTTAAACTTCTGTGTAACAGGATCTGAGGCTGTATTTTGTCCTCAAAAATTTTACTAAATGAGATTATTTGGCAGAATATACTTTAGCACAGAACAAATAAATCTGAAGTAAGAATCTTATTTCTGTGATTCCCTTGAAAATATCTAACTTGTTTATTCGATTTACAGTCTTCTTTGTATATCATAAATGTGTGGAAAAATTGCAGCCTCATCCATATAGCCTTGAAAACATTGTGGAGATAGGAAGACAGAGGTGTAAAAGTAACTAACAGAATAAGTAATTTATGCTAAAGTTTTTACAGTATTTAACATCATATATTTTCAATCTGGAAGTGGTAAGTGCAGTCTACACAAATGACAGTGAGGTGAGCTAAAAACTGGCTGAACTGCCTGTCTCAGGCAGCTGTGATCAGCAGCACAAAATCCACCTGGGGGCAGGTCACTGGGCATGTACCCTAGTGATCAGTACCTGGGGCAATACTGTTAACATTTTCATTAATGATCTGATGATAGCATAGCGCGCACCTTCAGGGATTTTGCAGATGATACACCAGAAGGTCATATTGCCATCCAGACCCTGGAGAAATGGGTTGACAGGCACCTTGTGCAGCTCTGTGAGGAGAGATGAAGGGAAGGAACAAGGGAAGGAACCCTGGGAAGGAACAAGCTGACACCAGCAGAGGCTGGGGGCTACCCAGCTAGAAAGCAGCTTTGCAGAAAAATGACCTGAGGGTCCTGGTGGGCAACAAGCTGACCATGAGCCAGCAACATACCCTTGTGGTTTGCTCTGAACATCAGGAAGCACTGTTTTACTCTGTGGGTGACTGAGCACTGGCAGTGGTTGCCCAGAGAAGCTGTGAAATCTTCCTCCTTGGAGATGTTAAAAATGGACATAATCCTGGGAAGTCTGCTCTAGGCATCTCCCTGCTTTGGGCAGGGATTCAGACTAATTCCTCTTCAGAGGTACCTGCAAATATCACCTGTGATACTACTTTTATACCATAATGTGTGTTGATATAAATATGGTGAAACTGTTTGGGTTATATGTTTGCCAGTCCTGTATTTTCTGCGTTTGCTCTGACACTTCCATATAACTGAAATATCCAGTATCTTTCTTTAGGTTAGTTGTTAAACATCTCCTATATCAAAGAAATCTGTCTGGAGTTATCCCTGCTGGGATTTAGATCTCTTCCTACTGAGTTATTTACTACAGAATAATATGAGTTCAGGTTCTATAAACCAAATAAATAGATGGAAAGAAAAAAGTCCAGGAAAAGAAACAAATGAACAAGAAATACTGCTAGCAAAACAAAAGCAATTATCTGAATGAAAATTTATTCTGTTCCTATAATAGGAAAAGTTACAGTAACTCATTTTTAATTCATTATTATCAAACTGTGCTCAGTGTTTAGACTTGTTTGTGTCTTTTAAAAGTTGTTGCAACTGTTCTTTGGAGAGAGCATTCATGTCTACACCCTTTTTATTCTCTCTTTTTCTTATTTGCTGAAAGAACTCCTTTTGCCTGTGTCTGTATGTCTAACTACTTACCTATCTACCTACTTGTATTTTCCTTGACAGCCTGAGAGTAGGTGAGAGAAGAATTTTTCTGAAACCCTAGGGAAAGCATACAGAATTATGTCTTTTGTATTTTCTCTGTATTTCTCTGTATTTTCTCTTCTGAATTCATGCTTTGTTTTTGAGATTTATGATAATCTTCTGACATGGTTGTAGGGGGTGCTTCAAAATGCTTTGAAGAAGTGCAAGATAAATGGGTAAGTCTAGGTGCAAGGCAAAAGTGAGAGGAGTGGGTAAGATGTTTATCTCATAGAATTGCTGAGCTTTCCAGGTGATCTCAAAAGATGTTGTATGACTTGTCTTGCTGATAATAAATAGCATAGACATCACATATAGGGATAATCAGCTGCATTTAACCTGAGACAATTTATAATGACTAAATACATCATGACATAGTTTAGGAAAAATGTTTTTCCACACAATGGTTGCCAGAGCTAAGCATGACAAATTCCAATACTGACTTTGGCTTTTTAATATTATGGTTTTTGGCTTTTTTTTAAAATTAAAGTCATAATTCTAGTGCAGTTTTGCCATAAATCTTAAAATCAGACTTTTAGTAAATTATAAAGATAATTAGAAAGTAAAGATACATACCAGTCAACACAGAGCATTTGTCTGTAATGCTGCTTTTTCAGTTCTTTTTAGTTCACTGGTGCTTCTTTCTTCTCCAAAAAGCAATGACAGTCTCCTCCTAGCTGAATATATACTGATGAAGGTACTGGGAGACAAGTAGGCACCCAAGAAATTTGCACAGCTAAAGAAAAGATGAGGTACCCATTTGAGTGATTAGCAAAACTACTTATTTGACTCACAAGGAAAAAAGAAAGAGAAAGGGAAAGGGAAAAGTTAAAGAACAAAGAAAAAAAACCCCAAAAAACCCCTTGACATTACTGATAGATCTGTTAACAACAAATTTATTTGTGAACTTAAATTGGAATTTGTGAAGTCTGTGAGGCACAAGCTGTATTTTCACAAAGAGGGAGAAATGTTTTAGTATCCCCTGCCTGCAGTGATGAATACACAATTCCTATCCTATGGGATCATGTAGAGTATGATTGTGGTCATTCCATGTCCTTACAGAAATACAGGAATGTGTATTCAGTTGAATGAGAACTGGAACACTGGATCTTTAACATTCAGCCTAAATATTCATAATTGTCATCATTCTTTATGGTATGATATACCATAGAAAAGGTCTAGTCTCATGACAAAACTATTCTACAGAGCTTCAGCTCAACATACAGCACAGCTTTGTGCTTAAAGCTTTCATAAGAGAAGTAGCAGAAACAACTTTAAATCCCGTATTTGTAGGATTTATAAGGAGAAATTGGAAATATCATCTCTTACCTCTTGTGTGTACTTTAAGCTGTATAAGGCCATTCAGAAGGGGAATTCCATTCATTCTTTATGTTGAAATTAATCCACTTTACAGAAAACATTTTAACAGTCAGAGATATCAAGAGCATAGAGAGAGGGGAGAAAGAGATTGAACTCCAGCCTGGTGGTCATACCATGAGGTGGGGCACCTATAGCAGGCCTTGCTAGGTGATATTATGTAAAATATTATCAAGGTATTATTTGAATATATAATTATCAGAACTAAGGACTTCATATAAAATACAAATGTACATGGGACAATAATTAAGTTTTTACAGCAGTGTGTTTAATATTGCCTTTGAAATTTACCTCCCTAGGTAGATCAGCAGAAAGGAATGATGTAGAGTACTTTCTGCCAAAAAAGAGGCAACATGATATAATCCATATTCCAACAGGAGTAATTTATAGTAGACTCGGAATGTACAAGACATTCAAACTGAAATGTTGTTTTTGGGGTGTTTTTTTGGTTGGTTTTTCTCTTTGGAATGGGGATTTTATCTGGCTCCCCTTATGTTGATGAAGATTCCAGAAAAAGAAATTGAAGTATCTTCTAATCCGTCTCAGGGAAAACAAATAAGTAAGTAAGTACTTACTAAGCCCATGTTTTATGTGTGAAAATGAATCAAAGGTGTGAATTATTACTCATATTAATTTTTGGCTAGGAGGTGAATAAATATTGCATTACTTCAGTTGTTGCACAGATTTTTTTCCATAGTAAGTATTTTATGGTTTTTTTAATTGAAGGAAATATGACAAGAAACTAGTACTCCAAAATCTTCTTTGATTAATTATTTAGGATGTCAAAAAATAAAAAATTCTGCTTTTACTTAATCTCAATGTATCCTTTATCAAAAAATACTGCTGGGGAACAAATTTTCTTGGAGCAGTAGCTAGATTATTTGTTTCACTGCCTCTTAAAAAATGTGTAAAATAATCTGATCTTCACACAGAAAATCTTGTGTGTTACAGTTAAAGAATGTTTTCATATATTCTGCAGATACTGTCTGTGTGTGTGTTACTCAGGTATATGTGAATACACTGAATTTCTCTTTCAAAGTTATGCTTTAAGAAAATCTTCATTTATTGTGAGCAATGTAGTTCTGTAAAGGACTTTAATTTATCAGGACTGTTGAACACAGAAATGTTGCTGTGGGCTGTATTGATTTCAGGTAGCTGCAGCTTTCAATTGAAGTGTTGGAATTTGAAATAGAATTATTTCGGTTTACAGTGATAAAATTCCATGTTGACACACAATTTACAAAACCAACATCTGCTGAAAAGTATAGAAATAGCAAATCTTATGCAAATCAAATAATAAGTCAAAATTTACTTAAAGACAATAAAAAATCTGTCAGAAAAATCCTTGGTGGGATATATATCTCTCCAATTTTTTCTCATAAGTTGGGTGGTTTAAAAATTTTTTTACTTATGAAATGCCAGGCTGCATGTTAATTGCATTCACCTATTTAGAAGCATACACTACTATTTTGTGTTTAGTTAGTGTAATTTATATGGGTTTAGTAGTATTTTAGTTAATTTTCTATATAATTTTTAACAGTGCTAGGACCTGTAGTCCTGGTAATAAATAAATACACTGTGCCTTTTCTTTGTTGATGGTTTTTATTTTTGGTGATATTGAATGAAAGAGGTGAATAGCTCCAGCTGCTGTTAGTTAACATGAAGCTGCTTGAATTTCATCTGTTGCTCTCAGTTAACTCGTCAGGTAATCCTGTGTAAGCAAAGCTTCCTAGTGTACACAGTACCACATAAAAGCAGTGCAAACATACAACAAAATGCCTTTGCCTAAAAGATAGCTATGGGACATAAGACGGAATCAATATTCTATTTGAGGGTAAACAGCAAACAAATACTGAAAAATCACTACAGATACAGAAGCAATGCCTTTTTTACTGACCTTAAATTACCTCTAGCATTAAACACCAGATTTTACGTAAATAGAACTTAATGCTCTCATTTTTAGCACTCAGAATTTGCCAAAATCTCACTGATAGACTGAGTAATATGACATGAATTATCAGAAACACTACTCTTCAAGACATCATTTATTATGATTGTTACCATGTCACCTAATGGGGTCCTGCATCTAACTAACATCTCCAGATATTTTCATGATTACAAACATTTAAAGTAATGGATCTTGAGACTAAAATGCATTTTATCATAGTAAAATATGAAATAAGAGCTCTAAATGCAATATGTAATAACAGAAGCACGATATTTCTCCTTTTGAGATGGTTATGCCACCTACTACCTGTGAAAGGACTTTCCAGACCTTTGGAACAAATAAGCCTGGAGGTATAAAATAAGGTATAGCATACATAAAATAAGAAAATTGGTTTGTTTGCTTCATCATTTAAGGTATGACGAAGGTAAACATTCTTAATGCACACTGCTTTTTTATTTTTTCAAAAGAAATTTTTAATATTATCAGCTTCATAGAAAAATTGTTGCTCTTTTCCAAGAGAAGTTTCAATATTATACCTCCAAGGATCTCTTCATATTATTACATCTGTTACTGAGAAGTTCAAAGACGAAATAACAGAAAGCCAGGAACCATTCATGACCGAAATCTAGATGATTATGGCTCAAAACATCTTAAAATCTAAAAACTGCAAAAATCAGTTATCTTGAAGCTTTTATTTGTATACAGGTAAATCAAATGTAATATTACTGGAATTTAAATTGTCAGATTATAACATCTTTTATTTACATGAGACTAGGAGATTACTTGAGTGGAATATCGTAGTGTCTTTCCACTGCCTTGGGCATTGATTCCTTAACTGCCTCACTGAAATGAGACACAAATTCAAATCTCTGAAGTTCATAAAGATGAGATAACCTTTGGTGTGACTCATTTGGGCCATTCATATACTTCTTTGAGACTAATACAACTGAATTAAAAAAAAATCAGGCTGAAAGGGTTAGACCCATTACATCTAAGCAAAACTAGAAAATGATGAAAATTTGAGAAAATTCATATAATGAGAAAATTCATATAATTACCCTGTGCTGAAAAAAAAAGGAAAATTGCAAATAATAGGTTTAAAAAGGAACAAAGAATAAGGAAATGTAAAAGGAATACTTGATTTTGACTATTCTGAGTTCTTTTACTTAGCAGTTGATTTGTTTTGTCTTGTTTTGGCATTTTTTTGTTGTTCTTGCAGTCCAAAACATTTCATTTAACTATTTCATTAGACTATTAGAGGGAGTTAAATATAAAAATTGAATATTAACAACATTTTATAAGAGAGAATATTAAAACAGTATGCTACCTAGATGAACGAAATCACTTTCATACGTCATTTAATATACTGTGTCAAAAATACAGCAAACTCCATTTTCAATGTAAAATCTGCATTATACAGAGACTTACAGAATGTGTTATAAGAGCTAAGCCTTGCCAATGAAGAGGCAAGTCCCAAGCTATGTGCAAAACCAAAAATATAACACAGCTAATTAGTGTAAAATCAAAGAGAACTGGGCATTTAGATTTTTTTTTCTGTGGTTTAAACTGCATAATTATAATTCACGGACAAGCAGATGTATGACTCTTACTAGCACAGGATTTTGATCTGGGTGGAAGATTGAGTGAAATGTCAAGCTAATAAGTATGATTCCAAGTTATCTTCTGACTGCGTGCTGCCTAAATTTGCCCTTCTTTTATGAAGTCCTAAATGGTGTACCTTACAAAATAATTAAAGAAATAAAGAAAAATACATGGAACTCTAATTGATCTGTTTAGAGGAGATTGAAGACTGGGACTGAACTCGACATAGATTTTCAAAGCTGTTGTTTCAGGCAACAATAATAGCAGTCAGCTCAAGGAACAGGAGATTTTGGCCAAAAAACCCAAATGGCTGCTAAAAAGCTTTGTCATAAATATTTGCAACACAGAGAATTATTAGGAAGAAATTTAAGCTTAAGAGAGTCAAACTACGCAACCAAAATTCTGTACCTTCCTAAAAAAAAGTATACAACCAAATAATTTACTAAAAAGAAAAAGAGGCATTCTCTTTAAACAAGTAACAATTTGTTATATCAGGAGCAGATTTGTTGCATTTCTCTTTTAACAACTCTATAAAATATAAGACTTGGGGCTTTTATATAGTTTGTTGGAAAATTATACAAAGCAGATACACAAAATCATGCTATGCATAGTACATTATTTATATTATTTTTTCCCCTAAAATTGGACAGAATAGAACTCAATAAAATAAATAAAGCTGATATGAACTCAACCCATTCATGCACCATCTGTTGTTGCATCATAAATTCTGAAATGCAAGAAAAAATACCATGTCAATTAATAGCAATAAAGTTTTTAAGGTTGTGGAAAAATTTACCTTGCAGATCCTTTTTTTTTTTTTTAGATCTACTAGATCATTAAACTAAACAGGAATTTAGTTGTTATTTTGTGAATTAACTCAAATAATTTTACTTGCGGTTTCATTACTTTGGAAATAATAACATATAGTCCTTTGAATTCATGTATCACAGTTTACAATGATTAATCTTCTAAACAGTAATTTTGAAAATTTTGGATTTTTAAGTATACACTGTGTTGTACTATTGAAATTTAAATCCAGAAAAACAGCCATTTTTTCAAACCAAGTTCCTTATAGAGAAACATTAATATCATCATAATATGACATAAAATAACATCACCTAAGCCTTCATCAGTTTACACTGGTTGTTAGAAGACGTCCAGTCATAAAAAAAATGGTTCCTGAAACACACTTGATAAATGTAATGAGTCCAGTGAGCTAACACTATGCAGTAAGGTGTTAGCTTCATCAGTTCATGGGAGTGATTATTGGATGTTGTTACCTCAGATAAGAAAAGGTATATTTGATGACCTGGAATAGCCAAGTTCCACTAAAATGCAAGCAATTAGTATGACTAAATAGTAGCATAGAAATTTCTAGAAATTCTAGATGAAGATTTAATCCTGTTCTCATTCATTTCCCATTGATGAAATTATTGCAAATTTCTGCAAGATTTTCTCCTCTGTAACCCCATGTGAAGCATGAAAACAAAATGTAAAAGTTTCAATTAGTCAGAATTTCATACCAGAGAAGAAACACAAACACTGCACTAAAGAAGTTCTGGCGCAGAGTTTTGTTGTACTTTTTTTCCTCCATTGTAGTCTTTAAAGTCCTGTTGTCAGTTTTCTTATGAGTTATTCACCTAAAAAGAAAAGTGTCAGGAATTAAATAGATTTTAAGCAGTGTGAAGAAGCACAACAGGACATCTGGGTAGAACTCCCTGCAGTTTAGATAGAGATACACAGCTGGGTGTTGTTCTGTCAGGATCTGAAACAGGTGATCAGGAGTTACATTATGATGATTTTTGTTCTTATTGCATTTCTTCTGAAGAATGTGTGACACCAGATAAAATTAAAAAATAGTCTGACTTTACTGTCCAGAAAACCTCTTCATCAGTATATTATTAACTTTGCTTTATGTCGGAGTAGACAGCACAAAGTAAAATTTTGCTCTCACCCATTCACAACAATCAAGTACAATACGATGCAGCATCTCAGATCTTACACTCAGTTTTCTGAATAGACAGAAAAAGGAGTTTATTCTTCCATCCCATCAGCACAGAATGATCTCTCTCGTTCGCAACTCCAACCTCTGATAAGGAACCGGGCGGAACTCTCTGGTGCAACCACCTCCCACCATCTGCTCCTGCATCCATACATATGTTGTATACACTCCCTCGCTGTGACCTGCTTCCTCTTCTGCTGCAGCACTCCCAACCCCTGCCTCTACCCCAGCTGTTTCCAAAATGTTGTCAGCTCTATCCTCTGTCTTCTGGCTGGCAAGAAATGGCTCATGGAAGTCTGGGTTTGACTGTAGAGTAACCAGGTAGTACATGGAGGATCAACAAGCATCTGGTTAAAACAGCAGCTGTCAGTGCACATCATAACCTTTCCTTTTCAGCAGCAGCTGTTGCCAACTGACAGAAAAAATGCAGGTGTTTTAAAAAGTACTCCTATTCACTGTTAAATATGGCTGAAACAGTTAATTCTTCAAAAGTTACTGAAAAGTACTGACAGGTAAAATTGTCATGTGAAACATATTTCTCAGGAAACCAAGCTAAAAATAAGATTAGTGATTAATCTCATATTTCCAATCTCAAAACTGTCTTGTAATTTTCTTAGGAAGGGCAATTTTCTCTTTTCTCAACTCTCTGTTACCACTGTATTTGAAGGGACCTTTGTTTATTTCAGCATTATGTGTAATTCAGCTTTCAGTATTTGATTTTTTTCCTGCAGTTATTGGTTTAACTTTCTCCTGCATATTTTTTTAGATCCTGTTCTTTGCTATGCCATGTGTATATATTATAACATCCTTCACTTTTTGCTTGAGCTGCTCTTTATATCACCTTACTTAATCATGTTGGCCTTTTGCAACCTTTTTGCTGTTTAAATTTAAACAGGAATGGATTTCAATTGCAGTCTGTTCAAGTATTTCTTAAATATTTACCACTTCTCCTCAGTACATTTGCCATGCATTATAGAATTTCTATCAAAATCACCCAAGGCATTTTACATTCTTTCAACTCAGCTTTACCAGAGTGAAAAAAAATATAAGTAAATTCTAAAAACCCTTGTGTATTTTTTTAAATGCTTACCTTCTCGTGATTTTAAAATTAATTAATGCTCTATTTTCAAGTCCTAATGCTCTTTGACTTGAATTTGCTTTACATTATGGCGTTACATTTCAGCTAAAATCTAATTCATTCAGGTCAAAGTGTCAAGTCACCTGAATTTTGTCCTTATTGTGGTGTTATGGATTTGAAATAGCACAAACCCTAGCCCTTTCTCATGGCAAAATTTTAGTCAATATTCACTACAAAATGAAAACATTTTAGAGTGAATATTGGCTATGTATCCAAATATATATGTATATATATTAAAAAAAATATTCCTATATCTCCAAAACAATGTATCAATATTTATATCAGTGTACTTGCAGTATAATTTTAGGTACTTTAATATTGGAAAAGTATGATTAGACCACAGCTGATTGTGGAATCAAAGTGGAAGTATGAAACACAATTATGAAGTCTAGAAGTCAACTAGTACTTCCCTGTAAAAATGCATCATATTTTAGATGCATGATTTTTAGAAGCATGAGCCTCTCTTATTCTCTGTGTACTAGAATACTTTCTTTTCACAAGACAGTGAGTTACAGTAGTCTATAAGGTGTTTTTCATGCAATGCAATTTCTCTTATATGTGAATCTGTTTTTCTTCTTTCCATGTCTTTAACACAAGTATTTTGAAGATTCATAATTCCCTGAGAGTAAGAATTGTAAATGACCCTGCATGAGACTCATGCCAGATCTGAACTTCTGTATGAAAGAAAACCGCTCTTGAAACGTGCAGAAAGTTTGTCAAAAGTATTAACACGTGATTATGAAATAATTCTATACTGTTAAATTCCAAATTGAACAAGATAGAGTGCCCTCTATTTTCATTCCGTCTGAAATTAGCTTTTCCATATTCACAAAGTTCTATCCGATACACTTGTTTTTTGCACACATTAAATTATTACTCTTATTTAGTGAAATTATACAACTGGTGTGGTGAGTGTTACCTCAAGGCTCAAGAAAGTAAATCCAAGTCCTGGATTTTAGGCCAGTGTCTGAGGCTAGTGTCATTTCCTCAGAATGCCATTTGGATGTTTATGAAGTCCCAGATACATTTTGCAGACTCCACAGAGTTAAATGACTCTGTGTAGGCATTTTAGGTTTGCCTAATTTTGGTGCTTGCCTTTGAAGCCCTCATGACTTCAGGGTAGCTATGATAAATGAGAACACAAAAAGAACATTATTTAGAATTAATTTCACAATGCAAGGTAATTGCTACATATTTCTATTTCTCCTTCTTCCACAATTTTACATGCAGTAACCTAGACATGAAAAAAAAAAAGAGAGAAAGTCTAATTAATCCAGCTTGATAAAACATCAGTTTCAGCACAAACCTGGCCAAAAGTAATATACTGACTTGGTAACTATAAAATAACATAACTAATTCAGCAAAGGTCTGATATATATAATTTACCCCTGTCTGGAAGAGGTTGTAAAATATCATCAATTTGTCATAAACTATGTAGTAATGTTTCAAATTGTTTGAATGGACACTTTTGGAAAATAAGCAGATGCAGTACAGTTATGAAGCAAAAAACCCACAACCAATTAATGCAAATTTCAGTACTCCAGAATAAAAAGAAAAAAAAAAAAAGAAGTAGAACTTTATTATGTTGCATGCATTAAATAAGAAAATACAAACTACTAAAATACCAAACAACCTCATAAATGAAAACTTATTAGCTATCTTCTTACATGATTATTTCAAAATTGTGTGAGTCAGTAAAAACGAGCATACATATTAATAAAGTCAGAAGTGAAATTGCAGTATCTCACGTAACTGTATGTTATCTTGCATTCTCTAGTTTTCTGGTTTTGGCATAGAAATTTTATGAAATTTCTGTTTGTGGTTTTCCAGTACTCATGAAGACTCCTGGAATTCTTTCTAAAACAGAAAAATGCTGTAGTCACATCAATGCACTCAATGAGCATTTAACAGTTCTCAAGTTAAATCAGATACACAATGACTCAATGGCTGAACTTCTTGATGGATTTTGACTTTACACAAGGCCCTTGCATGTGCCCTTGCAGCAAGCAGGATGCAATATCCGATGGCCTATACTCTGATATCCTCACAGACAACTTGAAACTGTAAGTCCAAAGAGCAGTCCTCTTCTGGTCAGCTAATGATAGGTTCCCATTTGCCTTCATGTCCTCAGCTAACATTTACATCTCTAAAACTGCCACTTAGCAGCCATTCTTCCACTTGCCTGTCGATGGAATTGATGGTCTTATCCTCTTCTATCTCCTTGTCTTCTCCCTATTCACTTACATTCATACTTCTATCATTCCAAATAACTTTAAAAGTATGCTTTAAATGCAACGGGGTTTTCATGAATGTAAATGGAGGTGGCATAAATCACAATGCAATATGCTTGTCATTATAAGCAAAAACCAAGGCTCAGTGTTAAAAATTATAATCTACATATTTCTTGAAACTTTATGCAAGACTGTGCTCAAAGAACAGCAGTCCTTTCTCAGGATGCATGAAAAGAGTCAAATCAACAGCTGGGAAGTTTGAGTCCTCATTTTTATAGAAACATAGAAGCATAGAATTATTTAAGTTGAAAAAGAACTTTAAGATTATTGAGTCCAACTTCAAACCTAACAAGATATCATGGTTTAACCGCAGTTTTCAACTAAGCCCCACACAGCTGTTCACTCTGGGAAACCTCTTCCAGTGTTTCACCAATTTAATCATAAACAATTTCTTCCTTATATCTAACCTGAATCTACCCTCTTTTAGTTTAAAATCTTTAACTGTTGTTATTTCTATGAGTGCTATTAAAAAGTATTTTGTCATCTTTTTTGTAAGGCCCCCTTAAGTTATGAAAGGCTGCACTATGATCTTCACAGAATCCTGTTTTCCCCACACTGAACAGCCCTAACTCTTTGCATCTGTTCTCATAGGACAGGTGTTCCATCCTGCTGATCATCCTGCCCACCTCCAGACTCTCTCCAACATGTCCATGTCATTCTTGTACTGAGGACTCCAGAGCTGGATTCAATATTCCAACTTCTTTGTACCTGAAATACCCAAAATGTTACATTTATGGCAGTATTGAACCATCCACCTTACCTTCATCTTACTGTCTGAAGTGTTGTGTCTCCTACCATTCTGAAAAGGAAAGGATGTCTTCTTGCCTGATCTTCATTTTCTCAGATCTGACATCGAAAAGGTAATACTTGATACTGGATCATTAGTGGAAGACAGGTCATAAAGGAATAGTTATTTGATAGAGGAGGTCAATATGCTGCACAGTCTGCTGCAAAGTGGGGCTCTTTCCTTCTTCTGTTCCCTTCTTAATAATCCTTGCAATTGGCTTACTTTCACTTTTGCTTAGCCATACCCCAAGAAAGTTCAATAACTGGACAGTTTGCAAGATGATATATTGGACAGTTTACGTGATCATAAGCAGCATTACTTTAATGTGTTCTCATCTGTTTTGCCTGAAAGCGTGGGTTTTTTTTTCTCCAGTCCCAAGTTGTTTCTAAGCACACAAATAGGAATATTTTTATGTTGACATATGGATTTCAAGGAATGAGGCCTCTAGCCAGTAGATAGTTGCTTCACTAACATGTCTGGATAGACCTGGATTATCCTTGAAATAATTCTCCCTAGAATTCTTTAACATTCAAACATGCACTTCTTGAAGCTTTCTCAGAAACTAGCAATACCTTCAGGGTATCACACCTTTAGCACTGGATATGCTTCAGGCAGAGTTTGTAGAATTCATCAAAACAGAGCAGTTGCTTCAGGAAGAGATTAGAAATAAAGGTAAGATGCACACTCCAAAATGCACCAATATGTGCAATAGCATAAGGGGATGGTGAGGTGATACATTAGAAAATGGAAACTGTATTTATTGTTTCTCTTTTTGTTTGTGTATGCATAGTGCTTGTACACTCTAGAAAAGTCTTCCTAAGATTTTCAGGATAGATGTGGACTCTGAGCAGACATTATTTCTTTTTCTTTGTTTTTCTGTTATATGTTGTATAATGTCCCCTTCCTATTTTGTCCCTCACCATTTTTCACAGACCTGAATCGAATAACATAATATTTAATGAGATTTCACCATATATTTCATCTTTGTGCTTGAGTTGACGTTGTCTCTGTATTCTCTGGGGAACAATCTGAGAATTTCAGTTTATCTTTCTTAAGGAAAACCATAGTCCATATGCTTATTTCAAAACTGACAGTGTGTTTAACCTCTACTGACACTGTCAGGATAAAGCATCTCTGTGACAGAGTATCTGCATTTGCTCTAAAACAAAAGGGAATGCCCTAAAAATTCACATCACTACTTTTTTCTAAATAGCTCTAATTCTTACAAGGCTTAGCCATGACTCAGGCTGGAAAGTAACTACCCTGCATTTGAGCACACAAGTTCTCAGTTGTTGCAGTAATGGCTATACATTTAGGCTAGAAGTCATGAGGCAATTTAAATAGCCTTATACCAGAACTTTTGGAGAAAGAATTTCTGAAAAATTAAAATCTGGCAGATTTCATAAGCAAAAACCAGCCCAGACTAATGTGGTATTAGCTGTTGAAGATGCCAGTAGTTAACACCTAAGAATCAGAGTTGGCAAAGAAAAATTAAGGAAAATAAGTGCAAATCCAAGAAGCTACAGGGATTAAAGACTTCTAGTTTAAGAATTCAACTCTTGAGTTACTTACAGTGTTCTGAAAACCTTTGCACTGGTTGATAATTGACAAGTTATCTAAAATCTAAAATCTTCACCCTCATTTTATTTCTCAAAGAATTTCCTGTGTGGTAAACCATGACTCTCAAAATGGCAGATTAATCAGACTCATCAATGATCAGTGCTTAAACTAAACTATTAGCAATTTTAGAAGACTATGACCATTATAACCAAAAGAAACTTCACAAATTTCTGAACTTTTTCTACCAGTAAGAAAGGCAGATGGCAGCAAATCTTGGAACTTTCAGCAGAACTGTGTCAGTCCTTGTCTTTTTTATTTCCACCATCCTTATTTTATGCTAGACTGCCAGGTGGCCATAAATGGCAGGTTTTCAAAAAGAAAGAGGAAGTTTTCCTCTGTTTTTATTAACTTTTAAAACCTGGTGGTCGAAAACTTATTAAGAGGAAAGCCTCCAGGCAAAATGAAATAAATTGTGAATCATCTCCCAAGATAACTATGTTTTCCCAAACAAACCCCTCCAAACCTTATTGCACTATAAAAAGAGAAAGACTTTCACAGTGGGAAAAAATGTTCTCATTGAAGGTCTGATTACACTATACAGCACCAAGAAGTAAATGAAAGACATTTTGTGTGAATGGCTTTGAGCATTTATAATTTCCACTGATGTTGATTACTACCAAAATTCCAAAACTATATATCCAAGTAATTTTCTTTTCATGGCAAGGCAGGTGGGCTATCCTATATAGTCAAAACTCAGCAGACAGTTAGGAAGTTACTGATGTCCTGCCTCTTATTTGAATTGCTGCATTTGTAGTTATTACCTAGGCAAGGATAAAAATTGCAGTCCATCCCATCATATTGAAAAACAGAAAATATTCTGCATTTTGATCACGGAGTCTTCAAGTGCTAACACAATTTACTTTTGGAAACAGCTTGAGACAGAGTCACTACAACTCAGAGCTATATATATTCGTCTAGCTGATAAAAAAAGTAGAGCCATTGCCTTGGTTTTACTGCCGCTCCGGCTTTACAAGTCACAAAACTATTTATGTCATCAGATACTAGTTTACTGGCATTCACGTCTGTCTTTCTGGCACGGCACTATGTCAGCAAGAACATTAGGTGAAAGTGAAGCAGAACTGGTTTTCATGCTAGGCAGTGTACAGCAGAAAGGGATGCAGTGGAGATAAATACAGCAGATTAATAGATCTTGGAATGATACCTGCTTCAAGAACAGAAGTATTTTTATGCTTCTTACAGCAGCTGGTAAGAGTTAGGAGGGGAGAGGGGAAATCAGGTAGAGGAGGCAAGAATGTCCTTATGGTCTCCTAATATGCTTTGGTTCAGGCCACAAAATGCTTTGAACTCTTGAAGTAGGCTCATTTAGGATAAAAAATAATACTCAAAAAACCAGCTACACATATTTGTAATATCTACATTGCTAACAGGTAACCAGTTCTCAGTAATCCAGCTGAAAAAAACCCAAAATGTCACATTGTGTTGCCCTATCACTATTTGGTCTTGTTGCACTGCATTATTTCAATAATAAAATAGTTATTAAAATTCAAATGAGGAGACAATAATATCTACCTGAGGGGTTTCTAATGCTTTAAATCTTTCCAAATGACCTCACTGCAATCATCTGACAACACTTTAGAATACACATTTAAATGTTTTCTTTATATGTGAGGCACTGGCAGCATTTTGGACAAGGTTACTCCAAAAGTGAATAAAGGACATTGTGAAATTCTAAAGATTTTAGAAGGAAGCTATTTGAATGAAATGGCAAATATAGCAGACTTGAAGGGCATCAGCTTCAAATTAACTTAGGCTACTGGTAGAAAATAAATTCAAAGTGTGAGATTTTTGCAGATGATGATTGATTTGAAACTGCTTCTTATATGCTGGATAAGGTCCCATCTCATATTGTGGCATTAAAGTTTTTAGGAGCAAGAGAATTTCCAGGTATTCAAAATCTTCCTGGATGAAATGGAAGAATAATCTGTAGAGGAAAAGAGAGAGAGGCAATCATATTGTTCTGGTCCATCCACCATGCTGTCAGCAGGTTACAGCAATTTTTCCTCCTGTGCCACAGTTATACACTAATATAGATATTTTAAGTTGCAGTCAGTGAATCATGAACATATTTTCAACATAAACAAATATCGTCATCTTCCCTCCATGTATGGCAACTACTCTTGAATCATATTATTTTGTGATTTTCTAAATTAAATATAATAAATAGAAGAATGAACTCTTAATAATTTTGCTAATCTAAAAGGTGCTGAAAATTTCACTTAAGAAATGTTTATATTGATTTTTATGGCAAGGTTCCTGAAAGTGGTGCTATTTTCTTTTTTTTTTCAATTTCAATCCTTGAACTTTCTAAAGAAAACTGTGTTGGAATGAGAGCATCCATCACATAATTTAATTAAATTGATGAGCTTATTTAATCAACAAATTTGCCAACTAAGCAAATACCACTGCAGTGCCATTACCCATTGAAATGTATTTAGTTAAATATTTGGTTACTGTTTAACATGGCTCATTATATGCTTTAGCAATATTGTATAGTATGCATAATAATGCTAGACTGTAGCCTTGGGGCACTACATTCAGTACTACAATTTCAATGCTCCTTAGGCAAAGAAGAACATGAGATAATATAGCACTTCTGCATGTCAGCTTCAACTTGGAAGCCCAAGGATAATTAAGAAGGGACTTGGAGGAACATATTGGGAAAAAACAAATAGCCACTTAGTAAATAACAAAGCCCATGTGATATACCTTAGGTTAGGGTTTGCCTCCAGTCTTCCCAGAGTATAATTAAGTAATCTTAGAGGAATAATACTGGAAGGCATTGCCAGAACATTTTTGTTCAAATCAAAGTAATTTAAGATCAATGTACAAAAATATTCCTCAGACCCCCAGATATAGTTTTTTCCTGCAAATCCATATATTAGCATATGTTACATGTGGTACACAGTAAAGGTACAGTACTTCCAATACTTTTAATTTCTCCTAGGTTTTGTAAGTATTTTATTTTGAAGAGTTGCAAGGAAGGAAGGAAGGAAGGAAGGAAGGAAGGAAGGAAGGAAGGGGTTGATGTAATCTTGTCATATTTTTGGATTTCAGCAAAATACTTGAGACTCTTTCTCAATAGTATCTGTCTGGACAAAATGATCAGAGCTGCATAAACACATCATGGGATGGGTGAGCAACAGGCTCACAGGTCAGGCACAACAGGCTACAATGACTGAGGTGAAATCCGACTGCTGACCTGTCACTAGTGGGGTTCCACAAGGCTCTCTCCTTAATTAGTCGTGTGCTCTTCAATATCTTCATTAATGACCTGGATTCTGGGCTTGAAGGGAGTTTAATGAAGTTTGTTGATGATAGTGAATTGGGAGGAACTGTCAACTCCTTCAAAGGCAGAGAGGCCTTGTAAAAGAGACCTTGATAAATCAAAGAGCTGGACAATGACAAACTGTATGGAGTTTAACAAAGATAAGTGCCAGATTCTGCACCTGGAATGGGGCAAGCCTGAATGTATAGGCAGAGTGGGGAATGAGATTCTGGAAAGCAGCTGCAGAAAGGGACCTGGAGGCAAGTAGAATATATGTCAGCAGTGCCCTGGCAGCAGCCAGCAGGGACATCGCTGTCCTGGGGGCATCAGGCACAGCATCGCCAGCTGGGTAAGGTAGGGGATTGTCCTGCTCCGGGGCAGACTCTCCTCGAAAACAAACAGCTTCTCCTGCTATTTTGGGCACCACAACGTAAAAAATACTTTAAGCTATCAGAGAATGTCCAGAGGAGGGCCATGAGGATGGTGAAGGTTCTGGAGGGGAAGCCATATGAGGGATGGCTGAGGGCACTTGGTCTGCTCAGCCTGGAGAGGAGACTGAGGGGAGATCTCATTGCAGTCTGCAACTTCCTTGTGAGAGGAAGAGGATAGGCAGACAATGATTTTCTCTGTGTTGATCAGTGACAGGACCTGAGGGAACGGCCTGAAGCTGACTGAGGGCGGGTTTAGGATAGATAGTAGGAAAAGGTTCTTCACCCAGAGGGTGGTTGGGCACTGGAAGAGGCTCTCTGGGGAATTGGTCACTGCACCAGCCTGGTAGAGATCAAGACAATGCTCTCAGGCCCACGGTGTTTCTGTTGGGGGTGGTCCCTTGCCGGGCCAGGAGCTGGATGGACTCCATGGTCCTTTTGGGTCTCTTCCAACTCAGGATATTCTATGATTGATTAAAAGCACTAGTAAATATATTAAACCTACAGCTGACTAAATGATTATTACTCTCAGCAAACACTCTATATGCTCCTCATGGAACATGGAAAGGATCTCTTTGGGTAACTTTCAGGAAAAGATGTTGAAGTGAAGGAAACATAGTTTGAGCCCCAGTCAGTGGATAATGTAATTTTTGTTTGAAATCTTTAACTGGGATTTTTCTGACTGGTGCACAGCTCTGAAAAACCAAAAATTAAATACCAGAAGAAATTAATGTATGGTAATCCCAGTCCTCTAGCCACAGACACTAATAAAACTTTAAATCTTTTCCAGATGGCAGATGCATTCAAAGCAGCTGTTTCAATATCCCACAGTATTTATTCAGGAAACTTTTGACCACTGCAGGAAAAATCACTGAGGGTCAGCTTCTTATCACTGATGTATGGTTCTAGAAAAGTCCTTGTTTAGTAGGCTTACAACAGTTTAAAAGAATAACCCTTGTCATTCAGGACATATATGTAGATATTGATTTCACCATTTCTCCAGAACAACACAATGAGCCGAGTATTCATGCCTATAAAGAGCTCAAGATAATGCATTTTAGTTCACAAGTGTTATGCTTTAGTATATTCCAATTACTAAATTTCAAATGCTTGCTTATGATTGCTTTTGCTACTGATCCATTTCTCAATTTACCAAGCATCTAAAATTTCTTTTTTCTTCATGTGTACAACATTCATAAAGAAATCCCAAATATCTTAAAAGAAATTAAAACACTTAAAACATGCTAACAGTGATATGTCTTGGAATGGATCTACAGTGGTATGTTCAGAAGCTAGAAAGAGAGGAAACAAGAATTGGAGTCACAGATAAAACAGTATAAATACAAGATTTTTCACTCAGTGATTAATTTCAATTCTTAAAAGTTCTGAGTTAATAAAGATGTATTTGATGTTTAAGAAATCTAAACTTCTTAACCTTTTCCTGTAGGTTTTTTTTTTCCATTTCTTTTCTTAGTGTTAAAAAGTGCCCAAAATAGTTCAAGTCAAATAGATTAGATTAATTGAAATTAATCTTATTTTTCTCAAATACTACTGGTTGATAAAATAATATAAATCCTCAGATAAAGTGAAAATCAATGTAAAATATATACAAAGTAGAAATGTAAGCATAAATGAAAGTATTTGGTGGTTAATGAAATTGTTAACATAGTTGTTCAGGAGAAAAAAATCTGATCTAACATGCATAGGCAAAGTGGTAGCAATTAAAGTTAATAGAAAAGTGTGTGCGCATGTGAGTGTGCTCAGTCCTGGGTTCTGAGACTGTTAACTGCAAATCAGCAGTCTAGATATGTAGCAGGGTTTTTTTAAAGCTCTGCATTATGTAGAGTGCAATTGATTGTGAATGTTCTGGATGGTGATCTATTAAAATGTCAGAAATATAAAAGCTCTGCTGGGTAGACAACCAGTTTTATAGAATTTCTCTGTCATGCTTCTTTTTACAGTTTATTGATCTGGGAACCAAAGAGACTGGATAATAAGCCCTTCAAAACAGCTTGATCTACACATTGCTTGCCATGTAAAACAATCAAAATCTGATTTAATTTATATACCTTCAACCACATCCCAGATGACAGAACATTTCAGAGAAAATATTCTAGAAGATATCCATAATTTGCCTTTATGAAGATTTACTTAGAATATTGGGGCATGAGTGGGACAGATAATTTGAAGTTCCACTTTTTCTACTTTCTGTGTATACCTGTATATATTTACAATATATGCACTGGTAATGTTAGTAGTTCCTTCATAAAATGCAATTCAGATGGTTGAAAAAAGCTTTTGAGATGATCACTGGCACGACTGAGTATTCTTTGAATAAAGCAAGGCTGTCTCTAAATGAACATGTTTATCTAATGTCTTTGTATTCTCCATAATATAGTCTCCCAGATGATTTTTTATGACAATTAGTGGCCTCAGAAAGCCATATAATCTCTTTCCATTTAAGAGCCATAAAACACATTCAGTGAAGCTGCTATTTACTAGGTTATATCTGTTGTCAAGTGAGAATGGTGATATAAATTATTTTGGCATCTTATATGCATAGTGCTGTATCAGCTGTGTACAAACTATGAACAAATCCTAATGTTGAACCTCAGGGTATTTGTTTGTCTGAATCCTCATTCTGTTGGCTAACAGGAAATCATTACAGCGACCCTCTGGAGATGAGGTTCTCTTAGAGAGGGATGGTGGCACAGATTTTCTTTGTAAACCTCCCCCCACGGTGCTAATTTCTAATTTGACCATCTTTTTTCCCAATTTTTTATTATTTTTTTTATTTCTAGAAGTAGACATACAAACCAATATACTTACTTATGAAAACATATGTATCTCTTAGACACTGGTTTTAGATTTAGATTGAGAGAATAAACATTTTTTATTTCTAAGTGACTTGCATGAATATTGACATCATAAGACCACACAACCATTGCATCATTGCATGCAATTTATTACACAGTTAAAAAAAAAATACACTTGTTAAGAGAACAATCTCAGACTTGTAATGGAGAGACCTAAGTAGGATGAGATGGAGCCTGACATATATAGTATAAAAACGAAGAGGAAGTCAAGAACTTTTCTTTGTACTGATTTTTTTCAGAAACAAAGTAATTGTCCATGAGATGTTTTCTTTGGCTAAGCATTTGACAGGAGAAGTTGCAGAATTTAACCATCAGCTGATATTCTCTAAAGTTCATCAAGTGTGGCATTTTAGAAGAGTGTTCCATGAACCCCAACACCCAGTTATATTCTGGTGCAGTTAGGCAAGTAAAGCAGGAGAAAGAAAGGAAAACAGTGCCACATTGTACCCTCTCATGCTTCATCAGTACAGAATGGGCTGTAAATCTTACTTAAGTAGCAGTTTGATGCAAGTTGTAGACGTGGGAAGGTACTTTTTATCTTCAATTATTCCAAAAGTGTTTTAAGAGAACACTTTAAATAAATTTGCAAGCAGTTCAACCACTCAATTGCAATTTACTCAACAGTTATTAGTAATTTTAAAGCAAGTTAACGAAAGCTTATATTTTATTAATAATTTTCTCTTGTTTTTAATTGCAACTGTCTAAATTTGGAAATATTGTTTTTCTTCTTCATTTGATCTAGCAAAGAATCTCATTATCATAACTGAAATAATTTGCCTTTTCTCATTTATAAATGTCAGCAAAATGAAACAAACAACCATGTGAAGAACATCCATCCAATTAATCAGTCTTGTGTTGCTGAAAAATTCCTTGTGGATTAATAGTAAAAGTATGAAACACGTCATGATGAAAGATGAAATGCTTATTTGAGAAATCTGCTGGCAAATTGGTACCTATAGCCTTCTAGATATGGAACCATGGAGGACATTCAGAAATATTAATATAAGAATACTTACTATCAGAGGTAGTATCACTGACAAAAAGGGGGATTCAGGCTAGGTGGTATTTTATTTGTAAAACTAATTTACATAAGTAATATTCCAGCAAACAACTTTTGAAAGGAGTGAGTGAAAGAAAGGTATTTAATTGAGCTGGTCTTCTCAGTTATAAACCAAAACCAGTGCCTAGTCTTTTTGCAGTATGCTTGACTACTTTTGCTAGTTTTATTTCCTTCTGTTGGGATTTAGTTTTGAGAGATAAGTTTTACCAATAATTATCAATTTAATTGCAAGAAAAACTTCAAAATTTTGGACAATGTCTAAAAAAATTCCCTCTTTTTTTTTTTGGGGGGGAATTCTTTAGAGTCCTCCTTATCTCCCTATTTTGGAGCACTGTTAACTGGTATGAAGGTTCACATGTACACCAATCATAGCCTGCTACTTCTGCATTTTTGCCTAGCTTGATTGGAAACCAATCTAGTTCTAGTCTAAGAATAACTCTGTTACTCTTCTGGTTCATTGTGGCCTGTCATCCACGCTCCATTTGATTCCCTCTGGAATAGCCAAACTTGACCTGTATGGATTGAAAATTCCACTTGGATTCCAAGTGATTCCATTCCAAGGCCTGCTGTAGAAACTGGTTTGAACAGGATGGGTCTGAAGTGATTTCTATGCACAACAGAGCAATTTATTTAGGTAGGTGAGAAAAAACTATAGTGCTATTTGACCTTCAAGCTCATAAAAAATAAATGATCAGGCAGAAAACAAAATCTCATAATTTTTATGGGAACTGAAAAATAAAGGTAAATTAAATAAAAAGACAAGTTGGTTAATAGGGCAAACATGTGAATTCTTCAGCACCTTCCCAGAAGGTCTGCAAGGTACATAATACCATGTTCACAGAGACGCAATACAGGCCTACCACTTCTGTTGCAGTTAAAAAGCATGTCAACAGTGCACAGACAATGCTAAATGTGGAACAGGATGTTCATTGTTATTTCTGTTCAAAAATTTGAGTTACAAAAGAAAATACTGAAATCTAGCAGCAAACTTATTTATCACAAAAATATAATAATTCACTGCGTGTATTGTGAGACATCTGAACGATGAGACCCTGGAACATCTGAAAGCTGATGAACCCTTTCCAAGGATGCTGCTACAACGGCCTAAAAATAATGCCATTGAAAAGTTGCAGTGAAGCCTCTTTACAAAACATGGTTACTGCTTTCTAAAATCTGAGGTCAGGCCAGAGCCATAGGGGACGTTTTGGTTGTTTTACACACAGAATAAATCACTTTAATGTGAACAAGAGTTACAGGCACCCTGATGACTGCTCAATCATTCAAGCACTCTGATATTTTGTGAAGCCAGTTACAGAACCCAGTCTTTGAAGCCCTTCTTTGCATAGACCTTCCTATTCCCCCAAGTGAACATGTAAATAAGGGCTTGTGACAGAAGGAAAACATTTGCCACACCTGCACAAATTTCTTCTTCTTTTCTCTTTCACTTCACCAGCTATTTGAAAAGCACAAAGCCATGCTCCTACAGGTACAGTGTTTCTTCTGTAACGATCTTTTGGACATGGATATCATATTTAGGAGCTGCTGCTTTGCACCCTGAGGAGCAGCACGGAAGGGCAGGCGGCTGAGCCAGAGACATGCCGGGCACGCCGCGGCAGCGAAGCACGCTGGCGAGCTGCGGCGCCCGGGGGATGGTAGCACGATGGGAAACACGGTAGAGGCGAAAGAAGATGTAGGTGCTTGAGCTTGGGATTCCAAGGGTTTATTGAAGGATCAGTGGATGAAGGACGAAGGGCAGCGGCGAGGGAAGGAGCATGGAGGGCAGCAGCAGGGCAGGAATGAGGGACTGCAGAGCCCAGAACAAAGGGCTGCACAGGGTTAAAAGGGAAGGGAAAAGGGGAGTGGCCAGCCCCGAAGGGCCAACCAGGGAAGGTCTGAGGGGAGAAAGACAGGGGTACAGACCAATAACCGTACAGCAAGGAAGGGTACAAAACTTTTAAACCAGTGGGGTGCTGTGCTGGGGGGAACATTCTAGAGCAGAAACCATAAATGGGACAAAAGCAGGGAAGTACACGGGGACAATAGACTTGCTGCTTGGTGCATGTTAATGCTTCCAGCCGCAGGGTCCTCTGGGTGGTGACAAGCCTGTCGCCCTAACCATGTCAGTGATGGCTTTGGTCTCACACCCAGGATTCCGCATCCACTGTCACTGACCCATGCTACTGGTCGCCCAAGCTCATCTGCCCAAGGGCCACCGCAACAAGGTGCCATCAGCAAGAGAGATTTTTCATTCAGTATAATTAGTTGCTTAATTGGCTTTCTAGAAATGACAAGCAATTGGCTGTCATACAGGTCTGGCTTTCAAGACTTACACTCCTAAAAGTTTTTTTTGTTTGTTTGGGGGTTTTTTTGTTGTTGTTGTTGTTGGTTTGGTTTGGGTTTGCATTACAAATTGAGATTTTACATACTCAGAACATTAATTACAATTGGTATTTATTAAAATATCATTTTTTCAATGCCATTTAGAAGGGATTAGTGACTGAATTATTGCTCATTTCATGCTCACTAGTTTATTTTCTCCGTTTTTTGTTCAAATTCCTCTGTGAATATGAAGGGACCTAAGGTCCTGTTCATGTAAATGAGGGAAAACATCAGTTTTTATTTCTTATGTTTCTTTTCTCATTGTAGTTTGGGTCTTGAGAGGCAGTCACTTATGTGGTAGACATTACAACCAGTTTGAATGTAGAATCTGTTTTCCATCCTATTTTAAAGTAAACTTCATAGTTAAACTTGAGATCCACTCTTGAGACTCAAGCCCTCTTCCACTCACAGTGGAAAAATGTCTACCGCTATTCAGATCCTCTTATTGATAAAAAGCTAAACAATAAAATATGTTTTTCATTATTGAAAATCATAGAAAAGCTAATGAAAATTCTGTTATGTTTGGAGTTAAATTCTTAGGAAGCTCAAATGAATTTATTTATCTTCATCTTGCTAGTAAGCCTGACCTAGTAACAAACAAATTTTTGTCTTGTGTTTCTCCTGCTTTTCCCAGCTGCCATTGTAGTTTTGTCCACTGTCATTTCTGGCATGTGCAGCAATAAAAAATATAAATACATCCCTTTAAACTGAAAACATTGGTGAG
Organism: Entomyzon cyanotis; assembly: GCA_024500445.1. Taxonomy (NCBI): domain Eukaryota; kingdom Metazoa; phylum Chordata; class Aves; order Passeriformes; family Meliphagidae; genus Entomyzon; species Entomyzon cyanotis. The sequence continues at coordinate 1,647,417 of JAKEPQ010000765.1, read as the reverse complement.
AGTCTCATAAAAAGAGATGTTTGGCCTGATATTTCAACTTTCCAAGGAATGTTTTATTCTGAATCTTCACATTTCATTTATTTTGAGAAACGGAACTCAACTTTTCAGCTTTACTCTTTTCACTCTTTGAAAAAATTGGATGTGACTAAATTTATTCTAAAATCATGTGGAATTGGGAGAGTGAAGAAAACACAAGACAAGGCCATTTACTAATGCAAGATAAACAGAGTGCTCATTCCAGCAATTACACAGTAAAAATATAATGATTAAAAATATAACATTTTTCTTTAGAGAGACAGATTTGAATTCTGAGTGGCAGAAATTTTCAAGTGACAAAATAACATTGGTTAAGCAGATACCCACTCCTTCCTGTAAAATGCTTTTTTCTCCTTGTGACAGTTCAAAACTGTATTGCAGCATGTTGAATGACAAGCCCACTTTGCCTCATTTTTCAAAATAGCACTACTGTTTTATTGGTTAGTTTGCATTCTGTTTTCAGGAAGATGGTCTGCTTTTTGTCTTCTTTAAAAAATGGCAGTTTTATGGGGAAAGTGTCAGACTGTCGAATACAAAATGCATCAGCTGTCCCTAAGGGAAAAACAACTAAACAGGTCAAAAACTGCCTGAAGAAAAAAACACTTAAATTTATGAACCTCTCATAAATTTGAATGTCAGGAAAAATTCACAACATTAGTTCAAATATCCATGATTCTAAAAAGACAGCTCATAGTGAAAAATTACCTACCTTTCTTTTGAAGGACTCTCTGTAGGTCTGAGATTTATACCAAAATTTTTTTCCACCAGAGGTTTTCAAAATTAATAGAAATTTTAAATTTCTGGTAATAAATTATGATTTCTGATATTCTTTCATCTGTAACAACAGAATTTACCAGAAGATGAACATCATGATGTGACACCATGTGTCACAGGAATGAGTTTGCATTTGACACTGGCATTTTGTTTGCATCCAGAATCTGCTGCAGCATTTTTCCAGTGGCTTTTTAGTATGAAGTTATACTTGCAGTAGTTCAAGAAGGACATCTTTTGGGATATAAAATATTTTCTGATGCAGCCCAGTGACCAGCACAGGATGATTTTGCTCAGTGTGATGAATTCCACAATGACAGGCCTTTGCTTCCCCTTACTTAACCTTCATGACATGCCTCAAAATGTCTCAGGTTTTTTGGGGGCCTGCATTTTTGTGAAGAAATGTCTTATCTCAAAGCTTAGCACATATTTTCTGAACAACTGTCATCTTAGTGTGTGTCTAAAGCATCTTATTTAGAGTAAAGCAAGAAACAGTTGAATAGGTAATTGGACATATTTCATTCTGGACCAATAAATATTAGATTTCAATCTTACTTAAGGAATAGCTCAGTTTATAAGTCTCAGATTTAATTTTCCCAAACTGCTTCGTATTTTGAAAATAAAGGTGGAAAACCCCTCAAAGATTGTATCATACACCTTATCTGAGGTCAATTATTCTCAGTAAAAGCTACTCTAACATCATGTTTTGAATGTGACTGTATGTTGCCAACCTAAACTCTCTAATTTTCTCACAGAAAATATTTTCACAAAAACATTACAATGTATACTTTCTGTATCTATTTTTTTCCCAGCAATTCATTCGCTAGAACAGTCACAGAAACTGAAGACAAAAGATACACAGTCACATCCTAAGCAGATTTTATTTTCTATTTACATGAATACTCGTAACAGAAATGTTAAGTGTTTGGACAACCTTAATTGATTTTCCTTCCGGTAGTTCAATATCCTTTTTCTGGTACTGGCTGAAACCAGAAAACTAAAAAGAATTGTGCAAAGGTCAAAAAAAAAAAAAATTCAGAAAGAGCAAACCAAAATCTCTTCCACCTTTAAATACTGGGTTTTTTACATGGGCTGTGCAAACAATCACTGTATGGGAAGATCAAGGTCTTCTGTAGGATGAGCGGAAAGAGAATAGCAAAATAAGGCTGATAAAAAGAGTTTGTATACAATGATTTTTTTAAAAAAACTTGTGCATAAACCCAATTATATTTTTCCTTCTACTAATTACTAATTTCCTTCTACTAATTACTCTATTTGCTTAGTATGAGAACTTCTGAGAGATGAGCATAATGTACTGCATGCAAAGATATTTTAGTCAGATTTGAAAATTTTACTCAGAGACCCAAATTTAGAATTGTTTATGGTCCTCATAAATAAAAACTTATGGTTGTACTTCATAGAAAAAAAAACCCAAAACACTCTGATAGATAAATTGCCATGCCTTTTGTACAATATTAAGAAGCAAAAGATAAGTTGCTGCTATGGGTGTTGGGACCAATTTTTTTAGGAACAGAATTCAAGAAGGAAAACAGATAACTGAATATTGTTTCCTTTTGAATGAGCCCAAATGTCTGAAATGTATTGTGATGCTAGCTTAGTTTTTATCCACAAAGCATGCTGTTAGTCTTATGAAACACATACTAAACTAAATAATGTGCAAAATTAGAAGAAAAAAAGTCCCAGTTAAAAGCAAGTTACTAGCCATAACTTGTCAAACAGCCTCTTGCTAACCAACCTTAGCAGGATCACTAAAGGCAACAATAAGTTTTTTTAAAAATGTCTCCATGTTTCAGATAGCTTATAGTCTTTAATTCCTATTCAGCATAACATTCTAAAGTCAATTGCAGCTTGAAACATCATGCAAATGATTTAGAATAAACCTGTTTACTGTGAATTTTGCACTTCTTGACTATAAATTGTAAATTTTACATCACTGCAACAAGATTAGAATACAACCCACTGGTACTCATTGATGATTCTTCTCTAGAAGAAATTTACATTTTCTTTTTAATATCATATGGAAAGACAAAAATAATACTTTAAAAGATACTCTATATGAGCAGTGTACTAAAACAACCACTGATTCACTCTGTATTAAAACAAAAATAGGGAGAGAACACAAAATGCAGATATTTACTAGATTGTCTAGACACTCATCCCTATTCTCAAGTCAATTTATAAAGTAGTTAAAAACACATTAGAAGGCCTATTCACTGATTAAGCATACCAGCAGAACTTTACAAGAGGAAGTAACTTAAAAAATTTGCCTTGATTTAGAATTTTGAATTGAGGAACTACAGCTCTGAATTAAAAAAACACCAAAACACCTTTTTTTTTTTAATGAGTCCTGCCAGTTAGCAGAAGGTTTATAGGGCATACAATTACTTTAATCTTCCCCTATAACTGGAAGAGAAAGTTAAGTTTTCATCTCTCAATATATATTTATGTTTAGATAATATTTATTTAGATAGTTAGTACCAAATTAGTGCAATTTAAAAATGTGCAAGATAGATGTAAAACAAGGCAGTCACAACACACCTTAGAAAAAGTGTTTATGACTGAAGGGGTTAAAATAAGTTTGAAAAAGGTCACCTTTATTAGTACTGCATCTTTGTATTTTAACACATTTGCATGACAGATGTCAATAAGTTAAATTCTTCCTTATACTATCACAAAACTCTCCTACACCTCAAAACCAAACTCCCCCTAAAAAAAACAACTGATACCACTTAATTTCCACTCCTAATCTAGACATGGAACAGTATTCCACCAAAATATAGGAAGAAACAATGCCATGTAAGATTAACTATAATCCACTAATCTAATTAATTTATCTAATTAATGCAAAAAAACCAACAAAACAAAGACAACAGTTTTAACAGGCACATTCAAGTAAGAAATCCAAAGCTGGTACAGTATTTTGTCATCTCCTCCCTGTATTAAAAATAAAAATAGGAAAATAATAATAATAACAAAATTATAAAGAAAGTCAAGTGGTCAAGCCTACAAAAAGCAGAGTTTCTTGAAAATGTACACAATATTACATTTATTAATGATTTCATTTGTACATAGGCAATCTGAGTACTTACAAGTGAGTGAGTATGAAGCACACAAATAAGTGTATTAAACTGAATGGAGATGAAATTTTGTCCAATCACCTCTTTCGTACTCAGGACAGGACTAATCTTTGGGTTTATGCATACAAACAATAGGAATCTAGGTCACTTCTTCCATGTGTTTTAAAACACATTTTGAAAAAAATACAGGATGATACATACACATCTATTTATGTTAAGATAACCTTGTACATGTAGACTGTAAATCTCAGGGGAAAGAAAAGGGTAAGTACAGTAATACTCATGTACAGAGGGTTTCCTAAAGGCATGCTCAAAGCCAATGAATTAGAAATAAAAGTTAGAAACCTGGCATTGGACTTCAGAGTCCCTGTGGAGTTCATGCTGAGCCCTACACTGCAGCTCAGTGCAGTGCTGAAACATTACTGTGCTTCTTACACCAGCTTTGAACACTGACAGCCACTGACCCATCCTGAGTAAAATATTCTTTTTTGTTAGTCTGTCTGTTAAGTCCCTGTGTGAATAAAAAATTTGGTGTGTCTAGAAGCCACCTGTTCCAAAGTGCTTCTTTAGGAGGCACACTGACATATCTATGAAGAAAAAATAAATTCTGAATGACAGTGACTTTCAGTAACAGATTTTCCACAGTATTTTGCATCCCAACTTAGAGAAAAATAAGGGTAAATTGTATTTACCCATAATGAAAAAAAAGAATCAGATGAATAATACTGTGGTCCTGGAAAAAATGTCCAGTGCACAGCCGGATAAGTCCATAGTGTCATGGGTGAACAACATGCTGACAGTTTGAGCACAAAACGGTTATAGCAAATGGAGTGCCATCAGGTTGGAGACTGGTCTCCAGTGGGTTCCATAGGGCTCCATCCTCAGCCCTGTGCTCTTCAACATCTTCAAAAACTACTTGGATGCAGGACTCACTAATGATGGTTATAGAGTAGATAGTAGGTACATAATAATGCTATATTGGGAGGAGCTGTTGACACCACTGGAGGCAAAGAGGCCCTGCATGGAGACTTCAAAAGTCAGAGCACTGGGCAAACACCAACTCTGTGGAATTTAACAAGGCTGAATGCTGTATAACTAAGGCTGAGTGCTGTATTCTGCAGCTGGGACAGGGTAGCCCTGGATGTACAGACAGACTGGGGAATGAGAGCTGGAGAGCAGTACCATAGAAAGGGACCTGGGGGTCCTGGTCAGTGAAAAGTTGAATGTGAGTCAGCAGTGCCCTGGCAGCCAGGAAAGCCACCCCTGTCCTGGGGAGCATCAGGCACAGCATCGCCAGCCAGGTAAGGGAGGGGATTGTCCTGCTCTGCTCTGAAATGGGGCAGCCTCACCTCGAGTGATGGGGGCAGTTTTGGGTGCCACAATATAGGAATGTAAAGCCAATAGAGAGCCTTCAGAGGAAGGCACTGAAGACTGTGAAGGGGCTAGAAAAGGAAGCCATGCAAGGAGTGGCTGAGGTCACTTGGTCTGTTCAACCTGGAGGAGACTGAGTGAAGGCCTCATCACAATCTGCAGACACTGATCTCTGTGTTGACCAGTGACAGGGCCTGAGGGAATGGCCTGAAGCTGTGTCAGGGGACGTTTAGATTGGATACTAGAAAATGGTTTTTCACCCAGAGGGTGGTTCGGCACTGGAACAGACTCCCTAGGGAAGGGGTCACAGCACCAAGCCTGACAGACTTCAAGAAGAGTTTGCACAATGTACTCAGACACATAGTGGAATTCTTAGGATGTTCTGTGAATGACAAGGAGATGGACTGTGATGATCCTTGTGCATCCCTTCCAGCTCAGGTTATTCTACGATTCTGTGATTCTAACAACTCCAAACCAAAGTTAATTTGATGTAGCTACATGACTATAGTTTATACATATCTTGCTTTTATGTCATTAAGATAGCTGTGGCTCTTTTTCATGTCAGTATTCTAAAGAAGTCAATGAAATAGTTAAGAAGGAAGGACTGCTCTTTTTCACTCAGTGTACAATATCTTCTTATAAGGATAGCCAGGACTGCTAGCCACAATTCTAAAGCTAATCAATATTAACTGCCAAGTGTTGCTTTTCCATCAGAACCTTTGTCATGTGCCTCTGTTAAATAAAAAACTGTCCCATGGAGACAACTTTACTATACTGGTTATATTTGGGTTTTAATTAAACTATATTACTGCCATTCACTGCAAAACCACTCTTTGTGATAGCTTTTCCTCATTCTTCAACTTAGAAATTCTGTGTTTCTATTGTATATAAAATTTGCCTTGGTACACCAAACGTAATTTGATTTTCCATAGTTTAGGTTTAATCATAGGATTTGAACTTCCACTTTAATCTCTTTCTCACGTCTTCCATACAAATAACAGCAGGAGGCAATATTTAAATAGCAGTCTCTGTAAGATAATTATTTTTAATCAATTATATGTCATTTTTCTAGGCAAAGATTTTTTTTTAACTCTGATCCATGACCTTTTCTGATGACCTTGATATTGTACTAGATATCACTCCTCTCTTCATGACCACACAGCTGATTATGAAACCATATGATAAGGCAGCTGTACTATTCTTTTCTGTACTGTCCTTTTCAATATATATTTATCTATAATAGAAACAAGAAAAATGTTGCTAAATTTTACTGAAGTCTATGCAGTTGACACCTTTGTATTCTTTAGTTGCAGAAATATACTGAAAAAGAAAGGGATTGGATTAGTTCTTTCTAAGTCTATGTTGTTCACTGCTCTTGGTTGAATCCACTGTATTTGAGTCCCTATGTGTGAAAGATACTTGAGTTCGGGTAGCCTAATTTAGGAGTTTACTGATTTTCCTGGTCCAATTTGCAAATACATACATTCTAGTATCATTTCTAGAATCTGTGATTTTTTTTCCTACAACGCTGTCCCGGTTTAGTGATGAAATTCTCTAGATAAGGAGAGCTCTGAACAAACGCCCCCCTCCCCCCACCCACAACAGAATTCCTTAGATGGAAGTGAAGAAAAAACTATTTATTTAACAAAACCATGCAGAGTGCCCTGCAAGGCACAGGGGGAAGGGGAGAACAGGGTAAAAGGAGTTATTAAACCTGAATAAAAAGCCAGGAATCTTAGTGTCCTTTTCCTTCAGATGTACTCTCTCTTCTTCAGGCCCCCGCCTTGGGGGCTGGGCAGAGTTGCCCGGAAGCTCTGTTGTCCTCCAAGCCCTTTTGGGTTTTGGGGGCGACGAAGCAGATAGAAGAAAAGGGTCCAAACGAAGAAAAAATGATGAAAAAAAAAAGAAACAGAGCTGGCTACTCCGACAGCTGTCGCAGCGCGCCGTCTCCCCAGAGACAGAGAGAGAGAGAGAGAGCGCGTCCTCCCCCTGCCTCTCCCGCAGCGAGACTTTGGGAAAAAAGTTTTCAAAACAACCCGCTCTTCTCTCTGCAGGTGGATGTAGTTAAAGTGACAGGACCACATTTTTTTGAGCATATAAACTAACGATGGGGAATACCAGATTATCAAAACATCACTCCAAGACAAATGCTTAAGCTAAAACTACAACTGAAGAATGAACAGAGCAGCACAAACGAAAACTCCAGTCCTAGTGATCTTTTACTTGTTCACAGTCATTTTTAGTAGCTCATGGATGAGCAGTTGAATGATTAATTAGCTGAGATCATGTACAAACCATTACTGAAATTAATACAGAGCTTCTTCCAATAAAAATAGCTTGACGCGTTTCTACTACTTATCTGTCTTCAGAGCACACACGAGAATTAACTATGTAATGATATCCTCTGAACTTTTCTGGTCTTTTTTAATGGAATTGTGATTCAGATCTAACAGAACAACCCCCACTTGTCTATAATGAATTTTCTTTTTAACTGATAATTCTTCTCCAGGATTATTTCACCTTCTGGGAATAACTAAAAATGGTGGTGTGTACTTAAAAACTCCCCTGAGATTCCCTGGCCAGGGCACAGCAAGGCAAGTTGTTACCTACCCACTTCTTAAAGATGAAAAAGTAGTGGGAAAGAAAAGAAAGCTTTTGAAATACATTGGTTCAGGCTCACTCTTATTTTCACAGAGACTAGGGGGATTAAATCTCTGCCACTGTATTTTCTTATTCCACAATGCATCAATAGGAAAATAGCTGGCAGTGTTTTGCCTTTGGTAAGGAGCATAATGGCCAGATCAAGACTAAAACTGTCAATAAAGAAACATCTCAAGAGAAGAAGTGTGTTATAATTCAATTCACAGTTTGCCTCAGGGACAAGAGAGATTTACAAATTGTGGTTTTCTCTTCACTAAAGAATTGATACTCAATACTTGGCATTATTAACCGGCATACATGCAAATTATCCTAATTAAATATTCCACTGCTTTTTGCCACACAGTTTCATATCTCACATAGCCACTGCTATGCTGAAATACAATCTTGAAATGAAAGTTTGAATAATACATTACATGTGTGACATGGGAAACAGCATAACTCTGTGGAAAGACTGCAGTGCATAATCTGGATATTTTGCTCACATAGGTGCCTCAGCAAGTTATTCAATAATTCTATTAATTTAGAATGCCATGTTACACTAGGTTTAATATAACCAGTTTCTCTAATTCCCAAATTACAGGGTTCATACTCTCAGAACACCATAATTCTGTATAAAATTCATGAAATAGTAAAAAACCCAACTGATTTTGAGACCAGAAACATAAATCTACCCTTAACATTAACTTCCAGTTATGTCTAGATTTGGGGTTTAATATTTTCTATCCAGAAACATTCTTACTTAACCTCTATCCTCTTCAGCTATTTCTGTGTGATTAGTTTTTTTCACTCACGTCTACAGGGGCTGGATAAGACATTTAGTCTTTAGTACTTATTTAGTACTTTCAAGGATAGAACTCATGTTAGGGACAGATGCTGATATTTAGAACCCCATAACCAAATCCTATTTGACTGTGAAGTGCAGGACATAAGGGTCCTGGCTCCCTGAGGTAAGCATGTTAGGGGAAATCCTCTTGAGAATATGACCATCTGGCATACATTTTGATGACATTTCAGCAGCCTGGTAGGGCTTCTGAAAAAGATTTCAGATGTTTCTGTAGGAAGAGACAAAACGAATATCTGTGTTACCAGGATACTGAATTTTCCCTGCTTACATAAACAAGAAATAGGTCCAGATCTTGCTCTTTTTGGAGTCAAATAAGAATTTACTTCAGTAGAAAGAATCCATCCTATAAAGGGACAAGAATTGTTCCTGCTATAGCTACCATGATGTGAGAACTATATAAAGAGCAAGTATCCTGAAGGGATAAGGCATCTTTAGAAGAAAGTGCTAAGAGAAAACAATTCCCTGAATGGTAGGAGTTATATAGATTCAAAAGCCAATTTAGGAGAAAAATAGAGAGAGGATCTAAATATTTCATAGTTTGCCTGAATTGATTGTACTGGTGATGAGGGACAGGAATTTGTGCCTTCTGTAATATTTATTGATGCAGCCCTACTAATATTACTCAGTGGAGCTCATACAGGTTGACTTATATAAGTTTACAGTCCTATGCTTATGCAGTTCCTTCCTCCCCTAAGTGCCTGGCTGTATTCAGGATATTTAGACCACTCACTTCTACTTCAGCAGCCAGAGTAATGCTGTATCTCCACACTGCTATTGGGCCTGAAAAAAAGTAGAGTATCATTCCAATATCTTCTATTGCACTATAAAAGTCTCCTAACTGCTCTGTTCTAATTCCCTAAGTAACTTTAAAATCTGTACCCTGCCATCTTTTAAGTACTCAGCACTAGTTTGCTCATTCCAGTTCAAACCTGTCCTTTCATATTATTTAAGAGTTTAAAGTTCGGAACTCCCTCACATATTCATTTATTTTTAAGAATAATTTTTCTACTCTCATAGAGGTGTGGGGAATGCAAACTGTAAAATATTCCTCTAAGAAGCATCGTTCAAATTGCAGTTATTGACAGAGACTTTGTTCTTGAAATTAATCATTAACCCTGAGACCCTTCCCTTTCTTTTCTCCAATAACCTTTACTGATTCTAGGCCCAGCTGTGACTTAAAGGTTCTCCTTGTCACCCCTCAGGAACCACATGTCCCCAGCACCTGTCTCAAATTCCTGCTGGATGATTTCTGTCAGAGATACTACTTCATTTCAGTGGCTGTACCTTGGAGCAGGCTGCTACAAACTCTCATGGCTCTTTGGATTAGGGTACCTTGCTGAAAAAAGGTTAACGATTTATCTCAATCACAGGCACCCAACAGAGTACATACATTCCAGAATCAATAATGCTTTTGACTGGCTTGCAACACACTGATATGTGTGCTAAACTCAGACTAAGGAGTGAGGAGAAGATAAAAAGGAGCCAGGCAGAAGTCAGTCTTGTGCCTTTTCAAACCTCTGGCTCTGAGTTAGGCTTCCTGTAAAGATAAAACATTTGGAGGGCAGAAAGGCTCATGACACTAGGCTGAGGGGTATGTATTAGAAGTCTTTGTCTCTTGTTTCTGAATCTCTCATATGCCGTGGTTGTTTCAACACAGCACTCTAAATGCAGGCTATATTTAGTCACAACACACAGAGTTAGGGAAAGAGGAGTTACGGAGGAAGTCTCCTGTAGGAGAGACTGAAGAGGTTTGACATCTCATAGGGTGACACAAAGGTCAGCACACTGACATTTTTTGGTTTTTAATACCTGCCTAATAAATTACTATATTATTGATCTCTGTTTCACGGAATACTCTGTACCAATAGCCTGAAAAGAGAGAGAGAGAATGTAACTCTTTTCAGCAATGACCACAATTCCAGAGGAGTAGCGCTCTTATTCCACTCTTTGCTCAAATAAATGCCTTACCTAAATTTAAACTGAAATAACAAAAAAAGCCAGCATACTTCAGATCCTTACACAGTTATTCAACAAGTTTTACTTTTCACCAGTTCTGTAGCCGATTATTTATTCTAAAGAGGCAGTGAGCTTCCCCTGGACTGCTATGCCCCAAAAGGATGGACAGGTTCCAAGTACTCTATCAAAACAGGGAACACCTGTCAAGGGATGAGTAATTTTGAGCAGCCCAGAAACAGTCCTTTACATTGTGGGGAATTTTTTCAGCAAAAATATGGGCTCCTGCGTAGTTTGTATCTAAATTTTCCTGGTTGATACCTATATACATAACTAATTTGGATGAAGAAAAGTTACCCATTTCCTAATAAATCTTCTCCTATAAATCCTAATTTCTTCTTAGCACTGAGAGAGACTTACTGCTGAGGTTGTATTTATGAGGCATTAAGGCATTTTAGGATGCAGATGGATACTTAGGGAAGCCTGTCCTGTTCACAAGCTCCTGGTTACCAAACTTCCAATGTAATTACATTTCTCAAGCTCGCTTTTTCTTCAACTGAACTCTTATTGAGCTTCATTTAAAATATATACTTTTTCTTTTTTTGCTGTGGTTGTAGTAAAAATCATTATACTGCAAACAATGCATTTCTGATAAACATTCCAGAAGACGAAAAATAATATATGCAACATTGTGGCTAGCACAGGTCTTTCCCATGAGAATTTCTTTTGTGTTTTATAAACAAAGATAAAGTTTGGATGTTATTAAAAACAGTGTCTCGAGATTTGGACAGTTCAGGCCTGGCCAATCAGGCCTAGGGGGAGGTTTCTGACTGACCAATCTGGGTGACCTCTGAAAAGTCTATATATATGTTGGATTCAAACAATAAAGGGCTTTTTCTATGCCACGCTGAGAATCGGGGCTTTCCTTCTCTGCTAGCGGCTCAACAGCGACACAACATTGCCTACCCAGCTGAGCTTGTAGAATTCTTATTTTGGAAAGAGAAAACCAGCATTATTTTCTTCAAAAATAGGCTCTTGTCATTTTTGTATTCTTACAGAAAATGGATTTACCAGTTTACGACTCCCCCTGCCTGAAAGTGAAGTAGGATGAAGCATGATTTTATATTTACGAATACTCCTGTAACTATCACTATAACACCTGTGGAATTTGATTCAGTTATTTAAGGTTTTAATGCCAGTGTTTTGTTTCTCCAGTGGTTATTTGTTTAGGTAAATCCCATCATATATAGAACATATAATCTATTATAATTCTGAGTTGTTTGGGAGTTAACAAACTAAAACCTTACAGCTGAAAAAGTTAGGAGATAATATTCTGATTTTTATTAAAGATTAAACCTATTTGCAAATACTTCCCCTCAAGAAATGATGATTTGTTTCTTTTTTGTGTTTTACATAAATCTGAACTAATCAATCACCTTTAAGCAGTTTTCAGTTAGGGACATCTGCTGTCAAGTTGCTTTTACATTAAAGCTTCATATATTGTTTTAAAAATCTGACTTTTACAATATAAGATTCATTGTAATAATATGTTTTTCAATGGCATTGTGGGGTCTAACATAAACACAGGACATGCCAGCACTGACTAGTAATCTACCCCAATTTGCAGGAAGCATTCTTCACCATGTAATCTGAAAAAATATTTTCCTAAAAAGTTTCCTTTTCAGTCTTGACAAGTATCTCTTTGCATGTTTCACCATTAGAATTGAAAAGAATTCTATTAATAATCTGTGCTTGATATTACTTTTACGTGATGGTTTAACTCTGAGATAGAACCAGAGACACCATGAGAGAAGAGATACTCTCCACGCATATTTACATCATGTTGCAGCTGGCAGTGTGGAAAGAAGATACCCTTATTCTTACCCTGTCAGACTACAGTGACTATTCAAGAAAGGAGAAATCTTTTTCCCTTCAGTTATTGTTGTTTTTATTATATCAATCTTCAAATCTAAAGACATGGTTCTGGCAGACTGGTGGTCGACCCCGTCCTCTGAAATCATGAACAAGATGCTTTTCAAATTCTGAAGTCCCAGGTGCTTTAGTCAAGAGGTGAGTGAAAAAAACATGAAAACATAAAAACACTGATAAGGAAACTCTATATCTAAGACCTGAACATTTCTTTCAGCATCTATGTATGGATATAAATTCTTTTTTATAGCTATTACGTCTAATTAGGCAAGCACTCTTGACAAAGCTTATTACAAATCTACCGACTAATTTACCAGATGAAAATGTTCTTAATGCCTTTATTTAATTTCATTACATAGCCAGCTTGTCTCCTGGCCAAGCAAACTAATACGTTTGTATTATGATCTATGTTTTTGAAGCCTTTCCAAAAAGAGTTCAGTATCAGTCTAACCATGTCTTGCTTCTATACAGAAACTGAAGAACTATACCTGAGGACTCATTTGTTTTTCGGAGTCTGTTTTTTTCTAATTACAAACAGATGTCAGTCCTCCCAAATTTGGCCATTATCCAGAATTTAATGTTTGGGGGTTTTGACCACTGTAGTCCTACACCATTTGTTGCAACAGTAAAATCTACTTGGGCAGCGGTGGAACATGGCCAGCTCTAAAGTACAAGTGATGTGTATGAAAGGTGGCTCAGACTGCTCACTGAAGTGTTGGAAGTTGGCTGTCCTCCAACACCATCCCTCAGTCAGGTGATCGTTTAAGGATTGATTGAAAGAGGATAAGTATTACATAGGAAAGATATACAGGATGCTGCAAATCAGCTTTTTGGTTTTTTGGGGTTTTTTTGTTTGGTTGGGGTCTTTTTGGTTTGGTTTGTGGGGGGTTTTTTCTGGTTTTTTTTTTTTTGTTGTTCTTTTTGGTTGTTTTTTTGGAGGGTTTTTGGTTTTTTTATTTTTTGGTTGTTTTTTGTTTTTGTGGTTTTTGTTGTTTTTCTTTTGTTTGTTGTTGTTTTGGTGGGTTTTTTATTTTGTGGTTTGTTTGTTGGGGTTTTTTTTGTTTTGGTTTGGGTTTTTGTTGTTGTTGTTGTGGTTGGGTTTTTTTGGTTGTTTTTTTCTTTTTTCTTTTATTTTAATTAATTACATAATTAATTCTCATCCAGGGTATGAGGTCCTCATTTGAGGACCAGGTATGTTACTACCCTCAAGGCAGGGCAACTGAAGCTGCTCTTAATAAATCCCTTCAGGTAACTGGAGTGAAATGACACTGAATGAGTGGTTTATTGGAGGTCTCCAGACCTCCCTTACTCTTTTAACATTTGACCTGCCACAACTTTTGAGTCATGCCAATTATGTGCCCAAATCATAGCCAGGAGGATAAGCTTTATAGTTTCTTAATCTTATCGATAAGGGACTTTCCCCATTTGGATTGCCCTGGGTGGTCACGTTTTTAAATTCAGTCATTTTAGCTTTCTGAGGGAGGACAGGAAAGCTTTCCTCCAGGAGGAAGATCTTGTACAAGTCTAGGCACTATTGGTTAGTCCACAACATAAAAGGATCCTGTCCATGATGTCAGTGAAATGCTGCAGCCTGCCTCTGAGGCAAAGACAAAGTTTAACTGCAATGTCCAAGTAGTTTAGCACAAGGTACAAGATGCGTAAGTAGGGTCATAGGTTTTAAAAACTATATGACTTTGCTTTGAAACAAAAGCAATCATCTAAATGCCATCTAAGTCAAAATCTTGTCATTTGAAAATATAGATGGATGGGAAGAATATTTAATTAAGTTTTTGTTCTCTTAAAATATATTATAATGTAATATAACATAATAAAATATAATAGAGTAGTATTATAGTAATTAATGTAATATAAATATAAAAAAACATAAAAGTGGTGGGAGAATGTATTTTTAGAATCTGAAATAATGAACAACCTATTTTTTAATCCATATAATTACAAAAGTGATAGGCTTAGACCACAAACAGCCAGCAGTAATCACAAATACCCTAGTTTTAGAAAATTTACTTGGAAAGATTAGAATTGTGGTGAATATAAAAAGGAAGTGAAAACCCAGAAGTATATATTTTTATTTTCTGTTTTTCAGTCTTCTTTACCTAAAAATTAATTGTGTTACATATTTCATGTACTATATTGGTATGCATTTCAAGGCTTTCTTAAATTAAACATCATAATAATTTTTAGTTAGGGGAACAAATGCTTGTACATGGAACTTTTGAGTTATTTCAAATTTTTTATTGATGATGAGTACTCATGATGGAGAGATAAAGCACTGCTCACAGAACAGGAGAGATTAAGACGTCTACCAAAAGACATCAATAATTTCGTGGAAAATCAATGGGGTTGAAAGCAAATGTCAATTGTAAATCAACCTCTGAGATTTTCAGATGTTTTCTAAAAGGTTCTTACTTCTTGACTCCAAATATCAATATGCTTTTAAGATTTTTTTTAAATACACTTTTCAGAGCTGCTCAGCTCACAATCTGGATAGTGCTGATGAAGAATTTACCACCCATTTTAATGACAGACATGTTCTCCGACACAGAAGGGAGGATTTGATCACTTGTTGGTCAGAAAAACATATTTTAATACTTTTCAAGCACTTTTTTACCGGTTTCATATTTTACAATATCTAAGTTTTAATCATCCAGTGAACTCTTATTTTCTTTGTAAAGTGGATTGGAAGATAAGCTTCCAAAGACTTTTGTGACTACAAAAGCAAGTCTTTCCTACTAATCATAGAATTATAGAAGAGAACAAAAAAAAACCATTTAGTTGGAAAAGACCTCTATGATCATTGAGTTCAAACTACCCTAGCACTGCCAAGTCCACCACTAAGCAATGTTCATAAGCTCCACTTCCACACATCTTTTAAATATCTCTAAGAATGGTGATGCAACTGGGGCAGAAGGGGGGAGGAGGGGTGGAACCAGGCCTCTGCGTTTACCGAAAGTGTCTCTAAGGCTATTGAGAGATCACTCCAGCCAGCACTGCCTGGTGCTGTACAGAACGACCTTTCTCACACCCGTGCCGGTGTATGGCACATATGCTCACTCACCCACAGAGTTGGATAGCTCATGCGTCACCAGAGACAAAGAACTCAGAGCGCTCAGTCAGCTGGATATTCCAGAAGTTTATTCCGAAGGGGTCCAGGATGAAAGAGGGAGAGAGACCCTAGTTGTCTATATTTATAGGGATAGCTGAAGGGTCAGGGAAGAGGAGGCGGGGGGAACATCACAACCAATGGGGAGAAGGAAGGGATGGGATCAGGGGTTAAGTTACAGCTGGGGGGATTTACATAATTTGGGGAGGGACCATCGTGTTCTCCAGGGGGGGACTAGGATGTCTCCCACCAGTGAAGCCCTGCTGTACTGGAACCACTCAGCTCCCCAGCAGTTCCTGAGGTGGTATTATCCACCACAACATGCAACCATTTCTCTGGACAGCCTTTTTCACCATTTTGGTGAAGAAATTTTACTATATCTAAAATCTTTCTCTTTTTTATTTTTTTTCTTTGTTGTTGTTGTTGTATTCAGGAAGCCACAACTCAATTAACAAATACCCTGAAAAAGCATACTCAGTCTCCTCTTCTAATTGCAGTTCAGCAGAACAAGGGGATATCCTTAAATGAAGTTCTCTGTAAGTTCTTGCTTACATGGGAATTCTGCCACAGAATAAGAAAAAACAGATTTTTTTTTGCAATTATAAACACAAAGAACTACCTAGCACTACCACTGCCTGCACACAGTAACTTCATCCTTCAACTTTCTTAAAGTTCTGACATCATATGTCAGAGGCAAATACCACACATGCAGGGAAACGCATTAGCAAAAATCACATTTGTTGAAAAGTAATTTCTTTTCTCCTTTTGCAAAAAGTGAGTTTGCCAGTTTCTTTAGAGCATCTGATTAACAGTTTTTCATAATTAGTATTAAAAGAAAAAGTATTTTTAGAAGTTTCAATGCATTACATTTCAATGCTCTTTTCATTTCTGCTCTAAGCAGTACAAATCTTCCTGAAATGGTATAGCTAAGTCTGAAATATTTCTCTCACAGTTTACAGATCCTTTACGTTTGGCCTGCTTTTTAGAAGGAAACACATCTTACCAGGTAGCATGTCTTTTGTATATCATTCCAGAATAAAAAGAGTTACAGAACCTGTTCTGGACAGCCATTGAACTGATTGGTATAAAAGAATGACAATAATGACACTGAAAGTTGGACCATTTTTTAGAAATGCAATCAAACTAACAAGCAAAAAGCATACAAACTTCAAAATCAAGAGAATAGAGTTCAGGTCACAAATATCATCCAGTTGAAAAGCAACACTATAGTCTCAATAAAGTGGATGCAATTGGACATGATTTTTTATTTTTGGATGAAATTCATGGAACACACATATGCTTATGCCCTGTCACACCTTGCCCAGCCTTTTCCCAATAACACAAATGTCCCTTGAGGCACATTTTAAATTGATAGCCAATAATACTGTATTACACTGATATTTAACAGTGATATTTTAGCTTCCTGCTAATTAGGACAGGTAAAAGTTTGCTTGGTGATAGCAAAAAGAAATAGAAAAAAAATGAAGTGTCTCTGAACAAACAATGTCCAATCCATTACAAACAGATAACACACAATCTTCTTTTTTCCTTTTTCCTTCCTCAGGCTCCACGCATGTACAGAACACTTCAGAGGGGTTTTGCTCTTTGTTAACAGTGCCATCTAACAAGACACATTTCCTCTGCTGAGAATGCTCATTCTCTTTCCATGCAGAGCTGAAGGCAGTGTCTCCCACAGGGGCTAGTAAAAATGTTGGCAGAATTATGATGTGTGTTTTGTACACATCAGCTCACAGAACTGGAAAGATGCACCCCGGAGATCAGCTGGTATTCTTCTGCAATCCATTTGAAGTTTCAAGAAATTGTAGCTCTCTCTCCATTTCTTCTCCATCTCTCCCCTTAGCAATGACTTTATGGACACACACATTTATTTAGTCTCTATGACTGAATTCATGTCACTTCTTAATGAAACTAATTTGCATTATTCCTGTGGCCTTTACTAATAACAGATAAATGCAAAGGACAAAATTTTGGAATACAGTTAGGTACCAAAGGAATTACTTATTTTCTTCTTTACCCAATCATTAAAATCAGTGAAGAACAGCAAATTCGACAGTATAAAACTGTGCAAATAATAGACAACAGTGATGGAATTACTACAAAGGAAGGATCTTTACCAATACTTTATTTCCACATACCAAATATAACAAAAAGGGAGCACCACATGAAAAGAAACCATTCAGGCATTACTCCAAAAAGTATCACTGAAGTGACAATCAGTCCCTAGGATCTCTGCAGCAATTGTTAGAAACCGAAAGAACAACAGTATCATGTGGCTGGTTTTATCAGTTACTTGGAAGAGAAATAATTGTCACAAGGACAGGAGGATTTGTGGGGCTTTTTGGGGAGAGGTGGTTCGTTTTTTGGGGGTTTTTTTGTTTTGGGGGATTTTGTTTGTTTTTTGTTTGCTTGTGTTGTTTTGATTAGTTTTGAAAGTTGTTTGAAGATGAGATTTTTTGGGTTTTGTTCTTTGTGTCTCAGTGAGGCTGTTTCTGGTGAGCAGAGGTCACAAAAACCATCCTCTGGGTTTTTTCCTTACTTGTGAGAAAATAGATAAAATTTTTAAGGGAAAATAGAGATTGAAAAGTAGAGGAGCAGCTCTGTGATTTTTTTCCTAAAGCTACATAGCAACTTTCCAGAAGAACGGGTAATATTCTAAATAGACAGACACGAGACAGTGGAGTAATGCATTTTTAAAAACTGGAAAAGATTCCATGTTGTCTGTTTGTGTAGACAGCCAAGATTACCTGGTGGGATTTTGAGAAAGTTCTTCCAATATCACATAAGCCTTTTTTATCCCTAGAATCCCTCAGGTATGTGTTTTTTGCTCAGAAGTAAAAGTTACAAAAGACATAGTATGTTGAAAAGCAGCACTGTGTTCAATCTGTAGGACGTTTACATTTATAATATACTATCTGCATAGTAGAGAAAAATTTAATAATTGTTGAGACTGTCAGCATTCAGTTATAAAGAGTTCATGGAATCTGAAATATAATTGCAAATTTTGTATACTCTACGGTATGAAAATTAGTTACTGAATTATTAAGAGGAGAGTCCAGATTGTAGAGGACAGAGCAGTTACATCACACGTTTCCAAGAAACAAACAAAATACCCCATATTTAATATTTTAGAAAAAAGGTGATTAAGCCAATTTCAGGAATTAAACATTGTCTTTATAGATGCATGAATACAATGTATTATGTATGTCTTTATAACATGCACTGTAAGGTGTAATATGGATGATGAAGTCAAGACACAGGAAAATACAGTTTTCCTATAAAAAAATATTGTCTAACCTCTTAAAATCAAGTTTTGAAGTCAAAACATATTTTTATACTAGTTAAATATTTCCACATGATTATTATGGCAAAACCATAATAGATAAATGGTACATCAATGGTTTTGAAGGTAAGTGCACTACTTTCTTCCTCATAATACATAATGTTATTTCAGTACTACAGAAAACTGCAGATCTGGAAAGTAAATGAAGAATACAATAAAACCTTGCATGTTTTAAGAAAAATTCGAATACTTTAACTTCCTGCTGCTCTTTGGCCCACAGATCTAATGCCACAAAAGGATCATTATCTGTGAGAAGTTTAATGTGAGTTTGTACATATATACTTCAATTAACCACCCTGCAAAAGCTTCTTAGTTCTCTGGTAAAACACAGAATCATGCAGTGCAGATTGGGCTGTCGGAACATGTATTGGTCTGTTCCTCCACTCATAACTCCTGCCTCCTTCTGAGATATGGGAGACTGTGGTGGCTTGTCCCTTCTCCAGTTTTATCTTGAGAAACAATGACTGCAACCAAACTCCCACAAGAGACAAAAACTTCCTTCCACATCTGCTGTGCTGCACCAGACACAGAAAGCAAATTTCTCAAATATGGGAACTAAATGAGCTGGACTTTCAGCCCAGGCTGCACACGGTTAAGCAAAAGCAACTTCTGGGCAGTTTATTTTACATGTGTGGTAAGCAGTCCCTGTCACAATCAGAAAGTTCTGTCTTCTGTATTAGTTAACGACATGGTAACACACATATCTGTGATACCATTATATTTCCTGCGGATTTTGAGAATGTAGGGATTTTATTCAAATTAATGAAATTATATCCTTTTCTGTCACTGGGAATTGTTATAAATGGGTTGGTTCTCGTAGGCCAGTTCTGTGTTACAGTGTTTACAAATTAGTTGAGTTGTATCGGGCTGAGTTTGGTTAATCGATTAGGCGCAACTTCAGGTTTATTTAAATTATTGCGCAGAATGTACGGGTGCAATGCTGCTGTAAGAACACTAGATGGCAATGATGAATATGTGGGGGTGCAGTAAGACCTTTCTAGAGGCTGTCCACAGGTGTGACAACATCAATTCGAGAATGTATATATACACCAAATGTATATATTTAGTGGACTAAATGAACCAATGAGACGAACTTATGGAAAAATGATTGAACAGGAATGCTCTGCACAAACGAGCCACTAAAGAAACCCCTAGACGAGCCAATTGCATCAGGAATCAAGAAACAGGCCAATCCTGGCCAGGCACACCCTTTAAGAACTCTGGTGTTGCTTTGCACCCTCGTCCTCCTGAGATCTTCGCGTGACTGAAGGAGCACCCTGCATTGCCTGCGCAGTTTCCTCTGCTTTGCTGCTGGGATCTTGGGCTTGTCTCAGTTTCCCGTTGCCAGTCGTTTGTTATTAATAAACTAATTAAGCATAAATGGTGTCTTGTCGTTTATCACAGAATTTAACAATTTTATAAAAACCAATTTTATACAGAGAATTTTGACATATATGTAAACATGCATGCCTGCATGCATAGTAATTTAACTAGAATAAAAGTATGATTTTTAGCTAATTTCTGCTCTATACCAAATATGAACTGTTCTGCTTGCTGGGGCTTTAAAGGCCTGAGAGTAAACAGCAGTCAAAAATCAATGCATCAGCCTATTTATTATTTTTCTAACATGTAATTTTCTAACTGAAGCCATTTACTTCAGTGCAATATGCTTGGTTGTATAGTAAATCACTTTTACTCTGTTTGTGAAAACTTGTGTTCTAATTGTAGAAATAACTTCCACTACTAAACTGCACTAGTGTAAAGGATCAGGATGGAAGCAGTGCTAGATATTTTGCTGAAAATGTCAAAGATTCACAGGATATTCCAGGTTGGAAGGGATCCACAAGGTCATCAAGTCCAACTCTTAAGTAAATGGCCCATACAGGGATTGAACACACAACCTTGGATTTATCCGCACCATGCTCCGAGAACTGGTTGTCAGTTTTAAAAAAAAAAAAAAAAATTGTATAGCCTATGTGAGAGAGTCCAATCTGATTTTTATTTATGCCTCAAAATATGTTATACATGAGGTGAAAAATTACTTTAGGAGTGCTGTAGGTGCTGGGAGCTCTGTCCCCGGGAAGGCTTCGCCTGACAGCCGATCAGGGCAGAGGAAGTTTCCACTACTGCTCTGCAAGCGATCCCTCCTTGCAGGTGGGGCAGAGCCCCGGATGGCCGGGAAAAAACGAGTGGAAAGAATGCGCGGGAAATGGCACTATAGTATAGAGCGCCAAGCATATCAAAGCACTGAACTGCGACACAACCACCACCATTTGCTTTGGGTTCCTTGGAGAGAGCGGGGCTCGCCTGGAGGGTCAGCTCGGCTCCCTTCTCTCCCTCGCCTCTTTCTGCCTGCGCTGCTGCTTCTCCCCTGGCTCCTTCCCTGCCTGCCCCTGCCCTGCCCTGCTGCGCTGCTTCCCCGAGGCAGCTCCGTGGCCGCGACACCATCGTGCTCTGCTGTTTGCTCCACGGAGCAGCGCCGCCGCCCCTCCCGCCGTGCCCCGAGCCTGGCAGCCGCAGCTGCTCCCCGGCTGTGCCCGGAGCCACGGCAGCCTATTCCTGTTCTGTTCCTGTTCCTGTTTCTGTTCTACGCCTACGAGAGGGACACGCAGCTGCTGCTGTTTGGAAATCGCGCCCAGCCGCCACGGGAGCCACACAAACACCTCGCAGCTCGCGGCGCACACACTCACTCCATCTGCCAAACTCTCACCAACGGGGCGCCCGGGCTACAGCGGTAACGATCTGTCCAGTATTCTCCTTCGCCCTCTGTCTCTCTTTTTCCCTCTTTGTTCCTTTGTCTGCCCCTTTTGGTAGGAACACTTACCCTTCTTTATCAATAAACAATTCTCAGATATAATATTGCTGCATTTGCGCTTTACTTTTTTGTCTGAGAAATCTATTAAAAAGAGTCCTTCCCAACTCCCCCTTTTCATAGCGGGATGGACAGGTGGCACCAGGGGTTGCCCAGACCTAGGTGCAGCATCAGCACTTGGCCGTGTTAAACCTCGTGATGTTCCCATGGGCGACTTCTCCAGCTTTTCCAGGTCCATCTGTACAATATTGAGTGATTAACAGTGAATTATGGAGCTCTCTGAAAGTGTTTGCAAAGAGAAGCTGAGAAAGTATTTATTTTTATTTTATTCCCTTTATTGGAGGGCACACCATCCCTTGGTAGCGTGTGGGGATGGCACATCCCCCGGCAGTGCATGGGGTTGATGTCATGGACGGTGGGGCACTTTCTTCAGGGAATCAAGGAAGATGCGTTCATCTTCCAAGAAATCATGGTCCTGAGAAGAGAGGGACGGAGGGAGGGGATGGGTATGAGAGAATGATACAAACAGGGGCACTGTCCAGGATGGTGCTTGTGACTGAGGGAAGTGTCCCAAACTGTCCCTGATGCCGGGAGCAGTGGGCTGGCACTCATCTGTGGTACCCTGTGGGGTGCATGGGGGCCCCCTGAAGAATCTCATGGTCTGAGTGGGACCCACAGATGAACCTCCAAGAGTATCCCTGCTTGGGCAAGGGCACAACAGGGAAGCAGGGGCTGATAGGAGAGGATGGGGACATCACAAAGCCAGAGTCAGGCAGAGCTGACTGATTGCCATACCATCCAGGTATGGGTTAGGAGAGGGACAAACCCAGCCAGCTAAGGATGTTATTCGTGAATGTAAGACAAGCTGTGAGGAGCCATCTCTCCTTGTTTTGCTTATCACTCCTCTAACTGCCCACATCTACTGTAAGCCTGCCCGTCCCAGCAGCTCCAGAATGACTTTAGGAAACATCCCACCCTGTGTATATCAGGCTCAAGTCACACTTCACCCAGCCCTGCTCCCACCAGCTGTTTCCAAGTGCATTCCAGCCCCCACATCCCATCACCTCACCATCTGGGCATTGTGTTTCAGCATCTGTAGCATAGCACTGAATGCAATGGAACTGGCTGTGTTGTCCCTGCTTCCCCACAGACAGTGCTGAGGGTGCATCCTGCCTGCAAAAGATGCCTGACTGGGTGATGCCATTGCTGTTGGAGGGATTGCAGATGGTGACAACAGAGCAACGCCTTTTTTTTGCTACCCATGTGTGTGGGCAGCAGAGCCCTCCCCAAACTTCAGTGCAAATGGGCTTTAACCCACCAACTTCTCCTTTCCTACACCCTCAGAGGACTGGCCTAGCTCAGAGAGCTTAGATGAGCTCCTGCACAAGATGGGGAGGCAAACTCACAGCTAGTTTTATACACAGGTGACCTAAAGCAGCCCCCAGGAAACATCTCTTTTGAGAAGTAGAATACAAACACATCTGCTTCCCACACATCCCTTCCCATCAGCAGCACACAAGAAGTCTTACACTGTGTGCAGGACACACCATCCTTAGGGGCACAGAAGCCCTGGTCTTCAGTCAGCAGCATCTTCTGGTTCTCACGTGAGACCTCATTGCACAGTTCTTCAAGCTGCCTTCTCTGCTGAGCCATGCTCAGCCGATCCTGCCCCATCCCCAGGAGAAAGAGAAGCTGTTGGCAAAGGCTCAGACCACTGGCTGCAGGCTGAGAATGGAAAGTAGGGGGTATTTGCCTGGTGCAGAAGCTCGCAATGCTGCCTCAGCTGCTCCATCTGTCTCTGCACAGTTCTGAGCCTCTCCTGGTGTTCAGACTCTATCCAGCGTGCCTCCCACAGGGCTCGCTCCCCTTCCTCACACTTCTGGCATGAGTGCTGCAAGGCAGAGTAGCTGGGGAGACTGGGAACAGAGACTGTCACTGCCCAGGGGAAAGACCCATTTGCACATATTCCCAGCTCAGGATTAGGATTCATGACTTCGTGAGGAGTGTGAAGCCCCAACCTTGCTCCCGGCTTCTGTACACCTGTGAATTGCAGCACAAATGCTATGCTTACCTCAGTCATGCTTTTAAGCTCCTTCTCCCTCTGCTGGATGTGCTGTTTGGCTCTCTCCACCTTCTCCTTCTTCAGGCGAAGCTCCTGCCAGGACTTTTCCAGCTTCTCCTTGTCCCTCTCCATCTGCTTCTTGTCCCTCTGAAGCTGCTCCTTGTACCTTTCCAGCTGCTCCTGCTTGGCTCTCAGATTTTGGCCCGGTAACTTTAGGTCTGCCTGCTCCTAGGATGGGCACAGGCGAATCCAAAGCTTTACCTGTCCTATTCTGGACACTGTCTCTTGTCTTCCAAGTAGATGAGAGAGATCTGCCCTTTCTGAACTTCTCCTGCAGGCCAGTTTGAGGGTCAAAGTAACACCACCAGGTACTTGAGCAGTGCCCTCTTTCATCCACCCTAGGGGGCCAGGGCTCATCACTGCATTAGGACAACCTAAAGTGTGCTCATGGCTCAGCAGTTTGTCAGCAGTGGAAAGTTTCATCCTGAATGGCTATTTTTCACCGCAGTAGCCCTTAAAAAAGGAGTTCTGCTGCACTGTCTGTACCCCATATTCCCTCTGCACAGCCTGAGGCAGAAGCAGAAGTGACTGTGGATGCATCCCCATGGAATAGGGACATTTTCTCTCTGCCAAATTAAAACAGACACAGCTGCTTTTGCTCTGACTGCCAAACTCCTCACAGGCACAGGAGAGAGACAGAGGTAACTGATGCTTTTGTTGACGTCCAGACACGCTGGTAGATGCTGTGCCTGGAACAGCCTGGTTCTCACCACCCTTAGTGATATCTCTGACTTTACAGCTGGAGGCAGCACTGATTGTCTCCCCTGTGAGCAGGACACATCCTTTGAGCAGGAGCCTCCCAGGTGGTGCTGGAGGCTACAGGAATGAGCTCTGCTCTGGTACCTTGGCCAATCTCATCATGGCCAAGTCCATTTTCTGGGATTGTGCCATACTGTGCTCCAGACACACCTCTATCAGCTGCTCTTGGTTGTGGAATGCAGCCCACTCAGCTGTCCGCTTCCCTCGCTCTGAGCACTTCTGCAGCAACAAAAACTTCTCCTCCAGCCACGTTTTCTGGAGAGCATGCCAAGACAGGGAGAGCATGGCAAGACGGGGAGAGATGAAGCCCTAAGTCCCAACATCCTTAAAAGCCACATCTCTTTTAACCCACTGCTGCCTCTAAAGCACACACAACTTTGAAAGGCTGATTCCAGCCCATTGTGTTTGGCCAGAATTATGCAAGCAGGGCTCTGGCTCTGGGCTCATCAAAATCAGTGTGCACAATGCAGGCACACAGAAGCCTCTGGCATTTCTGTGCTAGAGGGTCAATCAGATCGCGATTCCCCATGCAGCCAGGTGTGGGAAGAAGAAGGTTGAGGGGAGGTGAAGGAGGCTGCAGCCTAGCCCCAAGCTTTGTCCTCCACCCCACGCTGCTGTGCAGCGCTGCACAGGCTGATGGCTCATGGGAAAAACACTTGGAGGTGTTTGCCTGGCCTCACCTTTGCCTTCTCCATCTCTTCTCGTGCTGTGGAGAGCTGCTGCATCATGAATTTTTGCTGCTCCTCCAGTGAGCACTGCAGCGATTCTGCTCTGTCTTTTTCTACCATAGTCTTCCAGCGCTCCTGGGTTTGGACACAGACGAGAGGCATGTGCCACTCGCAGGCCCCAGGCCAGGGACCTCCAGTGGGCAAGATACACTCCATACCCACACGGGAGGGCTGACCTTGGCAGGGGATGCAGGCAGGACTTACCTGCTCCAGCAGCTGAGTCTGCTCCCTCACCCTGGCCTCCAGTTTACCAATCATCTCCTGGAATTGCTTCCGCTCCTCCTTCATGTCCCTCTGCTGCTGTGACTGCCAGTCCTGGAGCTCTGGGAAGAGACAGCAGGGCCATAAGCAGCAGGAGCTGGGATATCCTCAGTACATCCACACAATATTAATGGGAAAACTGCTTTTTTTTGTCTTCTGCACATCCCCAGGACTGTATTTTGTCTAGGGTAGGCCCTGAGATGTTGAGTGACCAAGGCACACAAGGCTTTGCCAGCCTCAACTGTGTCACCAGATGAAGAAATATTTGCTTAACTAATGGAAAACACAGTGCTTATTCTCAAAAATCATGTTAAACATAACCAAGAGGAGGAACAAGAAAGGACACTCAGTTGACCAAGTGTCTCAAAAACAAAGAACTGGACTGGTTATACCAACTCGTCTCTGTATTTGGGAAGTAACACCAATTTCATTGAGCAGTCAGCAACAACTTTGGGGTTGGTGGCCACGAAAGACCACCCAAGGGACCCCTAAGACAGGAGGACACGTGCACCAGTGGGAGGGAAAATACATTATTTGATTTGGGGAAATTATTATCAAATGTGTGTTTCTTCTGGGAAAACCAATGAGTATGCAAGTAAAATATAGTATATAAAGAGTTTTTCTTACTTGATATGCGTGATAGGTGGGAATATCCCATGCATGTCCAGCACTGAATAAAGAATGCCTGTTTCTTAATGCTAAATTGGTGTTAAGGAGTTTATTCTACCAATTTTGGTGACAGCTGGACTGACTTTCTCCAGTCAAGTCATTACGAGAGGTGTGATCTACACTGTGCTTGTGTAATGTTCCAGAGGTTATACCTTTAGGTCCCGTTGGAATGAATCCCACGTCAACTAAACATACCCTTGAGCAGCCTGTCCTGCTCCTGGCACTTGGGATTCTGCTGTGCTGGGGCTGTGTCCTGGCTCTTCAATGGGAACTGAGCTGTCGGCTGTTCCCTCTCCAGGTGCAGCCTGTCCTCCTGCTGCCTGTCTTTGTTCTCTACCACATTCTTCTGGCTCCTCCCCAAGAGATCACAGCAAGGAAAAAGTGTTGCTTTCCTGGCATAGGCAACACAATGGGGACATGTTGGCAGTGGGATTGGCCCCTTCTTCTTGTCAGCCACTGCTGATCCCCACCTTGGCTCACCCATGGGGCTGCTCTCTGCAACCACCAGGCCCACACTGATGTGGCTCTGTGCCCCCTTTCAGGGATGGACTGGGAAGTTCCCCAACATTCCCACCCCAGGGGAGATGGACAGGGCTGTAGGAAAGGAGCTGACAGTGGAGGGGAGCACAGGCCAGTGGCTGCTACCTGTAGCCATGTGTGATGGAACCCAGGTCCTCCTGGTGCCGCTGATGGAGAAAATCCAGTAAGTGCTCTTGCTGTGTCTGGTGCACTTCCATGGTGTGGACCTGCCAGAAATGCACAAAGAAGGTCCTTGTGCCACCCTAGGGACAGAGTTCCTAAAGCAGTACTTAGAGAACATAGGTGTCTCTGGACAGCAAGGTTTCTTCTCTCTGCCCTGTCATCCTGACACTATTTGGGGCAGAAATGGTCCCTTGTGCTCTTCCTTGGTCACCCATGGTTCCCCAGCCAAGAGGCAATAGGCTCACCTGTCTCTCCAGCTGTGACACAAGGGTCTGGAGTTGAAACAGTGCTGCAAAACAGCCTTTTGAGTCCTGGAGATGTGTGTCAGCTGTGGCAAACTGTGGGGATTCAGGGACGCTTTCAGGGAGGTAAAGCACATTTCCTCTTCACCCTGAAACACTCAGCCTACTGCAGCCCCTTCTCTACCCTTCTCTGCCATGCAACCCCAGTGCTGATCTGCATCCCCTCTCTCCAGGAGCAGCTCCTATTCCAGGCATAGGCAGGCTGGTCTGTCTTCTTGAGGGCCAGGCTCAAGGGGAAGACTGAGTGCTCTGGGTGACAGTGCATCCTGCCACCAGGGCAGGGTAAGGAGACCCAACTGAATGAGAAATGGAGGCTTCCAAGACCAAGCAAAAGCTGCCATAGCTGTTAAAGCTCTAATTCCCCTTCTGTTGTCTAGAAACAACTTTACAGCTCATCCCTAGCCCGCATTGCTGAGTTGAATGAGGTGAGACCAGGAGAAACCTTGGTCTACCTCAGCCCCAGCCCTTGGGACACTCAGGCTGTCTTGGGAAATTCAGCCTCACCTCTAAAAATTCAATGCCCGCCTCAAAGAGTTTCCTGCAGAAGTCAGTCTTTAGGACAGACCTGTGACATAAGTCCAGGGGTTAGCAGCACCACACATGAGCTCAGCAAGGACACCTTGAGGACAGGCAGACTAGGCAGGGGCAGGTGGAGGGGACTAGAAAGGCACAGCACAGAAGCCACATTGTACAACACAGAAAAATGAAGAGAAAATAGCCCTGGGATAAAATAGAGCAGCGTTGAGATTGCTCTACTTAGCGAGCACCTGTTTTTACAAGGGATATTCACAGAAGATGTACAGTGCTCAGGGCCACCCAGCTCCCGCTGGAAAGCTTCAGGCTCTGGGCCGCTAGTTTCCAAAGGCACTGTAGGTTACCTGTCTTCCTAGAGAGCTGGTGTTGGGGCAGGGAGTGAGGTGGAGAAGCCAAGGAAAGGCAGATGAGAAGAACCTGGGGAGCACAGAGAGATCCCCAAGAGTGAGATGCCATGTCTGAAAGACACTCACTTCTTGCTGGCCTGTGAGCAGGGGCACTGGCCTCTCAAAGTGCTGCCTGCAGCCGGCTGGAAAGCTCTGGCAGGTTTAACAGGATCATCTGCAAACCAGACAGGAAGTGATTAGGATGATGGCCATGGGCATTTTTCTGACTTAGTGTCTCCAAAGGGTAATCTCCTCTATCCTGATGGGCCCCTTGTGAGCTCAGTGCACCCCAGCACCATATCCCCACCACATCACAAAATGGGAATGCTGTGATCCTGCAGCTAGGCAGCTTGCTTCAGGGATGGCTGATCACAACCCGGACACCATTCCCACGGTTGGGGTGTTGCTGTGGCTTCTGGATCTTATTGGGGTCTTTCTACAGTGCAGGGGGAGCCTCTCTGCCTCTTGCTGCCCAAACTGTACAATCACATGACACACACCTGGGGGTCTTGCCTCTTGGAAGGGATCTGTCTTTGCAGATACTGATGGCTTTGCTGAGGATTCTCTCACAGCGCTCAGCCGAGGGTCTGACTGCCTGCATGGGCACAGAGACAGAAGAAATGCTCAGCAGCATCACAGCTCAGGGAGAGGTGCAGAGGCATTCACTTAGCTGGCATTTCTTTCAGTTTAAAGCTTGGTTGTCGCCCTGGGAGAAAGATGAGACCTTTACCCCCAAAACACACTCCTGCCTGACAGCTGACAGCCTGTCCCACTTGGCTGTGGCAGGATTCAGCTTTTTTGCTTCAGAGGGAGCACAGACACCTCAAAACCTCCATAACTGGCATTCCTTGTTGCTGTATCCATCTCCTGCCCCTGGGCAGCAGCAGGCCCAGCTAATACACCTTTGCCCATAACACACAGCACTTTGTCTGCAATTCATTGCTGAGTCCCATTTGGATGGCATGAGTCTGAACCTGTGTCCATGTGAATTCAACCACAAGAAGTGCTTTGCCTGCAACTGGCAGGAATGAAGGGGAATGGAGGCAGGAACAAGGAGGATAGGAAGCTTGTGAGAGGGTGCTGATCCATGGACACTAGATCCATGGGATCTAGAGCCACATGTGCAAATAGTAGGAGAGCTCAGAGCTGTGATGGGACAATGGCAGAAAGCCCTTCTTTAGAACCCCAGCCTGAAAGAGGACAGTGCTTATTTATTAATTTCCTGTATCTAAACTGAAGATTTCTGAGTCCTCCTGGAGCAGCTACAAGTGGAGCAGATGGGAGAGCTGGAGCCTTTGACTATGCCTTTACCTGACGGGCGAATGGCGATCCAGCCCTTTGCCTGGGACCTCCAAAGGCTGGGCCTTTCTCTCCTGAGCTTTTGTCTGTGCTTGAGCTTTCTTGCGAGCCAAGGCAGCACTCAGCCAGTCCTCCTCCTCCTTCAGTGGGTCAGCTTTAGCTGCTGCGTCCTCTTTGGCTGGGAGTTGACTGGCGGGAATGTGCTTCTTGTCTGCAGCAGGGCTGGACTTCATTGGAAGCCGTCGCTCCAAATCCAGAAGGTCATCTTCCAATGTCAGCCAGTCATCTTTACTCGTCCTGGCCTCACTCGTGAGGCGGTGCCTAGCTGAAGGACGAGGTTTGGACCAAGGGTCTGCTTTCAGTTTGTCACTGTTCTGAGATCCACGCATTCTGCAAGGAGAAGCAGTCACATACCCACCTGCAAGGGGATCCTGCACGCAGGGGGACCCTGTTCTCCCCACTGCAGGGGCAGCAGGGCTGGCAACTGGAGCTACAGGCATACAAAGAATGCAATACCTTCCAAGCTGCCACTTTGTCAGCTGGTCGTCAGACCAACAGGGCTCGTACTCTCCAAAGACAAGTTTTTTTTGTTGTGACCCTCTTCCTTCTGTGTTTAGAGAATCAGCTTTGAATCAGTGCCCAGAGGAGCAGCTTTCTGTAAAGACACTGGACCTCTTCCTCCTTCTTCTTCCCTGCAGTTCCCACTGGAATAGCCGTCTTTGGGTAACATCTACCCTTGAAACCCTCGAGAAACATGCCTCCAAACTGGCTGGGAACAGTGTCTTTGTTGGGAATCAGCCCCTGTCCCAAGGCAACTGAGTCATGGCCAGAGTTCAGATACTCCCAAGCTGCCTCAAGGGCAGAGTAAGACACTTCTGTATCAGCCACCTTCTGGTCCTCATTGACAGAGAGCCCATTAGCAAGCCTACGCACCACTACAGACATGACATTTCCTCTGCCAAGGGCAATTAGAAACCAACCTCTCTCTCTCCCAAGCTATTGCTGTCCCCTCTGGCAACCTTCTCAGCATGCCTGGCTGGGCTGACCTGGCTGCTCTTAGTTCTTCTTACACATTTCTAACTCCCTGTGCTCTCTCTTAGCTCTTTGAGGAACAGTATCAGGATGCTGTTCTTGCAGCTGCCAATCTCAAAAAGCACAGGCAGAAAAGCTCCCAATCCCAGTAAACCTTGCACTTTTGAAATTCTCAAAGAAGAAAGGTTTGATCTCCAGCCTCATCAGCGAACACCTTCCTTGCCACGTTAAGGAGAACTTCAGGACTTGAACTAGTATTTGGAGAATGAAAGACTAAGCTTCACTTAGCCGGCAATGGGATATCTTTACCAAGTGAGCCAGCTGATTCATATTCAGTCAGTCCCTGGCCACAAGAAGCATTTGGTGTGCATGAGCTCTCTCACCACAGTGTCTCAGAGCTCCTGGGCAACCCCAAAAGCTCTGCTTCTGCATCAGGGCTGCAAAAGGCCTTCAAATAAGCAGTTATGGATTAGGGGAGGAGAAATAAAATAAATTAACAGATTTTTCCCTAGACTTGGGAAAGATCCCAGGAAAGGAACATAGGACCTCAATAAGCAAATGGCTTTGATGGGAGAGGCAGGTAAGCATCTCTAGCTCAGGAAGGACGCAATGCACTCAGCTGCAGATTCCAGACAAGGATTGCAACACCCAGGGCTGCCACCTCTGCTCAGTGTCCCCCTTTTCTGTCCCATGCACTTCCAGGGTATCAAAGCATTTACACACAGAGAAGGAAAGCACATGAGTGTACACACCTGTTGAAATCTTCCTGCCATTGGCATCCTAGGGAGAAAGACAAATTCCCATTAGAACACCAAGCAGCTCTGGCTTGAGCCGTCCCGAAACACACTAAGGCCAGAGGCAGTTTCTTGAGAACACCCCATGAACAACAGCCCAGCCCTCCTCCTGCTCATGCTCTTTGGGAATAGGCACATGAAATGCAGGGGAACCACAGCACATATTTCCCACTTCAGAAACAGCAGTGAGAACAGCCCCTCCTGAGCTCTGGCCATGCAGAGCCTCCAACCTTCTGGTCTCCCAACAGAGATCCCTGTGCATCCACTTCGGAGACGACAGTCTTGCCTCGGGGCTGCATCACACTCACCATGGTTTCCAATCCCCGGACCCAGAAACCCAGTATCTTCCGATGGCCCCGGAGGCCGGAGGAAGGGCAGGGAGGAGCCCGCGGGCCCCGGAGCTCGGAGCTGCCGCCGGCCCGTCCCGCCACCGCACGCTGCGGTGTTCCAGGTTGCCATAGCGATTGCGCTGCCCCTCCCAGCGTCTGGCGGGAACGTCTCCACCGCCCCAGAGCCATGCGCTCTGTCCTGGTCCTGGGAGCCTCCGGAGGGATGTCATCACAGAGGGAAGTGTCCCCAGCCATCCTTCAGGGAAGGATGGGCTTCAGAGAGCAGTGGGCTGGCACTCATCCGTGGTACCCTGTGGGGTGCATGGGGCCCCCCTGAAGCCTAACCTCATGATCTCAGTGGGATCCACAGATGAACCTCCAAGAGTATCCCTGCCTGGGCAAGGACACAACAGGGAAGCAGGGGCTGATAGGAGAGCATGGGGACATCATGAAGCCAGAATTTAGAAGAGCTGTCTTCTCCCATCCAAGAGAGGGGCACCCCCAGCCAGCTAAGGATGTTATCTATGAATATGAGACAAGCTGTGAGGAGCCATCTGTCCTTGCTTCTGCTGTCATTCCTTTGTTGCCCCTGGTGCTACAGCCCCAACCTGTGAGCTCCATTCATCCCAGAGCTGGATGAGAATATAGGGCTATTTGGGCTAAAATGGTATTTATAGTACTTCATAAACATCTAGCTAATGTAAAATAAATGGTAGTTATGCAGAAGGCAAAAGTCGTTACACTTTTCTGAAGTAACATTTTCTTTTTGCCAACATTTTAGTTTTAACCTGTCTGATTAGAAAGAGAAAAATCCTTGTTGCAGAAACATTTGAATAGATTTTGTAGCGTATACACTGTGAAATTTCTCACATCAGAAAAAGAGAAATCCTCATCTCCGAAGATGCATTTTATGTGAAAGAATATTTCTGAGCTCTTGATGAAAATCATGTAGGCAAATGCTAACATAACTAATTTCTATAGTACTGTTTTTCCCTATTTTTTTCCCCTATCACTTTTGAGGGGCATTTTTAAGGTTGGGAAAATGACAGGTTACAAATAAACTATGACAATTTTTATGAACTAAAAAGAAGAGGACTCTTTAGTTAAGCCCACCAAAAATAAGAAAACCTTTGTCTCTACATCTTTTTCTCTTTTGCATTTTTTACCTTCAGTCTTGTTCATTTCTATGGCCAAGTGATGCCTGTTCATTTCATGGCAATTTGCTTTAATTTCAGAAAAAAAATGAGGAAAAGATTTCAAGTTGTAATAGAGGACTTAAAAATTCTACACTTTTTTTGTCTATTTTATCACAAATTCTGTTATCTACACAATCATTTGCAATCTAGCAAAGAAATTTCATTCTTCTTACAAAAGATGGCAGAGCAGGACAATCAGCTTAAATGGTGCCACTCTAAAAAAGGTTTTAAAATATTAGTCTTAATTGCTTTCAAAAGTGTAAATTAAGCTTTAATGATCAGAGAAATAGAACATTTTAATGTGTTACACTGCCTATTAGTCTGAACTATTAATGAACTCTTCTGCAGATTGCCTCAGAGTTCCATGGCTCAGTGTGGAACACAAGCACTGAAATGGTTGTGACAACTGAATCTGAAGCTAATATCCCCAGAGGGGTGCTGAGTGCAGTATATACCAAATACTCTACACATCTATGTTATTAGTGGTCATTGAATCCTGCCAGAGTGCAAAATGATGGAAGGAATCCTGAAGGTGCATTCTTAACCCAAAAGAACATGAGTGAAGAAGTGAGATTTCAGGACAACCCAAGGAGTTAATGAAAATGGAGATGGAGGACTCTGGGTTTTTAGATTGCAAATAGCAGGGAAGAAGATGTAGAACAAGCATAAGCAGCCTTTTAAGGTGAATGCAGTTTGGTTTTACTTTGTCTGAGACTAGAAAGGAGATGTAGGAACATAAAGTAGCTAAAAATGCTTGCTGTCATGTGATACATCTGAGACACATTGGTGGAGCCTGTGCCTGGAACAGCCTGGTTCTCACCACCTTGAGTCCTATCTCTGACTTTACATCCAGAGGCAGCACTGGATGTCTCCCCTGTGGGCAGGACACATCCTTGGAGCCTTTCAGGTGGTACTGGAGGCTACAGGAAGGAGCTCTGCTCTAGTACTTTGGCCAATCTCATCATGGTCAAGACCATTTTCTGGGATTGCTCCATCTTGTGCTTCAGACACTCCTCCATCATCTGCTCTTGGTTGTGGAATGCAGCCCACTCAGCTGTCAGCTTCCCTCGCTCTGAGCACTTCTGTATCATCAAATTCTGCTCCTCCAGCAAAGTGCTGACCCAAAGATACTTAGTGACCAAGGCAAGCAAGGCTTTGCCAGCCTCAGCTGGACTGACTCTCCAAAGGACCAATTAGCAGAGGTGAGGGTCTACACTGTACAGGCTTGTTGAATGTTCCAAAGGCAGTACCTGTAGGTCCCACTGGAACGAATCCCTCTTTGATGAAATGTATGCTCGAGCATGCTTGTCCTGCTCCTGGGACTTGGGATGCTGCTGTGCCAGGGTCTTGTCCTGACTCTGCAAGCAGAGTTGAGCTGCCAGCTGCTTCTTCTCCTGCTGCAGCCACTCCTCCTGCTGCCACTTCTGTTGCTGCCTTCTCATTTTTCAGGGAGGGAGAGTCTCCTTGGCCCTTCTTTTCTGAATCATGTACGTACAGAATGCCTTACTCTTTTTCGTATCCCTTGCCCATTCTATCTGGGCCTTAAAATCTTAAAACAATACATTTACAGGAGAGACTTATTAAAATTCTTTATAGAATTCTTCAAAATCTTTAAGCAGACTAGGTATAAGTCAAGGAAGGACATTCATTTGCAGCACAAATCTCTTTCAAGGCAAATGCATGTTAATCTCTTTTGTAGCTTACTCAACTCTGCCTTGACTGTATCAGGTAGTTCAAGGCTAGCACACATTCTTTGACAAAGTGGCCTGCACCACACACCTTGCAAAGATAGAAGAGAGGGTATGTAAATTTATAGCAATTCATACTTTATTAGACTTTTCCACTTAAAAATTTTTTATAATATTCAATTAGGCAACATTATGTTCTCTGCTTCTTTAAATTGCATTGAAACACAGTTAAAATTTTGAAGGTCTGTGTGAAACAACAGAAACAATAAGTCATCTTTGTTAAATATCTAGCCCTGGTTAATACCACCTTGCTCGTTTATAATTGCTACCAATAGAGATGGTATCTACTTCTGCTTGTTTAATTTTTTTTGCATTAGATTACTTCTGGTTTTAAATTGCTAGTTTTCGACTAAAGCTAAGTTCAAACCTAGAGTTTTACAGCTGCAATTTATTACAAACCGGTGGTTTAAAGATACAGTACTAAAAGATTAGCAGTGAGTTATGGCACACCCTGCACATTAAACCACCAGGTTGTACAGCAAATTTACAATCTGCAAGCTGAAATATTAATATCTTTGTGCTTTGGAGATGGCATTAATTATAGTCACTCTAAGAGTGCAATAATTAGACTGTTTTACAGTAGCCACTAAGGTCAGTTTATATAAGCAATTTTTCAACTCCTACAAAGCTCCATGAATATATCACTCATCACAAACCTGTGTTATCTGCTCAAAGTTGTGTTGTTTTGAGAGGATAGCAATAGAAGTGGTGGACTTGACAGAAGTTCTGCTGCTGCAGTCAGGGATGTTCTGGCACAGGATTTAATCAGAAAGCAATATACAGCCATGAATGCTAATGACCCTTTGTCATAGCAGGAAAATCAATCCTGTCTGCTAACACAAAAAGCTGTTGTGAGAACATGGATGTTACTGGAATGCTGCCAAACCAGGAAAATTTGTATGTTGTGAGATGTTTCCAGAAGTGGAAAAAAAAAAATCAAACAGGGAGTACAAGAGGGATGCAACTGCCCTGTAGTGGTAGCTCAAGTCAGTACCTCAGCCTTGCCAGAATGTTCTCGTCTTGGGGAAAAAAAGCCAATAGGAAGTAAAAGAAACCTGGGGTTTGATTCTTATACGTAAACAAAAGTATTAGTTGGTGCCTGATAAATTGAAAGACAACAATAAACAAGACAGTAAATGAATTTAAGTTTTCTAAAGGTTATAGTTCAAGTTGAGTGAACATTTTAAATGCTCCATGCATATTATCAAAAGTATTTAATGAATTTGTTTTCAATCACAGAGTTTAACTATGCCTGCAGAAATGCATAATGAAAAAAATATTCAACAGTACCTGTGGCAAAAGATTTGAACAGATCAGCACTAAAATTTGCATTTATTAATATCTGAATTGGATACATATATCTGAGGATAATTACTTATCAATCAGCAAAAATAAATGTGTTCCTTATGTGTCCAACTAAAACATTTCACACTACCAAAACTGGACATTGACAAGTAGTTTTTTTCAGAGGAAACGGAATTTTTTATTAGTTGTTTTAAATTGGAATAGTAGCATCTCCCAGTTAAGACCTTGTTGGGGTGACTCTGACTAAACGCCAGGCACCTCGACTCTTTCTTGCTGCAAAAAAAAACCTGTAAAAAACACACACCAATTTCATGAGTTAAGTGAGACAGGACACTGGTAGGAGGACGCACAGAAGAAAAGGGCAGACAGGCTCTAAACTTGAAGTTGCAAAAAGTGATTTAATTACTTAACAGAGTTGGAGGATAAATGCAATGCAAAAATAAACTTCCCATACATTATTTTGTTCACTCCCCCCTTCCCTCTTACAAACCCATAGTATTCATCCCCTTTCCTCTTTTCAACCAACCGCTTGAGTAGGGGAGCAGGGTGTGGGGTATTTTCTCAGTCCACAGAGCAGGTCCACAGAGCATCACCACAATTTTTTTACTACAAGTACTCTTTATCTCTACTTATCTCTCTCTCTCTCCAGACAGTTTTTCTGTTCTCACCCTCTCCCTCTTAAGAAGCAGTCTCTCCACTCACCTCCCTTCCCTCTTTCCAAACCAGCAACACAGACAGGGGGCAGGGTAGGGGTTTTTCTGGTCAGTCCAATCAGGAAAAGAGGTTCTCTACTTAGCCATGGGGTTCTTCTTACGAGAGACAGTCCTCTGGGAACTTCTTTGGTGTGGGTCCAATCTCATGACCAACATCCCACCCAAATTCTGCTGCAACATTAGTTCTTTTGTCCATAAGGTGCTGTGCAGACTCTCCAGAGCTGAGGCCAGGCTGCTTCCATGCCAGCAGCAAGGCCTTTCTCTCCTTTGCAAGGCCTTTGCAGCTTTAACTCTTTAGATGAGACTGCAAACTGGATCACAGCTTTCTCTAGGCATCCACCTGCTCCTCTGGCGTGGGCTGTGGGTGGATTTCTGCACCCCTGTGGACCCCATGGGCTGCAGGGTGACCTCCTGCTCCCCCATGGCCTTCACCACAGCTAGCAGAGGATTTTCAGCTCCAGCACTGGGTGCCCCTCCTCCCCCACCTTCTTCACTGACCTTTTGTCTCCATGCTGTTCTCCCTTCACATATTTTTACCTCCACCTCCTCCTCCTCCTCCTCTAACTACAAAGAAGTGCATGCCTACCTTGTTTTGATTTCTTCTTAAATATGTTTTCACAGAGGTGTAACTAGCACCTCCAATTGGCCCAAACTTGGCCAGCAGCATGTCCATCACTCCCAGAGCCATCAGAGATTGGCTCTGCCGGACTTGATGTAAAAACTTCCAGAACTTTCACTCAGGACACAGAGGAGCCATCTTTGTGCCACTCCCCACACCTCAGACACCTCTCCAGGCCTACCACAACAGCTTCTGAGGGATCCAAATTTATCCTAGATGTTAAAAAATACTTTACTGATGTTTTGGGCCAATCAAAACCACCACAGACCTGAACCATCTAATTCACAGCACTGTACATTGCCCTTTGGAGTGAATCCATGTCCTGTAGAAGATTAAGGCTAATGGAATTGATTGCATTGAAAATGCAACTTCAGAATTCTCTATTGGTTTAGAATTAATAGGACATTCTGCATAACATCACCTCTTCTGTTTCTTTACTACAATAGCAGTATCAGTGGACTCCACACATTACAAAATATTTGCACATATAATTAGTTATACATAGAAATCAGAAATTTACTGCCTTCCTTAAATGTTTGAGCAGCTTTTCTCACTTCATAATTCCTCACAATCGTAAGTTTTCCATTTACTTTTTTAATACATTAATCTCCTACTGTCACATCAAATAGGAGCTCTTCGTCCTATGCTAAACTGATTAATTTTTGCTCATGAGAAAAGCCTCACAGACTTATTTTTGAGTAGTATGATAACCAACTAGAAGAAAAGTTAAATTAATTACTCAGAGATATATAAAGCTAATGGCACACGTGAATAAAGGAGAATAAACTTAGCATAAAACCAAGGTGTCAAGAATAAAATTATTCAAGCCACCAACATGCTTGAAGAAAATTGTAGTTGTCTATATCCCTGTGCCTAGAGTGTAGGTGATAAACAGGAAGAATTAGAACTGCATGTTTGTGAGCATAAATTTGCCTTAATTGGTAGTACTGAAACTTGTGGGATTCACATTATTGCACTGTTAAAATCAATATAGATTAAATGAACAAAAGAGAAGAAGGATGGATTTTCTATCTGAAATGTTGTACTAATTAATTCTGAGACATTGAAAACTCTGAAGTAAACAATGTTGGATAACTATGCCTTCATTTTATAATACATGATAAGTACCAGATAAGGTAACTATAGAATGATACAGCTATTTCTAAAAGTTATCTTCCGTTTTCTAACAGATCATTGTTTCTGACACGTGGGAATGTGACATTGGATACTGTGACACGAAAAGATAGTATGATCAAAGGAATAAAACCCACCTGATTAGATGTGTTACGTTTGAAATCCCAAACTACTAATAAACATAACTGATACTTAAAAAGTATAGCCAGACTTAGAAACAACTTTGTACAGAAGCAGGTAGGACAATATATAGGTCAATTAATGAATAAAAATTTTACTGTTTTTTCATTCATGGAATTTTACTATTCCATGAGTGAAAAAATAACTAAGTAATATTTTAAAAAAATTTTAAACTGAAATAGAAGCATCCACCAAAAAGCAAAAGCAAATCCTTACAATATAGCAAGTGATGGGAAGGAAAAAGAAAATTGATAGTGATGATAAAATGTGAACTGTAGAAATTCATAAGTAAAACAAATAGCTAACGAACACACAGACACAACACACATACCCCAACTGATCACAATATTAAGCAGAATAAATTCCACTGTCTGCATGCTTAGTCACATGTCAGCCTGAACACAGAAACTGTAGACCTGCAAGACTTGAACTTGATGATCCTTGTGGGTCCCTTCCAGCTCAAGATAGTCTGTGATTCTATGATTTTTTAGCTGATAAACCTTACATTCAGTGGTAAAGGGCAAAGACAGGCAAATACTTACTTCCAGGTTCAGAAGACAGTTTAATTACCTTTCACAACCCAGTCTGTACTATCAAAATTTGTACTTGTGTCTTAACTTCA
Source organism: Entomyzon cyanotis (assembly GCA_024500445.1). Classification (NCBI taxonomy): domain Eukaryota; kingdom Metazoa; phylum Chordata; class Aves; order Passeriformes; family Meliphagidae; genus Entomyzon; species Entomyzon cyanotis. The sequence goes on along the minus strand of JAKEPQ010000765.1, from coordinate 1,608,026 downwards.
CTACTCACTACTCTTAACTGCTAACGCCCAGGTAAAACAAAGTGATAATGCAGTAATATTACATGGCTTCTAGACTCAATATTGCAAATTTACACACTTCTTGCCGTATGAACTTGAACATTCAAATGCAAGTCTCTGGCCTTCATTGACATGTTTACCTGCACTAAAGAATCCTCTGCATGACACTGAACACTCACAGAAGGACATCTTAGCATTGCCAGCAACAGTGCTGGCAACAGAGAAGGCAAAAGTGTTCAGCTAGTATGTCTGTATTTCAGGAATAGCTAGATGCAGTATATACGTGGTAATGACAATAAAACCTCTAATTCTGCTGCTAACTCTCAAGCACATTAAGTTGCACTTATTAGCATGTAGTGTTTTTAAATAAATACACTTATTTATACCAGTTTTATGTAAGCTTTGGAAGATTGAAAATTCTCAACAGTAGCAGGAAGCTAATGCTATGTCAATATTTAGAAAAGGTAAATTAAACTGGGAATAGATATGGTTAATTATAGGCCTGTCAGCCTGCTATCGATCCTGAAGAAAATAATGGAGCAGCTGGTACAGGGTTTGATTAAAAAAGAATTAAGAGGAGTTAATACAATTAATGTCAATTAACATGTACTTATGAAACCTAAGTCTGATCACTCCACCTTAGTGTCTCCTTTGAATACAACTGCAAATCTGGGGCATTGCACTCCATCTCTGACTTTGAATAATTCCATTTTGATGCAGTGAGTTGAACAATACAAAATCCTTTTGGTGAAATATGTGGAATAAAGTCTGGTTAGCAGTGTATATTGAAGAACTTGGTAAGATTACTTCTTGGTCCACCACTAGTGGAAAAGTATTAATAACATTTTTACTGGAAAATTTTTACATAATAAATAGTGATTCGTTAAATTATAAATAGTGATGATTACCAAAATATAAACAGAGTCTCTTGTAAACTGAGGTACAATATAATAGATGTAAAGTAAATTAGTCAAGCAGAAAAATGTAGCACAATGTAGCAGTATGAAGACTTACAGAACTGTTTGGATTGGAAGGGACCTTAAAAACCAGCTGCTTCAAAGTCCAATCAAACCTTTCCTTGAACACTTTCAGGGGTGGGACATCCACAGCTTCCCTGGGTAACCCGTTCCAGTGCCTCAGCCACACACACAGTAAGGTATTTCTTCCTAATATCTAATCTAAACCTACTCTTTTTCAGCTTAAAGCTATTAGCCCTTGTCTATATCCCTAGATGCTTTTGTAAAAACTCACTCTTGAGCTCTCTTGTAGGTCCCATTAGGTACTGGCACGCTCCTGTAAGGTCTCCCTGCAGCCTTCATTTCTCCAGGCTGAACAATCCTGACCCTCTCAGCCTTTCTTCATATCAGAAGTGCTCCAACCCTTGGATCATGTTTGTGGCCCTCCTTCAGACCCATTCAAGCAGGTCTATGTCCTTCTTGTGCTGAGGACCCAGAGCTGGATGTAGTAGCCCAGGTGGGATCTCAGGCAAGAATCCCCTCCCTCGAGCTTCTGCCCGTGTGGGCCAGGACGAGGTTGTCGTTCGTGGCATCAAGCACACACCACTGCTTCTTGTCCAGCCTCTCAATAACAGATGCTCCCAAGACTTTCTCCTAAGTGCTGCTATAATGATTATGACAACAAAAGAAAAACCAGATGTACTTATTAAAGTAAAATGTGGAGTAAATATGTGTATCATTGTGGCCAAAACTTTGACTGGGAGTGAATGAATGAATGAATGAAGGAATGATACCTTTTTCATGGGGAAATATTCTAATTGAAGTAGAATTTTTATTACCTCTGTGTTATATATATCTATATCTAATGCATGTATCTATATCTATTTCTATATCTATACATCTATATCTGTATCTCCATCTCCATCTATATATCTATATCTATATATCTATATTTATCTATATAGGTCTATCTATCTATATGGGTTTCACATGGATATTATAGGAATATTGAGTCCAGTTACAGTGTCTGCACTTCACTGTTTTTTCCCCAAAAAAATATTAAAAATCTCAAGGCCAAAGAGAAGTCAAATGTGTTATCCAAGAGTGGAAATTCTGGAAGTCTTCCTAAACTATTTTTTGGTAGTATTCCTGTCATACAATTGTCTGTATAGACATCGATGTAGATTTGCACATTTCCTATGTTTGTTCCCTTCAAACCCTAATTCCTACTCTCTAACTTAGACTCATGATGAGCAACTTTTCTCCTTTTGTCATACATGTAATAACAGACTTCAAATAAGCTCACTCTTGTTATCTTATCAAGGAAAAGGTGAAGAGTGAGAAAATCACATTCTATAGAAACCTCCTGAGGTACAGTAATCTGACTAATTAATTCTTCAGTCTAAGGGAGAAGAAGCAATGAGTGGTTGGCAGTCTGGTTCATTTAAAATTTCTTGCTGGGCACATACATTTAGAGCCTGGTTCCTCTAAATGGCTTTATTTTTTGGATTGCTGTTTTCTCTTGTTAGTATACTCTTTATTGTTAATCCAACACCAATACATGGAAATAAAGAGTTCCAAAATTCTTTCCTAAGCCCTGTTACTTCTGTCTCTGAAGTCAGTGAAGAACACATGTGATGAAAGTAGTACGACTCACATTACTCACTCAAAGCAAGGAGGCCATATTCTGACTATTCCAAACATCATAGAAAAAAACTTAAACATTTTTGCCTAATACATATTTTTTTGTTTCAAGAAATGCATACTTGGAATGCAGTCACAATTGGAAGAATTTACTCAAAAATGTTATCATAAATTTCTTACTGGAAAAAGAATGTTAGCTTTATGGCTTGGGGTAGAGTGGCTGGAAAGCTGCCTGGCAGAAAAGGACATGGGGGTATCAGTTTTCAGCCACTGAACGTAAGTCAGTGTGTGCCCAGGTGGCCAAGAAGGCCAATGGAATCCTGGCTTGTAACAGCAATAGTGTGGCCAGCAGGACCAGCAAAGTGATTCTTCCTCTGTATTGGGCACTGGTGAGGTCACAGGTACCTTATGAACATCACAACAATATCAGTTTTTCCTCTGTAACACAAGTAAACAAGATTATTGGTCTGATACAAACTGTGGCATGCATATATGCAACACACTGAAGTGCAGAGCCAGGGGAACAAGTAGTAATGCAAGCTCCAAATGCACAAATAACAATGCAAAACTAGAAAAAAAATTGTTGGCTTGATCCTTAGAATTGAGCTGTTCTCAGCAGCAGCCTTTATCATTCAGTAAGGCTATTAAGTGTAGTCTAGCATTCCACTTAGTACTTGTGCCATTTCAAGTTCTCTTACAAGCATTTTTGATTGATGTTTTTTTGTCGCAGTACTGTACTTCATTGCATTGTTTGGTATCTGCCTAGTGGAAAATTCTCCAGATACCTGGGTTTGTTTGTTTTATGTATCAAATTGTTTTTGTTATTTTACTTAATTTCAAGGTGAAAAGAAGTGTTTAACTATGGAACATGTGATTGTCATGAAAACAGAAAATTATTATTTATCTCACTTTATCCTAAAGTTACACAAATAATTGTAGTGCAAATTTTCTATTTATCAAACATGTAATTAAATTTTTGCAGATTATTGTATGTATATATCTATAATATATTCATAAATATCAAAGCAAAACTACAGTTGATGAATCATCACAATCATTTTATTTGCTTTATTTAAAATACACTTAAAATTAATGCATTTGTAATTGCCTATTCTTCAAACAGATTAATGTCTGCCTCTATAATCCCTCTGCTATGCAACCTTCAGAATGATACTTCATGGATGTGCTGAGAAATCTGGCAGTTTAGTGTAATTTAGTTTAACATGGGCAAAACCACCACATTAACCCTCCCTGTATCTTGCTACATTTGCTATATGCTGTATTTCACATTAGTTTTTGTTAGTCTTGTAAAAATAGGACTTTTAGTTTTAGGCAGATCTGGCATTCAGAATCTTGGAGATCCTGAATGGCCTTAAAAGTTCTGAGTTCATTCTGCCTTGCAGGGTAGTCTGATATGGATTCAGCGTGCACACTGTATTTGTCAAATATACTTTCAGGAATTAGTTTCTTTGGGGGGAATTCCTGTTTAACTCTCCCTGTATTGATACATCACAGACTTCAGCCCAGTGATGAGCCACATTCTCAGATAACATAAAAGATTACTTGCTTTTGCTGAAGTTATAATAATGCTGGTAAGCATGCTGACCTGGTGAATCTATATGTAAACGTGTCATTATCTGTTTCTTTCTTCAAACATGCTATGCTGTGCACAGGGTTTTCTTGCTTAGCAAAGGAAAACTGAAATTTCAAGCCACCAGCATATTGCTGTTTGCTCCTAAGTCCAGAGCCTGTACATGCACATTAATGTGCAGCCATTGGATTCTGAATTTAGAGTTATACATATAGATGAGTATGTATAAATATACATGTAATGGTTTTAATTGACTCCTGGCAAGCCAACTTTTCCTTAGGTTAAAGAGAATTCAGTTAAAATGTAGTCTTCAGGTATTTTTTGTAAGATATAGCAGAATATTCCCATAAAATCTTCTTGTTCTGTTTCCAAGAAACTCTAGAATATATTATAAAATACATAATAAAGAAAGAGAATGAAGCTTTATTAAAAAGTTACAGTTCAGATACATTTATTATCCACTAATTTAAGGTGGAGCAGATGGGTTTTGAAATTATCAATGAGACTCTCACTGTCTTACATGTTCTGGTCTGTAAATATGAGCAACTGTGCTTACGTCTGGCACTGCTCAAGGTGAGTCTAACAATGTTTGCAAGGCTTTATTTCGCTTTCTTTAATAAATAATTTTAGGAGCCAGATAAAAGGTATTATTAAATATCAAAGCAATGCCAAGCTGACAGAAAGCCATGGCTGTGTCATAATGGCATACTGCTTTTTTTCTTTCTTTCCTATTGAATTTATACTGGATTATAAAACCAAAACCAAGATGGACTTCATTGATATACATTCTCATATCTGCTAAAATAACTGAAGAATTGCACAGTTCACCCCTCAGAACAGAAGTCGATATGTCATTTTAAAAAGAGCAGTAAACCCTTCTGTGTTAGTTGGATTCAGGTCATACCCATAGCAGCAGGATAAAGCAGAAATGTCAGTGTAAGAGTAACGCTGAATATTTTGTTGTTCTGCCTACAAAAGAAAAAAATAATATTTTAGAAAGTCTCTTCTATTTGGTCATGTGGAGGGTCAGATCTCCGTTGCCGCTGTCGATCAAGAAGAGACCACGCTGGAAGACTCCTCCTCGTGGGAGGATTCAGCAAGAGGCACCGAGGTCTAGTTCCCTCCCCTCCTCCCAGAAAGTTCCCACATTTTACGAGTTAGGATTGAAGTTTGTTGTTCCTTCCCTTTCGTCCAGAAGGTTCTGTATCCCTCAGTTTACTATTGGTTGTCGTGTTGCTACCCTCCCCTTTAAAAATTCATTTGGCGTCTGCTACTGTGGACTCCCCTTTGATGTTCCCCCATTGGTCCTGATCCCTCGCTCCTCCCCTCTTTCCCCTGCCTCTTAACCCCTTGTCACATCCCTTTCGGGGGCTCTCTCCCGTACCTCTCTTGGTTTCAATTCCGTCCCTTACTCATTAAAGAGAGTCTTGGGAGAACCCTATCTCGCAGCCTTTTGTCTCTGCTTGTCGTCTCCACCGCGCCGCGGCAGTCGCTCGCCGGGAGCTGCACTCTCTCTACACTAGTGATCAGTGTCGCCCGACTAGAGTCTCTACACTAGTGATCAGTGCTAGCCGGTGTCCCAGGTCGAGGTCCGCCCGGAACCCGACAGACGGAGACATTGTCATACTTTTAAAGTTTGTAGTTGATGAAACAAGGCATTGCTACAGTAGTGAAAAATAAACACAACTGCTCCTTCTGATATAACTTTACTTTCCTTCACCTGACTGACAACGTAATTCCAGACTGCCAGCATTTTCACCTGCCATTCAGACTATGCTCTTCTTTAATCCTCCTCCCCTCAGATGCAGTGAATCACAAGGTGCAAAGGTTTGACCTCAGAGGGATCAGTTTAATCACATTAAGTTGCTTCCAGTCACTGATTCCATATTGACATGACCAAGGGTTGTGATACACAGATATTTGGCCTCTTGAGAAGACCTAATCCTTAGGAATTACTACCATTTCTTCTTCTGTGTTACATTTAAGTCAGAGCACCAGATAAATTATTGAGGTGAGATTAACTATGGCCTGCAACCACAGCATTAGCAATGCTCAGCATAGCAAATAATGTTAGCTTATTCATTAATGTCAGTGGTTCTACTGATCAAGAGGTTTTTCAACAGAAAGTATAAAGATTAATTTGTTTGTTTCATAACATTAGTTTCAAAACCTGCATCTGCAGTATGTAGTTAATATGCTAGGTAAAATGTTTACATATATTAAAATGCATTAGGTTTTCCAATGCTGCTGCTCATTTTTACTCTCCATTCTGGCATAATTAAGAAAAAACCTACAGCTGGCAAGAATAATGCAGTAGGTAGCTATGAAGTTTCCAGTGTAATCTCTACAAATGTTTCCTTGATCCATTAGAATGCTAGTAAATGTGACTGAGTCCAGTCAATCTTTCAAAGCAAGCATCTCATTTTCAAAATCCCCCTTTACCCTTTTTTAAGGTAGTGTTGTTGTGATTGCATAATTTGATAAAGTGTAGTTCCAACACAAGATAACATGTTGACAATAAAACTTTTCCCTGTAAAATTGCATTAGTTTTTCAAAGAAAAAGGTGTCAATATGGCCACATCCCTTTTAAATAGGCCTTTCAGTGCAAATGGCCTTCAAATGGCTTTTAAGACACATTCACTGTGTTACAGCCAAAAATATGTGCTGTTGTTGTGGAGGACAACTCCTTCAGAAGAGAAAGCTTCTCTTCCTCATAACTATTGGTCTAATTCAGATCTCTGAATTGATTGGAGAATGTTACTTGTGGACTAGTGAAAACTAATTTTAAGCAGAAAAAGATAAATAAATGGCTGGAGAATCCTCAAGCACTATAAATGCCAGAGCTTCATCGACTTTTATCCTGCATGTTAGAAGCTGTTCAATTCTGTTCATTCTGTTCAATTCTAATTAAAAGGAAAAACTGACATTTTCAGGAGTAAACACTTATTACTTAATTAGTCCTGATTACTGTTCCAGAAATAGTAGTAGAACCTAAATCCTTACCTATATGATAAATATTACCTTCAAAGAAAGAGTGGCGCATTTCATTTTAGCAATTGCCAGCTTTGCATGTGTCTTTATTTGCTATCCATTTTTCCTTCTGGCTTCTTCCAGAGTACGACTTTGCTTGCACACATATGACATCATAAGGAGCTTTGTTCATGTTATCTTATTAAAATTTTAAATATCAATACAACTTTTGTTCTACATCTCTGAAGAATGAATTGGTTTACTTCTCTTGTTGTCTTCTTATGGAAATTTTCTTCCTCACATTCTCCAATATGAATGCCTAAGAAACAGCAATACTCCTACTGAAGTGCAAACATTCTAAAGTGCACCTGTTTCATTTCTAACTTCCTTTGGCTTCAACTTTGGTGCTGAACTCATCTCCTGTTTATACAGCTCTTAGAATTTCAGCTTCTTTAACTGTGATATTATCTTCACATTACTGTCCTAAACCGTTTACAGTGAAACTCAGTCTCATCTTCTAATGTTGCATTATTACTTGCTCACCCTTACAATATGCAACAATGTTCAGGAGGTCAAGCCTCAAAACAGATGAAGGCCTTATCCAATCTCTCCTGCGAATCTACCAAATCTAAGGTTTTCTTCCTAAGTATCCACACGTCAGAGTCCTTATTTCCCTCTATGATTCATTCATTCATTCTCATCCTCTGATTGTTGCAGTGCCCATTCATTTAAACAAACAAATGAACAAACAAATTGACTGCTCTTAAACCTTTAGTCCAATAGCTGTTGCCCTTTGAAACAGTCTTTTCATCAGAGATCTTTCAGCATAAAATAACATAGAGTAATTTCATTCTTATAGTTGAAAAACTATGGAAACATTTAATCCAATCAGAAGCTCTTGGAAATCTGCAGGCAGTTTGTTATTTGAGGTCTGATATAATTTTATGTCAGCCAGTGAAATAGTGACTTAGCTGTTCACCCCCACTCAATCTATTAATCAGAACATGTTAGGCAAATAGAAGGAAGATAATTAAACAGAAACATCAAAGACACTCCAGAATGCAGAGGGAGTGGTACAAATTTAAAAACAATTAACACCGTAGTAGCTGGCATGCAGATGTAGATTTGTGGGGTATTTAAATAGACCCTTCTACTGTGTTGCATAAAAAGAAAAAACCCATTTAATAAAAAATTTGTAGATGCAAAACAGAAGAAGAAACTTGGAAAATAAAAGATTTCCATCCAACATAGGTTTTTCACATCCAGTGTAAGTTGTGCTGGAATATGTGGCATGGGATCAAGGCAGGGACAAGGAGAGAGGGATGATTCAAACAAAACCTGACTCTTGACAAGGAGCAGAACGAATACACACACGTGACAGGCAGGGACAGAACAGAGAGATCAAGATTAACAAAAATCAGATAGCTGCAGACTCAACAAAGCAGTGTAGTATGTGTGATCAGGAAAGCTTCTAACAAGTAATACAAAACATGGATACAAATACACGGATTTGTCCATGCTCATTCCAACCTTCCAGTCTAGACCTGAATAAGGAGTTGAGGGACTAATTTTTCTGTTTTTCTACATTGCAACCTTCTCTTTTATCTAGTAGAAGTAAGAGGTATCTGTGAACAGCTATAAAGGTGGGAATGTGTTTGACTTTTCAGTACTGTTAAATATAATCAAAACATTTCCCTAAGTATTTACTAATCTTGTAATTTCCAAAACACATTTCTTCCACTGCTTCATTTTACTGTGTACACTTTCAACCTTTATTTCCATTTAATACTTTGTGGAGAAATAAGTAACTGGTTCAGAAAAAAAAAATCCTACCTAAAATACAATAATATAATTTCCATATTTTTCCAGAAAGATTTTAAATAGTGTTTTAAACTAATGGCGACTATTTAATGGTAAAAAACAGGAATAGCACAATGTGAATAGGAATTCAGAACTCGCTTACTTATCTTAGATTTGTAAAATACACATATATATATTAGTGTAGCTGTTGACCAAAGTAATTGAATAATTCTAAAACACCAAAGCTACTTGGCAGTAGCACATATTTCAGCCTAGGCATGTGCTCAGCCTAGTCAAATCTGTTGTCAGTAAAAGTCTCCCAGCAAACAGAAAAACTCCAAACAGAACAGTTCAAGTTAAGCATGAAAAAAAGAGGACTGCATTACTCAGTCCTAATGCAAATAAAACATGACACAAATTTACCATTATTGAATAGATGCCCTTTCATCTATAATTTTCTCTGGTTTGTCTCAGGCATTCCAGTGAGTTATAGTGAGCAATCTCACACACAGCTCATACTCAATTGATACTGCAGCTTTCTTTGTAGATGTTCTAAATGTTCTGTGTTTATAAAAAATTGCACAAAGACCTGTACTTTGGAAGTCAACAGGAAATATGAAACCATTTCTTTTCAGAGAAAGAGTGTGTTTTAAAATTTGTCCAGCACGCCATACCTCAATTTCATAATTAACTGCAAAGTGGTAGAGCAAGTGTTTTTAAATGTCTGTATCTGATACACAGAAATGTTATGCTTATGCTCCTTTAATCAAGTGCCCTTGGCATCTTGTCTTCACTTTTTAAACATCAGTTGGACCAGAAAACAGTCCAAACTTAAATTCTACTCAGTTACAAAATCAGATGATAACACAAGAGTATCTTTCAAAGAAAAAAAGACCATCTTCAGCATAAATCCTGAGCAATAAATTGTTCTTGTGGAAAGAAAACCTAAAATAAATTCAGATGTCAAGTAAGCAGTGACCTCTTGCTGCTTCCTAGGCACAAGACATCCAAGGGAATACTACTTGCCATGATTGGAATGTTACATAAAAGTGAAAGTCTTGTTTTATCTCTATTTGTCTCTCTTTTGCATGAAAACAAAATCATAGCTCTATACATTAAATAAATGCCTCTCTACCTCTCTATAAAGGAAATATTTTTTCTCAAGTCACATTGGTGTAATGTAGAGGAAATTCTTTTAATGAAAATAAAATTCCTACTAAAATAAAATTAGCACAAGTAACTAGAAATGGGACATATGACTGAAAATATTAAGAAGTCTTTAAGATCAAGAAATAATTTTTCCTAATTAACAAGCTCACATACTCAACTCTCTTAGGCATATATGGAAAAAAAACATGTATTTTTATCTTAGAAGTGCAAACCCACATAACCATAAGATGACTTCCTATTTCCAGATTTTCCATAATAGCTTTTATGCCTTTCCAAAATTCCAATGCCATTACAATCTCAATTTTTGAAATTACACACGTACAAAAATAGCCATATGACTGGATGCCTCAGCTGTGAATGGACAAGAATTGTGCACACAAAATGTGCAAGAGCCCAGACGTTCATTTAGTAGAAAACTAGTAATGTAACAGAAATGATTAATTCCTGAATTGAATTGGAACGGATTGTCTTGAGAAAGAAGCAACTGTGTGCTCCCCTTAAATCCCAGTCCAATTCCATGGAGAATTTAATACATTTATTATTACTTTTACACTGATGTACTGTGTTGGTTTTGCTTGGCCCAGTTTTTGGTGAGGAAAGGGGGCACAAAGATTGCTCCTGTGAGAAGCACCATGTCCAGCACAACCAATCGCTGATGTCTCTGAAGATGGCCATGCCGGTGGCCAAGGCTGGGCCAATTAGAGATGGTGGTAACGCCTCTGTGATAACATATTTAAGAAGAAATCAAAACAATGGGCACACTCAGTTCTTTCTAGCCACAGAAGGAGGAGGAGGGGAGAATATGTGAGGGAAAACAGAATGGAGACACCCAGGTCAGTGGAGAAGGTGGGGCAGGAGGTGCTCCAGGTGCTGGAGCCAAGTTTCCTCTGCTGGCTGTGGTGATGACCATGGTGAAGCAGCTGTGCTCCTGCAGCCCATGGGGATCATGGGGGATGCAGAGATTCACTCACAGCCCATGGGGAGGTGCCCACACCAGAACAGGTGGATGCCTGGAGGAGGCTGTGATCCGGTGGGAGACCCAATGGAGAGAGAGGCCTTGCTCCCAAGATGGAACAGCCTGGCCTTGGAGGTCTGCACCCTGTGGATAGTGACCCACACCATGGCAGTTTCAGGAGGACTGTCTGCCCGTGGGAGGAGCTCGCATTGCAGCAGCATATGTGTGCATCATGAGATGGACCCACGCTGGAGGAGTCCACAGAGAGCTGTCTCCCGTGGGAGACAGCAGCAGGGGAAGGACTCGTCTCCTTAAGCAGCAGAAGAAAGACCTTGGTGATGAACTGACCAAAAGCCCCACGTCCTGTCCCCGTGCTATTAGTAGGAAGAAGGGAGGGGTTGGGGGCCAGAATGGTGTATTAAAGGGTTTATTTTACTTCTCATTGTCCTCCTCTGACTCTGTTAGTAATAAATTCACTTTGCAACTAAGTTAAGCCTGTTTTGTCCTTGGAGTGTTTCCAAGCGGTTCCTTATCTCAACTCATGAACCCTTGTGTTAATTTTTCCCTCTCCTCTGCCCAGCTGTGGTAGGGGAGAACGAATGAGCAGCTGTCCTGGGTGCCTGGCATTTGGCCAGTGTTCTAAACCATTACATGTACTAAAAGCATAAGTTGGCAAACTGTTAGCACATCACACTAACATAAATTATCATGATTTGTCCTTTAAGAAATTGAGGAGTAGCATTAACTTATTTGCAGAGGTACCTACATCAAATACTATACTAAACTGCCCGGGCTCTTTAAACGTGCATACAAAATACACCTGTATTTATAAATGAGAACATATTAGACTAAACAGAGGTCTCAATAGCAATGCCTAGGGATAGTAAAAACAAATTTGACTTCTTTGTGATACAATAAGGAAAGTGGTTTGCATGGTGAGCATGATTTCAGGAAGCTACGAAATCCACACTTACCTCCTGAAGGTGAAATCACCTTGTTCTCTTAGGTTCATTTGAAAGCAGTACAATTTCTTGTTGAACTACAAGCAAAAATGAGTTTCTTTATCTTCAATTTTATTTTCTTTTTACCACTATCAATTTCTTGAGCTCTTTCAATCCCCTGGGCTTATAGGTTTTATCAGCATTTTGAATGAATAGTGAGCTAGAATAATACACCTCATTGGCATGGAATCAGTTTTATTTTATATCGAGTAAGCATGATTCCTATTCATTTCTGAATGTTAAAATATCCAGCATAAAAGAGTTACAATCTTCAGTTCCATGCACTGTTCTTGCAAGGTAATTCATATGCCCGAGAGACATTTGATTCTATGAATCAACATTTCCTTTATCTCAAATATTTGCACAAAACCAATTTCAAATCCTGTTTTCAGTTTATTTTCCTGTGTTGCTAGTTCTTCTTTGGCGTAACTTTCAAGTTAGCATAAGAGCATCGGTATTGCACTGCATAAGTAACTTCTTGTAGTCTGATGCAATGAATATGCAAGAATCAATTAATGCAATTATTATATACCCAGGATCACAAAAGAGGCATTTTGTCCTCAGAACTGGGATAAAAAACCAGCAAGAATAATATCTGACATTTCTAAATTCATTGTAGTTTAGATCTCATCTAGAAGAAATTTATAGTAGAATGTGTAATGGACTTGCTGAAGGCTCATTCTAGTGCATTAGATGGTCTCTTACAATATTCTAGTCCAGTCCTTGGTTTTAATTCTCATGTAATATATAAGTAACTGCATTTATGTCAGTCACTGAAAGGTAGAAAAATATTTCCTGTGTTGCCAGCTACTACAAAGATTTGTGACCATTTAAAATATTCTAGCTTGTATTATGAAAGCTATAAAAAGTCTAATAGGAAAGCAATAGAGTAAATATATCATGAAAAAGACATATTGCTTATAAAGTATAATTTACATTAAAAAAGAGCATTAAAGAGAAGAGACAACACTGTGAAACTATTAGAATGAGTAATGCAGCTTGAAATATAAAGCTATTGCTAATAAGACATGTAAATAAAATTTGACCAAAGGAATCCTGGGATACTGCAGGGCCTCCATAAACAGAAGGATTTTGTATTTCCCATTCATTTTGTATCTCCACTCATCTTTAAAATTATGTCTACCAGAGATTTTTTAGATTGTATTTCTTGACGTATTACATGTAAAAGCATACAGAGTGTGCATATATGTAAGTAATGTTGCTGTCTTGTTAATATTGTTTGGTATGATTTTAGAGATCAACACCAGAAATAGCAGAAAAATGGGATTATTGCTCACTTATACTTTAGAACTATAATCAGGGCAGACAAGGGACGTCTATGCTTCCAACAGTGTCATTTTCAAAAATATTACTAAGACATATCAAATACTATATTTCAAATTAAAATAATGTATTTTAAAAATTATGTTGAGTGAGACACTAGCTCTGCTGAAGTCAGTTGTAGACTGCAGCAAAATGCTACCTCTTAGACATTTCTGGGATACTTCTGTCTCTGTGCACAAAATCACTGAGATGTAGAGAAGTATGTTTTTTTACGCTGTGATATGTCACTGAGGAAAATGCAATCTTAGCTAGAGTAAAAGCAATCAGGTTAGTCAAATGCAAACAGAAAAAACAGATGCATCAAAACAACTTCAGTGAAGTGAGTTTAATGGAATATAACTCCTCAAACTGGTTTGGAGATTAGATTAAAAAATCTTGGACTAAGTAAGTAATTACCTGAAGTCAGTAAAGAGTTAGAATTAGAGCTTAGCTTTGTTGAATGATAAAATTTCTTTAGTTGTAAATACAGCAAAATGGTAAATCTGACAGAGAAAAAAATTTGATAGAGGAACCAAAAAAAAAGTAAGCTCAAGAAACATTTTTGAAGGTTTGGAAAATATTAAATTGAGGTACTTAACTAAAGTAAGTACCTGAGTAAAGATCTGAGGGACAACAAATATTATGAAGTTGACATATCTGAAACTTGAAAACAGTTGTAGGTACGTCTATACAAATGTGTTGTTAGTTGTATGTCTAACTGACTTCCAGAAGTGACAGATATATTGGAGAGTAATTTCACAGTAGGAATGAAGAGGTATGTATTACATATTCAGAAGGAAAAACTACCTATGTATTAGCAGTCCAAAATTTTTCTGTGATCTTTTCTATGAAGTAATTGTTAAAAAACCCCAAACCTAGAAACAGGTTTTCAGGTGGACAAAATTATTAAGAGTGATGTATTTCAACACTTGACTTTGCTTTCCATAATCAAAATTTCAATTATTTTGTTTGGAAATAAATGTGAAGACTATCAATACAGTATTAAATTGACCATACAAGTACCTGGGATTGTAACTGCTTTCTTGAACAGGCTTGACCTCTAACATCAGTATCTTTGTAATAGGTCTTTAGGGGAGAAGACAAACCAAATATTTTCACCTCATTTCACTTTTTCAAGCTTCTTTACTGCAAAGCTGATCAACTTACAGAGGTTATGACTCATTGAATTTCTTTTGTTCAACTTGGTATATCCCCTCTATTATTTGCTAATTCTCTCCAAGATGTCTCATCCTCATCAACAGTTTTGCATATCAATGAGGCAAAATAAAATCTTGGTAATTTAGATTAGCCCTCAAAAAATAAAATCTCGGAATGAATTTTTTCAATGGCTGAATTTAGCCATGACAAGAAAGAAAGGGAGACTGAATAAAAATAGCACTTCCACTTGAAGACATCTAACTACTATTGTTTTGAATGGAATTTTGGAATGTTTGTCATGGTGTAAATTGGTATTTACCTTAAAACAACTAATGTAAACATTTTTACTGGATAAATTTTGGTAATATAGCTTGCTTTTCAAGCTAAATCTCCTGAGAAGTTAATGTGGCAGATTAGTTTACTTTCTCCTTTTCACTTAGGTCAAGTTAAGTTTCAACATGTCACATTTCCTTGCTGGTTTTTATTACTCTCTTTCTCTAACCTCCAGTTTAGGGTTTTGGGATATTTTTCTGAAAATTCTGTTCAGATTGGGAAAAAACATTCAAGACTTGTCTCATCAGCTGTAACTATTATAGAAAAATCTGTAACCTGTATTATTAATAGATATGCACACATATATATGGAGCAGTGTGTGTGTGTGTGTATAAATATATGGTTTAATTAAAATCAGTTAAAATAAGTAAAATAAGCAAGAAGTCAGTATTCAGGGGTTCCTTTTATTATAGTATGTGTAGCATTATCATATTAATAATGCCCTAATATGTCTTAAAACTTTAAACATTATGTGATATTAAGAGGTGAACAGTAATTACAATCTACATGGTTCCTTTATTTGCTTCTATTCTTCTTAGAGAATTCTCCAAAACTCACTGACCAGACCTCTCTAGATAGATTTTATTTCCTCTGTACTTCTATATTAGGCAAATTTATCTTTCCTATGAGTTTCATAGGTGTCTTTAAATGGGAAACGTTTTCACTCACAAGCATTCAGTTAGTCGGGTGGACTGCCTCTTTATCAAGCATTTGTCTGACAATGTTAGCACATATAAAACCATTATATGGCCAAATTCTCTGACCACTGTATCCCAGGAACTCATGGGAACATTTTCTACCATTTCAGGCAAAGTTTAGACACATAGTTAAAAGCCCAAAATAACTTTTAAAAAGATCCACAACATTACTGTAGGAATAAATCTGCATTTCTCATATGGATCTTGGCCATTCCACCTGGATCCCTCTGACAGTCCACTTTGACATTTAAAGCTGATATGGTTCTATTTACCTTTTCTGTTACCAATATAAGTTTTCTGCTGGCATTTCTTGTGTGTCACATTCTGTTCTTGCATGAGAGAAATATGCCATGGAGTCTAACAACAGAACAGCCAGGGAATGAATGTTCTGCAGTCAGACTTTCTAGTAATTTCATTTGTCAAGTTACTGAAAAACTGTGTGCTCAGCTCTGACATCAAGGGGAAAATTAACTTTTGTATGTATCTCAGGAAATTCTGAGATAATGCTTTCTTCTCATATAAAAAGTATTCAATGGCGTCAAGACTCTAAATTTTCAACCAGGAATACAGACTCCCTGTAGGATACATTATTAATTTTAGTAACCTGACACATTTCCATAAGACTGTGAGAGAGATCCTCAAAGGAAAAATGTTTGGTAGAATTGTAAGATCAATGGAATTGGATTTTTTTAATCATATAATTAGATAGTATCACTGTTTCAGAAAGCCCAGAAGCACAGGAAATAAATTGAAAGGAAAATATTCTGAAAATAAATTTAATGTTCAGATACCTCATTTCTGGAGCTGTTCTTCTGTCTTGGGGAAATTGGTGCTCACTGTATTCATTTTTAGGAAATATGCACACCAAAACAGTCATCAAACTTGAGCCAGTATTTGTCTGTGATAAAAATACCACCAAATTAATGACATAAAATTAGGGGGAAAATAAGGAAAGCATGGGATTTTTTTTTCATTTTTGGTGTGTGTTCATCATTAAACCCAACATCCTTCTGGATGGTTATCTTTATTCTTATTCCTATGAGTTTGAGAATAAGATCAAGAGATTGAATTTAGAACAATTTTAAGCTTTATTTTATAGCAAATTTCTTATTACACTCTTTCAATCGAGTTCCTGAGATGTCCCTTGAGAAAATCTTTACACAGCTGCTTTGCACCAACAGAGCTCTTCATCAGCCATATGTTTCATTAACCAATGAGGAAGGAATGAGTGGAACATTTTTTTATATACCTTTATGGCTTTGTTTCTAATGTTTTCGCTGTTGTGTAGAGGGTAATATTTCTTCCTTTTCATCAAGAATAAATCCCAGAATCCTAAAATTTTCTTTCTGGAACTGCTGAGTCCTGGGGCTTTTTGTTGCAGGTCTGGTTGGCGGGGGGAGGGTTGAGGGCTGGTTCTTTCATTTGGGGTTTCTTGTATGTTTTCTCCAGGGTATTTTGCATCATGGCTATGAACTACTAGTATTTAAATAATTAAGGCTCTATCACTAATTCCATTATAACCCTCCTGTTTTCATAATTTTTTGATCAAGCTGTAAAATTTCACTTTGTGTATGAAGTTGGAAAGGGAGGTTTCATCCTAAAAGGCTATTCATTTCTGTTTTTTTTGCTTTTATAACTGAGCTTCAAAATCAGATAATTTGGTTATTTTGAAAGTGGAATCACCTGTTGAAATACAAAAGAAGCAATTTATTATTTGCCCGTATGTTTTGTTCTTATGTATTTGGGGAGTACACAACTTATTCATCTATCACACGGCAAAAGCTGCATACTTTTTTACATCTACTGAGTACAGAATGCTGAGAAACTGTCTTCCATTTGAAACACTGCCTACTTAATTAGTACTACAAACTGCATTTTTACTTACTTCAGACCATTTTAAATGGCATTCCTTTATTACATTAAACTTGTTTAAAATCTGATGTGTTCAAACCACTGCTTCTGGCTTTTGATCACTTTTTAAACTCCTGCTATAAACAGAGTCTTTTTTAATCAATCTCTGCAAAAAGTATAGTTTGCATGCATATTTACTCTTATAACCTTGGATAAATAGGTTTTACCACTCACGTCACCGAGAGATTATACATTTCCAGATCTGTTTCTTTACAGAGACATCGTGTCCCGTCCCGCTATAAAAAGGGGGAGTTGGGAAGGATTCTTAATAGATTTCTCGGACAAAAAAAAAAGAGCGCAAAGGCGGCAATATTGTATGTGACTACTGTTTATTGATAAGGATCGCTAAGTGTTCCTACCAAAAGGGGCAGACAAAGGAACAAAGAGGGAAAAAGAGAGACAGAGGGCGAAGGAGAATACTGGACAGATCGTTACCGCTGTAGCCCGGGCGCCCCGTTGGTGAGAGTTTGGCAGATGGAGTGAGTGTGTGCGCTGCGAGCTGCGAGGTGTTTGTGTGGCTCCCGTGGCGGCTGGGCGCGATTTCCAAACAGCAGCAGCTGCGTGTCCCTCTCGTAGGCGTAGAACAGAAACAGGAACAGGAACAGAACAGGAATAGGCTGCCGTGGCTCCGGGCACAGCCGGGGAGCAGCTGCGGCTGGCAGGGCGCGGTGGCTGCGGCTGCGTGCAGGAAGTGCAGGGGCGGCTGCTCCGTCGGGGCAAACAGCAGAGCACGATGGTGTCGCGGCCACGGAGCTGCCTCGGGGAAGCGGCGCAGCAGGGCAGGGGCAGGGGCAGGCAGGGAAGGAGCCAGGGGAGAAGCAGCAGCGCAGGCAGAAAGAGGCGAGGGAGAGAAGGGAGCCGAGCTGACCCTCCAGGCGAGCCCCGCTCTCTCCAAGGAACCCAAAGCAAATGGCGGCGGATGTGTGGCAGTTCAGTTGCTCGTGTGCGCTAGACCTCCTCCACAGCCCGATTTCCCGCGCATTCTTTCCGGCCATCCGGGGATTTGCCCTACAGGCAGGGAGGGATCGCTTGCAGCCCAGTCGTGGAGGGAAGCTCTCTGTGCCCTGATCAGCTGTCAGGCGAAGCCTACCGGGGGACAGAGGTCCCAACACGTATTCTGCCTCTAAAGTAATTTGTCACTAGAAGAGCATTTAGCTAGGCAGATGTCAGAGTCCAGTACTCCCTCACTAGATCCCATTAGATATTCCAGACATGTGGCAGGTGTTATCACTAATACAATTTTACTCATTTGGAGAGACTTGATATTACATGGGATTTCTGATTTTACAGAATGGTACAAAAAGCCCACGATAAAAACATAAAATACTGTTAGCAAAACATAGCAATTGCAAGGCACAGTTGAGATACCATACCAGTGTGACTCCCGTTACCATTCCCTGTTGGCTACTCACCATCACAACTCTGAGTGACTCCATTCTCAGGGAAGGCATGCCAGCTGAAAGAATGGTTGAAGCCAGTTGAAGCCCATTGCTTTCTTTAAATTCTTTTATAGTCTTCTGGATTTTATGCTCTGTGTTTGGCTCAGTCACATATTCACTCCTCATATGCTGGGCTGGCTAATTAGGGAGACATTTATGCTCATAATGAACTCAGTGAAAATAATTTACACCACTGATCCACTGAACTGTTGTAGAGATAGTTGATGTCACACAGGACATATGACTTAGTGGAGTGGTAAAAAAAATAAATCGCAAAATACAATACAGTTACAAGGTACACAAAACCTTTTACCTGAAAAAAGGGTCACTTTTTGGTCCCTTTTGAGTTAAAATGAGGGGGTTTTTTTGTTTTTTGGGTTTTTTTGGGGTTTTTTTGCCACAGCTGCATTACCATACCCTGCATTTTTCCTGAGCTTAAAGAGCATCTCCCTGAGCATCTCACTCATCTGAGCCTAGCACATGGACTGAGAGCTCAAAATACAGCTAAGGCCAACACAGTTTTCAGACAAATGGGGAGGAGCTTTAAAGATTTTGTTTTGTTTAAGCACCAACCCAAACAGTTTGTTTAGCTTCTGCTCGGATTGAGTCCCTCCTCTTCTCTCCACAGCTTTGCCAATATTTTGAGCTGGCTCTGTAATGTGCCATGGCAATGCCTGCATGCCTTGGTCCTTGACTTTCTTTTTAAATCCTCAAGGAAAAATGGGGAAAAAAAAATGCCTGTGTTGTGACATGAAGAATTTGTGCTCTCTTTAGTATGTTGAACAAAACTGCCTTAGATTTTAAAATGGAATGAAAAGGATTTTAATTAATTAGAGGCATATCCACTCCAAAGCTGGCTTGTTGAGCTCAAGTCAGTTCTGACAATGGCGGGCACGAGGATGTGGTGAGCAACACAACTCACTCCCAGGCTTGTGAGGAAAAACTATTTATTAATTAACAACCAAAGAACCGAAGTATTGAGATAAGCTCGCTACTTCTCGCGACGAGGCAGACCTGAAAACAGCAAGCTTGATGCTGGGCACTCTCCCTTGCAAGTCTGAAAGGGCAGAGGACCAGGTGCAAAGCAGCAGTTCACTCTTACACCCTCACTTATTACACCCCATTGGTCCATTTTGGATCCTTTGTCTCATTGGCTCGTTTGTCCAAACATGATTGGCTCATTTTCTATGGTGCGTTCCTGTCCAGTCGTTGTTTAGATGTCTCTCGTGTTTGGTTGTTGTCCAGTCCAGTCCGCGTTCTTGAGGACATCACCCTTTTCTGTTGGGATATTCTAGAAACATCTTCCTTTATATGGCTGCTTTCATGCATATTCATGAAATGGATGTGTTTAACTGTTACACTTAGTACAGCATCTTGCTGTCTAGTAACTAATGTAAGTAATATAAAGAATATTAACTGGCTTAACTTTATGATTTAAGCTTATAAACTCATTAACATATATTTACCTCATAAACATAATTAACACTATTGAACTTAAACTCATTTGTGACAGTTGAGCTCAAGTCAGTTCTAGTTACAGAATTCCGCAAAAGGAAGTGATGTGTAGTTATAGAAGTCCTTAAAAGGTCAGTGTCCCGTATGTCAGAGTGCAAAGTGCAGCCTACAACAGCCTTCACAGAAATACAGAAGGGATCCTGAATTCTGGCAGGACATTGGATAAATGCACGTCAGGGACAATCAGAGAAAAACCTTGTAACTGGCTGGAAAGGCCAAAGGAAGAAGTGAACTCCAGAGCTGGGAGCATGTGGAGGAAGAGATGTCTCATTATACAGTCGTAACCTCAAACTCTGCCTGAGAGTTTCTTGCTTCCCAAATAATACATACTAAGCTCTAGCTTGTACATCAGGGGTGTTTGTTGGACAAACACATAATTAAATAACAGCATCTCCTTCCTCCTCACCCTTTCTGATATTTCTGGACTGTTATTTATTTGGGACCTTCTTGCTGGGCCAAGAGGTAGCAAAGTTGAAATCCAGAAAATAAAAAAGCTGTTCCTGTCATCCCAGCTTCTTCATGTGTCATTCAAATCTTCATTGTCTTTCTCAAGACAGACACTAGACAACAGAATGGCAGAGCTAGGGCATGGCCCTTTGTGACAGTGGCCCATTGTGATGCAGTACCCACATCAGAAACAGAGGCCATTGTGACATGGGGCCATGTCCTGACAGTGAGGGTTTTTAGTGAGCAGAGAGCCCTGGGATTCCCAGTCCTAGGAGAGCACTTCTCTCAGGAGGCAGCAGCTCTTCAGGGCAACATCGACAGGTCTGCGGCAGAAGACGCCAAAGACAATCAAAGAGGAGAAGCAGCCGGCAGCACTGCCGGCACAGGCAAGTGACATGTCTGCATCAGCTTCCCTGAGCAGGGATGCAGGTGCAGGGACATGCCACCAGCAACAAGGGGAACAGCAGGACCCAGGGCTGACAGTGCGCATTGAGTGCTACCAAAGCACTTCGTGGCTGTCGGGGCACGGGTCTGTTTTGAAGGAGGTCATCGTGTCCTTCAAGAGGAGGCCTTCAGAGGAGCCGGGCAGGAGCTTCCGAGCCCACGGCTCCCTGGAAGCCACCCTTCCCCAGCAGCAGGATGGCCTGGAGGGCAGAGAGCCACGGAGCCAAGGACAGGGTTCCCCCCTAAGGTGCTCTGGGGGACCCCATGACACACCTGGTCAGGTGAGTACCAATGCCAGAATGGGACGGCCTGAGCCAGGACGGGAGAGGGCCACAAGCCTCCCACGGACGATTGGCTACACTGCACCACAGCAGCCACAGGTGACACGTAGGAGGTTCACTGAGGGCACCATAATACAGTGATACTGGAGCAGCTTGGAGCCCAAGCTCCAACCAGTGAGCCAATGGCCTTGACTAAGGAGCAAGAGTTTGAAGGCACCATTGGTCCAGAGCTGTGTAAGAAAGAGCACTGGGAAGATACCCGTGATGTTGAGTTGTCCGAGGAAGAGGATTGTGAGGAAGAGCAATGGGAAGATGCTCTTGATGTTGAGCTGTGTGAAGAAGAGCAGTGGGAAGATGCCCTTGATTCTGAGCTGTCTGCGGAGGAGGAATGGGAAGACACAACAGACACAGAGCTGTCCCAAGAGACAGATGATGTTGGGTTGTTGAAGAATGGTTAATAGAGAAGGGACATACAGACTTGGACAAGCTGTTTCTGGAACAATAGTCTTATTTAGCTAAGTGCCAACCCTGTGTCCAATCAGAAATTAGGGCACAGTGACCCTGCTGCAACATTAGGATAACGGTACCGATAGAGATGTGCAAGAACCAATAAGATCATAGAAAACCAGACAAAGTTAGTATGTATCCATATATAAGGCATATAGCCAGATTTAGGGCGTTGAAGCAAATAGCCAATAATAATATGCGGTTACAGAATATGCATTATCTAATTAACCACACTATAAGTATGTATGCTGAAACTCAATAAACTGAAGCTTGTTGTACATTCATATTGGACGTGTTTGGGCTTCCTTTTCCCCAAGTCTGCCGCAAATGGTGACCTCCGACGTGATACGAAGGGACACTTAGGACTCTGCTCCCTGCGCCGACCACGGACGCTGGCGACCGTGTTAAGGTGTTTGTTGAGGTCCTGTTACCCATTTGGATTACAGTCCTGTTCCTCATTTGGATTACAGTCCTGTTTCCCATTTGGATTACAGTGTAGCCACGGCACAGACCGAAAGGCACTTGGCCCCGGATAAAATAGGGGAGTCAAAGCAGCGTAGTACACAGGACCAAACTAGGGATCCAGACGCTGCAGGACCTGTGGGATGTAAGCACACCCACACCAAGGAGGAGAGCAGCCGGAGCCGCGGTGAGGTGTAAGTGTACAGTTCCATAAAAATTGGTATGGAGAGGCAAGCTGCCCTAGATCTGTTACTTAGCTTTTTAGAAAAGCGTGGAATTAAAGATAGGGAATTGCGGAGTGAGTTGCCAGCTGTGGTAACATGGGGAGTTGCTAAGGCTTGTTTTGTTGATCCTAATACCCTGTTTGACCGGGAAGAATGGCGAAAACTTGGGGATAAATTGTGGGAAGCCACCCTAGAAGATGATAAAGCTGGGAAAAAGCTAGGCAAGATATGGAAAGTAGTTATTGATGCTCTTGATAAGCATCAAGCAGAACAAAAGGCAGCAAAAGCCGCCTTGGAGCGGCTGAGCTCAGCCCCGCCATCCACCTCAGGGCAAGGTAAAGAGCCGTCCTGGCCACTACCGCCCTCAACAAATACCGTGTATGTTCCATCTTCTAATCCGTTTACTGGGGCTTCCGCTCCGCCCCGGCAAGATACAGTTCCCCAGGCTCCTGTTTCAGAGGAAACTACTGCTCATACGGATGGGAGTCTGGGTGAATTAAGTCGTTCCACCTTAAGAGTGCTGGGTCAGCGTGAATCTCTATGGAAACGGATCGCAGCGGAAGCAGCGCAGGAGGGAGATTTGCAATCTGCGACTGAGATGTTGGCAGCATTCCCAGTAACTTTTCAGCCAATTGAAGGCGGCTTACAAGCTAACATTTCGCCTTCAGACTGGAAGTTGCTAACACAGCTGAGGGCTACCGTGAGTGAATTCGGAATACAGGGGGAACCCACCAGGCAGATGCTAGATTATGTCTGGGGGGCAGGACTTTTGCTTCCCAGTGATATTAAGAGCATTTCATGTTTAGTGCTCACAGAACACCAACAATTGTTATTTAATGCTCACTGGCAGGCATACTGCCAGGAGTCAGTGGCAGTACAACGCCCACCAGGCGATCCACTACATGGAATTACCCTTGACGAATTGATGGGATTGGGTGCCTATTTAAGAGCAGAGGCCCAGGCGATTATGGGACCAGACAAAATTAGGGAGTCTATGGATACTACTCGGCATGCTCTGGATAGGATAAAAGCGCCCGGGGGCCTCCCATCCTATATGTCTCTAAAGCAGGGACGGGACGAGCCGTTGGGATCTTTTGTAGGTAAGGTATCTGCCGCAATTCAAGCGGCAGGGGTGCAAGAGTTTATGCAAAGAGCTACGTTGAAGCAGTGTGTATTGCAAAACGGAAATGGGACAACCCGAAACCTTATCATGACTATGCCAGGGCGCTGGTCTATAGAAGACCTTTTAGAGTGTGCTGCACAGATTCCATTCGGTAGCCAGGCTATGTTAGTCAATGCTATCAAAAGCTTAGGGGAGGGATTAAAAGCGCAGGCAGAGTCCTCTCACAATCAGGTCTTGGCTGCGCTTGCACCTCTCCGACAGCCAAAACCCTCCTCAGCTACGAGAAAAACAAAGCTCCATTGTTTTCGCTGTGGACAGCCTGGACACGTGCGGCGAAACTGCCCTGCTGGTGCAGTGTGGTGTCCTCAATGCCAGTCTGTGTCACACAATTCTGCAGCTTGTCGGAGATCCCAGGGAAACATGAATCGGAGCGTGAAGGGGCCCCGCGCGATGACACAAATTGTGGCTCCTGCTCAGATTCAACCTGCTCAAATTCAACCTGCCCAGACACAGCGCTGCAGCCATCCACCCCAGGAAGCCTTGGATTGGACCTGTCAACCTCAGTAAACGTCACCTTGGTGGATAACACTCCTAAACGGATACCTACAGGAATTACAGGACCAATTGTGATTAATGGGCAACCTGTTGGTACTCTTTTAATTGGGCGATCATCTGCAACCATGAAAGGATTAGATATTTTAACTGGCCTAATTGATTCGGACTTTCAGGGTACAATCGAAATTATGGCTCGGACATTTCATCCACCTGTCCATATTCCTGCTGGATCTACAATTGCTCAGCTTGCACCCTTGCCACAACTTGTTCAAAATTTACCTGGTAATCTTCCTTGTCGTGGAGTGGGAGGTTTTGGCTCCACAGGCCCTGCAGTTATGCTCACAGTGGATTTGGGACAACGCCCACAAAACCAGATATTTTTGGAACATGCAGGCCAGCGGACACAATTAACAGCACTTTTGGACACTGGAGCCAATGTCACGGTGGTAGATGAAAACAAGTGGCCTGCCCAGTGGCCAACCTATGCATCAGAAGCTACCGTTACTGGAGTAGGAGGCATTACCATGGCTCGATGGTCTCCACGTTTAAAAATAACCATCGATGATAAAATTGTGGACTGTGTGGTACAGCTTTTACCACTTCCCTTGGGAGTCAATGCTTCGGTAGGCCGTGATGTCTTAGCTCAGATGGGAGTTGTGTTAACATCAGAATCGCCTTTCTAGAAAGGGCCATTGCATGGACTTTCCCCATCCATCTCACCTGGACAACAAATGAACCCAAATGGATGGAGCAATGGCCTCTAAAAAAGGAAAGTCTGGAACAAGCGCATTGCTTGGTACAAGAACAATTCCAACAGGGACCGTTGCGTTTATCCACCAGCCCCTGGAACACTCCAATTTTTGTCATAAAGAAAAAATCTGGGAAATACAGACTGCTCCATGACTTACGTGCTGTAAATGAGCAAATGCAAGCTATGGGAGCCTTACAACCAGGGCTCCCCAATCCCAGCATGTTACCAGATGAATGGTCTCTAATTATTGTGGATTTAAAGGATTGTTTTTTCACTATTGGATTACATCCAGATGACATGCAACGTTTTGCATTTACGCTGCCCTCAATTAACCGTGAGGCACCAGCTCAGCGTTTTGAATGGACTGTATTACCACAGGGAATGAGGAACTCACCAACACTTTGTCAGCTGTATGTGGATGCAGCTCTCAGGCCCCTTCGGAAGGCCTGGCCAGAAGTAATTATCTGTCACTATATGGATGATATACTGCTGGCACAAAGTGCACCTTTTACAGAGGAACAGTTACATACCTTGACTCATCACCTGCATGCTCAAGGCCTTGTCATCGCCCCAGAAAAAGTGCAGCGTACATCGCCATGGCGCTACTTAGGATGGACAATAACAAATCATCAGGTCCGTCCTCAAAAACTGCAAATTCATGTAGACGTTAAAACCTTGCATGATGCACAGAAACTGATGGGTGATTTACAATGGCTCCGACCTGTCATTGGCATTCCTAATGAACTCCTCAATGTTCTGCGTCCCCTGCTAAAGGGTACTGACCCGGCTGCAAAGGTCACTTTATCTACAGTACAGCTGGCAGCGATTCAAACCATCTCTGAACATGTTGTACAGAACCATACATCTCGTCGTCTTTTGGATGTGCCACTGAACATCACCGTGGTGACTGGCCCTCAGTATCTTTTAGGTGCCATCACCCAGCATAAAAAGAAAACAGGGGGAAATACCCACAGTGATAAAAATACCTACAGTGACAAAAATGACTATGATGTTTTGGTGCTAGAATGGCTAGCACCTCCTCTTCAACCACGGAAAACAATTCAAGAAGACATAATTACAATGGCAAATCTTATCAAACGTGGCCGTCAGAGGATAAGGGAGATCCTAGGAACATCTCCAGGGGAAATACAGGTGCCATTGAAGCTGGATGACCTAAATTGGTATTTACAAAATTCCACAGAACTTCAAGCAGCGCTGCTGGAAGAGAGAACATTCATCAGCATCCGACCTCTCCAGCCTTCTACGTTGGCGTGGATGTCCAACCACCGATGGATAGCAAAGCCAGTGCGGTCAGCTTCCCTGCTTTCAGGAGCAGTGACTGTCTATACAGATGCTGGCAAACGCTCCCGCACAGCTGCTGCAACGTGGATGGAGGAGAAGCAATGGCGACACAAAATCATTCCTGCAACACCAGAGGACTCTTTACAAACCTTAGAACTGTCGGCAGTGGTCTGGGTTTTTACCAACTGGATGAGTCAACCTGTTAACATCGTCACAGACTCACTTTATGTTGCAGATATTGCCAACAGGATTGAGGAAGCAATGATTAGGGATGTTCCAAAGTGCTGACTAGCAGAACTCCTGATGGTACTTAAGCGTACCATTGACCAAAGGACAGACTCATATGCCGTGCTGCATATAAGGAGTCATCAGTGGTCAGAGGGCCTTGGAGAAGGCAATGCCAGAGCAGATTGATTGGTAGCAGTGGCAGAAGCCCCTGTGTCATCTTTTGAGAAGGCTCGACATGCCCACATGAACTTCCATCAGAACGCAAGGGGCCTCCACAAGGGTTTTGGAATTCCACTGGCAGAAGCCAGGGCTATAGTGCGGGCTTGCCCTATCTGTAGCTTCCATAACCAGGGTGTTGGTTTGGGCATGGGGGTAAACCCCAAAGGGCTTCAAGCTAATGAGCTATGGCAAATGGATATAACCCATGTTCCTGAATTCGGCAGATTAAAATATGTTCATGTTTGTATTGACACATTTAGCCACATGATATGGGCAACATTACAGTCCGGCGAAAGAGCCCGGGATGTTATAAGACACCTTACCAGCTGCTTTGCAGTGCTAGGCAAACCCAAGGCTATCAAAACAGACAATGGACCAGCTTATTGTAGTGCCTTGTTGAAAAAATACATGCAACTTTGGGACATAAAGCATACCACAGGAATTCCTCACTCCCCAACAGGGCAGGCAATGGTAGAACGGGCAAATGCAACATTAAAGAGCTATTTAGCAAAACACAGAGAAGTTTCAGATAGTAGAGAAAGGCTTTCTAAAGCCCTGTTTGTGTTAAACCATCTATGCATGTTTGGTGATCAGGATTTACCACCTATCCTAATGCATCACCAAGGAGTGGTACAGTCACCGGTACCACGCATGAAGGTCCTATATAAGGACCCCAAAACAGGCATATGGGAGGGTCCAGTAGAGGTTATATATTCTGGCAGAGGTTATTTTTGTGTGTCCTCTTCTACAGGTCCCCTTTGGGTTCCTAGTCGCTGGGTGAAACCTGCACTTGAACAACCTGGCACAGCAACAGGTGCTCCTGATACCACCACTTGACGAGATGCCGCGACTGCTTTGACTTCTACATTGTGCCCTTGATCCCATCTTGCGGCGAGCTGGGATTCAGGCCGGCACTTGGCAAACCTTGCCGGAGTTGGAACAGCTCATAAACAGATTGGGCGCTCTACCAACTCCAACCAGATCCCCTTGTAAAAGTTGTTTTAGGCCGTGGTGTCGGGCGTGGTTACTTACTAAGTGTGGTATTTGTAAAAAACATTGGTGGGTTCATCAGGACGCATATACTATTTGTTGTTTACATTGTCTTAATGTGTGGACAGCCCAAATTACTTACTCAGATGTTGGTCTACAGTGGGCTTTAGCTGATTTTACAGGGCTGCCTGGCCTTCAAGGCCTACAATTATTTGAAGCTAAGGAGCAAAGAGTTATAGCTTGGTTACGTTGGGAGACTCAAAAGGTTGTCGATTGGGTTACATCAAACTCTGGGTCTCAAGTTTTGAGAGCACTGTGCTCCTCTTCTCAATTGCCCTTAACAAGAATCCCAAAGTATTGGGTTATTGCACAAAATGAATTGGAGAGCGTTAAAAGGCGTTTTGCTCCTGTGGATTTTAGGGGTCGTTCTCGTAGATGTCACCGTTACCACCGCTAATGACCCTCTTCATTCAATTGAGCCCAGGAAAAACTTGTGGGTTACTTGGGCAAATTTAACACATACTAATGCTTTTTGCCTTGCGCTTGCATCAGCTACTGACCCATTTCGTACATGCTTAATTGGTATCCCAGGCTTTGATAATACTAGTTTTGCACGGTATTCAACTAACAATTGCTCACAGGCTGCTAATGTTAGCCATTGTACCGCTCTTTTGCTGTCTGGTCTCAACACGTCGTTACCGTGGGATCCTCAAGAGTTGGCTCTTTTGGGGAGTCGGGCCCTTAATGCAAGTAGCAATGAAACGGGCTGCGTACAGCTTGGTAGCCCCACAATACTTCCCAACAGCACCTGGCTAACACCCCATGCGGCAGTGTTTGCCGACAACCCTACCCAGTGTGGAGAATATAAGACCTATGGTTGGAACAACAATCATATACACATATGGGCTAATCAAAGTGCTCTTGCTCTTCCACCTGGTGTGTTTCTCATCTGCGGAGATCGTGCATGGCACGGTATCCCAAAAGGTGCGCACGGGGGACCACGCTACTTAGGCAAGCTTACTTTACTTGCTATAAACAAAACCACCACAGCTACTCTAATTCGTTACAGAAAGAAACGTAGCTTGAATTTGCCTTCTAATTGCAAAGATGATGCACAATTGTGGGGTCTTACATCTAGAATCTTTGCGTCGATCATACCACAGATTGGTCTTTCCCACGCATTGAACACCATTGGGAAACTAGCCTGCTGGGTAAGCAAGCAGTCGAATGTCACCACAGAAATTTTGGAGAAATTGTCTCAAGACATGGATAGCTTAAGGCATTCCATATTGCAGAATCGGGCTGCTATAGATTTCCTGCTTCTTGCTCAGGGGCATGGCTGTGATGAATTTGAAGGCATGTGTTGCTTTAACCTCAGCAATCATGGTGAGTCAATACATAGACAGCTACAATGGCTTAAAGAGCATACAGCTAAAATAACCATAGAGAAGGACGATGGCCTATTCGGAATTCCTTGGAGCGACTGGGGTATAACAGGATGGCTTCGCTACATAATGCAAATAGGATTAGTGGTTTTGCTTATTTTTGTTGGCATAGCTGTCATCTTACCTTGTGCTTTGCAATGCTTAAAGAAATCATTATCGCAGACAGTAAACCAGCTATGGCTTGTGCAGACATGTAAAGAAAACAGGGGAATTGTTGAAGAATGGTTAATAGAGAAGGGACATACAGACTTGGATAAGCTGTTTCTGGAACAATAGTCTTATTTAGTTAAGTGCCAACCCTGTGTCCAATCAGAAATTAGGGCACAGTGACCCTGCTGCAACATTAGGATAACGGTACCGATAGAGATGTGCAAGAACCAATAAGATCATAGAAAACCAGACAAAGTTAGTATGTATCCATACATAAGGCATATAGCCAGATTTAGGGCGTTGAAGCAAATAGCCAATAATATTATGCGGTTACAGAATATGCATTATCTAATTAACCACACTATAAGTGTGTATGCTGAAACTCAATAAACTGAAGCTTGTTGTACATTCATATTGGACGTGTTTGGGCTTCCTTTTCCCCAAGTCTGCCGCAGTTGGGTCATCTCCTGTCAATTACCAGGTCAATGCCATGGACCTGGAGGATAACCCTGGTCCCAAGGAAGGTCCCAGCTGCCCCACAGATGAAGGAACAATAGCAAGTGCCACATGGGAAGGATCTCAGGACAAGAAACGTCCGTTAGATGAAGACATGGAAGTAGAAGATAGCACAGCCATTGTCATCCTAGCAGCTCAGGAAGAGCCCTCTCTGGTGGGGGAGCAGGCAGCAGCTCACCCAGATCCAGGCCAGGCCCACTCCTACACAATCCCTTTCTCTACATTCCTGGATGCCCTGTTTGAAGGGAACCAGATGTGGCGCAGGAAGGCGATGAGTGTTCTGAAGTCCTTAACTGCTGCCCAAGGCAAAGGAAAGCAAAAGAGGCAGCACCCAAGAGGCTGCAAACAGGCTCTGCCAGAGGCAGTGCAGTCTGCCAGGGCTGATGGCCTGGGCAAGGACCAACCTGTGAAACATGGTCCTGGCCAGCAGCTGGAAGAAAGAGAGCCACACCTGGAACTGAGCATGAAGGAAGCAATAGAAGCAGGAACACCTGCAGGACCTGCCTTCAGATCTCCTTCGCCCACAGTCATCGATGCCCTGGCTCGAGAGAGACGGACATCTTTCTTCAAGAGCTCCCCAAGGGCTCTGCCCAGGGCCTTCACTGCAACACCCAGGACAGGAGAGCAGGAAGAGCAGCAGCCCACAGCCCGTGCACTGGATGTGGACACAGCCCAGTTTACCTTCAGTGAGTTCATGAGCAAGGTTGCTGTAGTGAACCACAGACTCAGTGATAGAGCTGCAACAGTACCTGAAAATAATCAGGGATCCAACACAGGAAGTGAGGGTGGAACTTCCACAGCACAGCCTCACAGCTGATGGCTCAGCTATCCTGGACACAGTCCAGGACATCACAGACGAGATCCTAGACAGGACTCTCAGTGTGATCCAGGGATCTGAGGAGCACATGGATGAACAGAGGGATGTGGAACACGGCCCTGATGAAGGGATGAGAGTGACAGCCCCAGAAGAAAGGATAGAGAGCCCAGGACATACTATGCACAGTCCCCCAGCTGATGCTCCAGTATTCCTGGATGCAAAAGACTACTACCGGACAGAGGTCGTTAAGAAGGTTGTGCTTATGGTCCAGAAACCCTTTGAATACTCAGAGGAGCAGCAGGACCAGGCACTAAGCCAGGAGGAATCAACAGCAGCAGAAAGACCTGCAGGACACCCCAAAAGCCTTCCTGCACAGAGAGTCATCAACACGCCAGCTCAACGGAGATGGCTGAGTCTTGTCTGGAGAACACTGAAGGCTCTGCCCTTAGCCTCCACTGCCACCTCTGGCAAAATAAAGCAGACGAAGCACCCAACAGCTGATGCCACAGATGTGCTGGACACAGCCCAGTGTAATAGGAGTGATGTCCTAGACAAGGCTACACTTGACATCCAGGGATCCAGCCAGCGAACTGTGGAACAGCGGGACGTGGAACGCAACAGGGATGTGCCATCAGCAGTAAGACCCAGTGCAGCAGGGGCAGACAGTCAAGCACACAAGACACACAGTCCCCCAGCTGCTCCTGTGGTCTGGCTGGATGCAAAGGACCTCATCCGGACTGAGGTCATTAAGAAGG
Source organism: Entomyzon cyanotis (assembly GCA_024500445.1). Lineage (NCBI taxonomy): Eukaryota > Metazoa > Chordata > Aves > Passeriformes > Meliphagidae > Entomyzon > Entomyzon cyanotis. The sequence continues at coordinate 1,576,328 of JAKEPQ010000765.1, read as the reverse complement.
CCTTTCTTATGGTTCAGGAACCATTTGAATACCCCAAAGAAAGCAGGAGCAAGAAGGAAGCATTGATGGGGCAAGGGAAGCCAGAGGCAGAGCAGCAGAGACAGAGAGCCCTGCACATGCCCTGCACAGCCCCACAGTCCATGACTCATCCCTGCTGGACACAGGAGTCCATCAGGAGTTGGGTGCCCTTCCCTTCTGTATCTGTTTCTCTTGTAGGGCTGTAATGGATAATGACCCATTGATATATACATATATATATATATATATATATATATATATACACACACATATATGTGCATATCTACACCTTTATATACATACGCTTATATATACCTTTTTAGATATACCCATTTATATATACACATATGTACACATACATACATATATACTTACATATATTTATATATTAACACACACATATATCTCTATATATATAGACATATATAGCATGCGTAAAAGTTCGTTACAGCACATAGGTTATGTAAGCATTATTTTTGAATATGGTACTAGTACGTAAAGCTTGTCTGCACTGTCTACAAATTTGTCTATTGCAAGAATAGTATTCTTATGTAGCTAAAACTCACTTCCTTCACCCCCACTCAACTTCAGAAATGTCCCACATAGCAGAAACATAGTTGGAATAATACAGGAACTTTTTCAATAAATGGGTGTTTTCTGAATGTTATGAAGTCTGCAGCAATTTTTTTCACCCCAAAGTACAAGAATCAGGGTATTTGCTTAGATGACACAGACAAGAGTGTTTGTACTGTCCCTGTAAGTTTCCTGCAGGAGGAAGCCTCAGTACTGTTTCATTTCCTTTCCTGAACTGAGCCTTCTCAGTAGTGTTCAATGCAAGTCATATCTATAGCAAGGTAAAGGATTTTTTTGGTAAATCTGTAGGGCTGGGATAATTAACCAAGACTACCACCTTGCATAACGCCACATATTTCAAAGAAATACAGAAGAAATACAGAAGAAATAGCTCTTTTTACAATTCTGAATGTATTTTTAAACAAGAGACAAACCACTACTTCATTAATCATTTTGTTCCAACCATTACAGAAATTTACAATACTTCATCTTCATCCAGAAATGTGTTTCTTCGTGCTCTCTTACCTGGTAAATGAAGTTGCCATCTCCCTCCTATTCAAATGTGGTTTTATTTTTCATTCAGCAGAAAAATCAGAAGGGAATGAAAACATTACCACCACAAACCCAGTATTTTAAAATAAAGGAGATTTTTTATTTCATTAATAAATGCCATTTTGTTTCTTTCATTAATAAATCCCATAACCTTATTGGTCTGGGTTTGTATTGGGTTTTTGTTGGTTTGTTTGTTGGCATGGATTTCTTTTTCCTATGTAGTGGCTTAGCACCAAACAGGAGACTTCCTATGTTTAGGCCACCTCTGTAACAGTACAATCCTAAGTGCTTCACTTACTGTTAACATGGAAACCAAGTTTATAAACAATTTCAAACAGCAGAGAGTTCCATCTGGAAACACCATGACATTAAACTAGGAAGACATGGAAATAATAAATTAAACCTCACTGTTCCATTTTTTGAGCTCAGGGAAGGAAACTTAAGCAAAAAGATTACAGATTTCAAGGCAATTTAGCATAACCATTTACAGTTTTAAGAAACAGAAAAAAATAGATTTGCACCAATACAGAAAGAAAAATTCTAACCCCTCAGGTTTTAAATGTTGAAATTCAACACAATAATTTTGCATCATAGTATTGGGGTTTTATGCTTATTTAGACAAGAGAAAATTGAATTTATAGCTGAATTGTGCGAGGGAAAGCTAAACTTTTTTTTCAGGTCCAAACATTTCAAAAGAAGTAGCAGGATTAGAAGACACTAGCAGAGTTAAGAATATGAATTCCAGTTTTATCTTGTATGTCATCAAACTTGCTAATTTAGTTCGTGAGCTTTTTTTCCAAATAACAGTTTTGTCACTGCATAGCAGAGTTCAATAATATTATTACGGAAAACGCTGTTTTGAGTATACTCATTCTTCCAAAGTCTTTCCCACAATGAGTATATCTTTGTCCCATCCCGCCTTAAAAGGGAAGTCCGGGGAGGATGCTTTTTGATACATTTCTCAGACGAAAATAAAGCGCAAGCGCAGCAATAATTACATCTGACATCTGTTTATTGATAAAGAAAAAAGAGTGCTCCTACCGAAGGGGGATAGAAAAGGGAGCAGAGGGGCAAAGAGAGAGGGAAGAGAGAAACAGCAGACAGGGACAGAGAGGAACAGCAGTCAGGGACAGAGAGAAACAAACAGCAGACAGGGACAGAGAGGAATAGCAGACAGGGACGGAGAGAAACAAACAGCAGACAGGGACGGAGAGAAACAAACAGCAGACAGGGACGGAGAGAAACAAACAGCAGACAGGCGCAGCACTCCCGCTCAGCCCGGGCGCCCCGCGGTGTCTGCGAAGCACAGGAAACGTGCTGCTGCGAGCTGCAGCGAGCCTGCGCGGCTTTTGGCAGCGGCTGGGCGCCATTTCCAAACAGCAGCAGCTGCGGGTCCCTTCCGTGGGCGAACAACAGCCTGCCGTCGCTCCGGGCACAGCCGGGGAGCAGCTGCGGCTGCCAGGCTCGGGGCACGGCGGGAGGGGCGGCGGCGCTGCTCCGTGGAGCAAACAGCAGAGCACGATGGTGTCGCGGCCACGGAGCTGCCTCGGGGAAGCAGCGCAGCAGGGCAGGGCAGGGGCAGGCAGGGAAGGAGCCAGGGGAGAAGCAGCAGCGCAGGCAGAAAGAGGCGAGGGAGAGAAGGGAGCCGAGCTGACCCTCCAGGCGAGCCCCGCTCTCTCCAAGGAACCCAAAGCAAATGGCGGCGGATGTGTGGCAGTTCAGTTGCTCGTGTGCGCTAGACCTCCTCCACAGCCCGATTTCCCGCGCATTCTTTCCGGCCATCCGGGGATTTGCTCTGATCGGCTGTCAGGCGAAGCCTCCCCGGGGTCAGATGTCTCAGCCTGTATTCTGCCCTTAAAGTAGTTTTTCACCTCACAGCATATGCTGAGGCATTAAAAAAAGCCAGATTGGTGTCTCTCACCACCCCAAGCTGGGTATGAACAGATGGAGAGCAGCCCTGCCCAGAAGGGCTTGGGGGTGCTGTGGGTGAGAGCTGGACATGAGCCAGCCATGGGCACTGCCAGCCCAGAAAGCCAACTGTGTCCTGGGCTGTGTCCAAAGCCCTGTGGGCAGCAGGGCAGGGAGGTGATTCTGCCCCTCTGCCCTGCTCTGGTGAGACCCAACCTGCAGAGCTGCCTTAGCTCTGGGGTGCCAGCACAGGAAGGACTTGGAGAGAGCCCAGAGGAGGCACCAGGGTGATCAGAGGGATGGAGCACCTCTGCTGTGAGGAAAGGCTGACACAACTGGGATTGTTCCACCTGAAGAAGAATTAGGGGATACCTAATTGTGGCCTTCTAGTACCTGAAGGGAGGCCACGAGAAAGACGAACAGAACCTTTATACAGGAGCATGCAGTGACAGGACACAGGGGAGTGGCTTCAAACAAGTAGACAGTAGGTTTACATAAGCTATTAGGAATTCTTTACTGTGAGGGTGGTGAGGCTCTGGTACAGGTTGTTCAGAGAACTTTTGAATACCCCATCCCTAGAAGTGCTCAAGGCCAGCCTTAGATGAAGACATGAGCAATCTAGTCTAGTGGAATGTTTCCTTGCCCATTACAGGGGTTTTGGAACTAGATTTTTAAGGTTCTCCAATCTAAGCCTTTCTTGTGTCTCCATAATGAGTAAAATGTCACTTGCTTTCAGAAAAGTTCTCTTGGCATTTAAAGTCTGAAAGCAAACTAGAATGCAGAATTAAAGGGATGAGAGCAATATTACGTTGCATTTATTTGTTTATTTGACTTTTTTTGGATGATGCATTTTATATCCTGTAGGCTAACATTTTTATGCTGCTCTGTCTAGTCTTGTTATTACATAGTGGAGACTAACAAGTAAGGATGTTATGCATTTTAGTTCCTTTTTTATAGAATGGTAGGAAGAAATATCATCAGTAAAGAAATTTGAACATTCAGTTGCAGTTTCATTAACACAGTGTACGAAGGCATGAGGATCTGATCATGTGTAACGTTTCATTTGCCTTATCTAAAGAAAACAAGAGTAATTTTCAGGTGCTTAGAAAAATTGGCATATATGAAATAATGGACACAAAACTGTAGGTTCATACCAGTCTTGTCATTTAGTCATGTTAGTCATAAAGCTTTCTTGACTTTTGTGACACATTTTTAAAGGCATTTTTTAAAAATTTAATCTAAATATTAACCTTACAATGTTTTTACATTTCTTCTTAACAACTATACTTTTTATTCTGGAATTGACTCAATGGAGGAAGGAAAAGCTTCTAAAGTGCCATTTTAATGCCTTTTGTTATAACTCAGGCAACCTACAACAGTGAACTTTTTTCTTCCATCCTCTACAAGTATATTTCACCTCTTTCACACTGACCTCTGAAGAAGGGAGTCTTTGTTTCCCAAAGGTCAATCACATTCAGAAATCTGTTCACCTGTTAGTAAATTATTCACTTCTAGAACTTTCTCTGTCCTCTGAAGACATTAATATGTCTGTCATTTATGTCAAGTTCAAAACTTTGTCCCTTTAATAAATCAAGTGGATTACTTTCTTTCAAATATCTTTATTTTTCAGTAAATATACATGTGTTTTATCCATATCTTTAATATTTTAGCGTGCTTTCTGCTGTTGTTTACATAGGTGTTTAGAAAAATGTTCTATTTCAAACACCTTAGATTTTATGCCATTTCCATCATGGATATCTATAATATTTACTTGTAGTGCAGCATTTCCCAGGAGTTTTTCCCTGTTACGTGTCTGGTTTTCAGCACCCTTATACATACTCACATCTTTCATAATAATTCCAAAGATTATGGATAATAATCCATAAATATTCCAAGGAATGGTTGGCCAACTGGAAGCATAGCTTTGGAATATTAAAAGCAAGGGACTAGGACATTGAAAAACAGCAAAAAAAAAAGCTTAAGAGGGAAGAGTAAGAAATCAGAGCTGAGCTTGGCTTAGCTCAGCTTAGTTTAGCTTCACTTCTCTTACCTTCTCTTAGATTTCTTTTTTCTGCACTTAAAATAACGTATATTCTTCAAGCCAGTGGCATGCAGCATCAGCAGTGTGATGTCTTAAGCAATGCAGGGATAATTCTCATGAGCTTTGGAAGCTCTGACAAATGGTCAAGGACTGATAGGAAAGATTGGTACAAAATGAAGGATACCTTGAGAGCAGAGGAGTAGATGGAGCTGATGAGAAAAGGCAAACTTCCATAGATGCATTTCAGTTAAATACACAGTAACAGATGATTATTTAGAATATTTAGCAATCTATGTTGCAGATGCAAGTGATTTCTTAAACCAACTTTTCTGACATTTCTCTAAGGCTTCTTTATGGCCCTGCTCTGTAAGATTTCTTTCCATGGGTTTAGCTTTTGCTGTATGACTGGTCTTATGTCAAACGTTTAAAGTGAAACATATGCTAAATGATATTGTTGGTGCTTGGGGTTAAGTACTAAAAGTACTTATTCTGTATATATATTCTGAGCAATAGACATCTCTTATGGAAAGTAGTAGTAATATCAGTGGATCTGGTTTTTATAAATGTTTTATTTTTGATGCTAATGCATTTGGAAAACAGATAATGTGACTAATTTATTTCCTGATTTTCATTACTTCCTTAAAAATGAAAGTCAGGAGATACAAAGAACAAGGCTTCACAATGTGAAGTTTTAAAAATTTATTAATAAAAAAACAATATGGGATGCCCACAGTACAAAGTTGCAGCACTGGGTGTGTGGCTGGTCTGGCCAGAGTTACACCTCCCAGGGCATGTGCAGCTTCTTTTATACCCTCCAAGTGTCAATCAGGAGGCCTGGATACATTTGTCCAGTCATGGGTTCTACAGTTCCCAGCCCACCCCTTTGCACGCCCCTTCAGGGCAGTCTGACCTGGGTCCTCCCCCATGGAGCATGCTCACTTGTGAGATTGGGACGGGTCACGCCTACACTGGCATCCTGCTTGACACTTTACAGAGATCTTTCTAGAAAGTGTTCATTGATCTTTGTTGGCCATCTTGTGCCTATTTTGCTATTATATCCAGCAAACATCATTAATTAAATCTCACAACAGAAAACCAGAATATTTATAACAACAATAACCAGAGCCTGGTGACATCTTGTTAGACCTCTTCCAAACTTATTAAATATAACCAGAGTAACTTATCAATCAACTTGACAACAGTAATCAGAACATTATAACATACTTCTCAACTCATTAAATATCACCATAGTAATTAACTAATCAACTCGTTAACATTATCAATACACCAAAGTCAACCTCACTTTTGCCATTTATAACAGGAAAGAAGAAACATATCATAAAAACCCACATGTAAATATCACTATCTTTCCTCATTTTGTTGTTCAAAATTATACCTTTTTTTTTACTTCGGAATAGGGGTATTTTATATATATGTAAATATATATACATATACAATTTTGGAGGGACAGTTACGCAGGTAAGAAATAGCTGGGCAAGGAAGGTATAACTGAATAGTGTGTTAGTTTGAAAATGGAGTTAAAATGTTGAATTAATCCAAATTTATGGTGATTCTTGTTTTCTGTGTTTGATGTATTGCAGTCTATTAAAAAAATTAAAAAATGCAAAATCTAAGCAGAAATTCTAACAAGTGGTATCATATATTAGCAGCTTCAATCTTGATTGTTTATACTTTCCATTTCAATTTGCAATTGCTAGGAGTATCCAAGAACTGTGTATTATATGTACACTTCTGTCAAAATTTATTCAAAAGCTGCTTGAACAAAAACAACCAGCATTTTGCAAGAGAATTTTGGAGACTATAAATAGACGATGTGCGAAAATCATTATCAGCAGAAGAGATAAACTGGTGACTGGCTATCCAGCAGTGGCCCAGAAAAATCCGCTTGTTTGAGAATGCCAGGTTCAGGAAAGGCATGTGAAAAATCTTGCAGGTGCTTACCTCTGACTCCTGCTCCTCTAAGAAGAAATTATTAAAGTGAAAGCCTACTTTCCTCTGCCTAGTTGAAAACTGAAAATCTCTTGTGGCTAATAGTTTGGGGAAAACTAGAAAGAAAGTTGGTATTCAAAGTATTGAAACTGGTACTTAGAGGTATTTTAGAAAATAGGAAATAAAATCATTGCTTTACAACTATTTGAAGGGGAACTGTCAAAAAATTATTACCAGGGACAGAGATGTTGCAGAAGCAAACAAATTCATGAACTTCCAAATTTCTTGGCGAATTGGCCATGAACATTTAAACTTGGGTGAAATCACTCTTTCGTTAACTAATTCTTGAGAAAGAAGGAAAGCTGTTGAACCATGGCAAAAAAAGCCCTCTGTAACAGTTGAAGCTTGGATATTTAAAGGCACATGAAATTAATTATGAAGAGCCTGATAATGAAAGGTCATACGAAAGACTGATCTTCCTTGTATCTTTCTGGCACAATGACAATTAACAATACGTTAAATAGAATATTTGAAACTTGTGAATCAGCATTTTTAAACCAGGAAATCATTGCTCAAACAAAAAAAAAACCTCGAAGAAAGATAGCACTCAGATACGCTGCTGCACTGATCTTTTCAAGCATGGCAATTGACTTAAAAAAAGGGGATGAGAGGAGAGGGGAAGGGAGGGGAGGGGAGGTGTTGCTTCATGCTCTGTTCATGATGGCATGCCCCAAAGCAACACAGAGATGCGAGCCGCCGCTCCATGCACTCGCTGGACACGCTGCACCAGCGACGCACGCTGGAGGGCTGTGGTGTCTGGGAGAACAGTGACAGCCGAGAACATAGCAGGGATGAAAGAGACGTAGGTGCTTGAGTTGGGAATCCCAGGGAGTTTATTGAGGGTAGACGAAGGACGGTGAAGGGAAGAGGCAAAGGGGCGGAACGTGGAGGGTGGAGGCAAGCTGGGATCCTGGGCTCAAGAGCCCTGAGGATCGGGTAACGCAAGGTTAAAAGGGGAAGGGGAGTGGTTTGCTGTAGGGAACCAATCAGGGAGAGTCTGAAGGGGAAATGACAAGGGTATAAACCAATGAGGGAGTAACTAGGGAGGGTACAAATTTAAAAGAACCAATGGGGGGACCGTGCTGGAGAGAACAATGCTGACCATTCTAGAATCATAACTAAATAGGGAACAGGGGTGGGGAAGTGTGCAGGGCCAATGAGGTAACTCCAAAAAGCATATCAGTGTGCCCAGCCGCAAGGCGTCCTGGGTGTGAGCCAGCTTGTCACTCTTAACTTGAACCTCAACTGACACCCAGGACTCTTCCTTTACTGACACTGTCCTGTGAAGCTGGTTGCCCATGCTGAAATCCCTCATGGCCACAGGGAGGGGAGGGGGGAGGGGAAGGGGAAGGGAAAGGGGAAAGGGAAGGGGAAGGGGAAGGAGAAGGTACTGCTTCACACTCCTGTCATGGCTGAAAGCCCCACGTAGCAAAGAGAGGCAGATGGCCAAGCCGAAGCACGCCAGGTCCTCGGGGGCAGCAAAGCACTGTAGCAGGCAGTGAAGCTCGGGATGAGAGCACGCAAGGAAACATGGTGGAGCAAAGAAATGGAGACTCTAGAATCCGAGGTTCTCTGGGAAAGTATATTAGGCAAAGAAAGGACAATGAGGAGCTTCAGGTATAGTAAGGGGTGGAGAATCCAAGGCTCGAGAGCTCTGAACAAAGGGTTGCAGGGGTTTAAAAGGGAAGGGAATTGGGGAGTGGCTGGCCCCAAAGAGCCAACCAGGGAAGGTCTGAGGGGAGGATATGGGGAGAGGAAAAAGGGTAGCAACCAATAACATTAAAATGGGGGAGGGTACAAAATCGGAAAACCAATGGGGCATTGAACTGGGGAGAATATTCCAGAAAGGGAACCACATATAGAACAGGGGCAGGGGAGAGTGCGGGGCCAATGAGCTCTTAACAATGTGAATAACAAATTCCTCAACCTCAGCAGCTTCTGGGCCATCACCCTAACTCAAACAGTCCATGCCACTCACTTAGACCCAAGTGGCCTCATTGACGGGCACTGACCCCTGTGGCTGGTCTCCTGACCCTAAATGGTGAAGAGCCACTGCAACAGGAAGGGGAAGGGAAAGGGAAAGGGGAGGGAAGGGAAGAGGGAAGGGAAGGGGAAAGGGAAAGGGAAGGGGAACAGGGAAGGGAAGAGGGAAGGGAAAGGGATAAAGGAAAGGAGGAAAGGAAAGGGAAAGGAAAAGGAAAAGGGAAAAGGAACGGGAAAGGGAGGGAAGGCAAGGCAAGGCAATTGGTTTAAATCTCTCTGTTACATTTCCCTGTCAAAATAGTTGATTGATGAACACCAATATGCTCATTGTCTTCAAGAGGTATATGGAATTATATTCTGAGATGTGGAAATATACACAAGTATGTCTAAACTGAAATCTGTAGCTAAGAAACAAGACAAAACCTTGGAACTGTGTGAAAGAGACCTTTCCTGACTTTTCTCAAATTAAATTAACAGTGTTGACATTTCAATTATCATCACTGAAACTATGTATGAATTCTTTTAGCTGAAACAAATAGAAAATTTCACACATTCCATAGATGCTTTTCATAACTACTTTTTATGTCTTCTTACAAGTTTAAGCAGATGCCTTATCAGAGATGTGCTGAGGTTTCGTTCACAATCATAAATGTTAGACACTGTCTGAAAGGGCAGAATTGGATTTTTCTCTTTCTTAGCAGCCAGTGAGTGAACAGCTTCAAAAACCATTAACACATAGTTATACCATTTGCACTCTTTTTAAAAGCATCAGAGTCGTGTAATATGTCGCTGGGTTATTAGCTAAAGCACTTGTTTAAAGTGGTTTTATGATCTAAAGTTAAATTTCTGACCCATTAAGAAAATGAGATTTCCAAAAATTTATTTGCCTTTCTGCTGAAGTCACAGTTCTCCAAAATTACCTTAAAAATGCATGTTTGATGTTACCCTCTCAGGAACATAATAATGTAATTTTTACAAATCAGAATTCACCTTCTCAAATTCTACAAGCTTATGTCCTAAAAGGAGTGATTTCCATGTGTTTTGTTCCTACAAATTTTGGAACAGGAGCAGTTCCCTGATGAGCTTACAGGTACTGAGTTTTGCAAAAGGGAAGAACAGAGTTTAGGGTCACTTTGATGCATCTGGTGGATCCCTCCTTCTTTGGTGGGCTTTTTGCCATATTAAGGAAGACTGTTAGTCAAGCATGGTTCAGAATTAAAATATGCTTGAATTTACCAAAAGATGTGTGGAAAGAAGATAGTTCCATGGAAGCACTCACTGGTAGTCCATCAGCATTTTTCCAAAGAAAATAAGCTCTTTGATTCCATGTCTCTTTTCTGACCTGAAACCTTGCTGTGGTGTGTTTCACTGCTATTTCACTGTTTCAGCCACCACTTACGAGACTGCACTGGCAAGGAAGCAAGTACTAGTTCCATTTGAGCTAATACTTCACAGCAGGATCAGTGAGTTTTACATATCCTACAGGTCATATGCAGAGGAGAGCCTGTGTCTGTTATCTGGTGTACCTGTGAGAGACAACTCTTAAAACAGAGCTGGGTACTGCTGGCAGGTATAAATTTCACACAGGATATGGATTTCTAACTACATTGACCTGTCAGACACTTTGATACCTTTTTATCAATGAAACTGTCTGTTACTGGGCAATAATAAAAGGCTCTGAAATAGGCTTCAGGAAAAAAAATATTAACTGAAAATTGAAATATTTCAGCTGAGAATAATATTTAAAGCCATGTAGTTTTTGTTACCAACAACTCCAAATATTCAGGCATTTGCTCAACAATTAATTACATTACTTCATTATAATCGAGAGGTCTTGTGATTTATGATGTTTACATTTGGAATTTTATTTTGCAGGTCAACGTAACAACACAAGAAAAGGAAAGAAAAGGCTAAGGACTATGAAAAGAACTCATTGTTTCATATGTGTGTACATCTTCAGTTCTAAAACTGAGCTATTTGGAAAGAAAGAAGTGCTACAAATTCTAAAGCATAAAGAGAGTCAAGATTTCCCTTTAGTAAGATAATAGCACTGAAACAGAAGCATCCTTTTTTTCAGTGAGGAAGTAAATTTCTTGTTTCTTACTAAGTAAATCACATTCTGCTAATAAAAATAAATGCAAGCATTGCAGTGGGACTGCAATCACCACAGGACTGCAGAACATCCTTCAAGAGTTATTCCATGTTTATAAAAATTGATACGCAAATTCTCCATGGAATCTATAAGGCTGAGTTGGAGTAAGACACTTCATATTTAAAGTAAGTGGGGAAAATGCTCCAATTTGTGTGTATTTTGGGGCTTGGTAGGTTGGTTTGGTTTTTCATTTTTTTTTTTCTCATTTATCTATCTCCTCTCTTGTGTTGTTAGTTTAGAACAAAATTTCCTTCCAAAATTGTAACCAATGCTAAACTGGCAAGTTTAGTTACAGAGAGAGAGGAAAATATGTTACTGCTAATTTCTCAAGCTTAGTGGACTGATACTTCTCAGTTTTGGATGACTGATCAAGTTTATGATGTGTCATTACTTTCTTTCACACTTTCTGACCCTCTATAAAATTGTACTTTGCCCTACATCCTGACATTACATCTCCTTAAATAGGCGAGGTATATTTCTGTGGCATTGTAGAAGGATAAATGAGAAAATTGTAATTTATTTTCTGGCCTTAAGAAAGGAGTATTCTAAGTTATGAGAAGTCTACCAGTTGCAGAAGAATTTTTGCAGGCACAAGAAAAATGAGTTCTTTGGTTTATATATATATATATATATATATATATATATATATATATATATTCTTATTTATTTAGGAAACATATATCAATATTCTGTGTACAAATTAAGAATAATTTACTTGTATTTCTGGAGTCGTTTTCTTTTGGTTTAGTATTACTTATTATATAGGTGTCAATCCTGCTGAGAAAATTGTGCAAACCTTTTAGGATAATGTCTTCTTAATAAAGACAGAGTGAAAATCATAATAGATTCAGGCTCATAGCTGGACGAATGGGACAGTAGGAGAGACAGATACAACTTTTTAGCTTTTCTCTGCTCTGACAATAACCTAATCCCTGATCTGTAAAGCCATAACAATTTATCTACATGTAATAATGATAATGTATTATTATTATTTATACAAGAGGTTATGAGTTAATCACTACAGCTCAAGACTTACAGCTATGAACCATAGCAACATGCTTAATTTTCAGACTCCAAAGTGTATTTTTGAATTGGCATGTGCCTCTTCTAATAACAGAAAGAAGTAAATGTTCACATGTGTGACAAACCTGTAGGTGTAATGCTACTGAAATTCCACATAGGGTGATAAAGAAGTGTTGGTGGCTGCCTTTACAGTGCTACTGAAGCATGCATAAAGTTGTTGTTTCTGGGAGTTGCCAAGCCCAGCAGCTCAACAGAGGTGAGGCAGTTGAAGCTCTAGGTCAGTAAGTCCAGCTGTGAGCCTTACTGAGCCCGTGTTCATATCTGTAACACACGTGCATGTATGTGTAATCCATATATGTATGTGTACATGGCCAATCACACAGATAACCACAAAGACAGAAGCCATTCCATTCACCCAAGCACAGATGGTATCAAGAGCCACATCCTATTCTCCTCTCTGTCTGATGAGGGTGAAAACCTAAAAGTACTGTAAATATGCATTTAGCATACATAGATTCAGTACAGGTCTCTTAGGTAGCTGATCAAGACAGGCTACCCAGTAAGCTTTGATTGGATCCCCACTCAGCATCTGAATTATTTTGTTGCTCTGTCCTGTGATTGTGCCTCTCTGCCTAGCTTATGTTCAGGTATTAGTGGCCACAGTGGTAGTAGAGAGCTGTGTGCTCTTACGAGTTGGACATAAACTGCCTTCCACATACATGATACCGAATATGAAATGCATAAACTGTAGTATAATGTATACTACTTCTGACTTTATTCTGTTAAAATACCAGTATTTTAATAATTCAGTTTCTAAGAAAGAAACAAGAAAACCCAAAGACATTAAAGAATGTTAGAATTTGTCCCATCAAAAGATTTTCCATGGTTAGAAGGTAACATAAAATTTTAATGAAATATATTGATAGTTCTGAGAGCCACTTAAAAGCTGAAAGGCTATTGCACTGAAGAAATATATCAGGAAAAAAATTAAACCTGTATTTGCAAAGCAAAAGGGTTTTTTTAATTCAAGAAACACTGGGATTATTTTCTAGAGTAATATTTTTCTTTTAAACATTGCAGAGATAATATGACTTACTTTTGAACAACTTCAGTAATATTTTCAAAATATTTCTATTTTTATCCATTTTGTTACAAATTGAAAACTGTGTCTCCATTGCATTAATTCAGCAGCTAAAATAGACTGTAGTAAATTCTGTCTCTATTTTGACATGACATTAAAATAACCCTTAAATTACAGAGGAACAAATTTAGTATATTTTAGATTTGTTTTCTGGATTTTATAGGCTTCAGAAAACACATCTGTCTTTTCCTTTTGCATCATGTCTTAGTCTTTGGACATCTACCTGTCATCGTGGAAGATATATGCCTTTATGTCTAGATCCTCAAAGATATATAAAATATCCACCCCTGTCCTGTACCTCACAAAAAGCAATCTTGAAAACATACAACAATGAGGTTGGGAAGATCAGGGAAATAATGAAAACAATCTGAGGGCATCACTGTAAGACTGTAGAATAACAGAAACCTTGCTTCATTTAGGTTAGAAAAGGCACTTAAGGTCATTTAGCCTAACTGTAAACCCAGCACTGCAAGTCCACCCCTAAACCATGTCCCTGAGTGCCACTCCTACATGTCCCTTAAATACCTTCAGAGATGGTGACTTAGCCGCTACCCTGGCTGTTCCAGTGCGTGACAGTGATGAAAGACAGCCTCCAACCATGACATCACTCACATATTCTCTCTTCACAATCAGCAAGTCAGTTGGGTGCCTTCCCTACTTAGCTCCCTCACCAGCTATGTCAGGAAGTTGCCAGTCCCTCACTTAAGGAGCCTCCTGGACGATTCCATCACCAGCAGACATCTGGTAAATGGAAATCCCCATCAGAACAAAGGCTAGTGCTCATGAGACTTCTCCCAGCTGCTTACTGAATATTTCTTCTGTCTCTTCATCCTGGTTGAGTGGTCTGTAGTAGTCATCCACTGTTACATGTGACGTGCAGGCCTTTATGCTGACTCTTATCTGTAAACACTCAATATTGTCATTGCCATTAAGCTCTAGAGAGTCAAAAATCTCCCTAACGTACAGGGTTACTCCCACTACCCTATTTGCCAATCCATTCTGAAGAGTTTATAGCCATCTGTTGCAGCACCCCAGTTGTGTGTTATTTCACCATATCTTCATGATGGTAATTACATCGTTTGCCAGCTGCAGACTCCTCCAGATTTTCATCCATTCTTTTGTGCATTGTTGTGAATGCACTTCAGGTGTTTTACTGATCCTGACACCTTTTTTGGGGGACAAGCCCTAATTCCTATGTGACTGTTCTCAACTGCTCCTATGGTTTCTAATACACCAACACTTGAGGTTTTGATGCTATGTCTATCTCCCCTACCTTCACTGAGATTTCTAGGCTGCTGTGTGTGTTAGTAAGGGGACATTTCAAATGTGTACTCAGCACACTGTGGCGCAAACCAAAGGGCCATAATAGCAGACCTCAAACAGTGATGTACCACTCCCAGGCTTATCTCTAATGAGACTGATTTTATCCCTTTCCCTTTCAAATCCACGTTAAAGCTCCTTCTATGAGCCCTGATAGCTCCTGCACAAAAATTCTTTGTCCCTTTGAGACGGGTGTACCCCATCTGTCACCAGCAAGCCTGACCCATGATCAAAAAGCTCCAAATCTTTCATGTGATACGAGTCATGGAGCCAGATACTGATCTGCTTGGTCTCTGAGCTTCCTCCGACATCATTCCCTGCAACTGACAGTTGAGAACACTGCTGTGCTCCTGACTCCTTAAACAGTTGTTCCAAGGCCCTGAATCCTCTCTTGATTGTCCTGTGACTCTTTATTGCAACTTCATCTCTGCCTACATGAGAAATCAATAATGGGTAATAACCAAGAAATCAATAATTATCAATAGTAATCCAAAGACTGTATAAGATTAAGAATTTTTTTTCTCATGTCTTGCAACTGGGCCACAGGGAAGTAGCAGACTTCTCTAAGAAGTGGGTCCAGTTTTTATGTTTCGTTATTTCAAAGGACCTTTTTGTAGTTTCCAGGCTTCCTAAGTGAATGGAATAGGATTTCTCCACTCCTTGTAATGCCTTCTGCCACTTTAATATCCCTTTACTTCTCATATTCATTGCTTTAGCTTTCCTCTGTGCTTTGGAGTAATTTCCCTTTGATTCATTTACTCCATCTGCTTGTTTCTTCTATCACATTATCTCGTGATAAAAAATGGACCTGTAGTCTGCTTCTTTTCAACTGAAAATGAGTGCTTCAATTGATTTTATAATGTGCTCTATACAACCTGAAACAAATAGAACAGATAAGTAAAAGCATAGAGCTCTACATTAAGTACATTGTGTATATTTTAAGAGCTTTCAAACCCTCTATTGTTGAGCAGTTTATTCTGAATTGTGACCAAAAGAAAAAAAGTATGGAAAAAGAGCATCTACTTCAATGAAAGCTATTTCTATTCATTAAGAAAGTCTATGATAGTTTCTTCTTCAGTGCCAGGATAATCCTGACAGTGTTGTTAAGAAATCGTACACTCTTCTCCATTTATTTCCATGACCTTAATTGATCAATTTAAGAAAGAAATGGCCTTTTGTGATAACAGCAAGATAAAAGCCAGTAATTGACTGAAATGCATGGGTCCAGCTATCTAAAACCACTTTCAACTAATGGAAACCTGCATAGAAGGTCTGCAAGTTTCAGCCAATAACAAAAAAGGTCACATGACTTTTTTAAAATTATTTTTTTAAGGCGGCGTGAAGACAAAATGTCTTTTTATCAATTGAGAGCACTACAACTTAGAAAAAATGGAGAAAAGAAACAACAGCACTAAAAATAATCATAGAATTGCAGAATCACAGAATCATTTCATATTGAAAAGACATCTGAGGCCATCGAGTCCAACCTTTGACAAAACAGCACCACGGCAACTAGACCACAACCCTAAGTGCCACATCCAGTCCTTTCTTAAACTGCTCCAGGGATGGTGAGTCTACCACCTCTCTGGGCAGCCCATTTCAATGCTTAACAAACCTTTTCTTTGAAGAAATTCTAACTGATGTCCTGAGCCCACCCTGGCATAGCTTGGCAGCCATTTCCTCTTTTTCCTTTGATGTCTTTAAGCAGAATTCTCGGTGTCTTTGAGGTCTGATTCTTTAAGCAGAATACTCTGTCCTGGTCCCTGACTTCAACCTCTGTTGCAGATGGAACCTGATGGTTTTGTTTCCACCTTTAACCTGTCTTTTGAATGTAAAAAGATGCTGTCTAGTATGTTAAGCACATGTTACTCAAAGTTTATGGAAAATTTTGGTATTTTATGTCCTGTTTGTCAATTGGCTGAGAAGATGTGGCACCTACTTGGGCACTCAGCTTGGGATTCTGTGCATCCTGAACAAAACGTTGCTTTAAACTGAGTAGGGGGCACCTCCCCAAACAATCACCAGAGACCCCCAAAAGGGCCCACACGGGTGCAGTGATACCTATTACATAAGCTTGTGCAAGCTAAACAGTTGTGCAATAGGTAGGTGGTAGCTGTGTATTACATAGGTGGATTTGTGTAGATTTCAATGTGTAAATTCTGTCACCTTTTACTCCTTGGTGTTCTTGATTTGTTGAAAACTTCCACATTGCATTCTGCACAGAATAAACAGTGTGTCCTTTCTAAACCTGGCTTTTTGTATTTAGAGAGTTCCCAAAACGGGCAACACTGTCACGGGTTGCCTGAGAGAAGAGTCTGACCCCCATTCTACAACAAGCTCATTTCAGGTCTCTGTAGAGAGTGATAAGGTCTTTTCCAGCTTGTGTTTCATGTATATTTCAACCCATGGTGCATAATTATTTATAATGATACAATTATAAAACAGATATTATTTTTAAAGTTTTCTCTGGTATTACTATGCTGTCAGCACAAGGCTATTCGATGTTCATGCGTTCAGGAAAGTTCTTCAGATTTTTCAAGTGAGAATGCAGATTCAGTGGTATGCAACCAACATTTTGATAGCTTTAATGCAATTGGTAAACCAAGTTCCTGAGGATAAATATGTCTTCTGAATGATAAAAGGAATTTTATTTGCAAACATTTCTAATAGTACTATTTAAGTAAGTGGGCTTGTATAGCTAAATCAAAGGAATTATCTATGTCAGTCCAACTTTTTTTTTTTCCCCTCAGTCCTAGCAAAAAGACAACTTGACTTAAATAAATGATCTTTTTTCTTTTGCAGATGCCTCTCTCATCTGGGTTTTGGCAGACTGGTGGAAAGAACAGAACAGAATAGAATACGTC
This sequence comes from Entomyzon cyanotis, assembly GCA_024500445.1. NCBI lineage: Eukaryota > Metazoa > Chordata > Aves > Passeriformes > Meliphagidae > Entomyzon > Entomyzon cyanotis. Next base: position 1,558,743 of record JAKEPQ010000765.1, on the reverse strand, counting down.
ATCCCAGGAATTTACTAGTGCCTTACTTGTATTACCCCCTTTTTTGTTTGACGTTCTGTCTGCACTCCCCATTAAGAGCCACTTAATTTCATCTCTGCAGATATAAGGCTACAAACATTGCAATAATATCTAATCTAATCAGAGTGTTCAGCAAAGAAACAGAGCTCTCGTGATGTGATTATTTCTCTAATGAAAATGAAACTTAGTCTAGAGTTCTACACATTTTTTTAAATAAAAATACCACTAGAATGCAACAGGTGTGGTCCAAAATAAGGTAGTTCCAGACAGCCACGCTGAGTGTTATGAAGGTAGTGACATTCATTTCATACAGAGTATTCAGAAAGTAATGCCATGACCCTCAACTCAAACTGTCCACACATCTATGTTTCTTCTCAGCTTCCTAGTTGAGCTGTGGTACTATGGGCACAGGGAGTGAAAAGTGGAAAAGGATTCTGATCATATTAAACTGCTACAGCTAAAAATAAATGCAGTGTTTAAAAAGTGTATCAATGAGAGCATTTAAAGTAATTATATATAATGGAGACATCAGCTTTTTTATTTGTTTGGGAAATCAAAATGTTGAGGATGATGCGGAGGCTGAAGAAAGCATGACTTCAGTAATATTTTCTTCATGATTGTGACTAATCCTGAAGTGTTTCACTGAAGTAATCCAGCAGCTGTGTTTCAGCTGTTTGCCTTCAGGTATATATGCTGCTTTTAGCAGATACATTGGGGAGTAAAAGAAACAGGCTGACAAATGCATTCTGAGACTTGTCTGTACTAATCAGCTGATGGTCAAATAAGAATTCATGCTTCTCTAAAATGCTTGAAATTTTTATCTCATGGATTTTAAACATTTTATGAAAATAATTTTTAAATGCAATGAAGCGCAATGTGGATTAAGTCAATCCAGGGTATAATTTTTTCTATGTGATCATCCCTATAAAAGGAGAAAAAAAGAAGCCTTTAAGTATTCTGAATATGAATTGCTTTAGAATTCAGCTTGTGTTTGGTAAGAGCAAGCCCAAATCTATGTTGTATGAATCTAATTCTTCATTTTATTTATTAACCACACTACAGTAATTTTAGAGAAAATACTAATCTCACAAAAATCTTTTTTTCTCAATATATAGGCAGACAAAGCAATATATATATACAGACACACATATAATATACTACATATATATATACACATATATATGCATATAGAGTGTGTATATATATATATAACATATGTATATGTAATTTATATATGTAATTTACAATGAAACACACCAAAAAATCCTTTTCCCTTTGTTTTGAAGATACAGATGACAATTTTTTTTTCAACATTTGGATTATGGGTCTTCATTGGTCCTCAATACTTCAGCCAGCTTTTAAAACATGTAGTGAAGGTGTCCCTTTTCATTATGTAATTAATATATATTCTGTTCAATGATAAACACAAATAAAGTATTCTAAAATATACTCTATAAAGAATGAGCTATTAGAAATTAATTCATCCTGATATCAATATTATTTTCCATGGGGATTATGAAATATCAAATTTTGCACACACACATATTACGTACATTTGACTGTATTTCTTTGGCAGTCTTTATTTTCCACTCTTTCATTTAATTTATGAATCAAAAATGTGAGGTGAAGGAAGGGGTTTATTTTTGGTTAGTACTTTACTTGATGCCATGAAAATCAATATTTCTTTGTCACTGACTCCGTTCAAATATATCTAATAATAGACAAGTTCACCATCCATAGGCCTAGCATGAGGTCAAAAATTACTCAAGCATGTCCAAATGTATCTGGCCAGTTATGTATTACTGTATAAAAATATAGGTCTAAAAATGAGCTCAATTACATAGATATACCAAAAGTTTTTAATGGGAAAAATCTGTATCAGGCTAAGATACTCCAAAGTTCCTGTTACGGTGTGAAATTAGTTGGTCTTTACATCCAGTATCATGCAATTGCAACTCAAATTGAAGGTCTCAATGCTTAAGAGAAGTATTGTTCTAAGTGCATATGTGAATTGGCTTCACATGCTTTCATGCTCAGTTCAGGCTCTCCAGATCTATTAAAAAATGAAAATATCTTCTGACATTCACAGGGGATTAGAAAGCTGCTTCATATTTTATATATTTTTAGTAGCTATCACAGGTGCTTCCTAACAATCTCTAACAGTCTCTTACAGTTTAGATCTAATCATAAACATATTTTGATAATTTAATTTCAAAATGTGGTGCATTTTTGGATGTGTATCTGCCTTACTCAAGAAACAAGGGACTCTGTTCTCTTCAGAGCTTTCTTCACAGTTTCATTACACAAATCATGGATGGGGATGTCTTTGCTCCTTCTAACTTACATGTGAAGAATGCAACAGAGCTGAACCAGGAAATAGATGCATTGGTTATAAACAGATTTTTTTACCATTAATGATGCCACAAAAATAACATGTATATACTGCTTTGCACAATTAGGAGGACAAACTTAAACTGGGAAAACCATTACACACAAAACCTTCTGTGTCTTTTTCTGCTTTGTTGTTGTTGTTGTTATTTGTATTGCCTTCCCACATATATCAGCAACACCTGCACAGGTTTTCTGGAAAATCTACTTTTTGTTGTTGTCATGACCTCAGAGACTTTATCAATCTGTTAAAAGCAGTAATAATCAATTCTGTGACAGTCTTAAAGCAAATTAGGACTAATCAGTCCTGGAAATAAATTATAACATTCAATTTTTTTATTCTCCCTCTTCTAAACAAGAAAGATAAAACAGACTGGTTAGGACATATGGATGCAGGAAAAAAAATACATGTCAGTTTATTCTAGTGGTTCTAAGCAATGTTTGTATTTTCCAGTACAAACATGGAGACATCTGTGACAACATTATCAAAATGTTTTGAATTGCCAAACCTACTGCTTTTTACTTCTAATGTAATCTCATGACTTTCTTAGGCCCACATATCCATCTTCCAGTTCAGAGAGGGGATTTTTATTTATTTTGTCTTTTTTTCCAATTATGATAAGTGAAATGGAAATAAATAATACAGTGGAATGCAAGTTTTACACAAAGTCTCATTATCTGTTCATTTAATATCATGTATAAGAGTGACCATAAAGCTTGTAGAATAATTTCATTCTCATATAAATCAGTGGATATCTGTGCAAAAGTTGTAATTGCAGCTGCTGTTGTTGGAACGGCATATCCTGAAGTGTAAGGTAATGCTATTGCAAATAGAATAGATTTGCATATAATATATACATAACGAATGACAAGAGCAAAATACTGGAATGATTTGAGATTCAGATCAGTACATTAACTCGTTCATCAAATAAAATCAGTTGCACACAAAGAAATCTCCAGCACTTTGTATGACATTGTAATTTCATGCTTCTATAATAATGCCTTGTTAGAAGGAACCTGTTTAAACCTGGGTTATTAATAAAGAGCAGTAGCAATCACCCCTGGGTTTTGGCATATGTTTTGTAATACTTTTGCCTGAGGAATTTGTATTATGCTTGAATGTTCTATATTAATACAAACCATAAATAAAACTGGAAAGTATTTCAGCGCTAGAAGAAATAAAATGTTCAAAGAGAGGAAATTATGTTTGTCACTTCTTGTTTCCCTATATATTGGATGTAGTTTAATAAAACTTAAATGTTAGGAGAATATGCTCTCTCTCACTGTTACAGATCGGTTGTTTTAAATTATTTTACATATTTTATTTTAAAAAATGGACTAGCTATGTAAAGTGTGCTAAAACAAAATAAATCATTTGGTGTTGTTTCCCTGATTCCACACAATGTTCACAGGTACTTGAAAATCAGGTATACATTACAATGGAAATCGTAAGATATCGCTTTGTCTAGAAATGGGTGCAAAGATTGCTCTCATTTTTAAAGAGGGAAGAAAAGAGGATCCTGTGAATTACTGACCTGTCAGCCTTGCCTCTGTGCCTGGGAAGTTCATGGAACAGATCTTCCAAGAAATTGTGCTGAGGCACATCAAAAGCAGAGAGGTGATTCAAGACACGAACATGGCTTCACCAGGGGTAAGTTCTGCTTCACCAACCTGGTGGCCTTCTATGATGGCCTTCTACGACTATATCAGTGGAAGAGGAAAGGGCTATTCATGTCATCAATCAATTTGACATGGTTCCCCATTATATCCTTATCTTCAAATTGGATAGACATGGATTTGATGGGTAGACTGCTCAGTGGATAAAAAATTGGTTGGATGGTTACATCCAGGGGGTAGTGATCAACAGCTCAGTGTCCAGATGAAGACCACTAATAACTGGTGTTTCTCATGGGTGTATTTTGGGACTTCATTAATGCCATAAATAGTATGATCAACTGCAACCTCAGCAAATTTGCAGGGGACATCAAGCTGAGCAGTGACGTTCACATACCTGAAGGATGCAATGCCATCCAAAGGGACCTGGACAAGATCAAGAATTGGATCCATGTTAATCTGGTGAGGTTCAAAAAGGCCAGGTGACAGAGATTGAAGCAACTGCTGGTTCTAGTACAGGCTGTGTGGTGAAGCGATTGAAAGCAAACCTGCGGAGAAGAACGTGATGGTATTGGAGAATGACGAGCTCAGCACGAACTGGAAATACTCACTCCCACCTCAAAAAGCCATCTGTGTTCTGGACTGCATCAAAAGCAGCATGTCCAGCAGGTTGAGGGAGAGGATTATGCTCCTCTATTCTATTCTAGTGAATCTGAAGTATTGTATGAAGTTCTAGAGTCCTCAGTACAGAAATGATATGAGCCTGTTGGAGCAGGTCTAGAGGAGGGCCACAAATATGATCAGAGGTGTGGAACAATTATCCTGTCAAGAAAGGCTGAGAGAGTTGGGGTTGCTCAGTCTGGAGAACAGAATTACTGAGGAGAATTCATTGCAGCTTTTAAATATTTAAAGAGGACTCAAAAGAAAGATCACAGAATCAGGGAATCATCCAGTTTGGAAAAGACCTCTAAGATCATTGAGTCCATCCAAACTTTAACTGATCACCACCTTTTTAACTAGACCATAGCACTAAGTGCCACATCCAGTCATTTGCTGAACACATCTGGGAATAGTGACTCCATCACCTCCCTGGGCAGTCCATTCCATTATTCAAAAACCTACTCTGTGAAGATATTCCTCATGTTGTCCAACCTGAACCTCCCCTGGAGCAGCCTGGGGCTGTGTCTTCTTATCCTGTTGTTAGTGGTCTGGGAGAAGAGCCCAACCCCACCTGGCTGCAACCTCTTCTCAGGAAGTCATAGGGAGTAATAAACCGATTCTTTCTGGAAGAAAAACTGAAAATTCACTATTAAGATCATCGAAGTAAAGACTTCATTGTTAGATTGAACATTCCTTTATTCAGCTCTTGGCCAGTGCTGGGGACATATTGGGAATTTATTAGCCATAAACATGCCCAACAAAACAAAGACGTCCAGTAGTTTATATACATTGCAACATTCACGATTTCCATAACCCTCTCCCCAGTCCAGCCACATTTCATCATATCATAAATGCTTTCTTCGGTTTCATCTTGCTGCTCTTTCCTGGAGTAACACTGCAGTTTAGGGTCCTATTCTTGACATCATTTCGGGGGTGACAGTCAGTGCTTCCTGTCCTCCAGGTGAACTTCCATTTTGGCAGCTCGTAGTGCATGCTTGGTCCAATCCTGCTGAGTCACAGTGTTTTTATCTAATGGCTTTAATTACTATTATGACATTCCATCTATGATTAAAGGATAACTCCAAGCTTATCTAGCTAAACAACATTTTATTGAATTTGCTGTTCTAGCTAAACAATAACCATTGAGTTAGTTTTCTGGGGTATATAGGTCTATGGAGCAAATCCCTACAGGTGCAGTGAGGATACTCCTTAATTTTCTCTCCAGATAATTTATCTTGTTCTTCTGAAGCAAAACTAAGCACAGATTTAAACCAAAAGCAGCTGAAATAACAAAACATAAATTTTCTAGCTAACTATGGCACAGCTCCTTGCGAAATTTAGAGGGCCACCAGACTCCTGGCTAAATATGATACAACTCCTTTTCAGCATAGTAATAGCATGTGTACCTCTTTCATGACAACAGGTCAGAAAACTGAAGGCAAAGAGGTCAGGGCAACAGGGAAACTGTGGAAGGTGAATTTAAATTTTTTGGGTATACTTGTAGCAAAAGTTGCAGTGATCCCAAATGTCCTATGATTTACTCAGGTGAAAATGTGAGAGTACCTTCTGAGAAATTATAGAAATTATTGAACCTTAAAACATGCAATTGTAGATGAAGAGAAGTGATGCGTGTTCATCATCATGGTGAACACAGGTGGGGACAAATTTTGAGGAGTCCCTTGGATTGCCAGTGCCTACTGACTTTCAATTACATCATTCTTAACATATCAATTCATGTTATCAATTCAACTGAACAGGACATCCTTCATTCTATTTCTAAATCAGTGTGTGTGTGTATTTCTGAATGGTTCATGTAGAATAATTAGTGAAAATAGCACACCATAGTATTGGCAATATGATAGATCAGGTTTCTTTTGCTTTATATCACAGGAACAGGGAAGAACAAATATGCCTGTATTTTCAAGTGACACAGGTTGGATTGTGCACCTGAAATACTGAGGTGCAATATAGGCAATTGTTTCTTTTTTACCCCCAAAATATTAATTTTCACATTACTCTGCAAAAACTGCAAGACATTGTCAGATGTCCACAAATTTAACTTCATAAATTAGTTTTAATTTTAACAAACACTTTGATGGAAAATTGTTGGAGTCATGACTTCATGACTGGTAGATTTTTCCTTTCGTATTTACAGAAAACTGCTATTTCAGTCCAAATTTAATTAAATTAAGTGCACATATATCAAAATAAATAAAAACACAAAAAAATCAATCCTTCTTGATCAATTAAAAAAAAATTACTTCAAGCTAAAATATCTACTTTAGGGTTATTCCTACTGTTTATTATTAAAAACTCAACTTCTTAATTTCGGAAGCTAGGAAACTGAAACCTTGAAAGTCTTTACATTACTATCTTTTGAAAAATTTAAATTACAGAACCATAACAATTTTAATACCCTATTGTCCAGAATTACAGCTTTTCTCCTTTTCTATCCACAGCCTTAATAGATGCCATCCAGATATGCATTCCTTACCTTTTCCAAGTTTTCCCTTAGCTGCAGCACTTGCCATCATTTAGCCTGTTGCAGGAGCTGGGCTCGGCCTTCAGCCCACTCGGCTCCAGCTCCGTCCCTCCGGACTAGCACCAGTCGGCCCCCGGGGGCACCGCCTGATTCCCCGTATGGGGAGAGGACGAGTAGGCCGCCCTGTGGCAGAGGGTCAGGCCCAGTGGCGGGGAGTCGAGTCAGCTTCCAGTCCCCGAGAGGCAAAGAACCACAGAGGGCGAGAGTTCCAAGGTGCTTTATTGACTGGATAGCAGGAAAGCAGGCACCCTGAAAGCTCTCAGGCTGTCCATGGATGTGAGGTCTGACTCTCAGAACCCACAAGGCACAAACGGCCCAGAGCAACGGTAACCGGGGGTTATAAAGCAGGGGGTATGGGGTTTCCAGGGGTGGGTCAGCAGGGGCGGGGCCAACCGGCTCGGGTACAGAGTTGACAAACAGGCAGGGTAGCAAATGATACAAAACCAGGGGAGGGATACAATCCAACCAATGACGGAGCAAGGGAAACAGAACATTCTAGATAGGGGTGGCAGCTGGGGCGGTAACAGGGGCGGGGTAACCAAACTTCTAACCAATAAACAAAGAGAGACCTTTCAGGGGGTGGGGTGCAGGAGGTTACACTTTGTCCTCGGAGTCCTCGGGCGAAGCAGCGTCCCCTCCGGGGAGCTGCGCCATGTTGATAACTGGGGCCCTGGGCTCCGGGCCGGCCGGTTCGGACCGGTGAACCTCCACACCAGCCCTCTCTTATTGACGTGTAGATTAGAATTCCAGCAGCCAAATCAAGTCTGAAGTACATTTGTGCAAATTTTCCTGTTCAAATTACATCACACCTCAGCCATTTTGTGTTCGTATTAACCAGCATTTCTATCATAAACAGCAGTAGATGGAGAGATATACTACAGATGATGGATGAAATATGCTAATATTGAACTTTTAAATTACTTTTTAATTGTTAGGTTTTTTTTAATTAGTAGATAGATGACAATAAAAATGTAGCCCCATGACTTTTTTTATCTGTATTTTTTATCTGTATTTTTTGTTTTTATCTGTATATTTTATTTTTTATCTGTATTTTATCAGATTTTTGCATATCATTATTTGTTGTAGATGTTAAAAAGAAAAGGTCGGGGCGGGGGGGGAGGAACGGATCCTTTTCCCCTCCGCCTTGTCCAGGTCAGTCCACGGATAGAGCTTCTTCAGCTCTCAGGGGTGAAGGTGGCCCCAAAGCAGCTGCAACCGGCGACCCCTGTAGCTCTCCTCCCAAGAGCAGGCTAGCTCTGTCCAATCCCAGGGCACCCTTTTGCCTCCGGGCGTGAAAAGTGGAAAGCCTCTATCTGAGGAGGCGACAAGTCGTCGGTGGCCACTGAGATAGACGAGCTTCCAGAGAGCCGAGATGTTCCTAAAGGCACTTTATTCAGGGAGCAGCAAGCGGGAAGCCTAAGGAACTCTCGGGGGTGCTGTCTGTGCCGTCGCCTGGGGCAAAGCCCGAAGGTCCGGTTGACCACAGAACAGCGGGTCTAAGGACAGAGAAAGCCCAGGTCCAAAGACACGAGGTACAAGGGGAACAAAGGTTTTAAACTGGGGCACGGGGTCTCCGGGGGCGGAACAGCAGGGGCGGAGCCAACGGGGCTCCGGTACAATGTGAAGGGCAGCAGGGGGAGCAAATGAGCAATAACTAGGGCGGGGAGCACAGAGAACCAATAACAGCGGGGCAGCAACAGAAAGTTCTAGGGGAAGGCAGCAACAGGGGAGGGCATAGGGCGGGGTACAGCAAACTTTAAACCAACCAACTAACACAAAACTTTCAAGGGAGGAGAGAGGGCGGTTCAGACCCCGGTCTCCTGTGAGTCCCATGAGATTGCGTCGTCTGCCGTCTCCTCCAGTCCGACCTCGATGGCATTGGCCACTGGGGCCTGGGACTCGGGGTCTGGCGGTTTGGCTTGCCGAACCCCCACAGTTATTAGTAATAGAAATTTTGTAAAGCAAATTAAACGGTCCCATTAAAAGATGGCAACTTATCAAATACACAATGTATACTACACTTAAAAGGTTAAGAATGATTAAAATAATTCAAGCAAATGCCTGATGCCTTGGTAGATTCTTTACTATTTAGCCATCTGTCTGTTGTAGACACCTCTTCAAAGACTGACATCTTGTTAAAGTAGAACATCTTTCAATGTTTTATGTATCCTAGCTATAAATATTTGCAAATAGTTGTACATTGAAATAAAGTAGAAGGCAACATGGTGGTTATTATTCTTCTATTAATAAGCAGTGATACTAGAAAAGTATCACTATGAGATCCTGTGAAAGTTAAAGAAATTATTTCATTATTTCATATTATTTCATAATACTATGAAAGTTAAAGAAAACTATCATCTTAAGTATTCCTACTTTTTTAAAAATAAATTGAATTCTCAAGCATTTGAATTTTTAATCAATTGAATTTTTTTGCTAGCTTTAAAATAAAATTTGAGGAATGCTCAATGTCTTTGAAGTTTTTCTCAGTAGTACTTTAAAATTTTTAATTAACAGTATTTTTCATTGGAAAAGGAGGAAAACTAGCAGTAAATTGATGTATCACTTTTTTTTTTAACATGTCATTGTGTCCTGTTCAAACACTGATTTTGAAGTTGTGGAATACTATCTGTCTACATAGTTAGACAGGCTAGACATATGAAGAGGATGTATGTCTCTGTTGTCATTCTGAGGAACTCTGTTTCTTCTCAGATTTCCAGTTCTTACTGTGTGCTCAACTGCATTCAGTACTTCAATTCATTTACTCCTTTAAAATTTGTGCATCGCCTACAATATGTTATGTCTATCTCTGTGAGTTGTGACTGGGCATTTTGTGCTGATCTGTTTTATCCATTATTGAGGTTAAAGAACCATCTTTTCACAGGAGTAACAAGACAACATTTGTTGCAGTCGCCCTAGCACATTTAAACCTCCCTGACCAATGGGCGGACAGCAGCCCAGAGATAGGGTCCTGGGAGTGAAGGAAGTTATCTTACCCCCAGAGACATGAGCTCATTAGAGCTGAAGTTGATTGGTTCTACCTCTCCCCTCCTCTGTTCCATCTATGGTGATGTTCTGGAATTTTCCCCTTTGTCTGTACCCTTGTTGATCCCTGATTTGTTGTTTGAAAAAGTTGTCCCTCCTTCCCCTATACCTGATTGTGTAAAACCAATGTCACTTCCCAATTCCGCTGCCCTCATTGGTTTCCTCGTGTTTCCCCTCCCCTCTGCCTGCTCCCTTAAAACCCGGCTCCCAGAGAGAGTCGGGGCCATTTTGGTTACTGTTTCTAACCCCGCTCCGTCCCCTTACTCTTACCCTCCATTACCTAATAAATCTTCTGGAACACTAACCAAGTGGACTGCATTTCTTGCTACAACGCGAACTGGCCTTTGAGCGCTCTGCTCTCCTCAGGAGCTCCGCCGGTCCTGCGCTGCCCACTGGGCAGTGGCCCCTCGCCTCTCGAGACTCAGCCTCCCGGGGGTCTGAGCATCCCCCCGGGCAGTCGCTCTTCAAACACTGATCTACTCATATTAAAGCTTTGTTCTTAAATATAAGAAACAAAATGCATGAGTCACAATCCCTATTCTGACTTCCTTGTCTAGTCAATTTCAAAGTACTTGATAAAAAAAAAAAGCTCTTTAATAATATCAAATACTGTTGATATTTCATTATAAAGTTCTTACACTGTACTTCATTTTACAGAATAAAAAAACCCAAAACTATCAAACTTAATCCAACCTTAACATTATATTTATTTTTAATTTTCTGAAACTAATTAATTTTAAATGTTGTTAATTTTGCCGCCAAAGTTAAACAAAAAAAATAGTCATTTTATCTCAGCATTCTATTCCAGAATAAGAGGATGAGATAATCTTAAACAAATGAATATAATCTCTTAATCTACTATCTTTACACATGGCATCATCATTTACAACCCATGACAACTGAATTGCAAGTGAGGCTAATACAACTTAATCTCTGCAGGAAACACAAGACTCTCATTTGTAGTTTTTAAGTACAACATTTTCATATCAGTGATCACACAGATGAAGTTGTAGTCTTCATGAAATAAGGATAATTTGCCAATAGTGTCAGTAAATACCAGTTGATTATTAGTATTGCTGCAAGACATCAAAACTAAAACTTTACAGGAAAACATAAAAATTTCAACGGTACTGAAATTTCTGGGAAAGACTTACACTCAATTTGGTATTGTCTAACGCATTCAGAATATTTTCTTAGGAATGGTTAAAATCAAATTTTGCATTTTTTAGATAAAGAATCTTCATTTTTAACTTTATATCGACTTCAGACTGTTCATTGTCTTTTTTTTTTTTGGTAACTCCAGTTTATATCAACATATATGTTTTCACCTGAGTATCATTGAGGATTTCCACATGCCAAGTTCACATTTTTTCACTGAGTTTATATGTTTCTGTATGGTTGTTATTTCAATATTATTTATTTCCCTGGTTTTACGTAAAGACTTTTCAGAGGACTATGGGTAATCCTGACTCATAACAGGAAATCAGAGCAAACAAAACCAAAAGCCTTTATAGTTTAATAAAATTGTTTTCATACTTAGTTTTGTTACAGATTAGCAGCCTGATAATTTTTTTAGGGGAAACTTTAATAAGAAAGTAACAGAAGAATGCATACAGTTGAAATCAATATAAAGATCCATCAAATCAAAATACTCAAGTCTTTGCTAGCAGGCACCCGTCATTTTCTTTCAAAAATTTCAGCACAGTTACAGTACAGAACAGATATACTGCCTGCACTGTTTTGGTGTGGGATAGAGTTAATTTTTTTCACAATGGCTAGGATAGGGCTATGGTTTGGATTTGTGCTGGAAACCGTATTGATAACACAGGGTGGTTTTTGTTGTTGGTGAGAGGGCTTGCACTGAGTTAAGGAGTTTCCTGCTTCTCAGCCCACCAGTGAGCAGGCTGAGGGTACACAGGGAGTTGGGAGGGGACAGACCCAGGACAGCTGACCGTAAGACATGCTCTGCGTATAAAGCTGGGGGAAGAAGGAAGAAAAAGGATGTTTGGGGGGACAGCATTTGTCTTCCCAAGTCACACATGAGGGAAGCCTGCTCTTCTGGAAATACCTGAACACCTACCTGCCCATGGGAAGCAGTGAATTAATCCCTTGTTTTGCTTTGCTTGTGTGTGGTGCTTTTGCCTTACCTATTAAACTGTCTGTATCTCAACCCATGGGTTCTCTCAGTTTTACTCTTTTGATTCTCTCTCCCATCACACTGGGGTAAAGTCCATGGCTGTGCGGGGTTTAGTTGCTGTCTGGGGTTAAACCATGACAACTGCAGATATATAAAGAAATGCTGCTTTAACTAAATAAGTGAGTAAACTACATACGTATGGATTAATTTAATTCTACTAGGAGTACTGGTAATTAAATGAAGGCAATTCACTCACATCCTCTACCAAATTCAGTCCTTTTCCTTTATTTTTCAATTGCTGCTATTCCTCTGGTGTTGTTGGTTGTTTGATATGCATGAAACACTGGTACATAATTGACCAGATACAGAGACTTTGATAGTGTGAGCAATTACAACCTGTGACACTTCTCTCACCAGCAGACATGTATAAGACCCTCTGAATAATGGATTCCCTAACTATAAACCAGAAGAAACAGAATCTGATACTCACTATGCCCAAAGAAGTGTCTCTTTCTACTAAGTATGTTACTGTCTAACCTGGCCTGCATGGCCTATTTTTTACTTCAGAAAGGAGGACAGTGGTGGCAATCCTTTTTTTTCTAATTATTATGATAACTGTCAACAACCTATAATCTTCCAGGAATAGCTGATTGTTCACAAACACTTAGCTATTCAGTCTGAACTAGAAGGATAGATAGAAAACTTACTTGCAGTTTTCTTTCTGGAGACAGACAAAGGATGAGTACAGCTGCAATATGAGTTTGAGACAAATCTGTGGTATTCCTGAAGGATCTTGTGGTTGGAAAATGCAAAAGGCTGTTGAAGTTCTCAGCAGTTGCTGGAATATAGAAAATTCAGGACAGACCTCCAAGAATTGTGGAGAAATGGACATACTGAAGGAATTCCAGTGAAGACAAACAGACATGTTTATGTATCTCTCCTACTATGAAAAGCTTAGAGGTATGAGATTATTCAGCCTGGAGTAGAGAAGGGTCAGAGAGATTTTTATCAATATATAAATACATGAAGGGAGGTTGCAAAGAGGAGAGGAAGCCAGGCTGTTTTCAGTGGTGCCCAGAGGCAATGGGTGGAACCCGAAGGGCAGGAGATTCCCACTGAATGTCAGGAAACATTTTTTCACTGTGACCATGACTTGAACACTGACACGTTGCCCAGAGTGGTGTTGGAATCTTCTTCCTGGGAGATTTTTAAAAATCCATGTGGATAAAAAAGCCCATTCTGAGCAACTACCTGGAGGTGTCTGTGCATTAACAGGCGAGGTGCACTGTTTGACCTCCAGAGGTCCCTTCCAACTTCAACCATTCTGTCATTCTGTGAATCCTGCTCACTAAGTTTTTCTATTTTAACAGTGGCCTATTGAAAAATTTTAATGAGGAAATTGTTACATACAATTTTTTGTTTAACTGTGCTTTTACTTTGTGTACCACCACCTCTTTTGTGAAAGAGTGATGTGACAGGATGTACTCTTAATGAATCTATTTTGCTGCTGACTGTTTTCTTCTCATCTTTCTGTGACTGACAGGCAGTACACCTAAACTTTTTTGGATCAGAATACTTTATAAACTAGAAATAGCTTTACCAGCTTTCTTCCACTGTACAGAATTACCATTGAGAATTCTACAGCAGTAAGAAATCTGCTTATATTATAAGAATCTAAAAATGTAGGTGCTCTTGTTTGCTTCTGATGGGCAGAATGAAATAGTCATGATCATGATTACCTGCTGAAAGGATTTTTCTTCCCCAGTTCTGATTGATATCTCTATATTCTGTTTTTCAACTTAGCTGTTAATTTTCCTTATTCTCTACTATTACCATCAACACTTCATGATGCTAATCACTTAAGGCTTTAATGAACTTATGAGACATTTACCAGTTGTTTGATGACATAATGTAAACAACAATGTAAAAAAGTAAAAGCTGGCTTTCAATGTTTGTAATTCATAACCTAAAGGCAAAACTAAAAACATCCTGGCTGCTCTGCCAGCTCATTAACTGTGTAAATCACTACAAAATGGAAAGGAATGTAGGTCCTTCAATGTCCACAACCAATATCAAGAATATGAGTTGGGGGCCTTTTAGAGTTTCTGCCTATATTGTTTATCTTCCTCCACCAAAATCTTATATCTGTACATCACCTTGAAAAGCTTCTTAAAGCTTAGTACATAAGTAAAATGTTTTTCTTAATTAAATGCAGAAAGGACTTTGAAACAGATGTAGTTTATAGGTACTGTAGTTTCTACCAGTTTCCACATGAATAATTGGATGCAGTAATTTTTTCTCTTTCTAAGATATTCTACAAAAGCATATTTACCTATCTAAGATACAGAGGAGGACGAAAGATTCACATTATGACCATTGTTGGACTCTTAGACAGAGATTCTGGCAAAATACAACACTGTATACCAATAAACAAGGCAGTATGCAATATATAGGGTAGAGATCTGTGAATAAGCAGGTGTACACCATTTTACATAAAAACAAATCTATATGCTTAGTAAAATTAAAGAATAACATAAGTAGATTATGTACTCAAATCTCAAGTGACAGATTTATAGAAAAAAGCCAGTTTCTAAAATCAAGTAAGTCAGCTGCTGAACTGCCTTTAAAATAGTTTGAGATGGTACAGGAACCCTGATACAGATAATTTTCAAGTGCCCCAATATTGAAAGATTTTGGATTAATTCTGTATTTTTTGAGATCACAGCTCAGATATGTGGAATTAGAAAATGGAACTCTGATACGATCATTTGGAGTAACTTCTTTTACAAAGAAAGCACCTATAAATACCTTGGGAAGGATCATTTAGTCTGTCTTGGTATACTGTCAGAATGAAATATTTTTATTTTTCCCCTGAAGGTTGTCTAATTAGTACAGAATCCTGGACAGAAAGGTAATATGTACATTCAAAATAATTTTAAAATGTACCCAGTTAAAAATACCTTAGGGATAGATAAAATGTTCATAGATGTGCTTCTGTGTCTTTTCGCAGAGCAGAGCAGAAGCACCACCTTGTAAGACATCAAGCTGGCAGAACTGCTCAGCTTTGCTTTGTGAGTCTCCCAACCTTAAAGGCCACATACATGATCTGCAAGAAAAAAGAAGCATGTCTATATTGATATATATTATTTTCCCTCTGTGATAAATTCTTTGGATGAAAGCATCAATGGCTTTGGATACAGGAGGATCAGTGTGGGGAGGAGAAAAAGGGTTTATTGTTCCAAAACACACAGTGAGACAAAGGCGACAGTTTATGGTTAATAAAAGGACCAATAATTTGTGTGTGTAACCCTGTCCTAAGGGAAAATGAGCAATAATATAAGGTCCCGGTGAGGACACACATGGCAAAATGTCTATTTAAAAGGAAAATGTCTATTTTTAAAAAGAAACTTTCAAGTGAGACTGCTTACTAAATATTGAGTAAGTCTTATTTTAAAAATTGTCTAGGTAAAGACTTTTTCTGATTTTATTTCAGGAAACAAATTGATCACAGGAAAAAAATACAAAAATTTCCTCCACACAGACAAAATCCAGGCTCTTTCTTTTCTGTCAAACCACTAGAGCAGAAAACTCTGATTTCTGGAAGTTAGTTGTTTCCTGTCACTTCATTAATAAAATAATTAATACTTTCTGAGACTTACTGGCCTTTCTTTTGGATATGGATCTCTGACTGCATAGTATTATTAGCGGGTAAGTGGAAACTACACAAATTTTTAACACAACAAATCACTTCTGATTTGTTAAAAGCCTATCCTTATGATTTTCATTATTTCTTGTCAGAAAAACTTCTGAGTATGTTCTAGGATAAGTCACGTAGATATCTTGTAACAGTGCGCAGGGCTCTCAAACAAAAGTAAAGGCTCATTGATGTTGCCTTAACACAGATACCATTAAGACATATTCCTACATCTAAGATGTCAGCATGGAGCTGGCAGAACTCACCCGGATCTTGTCGTAAACCTTGTCCTTTTGCAAGCCAGAAGAAGTACTCTAAGGAGTCTCAAATGACTTTTACATAGGCAGCTGAAGCTTGCCCAAGTGACAAGAGATACTGAAGGGAAGAGAAGGGAACTGAATTTCTAACTGCAAAGCAGGTCATCAGTGGTCTTGAACAACTTCAAATACAGGTTTCTTGATCCTTCAGACAGTGATCTATTTCCAAGCAAACCCTTCCTATCTTTATATGCATCAGCAATAAAATTGGTGATTCAAATGCATTATGTATGAATTTATCTGTTACTTTGCAGCTGTTTACCTTATATCTCTCATCAAGGAGTGAAAAAAGAATCCAGACTCTATTAATGAAATTATATTACCTTTTTCTAAGGAGTTTGCTTGCTATGCTACTCATCTGTTTTACCATTACTTAAAAAAAATTGAACAAATGTTAGACATACTTTAAAGATCATAATTATAAGAGCATCATCTAACTTAATTAAGGAGTTGAGAATATATTGGCTGCACAAATGTGCCATTATTAGAAAATTACTGGTGTGCCCAACTGTCTTACTATCAACAGAACATCAACCACTATTGAAGTGACTGCTTGCTTTTGCCACTGTCATGTTTCATTTTATTATCATGTCACTATGATGTTTTTCCATATAGAACATACCAGCTGTATGGAATAAACTGTTTTACTGGAGCTCAAGAATACACACATCTATATTTTCTAACATATCTGAGACAAGAGTCAGAATGCTGCCTTTATCTAATGATTTGGGCTGACAGAACGTCTTTTAGAAAAATGTACTTAAACAAGAAAAAGATTGTGCCAGTGATATAAAGTAAAGATATACCTGTGGCATGACTTTCTGACTCTATGATGAAGTAAAAGAATGCTATAGAAATTAGTTACTCAGTTGAAACAAGCACGGAGTTATGATTGTCATTCTAGTAATAACATAGATCTCTACTTGATTAAAAATGGCATTGTTCTTTTAGTGTTTCAAGAATTGAGTAAAGCACAGAACAGGTAAATGCCTGTTAAAGTATAGATTCACTTATGCGTGATTGCTTAATGCAATAGTTTAATTTAAAGCCTAAATACCATGATTTCAGTCAATACAGAGGACCTCCTGTGCTAAAGATGTCTAAATAAAGGTAGCTTTATTATTTTTGTTAGTTAGGGATTTCAATTTCTTTATAAATCCTTCTATATTTTATAAATATATGGTATGTATTTGTGATACAAGTTTAAGATTAACTGAAACTTCAGGGTCTACATCAAATTTTCTAAATGACTTTATTTATTTACAAACTTGAAATCCATTCAGTGGCATGCTTTCAGAGATACTTTTTTAAAATTGGATTCCATGCTGTGGTAAATATTTTTTTCTTCTTTTCTTACAAAATCCCCTACTTCATTCCTAGTATTTTGAGTTTTGTTGTTGTTCCCTTTTTTCCCGTCATTATCATACTCCACTTATCCCTATTCTTCAAGCTGTTGGACATCAGAAAAACTTCTATTAAAGGAATTACAGCAGCGGCAGTTTACTTGTCGCATGACTTTCCCCTGCATGGGTCCTGTCTAGACAGGTGGAAGTGCAAATTTTCATGATCTGCCACTTTCCTCTTATTTGTTCTATTATGTTGTTTAAAGATTTATTCCTTTCTCTCTTCAGACCAGTACACTCTCTTTCTACCCATTAGATCAAACAAAATTGTAAAGTCTTTAGGTGTAAAACCTGCCTTATAAAGTGAGCTGTGATTCCTCCTGAATTATGTAAGTTCCTCATCTGAAAGAAAGACTAGAGTGACACAATAGAGACAAATTAATGTCACTATGTCTAGAACGTATTTTGCCCCTTTCCATTTAAAAATGCAATAGGCAAGAATTCATTGACTAGATAACACTGAATGGAAAGAATTCTTCATGTATTTGATGTAAAGTACTTTTAGAAAAGATTCTGCTGCACCATTAATCCTGCCAGTGTTCACATAATGTCATGCCGCACCAAAGTACAATCTGTACATTATATATATAATCTTTACGTATTTACATCTTGATTTTTTACATGCTTTTATTTTCAGCTTTGTGACATGAGTATATATTTACCATTTTCTGATATGACTTATTCATATTATCTTTGGGATATTGAGATCTGCTGCTCTTGGATCACAACAACCCCATGCTACTACAGGCTAGGGGCAGAGTGGCTGAAAAGCTGCCTGGTGGAAAAGGACCTGAGGGTGCTGGTCAATAGCTGCTGAACATGAGCCAGCTGTGCCCAGGTGGCCAAAAAGGACAAGAGCATCCTGGCTTGGATCAGCAATAGATAGGGTGGCCAGAATGACCAGGGCAGTGACTGTCCTCCTGTGCTTGCACTAGTGAGGCAACTCCTCAAGTGCTGGGCTCAGTTTAGGGCCTCTCACAAGAAGAAAGGAGCTGGAATGGGTCTAAAGAAAAAACAACAGAGCTGAGGAAGGGTCTGGAGCACAAGTCTGATGAGGAACAGCTGAGGGAGCTGGGGGTGTTTAGCCTGAAGAAAAGGAGGCTCAGGGTGACCTTACTGCTCTCTACAACTGCCTGAGAGGAGGCTGTAGCCAGGGAGGTGTTGGTCTCTTCTTCCAGGCAGCCAGCGTCAGAAAAAAGAAGAAATGGCCATAAGTTGCACCAGGGGAGGTTTATATTAGATATTAGGGAAAATATCTTTACTGAAAGTCTGGTGAGGGTTTGGAACCGGCTGCTGGTGGAATTGACATCCTGCACAGTGTTGAGGATGTGGATGTGGCACTAAGGGGATATTTCTTAATGGTGAAGGTGGTGTTGCTGAGTTAACAGTTTGTTAACCTGGATGCCAGTTGGCCACTTGGGCTGGATGCCAGGTGCTCACTGAAGCATTCCCCCTCTCACCTGACAGGATATACTTCAGACACTTTATGACGACCTTATCACAACCTAGAAGATTATACAGTGGTCTATATTGCTATATGCTTTGTTCTGTGACTGTCAGTTCCCTGTTGCAACAGCTCTGAATACAGGGACAGAGAGCCACAATCACTTTTACTAAGTAATTTAGGACTGTAGATTCTGAACTTTCCAGTAATGCATGAGGAGCAGTACAGGGGATGGTAGTGGGATGATACATCCTCTGAGGTAATGGACATCGAAGTCTGACATATTCCTTCTTTTGAGCTTGAAGGGCTATTATACCTATTTTGGACACACTGAATTTTGCCAGACTGTGGCAAAATAAAACACCCAAGTAGATGGATGTCTAAAACAGCCAGATGGCAAGACTGAACACACATCTTGGCAAGAAGCAAATAAAAACAAGCAAATAGAAAATAAGTCAAACTGATTTTGATTTTTTTTCCTTAGAAGTCAATTGTTTACAAGTTTTTCTTCAAAATTTTTGCTAGAGAAATCTGGACCATCATAGTTACTTCTATATAATTATTCAACAGCTCTTAGTTTTTTTGACTATAGTTTTTAAGTTGTTACACAGCACTTATAAAATCATGGCTGTTGTGGCCTATTTATCATCTGCAATGCAAGAGAAAATTATCACATTCTTCAAATATTTAAATATCATACAGTAGAGGGAGGTTTATCCTGAAAACTTGTATTTTATATTTTATGTAGTTTTATTGATAACATTATTAAGTTATCAAATGTACATATATAGCTTCTATTCTAATAGAGACCTTGTGGCCTTACAACTGTGAGTAGCTTTAGGAAATGTGTACTGCCCTCATGTTTTTTTCCCAGTAAGTTTACAGCCTCACTTTCTGTAGGGTACTCCTCATCCTCTAAACTCTGCACCCTATATGCCTTTTTTTGGTCCTTTTTGCCTAGGATAGAGTTCATCAAAATCTTCGGTAGGCTCCTTTATAAACCAATAACTTTCATGCCTACCTATACCCTCTCTTAAAAAAAAAGTTGCTTTCCATGACATCCTGAGACCAGTTGTTTCATTAAACACATTATTTCTTACATGGCAATTAGGTACCCTGCATAAATCACATTTTCATACACATCCTCTTCACTTTTTACCCTATTTTTCAGTATCTTGTAATGAGCAGGTAATTCATGTATATGTATACTGTCGTTTCTTGTTAATCTTATATCTTATTTATTAGATTTTAGGCAACTTATTATCAAAGCATTTTTCCATAAGAGAATCTCCTAGGAGGGATAACCATCAAAGTTCAGGAAAAAACTTAATCCAAAATTTCTTTCTTTTCATGCATCAGGATCATATATTGTTTGCAGCTGATTTCTTGTCTCCAGAGGATGCACTCTACTGTCATATTCTGGTTAGTAACATCCCTGATGTTAATTACAATCTCCTTGATTGTAATTATCCCACAGTAATAAACAAATACTTTTCAATACGATCCTCAGATGAGTGTAGTTATATAAGCATTCATTTAATTAATTTAGTTCAGTTAATTAATTAATTATCAGCAGCCACGTCTCAAGCCTTACGATGAAATTTTACGTTGTTTCAATGACTATACAGTAAAATAGTGATATAGAGTGAGCTTGCCCACTTTAGAAGGGCAGATGGGAAAAAATGATACTGCAGAAATAAGGATGTATTAGCACACAAAGTTGGAAGAGATAGACAGCACATGGTTCAGGAAATCTTTAAATCATAAAGTTTCCAAACTCATGTAAGTTGTGCCAAATGCTATTCCAGGGGGTGAAGTGGTCTTTAAAGTGTGCAGAAGTTTCTCACCCTGCTAATTTAGTAGGTATTTAAAACTGAAATTTTTAGGCTGAATATCTTAAAAGTTTTTTATATTTTATACTGAAGTGTGAGTTCTTGTAACAATATCATATATTTAAACTTCATCCTATCATACTATTGTTACTGCAATTGCTTTTGGGTTTTGTGGTAGGTTACACAAAGAAACTAGTTCTTTATTAAATCTTCTTCCAGTAAAATGGATGAGAAATTGCACAAAAGTGCACTAAATATTTTTTAGTTAAAAAGCACCGCATGCCAAAAGGTAGTTGAGTGATGGGCTTAGGAATGCCTCTCTCAAGTTGTTAATGGGCAATTTTTCCTGTGAAGAACTAATTAAGTTGGTGATTCAAATGACAAAACTTTAAGTATATTTAGCAGGGGAAAAAACCCCATGCAAAACCCCCACAACAGAAATCTAACTTATGCTGTCATTCTCATAATAAAAATTACAAGTTCTTTTCTCACATCTTTACCAAATGACACAGTCTATCTTTTCTGCTATTTTGTATTATTCAGATATGGCTTTTCTATCTTTTTCATGGGCATTTGAGAGAACAGATTGGTTCTGTATGCTAATAATCCTGCATCTGCCATTTCTAATGCTGTGAGAAAGCGCAAACAAAATCACCTAACTTTAATGTCAGGTGCCCTAATTTAGATTGACAGTGTAATAGTAGTGATTTGCTATGAGAGTGTGCCTGCATGCAGATCAATTTGTGTATTCATCCACTTATCACTTTCTCTCAGCATAGAAGAATTACATTAGGTTTACATTTGAAAAAGTAATTTTCAGTATGATGCCCCAAAATGGAAGACGAAGAGCTGTGTCTCTGATGACACACTTCTCTTTTTTAAGTTTAAATTGGCACTGCAAAAATCTGTAGAATTGTTTCCACAGATAGAACTATTTCAGTGTAAATGGAATTCCAACTGGAAGTGAGGTAAGATTCCATGAAGAAAGAGTTTTCTTAGGGTGATGCCACAGTGTGATCAACAGATAGGACTGGAAGGAGGAAAAGCAAATAAATATAAGGAAAAGGAAGAGGAGTGAAGCAATGCACAAACTCTCCAGGAAATTAAATCATAACATCTACTGTGACAGAATATTTCAACAAACATTAATGAAGTTTATGAAAGCATTATGAAGCCTCCAAGACATACCATGAAACAATTCAAGAACAATGTTATCTTAGATGTAGTGATATTTCTAAAGATCAGTACAGCAATTTTGTTGTCCATCAGCAATTTGGTCAAGTCTTACATGTTCTCCTAAAACCCAGAAAAACCTAAACAAAATTCATCCCACCTTATATTCCCATCGTCTGGATCCAAAACTTCTGGATATTATTTTGATTAATCATGGCTTTGAAGTGAGCTTTTTTTCTAAAATGAAGAGAGCTTTTCATTTGAAGTACAAATACCAAATACAGTGCAGTTGCACAAAGAAAGACAGTGTCTTTCTTTGTGCAACTGCATGGAACAGAGAAAGTGAATCTCTTTTTCTGTGTTAAATGCACTAAGCATTTATTAACAGTGAATTTTGAATTTTCACTGTCCATCACACAGCACTGCCTCATGGCTATCTTCTGTGTAACTGTTAAATGTAAAGGATTATTAGGATAGGTAAGTTCTTAATTATACTTCTTTCTCTGTTCTGCCTTTGATTGTGTATTCATTTTTCCAGTAGCATTTTTTGAGACACTCTATGTTGTCCAAAGATATCCATGCTTTAGAGTATTTGCCCTTCCACGGTTGCATATAAGAAAGTGCAGGCATGTGATCTCTGAAATTACAGTCCACTGTATAAATGCAATGTACAGACACTTTACTCACATGAATCTCACTCCTTCAACACATTTCCACTCTGGATATGTGGACAGGGGAATGAGAAACTAGACATCAGCCCTGCACAAAAAACCCTTGAGTTTCCTGGTCAGTGACAAATTGAATATGAGTCAGCATTGCCCTGGCAGCCAGGAGGGCCAACCCTGTCCTGGGGGTCTCCTATTGGACAGTGTCCAAAGGAAGACCATGTTCTCATGGTAAAGGGTCAGATGGGAAGTCGTGTGAGGAGTGGCTGAGGTCACTTGGTCTGTTCAGCCTGGAGAGGAGGAGACTGAGGGGAGACCTCATTGCAGTCTGCAACTAAAGAGTTCCTGGATCATTTTCTGCTCTCAGACAATGTGAATAATTTTTAAATTAATCAGTTAATGCAGGGATTTTTACTATTGCTAATGTTTCTCCATGTAATAAATTACTAGCCCTAATTCTCATCTGCTATGGTAAAGCCTGAAAACAAGAATAAACTGTTTCCACAGCAGGGTTAGCACAAATGCATCTGTCATCTCAGCTAGCCAAACAAAATGCCTCACCATCCCATTTGTGGGACAGAGGCGTGTGTTGTGAAGTCAGCCCTGCAGCTAAATCTAGTTGGATACATTCCTAATGACCTACTGGCTCTCTTGTGTACAGAGAAGTTGCTCTTTTCCAATAGTTCATAAGGAAGAGTAGTCCAGTGGCATCACCTTTTATCTTCTGTTCAAATCTAACTGGATTGTGATTGAACCAGGGTTGCTAAATCTGACTACTGGCTTACAGAGACTAGCACAGTTACTGAATGTTGAATTTTTCGGGGGTGCTCCATATTGCCATTGCCCTGGTGAATGGTTTTGCTAGTAGAATTTCCTGCTTTCTCATTTATTTGGTAAGTACTGAAAATATGATCTAAGAAAACTAAGAAGATCCTAGGAAAATATCAGCTTTCCGTAGTGAAAACAGAAGTTTAGTGATTTGCAAGTTTGGAAGCTAGATCACATCTTTAGTCAAAGACAAAGTTCAACTAAGTGTTTGTAAATAACAAAACAGTGTCTGGCATCAGTTATGTATGATATTCTCAAGACAGGGCTATGGAAAACCAAGCCAAAATGTATAAATTTGTGGCTTTGTCATTTAAATAAAAATTTTAGACTAGCTTGCATTGTAAAATTATTTCAGAAATGCAGAAAGTTTTAAACAGCTGTTGTTGCATTCCAATTTCAGATGACAGCAAAATCAGTTTGGTTATCAAAATAAAATTAATTTTTTCATTTCTTGAATCTAGTTCTCCTCCTCCTAATCAGTCTTGTTTTCAACCATTTCATTTCAACAAGCTGAAAATGGCAACTTTGTACATACAGCTTTAAACTTATCTCAGTATTCTGCACTTTTTTATTAATAATGATATCTCATAATTAAACAAAGACATATGACTCTCTAAAAGTTTCCTGCTAGTCTGTGCTCTTAGAAATTACTGATGATTTCAACCTCTTTGGTCAGAAAACCTGAATGACGGTGATTGTTTATTTTAGACAAATGCCATAATAATGGTATTGAAATTTTAGTTAACATTTGACTGTACACTCCATAACCCCCAAAATGATACCTCATTTAAAAAAATTATAGATCTAATAAAAGGCATGACTGTCCCTATGTTCTAAAATTGTATCTATCACACCAGAAATGTACTGGCATTAAAAAATCTGTTCACCCAAAGGTAATCACGAAATCCAAAATCTGTTTCTTTATTATTTAATACATAATATTTAATCATGTATTACATTATTTTTATGTAATTTTATTAATTTTATGCAATTAAATAATATTTAATTATTTAGGAATTACATAATTATTTAATACATGTTTTTGCACATATAAAATAAAATACAAGCTGGCTTACTCTTTATTCAATGAGCTGTGTCATTAAAGAAAATTAATCTCAGAATTTAAATATGGCATTTGAAGATTATTTATTAATATATAATATAATGCATGCTATTTTGGTAGAGAAAAAGGTGACGTCACAAAATGTAACAATAATAAATATTAGGTGTGGAGCTATTTAAAGTTTAGATATATAAGACTTTGCTTCTTTCTGTTTTGCTTTTTAAGATGAAAATGGTTTTTTTGTTTGCTTGTTTTCAGTGTAGTCAGTGTTTGAAATACCAGTCTAACAGAAACAGAGGTGGCTGAAATGTATATTTTCTTATTTTGGTCATTCCATATGATCATATATGACCATGATATTGGCATAAAGACGGGATACTATGTACTTCATTGATTAAAAGGGCATTTTCTCTGGTTATTATATACCAAAACTTTCTAAGATTCATTTGCCATCTTAAATTTAGACAGTCTGTAAATTGTCCCAGTACTGAGGAAAATTAATATAATGGGGAAAAAAAAAAGACAAACAGCCAAATATTTAATTGTTCTTCACAGTATTCAAAGTGAAAAAGAATACTGACAATACTACAAATCTTTCAGATAGAAACAACTTGATTTTGGGAAAGGATAGGCAGAAGAAATACTGAAATAGTTGTTCCTTCATTAACGACAATTTTCTTGTAGGATCATTAACTTTAACAAGACCAGAAAGCCAAGAATGAGCAAGAGCAATACTGAATAGGCAGCATATTTCAGAAGCATTCCCAAATGTTTCATATGAGATTGGATGGAGTGTTAGATTTTATCCTTCTGTTAAAGCAGATTTAGTCTTATTTTTTTATTAACTTTGGATAGAATTTTTCTTCTATAGAATAAGATGGATTTTTTTTTTTTTGCCTGAAAGACCATTTAAAGTATGAATTATCTCTGTTCATCTATAAAACAAACCCACCAGGACTTTGAGTTTAACTTCTATCTCACAGCATTAGTCAGATGTGTTGCTGTACAAAACATTAAAACATTTTTGAAGTTTCTAGAATGCGAATATTTTCTAGAATATACAAATATTTTCTTTCCAGCAGAAAACACACAGCATAATTTTACATCAAATATTGCAGAAAGAGAAAGTTGCAGATCTATGAACTGAAAGTGAAGACTCATCATGCTCAGGGGAGCATTTAATTAGTCATGTGCAAAAAAAGAACAACTCTTGATCTGAATGCACCCAGAATTTTGGCCTGATTTTCCAGATTTTAAGGCAAACATAAAAATAATAATAGAGTGAAACTTCAGTTGCTAATAAAAATATTTGAAGGATGATTTTAAGAATGTTTAAGGGAATGTTTAAAGGAAATAATTCTGAAATAAAACAATATAATTATTTAATGTTCCATTAAGATGTGAAGGATGTTTGAAAAAAGCAAAATAGATAACTAATAAATGTTAATGAGATCACCAAAATAAAAAAAAATACAAAGTACAGTACTAACTGCAACAGAACAGAATAGTTTTGGCATAAAATAAGTTTTAATTTATTCAGTGGAAGATTCACAGCTATTAAAGTACAAAAATCTTGTAGCAGATGGCCTCTCAGTTTGCCAGAAAAAAATTATAACAAATCAAAGGAAAGATGAGTTAAGTTAGAAATAAGGAATATATTTTTATTCTGTGTGAAACAGACTGGACTGAAAACTTCTGATAATGGCCCTGAAATCTTGTTTCACACTTCCAGAATTAAAGATATAGGTTAATGAGTTTGACTTTTTTTCTGTTGCTAGAAAGACATATTTCTGTATCTATACAGATAAACAAACACAAAAAGATTTATTTGAAAGTATTGAAAAAGTTAAGTGAAATGAAATTTTATTTTCCTGGGAGAAAATGAAATAATAGTTTTTAACAGCATAAGAATTTTGTTCAGAATTTCTTTTCTCCTAGTATTTAAAACTTTGTGGTTGAATCTTACCTGACATGAAGCCAGAGGTAGAAAACTCAAAACCATTTGCAAGATGGAAATTGTTTACTACACACAGCTTTCAGTAATTTACTTACTACTATTGTCAAGAGTGGAAAATATTCCTTATGACATATAAATATGCAGTATATTGCATACCTGAGCAAGCTGAAATGAGAACTCAAGTGCTGAATGCTGTTACCAAATAACAGAAGAACCAGAAAATCATTTACAAAATGTATGAATGTAGTTGGCCTCTGTGATAGTATAAGGTTTTTCTATGTATGATTCTACACATTATTCCACACAAAGAAAAGAATAATATAACAGAAAATAAATGAGAGAGAAGGGTAATTTTAGCTTTGCAAATCATTGTCTGTTTGTTAAGATGGAAATGGAGAACATGTAAAGGAGATGGAAACACTGACTAGAGAATATTATTTACTAAAATTACTCTTCCATATCTTGAGTAAAACAGAGAAAGAAAATACACAGTTGAAGTATTTTGGTGCAAGAAGAAATTATTGGAACAACTGTTACATTAAAATCAGTGCAGATTTCCATTTATTCCAAGATACTGGGATGCTAGAATAACACATCACAACACAAACCCCCTTGTATTTACAATCAGTAGTCAGTGACTTCAAGTGAGCAGTGATATTCTTTGCCTGAACTGAATTGTGGTATTTCTGGAACAATTTATTCTAATTGTATTCCAAATGCTAAACCAGTAACATTTTCTGCTGATCAAGTATGTGCAAAGTACATACATGTTACAAATGTCTGCTTACTGCAGTTATGCCTATAGGTGTCATTTGAAAAAGGGCAATGAATATGGTTTTTGTTTCATAAATATCATGTCTCCTTATTGGCAAATGAACCTTTCTCTTAAAATTTACCTTCATTTACCATAGATATGTTAAAATTTAAAAAAGAAATTTAATCAAACCTAAATAGTAGTTTCACAGCTCATCTCCTGAAATAATGCCTGCTCTAAGTGACAATGTGACTAAGTGAGACTGGAATGAAATCTGACCTTTAATTGCTTAATCAACCTAATCATCTAGTGTTTCACACATGAAAAAAAAGTAAGATTAAATCTGAACATGATTTAACAATTCATCTAAGCACAGTGGATTTGGATAAAAAGAACAGAGTAAGGTCATGGTTCTTGAGAAGCTTAGGGCCTGACATGAGCTTGCACGCTCCATGTTCAGCATGGCTTCATGGTGTAGGGTTCTGCAGGTTCCATGCCATTTGAAGACAATAAGGCTATTTAGTTAGGCTATTTAGACAATAAGGGTGTTGTTGCAATGATTGTTGTGGCTCTCTCTGAGTCTGCCATGCAGCATAGAAATGGATTCTGCTGAGATTGTGATATGGGAGATATTAAAAGAGGGAGAATTTTAATTAATAAGGGAAGCTTTCTGAAGTCTTGAGTTAGAAACTAGACTAAGTCTTTCTTATGCAGAGAGAAATGGTACCAGTTTCAAGGTACCTAATTGTCAGTATAGCTCACAATGTCAACAAATAGTAACAAGGAATTCCAGAAAAACTAGACTCCAGACTACCAGTGTAAGTCCCACCACAACTTTTTCTGTTCTAGACATCATATAACTATTATTTATTGTGAAAATTATAAGATGTAGACTCCCTGTGTATTATGTTTTTCTTGTATAAATAAGCATAATTAATTAAATGGTATTGTGCAAATAAATAGATTTTAAAAATAAAATTAGTATCTTCACATGATGTGAAAATGTCTCCATATACTTTTTTCTTCTTTCTTTCTTGCTTTCTTTCTTTCTTGCTTTCTTTCTGTCTTTCTTTCTCTCTCTCTCTCTTTCTTTCCTTCTCTTTCTCTCTCTTTCTTTCTTTCTTTCTTTCTTTCTCTTTCTTTCTTTCTTTCTTTCTCTTTCTTTCTTTCTTTCTTTCTTTCTTTCTTTCTTTCTTTCTCTGCGAGTAGAATTTATATCACTATCAGATGATAGTGATATAAATTCAAAGATACAACTTTGAATTCTGCTACTATAAGACCTCATAAAACCAAAAATCAGTTTTTGTTTTTTTATGCAGTCTGACCCTATCATGTAATAGCAATAGAGTGTAACTAGGTTCATTAGGATAACTTGTGTTAATAACTGTCCATGAACAGGTCTACAAAAAGTTGAAGATGATAGCACTGACTCTTTAAAAGACTAATTTTTTACACATATTTTCTGTATTTATGTTTAATCTAACAGCAGAATGAATGTATTACAAACCCACATGTAGCTTAATGGATATATTCCAAACTGAGTCGTGTCAATTCATATGAGTTCTGCTTTCAGAGTTATGATATGTTTGTGGTATTTTCTCCTGAGATTAAGGAGTCCACTTGGCAAGATTAAGAATGACTGATGTGACACAGTCGGGCTTGCCCACCAGCACATCACGGTTATTTCATTCAACTTTACTTTAAAACAAACCATATTGCTCAATGGAAATAAATCTTCAGCTTCAATTGTGTGTGCATTATGCAAAGCAAATTGTTTCAGCTACCTGTACATGAACATAATTTCTTTCATTTTCTGCCGTGCATTTTGCTCCATGGCAACTAAAGAGATTCATCCTGAAACAGAATGTTTTCAAATCACATGTGTAACTGAAGAAAGATAGAAGGTGTAATAGATTCACCCTAAAGGTAGGATAGTTCAGTAAAGTGTGCTTTCTTTTATTGCTGAGTACAAAAAGCCTGGTATTTCTGATGCAGTCCCTTCAGTACTTGAAAGCAAAACTGAGAATTCATATTTTATAATATGCCACATCATGATGGAATCATGTTTTTCATGTGTTTCTGCTTGCTGGGATTGGAAGAGTGCTATTAGAATGGAAGAGCAGATTTGTGCTTTCTGTTATAATAAATACCACTGATTGTGCTTTTCTTCCTACCATTGAACATATAGAAAACAGCCACTGTCTTCTGGTTTCTATCATAAAAAAAAAAAAAAAAAAGAAAAATATTGGTCAGAATGTTTAATGTTCTCTCTCTCTATCTGCTATTTTCTCTATGGAAAATATTGTGCTTAACAGCTATTGATAACTTAAAACCCAGTTGCATTCATTAATAGTAGAAATTGTGGCTTTGCAATAGTTTTAAAATAAAGGAATACTTATGGTATTCTGTACGTCTTCCTTTAGGCATAGAAGAAAACTTATTCAGTGGCTGTGATGACGGCACAAAATTTGGCAAATCAGTTTGGTGCAGCCTTCAGCATAGACATGCAAGCTAAACTCAGTCATAAATCCATTATACTTCAGTTCCTGTCTTGAGGACTAGACTAATAGCCCTCCTAAAGCTCACACTTCTTCAAAAGATAAATACTTTAGAAATTGTAAGGTGCTTTGGGACATAGCAAAGCATGATTTGAAAGCAAAACACAAATACAGATTTAACGGGGATGAAGTGATTTCAGTATGTGCTTAGTTTGTTTTGTAAGGCATATTCAATGAGTGTTAACAACTCTCATGGCCACCATCTGGATGGTGAATGTACCTTCACTCCAATGCAGAACATTACTACAGCAAATGTAAGAAAAGCTCTAATTCATTTAGTTTCCCCATATCTTCACAGGAGGCTAGGTTTAAGGGTAGGGATAAACAAGATTTAGGGTTATGGTTAAAGGTATATTATGCGGAAATCCAAGCAGTGACTTGTGGGGCCTGTCCCACTGTATTCATGATTGGTGTGAAGGTTTTCAGTTTTCATCCAGTAGTAGGAAATTAGGTAGCTAGATAGTTATCAAGATTTCGTTTTTAACGTCCTGAATGAAGGATTTTTTTCTATATCTCTCAGAGATTCAGCTTGACAAATCATCTATCTCCAAACTCAAACTAAATTCACACTTTTCTACTTCCTACTTTGCTAGAGGGCTTTTTGATTTCTTTACAGAACTACACTCATCTTTCCTCTGCTGTGACTTGATAATAAAAACATTAATTTTCCACCATAAAATTTACAAAAGTGAAGGAAAAAGCTTCTAACTTATCATGATTGTCCCATGACTTCAGAACAAAGAGCGACCAAGGGAGAGAAAATGGTGGGGACAAAAACCAACCACTATTTTAAAATATGTTGCCCAACCTGAAGGAGAGCCATTACTTCCAGTGTAATAGAATATGGATGCTGTGTAAAAAAATATAGTGAACACAGATGGCTACAGTATATGTTCTGCTTTCAACCCCAAATAATTAAGTTTAAAAAGTTCTAAGAGTATGCTAGAAGCATTATTTAGGAAATATTAAGAAGAGGTGAACAATATACAGGGCTGCAAACAATTGACTAGTTAAATGAAGTTTCCAAGCATTTCATCTGATGTTTATAGAACAACATTGCTTCTCTGTAACATGGTATCTTAACACTAAGCTCCAGTATTAACTGGAAAACTGTATTTATTTTATCAGGGTTTGTCTTGCTTATATCATTTACATACATCTAACTTATGAAAAAATAGTTCACTTCCTCCTCTTTATCTACTGCTAAGTATCAGTGGCAAGGATTAGTTAATGTTAAACTAGTAGAAATTATGAGTCAGACAAAAAAAGTCTGACATCAGAAAGGAGAAGAGTAAGATAAACTTTTGCATGCTAAAAGATTCACGCCGATAATGGATCTATTTATTTGGCTGGCTGATGAAGTCTTACTTGTCCAGGTCTGTGGTTTGTCAAAGGTTTCTTTTTACAAAATAGAATAAACCTTCTTGTTACCTGGGACAAGGATACGTGCAAGTGAATTAGCAATAATACCAAAAGCATTGAAAAGGTACAATAGTCCAAATCTGAGCACCAGTTTTTCAACTTTGCATATTTATCCCCCTGATTTTTTTTTCAAATCTATCCAGAAAGGATAGGATTACACTTAGCCATAACCTCTAGAATTCCTGATTTCTTTTTCCGTGGAATTACAGGAAAAAAATTTAATGTGATCGTAAAGAAATAGATATTGGCTTATATATAATATCAAATTAAAAACCTCGAAGTGACAGCTAGTGATTCAGTTCACCTTTTCTCTAAGACAAAAAATGTAAGAAATTTCTAATAGCATCCTTTTATGACACTAAATGCAGGTCAAACTGCTCATGTATCACTTCATTTCTTCAGTTGTAGCATTATGGTACATAGTGAATAATAATTCAAAGACTTTCAGTTTTAACAGAATAACAGGCAATAAATCAATGAAGGTCAACAGAGACTTGATTGTCCATTAATGATCCAAGGTCCTGCTCTCAGCTATGAATTACAGTTAGTTTCCTGGGGAGTAGCTTTAGATGCTGTATCTACTTTTCTAAACATTATTAATAAATAAAGTAGAAAAGTGGTGGGACATTTCTGGAAGATGGCATAATAATACTGCATATACTATTCCATTTGATAATTCATAACATGCTTTTAACTTGATAGGATACAGAAGGTGAAATTTGTTATATCATAATGATTTTAACTTCAATTGATGTGTCTCTAACTAGAATGAAAAAGGGTAAAGACTAAATTCAAGTTAAAATATTGATCTTTAAAGTGTGACTTAGAGGAATAGACCTGCCAAGTGTAAATGTATTTGTTGTAGTTATATTTTTTCCTCTGATCAGAAAGAACTCCTGTTCACCCCGGCAGCACCTGCACTGCAAGAGCAAATGCTCTTAATACAGAGTATTTCAGGTGTCATATGATGTCTGCTTATACATGCTCAGAACCACTGCAGTCTAACTAGAATGAATAGTTCAATGTCAAGATTTTTCTTTTTTTCTTTTTTGTTTTGGTTTTGGTTTTGTTTTTTGGTTTTTGGGGTTTTTTGTGGGTTTTTTTTGTTTGGGTTTTTTTTTTCCTTTTTTTCTGTTTAACCAAGGTACTCACCCAAATGGACATTTTACAGCACAACTTGCTCATAGTGTAAGAACCAGGGCCATGAAAATAGTGCTATCATGTGGAATGGCATCGTGCCTTTTCCAAAACAAAAAGCCAGACAACCTTGCTGATTAAAACAGGAAGGCAAGATGTGTGTACAACCCTAATCAGCTGTAGAAAAATCAAATATGCAAAAGATCAGAGCCTAAACAACAATTGTGAAACAGTTAGGGGAAAATTGAGAGTTTGCACAGGGAAAATGTATTTCAGTTCTGTTGCCTAATTAATATATTAAACAAGAATATTATCTTGAGATTTGATTGAGGTTTCTCAGTATAGTTATCAGGAAGAGCTTTCTTAGGCTTTGGGAAGTATAAATATATAAAAATATATAAATACATCTATGTATATCTATATATACATATATCTTTTTGAATACAGCCTGTAATGTGATAATTTTAAAAATTCAGATGCAAGACATGATTTTATACTTTTTTCCACTCAGTTCCACTCATATATGTATATGTATTTCCTGGTATTTCAACAGAAATTTCTAACTTTGTCCAGTTGGCCTGTGTCAGACCTGACACTTTCTACTCACTTGTACCCCAGCTCAATGAGACAATACTGAATGGTGACTGATGGGTTTGAGTAATTTTAACTGTCTCTTCAGGTAAAAAAAAAGATAAAAGGAAAAATATTAAATTCTAGGTTGGTTGAACAGCCTTACAGACATTCAAAATCATAGTTCTGTATGAAGTTTGACAGAAACTCAAATCTCAACAGAATCTCATACTTGAATACAAAGTGCAGAAGGACTTGTTTGCTTAAGAAGTTTTTGTAGGGTTTTTTTGTTTGTTGGTTTGGGGTTTTTTTTGGGGGGTATGGTTTGGTTTGGGTTTTTTTGACACCTGTCTAAATAAATAACTGACCTTTTCTCTTGCATAGGAGTTTTATTTACTAATGGAGGTGAGAGATTTTATATTTCATATGAAAAGGCTACTAAAACAAACTTACGTAAGTAGAACAATTAAAACAATCAAAACTTTTTCTGTTTTTGTTCCTAAATGTTACCCAAATATGTCTGTTAATTAAGGCAATAAAAAGCACTAAATGTCTAATGGTTTCTCAAGTAGAAGTACTGGATAAATTTCTATCTGGCCTTTCTGAATGAAGTGAAATTATTAGGCAGTTTTTTATATAAAGGAAAAAAAAACCTAGTAGTAGAAGAGAAGACACTTTTGTTGTTCAGAGATGATCTTTCAGGAAGGAGAGATATATTATTTTCCTCTTTTAGTTCATGATGAAATAAATAGTTCTGGCTACCACAATGACCCGTGGCAGTGTGTGTTATTTTGTTATTCTCAGACCACAGTTTTAGCAAACTTTGAAGTAAGTTGTTCTTTAGTTTGAGTGGAAGTATTAATAATTATTTTTTCTCTCATGAGGAATTCTATAAACTAGGATGATGGAATTCTTTAACTGTTTGACGAAATATTACAGGCAATTCAATATGTATTCTTCTTTTATAACATTTTCTGTAGTTTTGGTTTATTGAAGTTCATCTGCACTGAACTTGATTTTCTAGATAGCATTCACAATTGCCATGTGTCCCTGGCACCCACACTAGAATTGCTAATTGCATATCACTGGGAAATAATAACCGTTTTAAAAAAAATACGTGACTTTAAAACTCAACTTCTTGAGGTCACCACCCAAAAAGCAATAAAACCCCCATAGAGTCCTTTATTTTTGAAAACAATTTATTAAGATT
This sequence comes from Entomyzon cyanotis, assembly GCA_024500445.1. Taxonomy (NCBI): domain Eukaryota; kingdom Metazoa; phylum Chordata; class Aves; order Passeriformes; family Meliphagidae; genus Entomyzon; species Entomyzon cyanotis. The sequence goes on along the minus strand of JAKEPQ010000765.1, from coordinate 1,524,315 downwards.
TTGATAATATTGGAATAAATTTTACCTAATTATTAGATTTGAACTAGTTAAGAACTTTTCATTTGGGAATCATGGGAAAAGAAAGCATCAGAGAAACAAACTGGTTATAAAGGGGCTGATGGCAGTTCCCAGCTTGCAGAGTCAGACACCATCTCTTTCTACAGCCCCAGGAGCCCTACGTTCCATTCTTTAGTGTGTAGAGATTTCATAACAAGCCTCAAAGTATCTTAGAAAAAGTTAATTACACCTATTTTAAACCACTGAGAAGAAATAGACTTAAAATATATTCATATTGTGACACAGTGTGCCAAACAATTGCCACTAGTAAGGGAAGAAAGACTTGGCATTTAAAGGTGTATCAGTGATTCATCAGCAAGTCTTAGTGTTTCATTAAAATTAAGAAAGAAATAACTTTGTGATTGTGTCATATATTGTTAACACATGAATTGCATAAAATGCAAGCCTATTCTCATAGAAAAAACCTCATGGTCTAAGCTGAAGAGTTTGATGTGTACTTAAGGATAGTTGCACAAAACATTAAATTACATATTCCAGAGATTTAATTCTGTATATAAGCTGTATATAATGTTTCATAGGTTAACTGTGAAATACACAGAGTGCATCTGTTAAGTGTGCAATTACTTTGGGAGTCTAATTACTTTATGTATTAGATTTAAGTTCACTACTAAAACTATTTTTGTTTAGACTTAGATTTAGATTTTTGATTAGATCCTTAAGATGGAATCTGACTTCCCTCTTTCTTATCAGCACTCTTTGGTCAGAGGTAATGTTACTAAATAGACAGTATGACAGAAAGAGAATCAAGAGCAATTTAATGTCTGGGGATCAGTGAAAACAGTGAAGGTCTACTAGTGGAAGTCATCAGATATATAATGCTAATGGTGAAGTTATATGTTTTTTATTCACCAAGGTCAACTGGATATGTAAAATTGAACAGATTAAGGAGGCAGTAGTGAAGGGTTTTGAGAGGAAGAAATTAAGTGCCTAGGACAATCCTGTCCTTATCCAATGCAAGTTTCAGCATCTGATATGGCAATGGAGTTTTTCTGAACTTGTTTCCTTGTCTTGATACAGAAACTCAACACTGACATAAAGACCCTAACCCAGGATCATGTGTGTTCTTAATACAAAATATACATACCAAACAAACCAAAAAGCCCAATAGATTTGGCTAGCCTTTGTTCCCAACAACTTTTGTTATTAGTTATGAAAAAGTAATAGCAGTATTGTGTAGAAATTTATTTGTTCTATGTTAATGACAAAATTAGGAAATTTGGTATTAAATGCTTACTGAGAAATAATAAAAGAAAATGTATCATATCTGAGAATCTACATTAACTAAGTGATCACTATAATGAAGTTTAGATTTTAAGTTCAAAATCTCTTTTTTATAAATATGTTCTCATCCACTGAGGGTACTTATGTAGTACCTAATAATGTTTTTGTATTTATGGAGGCAATCAATACCTATTTATGGGGACTTATATTAGGAGACTTCAAACAGGCATTGTAATTCAACTTATTAGTCAGACCTTCATCAAATTATCTGTCAAGGGAAGTTGTCTCTAATTTTTTTTTTTTTTTGAGCATGTTTGTGTAAAAACAATTGGTTGAAACAGAAACTGAGGGAAAGACAAAGATGCAGGTGCAGCACCAGTATCTGGTCTTGTTAAACCTCATGAGATTCCCATGGACCCACTCCTCAAAATTTTCCAGATCCATCTGGATGGCATCCTGTCCTTCACTTGTGATTTTAATTCTATCTATTAATGAAATATTAAGACACAAAAATGCCTAGGTATCTAGAAAACCATAAGAGAAAGAAGAAAAAATCATCAAAAACAGAAAACGCAGAAATGAGAAAATGTGGGTTTATTTATTGTCATTACTGAAACTTCTATCAGGATGTTGGTAGGTAGGTGTTGTAGGAGGAAGTTGTTGTAGGTAGTAATTGAAGCTCTAGTTTCCCAAATTTATTTCTAGAAACACTAAGAATAAAAACCAGAAGAACTGGCTCTGTCTAGCATGTCAGAAGTCTTTATATTATGTAGAGTTCAACTATTTTTGCAGGCTATCAACAACACCATGAGTTTCTAATGATCCAGCAAACAACTAATGCAGATGTAAATGAAGCAGAAGTGGAACAAAGCTAGAAAATTTTATTTTTCACCTGCTTAGCAATAGAATAATGTGAAGAATTAATGATGTGAATTGAGTGTTAAATTATACCTCATTTAGTAACAAAAAGAATATAATCTATAAGGTGTATTGGTCTACACAAATATTTTAAGTCTCAGCTGACAATTATCCTTACAGGTCAGTGATTTGTCTTTATGAGAAAGTTGACTGGCAAATAAATTTTAGTAATTTGTCAATTTTTCTGGATATAAAATGAATAAAGAACCTGATTCCTAGTTCTGGTTCAGCATCAAAGCTGGAAAACTAAAGAGGAGATTAAAGTTTTTTGTGGTGTCCATAGTGGTTATCATTTGCTAGTTTTGCCATCCTGGAAAATAAAATCTCCTGGTATCTATAAAAGCCGGTGAATTTGATTATAGAATGAAGGATTCCATATAGAAAATGGACAACTTCAGGGGGAAAAAATCAGCCTTTTGGAAGGAAATTCCTAGAAATAACTTCCTAAATCTTCCTGATGGAATGTTCAGTAAAGATAACAAGGAAATCCACACTTTCTTGTTTCTCTGCTTTCATTTTTTGTTGAATTTGTCTTCTTTGTCTTATGTCTCTCTAGACAACTGCGTCTAGAAACAACTGCAGACAATTTTGTCTAAATATTTCATTAACAGTCAAAATTAAAATCACTGCAATTATGACATGAACTTACAATGTCCAAGGATTTTATTGTTCTCATTTTTTCAGTTTTCAACGGCAGTGCTCTTATGTGCATTTTACACATAAAATGTATGAGCTTCTATGTACGAGCTCTGATTGTTTTAAAAATGAGAACACTAGATCAACTAATGAACAGGTTAGAAAGTTTTTACCAGAAAATGGAAAATTATAAGAAAATAAGAATTATTTAAAATCATAAATTAGTTTTCTTCATGACCATTCCACTACCCACATTTTTCTCTTTTTTTGTCCTGTGTTCAGTTAGGGTGAGAAATAAAATGCACCAAATATTTTAATAGAGTGTTTCTTATCTATGAACTGGACTCAGTGATGATACATTTGAAAGCTCAGGCCAAATTCTATATCGAGAAGATTCCATTTCAGGAACAGCCAAAACACTTGATGATCATTGTGTGGTATTTCTGAAGTTATGTCCTTGAACTTTAAATTTATCTTTTTAAATCTGAACCTGAAATGAATATTATAATTTCCTCAGCTTTGAGAATATTTTGCTATTCTCAATATAGGTTGATAAATCAACTAGCTTCAAAATCTTATTTAGAATGACAGCTTATTTATTCCATATAAGCAACAAGTAAATATAAATTGATAACTTTACCTGGCTTCATGCTTTGATGCATAAAAAAGGGATTTTAGTTCAACCATCATCTTAGACCATCAATTTACCTAGTTGTGTTGCCTGCTAGAATGTGTGCTTTAGTGGCTGATGACTGAAGGGGCTCCTGGTACACTCTGAAGAACTCATTAATTTATAATATTTGTTTTCTCTGATACCTTGGTGAAAATGAGTAAATCAGGAAAAAAATTGTTTGCCATAAGACCTCATATTGCCATACCTATGTATGCAAACCTGAGGTGTGTATATGTATATAAACATGTCTATAAAACTGAGATGTTATGTCATTTTTACAGAATTACATAATTTAATTAAAATATTATTATAAAAATATTATCTAAAATTAGCCTAAAATGTTAAGCGAGTTAAAAATAATATTATACTGACTCAATAAAAATAAAGTGTTGATTAAAACTGATATTTATTTTTTTAGAAATTTCTTTTAGGGTTTCAAAGAATCTTTTGTTAAAGTTCTTTTCCTTAATAATGGAACTCATTATAAATAACATATTTAATCAAAGAGTGACAGAAAATACTTGCTCTGGTTCATTTGGTGCAATGCATCTCTGTTAACACAGAATTAGCAGTGTGAGTAAATAAAAAGGTGGCTTCCTTCCAGTCCACTTCAGAGTTACAGACCACATGTTTTCTGGAAGTTAAATTCACTTCCTTCCTTCCTTCCTTCCTTCCTTCCTTCCTTCCTTCCTTCCTTCCTTCCGTCCTTCCTTCCTTCCTTCCGTCCTTCCTTCCTTCCGTCCTTCCTTCCTTCCTTCCTTCCCTCCTTCCTTCCTCCTATATGAATCAAACCATTTTATATATTATTCACAACTTAACCTAGTGTAAAGAAAATCCTTTCTTCAGGCAATATGCTGTATTACCACATCTATTGCAGACTAATGGAAATACTATGCTCCAAAGATTCTTCCTTTGCTTGCCCATTTTCTTATACAAGAAATAAATAAGGAAGAAGGAAACAAGATAAGAACAGTATCACAACCAGTTTATTGCTCCCTCTGAAACATTATTTGACCCTTAAATAAGGGCTTATAAATACAGTATAGACTCCATACAGAAATGTTAACAAAAAGCATATTTGTGTATAAATAAAAAGTATGTTTGAATGCTGTATAGTTAAAACAATCAAGCTAGCAGTAAAGAACAGATCATAAAACTAGGATATTATAACGCATACACACTGAATTCTATTGATTCACTAACAAAGTATTCACATATCGTCACAATTTCCATCTCCTAACACGATTTAGTAAAAAACTAAGAGTATCTTTTAGATACTGAGGTGTCAAGCTACATCTGTAAGAACTCAATTGTATTTAAATAATATATTAAGTGAAATACAAGTAAGCAGTGCAACTTCTTAATAAAAAAACGTTGAGGTTAAGACTAATATCAATTTTTCTTACTGGCATTTGCTCTGTACTTTGCAAAGTCAGTGAACAGATGCAAGTACATAACCCTCCTGCTGTAAGGGAAAATGCAAAGTAAATCTTACTAAATCTTACTCCATTGAAACTTTAACGCACTGAAATTCATTTTTGGAATTAATGTACAATTTTTTCATCCCTTATTTAGTTTTGGAAGGCTAAGACCTTAGTCAGAGGATTCCAGAGGCAGATGGGGTAAATACCAGCAGTGCTGGTCACAGTTGGAGATCAGATTTCTTAGCAAAGAGTAGTCTCCACCTTCCAGTCCCAACAAATATTATAGTTGTTTGAATATATCTATTAATTTTCAATTATTAAAAAAAAAAGAACAAAAAAGCACCCAAACCAAACCAAATTAAACCAAACAAAAACCAGCCTCCCCAAAGACCCACCAAAAAAAAAAAAAACTCAAAACAAGCAAACAAACACACACACATGCCAAAAAAAAAACCAAACAAAACCAAAACAAAACCAAAAAAACCCCCAAAACAAAAAACCCAAACATACTGAATTTTTTTAATTGTTTTTTGAGTTACTGTTCCAGGGTTGCTGCAGAGAATGTTTTTCATTTCTAGAATGGATTTCCTTATGGCTTTCCTCCCTTGCTCTTTCAGGTAAAAATGCCAGTATTCCTTTCCTCTTCTTCATTACCACCCTAAACCACAACCTCTTTAAATATTTCCAGGAAATGAAAAAAAAACCCTACCAACCAACCAATCACACACACACACACAAAAAGGAGTTTGAATTTCATTGAAAGACCCAAACACTTAGGCCTTCTCTGGGAAAGTAAAAGATTCAAATTAAGACTCACTGCCCTAGAATGCAAAGATCAGATCTGTGCTTGTAAGCATAACAAGTAATTTTAGCTACTTCTTGTCTCTACTTCAGTAGAAGGATGAGCTACACAAATTTGTTTCTTCCCACCACCATGCCCTCCCTGAAAGGCTTAGGCATGTAGCAACCAATTATTCAGAGCTAGGGATGCACAGAAACGTTAATTTTTGACATGTGTTTGTTCTAACATACGTATTTTTGCAACATTTTATATTGTTTATTTCAGTCTGAGCCTACTCAATACACAAATAACACAAAAAAAAAAATACCTTCCTGTATATTTTCACAGAAAGCAAGGACCCTGACTTGGAGCTTGGGATTCCACTAGAATGGCAAATACCTATTTACCTACTAGTTATTACCCCTTGTATTATTTCCACTAGTTACTCCACCTTTTAGTGAAGAAAAGTCCCTCCAGCTTTTCTGCTAGAGAAGGAATGGTGCATGGTCATTGTCAATACTTGTTAAAGACTGTCTGTGGCTATTGAAAGCCATGGAGGTGTGACACACTTCCACTGAGAATCAAAAAAAGGAAAAAACGTCACTGTTTTAAAACCATTTCTTCACAGGGTACAACATGACCTTGTCATGAATGCACTTACAAAATATTTTATAATAGTAGAAAGTGTTTAAAGCTTTTGTACTCTAAACTATATTTACATTTTCATATCCTAGATCATAATCTGACTATATTAATATGCATCTAGATAGCATTTGCCTGTGAGCTTGTGTAATTACTCAGAAACTTTGACTTAGAATTTCAGTCATAAGTATTTCCAATCAGATAGAAAAAACCATCAAAATATGAGAAAGAATAAGATGATTTTTGAAATTATGTTCTCTAATATGGATTTACTACATGGGCATTCATAAATGGAACTTCCAACATGGCTCAGTAGCAGACCAATCAGGAAAATACCTGAAAATAGGGAAATATAAATCCTCATATTTTCTTATGTATAATAATTTATTTTAAAATAGTTTGCTTCATCTACTCCTTAAAAGTATTCTCTTTCAATTGTATTTTCCTAGACAGAAAAGCACTGTCAGTGTGCCATGTCAGCCCCAGAAGCATAGTTAGAGCTTATTCTTTTCTTTCAGGGATAAATTGCATACTGCAAAACTAAATGTTATAATATGGAAACAGCAGTTTTGCTTTTCCTGCTCCTCCCTTGAGGAGGAGAATTTATGCAAAAGGAGTTTATATAGCTCTCATATGGGAGCTATTTAAATAATTTGAAGTGTACACTCCTAGTTTGAGAGGAAAAAAACCCTACAAAATATGGAACAAAAAGCATTTGCATTATGAAGCAGTTAGAAGGTGATGGAAGTCATGTAAAATGGGATAAACCAGATCATTATAGCTGAATGGATGTGGTCACAATTATCACTAGATATGAATTCTATGGGTAAAATAAACATCATACTCTTGGAACAGCAGCATAGCTGCATTCCTTAAACTTCTTGGGCCATTTGCCATATACTTTTGTTCCACGAAAGAATTTTCTGTTTATACTGCTTAAAAATTCAAATCACTTAATGAAATAAAAATTCTTATAATGAAACCGCTCACACATAATTTTATTGTCTCTGATCTGAGAAAATAGTACTCCTGTTGAAGACTTTCCTCCTGCATTCCATTTCTGATATTGTCACGGTTGATCAGAGATAATAAAAAAAGTATTTTCCATATTATATGCTCTCCATTAAGATAGAACTTATCTATTTGGGAAGTATTGAGCTTCATTGAGTTCAACTGCAATTCAGGACTGCACTTTTAAAACCTATCTTACTTGGGAAAGCGCATTCCTGTTGTCTGCTTTTTATGTAACACTTGCACACAAGCTTTGGATTTTATTCTGAGAATTGATTTTTTTTTTTTAATACCAAAACCATTTATATCCCTGGGATAACACAAAAGTACTTCTACTGCTGTATTTTTTTTCAGCAAAGCAAAGCTAATAAATGTGAAATCCTCTCTCCATACTCAAGATATCAAGGTAAGGCGGATACGTTTGAAAAATTGCCCTAATACATCTGAAAATACAAAAATCAATAAGCTATAAAAGCTAAAAAGCTTCTTCAATTTCATCCCCTTATTGCTCAGTGTAGGTGGCCAGGGCATTGAGAACAGTCCAAGGTTGCAAAAAAGCTTTTATACATCTAGTGTGCATGGTGAAGAATATAAGAAAATCCTATGCAAGTCTGAATGCACACTTGAGAAAGAGAAGGGAGCCAGCAATGGCCTTCAAGTTCTTGCTCATTTGATTGAAGACCTGAAATGTGCTTGAGAGATTCTGCAGCCACAGCTGTAGTTCATGTCATCTTTATATGAACCCAAAATAAATCCTTTGAAGACTGATTTCTGGTTGTTGACCTTGTGTCTTTTTGGGCAGAGGAACTTCCTTTTTTTTTATTTTCAATATAATCAGAAATTAAGGGCATAAACCTGCCTAAGCAAGAAATTTTTGGATTTTTTTTTAAATTAATGTATTTATTTCCAAGGTAAAGATACAGACATTTTACACTGTCTTAATTTTGAAAAGTGAAATCAGAAGAAAAAAATAAAATAAAAAAATAATCAAAATGCAAAATTTGAACCCTCTTTCTTCTCTCTGAACAAAGATGTAAACCCACTTCCAGCAGAAGCGTACAGCTGGTCCATATCCCTGTGGTCTTTACACAAGAGGGATCCAGGACTGCTACTGTACTAACTTCACAGCCTGGAAGTTGTAAAATCAGATTAAAAAGCTTTTCCAAAGTGTTTAGTGTGGTGGTGGTGGTAGGTTTGTTCTTGTTGTTGTTGTTATTAACTACATATAAAATGGATAATGAATCAGAAGTCTGCCAAATAGAATATTTTAACTGAGAACCACCACTGAACTTCAGCCAAAACTTTTTACAATACGATTAATATGGTGTGGTAGAGGTATGTTCACAGAAAAAGTAAAGGGATGAAGAGTCATTGGTATTTAGCCTGGTCTCTGAACCTTAGTGCTTCAATTTCCCATGGTAGCCAAGAAACTGCTTCAATGTGTACCACCGATCATCATGCTTCCCAAGAAATGTGGCATCATACTGGGAATCACACAGTGAAAATTTTCCCCTGCATTTCATGTCTCTAAATTGGATGGAGGATGAAAAAGTGGGGACACCGCCTTGCATTTAAATATTTATTACCACTCTATGCAAGTACCATTCCGTGGTATTTTTGAAAAAAAACCTCTCAAATAACTCACTATTTACACTTTGAGGGAATATTCATATGACAAAAAAGACTTCAAGCATTGCCATTCTGTTAAACTCATCCTGGTCAGAGCACACAGCTTTGAGCAGTTGCTGCTTGGAACCTGAAGGTGAGGAGTTATTTTCAGGTATGCTTTATTCTTTTTATTATATACTGAGAAAATACAGTCCTACCATTTTTTCCCCATGCTTGCTCTCAGATTGCTTGCTGATATCATACTTGCTGATAATCTCTCAGATTTCAAATTATAGAAAGCTTGGGCTAGCTAATAAGTTCTATTGGAAAACAGCATAGACAAGCAGTGTAAGAAACTCCTAACACCCTTAGGGAAATCATGAGATCTTTCTGGTATTATGGCAAAATATACATAAACAAGCACTTGACAATGTGTAGTCTGAATGACAATGCTGATGTGTCAATTTCCTGAGTTAAGGATTTAGGGAGCTGGGATACATGTCAGTGAAAGACTACAAAAACATATCACTTTTTCATATACTGCCCTCAGATTCAGAGGCACAGAATTTGAATAAAGCCTTCAGAATAAGTCCCAATAATGTATTGTATTTTATAATTGAATAATGCAATAAATCTAAGGAACTGTGGTCAAGCATTGGAACTGGCTGCTGAGTGAAGTGATGAAGGCAGCATCACTGGAGGTATTTAAAACACACGAAAGTGTGGCACTTAGAGACATATTTTGGTGGTACTGTATTAGGTTAATAATGGTTGGGACCAAAGATATTAAAGGATTTTTTCAACCTAAATGGTTATGTCATTTAAGAACTGGAGAAGACTGGAAACCTCAAATATTTAGAAATGATATTTTGAAGGAATAAATAAGCAAAGCCATGGAAGTAGAATGAGACATCAGATGAAGGGGGAAAAAAGAATAAAATGGAACACTGATATACCAGAGGAACCAATGTTATTATATACAATAGTATTAATGCTTGGTTATTTAATCAAGGACAGTGCTAGAAAAGGAAACACAGGATGACCTGAACATGATGCAATTAGCCGGGAAATCATTAGTAGAGTGAGGACTGGGGATTATAAAAAATAATCTATGAAAAATACAGTATGAAAAATATCAGAGGTCTGACATAATCAGTATTGAAAAGCTTTTTTGTTTATCTGAACCACAAAGGCTTTAATTTTTTCTGGAAAAGGTTGCTTTTTTAAATTGCTTTGAAAGAAACAGTACATGATGGCCTTAGGAATTTTCCACCAGTTCAGTCTTCTGACAAAATGCTGGTTGAAATGGATTAAAACTCAGATGAAAAGACTAAATTTATAATACTATCCAAAATCCTTTGTATTTATATCACTGAGTATAGACTGTAGTTTGAGATATTGAGAATTTTCCTACTCTTTTAAATCTGTGCAGACATTGTTCCATGTTAGATTTTTCTACTAAAGCAAAATGTTTAATATTACTGTAGATTATAGAAAAGCCAGAAGAACTACATTTATTGCAAAATACATTTTATGAAAGAGGAAAACAGACAAATTGTAATCATCAATATTGAGCTGTGAATAAAATTTACAGAAGTCAATGTGGGCTTTTTAAAAATTTACTTTTTACAGAAATGTAACTAGTTTTTTTGTTGTAAGTGGGTTTTTTGTGTTTTTTTTTTTTAACTCAATGTGTGATGTTTAAATTGCCATTTTATAAATCATTTTAGGATTTATAATTTTTGGCAGAAAGCAGGACTATATGATTTATTAAGTGTAAAGTACATTTTCAATTTGCAGTTAAGTATATAAATGTTTTAAACACTCCTGATGTTTTTGAAATACTCTACTATCTACAATATCACTATGTGGTGCCTCTGTTATATTTTGTTACTTTTTTTTCAATTGAGTGTTTCTCAGCTCTATTGACAGTCAACTTTTTCTTACAGTCCTGAGAATAAAGGTCAAATAAAGGTCAAGCTTATAAGAAAGGCCAAGATATAGGCAAAAATTTGATTAAACTACATGACTAACAGATAGGTAAGCAATGCAATATTGACCCAGACCTTTTATAATGGATGTGGGAATATATTCTGGCAAGATTTATAAAAGCAGATCAGAGCTTCCATCTAAGCAATGATTCATTCTTAGACTTGTATTCAGAACTATATGTGCTGTTGGTCAATGGTTTGAGAAATCTAAAATAAGGGAGCTATGCAATAATAACGCCTACTCTATATCCTGTAAAATACACTCTAGGATACAGTACTTCTCACTTATTGCTATCCTATTTTAAATGAAAGACTGTCCTCTTTTTATTACAGAAATCACATATGAAAATATTGTGTTATTTGTGTATGAAATCATCCCTAGTAGCAGCTAAACAAAGACAGCAGGAATTTGGTACTACTCATTTAAAACAGTTTTAAAGGTTAACTGCAAAAAACAAAAACCCAACAAACAAACTACCTGTACTTTTTACTGTTCCTTTATGCTTTACAAAGGTGATTATGTTCCGGTTTTGCTTGGACTTGCTGCATTTTTGCCTTGGAAACTTGTTATATACTTTCATTTATTTGCAGATACGCCTATGAAGAACAAAGTGCTTGTATGGCAAAATCACATCACAGTAGCTAGAAACCTGACCTGAATTTCCAGCATGCTTTAATTAAAGAATATAAATACACAACCAATAAGGGTTTCTGGAAACTACACTTCTAACTCCAGTCTGAATCTTTAAAAGAGTGTCTTCCTGTTTCATCTGTATGATCTTTGTAGCAAACAACTGTAAAATGTATAATCATTCACTCACTGGACAAGCTGAAAGAATACTGCTGCCTAAATGCTCCAACCTCCTGGTATTCTAGAGATATGCCAAAATATTGTGTGTCCACTTGCGCTACTTCATTTTTTGGTGACAGAAGGCTTCCCACAGGAAGATGGATTAATTCAAGCAGACAGAATTAGCAAAACATTGGGGTTTTTTTTTTCTGCACTGCAATTTGAATTAAGTAGCTTTTTTCCCAGTTGAACTGGTAGCACTGATGCACAATAGTTTGTGAAATGGACATCATACTGTAGCTTAGGTAGAAATCTTCCCAAAAGCAATTGGGCAGTTTGCATCCTTTTGTTTATATAAGATTATTCAAAACTAGGTAAAATAGTCTAACAAGGGACAAATTATCCAGTGATATTTACCAATATGAAATTCTTCCATTCTTGAGCAGGATAGAGAGTTTGCATGTATTGAAGTATTTCATATTGTATTTCTAGTAAAAGCACATAATTTTTCATCTTGATAGAGAAACGTAAATTAAAATACTTTTTGCAATTTAAAACATTTTTCGTTTTTTCTCTTTGATGGCTTGTGCTTAGTAAAAGGAACTAAAAGGAATCATAAATATGTCTGAGTATATTGAAATACTACATATGCTTATTAATTTGTTCTCTTAAAATCCCTCTTGCTTCAAGAAAATGATTAGAAAGCACTTGCTACATAAGTTAAGGGAAGAATTAGAAGGAATGAATTTGCAGTTAATTTCATGATGAATAATCATGATTTTTCATTACTTTTCATGAAATTTATGCTATAAACTCAATTTTTAAATCAAAAGTTCATACATTAAAGTTGATAAATGCCCTTGAAAAATTTCCAGACCAGGATGATATTGGGAATCTTGATCAAGAAAGTGAATTCTATTTCACATGTGTTATATTATTTGTGGTAGATGAATAATTAATAGATGATTTTTTTTTTTAATTCTAGAAGTCCCCTCTATAAAGGAACTTCACAGCATCTGGGTAAAAGCAAAACTAGAAAATATTGTTCCACATTCTTCTTACAAATAACTATGTATTTATTTGTTTCATTTTCACATGTGAAAATATTTCCAGTCCATATACAATTTTTTTTTTTAACGTGACTTGGATAGTTTTCACACAGTTACCCTCTTTGAAAAGAAACTCATTCATGTGTAAATAAGTGCTTACACAGTATGTACAGTGTTGAAGGACACATTGAAGCATTAAGATGTTCTGGAATTTACTATAAAATCAGAGCTAGTCTTTAATATTCTTGCCAGATTCCAGTTTCAATGTTAACCCAGTTGTCTAAGTTTCTCTACAATTTCTCATGTGTAATATATTTGGGTAGATTCAGCAATATTCTAACACCTTCTTTTTTGCATACAAAAACCAATTTATTATGTAAGCAGCCTCATTACTGGCAATGTACTCACTTCAGTGGAAGGGGCTATGCAGTGAGGCTAAGATATAAGCAATTAGAATTGCTCTCAGCAGAGAAATTCTGGTCTTAGCAGGAGATTTTGGTATCCATGGAGATGAGAGACCTTATATATATGTAAGATGAATGTCCTAACCCTGAATCTGAAAAGGGTTCCTATTTCTATGAATTTTTGTTCTGTCCTAATGTAAAGGCAGCACAGCAGTTTTGAAACAACTTTTAGCATAGGTTGCAAAGAAAAATCTGCCATAAAAAGAAAAAAAGTCTTAGAAAAGGCATAAAAACCAATGTAAAGTAAGAAAATAAACCAGTATTAAAATTCTTGATCCCCTCATTAATGGCATTCTTGTTTCTAGGACTCCTAACAAAAGAAGTGTGCATGCCCTATGATGTTTTAAGTTTAAATCACTATGAAGCAAACTTCTGTTTCTCTGTTTGACCAAGACAGGTTTCTGATCATAGTCTGAAGAAATGAGAAAGATAAATCCTTTACACATCTTTGACTTTTACCCTTGTTTAAATTTACTGAGATTGCTAACTGTGTCAAATGCATACAATTTAAGCTGTCTAGTTTTCTTCAGTCATAAAGAAACCTAAAAACCTGAAGAACGGAAATACTTTCATAGTCTGAAGAACTGAAATATTTCCATGATCTTTTATTCCTTTAAACAATGCATATGGAATTCTCATTAGTATAATGAAACAATAGATTTTCTAAATCTATTGGAAGGAAAGAATAATATTTGATGACTAAGGTGAAAATATTTCACAGACCACAATATCAACTGTGGTGCCAAAGGAAAAACAAAATTGATTAGAAATAATAGTTGTATGCATACAGAGATCTGATATGCTAACAGTTAATTACAACAATGGAAAATTAAATTGCTAGATGGCATTTCCTATCTGGCAATATTTTATTAAGCAAAATAAATTTTGATTTGTCCTAGTACTTTAGAATTCAACAGGAATGATCAGACATATATATTGTTTAAAAGCTGACAATCACAGAAGGCAGAACTGTATCGGCAATTTTTCCTATCAATACCTTTTCTTTGTTAAAATGAGCAAGTAAACGAAGTCACAGTGATGCATTCTGTAGCTCGTGGGGCTGATTCCTATTGGCCATTGCTGTGTTCTTCATTATGGTCAACAATTTTATAAAGCTGCAGCAGTTTGTGAGCAGCAGTTTGAGCAAAGTCAGATGTACAATTAAAACTCTTCAACCTGTCTTGTGCTTCCTATGTTTGCCTCTGAGTCAAAGTGTTCTGATTAGATCACCACACAAAGGAAGATTTGAAGGGAAAAAAGTAGAAGCATAGTGCTGGAAACCAGATCTTTTTAGAAGGAACAGAGTGAATGAGCTTCAAGTAGGCTTGTGATGGAGTAAAAAGTTAAAAGTGGATGATCACATGAAGTACTTAAATATATTGAAAATGACACCTCTCTGGTGTATTTTAAGCATCTTTCAGAAGCCAAGATTGGAGTTGTTCTGGATCACACGGATCTGTAGCCCAAAGTCCAGAACAAAATAACCGTCAGAAAGTCAGATGGGGTGAGATAGGAGGTGATGAGGTTTGAACTTGACCTGTACAATTGTACATTCGTAAATTCCGAGTAAAATCATGAGCTAGACTAGGCAAGATAGCAAATTTTTCAGAACCTCTGAAGACAAGAACAAGTCAGTTGAATTTATAGGCATATAGATAATGGCAATTTAAAAAAAAATATTTGGCTCTTCTTGTATTGTGAGATCTTTTGCTTCTTTGGTTGTTTTGGGTCTTTTTGTAGTTTTGTTAGTGTGTTTGGTTTTGATTTTTAACAAGACTGAAGAATGTAACAGGAAAAATATCTTTATGAACTCTTGGATTCATGGGGTTCTTTTACTAGATTAAAATTGTCATAAATGAAATTATACAAAAAGGCAGAGAACTTATTTCAGTCAAGGGCAGGGATCTAAGGTATTATATAACTAAATAATAAAGGAGATTCATCTACTTTTTCAGCTACATAGCAGTGTGTTAGATGATCTTGAAGGAAACATAATTTCATATTATCACAGGATCACAGACTTTCACTTCAGTATCTCACTTCTGTGAGCTCCAGTAAGCAACTGAAATGCAATTAATAAATACTGAAAAAAGTGAATTAATAAATTATTCCACGGACTTAATACTGTCACTTAATAGCTTGCTCATGAAAAAACATGTATTTTCTAATTACAAGAATAAAAAGAACATGATGAATAAATATACTTAAAATATCCTTAAAATACAATGTGTAATACGTAATCAGCCTGGGGAACGAAACAAACAACCACAGCCCTGGTAGCCCTCAGCTGTGAGTGCAGCATTACAGCAGCACTCAGCGCCAGCACACTTTGTGCAATTTATTGGCTTGTGTAAAAAGCAAGAGCCATCTATATGACAATAGAATGAGTGCAGCACAGTAATTCTGAAATTGTTAATTCTACCGTTGGACGCTTTATAAAGCAAATAATGTTTTTCTTTGTCACGCAAGAAAAGAGCGTGTACACATTCTTACTACAAAATAGTAAGATTAGTCTAAACATCTTGATTGATCACTTGGCTATGAAACTTCTTTAAGTATGATGTAGCTTTTGCAGTTTATAATA
The DNA here is from genome assembly GCA_024500445.1 of Entomyzon cyanotis. Classification (NCBI taxonomy): domain Eukaryota; kingdom Metazoa; phylum Chordata; class Aves; order Passeriformes; family Meliphagidae; genus Entomyzon; species Entomyzon cyanotis. The sequence continues at coordinate 1,508,445 of JAKEPQ010000765.1, read as the reverse complement.
GAAAATTATATCCTTAAATCTTGAAGGCAGAAAATGACTTGCCAGCTTGATGAACCATTCCTATGACAGTATTTAAACAGTAATAATCTTTTTCATGACTCATGCATCTTCATTTTCCTTTGAAATGATACCTTTTCCTGAGTAAAACCACAAGTAAACATGCTTATTCAATGCCTATCAGCCTGCCAGTTGGCTCACATGGTGGAAGACTGGTTTTCAAAGTTATTGAAGTCTATGCATTTCCTTCTATCCCTTGATATACAAAATATATGGACCAAAACACAGTTCTGAAGACCAATATATTTCATACCACACTCTGACAAGAGAATTACTGAGACATAGTGGATTTTTTTGTTCCAAGTGACTTTCTGAAATATAAAACCTAAGTCTCGAGTAGGGTCATCTAGCACATATTGGATTACAGAGACATTTTGAAACTCATCAGTTTAGAAAAATAAATAATTTGAACCCTGGATGATATTCACACATACATGTAGCATGTTCAGTTTGTATTTTCAGTGTCTCTGGACTGAAAAAGACAACAGATTTTCATCTTAAATTAAGATAGAAATCATGTAGTATTTTTACAGATTGCACAGCCTCATCTGTAAGACACTTACATTTAGTCTTAGTTTTAAATATCTGTGCATTCATGCTGATTTTAGTAGTTTCATTCATATTTATTTTTCTGCATAAGATACTTACCTCTTCCAAACATGAGAATATTGTATAACAAAAATTTCAGAGTCTGACCAAAAAAGGGTCAACCAGAGTAAGAAACTAAATTCCAAAAACTTACAGATGTAATTTAAGGACTTCACAATACCTTCTCACAATTTGAGAACAATGTATTTTGCAATTTACATGTATACAGACAGAAATGTTTATTAAAAATTAATCAATTTTAATAACATCTGTATTTTTCTTTCTTCACATATCAGTTTCCTCTCATGTGAAGAAAAATAATAGCCAATTTAGAAAGTAATCAAAAGGAAGAAGTAAAAAGTACAATTTAGAGGCAGGAAATATCCGTGCCAGTTAGAGGATGTTTTCTCCTTTAGATTCAATTAATTTTTATATAGGAAAAAAAGTCAGAAATTACATTACTTTTATAGAAATTGTATTTCCCATGAAATCCATCAATATTGAAAGACAAACCAGATCAAAATCAGAATTCTTACTGAGTCATAAGAACCTCGGAACATTACAGCATTGCTGTTAATCTAAAAATTTGTTTAAACAATAGTATACTTCTGAGTTCAAAGCAGAAATAAAGCTGGGCACAAAGCCAGAGCAACTGTTTACGAAACACAACAATTTTTTATCACATCACTGATATTAGTACTTTATTGGTATATGGTTATGTGTATTAGACTTTAAAGAAACAACACGGATAAATTTAAAACCAGTGTAATTTTGTTTTACAGAAACATCTGTGCTGTTACTGAACCATGTGAGATTTCAGGACAGAATGCGATAATCAATCTACAGAGTAAAGCTGGAAGTCAGCTACATAGTTATGAATCAGATGTGGAATTAAGAAGAAATCTATGTAACTCTGTTGGTTTTGCATGGTCTGGGTTTTGGTAGCAGGGGGTACCACAGAGGTGGCTTCTGTGGGAAGCTGCTAGAAGCTTCTACCATGTCCAACAGAGCCAAACCCTGATGTCTCTGAAGAGGGACATGCTGCTGGCCAAGCCTGGGCCAATTAGAGAGGTTGTAACACCTCTGTGGTAACATATTTAAGAAGAAAACCAAAACAAAGGGGACACAGATTTTTTATATTTTTTTTAGCCAGAGAAGAGGAGAAGGTGAAAACATGTGAGGGAAAACAACATGGAGACACCTAGGTCAGTGGAGAAGGCGGGGGAGGAGGTGCTCCAGGTGCTGCAGCTGAGATTCTGCTGCAAGCTGTGGTGAGACCATGGTGGAGCAGCTGCTCCCTGCAGCCCATGGGGTCCATGGGGGATGCAGAGATCCACCCACAGCCCAAGGGGGAGGTGCCCACACCAGAGCAGGTGGATGCCTGGAGGAGGCTGGGAGCCAGTGGGAGAGCTAGTGGAGAGAGGGGACCCTGCTTCCAGGCTGGAGCAGCCTGTCCTGGGAGGTCTGCAGCCTGTGGAACAGTGGAACAGTGGCTTGCAGCAGTTTGGGATGACTGCCTGCCTGCCCACGGCAGGTGCTCACGCTGTGGCAGTTTTGGGAGAACTGCTGCTCGTGAGATTTGGATCTCATTGGAGGAGCTGATGGAGAACTGTCTCCTGTGGGATGGATGTCATAGTGCAGCAGGGGAAGGACTCATCTCCCTGAGCAGCGTAAGACCTCAATGATGAACCCCCACACGCTGTTCCCTGCTTTGTCGGTGGGAAGGAGTCAGGGACTGGGGGGCAAAATGGTATTTTAAGGGCTTATTTTACTTTACATTATCCTCCTCTGACTCTGTAAGTAATAAATTCACTTTGCAACTGTAAGTTGAGCCTATTTTGCCCGTGGAGTGTTTTCTTCCAGTCCTTGTCTTGACTCATGACAACTTTGTTTAATTTTTTTCTCTCCTCTGCTCAGCTGTGGCAGGGGAGAGTGAGTGAGGGGCTGTTGTGGGTGTCTGGTGTTTGGCCAGTGTCAAACCACAACAGTAACACATTCAAGGACAATTAAAATTATTTTAGTATGGGAGAGAGCATTATGCTTACAAAGTTAATGTGATTTGCATAAGTAAAGATCAGGTAATCTTGGTTGTAGAAGCTGACTTATTTATTTGTTAACTACCAGTTTTTAGATAAATAATTATTATTTTTTCTTATTCATATACTCATGAATCTGGCAGTACAGAACTTTAGTCCAATTAGACCCTAAATAGATTTAATTAAAATTGAACAGCTACATCAATTGCAAACAAACAAACTAGCAAACAAAATGAGCTGTAATTTAAGGGTGTTTATTTCAAAAGTGTTTGTTTTCAGAAATTAAGGATTTAATTAAAATTAATTTTAACTTCAATTAATTTAATTAATTTAATTCGTCTAATGTATGACTGTTAGCTGCACTGGAATATAAGGGAGCTCAAAACTCTGGCTGGAAAATGTAATATATCCAGAAGGAAAATTTTTATGGAATGATTCAGCTATCAAAATGATCATCTTGGAGAAGATGTTAAGCACAAATGTCTCCTCACAGTGGAGGGGCAAAAGGATTAGTCATGAAAGACAGAAAGATAAAATAAAGTTTTGGGTAAAAGAGAGAATTACTTAATGTAAAATTAACCTTAGCAGTGGAAATATTTTAGCTGATCTTCAATTATTAGATGAATGAAGAACAAGGGAAAGAAATTTAAAAAGCTTTTCTCAAACAAGGATATGGAAAGTTTCCTAATTAAACTAAATGTATATTTTGCTTCATTTTCAATAAAGAGAGTAATGATAAATACTGAAACAAAGGCAGTAAGACAATGGTTTTAGTGAGAAATAATAAGAGGCTACACAAAGTGAGCCAAGCTGCCAGATTGCTAGTGCATCCAAACTCAAACAGCTTGACATAACTCTATATCATAATTCTTTACGAATCAGCAGATGAATTCACAGCTTCAACAATAAAAAATTGCAGTAAGTTGCTTATGTGGAAACTAGGGGTAGAGGAATTACGGGCAAATATGAAACTGGCTACACTATTTATTGATTCAGGAAGAGGAAAGAATCAGACACTGCAGGCTCATTATTCTCTCTTAATAGATCTTGCAAGACTATATAAAATAAAAGATAATGTTGGCAAAGGAACAAATGGATATGACATGAGTATTAATACAATGAGTCTGGGTATTAGATGAAAGTTTGTAGTCATCAGAGCAGTGAAGCTGAGGAATGAACTTCCCACTGCATTAAGGAAGTAGAAACAATTCACAAGTTTTAGACAGAGCATGATTCCTTTATGGATAATATTGCATACTGTGATTGTATGTGATGAGAGAGGAACATAGAGTCACTTCAGTGCAATGTATTTAACCTTCAAGTGTGCTGGTGTGTCATGAAAAAATCCTTTCTTCTTAATATATTCTAATTCCTAGCCACAATACAAAATTATCAGCAAAATCAGTGTTAAATTATTCCTTAGGTTTAGCAGGAAAACAACTGACAAAGGGAAAACTGGAAGGGACATCATACCCTTATGTAATCATATGTGAATGCTGACACCAGCAACCATAGAAAATGTGGTAAGGGTTCGACAGCTATAGCAAACATGCTCTGGTTCTGTCTCAGTCTTATCTGGCATCTGTTTTATTAGGAAATTAGGTTATTTTTCCAGTATCTCTGGTTCTTCTCTGTATAAGATAGATGATGCTTAAAAGTATATTTAGAGTGAAGAAAATACTCATTGGAAGAATTTTATTGAGCTAAATGCTGCTGAAAAATAGAATACATTTCTGATGTGAGTGGCCTTGAGTACTTAGGTAATAAAATGGTATGTTTGGAAAAAAGATGTGGAAAAGTATGAGTCTCACATCACGGTTGTGGGCATCATTAGGTCATTAACACTGCACATTGTTTTTCCCCTAAATATAATATGCTCTGGATTAAAAGGAAAAATAAGGACAAAACTGAAAATCAGAAATACTTGGTTTTGGCTAAGCCAGGTTAACATGTTTTTCTACATAAGTAGAAAATTATACCTAAATAGGAACAATACCCAGACGAGCATGGACTCTTTTAATTCTTTCTCATGCTCTTTCTGCTAAAAATCTTGCGCTGAATTTTTATTTTTAGTTTTCTTCTTTCATTATTCATTTCACAATCCCCAACCACAACTGTCTTCATAGCAGATTACAGGGAATGTGCTGTAAATAAATACCGCAAATATGTACCTTAATATGGGCTTTTACACTTTATTTTCCACCCTCTTTATTTAGTCACATGAAGGACCATCCCTGTAAAATCTTGTCCTGGACTTTAACAAATCCAAACTCCAGTTAATAAAGGGAATTCAATACTAAAATACTGGTGTTATTTTGTCAGTTATCACTGAAAATAATGAAGTTAGAGAATTTAGCTTCTTTCCTCACTTCTGTCAGATTTTATTCCTTTCAGCGTCTGGTGTCTTATGCTGCTTTTTGGAATCTTGCCTCAAGGCTCCTACATGATAAACAGCATATTTGCAGCTGCTAATTGCTAACTTCTCCACTAGAAAAAGTCTTGCAAAGACAAGTGTCATTCAGCGAAGACAGCAAGTGGACTTGTGCAGCTCAGCTTTTTTCAGACCGAAGGCTGTAAAACTTCTCCCAAGAGCTGCATGTGGCTCTGAGGCAGGCTACAGAGGAGGCTGTAGTGCTCTGATGGTAACTGGGTGTAACACTGCACGTGGGTCAGCAACAGCACAGATGGAGCTGCATCAGCCTCTGTGGATGCAGGAGAAGTTACTGTGGTCCAGCAGCAGATCCAGCAGCCGTGACTTCCCACAAGCACCAAGGTACTCCCAGATGAACTGATGGTTTTCCATTCAGCAAAAAAAGGGAGCATGCAGAGCTACCACGATGGTCTCATGGAAGTAGTCTTAATCCTCCTGCTCCCAAACTGTTCATGATTAGCAAGCCAAGCCAATCATTCCTCTTTTCCATTTAATGCCATTCACGCAGTTACTTGCTATCCATTCCATTCATGTAGGAGTATACTGTTTTCCAAAAAGATCTGAGTCTCATTAATTTTACAGCCCCTTTGGATTCTCAGATTTTTACGTTTTTGTTTCTTCAAGTAATTTTTTTAATTCCTTATTTCCAGCGTCACACTTAATTCTATCCTGAGCTTTGCAACTGATGTTCTTTTCTGGTTTGTTTTCTCCTGGTTCTCTGACCTTTACAGCAATTCAATGAAACTTCTTGTGTTCCAACACATTTAGGTCTTTCATTAGTTATTTTGATAATTTTTCATTTTTCAGTCCTTTATGAGAAAAGTTAATGACTGATTTTCAAAATAGCCTTTTTCCTTTGCTTAGTGTGAGAAGCAGAAGTAATGCAACTTTTCTTCTTGATAGCAGTTGTAAGTAGTCTATTTTATGAGAGATTGTTTTCATTTACTTGTACTGTAAATCTCACTTATTAAAGCACAGAAACACCTATAAGTAAATGGTGGTTTTCATAAAATTAATACAAAACAAGTTACAGGAATGTGGGGGGAAATGATTAAGAGTGATAAAATTATTTCAGCATGAAAATCAAATTTTTCTTCCTTCATATTTTCCCAAAGTGCTACTTTTCATATATGTTGTTATCCAAAGGTAAGCTCTTAGCACTTAGAGGTCACTTTCCTTTTGACACAAATGGGTAGGACTTCAGTTGCAGTACCTTGATAAAAGACAAATTGAGTGGCACCTTAAAAAAAAAAAAAGGGAAAAAAAGCAGCAAAAAAAAGCAAAAGAGCTGTTTTTAATAGGAAATTAACTACACCTTTAAAATGAGCTCTTCTCAAGAAATTAATCAGACAAGATTTGATAAAACTAATTTTCTTAAGAAGGAACCTGCGCAGAAATGGAGAAATGTAGACATTTCAAGTGAGAACTTATTACAAACACATAAATAAAAATTATGTTTATTTACAAGTATACTCATGTATTTATATGCAAGTATACTCATGTTTATCCTGATTTTTATTCAAAACTGAGGTGCTAATAGTTGTTTGATGACTGTCTCTTTCTCTGTGCATTCCTGATGAACTCAGAAGTGCTACACTTAAGCTTGTCATCGAGTCATCCATAGTAGCTGTTGAGAAAGAACCTGCAGTGAGAGGAAAATTTAGGAGAGTGAACTTCTGGAATTAGTGGATGGGCTCCCCAGGAACCTGCCTTTAGGGATTAAGAAGCTGAACAGAGCAGACAATTTTTTGATGACAATATTCTTACAGCTCAAGCTTTTTCAATTCCCACCTGTAAGAAATTAGGGTCAGAAGGCAGAAGGCCAGCACTGCTGACTGGGGACCTTCTGGTAAAACTACTGTGCAAAAAGAAAAGTACTAGGCAGTGGAAGCAGAGACTTGTAACCAGTGAAGAACAGAGAGATGCTGCTCAGATGTTTAGGGGTGGGATCAGGAAAGCTCTGGGGAGACCTTGTTACAGATGTTTTATATATAAAGTGGCCTGGAAAGAAAGGTGCAAAAAGACTTGTAATGACAATAAGGGTCAGAAAAAGGTACAATGACTTTAAACTAAAAGATTGAATGGATACAAAGAAGAAATTTTTTGCTGAGAACATGATGAGATGCTGGAAGAGGGTACCTGGAGAAGATGTGGATGCTCTGTCACTAGCAGTGTTCAAAGTCAGGTCAAACAGAGCTTTCAGAAATCTGTTCTAATGAAATATACCCCACTCTGTGGCAGAGGAATTGGAGTCCATGATCTTTGAATGTCCTTCCCAACACAACCACAAACTTAATAAAAATTAAACATAGGGCTTGAAGGGTCTAGAGGAAAATCTTATGATCCTATGATAAGCTTTCTATTTGGCTCTGAACCAAATTAAAGTATTGGAATTTGTAGTGTCCCTTTCCAGTTGTTACAGCAAATAGTGGGTAGCTTTCCCAACATGATTAACTTAATAATATGAATCCAGTGAGTTAAAATTTATTTATATTATATTATATTATATTATATTATATTATATATATAATATTATATATATAATATAAAAAATATATATAAAATTTATTTAACAGGTGATTTCTCTGTCCCTGTAGCAAATCTTCTCACTGCTAGATTAAATAAATAATACAAAGCATTTAATCAGATGATTTTACAATAGTGAATACAGTGCATTAGTTATTATCTGTATTGCTGAAATCCGCACAGTTCTTGCTTAATTGGCTGTAGAAAAAGGTCTTCAAATCAATTAAATATTGACATGAAAATCCATGAAAACAGAAATATTTTTTAAATTAAGTATTGTAGAAAATTTCAATTATTTCTTAATGATTGTCTTGTTTTATTTCAAATGACTTTACCAGACATTTATGAGAACATGTGCATAGAGGAAAGTACAGATGTGCACAGTATTAAGGTGGAATAAAAGAGGCATTCACACCTCTGAGAGAGTAATGTCTCAGAAAATTTTCCTCAGGGCCTGTTGAACTTTGTGTTTAAATTTCAAGATATTTGCAATGTCATCTGGGGAAATGACATTTGAGTTTTCCACATCTTTCAAGTTTTTATTCTTCAAATATCTGAAGAGGTTTGTCTTTTTTTTCTGTAATGCTACCTCACAAACCACAAGGAAAAGTGTCCTAATGTGGATAATTTGAACTTACTTAAAAAAGAAATCCTACTGTTAGGTTATTTCTGTTACATCTTCTCCTGTGGAGTATATTGACATAAAAGAGCTGAAACCATGTTTTAAAACGCCACACAAAATTAAATACAGTATACACAAAACATTCAAATCTTTTGTCTTGGAACTCTGACATGGAACTTTCATACAATTCTGGGAAAATGAGGATGATCCTCTTTTCAGATGTGCCCTGGAATGATGCCTTTATCTGTAAAGAGAATAATTTAGCATCAGTCAAAACCACGAAGCTGGCAAATATAAAGTTTTGCCATGTTCTGGAAAACATTAATGAAGAGCAATTATACATGTTTAAAATTAATTCAAAACCTTTCAAATTGTGGGTTTGGATGTGCTGGAGATGCAATACAAGCAATTCCCAAGTTTTTTTACATCTTAATAAATAATTTACAAAGCCAACCTTAATTAATAAGTCCCCTTTCTAAGTAAAATAATCTATATTAATTATAGATCTGGTAAAAACTTTTCTTCATACAATTTCCATTGACTGGCAGCTTTAATTCAGCAGCCTCAAAGGAAAGCCTTGCATATTTTGGAAATCTGAAAAGAGAATAAAGACATTTGTTCTTCCAATTGTTAAAAATTAAAAAGAAAACTAAGGGAAAGGACAGCAACTAGCTCTCTTTCAACATGAGTTCCAAAAGCATATTTCAATTTCTTAACACACAGAAGATGTAAACTGACAGAGTGAAACTAACATTTTTCTCACAAGGGAGGATAAAACCAATAAAATGGAAATTATTTAATAGAATCATAGAATATGCTGAGTTGGAAGGGACACACAAAGATCTAGTCCAACTCCTGGCCCTGCACAGGACATCCTAATAGTCACACCATGTGTCTGAGAGCATTGTCCAAACACTTCTTGCTCTTTCAAGCTGGTGCCGCAACCACTGCCCTGGGGAGCATATTCCAGTGCTTAAACACAGTCTGGGGAAAAAGCTTTTCATAATATTCGATCTAAACATACCCTAACTCAGCTTCAGGCCATTTCCTGAGGTTGTGTCACTGGTCAATGCAGAGAGAGATCAGTGTCTGCCCCTCCTCTTTCCTTCATGAGGATGTTGCAGACCCCAGTGATATCTCCCCTCAGTCTCCTCCAGGCTGAAAAACCTAATTGACCTCAGGTTACTCCATACTGTATGACTTTCCCTTGAGACCCTTCACCATCCTCATGGCTTCCTTTGAACACTAACATCTTGTACTGTGGTGCCCAAAACTGTCCCCAGCACTCGAGGAGAGGCTGCCCCAGTGCAGAGCAGAGCAGGACAATCCCCTCCCTTTCCAGGCTGGTGATGCTGTGCTTGATGCCCCCAGGGCATGGTTGACCCTCCCAGCGGCCAGGGCACTGCTGACTCGCCATCACCCCAGTGCCCCACGTCCCTTTCTGCAGTGCTGCTCTCCAGCTTCTCACTGCCCACCCGGCTCGTGCGTCCCAGTGCAGCCACTTGCCTTTCCGTTGTGGCGCTGGGGCTGCGGCTGCTTTTTGGGGACTCAACGTCACATTTGTTAAGCAGGGCTTTTATCTCATGAAGCCAAGCTGGCTGTGAGCGATGACTGGAGTGTCTTTCAGATGTTTTTCAATACCTCCCAGAATAACTTTCTCCTTAATAGTACCAGACACTGAAGTGACACTGACAGGACAGTCATTTCTATGGTCTTCCTTGTAGATGTTTTTGAAAACAGTGGCATGTTATTCAACTTCCAGTCAAATGGGACCTCCCAGACTCCCAAGACCATTCAAAAATCATTGAGAGAGGCTCATGATGACATTGGCAACTCTTTGAGTATTCTCAGATTAATCTCATCAGGCCCCATAGCTTTGTAGGCATCCAGCTGGAGCAGCAGATCCCTTCAGAAGTTCAGGATCAACTGGGAGTTGATAATTTTTGGTCATGGTACTCCAGCTCAAAGCCCTGACACCCTCTTTGTCCCTCATCAGTGCTGAAGACAGAGGAGAAAGAGCATTAAACGCCTCTGCCTTGTCTCTATCCCTGTTTAGAAGGTGTCTGTCCTCACCTCATGAGATGCCTCCCCATTCCATATCTGAAGATATAATTCAGAATTGCACTCCCTAATTGTTGTATTTTATTATGAGACTTCAGAATTTTTTTAAAAATCAAGGAAAGAAATTTTAGGTTAGAAAAACCCACACTCTGGTGGGAAATAAAGAAGGGGGAGAGAAAAGCAAAGTTGTTGATTAAAATAGATAATGAAAAAAGTAGAAAATCCAAAATACTGCATTTAGATTCCTCAGTCTTTGGGAAATATTAAGTGCAGTTCCAGTGTTCTCTCTCTGAAGAACTTGCAGACTCTGAAGGACCTGGGCACATATTTTGATTGCTGGGGCTCACTGGCATGAGCATAATACCGTATTTTCTGTAGCAATGATGACATACACAAGAATCAGGAGATCTGAATTTTCAGATAGTTCCGCAGTCCTGAAGAAAAGTTATACTCTCTTTCTACAGCTTTTCTTTTTATCATGGGAAGACTTTTAGGCAAATTATCTGTACTTTTAAAATCTAATCTAAAAGGAAAACTAATGAAAAGTTAGTCATGTGATAGAAAAAGACAAGATTTGACTATGTAAAATTTTCTTCCTCTTCAGATGTCTTCAGGCTGGACAACATCCAAACGCTATTTAATTTTCTTCAACCTACTTTGTCCATCACTACAAATGTCACCAAAGTTTTCTCTTTTCTCCCCTAATAAAGGGAGCAGGGAGTTTTGATCTGTTATCTTTGACGTGGCCTCTAGTTTCAACTGGTAACTCTGGATAATGAAAAGGACTGTGCTGTGCTTCATTTTTCTTTGAACTTTGATGAAGTTCTTCCAAGCTGCTGCAAGGAAGTGTGACAATGAGTCCTCTGATGAAATTCTTGGTTTTTTATATCCATTTATGCCAAGACAAAAATATTAAAACAAGCATAAGAAAGTGTTTGTCTTTAATTTTTCATTTTCCTTAAATATTTTTTTATTTCTTGTAACACTATTCCTTTATAATATTCAGTGGTATATGTCCTTCCAGACAGTGTGAATTTTATGCTTCTATCAGAGCTTTCATCACACTTTTAAAACCTGGAAAAATGCCAAAGCCATAAGAGACTTCTAATTCTACAGTCATTTGGTTTCACTTGTGTATTTAAATTTTCAGTGGAAATCTAATTTAGTGGGCTCCTCTGAAATATAAAGATTGAAGAAAGCATGTTAACTCTCTTTGTGCCACAGGACTTGCCTAACATTTCTACCTAACTAATCCATAAACATGCAAAAATAAAGACTAAATTATTATGACTGAACATTTTAGCAATCCAAGTAATTCCAACAAACAGAGAGATTATTTTGAATGGAAGACCTTTTATAAATAGGGGGGAAACGAGCTCGCATTATTTTGCATAGAGGTGGCCTAGTTAATCAGCAGTGATTATGCTGGCTTGGTGTCTCAGTTATGTTTGTTAATTAAAGCACTTTCTAATGAACATTAGCTCAATTTCCCCCATGTGGAAGGCAGGCTGGGAGATAGACAACGAAACCATGATTCTTTCTCACTTGAATACTCGGGGATTCTTTCGCACTTGAAATATCATAACTGAATTAATAGAGAGAGAAAATATCATTTTTGTCTCCACAGCTTTATCTGCAGGGCCCCCTGGCTATCAGCGTGGGGAAATATCAATGGAGTGAACATCTCTTAGTAGGAGTAATCATCATGATCATGAAGTGCTCATCAGATAGAAAGACAAAATGCAATTAAGTTGGGTTTACAATCAGGCCAATAATTACTATTCAGAAGTCTCAGCTGTACAGAAAATGCAGGATTCTGAACTGTGACTTTTTTGTTTGAATGTGAGGTTTCTCCTCCCTTCCTTGATCTCTTTTTCCTTTGAAAATTTATAAAATGTCAGTCATGATGTGGCACAGCTGAATAATTGTCATAGAGTCAAATGCTTGCAGATGGTTAATGGAAACAGAGAATTAAATGAACAGCAGTAAAGAAACTCATGCAAAATTAAGGAACTCTATTGCAAATTTAAAGGGTCATTTGGTTTCATCAAAAATCAAATAATATGAATATGTTATTCTCTGCATGAAAGACACTGTGTTAAATTGTTTTGAGAGATGAAAAATGAGCAATCAGTGATGCACTAATGAAATTTTTGAAAAATCATGCACTATTGAAATAGGCAGCAACTGCCAGTTGGAAACTATAGAACAAAGCCTGATTTTGGCTACTGAATTTTGTTATTTACCATTTATTTAAATTATGGAAGTATCGATGTAAAACACTATATGGTCCTACAAAAGAAATACAGAAAGGAAGATTAAATTAAGTAGTCTTTACCATATCCAAATAATGTTTACTGTTTCAAAATAATTTTTAAAAATAGTCTTATCAGAGCCAGTAACTTAACATTTCAGTTGACTTTATATCACCAATGTGCAGAATCAATTTCTACATAGACCGGAAAGGTCTTAGAGCTGCATTATGAGACTAAGCCTTTATCTGTCTGACATTTTTGAAAGATGTGACTGATAAATCCTTTGTAAGGAGCAGATTTATTTTTCTAGTACAAAAGTATTTGTGATACCACTTATTAAGTACTTGGAAATGGATTTAAGTTAAAGATACTTTAGAATGGATTCCAAATCTTCAAAATATTGTATTCTTTAGAAACTATACTTTTCAGTTCTCTTTCATCCTTTCCCGCCAAAGTCTGAAGTTAGTATCTCTGTCCATCAAGTAAATTATTTCAAAAGTCTTTTATTTTCTCTTAATTAAAGGGAAAAAATAAGATAATTGAAAAGTATAATGTATTAATCATACACCATGCAGTATAGTTTGGTAACTGAAAACACTTTGAGATTGGCCCATGCCTGTGAAAGAGGATTTTCTTCATGTAGTAGACCAAAAAGGAAATCTAAACTAATCATTTGATAAAACATGCAACAGCAACTGCCTCCAAAAACATCTAGTAAACAAAAAAACCCCCAAACTTAATAGCTACTTTCAGTAAGACTTTTTATCATATACATATACCTGGACAAATTATAGTGTGTCTTATCTTGTGATAATCATAAAATAAAAGCAACAAAAAATTTTATGTTTCCTCCTTGACATACACACTAAAATTATACCTATGATTTTTTGTCTGCTACAATTTCTGCAAAGTCAGTGAATTGCTTATTAAATGGAAGCATAGATGAAAATATTGATCTTATTTCCCCATTCTAGTCAGTACAAAGCATCTTCTCTTAAATCTTCTTGAATAACTGCATTACCCTGGCTATCTAATAGAGTTTAAAGTGAAAGCTTCTTCCCCATTCTTTTAACACAAAGAGTTTCAAATAGAAAATAGATAGGGTGTGATGAATGTTTCATTGTAAATACATTGCAAATAAGCATTTTGCACCTCTGGGTTTTACTTAAAGACTTAATGTCATTTCCTGAATGATATTGGCCAAATATGGAAGCATTTGTATATTTTTTAGCAGAATTGTTAACATTATTCAATTTTGAAATGACAGATACTCAGTGATGGCCATGAGAAATCAATCTCTCACTGCAAATAAATGTGGCAGAATAATCCATATAAAGCACGTAAAAAATTTTAGACTTTTGCAGACCTATTATTCTTTATAAATGCATTTTAAAATGCTATTTCTAACTATGACTGTCATTCTGAAAATGTAATTTGTGATATATTTTTGATCCTTTTAAGGCAGCTGGTTTTGGTTTTTTTGTCTTCTAAACCACGCTATTTGTCCTCTAAGCAATTCTGCAGTTTCATTTATTCAAAAATATTTATTCTGCTAAAAGTGAACCTTTGTGTTTCATAGAAGAGAAATAAAAAAGGTCTTTTGTTCAGCAAGCTGTAGGTCAAAAACTGGGGAACTTCATAAGTAACATATATTCAGCAGTTTCCTGTGAATTTGTATGTCTTATCCCGCACCTGATGGGTAAGAGGAAAAATTTTCTTCAATGTTGAACTCTTGAATACTTTTTCAGGCTGTAAAAGTTCTTCTATGTTCTTTGTTTTTCTGAGAGACAACAGTATTCCAAGGAGCTAGAAATGTTCAGAGTTAGATAAGAGAACTGATTTAGTGGAGATGCTCCCAGTTTTGTAACAGTTATTAATCAGTAACATATTCTGCCTGAAGGTTTAAGCAAGGTCTCACTGAGCAAGCAACTCGAAAGAATATACATATGTTGACATTTTATTTGTCATGCCCTCTCTTCTTTCTACCAAATACCTCTTTCAATCAAAACCCACTTCCTTCTAGCTCTGTGGGAAACCAGGTGACTTGCTTCCTTTGGTGATGGTGGTGGACTGCACTAACACGACCAGTTCTGCACTGGGTTGAGTGAGAAGCTCTTAACCCCACAGCTGAGAGACAGAGGGAAAAATCTGGATCGGTAGGAGAACGTTTTATGATAAGAGCATTTTAAAGCACTTCAGTGGCAGGAAAGACAAAGTATTGCTATATACAAAATCAGGTGGGAAGATGGCAACAGAACTTAAGTACTTTCTTATCACAAACGTTTTGAGAATTTGCCTAAATAATGCAGCAGGTAGCAGCCATGAATCTGCTGATGATAAAAAAAGATCTTGTGGGTCAAAATAAGAATAAGGAGATTGCTCATGAACAGCCCTCATGGGCAAAACAGTCTTGACTTGGGAAAGAGTAATTAAATTAAATTAATTAATTTAGATTACTTAATTAATTAGATTAATTAAAAATGGAGTACGACAGTGAGAAACAAAACTAAAGTCACCTTCCCACCACCCTTCTTATCAGGCTCAACTTCACTCATGGCTCTTCTACCTGCTTCTTCTCATGTGGATTCAGTGGAATGGGGAACAGGGGTTGTCATCAGCTCATAACACTTTATCTTTGCCACTCTTTTACCTCCTCACTCTGTTTCCCTGTCCTGTTGTGGGGTCCCTGCCACAGAAAGAGTCTTTCACAAACTCCTTCAACGTGCGTCCTCCCCATAGGCTGCAGTGTTCCAACAATTAGTCCTTTTAAACAGCAACAGACCATCATGAAAAAAACACCCCACAAATAAATACAAGAGTCCTCAACTGATCATTGTTGTAAGTGCTCAGTGTCTCCACATTGCTGCTAGACAGAAGAGAGACATTACACAATAAACATTTGGAGTTGTATCACCAACTATTATTTTCAGCAGCATAGATGTTGTGATCATGTCTTTGTGCATTTAAAATCCCTCAGTTGAACTCCCAGTAGTATATTTTACTTTTCAAGATCTGAGATGATCATTAAAACATACATTTATCACACAGTATACAGTCTATGGAAACAACACATCACAAAAAGAATTTCACAAGTAAAGTAAAAATAACATTATGACACCAGTGAAGATGGACAATTTACACAGGTTCCACACCTCATTATTTCACCACAATTTACCCCTATCTGAAAAAATAAAATTAAAATTTTTAATGTATAGTGTAATTGCGTTGCAAGTCTGTAATTTTGGTAAATCTAATACATACTATAAAAGAAACATCCAGTGTGAAGTAAAATAATTAAAATTAAGAGGAGTTATTTTTCAAAAGATACTGCTTTCTAGGTGCATTTTTAATTGGGCTGAAACATGCACTTACAACACAGGAGTCTTTGGGGAATGCCAATGAACTCCCTTTCGAAAACTCTAGGAGAAATTATGGACAAAATTTTATTAAAATGTGACTAGTATAACTTAGGAATTACAACCATTTTATTATCATACTTACTAAAATAAAGTTTTTAATTTGCAATGTTGGTTTACAATTTCCATCCCTCACAAAATTAACCCCAAACTAACTAGCTAAATGCATCTCAAAATCAATTAAAAATTATAAAGAATATTTTGCTAGGAGATATAAAATACTTAAATTAACACTGAAACTTGCTTATCATTTTTATAATTTCCATACAAACCAAGAAAAACACTTTTCAGTACTGAAGGTAACAGAAAAGAAAAGATGCCGAAAGTCTCTATTATGGTTAAAGTGTGCAAGTATGACTAAATGCCTTACTGATTCAGAAAGGTGCCATTGGACACAGAACATGCTAGCAGGCACTTTAGCTATGTTTCTTAATACCTCTCTTAAAATAATTGTAAATCAATGTAACCAACTGATGGACATCAAATTGTTTTAAAAAAAGTTGCTATGGAATTATTTTTTCTAAAAATTTGCATAAAGAGTTACTACATGGAGAACTATTACTGCATTCCACTGTAATATCCCCAAACTCTTAGGGGTATAGGATCACATAATAATGTTCACTGTAATTAAGAACATAACCAATAAGAGTGGGACTCGATGATCCTTATGGGTCTCTTCCAACTCTGAATATTCTGTGATTTTATGAATAGCTTCTGGTAACCAGGTGCCTAAAGATTTCAAAGTACTCAAAAATATTAACTAAAGCTTAAAAAACTCCTATGAGGAGAGTTACAGAATCTCTAGTGCTCTTTTTCCTTTGCTATAATACAGCCATCTCACTCAAGAATACAAGTTTTGAAGAAATGTGTGAAATTACAAAACAGTAATAGACATCGAAGGGAAGGATAGTACTGCATTACTTTGAAACTCTCTGGCAAAGTTAGATAAATAGACTATAATTAATCAGAGTTTAAAACTCACTACAATTAATGCTAGTATGTCAACACATCTGAAAAAATGTCTGATGCATTAGCAATCATGAGAAGTGTTGCACAAAAGCTTTCTCTATTTCTACTAGAAACAACAGTAATGAAATTCCTAATGTTTAAGGCAAACTTACACTGATTCTCCTCATGACAGCAGAGACGTGATAATCCACTGGATATTTTTATTATAGAAAACGGCTTCATCTTATTTCCAATCGCTGCTTTTGTCCGTAGGATGCCACCACTGGAGCAGACAGGAGCTACTTCATTTAAATAAAACATTGTTAGTCTCTGTAAGACATCTGCCTTCCATAACCTACTATGCTGGTAAGTTATTGAGTTGCATTTTTTAATTACTTCCTGTTCCTCCAAGTCAATTAACACTTCTGCAATTGCTGAGATTGTCTCCAAGGGGAATCTGGATTGCTTTTCAAATTAGCCCTCTAGCTTTACACAGGCTGTGTAAATACATAATTCTGCCTTTGACTTGTCAAATCTCTTGCTATTTGCTGCAGACAGCTATGGCATTCTCTGAGACATCTTTTGACAGAATCACCACTCCATTCTTTTTGATAATAACAAATTGCATGATTGACTAGAACTGTAATAGCCTGAGGCATTTCTAGCCAGGCCTGAAAATTAACTAAATCTATCACTACACTGCCATTAAAACATAATTTCTTGTCATCGTCTGCCCAATGATAGGGTCACCAAGATATTTTTAAAACACTTCTAAGCTCTCCATCCTCCTACTGATATTCCAGGATTTTCCTTACATATATGTACCTGGTTAAACTTTCCAGGAAAATTTATTAGTACATTAATCCAAGTTCCCAAATGACAGACTGAGTAATTTGCTTAGTTTATTATGATATCTCTAGGACAAGAGAAGAAAAATTTCTTTTTTTGCTCCAATTTTCCCATCTCCAATTCTAGCCTGAAAATATGCACATAAACAATTCCATAGCAGCTATGGAATTAACCCTATCAGATGCAAGACACCTTTACCTCTGGATATTTTTATGTCTATATAAGGACAAGGACTTGGGGGCATTAATTCTCATTGCTGAGTTTTTATTTTTGTTTGTGAGTTTGTTTTTTTTTTTGGTTGCTGTTCTTGTTCTTGTTTTTTTTGCGTGCTGTTAAGTTTTATCATTTCTTTAAATCCTAAAATGGGTTTTTGTAGAATCAATCCTTTTTCTGAACTTCTCAACTTCCCGGTGCTTTATTTTTCCTCCTTTTATTTTAGGATCTCACCCTCTACCTTCCCCATGTCTGTGCATTTCATTTGATAGATCTGAGGTATTTTTCCCTGGAGGATAGTTTTTATTGGCATCTTGTACTGAGACGCCAGCTTCCAAAAGCTGACCATTTCCAGAAAGATGCCTTTTCTGTTTTGTGTCTATGATACAGTTCCAATACAAAGATTTTAGCCATAGAGTCATATTAAATTAGTAGTGACCTTTGCATTGGTGTATCTCATTCACTACTTGCATAGATTGCACTGCCTGCAATCCATGAGAAATAAATAACTTTTTCTGGCATTTTGTTCGGTATATCATGTCATGCTTAAATCTGTTAGTACTAAGACATGATACATCTTCCCTGTATGTGTGTGTGTGTGTGTGTATATGTATATATATAAGTCTGAATTTCCCATTGTTTTATAGTACTTAGCAGCTGCATTCAATTATTTTTACAATCTCCAGAATTTGGACATAAATCTTCTAGTCTCTACTTGTCTTTCACTAAAGTCAGGTTGGTTTAATTCTCACATTACTAAGTCCTGTAGTGAACTGTACTGTAGATATAACTTTGATTTATGACTTCCTGAGAAGTTATGAGAAGCAAGGGGTTTACTGATTTTGTGTTTGTGGTATTATTAAATTCATAACTATAGTGTTTCAGAACTCTAATATGGGATCAATGATTTCCTTTGCCTATTTGCAATACAGCAAAAACCAAGCCATCCTTAACCCTGAGCTGCTTCTGTAAACATCTGTCTTGTGTTTTCATGTGGCTGCAGACTAAAGGCTGCAATAACCAGCTGTATCTAGGCTACATATTTCAATATGGGGCTTTGAAAAATATTGAAATCGTGTGGTGTTTCCTTCAGCCACTCATTACCAACTCCCAAAGCAGCCACCTCTCTCTAAACACGGGTCTTTTCCTCAATAATTCTTTTCAGGTTTATATTCACATTTCATTTCTACTTATTCTGTTCTGGTTCTTAAGTTGTACTTGCTCTTATCTGTTCTCTGCTTTTTTTAATGTACGCAGTTTGCTCTTCAGTATCAGGATAATTCTATGTATAAACAAGCATAGGTGCTACTGTTGCTTTTTATGTATCTGTTATTTCTCAGAGACACTTTCTTTTTTTGTCCAGCAATCAAGCAAAGTGTTTGCATGAACTAATTTTATTCAAATTTCAAGTTATTCTCCACACTATTTTTTGAATATATGAGTAAGAAAATATTTCCTCTTTGCAAATATACAGCAGTATGATGCATTACTAATATTCTTGAGAAGATTTCAGAGGATATCCTCAGTCTTTGAGCATTATTCTAGTGTTGGGCTGAAAAACTCTTTAATCCAACTTGTATTCTAAGTTATTACTTTTTCCTATCAAGCTAGGACACTTACTGCTCTACTTCTCCAATCAGCTCAGCTGAGCTCCCATACCTTACAGCTGATTTATAACATTTGTTTTTTTCTGTTTCTTTGGCAGAAAGAGAGGAGGTACATTACCACTTCTGTTTTTCCTTCGTTATAGGTGGGATGCACTCCTCCAAATGACAACAAATCTTTAAATATATTTTAATATTATTTTATAACAATTCCTTTCTCATGGCTTTAAAGTCAGAGGTGATCTTTTTGGTTTTAATTTAAATTTGTCACTTCTGTGTAGCCTTTGCTTTCTGGCACACAAACAAATTATTAGGAAAATATAGTAAGAGGGATGGATAACGGGGAAAGCCAGAAAAAAGGATTAAAAAAATCTTCTGTCTGGGAACAGAGGCTCATAAAATTTCACATATACCAAACAACCACTTCCCTTTTTAATGCGTTAATAATAAAAGCTTGATAATTAATAACTCCTTTACCAGAATTATTCTTACTTGATAGAAATTCAGATTTGCTATAGGATTGCATTTATATATGTTATATGAACATATTCTATAGGTCATATAAGCCACAAGCAATTTTTGCTCCTATAATAAAAGAGTATATCCCAATTCAGATAATTGCCAGAAACCCAACGAAAAAACACAATAATTCTTTTCACTATATTTTTTCTGTGTTTGAGTTCTACAGAAGTCTAGTGGTACTTCAGTATGTGTTTAAAAGAGGAGATTGGAAAGACATTATATAATTTGACATTGTATAAAAATATTAAATATTACTGGCTTTTCTCCTGCAACATACGTGTGTTACTCTGTGGAGATACATATCAATACACCTCATTTAATGGGTTTTAAATTCTAACTGATGTGGTTTTTTTTGTTAAATAATCTGATGAGACAACAAATTGGTAAGTATGTTTAATGATACATAGAATTTCATAAACATGCATGGATTACTCATAGATATATTTGTTAATAAACTGTATCAGACATGGCACAATTCTCACTTGATGGTATCTGCCCAGATCAATCTAAAGAGAGAGCACACAATGATAGGGAGTTACAGCTCAATTTAAAAGGATGTACTTCATCCAGGTCAGGACAGGCAACACTGGCAAAATGTAGAGAAGTTATGTTAGTACTTGGCATGCTATACTTGCTATTTCCATAACAGATGAATGAACGAATGAATGAATGAATGAATGAGTGAAACATTAAACAACTAAATAAAAGTAACAACATTTACATTTATCTGGTTTAGTTCATAGCAAATTCCTGTAATTTGGGACTTGGATTTTGATGATCCTTGTGGGTCCCTTCTGATTCAGGATATTCTATGATTTTATGACTTATGCCTTTCAAAATTACTTCTTCAGAATTCCCTCCTTAACATACATGATTTTTAAAAAATCACCAGGGACACAGTACTCACAAGCTCTTCTCACATGTTGAAAAATGGAGGTGCATGAAAACAGCCCATTTGGAAATGAATTGGGGAAGTTCTGAGTATTATGTCTTCCTGGTACTCACAGGTGATAAATTTTCTTTTGGGTCTCTGTATTCTATTGGTGACTCCAATATTGGCATTTAATATTTAGGAAGCACGAATTAATAATTCCTAGAAGAAAAAGAATTGCTAGTTTTTTTTTTAGTTGTATGTTTTTTACAACATAGTCATTGTTTCAAGTTTGATACTACTTTATGACAGTCAGCTAAAACCTAAAAGAACTGTCTGGCCTCGACCACACAACACCCTACAAAGTGAGTAATAATTTTCTCAAAATAAGCCATTTGACTCTACAGATGCTTAAAGTAAGTTCTAGGCTTTCAAACTGGAAAAAGCCTGTGGACTATTCCTTCCTTTGTGGTCTCTTACTGCAACATATAAATACTTTGGAGCATTATTTTGTTTCTTTAGCAAATTCGCTTTCTGAAAAGTAAGTGTATATCATTTACTGGGGTTTATACCTATGCAATCTTGAGCTACTTTTATATTGTGCATATACATTTCTTCAGATTTATTCCACTAAAGAAATTTGAGAATGGTTGTTCAGATGCACAGGTAAACTAGAGGTCACATGTTTTGTCTAGTGTTACAATTAGACAGTTGAGGAAACTAAAAATTCTGGATGTGTAATTCTTAAATTCTGAATGTCCTGTTTGTATCAAAAAACATATATTAAGGTTGACAGTACAGAGTGATAAATTATATTTCGTAGTTAGCTTACTCTGAATTTTAAAAAGGAGTTTTCCAGGCCTATTCAATCATGCAACTTTGTTTACCTAATTTCCTCTTTTGTGCTTCCTCTGACTATTCTTGCTCATTTAATCATTCTAATAAAGTATAGATAGATTTGTGAACCAGGTTGTCAATCACAGGCCCAATGATGCTTCCAGTTTAGATTTCTTCACACAATACTGTTGTAATAAGTTTACAAAATTAGGCTTGAAAAAAACTAAGGCTACTTTTATTTATCCTGAATGGAGTGGGTAATAGAAATAAACTTACCCATTTGTACGGGAACATCAGTAGTTAACACCATTAACTATTCAGAAATTAGCTCAGTTGTGGAATCATAGTCTCACCATCCCAATTCCCTAATGCAGAGCAATTCATTGTATATTTAGAGACATTATGTGTCAAAGCCCACATAAAAAGTAGATTCACGTGAACTAGAGTTTTTCAGATAAGACACTTAATAATAAATTAGCATTCTTCATACTTTGAATTTAGCTCTGTTTGCAACATTCAACTTTATTAAGTCTAAGGATTTTTGTAACATCTGTCTCTTACTTCATTCTTACTCCTCTATCATTTAATGGGATGTTGCAGCACAGAACTTTTCTTGAATCTAAAAAAAAAGAGTAACAGAATGGTTGAGGCTGGAAGGAGGCCCTGGAGGTCTTATGGTCCAATGCACTGCTCAAGCAGGCCCACCTCAAGCCTGATGCCCAGAGCAATGTACAGACATCTTCTGAATATCTCTAAGAATAGATGTTCCATAGTCCCCCTGGGCAACCTGTGTCAGTGCTCAGCCACTCTCACAGTGAAAAAGTGCTTCCAGGTGTTCTAGTTCATGCCCACTGCACCTAGTCCTGTTGCTGGGCACCACTGTAAAGCACCTGTGAAGCATTCTCTCCTCCAGGCTGAACAGTCCTATCTCTCTGACCCTTTTCAGTTAAGAAAAATGCTCCAATCCCTTCATCATCTTGGTAGTCTTTTGTTTGACTGCACCCAGACTATCTGTGTCTCTCTCGTACTAGAGAGACCACCACTGTATGAAATACTCCAGGTGTATGAAATACTCCAGGTGTGCCCTTATCATACTGAGTAGAGCTCAGATCATTTCCCTCAGCCTACTGCCAATGCTACTAAAAGATATGTGGATTTGTATTTACAGACTCAAAAGCAGCCTGTGGATAAGTGCAATCTTAAGGGACTTCCATCTGAGAAAATACAGACAATAGTCTTTATATCCATTGAGGTAGTGAGAAAGTTCTGTGTCTCACTTTTGAGACAAATTTAATAGAGGACACTCTGCAATGAATAGTCTCCTCCAAAAGGTTTCAACAATCCCCTTCCACCAACAGAAAATGAATATGAATGTAAGAAAGTGAAAAAAAAACCCCAAAGACAAAACCCCATAGCTTATTAACAACAGAATGCCCCAAAGGCAAGAAAGAAAATAACTGCTAAAAACTGAATTATGAGAACTCACCCTCCCCTGTCCCCTGTTCTCCCCATCCCCCTCCTTTCCCCAAACGAAAACCCCAAAATGCCCAGAAGAATGGGGAAAATGTTGAATACCCCTTTCTGACACGCGGTGCAAGAAGGTGCTGGCTTTCATGCTGAGGGCAGTGGAGCTTCCACGGAGGAGTTCCAGGAGGAGGCTAAAACCTGGTGGCTCTCTGGCATCAACCTCCTCTCCACAGCAGCCATGGCAGGCTAAAAGCTGGTCTGGAGCCCCTTAGTGTGCTTTCTCCCCAGCTCGGTTCCCCGAGGTTTGGGGCTGGAACAGGGCAGCCCCGCTCCTGCCAGTCCCACTCCTCCAGCCTTGGACCAGCAGCAGTTCCCCTTGAGGTGGCTGAAAGATATCTACTGCAGCTTCTCCAAGCCGTGGAAGAGGAAAGCTTTTTGTCTGGGCCAAGAAAAAGCCAAGCTAGCCAAGCAAAACCAAACTGCACAGTACCATGGAGCCCCTGGGCAGTGCATCTTCAAAAATGCCCACCAAAAACCCCTAAGCTCCCCCTTCCCAGGCCTGCACACACCCAGTCCTGGGCCTTAAAGATCTGGCAACCATTTTTGGGCACAAAGCAGAGGATCTTGGAATACACTATAATCATAAATCACTCCAAGACATTCTGATAATTCCATTTCTGAACAGGGATGAATAATTTTCTTTAGCATCTCGTATTAGGCACCTCCATTCTTCACAGGATCACAAAATCATTTAGGTTGGAAATGACCTCTGAGATCATGGAGTACAGCCTTCAACTGAATGCCACCATATCAACAGCACCATGGTCTTAAGTGCCATGTCCAGTCACTTGTTGAACATTTCCAGATATGGTGACTTAGACATATCCCTGAGCAGTCCATTCCAAGGTTTAACAAACCTCTCTGTGAAGAAATTCTTCCTCATGTCCTGGTACTTCACTCAGTCTCACTCTTTGAGCTGACAGTTGACAGAGAAACTGTCACAATTTCTGCTCACATCTAAAATGGCATGTGAGCTGCGCAACATGAGTCCAAATGCACATTAGCCATGCATAAATACATGCCCAAATTTAGTCAGAAGCTGTGGGGAGAAAAAGAAGTCAGAAGCTGTGGGGAGAAAAGTAAAATTAGTCAGAACTAATATCTGTGTACAAGAATAGAACTATGGGTTCCAAACCAGTCTGTGAAATCTGAATTAAAATAAATGACTTAATTTGCTAGGTGTTCTCCTTTTAAAAAGGCCAAATGCTAGAGAAATGCATGATCTTTTGATCCAATTACCTGAATGCACCTGATTAATGACTCTTACAGTACTTATCACAATGAGCTTCGCACTGACTATTTTACAAACACCTGATTTTTAGCAAATTTGAGTCCTGAAGAGTTTGTAGTAAGTCAATACAATCATAAAGGGAGCACTCATAATCTCAATTACACAATGCAAGTAAAAGTGTATGTGTAGATTACCCCTTACCTCTCACAAAAACAGGAATGTCAAAGGACTATGGTAGATGGACCTTGGCTGACTTACAGGTACACACCAAGTCTCACTCTCACTCCTCCTCCTCAGAAGGATGGGGGAAGAAAATACGATGAAAAAGTTGCAGCTAAAGACAAGAATAAGGAGATCACCAACTACCCTTGTTGCATTTTGGCTGGTAGAAATATGAAGCAGACACAGCACTGAAGGGGAAAAGGGTATTCACCTAGGTGTTTAACAGGATCCTAGATGCACAGATCTTCAAAGGCGAAAACATGCCGAGAAACATCCCCTGTATAATGTGTATACAATTTTATGGACTTCGCCAATTAGCATATCTACCTAAAATTCTCCAATAAAAACTTCATAGATTAAGTAATTGTCCCCCTATTTTAATTACCCCCCACCTCCCAAATGAGACTACAGTCCAGTTTACAAAATATGTTCCAGAGACAAGGCTCCATCCAAGGTTGGAGCCTCTAGTTCTAAGACAGTATAGAGCTCTTGGCCTCCAACTGGCAATGTTTGGTCTTCCTGCTTTGCAAAACCCCCCAAACTAAGCTAAATATTAGACTGCAAAAATTACAAGTATGTGGGGCTGAGGTACAAAGAGTGCGTGTAAAGGGTACAAGGAAAGGGAAAGTGCATAAAAATGTATAAAAAGGGCATAAAAAAGACAAAAATCATCAGGCATCACCTTCATGGGAAAAACTAGACTTAGGAAAGATTAATTTAATTTATTAAGAATTAAAACTGGAGTAGGAAAGTGAGAAAGAAAACCAAAATTAAACCCACTTTCCCATTACCCTTCTTTCTGGACTCCACTCATGGCTCATGAGTGGAGTCCACTCACGGCTCATGACTCTTTCTTCCCTATGCGACATTCTTGCTTCAGCAGCATCCCTCCCACAGGAGACAGTCTTTCATAAACTTTCCAGAGGCTACAGTGTTCCAAGAACTGTTTCAGCCTGGGTCCTTCCCCTTCCCAGGACGTACAATCCCTCAGGAACAGACTGCTCCAGCTTGGGTTCCCCACGGGACACAATTCCTTCCAGAAAACATGTTCCTGCCTGAATTTGTCTCCATGGGCCAGGAGTCTCCTCCAGTGTGGGTCTTGAAGTGGGTCTGAGGACTTCTCCACCTGGTGAGGAATAGAGTTCTCTATAGGCTACAGGGGGACAACCTGCTTTACCATAGTCTTCTCCTTGGGTTGCAGGGAAATACCTGTTTTACCACCTTGTGTGCCTGCTTTCCTTCCTTCTTCACTGACCGTGATGCCAGGATTTTTGGATTAGAAAAAACATATGAATAAATTATTAGTGTTTTGAATAAAAGCTTCTTTTCCTCTTCATTAAAGGAAATATTATAATTGATAAGCCCAAATATTAATTAGGATTTATTTAATAAATTAATAATTAATTTCTAATTATCAATTAAAATAATATCTCATTTTGAAATGCAGGATTTAAGGTTAACACAGATCATACTTTGGTATCTGACTTTTCTTTGAACTATTTTTTTTAATGAAGCAGTGCAATAGGTCTGACAAAATTTGTATATCTTCTCCCACTTAACTAAGGACTTATGATGATTGTTATGGGGTTTTTTGTTTTGTTTTGTTTTGTTTTGGAGTTTTTTGCAGGGTTTTTTTTTTTTTGGTAGAGCTTATTTATTTGTGCTGTATTTTATTTATAAAATAGGCTGTATGTTTTATTGACAAAAACAAAACAAAAAATTAGTAATGTACTTCAGCATTTTATATTTGCTTTTAAAGCAACTTAAAACCTACTGTATATTAACTATGAAATGGAAAATAGGATGAAAAATAATATTGGACCTGCTATTTTTAAGGATGCTATAGTTAAAAACAAGGTGCTTCAAAACAGTTGACAACTTTTATAGGCATGAATTTGCTTCTATGTATGGAAAGATGGAAATGATTATGAGTTTAATTTAGACACAAGAAATTAACGCAGATATAAGAAGGCTGTACAAGGTCATGAACGGCATAGGGAGAATAAGCTCTGCATCCCCACTTACCCTTTCACTTGAGGCAAAACTGGAGATTTTCAAATGGCAATTATTTAAAATTGCTAATCAAGTGCTTTCCTAAATGTGATCATTCTGTTGTCTCAGTAATACAGTGTTCAAAACAGAATACAGCTTTACCTTACCTTTCCATGGAAACCATTTTCAAGTACTTTATAACATTAATAACAGAATTGGAGATAAACAGTAAGAGAAAGCAAAAATAAAATAATGGGTGAGGAAGAATGGCAATCTCTCTAGCTGGGATTTTAATGAACTGATGAGGAAAAGTGACCAAGTTACACAACAAAGCAGGTTTTCATCACATTAATTACATAGTACTTTCACACAAACCCCCTATACTATACAAGATGACAGAAGAAAACACAATTTTTTGGCCTAAAGGAAGACAGGGAGAGAAACAGGGAAAGACAGATTATTGGAAATACAATGAGCTGTAAGAGTTTCAAACAAATAGGATTTCACCCCAGAATAAATACAAAATCTATGCAGGGAAGGCTCTGCTACAAATGTTTGGAAGGGGGATAGCATTCACCAGTGAGGAATAACTAGATCACTCAAGTGTTAAGGGACTCTTGTATTTTAAGTGCCTATGTGTTCTTTTTGTACCATAGTTTTTTACAGATTCACCTGACAAATATTAGTTGCAGTAGCCTCCTGTGTTGGTTTGACATTGGCTAGCCAAAAGGTGTCCACCAAACTGCTCTATCACTCCCTTTCTTCTGGACATGGAAAAGGAAATATGACAAAACACTCACGAGTCAATATAAAGACATGACAGGGGGAGATCACTCATCCATTACTGTCATGGGCAAAACAGAGTTGACTTGAGGAAATTGATTTAATCACCTGCCAATCAAAAGCCAGAGCAGGAAAATGAGAAGTATAGACAAATCTCAAAGCACTTTCCTTTCACTCCTCCTTTCTCCTCATGCATAACTTCACTCACAATTTTCTTTACCTCCTTCCCATCGAGCAGCAAAAGGGGACAAAGCATGGGGTTTATGGTCAGTTCACTGCTTGTTGTCACTGCTGTTCCGTCCTCCTCATATGCTTCCCCTGCCCCAGCACTGAGTCTCTGCCACGGGAGACAGTCCTTTGAAAATTGCTCCAACATAAATCCTTCCCACTAACTGCAGTTCTCCATGAACTTCAGGAGTTCGTGGAGTGCCCACATTATCAGCTGGTTCCTGCCAGAAACCTGCTCCATCATGGGCAACATGCCACATGAAACAAGTATACCTTCCATTCTTAAAAAGGCAAAGTGATGAGATGGGACAACAGCAAAAGAACTGTTATGGCATGTTGTACAGTTCCCATATTTCTGCATTTATTGAAATAATAATATTATAAAGCCTATGAGTATTAATTTTAGATTTTCACTCTTTTATCCTTTTCTCACTTAAACTTTCTAAAGTCTGTTCTGCTGAAACTACCAGTATTCATTCTGGGTTTGCTTTTAAGACATTCAAAGAAGAGGAGGTCGTGTTTTTTTTTCCTACTTGTTTGTTATTTATATTCTTCTGTGTTCACTTCACTTGTTGCATCACCAGTTTCAAGGTAATAAATGAAGATAGGTCAGTGAGGTAGGCTGAGCTGAAAGTCAAGCTACCAGCATGACAGTCAGTAATTTGCCTTCCCCCTTCAGGAGGAGGAGAGAACAAATTAGGAAGAGCAGGAGTGAGAAAGCTTGTGGATTTAGGTAGACAGAGAAATTTTTTACCAATTACGGCCACAGACAAAACCGACTCAGGTCAGGGAATTTAACTTTCATTATTACCAATTAAATATGCATACTCAAGTATTGATTCAGGTTTTGGGAAGCAAATCAAAAAGAGGGAAATATTTACACATCTGTAGAAAATACATCTGTATCTTCCTCCCCCTTCTCCCCATCTCCTTCCCTGGCTCAGCTCCTCTTCTTCACTCCAGACTCCTTTCCTCTGTTAGAAGTGACCATCTGCTACACCCAGTCCCTTCAGGGTGAAGTGGAACACCTACTGCCCTCACAATCATGACCTTGAGGTTCCTCTCCATTGCTCCCTCTCACTTTCTCCTCTGTCATGGGTCCTCCATGATTTTCCATTCCAGACAGGAATCTGTACATCCTCCCTCCCCTTCTCTGACCTTGGTGTTCACGGGGCTGTTTCTTACACTTTTTTTTCCTCACTCCTCATTGCCAGGCATAATTTTTGTACTTTCTTAGATGATATTTTTCATTAAAGTGCCTCTCAGACAAACTAACCCTTTATCTCAGCTCTTGTCCTGCAGTATGTTCACTGGAGACAGCTGCAACTAGCAGCGTCTGGCTTGAGAGAAGTCAAAGTTTGCAGAAAAGTAGTGTAACTAATCTGCTCAACATCAAGTCCACCTTGTATTATGACGGTTGGATGAATGCCTTACATTCAACCATGGGATACCATTGTGAATGGGTTTCACTGTAATTGGTAATGTTTTGTAAAAAAAAAGGGTATTTTGTGAAACAATGTGAAGGAGGGTTGACTTCAGTCTCAATGACAATATTTGTTTTCAAAGGAAGATTGTAGAAATATTTATTATGCACAGTATATTGATTTTTTGAGGCCAGTAAAAACTGAGATTCAAACCCCTCTGATTTTTTTTACCATTTTATAAGAAATTAGCCAGGCACGATAAGAATATTTTTATAGTATTATTTATTTAGTAATAAAATATATGGGTACCAGTTCTCCTGAGAAGCAGAAGAAACAAGCCAGTATGTGGGCCATGATCTTTCTAGGAAAGCCTCAGGGCAAGTTCCTTTACCCTCTCACAAGAAAGAGCTTTCTTGTAATGCTCCTCTCTTGGGAGCCTTGCACAATCACAGGCAAACTACAGATTTTCTGTTGATTATTCACACCACAGTTTTATCTTAGCTCTTGAGTTTGACCCACTTGTTTCCCTAGCCCCACCGTGGCTGCGTGATTTTGCCATGCGCTCTGAGTAGCTTCAGCATCCTTTCTGTCTGCTGCTGTCTTTATTAAAGATGGGCACCTGTTCAGTTCAGTACTATCTACCTTTCCTTCCCAAATTCACAGCGGTAAATATTAACACCTCCATTTTTATTTTGCTTTGTCATAAGTTCAGGTGTTCTCTGTGTTTCAGTGTCCTTTTTCATGTCTTTCATGTATTTTTCTCTTTGGAGCTGTAGTCAGGGCTGTACTCTGCTGAACTGCACATCTTGCAAATTTACCTTGACTCGTGCACGTTGGTGGGACTTGCAGAAGGGTGAGTCAGTAATAATGTGATGATGACAACAGAATCCGCCCAGCAAAGTATTCTCTAAATATTTTAAATCTGTAATAACCTTTTCCTCTTCTGTCCACTCCATGTTTTACTCCTATCCTCTCCTGCATTACCAAGTGTTTGTTTTCAGATCACTTCTCACTCTTTCATGCCCTTACTACAGCAAAGTACAGTTCTATTATTGAGTTAGTTCTGATGGTTAAAGTGTGCTGATAAAGGGCCTCTAAACACACATCCAATAGTAGAAATATTTTTTGTCTTTAGTTTCACTAACTGATGACATAAATCAAATTGTTAGAAGAACTTTTTACTGGACCCCTGTCTGCATCATCCACAGAAGATGTTTTACCAGCGTAGGTATACCAAAAAGAAGAGAAGGTTTTGTTTGGTTTTTCTGGGGGGGGAGGGTGGTTTGGATTTTTTTTTTTTTTTGTTATTTTGTTTGGTTGGTTTTGTTTTGTTTGTTTGTTTCTGGTAGTGGTGGTGGTGTTCTTTTGTTTGTTGGGTTTTCTTTTACTTCTTATTTCTATGTGATTGAGACCAGGACTCAGACTCTAACATTTCTGTGATTTGTCGTCCTGTAGCCTTTTGGTCTGTATTTACTAATATCCATTTCTTAAACTGACTGTAAAACCAAACAATACTGAGACTTCCCTTCCTTGGTTTTCTTTCTATGTCTTTACATGAACCACATTTATAATGAAACATATCAGAGAGCGCTGGAATCCACCAAATTATCATAATCTCTTCATCTCTCTCTGGGATGTGAGGGTTTTTCAGCTGAGCATTCTACAGCCTTCACACTTGGTTTTCTTTTGGTTTTTTTTCAACCTTTCTTTTTTTAAGTTTGATTTGCTACATGCAATATTCATTATCTTTGTGCAGTGTTATTGAGATTTCATTTTATGAAGTATTCTGTTCCACTCTTTTTTTTTTTTTAATCAGGATATAGCCTAAGCATTCTGGCACTGTTACACAGTTGGTAAATCATAGTTTACAACCATCATGAATTCCTTAAGAGCTCTTTAAATTTTTATACCCTGAACTCCTCTAGTATACTCTTATTCACTCCGACACTCACGATTTATATACCATTTCCATGTCATACCTTGGCACAATTAAAATCAGGAAGAACATAAGGATAAACATGAAAATATTTGCCCCATTCGTGAACTATGTTGTGCACACGTTGCTCATATATTCAGGATGGTATACTTAACTCTTTCTATTTAAAAGAATTATTTATTCAGTTTTCCCTAGTCACAACTCCAGTCATTTTGATCTATAAGAAGTAGCAGTTTTTGTACTCCTGGATTCTCTTTCTGCTTTTCATGCCATTTTTGGTGCTTTTACTAAGTAAGTTTTATAAAATACTTCTATAGGAAACAAAATATAAAATGCAATATTTATTGTAAAATTGTCTTGAAATCTACTGCTTATTGTAATATATCCAAAACTTAATATGGATAAATCAATTTAATAAATCAATTTAATTCACAACATTTTAATCACATTACTTCTATTTCCTCTTCATCACACTTCAAATGAGTGTCACAAATTCTAGAATATTGCTTTGCAGAAACTGATTTTTTAAACTGATTTTTTAAATTAAGTATCAACATTTTTAAAGAACTGTTTTACAAATTGACATCATACTGACATGTTAGCTCTGAATTTGTGGCTTAGTTCATAGAGAAGGAATAAATAAGATATGTTATGTACTAATGAAAAGCAGATCACCGTTTGTTTGAGTAATAAAGAGTGAGTACCCTTGTTTAGGGATATAGATTGCTGTGCGCTAAATTGATAATCACTGGTCCTTGGTACAGTTTTGTTGCTTTATTCACTTATAGATAATATGCTGGAAGAAAGAAGGTGAGCTTTCACTTCTGATCATGAAAATTCAAACCTACTGTTTTCTACTGAAGGGAGGTAAATAGCACCATTCTAAGCAGAAAAAGCAATAATGACAGAAGTCTGATCTGAGGAAGTCTAATAGTATTTTTTTTTCAAAGGCAATGTGTAATTGACCCCACTCTTTTATCCAAGTGGTGGAATGTGTAAGGGTAGAAGACTTTGGATTTTCTCAGTAGCCATTCACTATTATTAAAGGGCTAAAGTCTGAAGTCAGAATTTTAGACTACTTTGATACTGCAGCTTTTACTCACATTGAATAACATTTTCTACACAGAAAAAAGTATTATAAGGCTTGACTCCTAGTAATTTTTTATTATACTTAAATTTTATCCTCTTAAGTAAGGATAGATAAATGAATGCATCATTCTGCTATATATGAACTCACTGAATGTACTACTGAACAACCCAAGGTCTAGCTCTGATTTCTTAATATGAGTAAAATAATTGAACAACAGAAATATACATTTTAATGACAAACTGAGAAATCCCTGCTGTTGTTTTAAGCTTGTGAATATTTTTTTAAAATAATTGAACTCTGCATTTTGATGACCTTGCCCTTCCAGTTACACATCTCTGGCTAGTTACCTTCTTGCTGTATCATTTATTACATCACTGACTGCCTCCCTGAAAATTCTTCCTGATTTTCTAGAGGGCAAGAGATTGGTAAGAATTTCCTCACTCCTTTCTTAGTAGTCTCTTTCCCTTCTCTAGTGTGCTTCCTGTGACTACCTGATATCTTCTTGCCTTGGATGTGGTAACTTTAGTGTTTAATTTAGCCTATTTACCATCTTTCTCCATATGAAAACAGAGACAAATCTTCCTCAAACAGATTGGCCTGGAAATCAGTGCACAGTGTTTCACTGATCACTGATGACAATTTTACCCTGCCTGTGATGGGATAACATGCTGCTACTCAATCTCTATTCCTCTTCTGCTCACCTTTGCTTTGCGTAAGATTAATTTCTTCCAAATCTTTATTTTACAAAGTGATCTAACTCATCTCTGCAGTGATACCTTGAGTCCTCTCCAAAAGCCATCATTGGCTTATTTCTTCACATTAGCCAATAAAGATTTCAGTTCAATTTTGCCAGTACACATAATACCCAAAGCAATACTCCTCTATATGTCAAAATATACTGATATATTGTAGGTCTAGATATAGGCCAGCTATCAGAGCACAGTTTCATCAGTTTGAGTAGAAGCATTCTTATCCCATTCGGTAGAAAATAATCCAGAAAACAGTGCTGTTATCCAGCAGGTGCTGATCACCCCTCTTCTGCAACCCTGATCTTTACATTGCCAGAATAAAAGATGTGCTTTATTTTCTTGCTTCAAATGTCCTGAATGTTACCTGCAGACAGAATTGGTACACCCTGATATATTACTCACTGGTTTTGCTAGCCCTGTGATTTTATGCTCTCAGCAACAGCAATAGTTTTCACTTGAGGACCTGTTAAGCAAACTGAACACACTTTGACTGGTAAAAATAAAAAAAATAAAATTTAAAAAAAAAAATTCCAGTGAAAGAAAATAGATTTTATCAAATTACTGTATGTTTCTTGTATTATATATCATCATGATTTTCTGAACAATCTCACTCAGCTGTTCTCTACTTGTGACATCTAATATAGGTGCACTTCAGAGTTATCAGCAATTTCTTCAAAATAAATCAAGAAATAAAGTAAAAAGAGTACATAAACTAACACAGTGGTCAAGGGCCTATGAATTTAGAAGTCATTATTTACAAAAGAAAACAGATAAGCCTGCTAATGAGTTTAATAAAATAAAAGATGCAACTGCACCTTAAGGAAATGGATAAAATAAGAAAGAAATCTACTATTCCCACACGTCTTTCCCGTTTTTCCTTTTAATCACATAATCTCTGAAAAAAAGACTCCTGCTAAAATTAAGAATAGTGACCTTTCTTCTTCTACTTGCATTGCAATTAAAATAATTTGACGTCATGTGAAATAACATTGTCAGATAACTTATGATTCAGTCCTTAATACTTCTGTAGGGTTGGTGTATCTTTTTCTTCAATAGCTAATCTTGTTTTAATTCAGTTACTCACAATATCAAATACCTTTTTTAATTAATTAGTAAATTAAAAAAGAGATTTTCAGAGCTTCTTATCTTTCCAGTTTTGTTACCCCATCTGTGCATGTCTTGAAAGGAGCTAAGATATGTATAATGCTAATTAATTTCATACCACACTAGAACTGTTAAGCCAGGTATTCAAGTACTTTCCCCAATTCAAATACATTCTAAAGCTTAAAGTTACTAGTGCTAATGAGTCATTTGATTTACTTTAAGTTAATTAAAATGTATTTAATTCAGTTACATGAAGGCACTCTAGTAGTCTTTGAAAATACATACAATAATAATATCAACGGATTTAAGAAAAATATTGTGTAACAAATGTTTTTCAGTACATTGTTGAATCACAAAGGGATAAAACCTTCTAGAATCTTCCACTAACCTCTGTAAAAGGTGATTAAAACAAACCACAGAACAAACAATGAAGAGAAAAATTAACATGTGAAATTAACATATAAAGTAAAATTTCTGATTGAGCAAGGAAACCTAGATGACACACTTTACAGCTACAACATAAACAGAGAAAATAAAAGCAATTTTCAAAAGGAATAAATTAGGAGCTGGTAGAAAAGGAAGAGTCAAAACAAAACTTAGTTATTTAAGCTGTTTCATATTTCCCTCAAAGGTTTGCATAAACTATTCTGGTGACAATTAAAAAATAGCAACATTTCTGTTATTACCTGCTCTGCACACACTGCAAGTGTCTTGACATTAGAAGTCCACTTATATGCAAGTGGAAAATGTAAACCCATTTTTCATATTTTATGAAAATCTGAATATTTTATTCATTAGTAACAAAAAAAAAATTGTGAGCATCAAGCTGTAATTTAGATGCATTGGCTAGAATACACAGCTTCAGGATGATGTTCTACAGGTATTGAACTACTCTTTTTACTTCAGCAAATCAAAAAAAATCTTATACGCAACAGTAAATGGTACAGCCTCTTCATAACTGTGCAGAAAGTCTTCCTTATGTAGTCAACATGAAATGCTGTTTTCCTTAAGTAACTCTTTTTGGCTTACATCTCCTTTCTTTTTTTCCTATTAAAAAAAAAAAGACTGATATACAAAACTGGTACGTCCATAATTCTTAATTTTCCTTTATTAAAGTATTTTAGTTAAGTATAGGAATGATATGGAGTTCTCTACATAACAAAAGTATGAGGAACCATTGAGGAAAAGTAAGTTGTCATGTCAGCTACAACTGAATTGCAATTTTGTCTGATTTCCAGCATGCATGTAAAAAGAAAAAAACCCACCAAAAAATCCTCCCCCAAAAATCCATTCTGAGTGAGTTCAGAGATTTACCAACGGATGAATGAACATGTCAATGAAATTTTAAGAAATTTATTTATTTATAGCTTTCTTGAGTTTGCAAAGAGGAGATGATACATCTAGAAAAATTTAATAAAATTCAGTGTCAGAGAGGTATAACTTAAAATTCACGAAGGTGTAT
Source organism: Entomyzon cyanotis (assembly GCA_024500445.1). NCBI lineage: Eukaryota > Metazoa > Chordata > Aves > Passeriformes > Meliphagidae > Entomyzon > Entomyzon cyanotis. The sequence continues at coordinate 1,472,861 of JAKEPQ010000765.1, read as the reverse complement.
AAAATCAGATGATTGGAATAGAGTTAAAAAGACAAGGTAGAGAAGAAATGGATGCTATGGTCTGAACACTGCCAACTAACATGAGTCAGCAAATAGCCTTAAAAAAAATCAAAACCAAAAAAATGAGAGTGTCATAAAGATGTTTGACTTGTCAAGCTATATTTTACATTTTTAATTTATTTGCAATGGAGCAATTAGTGGTTATGTATTTCCATATTTTTGCTACAATAGTTGGATAAATTTAGCATACGATTACATGGGGTAAGGTTCTTTCTTAGCTCTCTTCAGGAAAGGATGGGGAAATAAAGGCAAAGTGTAAATACAGCCTACAATGGACCATCAACAATGACAGATTGAAAGGAAACACTGGCTATTTCATAGGCCTATATTTTTTTAGCAATATTGGAAGTGAGTGATATAGCTCTTGGCTTTACATCAGCAGAGGATAAAAGTAATGTATCAAGTACTTCAGCTTGACAGGTATTAACTCAGAATACCACAGAGCTGGTACAAAAAGGTCCAGAAGATTCCTACAACATCTGGATGGTAACTTCATAACACAAAGAGAGACAACTAGGAAAGATGTCCTCCTTGATTTGTTGCATTTTAAGAGAGGATCTTGAAAGTGAAGTGAAAACTGGTCTTGGCCACAGCAAACATGAAGCAATACAGTTTAAATTCTCTGTTGACAGGAGGAAAAATCCCAGTAAAACTTCAGTGCAAGACATGAGGAGACCAGACTTCAGATTGCTCAGGGAGCTAGTTGGTGAGATCCTGGGAAAACCTTTAGAAGGTGCTGAGGTCCATCAGTTCTGGTCACTTTTCAAGCCCTCCTAAAAGCACAGGAACAGGGAAGTTGAATATGAGTCAGCAGTGCCCTGGCAGCCAGGAGGGCCAGCCATGTCCTGGGGGGCACCAGGCCCAACATCACCAGCCAAGCAATGGAAGGTATTGTCCCACTCTGCTCTGCACTGGGGCGGCATTATCTTGAGTCGTCAGGGCAGTTTTGGGCACCACAACGTAAGAAAGACATTAAGCTATCAGAGAGCATCCATGAGGATGGTGAAAAGCCTTGCGGGGACGCTGTATGAGGAGTGGCTGAGGTCACTTGGTTTATTCATCCTGAAGAGGAGGAGACTGAGGGGAGAGTTCATTGCACTCTGCAACTTCCTTGAGAGGAAAAGTGGAGTTGCAAGCACTACTGTTTTCTCTCTGTGTTGACCAGTGTCCGGATACAAGAGAATGGCATGAATTTGTGTCAGGGGAGGTTTTGGTGGGATATCAAGGAAAAGGTCCTTCCACCAGCGGGTGGCTGGGCACTGGAAATGGTGGCTGTGCAATGGTCACAGCACCAAGCCTGACTGAGTTCAAGAAGTATTTGGACAACTTTCTCATACATATGGTATGACTCCTGGGGCCTGTGCAGGGCTGCAAATGTATTGGACTCAATGACCTTTGTGGGTGCCTTCCAACTCAGGACATTCTTTGATTCTGTGAGTTTTCTAAAGCTAGAGATGCATTTTAAGGAAAATAGAATTGAACTAACTTTCCCATACTGAGAGAGTGCAGAGACCAATCTTGTTTGTTACTATGCACCAATACAGATTACCTGATTTGCACTCTAAAAACAATGTGTATACACATCACTAATAAAGTATGACAGCCATGTGAGTGATCGATTTGGCAACATTAACATTTCATAGTGGTAATAAAGGAAACGCCATCCCACATCACATTTTGAATTCAACACGCACTAAACAGCATTTCAAAACCTCTAGCTTGTTTGTTCTTCTTGATATAATGCCAAGAATGCAAGATTTTCAATTTCTTATGTCAAAGTATATGAAAAGAAAAACTAACTTATACAATTTACATTAATCTGAGATTAGTCAGGGAAAAAAAAGAACAATGCAAAATAACTCCAAATGTCTTCAATAAACTTCCTTTAAAGCCATATGGAGACTCTAGAAATACAGAAAACATTTTTGCCTTACATTCATCACAATGTAAATCCTAGTGATATAACTGCAATTGGCATTTTAGTCCACAGCATGAATGCAATGACCAAGTGAAATTGAGAAAGTTTCTGGTGATTTCATTTAAAAGAATTTCAGACACTGTGATGAAAGTACATGAAGTATATATAGCATGTTAGTGTTAAATTCTGGTCTGCAGGTCCTTAATATAATTAAACAGTTATCCAAAGTCTTAAATAAATAAAATAGATCCTTATATTCTCCATCTGTATTCATGTCAAGATAATACTTTGTTTAAAAGTTCTGTCTGTGTTACTGCATTTCTACCTCTCAAAGAATAGTATACCTTAAACTCTGATTTTGAGCTCTGTGTCTGGAGATTCCTCCCTTGAGTGGGGACACCCCTCAAGGTTACTCCTGGAGACTGAGTGGAAGAGCTTTGCTTGAGGCCATTTGTATGGATGAGTAATATCAGTCTTTAGTTGTACTCTTCTTTTGATTTGAGGTTTTGTTTTGTGGTGGGTTTTGGTTTATTTTCTTTCTTTAATATGACTTTTGTTGTACTGCATACCATGCTATTACAGTGTCTACCAAAACACTTTGAGAACTTTCATTACATTTCTTACATTAAAAGAAAATGTATGTGTGCTTCCAATTACAGATGTGAACCCAGAATATTAGACTTAGCAGCATGGGAGTTCATCTTCCATGCTGCTAAATCTTCTTGTGTTGCTTGGATTTCCCGAAGCTGTTGTGAGACAAGTTGTACTTCCCCAACCCTTTTTTTCCTTATATGTCTAACCTTCTCCTATTGTGCTGCCTTTCCTGCCCCTGGTCCTGGCCACTCCCTGGTTTTCCCTATTGGTTCCTGCACCCCAGCTCCACCCATGTACTGCCCCTGTGCCCAGAGATCACTGGGCCAATGTGCTGTCCCCATCCCCTCTGTTTCCCTAGAAAACTCTTGACCCTCCTCCATGATTTGTCTTTGTATGTGGATGTCTTTGCACCCACGAGGTCTTTGCATCTGAGGTCTTCTGCCTCTGCAACCAGCTGGTGACCATGTGAATAAAAAACTCCTGTGGTCATCGTGCAAAGACCCTTCTCGCCTCCTTTACTGCCTTTGTGTTGTGAAGAGCAGACGAAACCAGAGCTAGCCTTCGGCTCCCCGGCTGGTGAGGGTGAAGTGACCAGCCCTCAGAGGGAGGGTTTGGTGCACTGAGGCGCTGACCTGGGCTGGGCAGAGATGCTCTCCAAGTGCTGCTATGCCACCGCAAAAGAAATTAACAACCGCAACATGAAGCTGCAAAAACCCCACAATAAATGATACTTTGGAAGATGTTTAATTTTTTAAAGCAATACATGGAGATGTTAATAATAGGTTCATATGAAGGTGAGGCAGATATCACTGGAAGACCATTTAGCTAAGCAGATGTGAGAGTCCAGTACTCTCTCACCAGATTCTATTAGATATTCCACATATGGAAGGTGTGATCACTAATACAACTTTACTGATTTGAAGATAGTTGATTTTATATGGGATTTTTGATTTTAAAGAGTGGTACAAAACACCACAATAAAAATATAAAATAATGTTAGCAAAATATAGCAGATGCAAGGCACAGTTGATATACCATACCAGTGTGACTCCCAATCCCATTCCCTGTTGGCTACTCACTATCACCATTCTGAGTAACTTCAGTCTCAGGGAAGGCATGCCAGCTGAAAGAATGGTTGAAACCAGCTGAAGCCCATTGCTTTCTTTAAAATTCTTTTCTAGTCTTCTGGATTTTATGCTCTGTGTTCAACTGAGCCACATATTCACTCCTCATATGCTGGGCTGGCTAATTAGGGAGACATTTATGCTGATTTAATGAATTCAGTGAGAGTAATTTACACCACTGATCCACTCAACTGTCGTAGAGATAGTTGATGCCACACAGGACATCTGACTTTGTGAAGAGGTACAAAAATTATATCACAAAACACAATACAGATATAAGGTACACAAAACCTTTTATCTGAAAAGAATGTCACTTTTTGGTCCCTTTTCTTTTGAAATAAAATGAGGGGGTTTTTTTTGGTTCTGGTTTTTTTGGGGTTTTTTTTTGGCCACAGCTGTGTTGCCATACCCTGCATTTTTCCCGAGCTTAAAGAGCATCTCCCTGAGCATCTCACTCATCTGAGTCTAGCACATGGACTGAGAGCTGAAAATACAGCTAAGGCCAACACAGTTTTCAGACAAATGGGGAGGAGCTTTAAAGATTTTGTTTTGTTTAAGCACCAACCCAAACAATTTGTTTAGCTTCTGCTCGGATTGAGTCCCTCCTCTTCTCTCCACAGCTTTGTCAATATTTTGAGCTGGCTCTTTAATGTGCCATGGCAGTGCCTGCATGCCTTGATCCTTGACTGTCTTTTTAAATCCTCAAGGACAAGTGGGGAAAAAAAAAAATCCCTGTGTTGTGACCTGAAGAGTTTGTGCTCTCTTTAGTGCGTTGAAGAAAACTGCCTTAGATTTGAAAATGGAATGAAAAGGATTTCAGTTAGTTAGAGGCATATCCACTCCAAAGCTGGCTTGTTGAGTTCAAGTCAGTTCTAGTTACAGAATTCTGCAAAAGGGAGTGATGTCTAGTTATAGAAGTATTAAAAGGTCAGTGTCCCGTATGTCAGAGTGCAAAGTGCAGCCTACAACAGCCTTTAAAGAAATACAGAAGGGATCCTGAATTCTGGCAGGACTTTGGATGAATGCATGTCAGGGACAATCAGAGAAAAACCTTGTAACTGGCTGGAAAGGCCAAAGGAAGAAGTGAACTCCAGAGCTGGGAGTATGTGGAGGAAGAGATGTCTCATTATACAGTCGTAACCTCAAACTCTGCTTGAGGGTTTTTTGCTTCCCAAATAATACATACTAAGCTCTAGCTTGTACATCAGGAGTGTTTGTTGGACAAACACATAATTAAATAACAGCATCTCCTTCCTCCTCACCCTTTCTGATATTTCTGGACTGTTATTTATTTGGGACCTTCTTGCTGGGCCAAGAGGTAGCAAAGTTGAAATCCAGAAAATAAAAAAGCTGTTCCTCTCATCCCAGCTTCTTCATGTGTCATTCAAATCTTCATTGTCTTTCTCAAGACAGACACTAGACAACAGAATGGCAGAGCTAGGGCATAGCCCTTTGTGACAGTGGCCCACTGTGATGCAGTACCCACATCAGAAACAGAGGCCATTGTGACATGGGGCCATGTCCTGACAGTGAGGGTTTCTAGGGAGCAGAGAGCCCTGGGATTCCCAGTCCTAGGAGAGCACTTCTCTCAGGAGGCAGCAGCTCTTCAGGGCAACATCGACAGGTCTGCGGCAGAAGACGCCAAAGACAATCAAAGAGGAGAAGCAGCCGGCAGCACTGCCGGCACAGGCAAGTGACATGTCTGCATCAGCTTCCCTGAGCAGGGATGCAGGTGCAGGGACATGCCACCAGCAACAAGGGGAACAGCAGGACCCAGGGCTGACAGTGCGCATTGAGTGCTACCAAAGCACTTCGTGGCTGTCGGGGCACGGGTCTGTTTTGAAGGAGGTCATCGTGTCCTTCAAGAGGAGGCCTTCAGAGGAGCCGGGCAGGAGCTTCCGAGCCCACGGCTCCCTGGAAGCCACCCTTCCCCAGCAGCAGGATGGCCTGGAAGGCAGAGAGCCACAGAGCCAAGGACAGGGTTCCCCCCTGAAGTGCTCTGGGGGACTCCATGAAGCACCTGGGCAGATGAGTGACAATGCCAGAATGGGACGGCCTGAGTCAGGACGGGAGAGGGCCACAAGCGTCCCATGGACGATTGGCTACACTGCACCACAGCAGCCACAGGTGACACGTAGGAGGTTCACTGAGGGCACCATAAACAATACAGTGATACTGGAGCAGCTTGGAGCCCAAGCTCTAACCAGTGAGGCAGTGGCCTCAACCAGGGAGCAGGAGTGGGAAGGCACCATTGGTCCAGAGCTGTGTGACAAAGATGAGTGGGAAGATGCCCTTGATGCCGAGCTCTCTGAGGAGGAGGAATGGGCAGATGCAATAGACACAGAGCTGTACGAAGGGACAGATGACATTAGATTATTTCCTGCCCATCACTGTGTCAGTGCCATGGGCCTGGAGGACAACAAAGGCTCCTACAATGGTCCCAGGGAAGGTCCCAGCTGCCCCTCAGATGAGAGAACAATAGCAAGTGCCACACTGGAAGGATCTCAGTATAGGAAATGTCCCTCGGATGAAGACAATGAGGGAGAAGATAGCACAGCCATTGTCATCCCAGCAGCTCAGGAAGAGTCCTCTCTGGTGGGGGAGCAGGCAGCAGCTCACCCAGATCCAGGCCAGGCCCACTCCTACACAATCCCTTTCTCTACATTCCTGGATGCCCTGTTTGAAGGGAACCAGATGTGGCACAGGACGGTGATGAGTGTTCCAAAGGCTGCCCAAGGCAAAGGAGAGCAAAAGAGGCAGCACCCAACAGGCTGCAAACAGGCTCTGCCAGAGGCAGCCCAGTCTGCCAGGGCTGATGGCCTGGGCAAGGACCAACCTGGGAAACATGGTCCTGGCCAGCAGCTGGAAGAAAGAGAGCCACACCTGGAACTGAGCATGAAGGAAGCAACAGAAGCAGGAACACCTGCAGGACCTGCCTTCAGATCGCCTTCACCCACAGTCATCAATGCCCTGGCTCGAGAGAGACGGACATCTTTCTTCAAGACCTCCCCAAGAGCTCTGCCCAGGGCCTTCACTGTAACACCCAGGACAGGAGAGCAGAAGGAGCAGAAGGCCACAGCCCGTGCACTGGATGTGGACACAGCCCAGTTTACCTTCCGTGAGTTCATGAGCAAGGCTGTAATTGTGATCCAGAGACCCAACATGCAGACAGAGGAGCAAGAGCATCTGGAACACAGCACGGATGCAACATGGGCAGAAACAGAAAAAGCAGCAGGGGCAGTAAGGCTGGCACATGAGCTGCACAGCCCCACAGCTGATGTTTCAGCCATCCCAGACAAAGGCCAGTACATCCCAGATGAGGTCCTGAGAGAAGCTGCCATTGTGATTCAGGGATCTGAGGAGCACATGGACAAACTGAGGGACCTGGAAGAAGGTACTCGTGAAGGGATAAGAGTAACAGCCCCAGCAGTAGGGACAGAGAACCCAGGACATACTGTGCATAGTCCCCCAGCTGATGCTCCAGTATTCCTGGGTGCAAAAGACAACATCCGGACAGAGGTCATTAAGAAGGCTGTGCTTATGGTCCAGAAACCATTTGAATACTCAGAGGAGCAGCAGGACCAGGAACCAAACACAGAGGAATCAACAGCAGAAGAAAGATCTGCAGGATGCGCCCAAAGCCAAGCACATGAGACACAGAGTCCCCCAGCTGATGCTGTGGTCTGGCTGGATGCAAACAACTACATGCAGAGTAAGGCCATTAAGAAGGCTGTGATTATGGTCCAGAGACCCTTCAAAGAGCTGGATGAACCGTGGTTGCAGGAACAAAGCATTGACAAAGAGATGCGAGCAAAAGCCAGAGCAGCAGGGGCAGGGAGCCTGGCATGTGTCCCACACAGGCCCACAGCCGAAGGCCCAGTTCTTCTGGACACAGCCCAGCATGTGACAGGACCAGTAGAAAGGACAGAGAGCTCAGGACATACCAGGCAAAGTCCCACAGCAGATGCTCCAGTATTCCTGAATGCAAAAGACTACTGCCAGAGGGTGGTTGTTAAGAAGGCTGTGCTTATGGTCCAGAAACCGTTTGAATACTCAGAGGAGCAGCAGGACCAGGAACCAAGCACAGAGGAATCAACAGCAGCAGAAAGACCTGCAGGATGTGCCCAAAGCCAAGCACATGAGACATGTAGTCCCCCAGGTGCTGCTGTGGTCTGGCTGGATGCAAAAGACTTCATCCGGACTGAGGTCGTTAAGAAGGCCTTTCTTATGGTTCAGGAGCCATTTGAATACCCCGAAGAAGAGTAGGAGCAGGAAGGACGCATGGAGAGGGCAACGGCAGCCAGCAGCAGAGCAGCAGAGACAGAGAGCCCTGCACATGTCCCACACAGCCCCACAGTCCATGACCCACTCCTGCTGGACACAGCAGAGTATATCAGGAGTGGGGTGCCTCTCTCTTCTGTATTTTCTTGTCTTGTAGGACTGTACTGGATAATGATCCATTTATAGATAGATACATATATATACATATATACATCTCTCTACATATATACACACCTATATATACCCACAGACTCATATTTATATATAGACATATATGTACACGTACATGCGTGTATGCATACGTATATACACACATATATACCTACATATATATACATATATAGCACCCATAAGAGTTAGTTACTCACAGCACATAGATTATGTAAGCACCATTTTTTAACATGCTACTAGTATGTGAAGCTTGTCTACACTTCCTACAAGTTTGTCTGCTGCAAAAATAGGATTCTTACATAGCTAAAACTCACTTCGTCACCCCCACCCAACTTCAGAAATGTTCCACATAGCAAAAACAGAGTTGGAAAAATATAGGCAATTTTTCAATAAATGCATGTTTTCTGAATGTTACGAAGTCTGCAGCAACTTTTTTCACCCCAATGTACAAGAATCTGTGTATTTGCTTAGATGACACAGACAAGACTCTTTGCACTGTCCCGGCAAGTTTCCTTCAGGAGGAAGCCTCAGTACTGTTTCATTTCCTTTTCTGAACTGAGCCTTCTCAGTGTTCAGTGCTCACTGACCATGGGAGCCACACTGTTCACTGAGCACCAGTCATGCCCCTTGTCGATGCTCGCAGCCCCCACACACCACCTACCAACCAAACATCAACAAGACACTGAGAGAGCCATGTTAATAACATCCTGTGTCTCTCTCTAGCTCCTTCCTCCTTCTTCTTCCTTTGCTTCTGCCTTTTCTATTCTCTCTGTTATGGCCTTTTTTTTTTCCTATCAAGAGTCGGTTCACAAGTGTAATATCAATCTTGCTTGTGTCTAATTTCATTTTAGGAATCTGGTAAGATTCCTGCCCCCCCACCCCCTTCCCCCGTCTCACTCTGGGGTGGGACATCTTTGCTGTCAGAAGTGGCACTGGATCAAGACAGCCAACCAAAGAGTGGAGTATAATAGAAAATTAAATCCGCCAAACAAGAACAACAAAAACAAAAGCTGCCAGCTTAGATGATAAGTGTTATTCACAGGCTAATATGTATGGTGGTGATTATCAGATCAAGAGGAAAGGCAGGGGGAGGTCCCTCACTGGTTCCTTAAGGAACAAATCTTTAAATATTTTCCCAAATATTTTCACTGTGCAGACATAAGCCTGTCACAACCTAAAACAGGGCTTGGAATCAAGCACATTTAGGAGCTGCCTGTTGCACTGCACTTATGGATGTTGTTTGCTGCACTGGAGGAACTACCGGGTAAATACTGGTGCATACTGTGTGGTGGATACTGTTTCAGGCTCAGCATTCTGTGTATCTGCACAGAAGATCTGCACAGGAAATTCAGAGGTACCAGATGATATCCTAAAAAGTTTATAGTAAAAATTATAACGACCTGGCTAGTGCAAGGTTGTTCTGTTGCACACAGCCTGGCATTCAGAGGTGTCCAATGCATAATAGAAAGAAGGAAGAGAAGGAAAGTTCTAATGAAGTATGGCAGGCACAGTGTTAAAAATGTAGCTTACACAGTGCCTCAAAAGTGGGATAAGAATATCCTAATTTTTTAAAAATTAAGTTGACATTTTACCTCTAAAGCTTTCTAAATCTCAGCGTGTAGCAGGATGCTCTGCCTAAGCCTGGATATAGCAGCCTGAATTTAAGTCATGTATTGTGTCTTGATTTGAAAGACAAGTGTCTGCCAAGGAAGGTGGAAATCTCCCTTGGAATAGAGAATGTGAACCCCCACCCCCACAAATTATTATAACTTTGGAATCAAGGGCTTTCAGGTAAAGAAATGGGAAAAGGAGTAACAGTTCTTTACTAGTATCAATAAAAGAGTAAACAAGCAACAAGAATAGCAACAACAAACAAAATCAGAAACCCAGTGACAGATGTCCCTGGGCTGCCAAGCACCTTCCCATTTGGTGCAGTTACGGCCACAACCAGCAGGGGCGCTGTTGAGCTCCAAGCCGGGCAGGGCAGGTGCGATGACTCCCGAGCAGCTGCAGGTGGCGCTGTGGCACAGGGTCAGGTTGGTCTGACGGCTTTAGTAATGGCGGCTGGGCTGGGCAGCAAGCAGCACAGCAGAGAGCTCGGAGTGGCAAGCTGGAGCAGCAGGGGCTGGCTCACCTGGGCTAGCCAGCAAAGGTGGCAGGGATTCTGCAGCTGTGGCAGATGCCACGGTGTGTTCTGGTGAGTGGGCAGGGGCAGCGGCAGCCGGGCTCCTCTGCAGTTGTTGCAAACCGCAGCCGGGGAGGTGCACACTCCCAGCGGGGAAGAGGGTTGAAAATCCTGCGCCCTTTCCCGAGCAAGAGCTCACCCAGCCAAGAGGAGAAGGCAGTGCACAGCCGGACATCCTTCTTGCCAGAAGAAAGCAGCAGCTGCCCTCTGACCCCTCCACGGCCAAGCGAGCAAGTGAAGGTCCCTAGTGGGTAAGAGTGCCTCCTCCCCTTACCACACCCAGCCACAGCCTTTGTCTCTTACAAAAGAGTTAATGACCCTGAGCACCGCGTCGTTGGTTCCCTTGTAACAGGGATGGAGAAAATTCCACCACCCCTTAACCTTCAACATATTTACATGCTGTCAGTGATGAACTGGGCAAGGAGGGACGGCTGTTCAGTGATGCACTGAGCAAAGATGATCTGGAGGTTTTAGTGTTGAAGAATGCTGAGGTCTCCTTGACCAACTTTCCCGTCCTGCCGTAAAAATGGGGAGTTGGGAAGGATTCTTTTTAATAGATTTCTCAGACAAAAAATAAAGTGCAAACACAACCATATTACATCTGAGAACTTGTGTCGCAGTTCAGTGCTTTTATGTGCTAGGGCTCCTCCTAAAGTATGATTTCCCACACATTTTTTCCTGGGCATCCGGGGATCTGCCCTACCAGCAAGGGGTTGGGGGGGGTCGCTTGCAGACCAGTAGTGGAAGTTTCTTTCTTCTGATCAGCTGCCAGGTGAAGCCTCCCTGAGGACAGAGCTCCTAGCACATATTCTGCCCCTAAAGTAATTTTTCACTTCATGTATAAGATATGCTGAAGAATAAATAAAAATCAAATCAGTCTCTCTCACCAAGTATCAGACCCACTGCAAGGACATGCAAGGCCCTGATATGGAGAGTCAGAAGTGTTGAGCAGAAGAAACCAAAGAGCTGATTACACCTTTTTTAGCAAAAAAAAGTATAGTTTGCTGAATAAGCCTGGCAACACATAGTCTAAAAATATTATGACTGACAGTCAATTACTTCATGCTGTAAAACCCCAGTCCCACTTTTTCACAGTGAGAACTTCTAGCATACCTCCCAAAATTGTGTGAAAATCCTTCCCTTGAGCGTGGGTGCTCCTAGAAGGCTGAGCGTGACCTAGAAGGCTACTCCTAGAGGCTGAGTAAAAGAGATTTGTCCACAGTAGTTGGTATGTGTGAGTAACATCAATCTCTGTTCAATAACTGTTTTTGCTAGCCTTAGTGCTTTAACAGGGCTTCAACAGTGCTTCAAAAATAGTGCACTCCAGTAGTAGTTATAGGTATCTATACTGTTTTGTATGTAATTCTGATTAAAGTATTTTTTGTCTAATCACTACCATTATTGTAATAGTTTTAAATATATAGTATATTTAAATAACTATATCTATAATATATATATATTTTTTATATATATATATATATATATATAGTTTTTCATCCTTAATTCTGTTGGAGAAATCAGTACAAGGGTTGTTTTACAGTTGTATGATGATTTAGACATAAAGCATTGACTAAGTCTTGGGCTAAGACTGGACTGAGATGCACCTTGACTCCTCTCTGAGGAGGAGTTTAGGTAAACACGGAGGTCCTTTCTGCACTTTGTGTCTCAGTGAAAGGGCTTCTCTAACAAGCTTTTTTGACTGATGCTCCCATTCTGCCTGCACTACAGAGCTGTCCAAGTCTGACACAGGTTTTGCCTAACTTGGTACAGAATTTATTTGTCTCAGACCGTTGCAGGATCCTAATTCCAAAGCAGTCAAGTCAGCCAGCTGGAGTGTCTTCCATAGTCTCAGTAGCCCAGAGAAAAGTTCTCACACTTGATTGCTGGCCTAGACAAGCATCAACTGTTTGACTTTCTCTCTGATTACAAGAAAAGCCTTTCTGATTTTTTGGCAAAATCCTAAAAGTGTAAGAACCAGCACCTGACTACAAGCAGGACACATACTTAAGCAAAAATTTCCGTCTTCCCAATATGGATAACATTCATGTTTACATATATGTTTGCAATGTTGTCATGCTGCCTCGACTGCCCACAGAAAATAAAACCACACAAAACAGGACCTGAGCCTTCTGTAACATGAGGTCATACAGTGTACTTAAATGACCTGTTCATATAGTAAAAGATGTGAGATCTGAAATCTCACTTACTCTTTGTGAGGAGGATTATAAATGTATCAGTAAGACACAAGAAATTATGGTTAAAAGTTATAGTGGTTAAAAATAACATTCCATGTAGCACTATGCTTATAAATATTAGTACAGTAACAAGCTTTTGAGAGAAAAAGCTTGCAGGAACGGGTCACTCCAGTTAGTCTTACTTTCCTAAAGAAAAAAGAGATTAGCTCTGTCCTTAAACTGGAGAAGAATTTTAGATTGTATCAGAGGGTTCTTTATGCCACTGACCATTGAAGCTTGTTGTATGTGTGAAGGGTGTCATGTATTGCATACAGCAGTACTGGGGAGGTGCTGAGGAGACCACAACATCAGAGCAATGCATGTCCTGTCACTAGTAAGAACGTGACTTGCATCTACATTCAGGGTGTATGTCATCATTTGAATAATTGCAAGAAAAGGAATGACTAGAGTCTTAAATCTTAACCACAGAAATATTACTTTCTTTAAAGTACAAGCAGATAAGCCTGGCACACAATGTTCTCAGTAGTGGGCAGCCACTCTTACTAGTCAAAACGTAAGATTAGAAAAGTAAGTACCTTTTTTCTCTGCTATTGATAGTCACAATTTTACAACCATTTGTGTCTGCAGGTGTTAGAAATACTTCTCTAAGTATACAAGCGTACAGGTCATGTTTCCTTTGAAAATTATCTGTCTGCTTAATTTTTAACAGTGCTAAACCTGTCTTGTCACCACATGCAGAGATATCCTTACATTGCCCAGAGAAAGGCTGGTTATGCTGAAAGAGAAAGGGGAATATGAGATGACAACTTCATTTATCCATAGCATTGAGACAGATAATTTGGCAGACCAGAAGCTATTCCTGCATGTCAAGCAGCTGCACTAGCAGGAGTATTGAGCTGCCTTGAGCTAGTTCTCAAAGCCAATGCCATATTTGCATCACAGATTACTTTTCATGTCTAGTGTATACCAGGCCAAGACTTTCCCTCATTTGCTGTCTCCTTCCATGCTTCCTATCAAAAAAGAAATCTAGTACCTCAGGAAGCTTGTGCCACTCTTGCTGCCAACTGATGGACTTAACTCTTGTCCCTTTAGATGCTTCCCATGTGCCATTTGGATATACACTTTTCACTTGCCTGGGGACCGGTTTCCAAATCAAAAAGTGTGCATTGTGTTAGGGCATAGTGTTAACACCAGGGCACTGCCTCTGGTGCTATGAACAGCCCTTTCTCTTGTGTTTCTGCATTCCCAGTGATCCTGTCTTTTGCATGCCAAAGGCTACTGTGACAGCAGGTATCAGGGGAATAAGAATAATAATATGGAACATTTTGAGAGAAGGATGATTTGGAATAGAATTTATTTTTGGTCTTGGCATTCATATAATAAAGACAAATTGCTCAAAGTGTTTAATTACTTATTTAAAATACACAAGTTTACTTGTATATAGTTTTCTTGAGAAGTAAACAATATAATGTGCCTCATTTGAGTCTGAGCTGTTAGGGTGATATGGTAAAACTGTGGCACTCATATACAATACATAAATCCCTACGGTAAGTGTGAGGATACTGTCTCTTGACAGAACAGAAAATCTTAGGACATAACTACAAGGGTGAAAGCTCTGTGGAAATATTTAGGAAGAGCACAGCTAAGACAGTATAGCATAAATTGAAGATGGTTGGTTAAGATGATTACATTAGCTGCCTGCATGCTCTGGAATTGAGTCAATGGACATCCGTTTGATTGCTGGGTCAGTGAACCACTGATAATTTGTTTAAGCATTAGACTAAATAAATAGTAAGAATGTGTATTCCAGACTGTGTGATTGTTCCTCAAAAGTAATTTGATACACTCCCTTAAGGATTCCTTAAGGTCTCAAATTATTAAATTTACATAACAGTTTATGGTTCTGAACTGGAAAATTGTCTGCAGTGAAGGTTCAAATGGTTTTCTTTATATAACTTCTGAAGTATCAAATAGATATACACTCTGATTAATTCTTGACATCACAGTCAGTAGAAGCCTATTTAGTCCAGTTGGAGAGGTAGATAATATGTGTTCAGTTTAAACTTCACACCACAAGCTATGAAAGGCAGAGAACAGAACCCCTCTTGGTATACCTGTGGTTACATTTAAGAGCTAAGGGGAAAGAAGAGCTTGTAAAAAGTCTCAGGATAGATAAAATGACAGTGTTTGAAAAAGAACAATGAGGCAACAGAAAAGTGGATAGCTTGCACAAGCTCTTAGAACACATTGGTGTTTCTTATCCTCTTGAATTACTTGTCTCTTCAATTTTTGACCTATCAGGACACAAGCTGATATGCTGTAAACCATGAGAGTTTAAGAAGCAAAGAGAGCCCTGTTCCTGTTTGCACTGCTGTGCAAACTGAGAAAAGGAGAGAACTGTGTGAAATGTTAGTATAAACAATTGGAGATAGCACATCTCAAGCAACAATTTTCAGTCTTTTTTGATAGAAACAGCCTGTGGGTAATGAATTATGAGAGTATGGATTTAACACCAATGTCAATGAGCAAACTCATGTTTCCTATATTTTGGCAGGAGAAGCAACATTTCAACTTAAGAAAAGAGTTTGTAATAGGTATAAATATAAAAAAAAAAAATCTCTGTGAAACATAACAAGAGAAACAGAAATTAGTACATATAATTATGTATTTATATACTTCCGGTACAGAGAGAGTGGAACACATATGTAAATTTAAAAAGACTGTGGTTTATACAGGTCTGAAAAATAGGTATTAAAGCAATTAAAAGAACTTGAGGTTATCTGAATGACAAATTCTGGTTTTCTATCCTACATAATTTAAAAACTCTATGTGTTTATACATCTCTAATAAGAGGTGTTCATTTACTTTAAATACTGTCAGGTAATCTTAATTGTTTCCCAATAAATTTAAGCACATTTGGGTCCAAATAAATCCTAGTAAAATAAAATCTTTTTAATATGTTTTTCAGCAAAAGTCAAAGAACAAAATTAATATGGTATCTCAGTAACTATGGAAAACAAGATACTGTAAGGATAGAACAGTGGATGTATAGTCATTTACTGATTTAGCAAGAGTAGAAATATGATTTGGGAGTCTGTTTTACTTTTTTTTTTTCCTTGTGATGATATCTTTAAATTTGCATGAAAAATATGACTGATACAAGAGGCATTTATTATAGTTCTATCTTTATGTTTTATGTCACAGTTATTTTCTTATCTAAAAACAACATAAACATGTATAAGACTTCATCTATTTTATTTCAAAATTCACAAAAGTAGTAACAATGAAGTAACAATATTCTGTAATTCATGTTATATGAAAAAACTACTTTTAATTCCAGACAAAAAACAACTGGGCATCCAATTTATCAATGTGAAAGAGACTTCACACTTTTCAGTCAAACCACTGATTAGGCTCTTAGTAAATTATTCAACAGGACAAATTAAGGAAACATCTTTAAAAGACAAAATTACGTTTAGGACACCATCTACTCTTAGCATACCACATTAGCAGTAGATTAAAAAACATTACATACCTGCAAGTAAATGGCAATGATAATCATACAATATATATTTTTTAGAATGTGAAGTGATTGCACTAAGAAAATAATGGAAAAAGCTTTCTCTTAACATGTCACAAGGTAGAGAAGGAATAGCCTCTGAAGAAGATCAAAAGAGGTGGGTTTAAAAGCAGTAAAATTCATACTACTTAGTGAAATAATACCCTAAGCAAGCCAAGAAAAATAATAATATAAGGAAAGCTGAAAAAATAAAAGAATATTGTACAAATCAGAAAAATCCACGACATA
The DNA here is from genome assembly GCA_024500445.1 of Entomyzon cyanotis. Taxonomy (NCBI): domain Eukaryota; kingdom Metazoa; phylum Chordata; class Aves; order Passeriformes; family Meliphagidae; genus Entomyzon; species Entomyzon cyanotis. The sequence continues at coordinate 1,456,525 of JAKEPQ010000765.1, read as the reverse complement.
AATAATTTCAGAATTTATCTAGCATACTAAGAAGAAATACATTTATATCATTCAGTGTAAATACTGCTAATCACCTGTAATCTGTAGAAAGTAAACCCAAGAAATTAAAACTCTAAAAAAGAATCAGAGCATCACATCTCAACGCTTCAATCAATGCAACATTAACTTTCTGATTACTGAAAGCCAGATACTCTTGATTAAATTAAACTTTCTAATGGGCAGTACCAGATCAGTGGAAACAGTGGAGAATTTCCAGGAGTCTTTAGAAAGCCTTCAGCTACTGAAATATGCAATATTTAAGAATTTGATTTACAAAATCTTGGTACCATAAGGTCTGGTCACTTTGGAAAAATTTCAGATTCTAGATGTTACTTAAAATATGTAGGATTTTAATTCTGTATGGTTTAATATAATATTTTATTCAAATTGGGAACGGTGAATAAACCTAGGCATTTCTGAAAAATTATATGAAAAGAATGCTCACTATTTTCAGTTTACATATAATCACTTTTGCCAATTTCATATATAAACAGTCCTAATGGATAGTGAACTGAAATAGAAATTCATTATGAGATGATACGACTACTTCATATCCTAAAAATAGAATTTCATTTCCTCAGTATAACTGTAGATCACACATCTATAGTTATACTGAGGAAAGATTTATACTGGATGTTACATTTTAACACCCTGTTTTTTCAGAATCTTAGAGGATCTCTGGCCTTGTTCACTGTGCAGCTGAAGATATTTCTCAAATTGTCAGACTTCGGCAATCTCTCTCTACATTCAGTGCTACCAGACTTCTTAGGGATGACCCATATGTCACTGTAGCCCCTGTTTTCACTCTAATTATTGTCAAGAAATTATAATATAAAATATTCCAGTTCCTATGTAAACCCTGAACCATGAGTATAAGTTATGACATAATACAAATTTCTCTTTCAATTGTTATCAATACATTTGGCTCAGAATTTGAAACGAATAAATTTTATTTTTTAAAATATTCACAGTTTTTTAAGAAATTTCCATCGGAATGTATAAATGCAATTTAAAAAAGATTGAATTCTTTTTCTACCAGTGATTTAAGTGCCAGAAATTTTTTTAAGAAATAAAGTTTTTTTGGTTTAATTCTGAGAGAAGGAATGTGGATTTTACCTCACTGATGCTAAACAATACAAGTAATCACCAAATAATTTCATTATCTTGTTTTGTTCTTTCTCTTTTTGAATATATCTTTAGCTGAATAGGTAAGGGTCTTTTAAAATTAAGAGTAAGTGTACAGAGACTTATGAGAATGTCTGTGTACTTCAGTGATCTCAAATATAACAGCTTCAGCTTCACTCATATAATGCTGATGCTTAGAATTTCCATGTTTAAAAAGTTCTGCAGGTTTAAAGAAAGAACATCCTGAATGATCAAAATTGGCAAAACTCACCTGTGATGGATGTACTCCTCCTGTTTGAATGAACTAGACTTTGGAACAAGCTGATGCTCAGCATGTAGGACTAACCTAACTTAATCTTTTGTGGGTGGATGTCAGTGAGAACTCAGCACCCAAATCACCAAAGGGTGGTTTGGCTGGAGACTGTTCTGATTATTGGCCAAAACTGCATTAACACAGCAGAACATCTGACTACAGGTGTTGACGGTCACTTTACAATATAAATATTTGCAGCCATCACGGTCCATTGAGGTCTCCCTGTGCAGCATCTGGCTGGGCCCTGTGATCTTCCCTCAAGCAGGGACACCTCTCAAGACTACCTCTCAAGGCTGAGAGCTCCGTGACCTGACACCAGACACCCATGGGGTTATTTTGTATGCATGTAACATTTCAGATGCATTTAGTCAGGTTTTCACAAAAACTTAGTAGCAAATTAACCACTAATTCATGTATATTTATTAAATATTTTACATACCTACATTTATTGATTAAAACTTGCTTAACTGCCTATTCAGATCTGAGTGAGCTCTGAGTACTTTACTGCAACAATAGCCCATACACCAAGACTATTGTCTCCCTCTCTCTGTTGTGACAATTCTAGTAATTTCAACTAACTTTCCTGAAACCCCATTTTAAACATTGATTATGATTCTTCAAGAAGTCATGCCACAGGTTTTGAAATATCCTTAATCATAATGGTACTTCATGGAAGGGAAGGGAAGGGAAGGGAAGGGAAGGGAAGGGAAGGGAAGGGAAGGGAAGGGAAGGGAAGGGAAGGGAAGGGAAGGAAGGGAAGGGAAGGGAAGGGAAGGGAAGGGAAGGGAAGGGAAGGGAAGGGAAGGGAAGGGAAGGGAAGGAAGGAAGGGAAGGGAAGGGAAGGGAAGGGAAGGGAAGGGAAGGGAAGGGAAGGAAGGAAGGGAAGGGAAGGGAAGGGAAGGGAAGGGAAGGGAAGGGAAGGGAAGGGAAGGGATAATTTTTTTCTATCCTATAGTTGTACATTTCCCAATAAAACAGTGGTTTTTTTCCTTAATCTTTTCCTTAAGGACTACTTCATTGATATTGCTACCAATAAAAACAGTAATAGTAATAATACGAGGATAGTAGTAATAAAGAAAGTTTATTTTTGCAAGCACTTTCCTGTAACTCTCCATAAAGCCTAACTCCTTTTTATTGTTTTAGTAATTCTCCTATATATAAGAGGATATATGCTGACAGTGAAAATTGATGCACAGTGAAGAATTTTTTTTGCTGTTGTTGCTCTGAAAAATAAGTTTTTAAAATAATTTCTTCAGGTATGTCTCTGTGATAAGTGCTTTTCAAAGGTGTTGACATAGTATCACCCAGTAATCCACAGGTTTATCATCACATTCTGCAAAAAACTCACTTCAGTGATGCAGCAACAGTTTGAAGGTCATAATAATCTGTGAAGGTCAATTTCCTGAAGCATGGTTCAAAGCTTTTGCTACACTCAGGGGTGAACTGGGTGTTTTGCTGGAGCCTACTTCAATCAAGAGCTAACTTGTGAATAATCAAGAAATACTGCACAAATACTTCTAAGATCCACTTTTCTAATCCAAAGGTGTGATAGGATGCAGCCAGCCATGGTAATTCAACTTGGAACAAGTTATTATCAGATAGAAAGCATGTTGGTAGGCTGAAAGGTGCTGGAGATTTTAAAGACTTCAAATGTTTTCTTGAATAGAATATGAACTTTTTTACTTGTCTGTTTTCCCAAATATGTCATTTATCTGCTGCAGTGGAGCCTTTTCTGTCCAAGGAATGCAAATAAACAGGGCGGGGGGGGAGGGGGGAGGGAACGGAAACACCCTCTCTAGCAACTTCACTCTCTAAATTCTATGATTCTCTAAACTTCTGACCAGTTAAGTTCACAGCCTCTCCAACAAACACTCTGCACTGTGCATGCAGATCTCAACCCCAACATACCCTGTCTTTAGACTGATATTTTAGCCCAAGGGAATGCAGGGAGATCTCCTGAACAAATAGTATCAATTAGCTTACTAAAAGAGAGACAGGAGCAATCAGGGATCAGTGGAAACATTTCTATTGAACTTCTCTTGTGTTTGAAGAGCCTTCATTTTCACTTCAGAAGTTTCTTGTATCTGTTTTTACCTTAGGCTGTAACCACACATGCTTTTTTCTCTCTTTCCCCATCTACCCCTCCCATTTCGCATGGTTAGTAACACCTCAGAGTAATTCTTACAGAAATGGTAAAGTTGATGCTCTGACATCCTAGGCACAAAGAATCATTCCCAAACCATTCAGCCTGGAAAGGACATCAGGAGGTATTTCTTGCAACCTCTACTCACAACATGGTAAGTTCTGAGCTCAAAGCAGGTTTCTAGCTGGGGCTTGAAACCCCTCTAGCATGAAGACAAGCTGTGAAGATTTTCTGTGCAATCTGTGCCACTGTGTAATAATTCCTGTAATTATTTCCACCACTCCCATCATATCCATTTGGAACCTCCTCTACTCAGTTAACCCTTGTTTGGTCCCATCCTCTGACCAGGCACAGCTGTGAGGAGTTGGTCTCTGTGCTCTTTTCAGGACATCTGCTGTTCAGCAGGCAATGTTACTCTTAAGATTAGGCTAGAGACAGGGTTCTTCACTAAGAAACTTCTTTCAGGTTTTTATATAAGCATAAATGAATGCTGTTGCAATACACCTGAGAGGAAAAATTGAGAGCAACACAAAAACACTTGTGAAGAGGAGGACAATCACTAAAAATGTTTGGTTTACTGACTATATAGAAATCAAAACAACTTCGATACTCTAAGCCCTATTCATTTCTTACCTTATAAAAAAATGTTGGGGAGGGATTGAAGTCAGAAAATTTAGTCTCTCTCTAAAAGGGCTGATTGTATAATTCTGCAGATAAAAATAGCCAGTTGGATACCATTACACTTTGTTTTACACCGTGCTGGCACAGCAGTCTTTACAATCAGCAGGACTTTCAAGTTCAAAGCTGTAGATAAACTACTTAAGTAAAATAGCTTTGTTTGGGTACTTTCTCCCCTTCTGTATATTTTTTGTGGGGGTTTTTTGTTTGTTTTTGTGTGGGTTTTTTTGTTGTGGTAGTTTGGCGTTTTTTGAGACATGAGAAAGAGAACATGAAAGCATACCAGCACAGATTCATAGATGCAAGGCAAAAGGAATACCTGAGTCACTAGTCCAAATACCGACTCTCAATTTCTCTATCAAGACAGGGTATTTCCCCACTAAATTAATCTTTCATTTTGTGTACTTTAAAGGTCAGATTTTAATAAGAATGTAGCCTTGCCTATACATGTAATTCCATGTCTGAATTTACAACACTTAATACTACAAATGTATTTAAAAAACAGACCTTTTTCAGTCAAATTGACAAATTAGGCATGCAAATTAGATTTTTCAAGCAGTTTAGATTTGCACAGTGCACATGCTTGTGCAGAATCAGAATTCACCTGTCCCACCTTCACTAATGAATTGCACAAGAATTTTCTCAAGTTTCTACCTTTTCTTGGACAGAAGAAAACCCCTGAAAGTCTCGTAACACCCATACATTTTCTTATATATTTCTTCCTATGTTTTTCCTTTAACAACTTAGCTGAATGATTTTTCCTTTTTTTTTTTCTTCTTTTTTCCCCTTTTTTTCCTTTTTTTTTAATTTGTAAGCAGTTATCAAGCACTTTAAGCAAGTTGATTTCTCTGGCAGAAGGACTATGGTAAAAGAAATAATGAAAACATAACAGTAGATCTACTTTAAAGTCAGATCTCTACTTACCAGATCTGACTGGTCATTGAGGATAAATTAGTCCATTAGTTTTCTACCTCTATTATGTTTTTCTCAATGCAACTCTTCCACAATTAATCAAGAGGAATTTGTTGCTGTTGTGTTCAGAACCTGTGTACAGGATGCTAATAGGGCTGTCCTTTGTGAAGCTGTACCACCCAATCCTGAGTGAGTCACTATGGTAGTAATGCAAAGGAACTCAGCTTACCCCTCGATGAATTTCTCGTAAGCCCTGATTGCTGATATTTCAGTAATCAGTAAAAAAAAGCTAACCAGGTTTGCCATAAGGACTAAATGCTGCTGCAGAAGGGTGATAGGCTGTGTGTCTGATCACCAGATTCCATCCAGGCATCAGTACAGGACAGAAATTATAATTTATAAACCACTGTTACACACAGCAGTCAAGTGCCAATGATAGGAAGGGCAACAAATGCAATTAATTTATAACTGGATGAGTATAATATAAGAGAAATCTCTTATATTGCATCTACTCTTAACACCCTAGGCAAACCATCCGTCTTCACCAAAATCTTTCTTTTTTTGCCAGTCACGATGAGCACTCTGTTGCATGGTATGCATTCCATTCCAAATAAGCTGCAATGTTTATAAATAGCCATGTGCTTCTTTCAACCACTGATGTAAATGAATTTTCTTGCAGTATGGCACATACAGCCCTGATTTTTTGTTTGCTGTGGTCCAGTGTAACTTTCCTTTTTTGTGACAAAGAAATTTGTGGAAAGTCTGAAAACCATGTAAATAAATATTTTAACTTTTTTTTTTTTTTTGCACATTTTAAATACTACTGAAATCAAAATAGAATCATAACTGTGAAAATAAAGATCTTAACATTGTAAATTTTGGAGGCAGATTTAATCACTGGATGCTTTGCACACACAGCAGATGATACTGCACAATACAGTACCCTTAAAACCATACCATTTAAAGATTTGTATTAAAGATGTGCCTGAGTTTGTAACAGTAATGTTAAATTTACTTTAATAGTAATTTATTTTACATTTCTGGCTTCTTTAACTTATTTAGCATTTCTTCACAACCACCTGAAAGGAGGTTGCAGTGAGGTGTGTGTTGATCTTTTCTGCCACATCTCAAGTGACATGATGAAAGGAAATGGCTATAAGATGCACCAGGAGAGGTTCGGCTTAGATATTAGAAAGATTTTTTTTGCTGACAGATTGAACAGACGTTGGAATGAGTTGCCCAGAGAGATGGTGGAGTCACTGTACATGGAAATATTCAAGAGGCATCTGGATGTGGCAGATAGGGATATGGTAAGGGGTGATTATGTTGGTGCTGGGTTTAGGTGATCTTTAAGTATCATATGTAGAAGATCAGCCCTAATAACACTCACTTCTTTTCAATGTTCTAAAATAATTTAAAATAACAAAAATGTTCAAAGGAATTTATCTTCAAACATATCTAGTTAATTAAAGGAGGAATCACTTTTCATAATAGTGATTTTCAATTAACTTTGACATTATTGCTTTTCCTGCCATTTGGATTTTAGCAACTGTGGTCTGTAAGCTACAATTTCTAACCTGAACTTAGCAAACCATTAGGAGTACTCTAAAATAAAAATGGATTTTCAGTGTCACTTTTCCATGCAAATCCACCATAATTAACAACATCTAACTGCTTTATTGGATGCCCATGATAACCTCTTTTTATATCATAAAAGGAAGTCAGATCAAGATAATTCTTACCAGTACCTTGTCACTTGGTCCTCTATTAAGAAAAAAAAAAAAAAAAAAGGTGACAGAAGATTGAAAGGACCAACTATAATTTCTCAAGGCCAGTTCACTTATTCCAGAATAACAGGCCACATTCAAAACACTTTTAATTTCTTCCCCAACCTAGTTAACTCTCACCAAACTCTTGGACTCTGTGTGCACTTAACTTCAGTCAAACTTACATCCTTGTAGCCTTGTAGAATTAATGAATATGAGAGAAAGAATTTGGAAAATAAGCTCAGTATCCCTGACTTGAAAATCCAGGAAGGAGTATTCCATGTTATGTTCAATACAGTAAGAGTATCCCTTGACCAGGGTGCCACACTTGGTCAGTCTAATTGCCCCTGGATTAAGTTTGAGGCTGAGTGGACACCATGGAAACTCTTGGGCCTCCAAATTATATCTCAGTATCTATGGTTTTTAGTCTTGCAGACATGTCATAGGATGAAGATTTTCCCGCCTTTTTAAATAGCCTTATAAATTCCACCTCAGAAGATTAAAATATTTCACAAAACTGTATGGAGAACCAGAACAGCTGTGTTGAAATCCATAAATAATTTAATATTTTCTTTTTCTGTAATGGAGAATTAGGATACAAGACTGTATTATGGTCACAGAAGTCCATTTCCAGACATTTAAGAATTGTTTAAGAACTAGGGAAATGCTGAATTTCTTCTATACTGTATGTCATGACTCTCTGTATGTCAATGGCTCTCAATATCTGTTATTTCTGCCTAAGAAATTCAAATACAGTGAAGAAAACATGTAAACACAAATAACTTTATAATGTATTAACATATAAACGATTAAGATTGTTCGCAGTTGTGTATATATTCACATTCAATACAGAAGGAAATACCTCTGCAAGTTTACTTCATCTGTTTTTTGAATATAGTGCTTAAGAATACTCAAGGTGATGGTGCTGCCAAAAATGGGTCCTTTTAATCCAGTGTATTCTCCATCTCTTCCATTCACGTTGCAATTCTCAGAGTGCAGTGCTTGTTCAACCCCTCAACCCCACCCATCAGAATGAAATAAAAAGGGAAGGTCAGGATGTGTGGCAAGGGACAGAAAAGGGGGCTAGGACCAGTCTTTCCAGCACAATTCCAAAATTAAATAAACTTCTGCTTAATTGAGTGTAGGAGATATTTTTCCCTTCAGTTACATCTAGTAAATCACTCCCAGTGATGGCTAGCATGGCCCAAGAGCATCAGAATGCTTGCTGTCACATTGATTAACATGGTGGGGTGCCTCGCTGTGATGCACTGCCCTGCCAGCAGGCTCTGCACAAGCCCAGATTTCTGTTTGGTTTGTTCTCACTACTTATTTTTGGTGCTTGTCAGAAGCTATGGGATCTTGAATCAAATAAATCTTCCACAGTGATGTTTTGTTGCAAAAGATTCTACCAATATTAATGTGAAATGGGTCAGAAAGTGTCAGGATTCCTGAATATTTTGACTCTGGCCTCTTCTGCACTGTAGTGTTTTGGCCTCAAAGCCATTTTGAAAAACATGTGGACCCTTTCTTACCAAGTTTATGCAGCCTCTTCCTGGGCATTTAATAGTAGGAAGGCTCTGTATGTAGAGAAGTGGCAGGTGAAAGTGATGTGATCCATAGTCACACTTTTTTAGTACGTGTGTGGGGGACAGGGAGGAAACGTTGTATTAGAAGTGAAATAAAGGTGAGAGAAGAGTCTTGCAAAGTAGGAAACCAAAAAGTGTTTCCTTAGATGCACAATGTGAAGGAAAAGGACAATTTTTGGAACTAAGAAAAAAAAAAAAAAAAACCACCCTATAGTAGTTAGAAGAATTCTGAGACCTTTAGAGTGCAAATTTAGACACTAACTTAAGACAAAAGGCCCACACTTAACACTACTGCAAGTATCCCAGTACTTTAATCCCAACTGATTAAAGATATTTTTAACCAATGTAAGGGACCTGTACTGAGTAAAACCTTTATTCTTTTGCCTTCATTATATGTGTTAAATTGCTGAGTTTAAATCTGTTTCTTCATGTTACTAATTTTAGAGCAGAGGTTTTTTGTTTAGTAACTCCTCATTTGCTCCTGTTTCTGGAAGGTATGAAGATGACTTTTTGCTTGTTTGGAGATTTTGGTGAAATAGTTTATTTGTACTTCGTCTCTGTAATATTTTTAGGGGTAAATACAGGTCGGCAAGTCATCTTGTTTCCCTTTCTTCTGTCATAAATACTCACTGAAGTATTTTGTCCTTTAGTGTGAAAGATACCAATTTGAACCGCAAAGGGAGGGGAGCATTTGGAGAAAGAACAAGTGAATCATATCCAAAATGTCATCTCTGTAGTATCCAAATAAATAGGTAGCTCTTCTTCTCTTTTTAAAATCCCATTTCCCAAAACTGATTATTTTCAACTGATTTAAAACTTCAGAATTAGGTATTTCATATAGCATTTCCAAAATTGCAGACAGTCCTTACCACCAGAAGATACTGGGAGCAGAGCAAACTGTTGAACCCAAGAATGCTATGCATAGGTAGATGCCACTGCTCACACACCTTTGTTTATCTGAGGTGCATAAAGGATGACATTGATAATTCCACAAGAGGCATATATGGAGGAGGGAAAATATTATCTCCTCCAAAATGGAGTGTGCTTATGAAGACCAAAGGACTATTAGCAGGGGATTTAATGAAATGCAATACAGAAAATTTCTGTTGCTTTTCCCCTCTATCCACTGCAGCTAAAACATGTTTCTTGGTCAGTTTATTCTTTTTTAACCAATACAGCACATAGCAAAATTAAGATAATTAAGCAGAACGCAAGAGATAAATACAGAAGCTGTGTGTCATTGGAAAAGAAGAGACAGGAATATAAACTACTCACTTGAGGATGCTGGGGTCTATAGCCCAGAACATTCCTCACAAAGGCTGTATGTTTGCAAATTTCCAAATATTAATAATAATGAAAATTTTTAGCATTCCAACACAACCTACAGGAGAGAACAAATAAGAGCAAAGGGAGAGGAAATCCCTCTTTGTAAACGAAATCTATTAAAAGAGATACTCTGCTCTTTTCAAATCAATTCAAAGGACTCTTGAGCCTGTAACACTGTTAAGTTTCTTAGACAAAGTCAAGAAATTTAGTATTTCCTTCTGTTCTGGGATCAGTTTTATCCATCTTGGATTTCTGTGTTCGTATCTGTGAAGTGACAGGGAACAAAATGGGAAATGAGTCATATTTTGTCAAGCTGTCAGCTATTCAAGTGTTATAGTCACAGTGCATACACGCTCATTACAAAATTATTAACATTTGGAAGATCAGTTCTCCACAGTAATTCTATGTCATTGGACACAACAAAAGACAACTGATGTGTTTATGGTTTCTGTAGTCACCTCTAGTTTTTAATTACGGATCCAGAAAAGAACAATATTTATGCTGTGTTTTCAGTCTTTCAGCTGCGAAGAGATACAGAAAAGCGAGCAGTTTTGACAAAATGCAGTAAGAGAGGAGAGCTGAGGAAGGGGTTGTCTCATACCACGACAAGAGCACTTGTCTGGGAGAAAAAGCTGGAGGATGTATGAATTAGGAAGACAGCGGAACTGCAACAGAGATTGTGGAAGAAGAAACTTAGATTGCCTTGCAAGAGAATGGGGAAATGCTGAAACAGCCTTCTTGAAATGAAATACAGAATAATGTTCAGAATCAGTTACATTCAAATATGCCCAAATTAAATCCAGGTGTTGCATGAAGGGACTAAAGGAAAAAAAATAATGAGACTTAAAAACAGAATGTATTTTATTTTGCAATTTTCATTTTTGAAACTCATTTTTTCAACACCAGTGGTTCTAAGAATCTGAGACTGTTTATCACTTAATTTCATTCCTGCTAAACACCATAAATCCCAGAGTTCCCATTGACTCATGTTTGAATATTTTTCCCTGGAAGCTTCTTGCATTACAAGACTGCAGCTCCCTTCTCATATATCCCTGCAACCAACAGTGAATACAGCAAGGGTGCGGTTACAGTCTGTTCTGTTCCTTACTCCCACAAGAAACCTGAAGTCTGCAACATGGGAGTAGGATTAATGGAAAGTCATTATCCACTCTAACTCTCCCTTAACTACTGAAGAAATCAGCAGCTTTTCTCACTAAGCGCAAAATATTCAGGATGTCTTCCCTCAATTTTGACAGTTTCTCAGTGGTCAAATCTCTGCTTGATTTGCTTCCACTAGTCCAACCCATAATTTCTGTCCTCTTTTTAAGCTAAACCGAGCTTTACTTCTGTAGGTTCTAGACAAACAGATCCCACAATTACACCTCTGCGCATGCAAAGTACGTTGTCTTGCTATTTCCCAACTTCTTTCAACTAACAGTATTATTAGATGTCAAACCTTGTCACATTCCTAACTCAAACAGTGGCAGTTAACCTTTTTTACCCTGGAAAGTTACCTTTCTAAGAACTGTTCTGGCATCTTCCTACCCACAGCTGTCATGTTATTCTATATGTAGCACCCTTAATGACAGAGAAGATTGATAATTATTTGAAATATCCAAAGATCATCTTATGCTTTGGCACTAATAAATACTTACAGAGGATTTATCTGTAGTTACATTGCTCACTGGTTCTCCTTTTTAAGCAACTCAACCTGATTGTATCTCTTAAACTAACCTGCTTAGTTTACACTAAACTTGAAGGACACCTTAGAGTGTGCTAGGGAATGCTTTCTGACAGCTCACCTTTAAATCCTCATCAGAGTTTATACAAGACCATTGACACCAGGACATGAGATTTTTTGGGGAGCTAAGTATTCAGCTAGAACTTCAATACAGCAGTTGTGTTAGAGGAACCTCATCTGAAGCTGTGTTTGAGAAACTCCAAATCATTTAATTAGGCTTTATGGAATCAAAACTTAATGTTAGGTTACTGGCTTGGCAGCTACTTAAAATGAAGACTGTACCATGAATGGACTCCTAAATTGAAATTATTTCTAAAAATTACGCCAGATGGACAAGCCCTGTGGTGAATAAATTTGAAAGATGTGAAGAACACAGATGGTCAGCAACATTAATGGCTATACTGTATATATGAGATGTATATATGAGATGTATATGAGATGTATATGAGATGTATATATGAGATTCACTCCAGGTACAAGGGGGCAAAGAAATTATCTACTGTCTCTAATGTTTAAACCAAAGGTTGAAAGAAACAGAGGTCCTTCATTGGTCTGAAAGAGGTAAGGACCACCAATTTCTGTAGCCAACAGGACAGGATAAGCAATGCAAAAGCAATGTACTTTCTTTGATGCCTCAGTATTACGAATTCAGTTGAAGACAACATCCAGATCAAGAGCAGTGTCAGCTGTTTAACACTCTATCTGAAAGTACAGGTGACTGTTAAAAGCCGAGATGCTTGGAAGTACTTTTTGTGGACGCTTGCTGCAAAGTTGACATACGCAACTTTGGAATGTGTAACGAAACATATTTATAGCTTTTTTACCTTTCTCAGGAAGCTCTAGTATGGCAAATTTCTGGACAAGACAAATCAGAAGCATTTAAGACATATTGTGAAAAAATATAACTGAGTTTTTCAAAGCACATGAATTTGGAGAAATCTTGATTCTTTGAGTAAGTAGTTACAAAGTTGATGTAGGTATGTGGCAGGATGTCCCCCGCTCCCATCCCTCTCCTTCTGCCTCATGGTGAAACACAGATAACTCCGGTGGGGTCAAAGGCCCAGCAGGAGGTTATCTCTTGGCACCTGAAAGTCTGAGACCTTTAACCTTGAATCCAAGTTTTGGTATGGAGAGAGGATGTGGAGAGAGAAACAAAGGAATGAGTATGTGACCAACAGCCACACTTTTACAACTAGAAAAAACTCATGAAATATCAGAGGCAGAAGTTTCCTACACACACTCCAAAGATGTGCAAGGAGCTTCTCCCCGGAGTCTGGACACAGGCTCCGCTGGTTACTTTCCTGGGAATTATGTGAAAAAATTCTGAGGTATGCTTCATCACCAACTGGCTGGGTAAGATACATTTGGTTCCAAAGTTATATTATCTCTTGCTAGCTGAAATAATAGGTACCTTTTTGTGCACTGCATTTTTAGCTACTCATAGTTTTTGCTTCTATTTTATTCGTGTGTAGTATGTAGTTTTGTCCTAAGTCTTATGTCTGTCACTTTCTGTGTCTAATAAATGATGATTTATGTCATATTAGATCTAATTGGCCATTATTAAAGAACCTGAGAACGAGACCAGGTCTTGGGGTGCTGGCCACCCTAATAGGAGTTACTGCCTGTTGCTAGAGGCCTGTGCAAATGGCAGAAATTCATCTAAGATCCTGTCTCCCATTTGTAAAAAGGTATAAGTTGTAAAAGATTGTACATTAACAAATGACTAAAATAAAATTAAAAACTTAGAATTTTGAAGTATCTATTTTTTTGGCATAGAAAATGAAAAAAATAATAATGAGTACACAGACACAATAAATAATGTGTATGGCTCAGCTATAACCGAAATATGTAAAGACAATACAATATCAGTACTATAAGCTTTAAAAAGTGATAACTGGTGCCAACCATCAAATGAATGCAGTCAGGCACAAATAACTGAGAATAGTAAGAATGCACAGGGTTCCAGACAACTAAAGCAAACACACTTTAAAACCACTGCTAACAAACAAACGGGCACAGAAGGGAACCACCTGACCTCCCAGTCTAGGTTTTTCTGCAGCAAATGAGAGAGATGAGACATGAGATGAAGTGGGAAGACAAAGAACAAAAATAAATAAGTATAGTGAAACAGGAAAGCTAGGCAGATATGAGAATGGCACATAATTAAAACAATCCAGTAAAGGGGAAAATGTTTACCATGTGTAGAAGTGCTCAGTGCTTCATTTGCACATGCAAGCTGAACAGCCATGAACCCCCAAAGCATGCACAAACACAGAAACTGAGCAGACCACTGAATTGTTTTGAGCTTCTATACAAACCACACAAATGGAGGCAGGTGAAATGCTGACCACATTACCTATGGAGAAGCTTAAAAGGCCATAAGAATCAGTATTAAAAGAGCAGCATTAGCCCACTTCACATCAGCATTAACCACGAAAACACTACACAAGGAAACAGCCTGAAAGCGTATGGGATCCACCAAGCTGGCAAAATACAGAAGCTCCCCTGCCAGGCAGCCAGAAGAGACACATACTGATACAAACAGTCTAATTTTTAAAATTATTCTTGTAAGTTCAACAAAACATCAATTTTAATTTACAAGCCTTAAGGAGCTACCCAGGCAGATGAAAATCATGCCAACAGAATCAACACAGACTTAATAGAAATGATTAGTTAAAAGTCAATGAAATTGCAGATGTGTTAAAAAAATAGTTGTTTTCTAAGCTGTACAAAGAATGAAAAATCACTAAAAGATCATAGGAAGGGATGAAACATATTTTTGCAATATGATGATACAAAAATGGTTGCAGAATCCAGTTATGTGAAGGACAATATTGAGAAGAAAACAGATTTCCTCCTTTTTGTTGTCTCTCTCGTATCTTATTGACTGCCATTTCTTTTCTACTGGCAGTAGATCCAGCTCAGGAATTCAGTGTTATTGGCAAAACTAAAAGTATTTTGAAAGGCCATGAGTCTTCCAGAAGCTGTCATCCTCAAATAAGGCTATGAGACTACTTCTTATTTAATGAGTTGGAAATGCAAACTAGGTTTGATTCTAATCCTAACAGCCACATACAAAGAAGAAACTACAATGAATGTGAACATCTAAGTGAATGCAGTTGGTCTGGCAAGTCTTGCATATTAAAACTGAGTACTTTACGCCACTTCTGGGAGGAAAAGAGTTTGTTCTCAAAACAAAAAAGGGTAGGTATACCATATTCTCTCTGTAGTCATCATCAAAATCATGATCTGCAGGTCTAGGATTTTGTCATTTTTGTTTCCAAGTATAATCTCATATTTGAAAGTTCTTAGACATTCTGCTTTTGTACATATCTTAAATTAGACTACATGGAATTCCCTCCCTTATTAAAATAAATTGTTTATTTATAATCTTATTTTAACTTATTTCTACGTTTTTCAACTTGTGTGAATTTCTCATACATGGTGGCAGTAGCACAGGGGTGAAAGGCTGAATTTTTCTTTAGTTAGTGATCACTGAATGCAGGAAAATGCTGTAACTGAGTAGTGAGACACCCTAGTCTCTCAGTGACAAATGTGAGACAATCTGTAGCAGTGTAATTTCAGGAGGAATGATCCTGTGGAGCTGGTGCCTCAGATATAAATCAGACCCATGAAGCTAATAAATCTGAAGAAAAAGCACTAGCTATTTGGATTTTCACAGATCACAACTGACACTAGCCCACCCCCTCCCCAGCCAGGGGAGTCTGAACGTATCTGCTAGATCTGGAGCCATAAAAAATCTACCTCCTTTGCATGACACTGTCCAGCATTTACTGTGACACTGGATGACAGTAGGGCTCCCCAGATCATCATACAGGTAAAAAACACATTTCTAATTTCTTCTGTCACAGGGTTGGAAATCCATAAATAGGAAGAAATTTTATTTTCAGGACATGATGTATCACCATGGGAAATTTTTCTGCTCATGCACTGCTTACCACAAGCATAGTCAACAATTTTGTCTTGTATTCTTACTCAATAAAGACTTGGAATTTTGCCTTTTCCAGTATTTTCACAGTCCTGAAAAGGCTCTGTGTACTCAGGGTGAGCTGTTTGCTCTGAAAAAAAATTACAGTTTTTATACCTGAATAAAACTGCAAAAAACAAATAAAAGAATATCCTCAAGTCAATGTGTCCTTGAAGTTCTTCACTGATGGGATATGTAAGTGAGAGAACTCTAAGCCAGACTCCCGAGGAATGACATCACACTCCATGGAATGGCCAATTGCAGGTATCAGCTGTGAACTTTAAACATACCATCTTTTACTCATAAAAAAGTCTACTGAACTTTTAGCTGGAAGGAAATTTTCATCAATGACAGATTTCTTTGGACAAACTCAGATATTAAATACCTATTTTCTAGACCTTCAAAAAGACATACATTTGAAACGCAGGCTAAAGTATCCTCATATTTGATATTCACAAAATTTCAAAGTTATCTACTATTAGTAAGTGATTTAAAGTCAGAATAAATGCATATTTTTCATTCCTGTTGAAGTCTGTGAAGGCAGTATTTAGCCCCAGGCCTGTACCTTGGGCTTCTTTCATCCAGAAATTTGAAAGATTTTCTCCTAATGTTTCCACTCCTTTGAACATGCTGAACCAGGGGCTGGAAAAGGTGGACTAGAAGGCTTCTCTTTCAAAAATAAGGAAAGAGGAAGAGGGCTAAGTCTCTGAACTTTAATGGACCAGTTGAATAGGTTAATTGCAGTGTAAAATCTATCATGTATGAGAAAGCAGGAAGGCAGAATGACAGGTGGTTAAAAAACGATCAGTCCTCTCAAACTTCACTGTAGTTCAGAGTAAGCTCCTGATGAGCTATTATTAGGTGAGCAGATATGTGAAAAAATTTGCTTCTTAAAAAAAAAACCCAAAAAACAACCCAAACAAATGGAAAAAGCCCCAAACAATCTCCCAGCCTACAAGCTTGTTTTCCTTTTGATTATTCTATGGCTTATTTCAGCTGTGACCCTGAAGATTGTATGCACAGGTTGGAATCTATCTTATTTTCCAGCTGTGAATTCCATCATACCATGATTTCTCAACTGCCACAAAGTATATAGGTATTCTGCAGGAGTGGGGAGAAAGGCAGAATTGAACACATCACTCTTCAAAAAAACAAAAAACATCTTTCACCTCTTCTGTCTTATGATTTGACATCCATAGTGAACCTGAACCATCAAGGAAGAATCATTTGCCACTGATACAGATGAGTTCCTAAGGCATATTACAGTACAAGAGAGAATCTGGTCCAGGACTTACTTTCTGGTGTGCCATCCTACACAGGGGATGCTTGCGTGAACTGCTGTAACAATTGTTACAGAATCAGCAAAGCACACGAAAAGTGATGACAACATCAAGCAGGTTTTATAGGCCATACTCGCAAATTTCTGTTGAACATAGCTAGAGAAACACCTGTGTTAAAGAAGATCTACCTCATCCAGGATGAAAATGTACTACTAAAAACGCCTGAAAAATTCATTCAAGGTTGAGAGATGTGAGATATGGGTGATCTTTTGCTGAAGCTAAAAGGTTACTAAGTTAAATAATGAAAGTTATGGCTTCTATGTGTTGCTGGTCTTGGTTTAGATTTGTTCTGGTGGGTTTATTGGCTGCAGCGTGAGTTGGGAGAGGGGCGGGGTTGAAGACTTGACTGAGAGGGAGGTAGGATGGAAGAAGGAGAGTGGCAAAAAGTAGGCGGTGGGGAGAGAATATAAATTCCTGAGTACCCAGCCATGGGAAAGGGGACAGGGACCATGCCGGCTGGGACAGGCTATAAAATGTAGCCATTCTGTTGAAGGGTGTGCTCGGCTCTCCAGGAGGGAGACACACACCCAGCTCAGCTGACTCATAACTAATAAACAGTTTGCTTTTGCTTCGACGACTTTGGGCTCATTAAAATTTTATCCAAAAGTTAGTTCATTTCTAACAGACAGAAAAGGGGCACTGCTGTAGTACTAACAAGGCCAGAAGTGTTCTCTCTCATCTGAATCTGAATGGAGGAAATTCTTATCTCAGAACAGCAATCTAGGACCACAAGATCATTTGCTTTGGTTAGAAACAAAATACTGAAACTTTTTTTCTGATCTATTTTGTGTTCATGCCTCATGATATTCCTTACTATGATTACACATAACCAAGAAGATGAAAGGAAGCTGGCTGTAACCTCCTGGTCTCTCCAGATTCCCAACACCCTAGAAGAGTGAGATAAAATGCAGCACCTTGCAAAACCTCCAGCATTATCCACTACAATGGGAAGGCTCAAATTCTTTGACAATTTCTTCCCTTTTTATTTTAGGATGTGAGTGCTCAGCGCTATTCATATTTAATTTTCTGATTTGAAAAAACATATCAGTATCACAAAATTTTAACCTTTCTGCAGGAGCTTTAAATTCTGTGGAAATTCTTCTCTGGTGATGCAATCACACATTGTTATCATCTACCATATCAGAAACAGGAAAAATTATCTCAACATAACTGTTGAGTATCATCAGCCGCATGTTCTTCTTAACTTCAGAGAAGTAACATCAACATAATCTTAACATTGTAACAATTAATATTATCCAGTAGCAATACAAAAATAATATACTGCTGACCCTACGAAACAGCAGAATGACTTATTTCAGGAACAGTGTAAGGACCCATTTGAGCTCTGTTTTGTCTCAACACTGGTTGACAGAGGCGTGTGGGGGGAACGGGAGCACACGTGAAAGGAGGCAGCTACGAGATGGGGGAAGCCTTGTCTCTGGGGTAACTTTGCCCTCCAACACCACACAGGACACCGTGCACCCCAGACACGCTCCTCCGATCAGAGGGCCAAGCTTTCCACCAATGAACTACGGAGAAGGCTGGACTGGGCCAGTGGCCTCCCGCAGGCACGCGGCCTTGGGGCGGGCCCGGCGGTATAAAAACAAACTGCGCCACAAACTTCGGCCTCATTACGGCTTGCCCGCCGGCCTCCTCGGGGGGAGTCTTTTGCTTGCCCTGGTTTGTTTTAGCTTTTCTTTGTGTCCTGGCTCCAACCTGCTTCTTGGCCCTTGCCCTCACTCGTCCTCGTGTCCGCCCCTCTCGCCGAGCGCTTGGCGGGACGCTGGCTGACCCAGCTGGGGTCCTGCCCGTCCCTGCCTCCGCCGCCAGCCTTCCCGACCTGCCCCCGAGCAAGCACGCCGCCGCTTCCCTCCGCCACGCTGTACAGGGTCTGTACCTCCTGCCGATCGCCCCCTCACCGCGTGTCCGGCTGTGGAAGCGCTCCTGTGGAAGCGCGGCTGTCCGAGCACTGCGCGGGCCCCGCAGCAAGCAGCGCGCACCACACTCCCTGCCGCTGAGGCGTACTCAGCCCCCCCGGTCCTCCTGGGGGTAACGCTTGTTTTTCTCTCTCTGTCTCCTCTCTCTCTCACCCGGTCCTTTTCCATTTCCTCTCCATCTTTTCTGTCTTTTCCAGCCCTCTTTAGTGGGCAGTTACTTCTTTCCTTTGTTCTTCATTATCAATAAACGCTTCTCAGATACCAAATCGGTCTCGGTTGACTTCCCTTCGTTCCTGGCCATCTAATTAAAGAACTCGTCGCAGTTCCTTTCAGTGAAAGGTGACAAAAGCTAAGCTCTCTTCTTTCACTGAAAAAAGCCTGGCAGTTCCGCCAACATCACTCTTTCCTGTGTTCCAAAAACAGACAAAGAGGTTTTTGGATATCCCTCTTGAATGTTCTGATGGTTGGTCCCACAACATCACAAGTCCAAACTCTTTTCCATGCAAGCTTTCCATACCAATGCATTCTCACATTCTGTTTCTATCTCTTGGTCCATGATTATATTAGTTCATCATACTATATTAGGAAAAATACAGATTGGTACTATGTGTAAAATGTTACACATAGGACCGTAAAATATCCACATTTTTATCACTGGTATCTTTTATGTTTTTTCCAAGATACAGCTGAAAAAGATGTGCCTTGTGTAGAAATGGACAACCTGAGTAAGAAACCTGCCAAACAGATAAATATATATAGATAGATAGATAGATATAGATATATTATATAACACGGCAAATCATCTTTGATTAGATTCTGCAACTGTCAGTGGCTGACAGAGACTGCTTTATCACTAGTCTCTGGGAAGAGGAAGTGAATGTTCCTAATCTAGGTAGCCTGATAAGCATTTTCTTCCTGGCTTGCCCTGTACAGTTCAGTATGGTCAGAATCTGCTTTTAAAAACTATTCCCATCTTTCCTAATTGCAAAAGGAAGTTTTGTAGTTTTCTAATGGGACACCAGAGAACTTTCAGTACATCAAAGAACCATGAACCTGTGAATAACCTGAAAAGAGGGTTGTTGGGTAATGATGCTGTTTATGGCCCAGTTCCAATTCTCTATATACCCTCTCTTTCTCCTCACCACAACCCCACAGGGTGCCACTGTGGACCTGTCAGGAGATAAAAACAGGAGACAAGCTTTTTACTGGAATAATTTTAGATCACATAACTCTTTGACAGAAAAAAACAGCTGTTTGTACATTCAGAGGGGGAAAAAGCCCCTGCAAATAAATTCTCCTGATTTCCTCACTAAACGTAGAGAAGAAACCACCAGGTCTGGAAACCTAGAGAATAATTTTATTTCCAGCTCCACTTGGTGCTGTTTAGTGCCTTTGGGTGACAGTAGTTAGAGACCACAATACAAGAGGAAGATGACAGAATTTTCTTGGGTGTTGTCAGGAAGTATTGATTCTTAGCAGACCTAATCCTTACCACATTACCATTCATAACCTATGTATCCCTATATATATATATACACACACCATATGCTCTATGTACATTCTCTGTTAATTTGCAGAACTCAATATTTAATAAATCCAAGCTCTTACCTCCCTCCCTCTGAATACTTCTGAATATTTACAAGCTTTTCTATGATTTACTCTCAATTTCCCAATCTTCTGACACTGTAATTAAAAATCTTCTCATTAAAATCCATAGATCAATAAATTAAATTAAAATCTAGCCATAAAATCTAGACAGGCTGCATGTTTTGCAAGAAAGAGTAACATAAAATCCAGAGCTCTTTGAAAGCCTCATGAAATTCATAACTTCATAATTCATAACCTACTATTTAAGACTTCAAATTCTACTAGTTACTGAACTTCTTAATAAAATCCTAAGTTTTCAACTATATGGAAGATTCATGCTTTTTTTACCAATACAACATTATGCTAAATTGTTTTTCACCCAGGACAGGAATTTCTGATGTCTGTTAACCCATGGTAGCATCTGGCTTCTTGGCAGGTTTTGTAGACAACTGGCAACTTACAACTAACATGTCTGTCAGATGGTAAGGCGGCTGCTGACGGGCTGTGCCTGTATCACTTCCCCAGATGTCTTCCTTTTTAAAATTCCCATTAACTCTATAAAATCTGTGCACCTGTCTGTAAACAAATTACCATGTACTTTTATGAAACAAGGAGGAGAGATGTGTTTTTTCTGTAATTGACTGTTGTGTGCCCTTTTGGTTGAAATGCCATAAATTATCATTGTGCTATATTTTATTTCAGTTAAGATAGGTTCTCCTGTAAGATATGTCAGTTTCAGTTGCTCTGCTATAATTTTTTGAGGTTATGAGTTTTTTCCTAAGTGTTGGTATCAGGTATTCTTTGTGTGTAGAAGCTGAAAGATATTTGACCCAGCCCCTTTGAAACTGCAGTGAAAGGGGAAAAAACCAACTTTGGGCATTTCATCATGTCTGTTCTCTAGAGGCAGAGTATCATTACTCATCCATCTATTTGATGTTGAATTGTGTGCCAGTGACTGAGATATTTGTCTGTCTGTTACAAAGTTTAATACTGTCATTGAAGCATTTTTTTCCAATTTCCTCAAGGCAGACGCCTTTTCTGCATTGAGTGATCTTTAGTCTACATCACTGATTTTTTTTTCTTTAATATGGAATGAATCTATTAAATTAGAATACACTTTTCATTCCTAAATATTTAGGCTGTTAGATAACATAGTGAAAAATTGTGTGACCTTCCATTTTGCACACCATGGGGAAATCACCACAGGAACAGATCACTGAACCAAAGAAAGCAAACAGTCCTGGACACTTGCCTTTTCATAAATCTGTACCTGAGGTCAGTCTTTAGGTTTGCCAGCTATGTAGCCAAACAGCAAGAGGTATAAACCAGCAGAGATGCAAAGGTAGTGACCTTTAGACAGTGCATTGGATTTAGTTCATTTGTCTTGATCCTCATTGAAAACAGAATTGTGAAAAGGCACCAAAAAAAGCCTCTTAAAATGAGATGCCAAGAAATTTATTCACTGCTTGTTTTATCCAGAAAGAATTCTTTTTAGTAAATCCTTTCTAATTTCTGGGCAACCATTTAAATAAAATATCAAATAAGCACAACAAAAATCCTGTTTTCCATCCCCAAAAGCAAAAATTGTTTCTTGACACTTACATGGATTTTTTATGCCAGTTCATAGTGGTTCCCGGCTTGATGGAGCACTGAAATTTGAGAGACAAAAACATACTGTATTATCTCAATTTAATAAAACCATAAAACCTTCAGGGAGGGGAAATTGCTACCCAAAAGAACTGCCTAAAATGTTGACAAATCCTACTGATAGAGCTAATTAGTCTAATAATGCCCTACTAGGCCAAATAAAAAGAAAAATAACTCTGTGACAATAATGGAACTGGTTGCCTGGGAGAAATACTATGTCTTACTCTCCTGTTTAGAAGTAGAATCAAACAGCTCTGAGTTGAGTACTGAAATTCCCAAACTATGAATCATACCTGCAAAGGAAGATTTCCAGCTACATCTTCTTTGCTGACATATATTCAGAAACATTTAGAGTCATGAGTTACCTTGACATTCTGCTAGAGATCTTAAATGCAGTGAAGGAAGGTACAAATATTTGTTTTTCTGAATGATTTGGTTTGGTTTTTCTCCCCCTATAGTCTGCAGGAAGGGGGGGGGGGGCAGCGGGGTGGGAGGGAGCAGGAAGATGAGCGTCTTTGTTTTTTTACTTTCTGTTTAATACAATTGGTCAGGAAAGCACTCAGTTATATCTTGATGCACATAATCTTTTTTGGCCCTATTTATCATTAGAATATAGCTCTTTGAATATAGAACTCTGATACTATTTACATTCATAAAGACAGATTACATAACAATTTTCATACTCATGTCACAGGATAGTTACTAATTTTGAAAGTTTTAAGAGGATTCACAGAACTAGTCTTCCTAAAAGAAAATAATGGAAAAATCAGTCATTTTTCTCTCTTTTAAGGTATGTCTTTCACCTATCTGTCCTTTTTAAACATGTCCAGCAATTTTTCTACTAAAGATTTGAGAAAATTATTCCCCCCCCACCAAAAGACCAGACTGTTCAGAACTCAGTAACTTTTCTTACTTTCACCACAAATTGTAAATCAGACATTGATTTGAGGCAGTTCTTCTTTTTTACTCATAGCTATCTCAGTTAATCTGATGGTAAAGTTTTATTATACCAGAACTGGAAAAAAGCATCCCTACCAAATTCCATATCAGTACAAATCACTAGTAATTCAGCTGTTTTGTTTGAAAAGTTTAGAAATGTTAAATGCTGCAGTACTTTACAAAGTAGTAACCTAACTAGTCAACTAGTGTTTGCTTTAGGAGGAGGAATAGCTAATAATTTTATTTTAACTGAAAGGAAGATGTAATTCTGCCTTTGATTCATATTTTGAATAGAAATTAATTGAAGTTATTTTGACTAAACCCTTTCATTATGTCCTCATACTATCTACTTACAAAATTTAAAATTACAATTATTCAGAATAATTATTTAAAAATGTGTTAAATGTTAGGTTTTTACCTACTGAGTCCATATATATGCAGGTGTATTTGTGAGATTACTAGCATATGACAATTCTGAAAATTGTTGTCACATTGGAGTGTTCTGATATGGACTGAGATCTGTTCTCTTCTGTTTCTTTAAAGACATCATGACAGTTACATCCTGAGCCACATTCTTTCACTCCTTTCCCCAGTTTCAACAGAACCAGAAGTCTCAGGCCCAGAGAAGACTGGTCTTGTAAAGTTTTGTTTGTTTATTCATTTGTTTGGTTTTGGAAGATTGTCTGGAAAGAAGTTATTTTTCATACTGCAATATAAAGGAAAGATTAACAAAGCTCTGTGTTACCCCTCTTCAGTGTATTGCAGGAAAAAAATCTAATGAAGTTGGACCATAAAAATATTCGTACTACTCTCAATTCTACAGTTTGTTTCTCCACAGTTTTTTATGCCATGACTTCATTGGTCCTTCAGTTTCCCAAAATGCTGGAATTTCGTTTCTCGGAGCAAATCAGAGCACCCTCAGACTTTAGTGCTGGTTAGTTTTATTTTGTTTTCTGTTTTATATGGTTGACTTTTCCCCTCCATGCACACAGGTACCTGTAACCTGTGATTACTTTCCTAAAAAGACTCTTTGGATGTTTTTTCTGTTTGGGGAAGATGTTCAAGTTGAAATAGTAATGTATTTAAAAAAATAAACAAACCCAAGCAAATATCTTAGAGTCATAAAATCATAGAAAGGTTCAGGTTCAAAGGGACCTTAAATACCATCTAGTTTCAACACCTTCCACTGGACCAGGTTGCTCAGAGCTCCATCCAACCTGGCCTTGAACACTTCATGGGTTGGACATCGACTTCTCTGAGCAACCTGTGCCAGCATAAATTGGTTCAAACTACTATCTGATTCAAGAGTTATTCAACCACATATTTCTCTTACTGTAAACTCTTTCCAGTTTTTAAGTTCTAAGATTTTTCATACTTAGGCTACCCATCCAGATGATGATATTGATAAATTACTGACAGTGGATATTTAGGAGGAAAAAATACACACATGATATTAAATTCCTCTGATGCATTCTTCTGTCAGTCATTGAATTAGGAAAACCTTGATGTGGAGAATCAATGTGCTTGATAGGTGCCATTAAGCCCCTATTTCAAAAATTGATCTGGTCTCTGTTTTACCACTTTTATTTCCTTGACATTCTCATTTGTACCAGTGTAACAAAGTAGTATTTTCTTCTATGTTCAATTACTCTTTCCATTAAAAAAGCAAGTCCTTTATGTACCCCACTGATGTATTTTGGGGTTGTTTTTTTTTTAAAGAGGAAAATAATATTTCCCATTCATCACCTATCAAAATTAATTAATTTTGTAGACCTTTAAGTGTTTCTCCTCTCTCTTCTATGTCCTCTCAGAGCTTTGTCTCCTACACTAAAGTAGTTTTTGGACACATACAAATATATAATGTTATGGTAATAACAAAGGGAAAACATTTGTGCTACTACAGTTCACCAAATATATCAGTATAGAAAAACAAGTCACATTAAAGAATATTTTAGATGTAGTTCTTAACTATTTTTACAAACAAATCTATTCATATTCCAAATAAAAATTAATGATACATGAATGTTAATATGCTGCTTTTACCAAACAAGAATGCAATTTGTTGACAATTCCATGTTGTCAAGTTTATCTAAAATGTCTGCTACTCAAGGGCAATATAATTAAAAAATATTTGAAAAATAACGAAGGTCAGCAATCCTTCTAGCAGAAAAAAATACATTTAAAAGCTGTATAAAATAAATGTTGGAAAAGCATTTTCACTGAGCCCTTTTCTGATAAAAAATAGTTTCCTCTAAGTCCAAAGGTTTCACAGAAATATGTGAAATGTATCTATATTAGAAAAGTTATTTACATTGATCCAATAAAGTAACATTAGCACTATACATATAAATAATATTTAATGGTAATACCAAAACATGAATGAAATAATCAAATAAAAACACTCAATCAAGGGATTTTAGTAGTATTTAAGTTATTATTTTCTAAGTTTAAACTGAAAATTCACTGGTTTTTTTGAGAAAGGAGCTTGGAAACCATAGAATAAGTAATGTCATGAGAGATAGCGTAACTTAATTCTGACTGCTTCCCTAAAATTTGCAAATTCTCAGTGAGTGTAAACCACAGCTGCGAATACAATCCTTTTGCTTTTAAATCACCTTGTTTGCCAGAAGAGACAAATTTACAAAGAAAGGCAAATTGCTTTACACACTGTTGTGATCTCATCAAGAGGGAGAGGAAGCATGTCAGCAACAGCGCTTCTCCTTACAAATGGAATTATTGGTCTGAAAAATCTTAGGATACAATGATACCAAGAAATCACCATGTAGCTTCTTTGCATTAACAAACAGTTTCAATAATCTTTGTCTGTTCCTCATTGTAATTCTTGAATGAGAAAAATAAGTGTACCTCTAAAAGCATAATATTTGCCAATTGTCAGAAAATGGCAAAATGGATAGGAAAAAAATTCAAGATCGATATGGTAATTTCAAGAAAAGCTCTATAGTTTTTCTATGAAAGCAGTGTATTAATATCAGGTTCCATAGTATTAAAATAGCTATTTAGAAAAACACCTATGTAAAAGCCTGTAATCAGCTATGACTCTGCACTACATTACAGTTATTGCAAAATTGGTTCCAACAACATAGACTGCCACTTAAAAATACCCTCTCCATGTACCATAAAGTATTTCTCCTTATCACATACCCAATGTAACATTTCAGATCTTTATTAATCAAAGCTGTAGGTTCCTGAGTTATCATTTCATGCTAAATGTGGTTGTAAATCTAAATGTGTGTTGTTTCACTATAAATGCAAAGGTAGATGCTAATCAGTGGTTCATTTTGAGTGGAGAATGGGGAGGAGACAAGTGATGTTTCATTCAGGTACAGCCACATTTTCTGTGTCATAACCATCTGCAAAACAGCATTTATAGAAGCACATTTTGCACTGAGCTCTTAACATTTACTGGGCAAAGCTTTGGCATCACAACAGGATTTACTCTGTCTCTATCAAGGACAGCACACTCACAGAGCAAACAACAGTAACCCTGGGATTCCAACTGCAAGAGGAAATACAGGTTGCTATGTAACAATGCATGTAGATTTTGCAGCAGCAGATGGACATTTTGAAAGCAATTGATGCCCATTTGGCTCTTGTACCTTGCATTGCCAGAAGTTTGAGTTTTAAAGCAAACCAGCCACAAAATGTGTTGAGCTTGTTGAACAGGAGTCTGAACGTACCTGATCCTTCTCTCTTATCTTTAGGGTCTACATAAAATATTTACATTCCTACTTCCTCAGAAGTCAAAGCCCCAGAGTACAGCAGACATAACTTTCATCTCTTCCCTCTGTCATTAATTTTCATTTTCTGAGGCAGAATCCTGTTGTGAGACGTGCACAAGTGGACCTCTACAGCATGTACAGATCATTTTCAAATCCATGGTTCATGCTGTGACTTTTAAAGTCTATTTCTTTGCTTCTGCAGACGAATAAATTAGTAAGCTTCCTGATCATTAGTGACGATCTTCTGCATGAGAGCATCAGAGGAAAGCACAGTCAAACATGGGACAACACAGGAAAACTGAAAACAAAACAGAGATGCATGCACAGTAGTTGAATCTATTTGTTTGTAACATGCATTTAAATATCTAGGTAGATATCAATTTGACAATGACAAAATTTCCAAAATTCTAAAATTCTTGTGTTCAATTTCTTGGCTATGTAATTGTAAGTTTCTGTGACATTCAACATCAGCTGAAGTTGCTTTCCTTGGTCTGGTTCAAGAAATGCAGGAGAGCTAGTTTTTAGATTCAAGAAACATATGGTTTTGAAAAGAAAAAAAATTGTAGTCTTTCTTCTTTGTGAAGAAAGAAGCAGTAATAAGAAGAGAAAGGTCTAACATTCCTGTTCTTTGGAGTCATATTGTGGCATGTTATGAATCATATTATGGCACATACCTTCTCTGTGAATGATCTCTCTGTCTGATCTGCCCAGCCTGAGGTGTCAGCATTATGGAACAGGCTCCAAGTACACGCAGCCATGCGCACAACACTAGATATGTTAAATCTGTATAATACAGAATTTTTTTTGTTCTGGGAGGCTAGGCAGAGTGTCGAGGTGCAACCCAGCCTAAATGCCAGGCACCTACAATATCTGCTCTCTCCGCTCTCCCTTGCCCCAGCTGAGCAGGAGAGGGAGGAAAAAAAACTGTTAAAAAAACACACACACACACTGTACTTATGAGTTGAGATAAGACACTGGTGGGAGGACACACTGAGAAAGGGCAGAACAGACTGAAAAACTTAAAGTTGCAAAGTGATTTATTAACCTAACAGAGTCAGAGGATAAATGAGAAGTAAAAATAAGCTCTTAAGACACCATTTCTTCACTCACTCCCCTCCCTCTTAAGACACCATTTCTCTGCTCACCCCCCTCCCTCCTTCCAACCAACAGCTCGAGGGGGAAGGAGCAGGGGCAGGGTATGGGGTTTTTTCTTAGTTAATCCATCACCACAATTCTTCTGCTACGAACACTGTTTCTCTGCTCACCCCTCTCCTTCCTTCCAACCAACAGCCAGGGCAGGGTAAGGGGCTTTTTCTCTGGTCAGTCCATCAGGAAGAGGAATCCTCTACTTAGCCATGGGGTCTCTCTGACCAGAGACAGTCCTCTGGGAACTTCTTTGGCGTGGGCCCGATCTCATGAGCAACACCCGCCTGAATCTGCTGCAACACAAGTCCTTGTCCACAGGGTGCAGACTTCCAAGCTGAGGCCAGGCTGCTCCACTCCAGAGCAAGGCAAGGCCCCTCTCTCTCTTGCAAGGCCTTTGCAACTTTAACTCTCTACTGGGACTCCCACTGCATCACAGCTTCCTCCAGGCATCCACCTGCTCCTCTGGTGTGGGCACCTCCCTATGGCCTGTGGGTGGATCTCTGCACCCCTGGGGACTCCATGGGCTGCAGGGGGACAACCTGCTCCCCCATGGTCTTCACCACGGCTGGCAGAGGGTTTTCAGCTCCGGCACCTGGAGCACCTCCTCTCCCACCTTCTCCACTGACCTTGGTGTCTCCATGTTGTTTTCCCTTCATATATTTTTACCTCCTCCTCCTCCTCTAGCTAAAAAGAAGTGTGTGACTACTTTGTTTTGATTTTTTCTTAAATATGTTTTCACAGAGGTGTAACTAGCACCTCTAATTGGCCCAGCCTTGGCCAGCAGCATGTCCATCACTTTCAGAGCCATCAGGGATTGGCTCTGCTAGACTTGGTGAAAAACTTCCAGAACCTTCTTGACACAGGACACACAGGAGCCATCTTTGTGCCACTCCCCACCCCTCAGACACTTCTTCAGGCCTACCACAACAGCTTTTTAAGATGGTGAAGATACCTTGCTGATGTTCTGAGCTAAGCAAAACCAACACACAGAATACAACGATTTGGCTGATATTACTAATAGTCTCTTACTAAGAGTAGTGCATTTTTTTTCTTGTAATAGTATACCATTTAATAAATTATATTCTAAAACAGATACCTTCCTCTAGATACACCTCCTTTGTGATGGTTGACTAAGCCATGCTAGCAGCAGTCATAACACACCATGCAATATCATTTCCTTCCAAGTACTTTAATTTCATAAAGCTGGCAGCACCAGTGCTCACAGGCTTTTAAAAATTCCACTTCTCCCTCTCAAATTATTTGTTGTTACTGCCTTTCAGCTTGTGTGCTCCAGTAATCACTACCTGAAATGAATCTGAATCTTGATTTTAATTCTTTTGTAACCCATTTTACTACTCTGATGGCCAAAATATACTTTCTTATTGTCTTAAACTTCGGCTGGGAAGGAAATGCAGCAGAGTCCTCAGGTGGAATAAAACTGGTGCTAGCAGGACAACCATGTAAAAAGGTTGCCACTAATTTAAACACTGATTGGGAAATTACCTTAGTAGCTGATGAGCGATTGCAAGGCACACCGATGTTATTGTAAACTCAATCAGGGAGCATGGTGGTCCTTGATTATCCATTGTTTTGGGGAATTTAATGACTCTTGCTGTTTTTCACAATTTTTCACAGAATTGTGCAAGATAGGCCCCATCTGCCAAAATAGACAAGATTCACCTGAAAGCATAACTCCAAGTCATATTTCAGAAAGACATGAAGATATCTTGCCACCACTGTAAACTTCCCAGCAGCCATACAGAAAAAAGTAGCATGTGAGTCAGTGTGTTCTGCAGTCCTTGAATCAGGACTAGCCAGCTTAAGCCTCAGCTGGGGAGGGAGAGTTAGAGAAGTAGAAGTGAGAAAACTTGTGAGTTCAGATAAAGGCAGTATAACAGATAAAGTGATAACCATGTTGACAAGGAAAGGTAAACAACATCGACTGCTTCCCATGGACAGGCAGGTGTTCAGCTATTCCTGGGAAGGCAGGGTTCGATCACACATAACAGTGACTTGGGAACACAAACACCATCACACCCTCTTCCATCTGCTCATTCTGGTCCCTTCAGCTCTATGTGGTGAGCATGACTCCATATGGTCTGGAATATCCCTGTGGTCATTGTCACTTGTCCCAGCTGTGTTCCCTCACAAATCCTGGTGTACCCCAGCCTGATTACCAGTGGAGTGAGTCGCAGAAAAGCCCTTGGCTCAGTGCAAGCCATGCTCAACAATACTAAAACATCCATGACGTATCAACACAGTTTTCAGCACAAATTCAAATCATACCCCATACCAGCTACTGTGAAGAAAATTAACAAAATTAGTAACAGCCAAACCAAGCACATTATCCACCCTTCATACCATAGTTCTACACCATGCTCTAGGCAGACACTATCTAATACATCCTCATTAACAATCCTGTCTCTCCCATCCTTCAATAAAATGCACTAACATATGCCACATTAACTTTTCAAAAGATGTCACCATGTCAGACCTCAATTAAAGCAACACCTTTTCCAAGGAATTCAGACACAGAACAATTCATTCTGGAAATTAATCAAAATAGGTTTGTGTAAGCACCCACAAGCAGCTGATGTATGCAAGAGCTAGAAACCAATATTTTAATGAAAACTACAAATTAATAATTTATACCAGAATTTTGTAGGTAAAACCTTTACATATAAAAATATAAACTAAATTATGGCAGAGTATTTACATTTAATAATACAAGAAAAAGATTATATTATCAATAGGAAAAGTTAAAAATTGTACGTATGTTCTTTGAACAGATGTCAAAAAGCTATTCACCTGTATCACATGCCATAATTTGTGTGAGTTGCTCTGTGGCTGGGCCCAGCTGGGGCTGCCCGGGCACCAGGGCAGGAGGGCTCTGGCTGCAGCAGGGCACTCTTTGGGCAGCCCCTGGCAGCCCTCTGTGCAGAGGACGGCACGCTGCCCCAGCCTATCCAGGTAAGGCAGCCTGGACAGGGGCTGCCCATCCCTGCATCGGCTGCTGGGCAGCCTGTGTCCCCATGCATGTCCCCCAGCCAAGGGTCATAGGGCTCTTCAGCTGTGCCTCAGCCTTCTGCTGCCAGCCCCTTGATGGCAGGAGGCAGGGAGGCCAGGCTGGGGAGGAGTTCTGGCCCTGGCCACTGCTCTTGGAGCAGCGCAGCTCCTCACAAATGTCTCTGCCCTCGTGCCTCTCCTGCAGGAGCTGCTGGATGTCCTGCACCAGCAAGGGCCCTCAACAGAAGGCATCTTCCGCAAGCGGAGAGCACCAGGGCACGTCAGGAGCTGCAGCAGGCCCTGGACCATGGCGTGCCTGTGGATATGGCAAGCCAGCCGGTGCTGCTGCTGGCCATGGTCCTCAAGGTGAGCCCTCCTTCCCTGCAGCTGCAAAGGCTGCTGCCTGGCTGCCATCTTCCAAGGCTCACTGGCAGCCCTTGGCATTGCAGGACTTTGTGAGAAGCATCCCCTCCAAGCTCCTCATCACAGACCTCTACGAGGACTGGATGGCAGCCATTCAGATGGCCAGCAAGAAGGACAAGATCTCTCAGCTCAAAGTGTAAGCGTGGGCAGCAGCTTCCAGCTCTGCAGCAGGCACTGCTACGAGCCTGGAACTCGCATGGAAGGGCATGGCCTCCTTCAAAGGCTGTGTGTTCGGGCAGCTCGCTCTTGCCACCTGGCACTTCCATTGTGGGACAATGCACGGGGATTTCCCCTTGCATGGGCTCTGGGAAAATCAGCAGCTGGGAAGCAAGACTGCACTTCCTTCCTGCGACAGCGCGGGAGCCTCCAGCACTGGCTGAGAGCACCTGCAAAGCTGCACAACACAGCTGCTGGCTGCAGCCCTGTCTGGAGAAAGCTCTGGGGATGGCGGTGGGCAACACGGCCCTGTTGATGAATGTTGCTTCTGTCTTCCCTCAGGGTGGCCAAAAAGTTGCCTGCTGCAAACCTGCTCCTCCTCAAGCAGCTGCTAAAACTGCTGCAAGACATTGGTCAGCACGTGTCCACCAGCCAAATGAGCTGCAGAAGCCTGGCTATCTGCCTGGAGCCAAGCCTGCTGAGCCCAGCACAGGAGGAGCAGCTGGACTTGGAGACCCTGCTGGCCGAGAATAACAAGGTAACACTGTCCTCAGCAGCTGGCTGCAGCCTGGCTGGCCCCCAGCAGCTTGGCTACCCAGAGGTACCTGTGCCTGGCAACTGCCTCTCTGCAGCCAAGGCTGGTGCGGGACCTACCTGCAAGAGCTGCCCCTGCAAGAGCCACTGCTCTCTGTGCAGAGGCAAGGCTCAGCAGTGATGGCAGGTGCTGCTTGGCATGCTGTCAGGCCCCAGATCTGAGAGCAAGGCTTTCCTGTGTGCAGGTGCTAGTGCTGGTGGAGTTTATGATGGAGAATTTGGAGGATGTCTTTGCAGAGGAGGCTGCTGGCCTGGAAGAGTCACCCGCACCCACCGAGATATCCACAGGTAGGAGCAGGAAGGGAGCAGGGAAGCAGCTTGGGACTGGGCATCCCAGAAATCTCCATGTCCAGCAGACAAGTGGCGTAGCGCTCACTTGTGGCTTTTTGCTTTCTGTGCTCTTGTCTTCCGAGACCTTGTTTGGCTGCATATGCTTTTGCTTTTTAGAGCTGCGCCAAGAAGAGCAAAGTGGCACTGCCAGCCAGGCAGACAAGGAGCCCCAGGCACAAAGCTGTCCCCATGAATCCCCCTCACTGCCACACATCAAACAACAAGACAGCACAGAGGTCACGGTGCTTCAGGCCCAAAAGACAAAGGTATGTCAGCTGCACAAACATGGGCACAACATGTCCTGAAAAAGCGCAAAATTTCTCACCCAACTCTTGAGACTTTTGCCTTCCTTCCTTACTTCCTTCTTTCCTGCCTGCCTGTCTGCCTGCCTGCTGTCCTTTCAGCCTCCGCACTGACACACGCTTGCACAAACTGGACAGCTTGTTTCTGCAATGGTTAGGCATGTGCCTCCCCAGACAACAACACACATGTTAATGAAAGCAGCGGGAGGGGTCACAGACAACTTGAGAGGCCTTGTGCTACAACATCAGCTCATGCCTGCTCTTTGGGGGCAGCTGGACAGTGTGAGAGGTGGCTGATGCAAAGCAGCATCTTCTCTGCACAACTAGCGGGTGATTTGGCAATTGCTGCCTTACTCCTCCAGGCTGTCTCTTGCCACCTCTCACCTCCAGAATTTCTGCTTTAGGCACCTCCAGATTTGCCTCCAAGCACCCGCGAGAGCTCCACAGAGTCCCTGGCAAAGGCTGGAGCCCTGACTATCCCTTCTGAGTCAAGCAGGTAAAAGCAGCCTGCAGATGCTCCAAGAAGAAGTGATTTAGCTCGTGGCTCCTGCCTTTGCCTAGCTAATCCAACCATGAACGGAAAGGCTTACAGGCTACCCCCAGGCAGAGGAAAAGAGAAGGAAAAGACCACAAGATGAGGCCTGGGCAGCAGACGGGGACTATGAGCCAGCAAAGAAGAGGAGGAGGAGCGGAAGTAGCAGATATGGACAGTGGCGGAGGCTGCAGCAGCTCAAGAAGGCCAGGTATGGAAGTGCCAGGCTCTGCTGCCCGCCTTCCTCTCCACACTACCCTGCATCAGCCCAAGATGCTGGCAAGGGCTGGAGAGGGCTGCTGCTGACGAGGGCTTGGCAAGAGCTCCACAGCAGCTGTGCAGGGGCTGTGCAGCCCTTGGCTTCCTACATGGCCATCTGCTTGTATCTCTGCAGGAGGAGTGCTGTGTGCAGGGCCGAGGGAGAGGCTGTGACGATGGGGCAACCAGATTGCCTTTCCCTCCATTTCTATCTCTAGATGTATATAGTTCTGTTTTTTAAAAGGTTTCATTCTAGAGACCTTTATTTCAAAACTTCTATGTCCATGGGTAATGAGGTAAGTCTCTTAATAGTTGGAGGCTGCTTTTTGGAGGCCCTCTTTCCCCTCTGCTGCCCCTCTCCCCGCCTTGCCTTGCTCACTGGGCCACCTCTGTGCCCTCTGGCCGTGCTGGGGTCCGGGCTGGCAGCCGGGCCGGGCAGAGCAGCACTTTCAGCCCCAGGTCCCGGCTGCCCGCAGCTGACGGGAGCGGCGGGAAGCGCCGGTGGCAGCAGGCACCGTCCCGCTCAGGGCCGTCATGGCTCAAGGCACCGGGGAGCCGCTGAGGGGCCGGTAAGGCTGAGGGCCCCGGGCTGCCCCAGGGGACAGCACCGCTGAAGGCACGGTGCTGCTGAGGTGGTGATGGTGGCGCTGACACCGAGAGGACGGTGAGGCTGTAGGGGCTGAGAGGAAGCAGTGGGGCTGGGGGCTCTGGGTGAGCTGAGGGCGATGGCGACGGAGGCTG
Organism: Entomyzon cyanotis; assembly: GCA_024500445.1. NCBI lineage: Eukaryota > Metazoa > Chordata > Aves > Passeriformes > Meliphagidae > Entomyzon > Entomyzon cyanotis. The sequence goes on along the minus strand of JAKEPQ010000765.1, from coordinate 1,422,230 downwards.
AGTGGACAGGGGAGAGGCAGGGGTGCAGAGAGGGCTGGCGGGGCTCAGGGCACTGGGGACGCTGAGGGGGATGGCAGCACTGGCGGGTCTGATGGGCTAGCAGGGTGTGAGGGGGGCTGCGGGTGTGCTGAGGCTATGGGGGTCTGAGGGCACACTGCAAGCCACTCAGTGCTCCCTTTGCTTCCTAGATCTCCATCTGCTCGACGTTTCCAGAAGGGCTGCTCTGCGGGGGACCGAGCGACCGAGGGGGAGGGAGCGTGGGGAAATGGGCCGGCCAGGTTCCTTCTGGACCTGTGTGTAGCCGGGTATTATTGTGCCTGTACATTGTTACATCTCTGCAAGTCTTGAGTGCTATTTCAAGCTGGATAGAGTTGTGGAGCTATACTGTTTTATGTCTTTAGTTTTAGGGGGATGTGAATTTCGATCTGTACTTTGGTAGTTGTAGCATTACAGATCGGTTCCCACTGCATATAGCTGTTTTGGTATGGAACTCAATCTATTTACACAGCACCGATTGGCATGTTTATCTGTGGATGAAGCACTTTGGAAAGAGGTGTCAAGTTGTAGCTTGCTTACATGTCTGGGAGTATTTGGAGAGTGCAATGGATGGTTGTCACTTTCGAGACAGACATGTATCTGTGCAGGCGCTGCTTTGTCAGCCTTTGTCAGACGAGAGCTTGTGTGAAATGCCAGGGGTCTTTGTATTTTTCCATGTGGGCAGCAGAGAGGTAACAATCTGCAGAAAGGTTGTAACTGCACTTGTTAATTGTATTATATGACTTGTATAATTGTACTTGAAGGGCAGGTGGAGCAAGCTGTAATAAATTCCCTTTTTCAACTGTAGTTGGCGCTGGTGCACTTCTCTCTAGGCAGCACCGCCTGAGCAATGTGTGATTGGTAAAAGTTTCAAAGTGAAACGGGGGTTGATTTGTTTCATTGGGAGCAATGGGCAGATGTGCACCTTGGGATCCAGGAGGATTTTGGCAAGGAGTGATGATGGCGTCTGGCATGCCTGCCCATCCCCCAGTTGCGTAAAGGCAGGTCAGGAAAGCACCCGAGGTTTTGGGTAGGAAGCAGAGCCCCACGTTTGGGCAGAAAGCACTGCAAGGGCCTGCCAAGGAAAGCTCCACTTGGCATTGGGAAAGTTGGCCAAGGTAAGTAAGCCCCAATACAAGGGGGCATCTCACTTCTTTCAGGACACCCCAGCCCAAAGCACTCTATGCCTCTAGGCCTATCTCATGTCCCGTTTTTTGTGTTTGAGTGTGGGGGAAACCATCAGGAGCCACCCTTGAGCTTTAGTCTTGGCCTCCAGAGCTGCAGGCAACCTCCTGCTGCCGCTGCGAGCACCATGAGCGCGGCCAATGTGCCACCTAAGAAGGTCCCCTAGGGGCTCTCCTCGTAGCAAGCGAGGGCACAGCACAACCCCTGGCTGTGTGTGATGCACACATGCCAGCAGCACTCGCAAGACATGGGCCATCCTTGTGCAAACTGGCACCCTGTGGACAGCCTTAACTAGGACTTAAGGGCACGCAAAGGAGCAGCACTGCATGGCTCATGGCCAAAAGCGATGTGGCTTTTCCCCCCAAGCTGCTGAGGCCTTGGCGAGAGCTGTCCTGCTAGCAAGATGCAGGTCTGCCCACCCCGTGCTATCCTCTGCAGCTGCTGTTGCCCTTGAGTGATGAAGCTGATGGGTTGAGTGTCCCCTCAGACAGCAGGCAGAGGCTATGCATCTGGTTGGGGAGGCTCGTGGGCGAGAGGCTGGTGCTGCTGGCAGGCAGAGGGCTGTTGAGCAGCTGGTGAAGGGGGCTGGCACTCTATTCACAGATTATAAATTTCATTTTGAATTAATACTTCCTTGTCACTTTATATTTACTGCAGTATATCTACTATTAATAACAATTATGATTGCCCCTAATTTTCCTATATTTAGTATTGTATCTGACTCTTTATTTTCTGAAAACTACTGATGTGCTTTGCCAACACTGGTTCTTAATCTACTACAGGTATACAGGTATTTTCTTTGTGCTTTAAGATTTTTATAGTTTTTTAATATCCACATCGATACTTCTTCAATAAGAGATTTGAAATATATGTTTGAAAGAAAAGATATTTTGGCAACACTTCCTTGACATCCCAGGCAGTTTGAAAAACATTGTTATCAGGAAGTAAGGATAGAGAGGAGAAAATGTCATTCACAACTCTGTGCAATTCCAGCAGGAATCTATCTAGAAAAGGAGGATGCTGTCCCTTTAAATTCTTAACCTTGTAATCAAAATCCATTGATGTACTTATGCTTAATTTAACATGAATCATCCAGTTAAGTAATTAAAAACAAATATTGAAATTAATTATTTGACACCAAACTGATAAAAATTTGTTGTCACTGACAAAGGTTTACTAAACATAGTTGGTGTTCTCCTCTATGCTTTGAGTTGCATGGAACGATAATGGAAGATAGAGAAGGACACAGCAAATCAGCAGCTGTTTCTGGTGTCACCAGCAAATTTTTCTGGGTTTTGGTCACTGTTGATCTAGGGGACACCCGGCCTGCTAACAACAGACAGAGCACAGCAAGGACAAAGGGTCTTTGCACAGGAGTTAGAGCTCATTAACAGAATTTTATCTGTATGTGAAGGGGAAAGGCATGAAACCAGGCTCTCTAAGACAAGCCTAAGGGCAGCACACTGGTGTTTGAGGGATGAAGTCCTTCAGTCTGCTTCATGATGTGCTGAATACACTGGGCACATCTGAAAAAATGAGAGGAGCCAGAAATTTTTCCTAGTCCCACAACTATGACACCATTGTCATAAGCAAAACATGAGTTTTATTGACGTGAGTCCTTGGACTGGTGTGTCATTAGAGATGGTTACAGCCTCTTCAAGAGTGATGGGCAAGGCTGACAAGGTGGCAGGGTGGAGCTGTGTGTAAGGAAGGGATGGGATTGTACGACACTGGGTAAACATGAAGGTGAAAGACAATAAAACACATATTGTTGTGGGAAGTACACTGTCAACTATCCATCCAGGATGATGAATCCACATCATTATTATTCTACAAGGAATTAAGGAGTATATCAAGACTACCTGCACTTCTCTGTGAAGGATTTCAGCTTCTCAGACATCAACTCAGAATATCATACAGCTGACAAAAACAGGTCCAGGAACTTTCTGAAACATGTTGAAGATAACTTTTTGGAGCGGATACTAAGGGAAACAACTGGGACAGGCTTGTTGTTCCCATATTTGTTACATGCAAACAGAGAGGGCAAAGTGTACGTTGGTGGCTGTCTTGGTCACAGTGACCATAAAATGTTTAAGTTTCAAATTGTTGGCTCTAGGAGGAAAACCTTCAGAAAACTTTGACCCTGGATATGGAAAGAGCAGACCTTGTGGTGCTTAAGGAATTACTTTGAAAAGTCCCCTGGGAATCTGCTTTTGAATGTGCTGGATGGAGATTGGTGATAAGCAGGGGTCTGTGCTGGGACCAGTACTGTTTAACAACTGCATCAATAACATAGCTGTGCCATCCAGTGCAGCTGCAAGAATTTTGCAGATGACAGGAGACTGAGCTACAAGCTCCAGAAGCAAGCCCACAGAAAATTCATGAGTTTCATTAAAGCCAAGAGCAAGGTCATGCATCTTAGTCTATGATTTCCTCAATAGGGTAAATTACTGAGGAGGCGCCGATCTCCTCTCTCAGGTGACCAGTAATAGGACACAGGAAAATGGAATGAAGCTGGGAGGGGATGTTCACACCAGACATTAGAAAGAATTATTCCCTGACAAGGTGGTCAGTTGGAACAGGCTTTCCAGTGAAGTGGATACAGCAAAAAACTTGTCAGACATCCATCTGGATGATGCTTTTAGTCGTACAGTTTAGGTTTCGGCAGTCCTGTGAAGACTAAGGAGTTGGATTTGTGTCGCTGTTGAGCGGCTAGCTGAGGACTGACCCAAGTTCTCCGACAAGCGAAGAGAGGAGAAAAGCACTTTATTGTTTTGAATTCCATATATATAGAGTTTACAGAAGTGCCCCAGATTGGTCAACCCGAGACCTCCCCCTAGGCACAATTGGCCAGGCCCGAACTCACTCAATCCGGAGAAACTGTTTGCAAAACATCCAAACTTTATCTTGTTTATGAAATATAGCAAAATGTTCCCACGGGAAGAACCTGTGCTAGCCACAGATTTGACCTTATGGATCTCTTCCCTCTTGAGACATTCTACAATTCTGTGATATCATGTGCTTTTACAAACATGCAAATAGTCTGAGTAGAGACATGCTTGCAGCACAATACCTATAACATTAATGTTAATGTGAGTTATACTGCTAATGCCCGGAGAACAGGGCTTAAGAACAATCTTATAATAGTCATAAATAGTTCATTTACTGCTTAAAGCTAGATCTTCAGGAATGTTTTACCCTTTGTTCAAATAAATTCATTTCTCTTAGTGATGGCTTATGAAGATCTACGAATTTATCTTTAAAAACAACATAGGTCATGAAAATTTAATTAATTAAATGTTTGTTGGGTTTTTTTGAATACAGATTTACTTCTGGTCATTTCATAGTAAAAAAAATAATCAAAACAGAAAAAGATATGGCTCAAAGGGAAATGTTAGAATAATGGAAGCTTCTGATTAGAGAGGAACTTAAAAAGATTTGGATTACCTGTGTAGGGAATTAGAAGAAGCAATAAAAAATTAATATAAGCAAAGTGTGGAAATTATAGATAATACATAGCTGTCAGCATGCCTGAGATTCAATAAAAATAAATTAATGGGTTTCTTTTTAATCAATGAAAGGAAATACGGATGGTGCCCTGTAGTTAACAATAATGAATAATAATATGTACATAATAATAAGTACTTAACAATGTTCCAGTTAGCAATAGTAAGTACTTAATATATGACAACTCCGTAACTTGCAGAACGTGTTGTCCTTCTTTTGTATGCAGAGGAAATAACACAGCTATTTTTCCTGAACAGAGAACTGAAACCTTAGCAAAAAGAGTAATTGAACAAAATAGTTATTTTTAGTAAATCATTTCTACCTTCACTTCCTTTAAAACACAGATGGTTATGTTTCATATGTTTGGATGCAGTGGTAGTCCTTTCTACTGTCAGTAAAATTAGTTGAATTCAAAGGTTCCTGTAGTGGGTTGACCCTGTCTGGATGCTAGGCACCCACCAAAGCTTCTCTATCACTACTCTCCTCAGCTGGACAGGGAAGAGAAAATATATTAAAGACCCATGTGCTGAGTTAAGTACAAGGAGACACCACTCCCTGATTACCATCAGAGGTAAAGGAGGCTCAACTTGAGGTGTGGTGGTTTCGCTTAGCCCAGAACATCAGAAAGGTATCTTTAGCATCTAAGAGAAATTTAAACACTTCAAAAGCTGTTGTGGTAGGCCTGAAGAAGTGTCTGAAGGGTGGGGAGTGGCACAAAGATGGCTCCTGTGTGTCCTGTGTCAAGAAGGTTCTGGAAGTTTTTCACCAAGTCTAGCAGAGCCAATCCCTGATGGCTCTGAAAGTGATGGACATGCTGCTGGCCAAGGCTGGGCCAATTAGAGGTGCTAGTTACACCTCTGTGAAAACATATTTAAGAAAAAATCAAAACAAAGTAGTCACACACTTCTTTTTAGCTAGAGGAGGAGGAGGAGGTAAAAATATATGAAGGGAAAACAACATGGAGACACCAAGGTCAGTGGAGAAGGTGGGAGAGGAGGTGCTCCAGGTGCCGGAGCTGAAAACCCTCTGCCAGCCGTGGTGAAGACCATGGGGGAGCAGGTTGTCCCCCTGCAGCCCATGGAGTCCACAGGGGTGCAGAGATCCACCCACAGCCCGTGGGGAGGTGCCCACACTAGAGGAGCAGGTGGATGCCTGGAGGAAGCTGTGATGCAGTGGGAGTCCCAGTAGAGAGCTGAAGCTGAAAAGGCCTTGCAAGGGGGAGAAAGGCCTTGCTCCTGGGATGGAAACAGCCTGGCCTCAGCTTGGAAGTCTGCACCCTGTGGACAAGGAACTCCTGTTGCAGCAGAGTCAGGTGTGTGTTGCTCGTGAGATTGAACCCACGCCAAAGAAGTTCCCAGAGGATTGTCTGTGGTCGGAGAGACCCCATGGCTAAGTAGAGGACCCCCCTCCCTGATGGACTGACCAGAGAAAAAGCCCCTTACCCTGCCCTGGCTGTTGGTTGGAAAGAGGGAGAGGGGTGAGCAGAGAAACAGTGTCTTAAGAGGGAAAGGAGTGAGCAGAGAAACAGAGTTTTTAGTAGCAAAATTGTAGTGATGTATGAATTAATGGACTAAGAAAATACCCCACACCCTGCCCCCTACTCAAGCTGCTGGTTAGAAGGAGGGAAGGGGGATGGGCAGAGAAATGGTGTTGAAAGAACGGTGTCTGAAGAGCTTATTTTTACTTCTCATTCATCCTCCAACTATGTTAGGTAAATAAATCACTTAGCAACTTTAAGTTTGCAGCCTTTATACCCTTTTTCTGTGCATCCTCTCACCAGTGTCTTACCTCAACTCATTACTTCAGTGTGTGTTTAACAGTTTTACTTCCTTCCCTCTCCTGCACATCTGCAGCAGGAGAGAGCAGAGGTGCCTGGCATGTAGCCAGGGTCAAACCCCAACATGGGGATATTAAATGAAATTTTTAGCAATCCTAATCAGAGCAGGATAATGAGAAGTAAAGCAAAACTTAAAAACACCTTCTTGCCACCCCCTCCCTCCTTCCCAGACTCTACGTCCTCCCTCCCAGTGGCACAGGGAGATGGGAATGGAGGTTGCGGTCAGTTCATCACACATTTTTCCTGCTGTTGCTCAGGGAGATGAGTCCTTGCCCTGCTCCAGTGAGGATCCCTCCCATGGGGTACAGTTCTTCACAGTCTGCTGCAACATTGGTCCCTTTCCACAGGGTTCAGTCCTTCAAGAACAGCCTACTCAAGCTTGGAACCCCACAGGGTCACAAATCCTTCCAGGAAACCTGCTCCAGTGTGGGCTTGTTTCACCAGGGGTCCTCAGGTGTCTACCACAGCCTTCCAGTTTGGGCTTCCCACAGGGTCACAGCCTTCTTTGGTGTGGAGTCCTCCACGGGCTGTGGGTGGATCTCTGCATCCCCATGGCCCTCCAAGGGCTGCAGGAGCAGAGCTGGCACACTATGGGCTGCAGAGGAATCCTAGTTCTGGCACCTGGAGCACCTCCTGCCCCTGCTTCTCACTGACCTGGGTGTCTGCAGAGTTTTTCTCTCATATATTCTCAGTCCTCTCTGATCACAATTACATCTGTGTAATAACCATTTCTTTCATTTTTAAATATATTAGAGAGGCATTATTGTCATTCTTGATTGGTTTGGCCTTGTTTAATGGTGGGTCCATGCTGGAGCCAGCTGGCATTGGCTCTGTTGGACATGGAGGAAGGTTCTAGTAGCTCCTCACAAAACTCACTCCTGTAGCCCCTCCCATTCCAAAACCTGGCAAAGCAAATCCAATACAGTTTCATTGCTAAGTGCCACAAAGAAAGATTCCATCAATTACTAATTTTATTAACACTGAAATTAATTATAAGTTATATTGTAACACAGAAAAATTAAATAGCTTTGTAGACTTGGTTGCTTATGAATTTTCTGAAATTCCTTTGTACATCGTTATCTACCACTGCTGATATTTTTTAGCAACATATGACAAGGTAGCAGTTGTATCAATTTAGTAAAAATTCTTCAGTAACTCTCATGAAGCTGGAGACAAAATCACAGTTATTCATTAGCAATTTCTACATGAACAATATATATATTTTCTGGTTTGTTTTGGAAAAAATGGCATAGTCAGATAATTTTTTTTTTAAGTAGAGCATGCATAATTTCTTGTCACAGATTGCTCACCAGATACCAGGTCTGTTGGACTGACCCACCTTTCTAAAAGACGTTTGTAAGAATGTCCCCTAGTTTTCTGTGGGAGGCAAACTTTGTCAGATGACTAGTTCCACAACTTTTCCCCAGGGACCATAAGTTCTTGGTCCTTCTGACTTAGTCTTTGTTTCTAGTCCATCATGTAGAGCATGTCCAGAAAAGGTTCAATTTTTGTAGGCTGACCCAAGTCATGGACCTGAGCCCCTGCAGTGTGGCTGCAGGATAGGCCAGTGAGAAAGCCACTGCAGCCCTTTGCAGATTTGGGGTATAGAGGTTGCAGACACACTGAGAGAGCTTTTCATGCCCTGGGAAAGGCCCATCTGATGCAAGGTGGGGATCTCTAAATCAGAAGGTGCCAGCATGGCCATAAAAAGTGAGCTCTTGTCCCCACACCCATCTCTCTATACTGTGGTGAGGGGTGAGAGTGAAAACCAGCTCCTTACTGTGGACTGAGCACAGCATCACATTCAGTCAAGAAACAGCTTGCTAAATTTATACCAACTGTGACACTCCTTGTATGTTCTTAATTCACGCTACCATTGCTTTTGAATATTTGTATGCAAAAAAAAACTTCCTGTGAAACATGCGGTAAAAATTATTAATCAGGATGTTTCTTCACTTCATACTCCTAAATCTATTTTTTCATTATCACCCAAAGTACACTGGCCTGAAAAAATGAAGAATAAAATTTGAAAAAATATGGTCTTCTTCACAGCAAAACCCATGACTAGCCCTGGTGAGTAAATAAATATATTGGGTAGCCTGGAGCAAATAGATAAACTTTACCTACTTGGGAACGCATATGATCAATAACAGAAAGTAAGAGATGTGAGTGCTTCTCTTCTTTTCACTTTTATCTAAACCTAATATGAATTCTGCATTTCTGTCACTGCAAAATCCGCATTTTGCTTGTCCAGTCTGTTGGTATATCTGTAAACATGGGCCACCAATATTCTGATAATTAGGCTTCAGTTAAAATGTCATTCATCTTAATCTAGGAAAGTAGAGCTAAGCAGGATTTCCTCTCAAGACAGCAATGTGTCTTCCATTCTCAGACTTAATACAAATTCAGCTGAAATAAATACATATTCTTAGCTGAAATCCTGACAATTTCTACAGGTTAACTGAAAGAACAGGGAAAGAAGATGAGAAGAACTGGTTTATAAGATTATATGGTTTATAAATTATATTCTTTTTAAACTGTTTAAAAATGTTTTGAAAATGTTAATTTTCAGAACCTATAAAATAATTTTTATTTGTTTTATTTTTTCAAGTAACTTTTAGTTTACTAGAATAAAAAAGGAATTATATCTCATGGTCAGACTCTTCACAGATCTGTCAAAAAGTCTTACAAATAATTTATTTATTGTGAAATTTCCTGTGATAAGTAGTTATAATTTCAATGCACTGTCATTTTAATAAAATTAAGTTTTCAGATTCTTCATTCAGTTCTGGGTTTTAGATCTCTTTATTATTTGAGGTAAATAGAAATGGTGTTTTTTTTTTGCAATATCTTCTTATTTGAGTTTTGTTTTTGTAGGCAGATGGGGGCTTTGTGTTTGCTTGTTCATTTGCAGATATTCTAAAAATGTTCTAAAAATGAATGTGTTAAATTTCTACCTAAAATACTTCACTCTCCTTTTGGCAAATCCTTCTTTCTTTTTTAAAATGTAAGCGGGCAGATTTTACTGAACTGGAAATGTAAATTCATTTTTCTATTTTGTTTCGTTATTTTTCATTTTATTTCTTGCCAATTTAAAAGGAAATATTGAATTAAATGAAGTTCTTCCATGTTGCCTCTAATTTTCCTTGAAAAAGGAAGTATCTCCTTGAATAGTGTAACTCAGACTATTCATTCCATACAGCTTATTACTAGACCATCTGATCTAAATTTCTTCAAATTGGTAATACTCTTTTAGGTTGCTTTAACTGCATGTGGATCCTAAAGAAAATCTTGAAATTCTTCAGGTCACCCAGGGAAATTGTTGGGTTTTTGTTTTTTTTACTTTAAGCAGTGTTTTAGCTTTTTAATTTTTGTCACAAAAATGACAAACAGTATATGTAGCACTTTCAGGAAATGAAATTCAATCTATCTTATATGAAATTTCTCAGCATAAAATGTGATCTTCATTAACAACTTTATCAAACAGATTATCAGCAATTTCTTTTGCATTAATTCAGAGTAAAGTTACTGTACGTAATTTTATTCACAGAAAATTTTCTCAAGTCTTTTAAAAATATTTATTCTATTCCACCTTAATTAGAATTTATTTGTTGTCCTATCAGATGTCATCTGCCTTGATCCACCAATGGAAGTATTTTATATGGCATGTATTTAGAATTGTGTTTTCACAATTTACTTTACTCCCACCCTCACATCTGCTCCTTTTTGTGTTCTCTGTATCATTATTTTGTCTAGCTCTTTATACACTGCATTCATTCCAACTCTGGTCTCCTTATTTCCTTGTAAATCCCACTCAAAGTCCATAATTCAGACATGGTAATGATTTATTTTGAATTTTTGAATGTTAATTTTATGAACATTGAATGTTAGTGGTTTTTTCTATGGCAGTTGTAGTTCAACTCCTGTTTCTATATGGAAACAACCATCCTCTACAGCTGTTGGTACATTACAACTTCAAAGCCAATATTTTTTGTCAAGCCTAGTGATCTTATTTAATGAATGAGAATACATAGGACATGTTGCAGCTCTGGATATGTGGCTGAATTTATATCCTATTATCAATAGCAGACAAAAACCTGATGGGTCCTGTTAAAAATCAATGTTATATTAATCTACTGTAAAATTTGTGGATTTTAATAGCATCAGCTGAGGAGTTGAGCTGGAGTTGGCCAGTACAGTTTCATTTCAGAAAATAACTAGTTCAACAGGTCAGAGATAGAGTTTATCTTTACGTCAAGAGAATATGAATTAACAAAAATCTAACATTTCCATGAATATCACTATCAAAATGCATACACAGATGATTTATCTTTAACAAAGAGCCAACAAAATTGTTTTTGGTCAATAATTTAAACTTTTGTTACAAATTAAAGACAAAACATAGTTAGGAACAAGTTTTCTATTATTCAGTGACATATAAGAGTGGAGGTGACCTCCTTTGTAGTAAAACTAATGGTTACAATTTCCAGGAATGTTAAAGTTTGGACAAAGTATTCTGCAATAATTAAGGCTGGTAAAATCTCTTAGTTTTGTAAAAACATCACTGAATATTTGTGCCAACCAGAAGTTCTATAGAAGGCCAAATACTTTACATCTGTCACAGGGAAACCTTTTACTTTTCTTAGTATTTTGACATAAATTTCCCCATGTTTCAATGAACTTATTAATGCATATTTGAATATTCCTATCATACTTACAAATCACTGACTGGTGATATATATATAAATATATATATACATTTGTATATATTTTATATACAAATATAAATATATATGTATACATATATATTTATATTTTTATATATATATAAAGCGCCTATCACCGTATTGATAAACATTCTCTGGAACCACTCTGAGAGTGGTTCTGTCATATAATGGAATAAGAAGGAAGAGGGAAGACTGAGTTATTTTTATTTCCATACATTGTTTGTCTGGCTCAGATATTTTGTGTGGTTTTTTATAATGGGAAAAATATTCATAATAAATATTCATGAGTTAGCCTGCATTTATACCCTCTGTACTAAAATACCCCCAAAGGTTTTACTGACAAAAATCTCAAGAAGGAGAGGGAAGAGATGTCCTACAGAGCAACCTTGAAAGGCTTGTGTGGGCCCATATGACATTCCTAAATTTCAGCCAGGTTAAGAGCAAAGTCCTGCAACTGGTTTGGGTGTCATGCTTGGTAAAAATGTAGACTGAGAGATGAATTGATTGAGATAAGTCCTACAGATAAGGAACTGGGGACATTGGTGGAGGAAAACTTCATCATGATCAAGCAATGTGTCCTTGCATATCAGAAAGTCAACAGCATCCTGGGCAGGACCATCAGCTTGAGGAAGGTGACTCAAGAAAAAATATAGGCCAATTCTGCTGGGTCCGGAGGAGGGTTACAAAAGACATCAAAGAGGTGGAACATTTTGCCTATGAAAAAAGGCTGGAGAGATGAAGTTATTCACTTGGAGGAGAGAGGGCTGTGGCCAGACCTTATGACAGACTTTCAAAATATAAATAAGATAGATAGATAGAGAGATAGATGATAGATATAGATAGATAGATAGATAGATAGATAGATCGATTGATAGATAGATAGATAGATAGATAGAGACTTTTTTTATCAAAGTCTGTCAGAACAAGAAGCAGTGATTTTAAACCAAAAGAGGGTCAATCCAGATTAAACATAAAGAAGAAATTCTTTACTATATGAGTGGTGAGATACTGGGACAGGACCCATCATTGACAGTCATCAAGGTCAGGTTGGATGAGGCTTTGAGCAGCCTGATCTAATGACAGATGTCTCCGCCTATGGTGGGTGGGTTGAACTGGATGATTTTTTAAGGTCCTTTTCAAAGCAAACCCTTTAATGATCTTATAATTATGCTTTCAAGTGTATTCTTTTTTCTTCAATCTAGAAGTAAATAACTGTTTTGTCCACTGTTTTTCTGGATTTGACAAAATACAGAAAACACTGATATTAGAGCATTCTACAACCATTAAAAAATGAAGGCCCCCTACAGCCTATTTTCTTACAGGAGTCAATATGCACACATAAATACAAACTATTTTCCTGTCATAATATACTGCTGTGTCAATGATTTTCATCTTTCGTTGTTTGTTAATATATAGAAATAGAAATAAAGAAATAGAAATAGAAATAGAAATAATAGAAATAGAAATAGAAATAGAAATAGAAATAGAAAAAAATAGAAATAGTAATAGAAATAGAAATAAATAGAAATAGAAATGGAAGTGTATATATATGAAAATATATATAGTTTTAAAAAAATTTTTGTATTTTGATAATAGTGATAAATTTTGAAGTTCATTTTGGTGGAACTAATACGATATTTACCAAAACACACTATTAATGCTGTAGGTTAATGTGCTGTTTTTGGCTGGGGTTGAGTTAGTTTTCTTCACAGTGGCTGATATGGGGCTGGTATGTTTTGGATTTGTGCTGAATACAGGGTTGATAATTCAGAGATGTTTTTGTTATTGCTGAGCAGGGGCTGCACAGAGCCAAGGGCTTTTCTGTTTTTTGTATGGCGACGCTGTGAGGAGGCTGGGGGTGTGTGGGAGGTTGGGAGGGAACAAGGCTGGGACAGGTGATCCCAACTGACCACAGGGATATTCCAGACTGGGTGATATCACACTCAGTGTACAAGGTGGGGGGAAAGGGAACGGTATTTGGAGTGATTGTTGTCTTCCCAAGTCACTGTTACACATGATGGGGCTCTGCTCTGCTGGGAATGGCTGAACACCTCCCCAGCCATGGAAAGCAGGGAATTCATTCCTTGTTTTGCTTTGCTTTTGTGCATGGCTTTTGCTTTCCCTATTAAACTCTATATAACTCAGTCCATGGGCTTTGTTATTTATACCCTTGCAATTTTCTCCCTGATCCTGCTGGTGTGGAAGAGAGTGAGCAGCTGTGTGGGGCTGGGCTGCTGGCTGGGGTTAAACCCTGACAGTTACTTAACTGCAGAAGGCTGTTTTTCAGAAAATTATTAATCAGAATCAAATTTTCTGAGGCAAGGGTGTTTGATTTAATTATTTTTCTTAGTTTCTTATGATTGTTTTTTTATTCTGTGTGTTAAGAGAAAAATCTCTCTGTAATTAATCTTTCTTTCAATATGGCACTTTAGGATTACCTAATTTTAGCATTTATAAAGAACATTTAAGCATATGCACCAATTAGGACACACTCTATTCAACAAGCCATTTAATTATGTGAATTAATCACAATCATTTCAACAAACTCATGGATATGGTTAAAATAGGAATAAAGCTGGACCAAGAAGAAAATACAGAAACTGGTCTGTTAGATTCAACAAACCCTATTGTTAAAGTCTTGGCATTGGAAAATATTTTATGATTCTATGACAGAATCTGTAACCCTGAATCACCTGGACACAAGAAAAATTGCACATCTCTGAACAGAATTAAACCATGAAAAAAACCCTCAGAGACTATTAGACCTATGCTAAAGTTAGTCAATGAGTAATGTCTGAAAACGGATTCCTTTCAGGATCTTAAAGTCTTTATTCATGACTTCTGGATATTCTATCTTTTCAACATCTGGGGCCAAGAGGCTGTTTTGGTGTAGGGAGCAATGAATTCTAAAGGGCTACAAAATTGTATTCTTTTTCTTAAAAATTACAAAGCTTTGTGGTTTTGCCTACTCTCCTTCTTAATAATATTATACTCTAGTGTACTCTAGTATAGTATAATCTATGCAGTTGACTTCTCTGTCTCAAGGAACTCGTCAGTCTCCTCAAGCACTCTATACACCAAACTGTATTTGACGCACTTTGAGCTAAAATGCAGAGCTGCGTTTTGTGTGAAACCTGATGTTTCTAGTGCTCCTTGGGAGTTTTCAGAACAAGGATTCTATTACTCAAATGGATTTGAAATTACTCTACCGCCTCTACTCCAGTCTTGTGAGACCACAGAGTAAGACGGGACCTGTTGAAACGAGTCCAGAGGAGAGACACTAAGTTGAACATCCCACCCCTCCTCTCTGCACTTGAAAAATCCACCTTATGGTGCTACATCCCACTTGGGGTTCTCCACAACAAGAGAAACATGGGCCAATCAGACTGGGTCCAGATGAGGGTTATAAAATTATATGAGTGTTATTCCAGAATCTTGCTTCAGCAATGATTTTACTCTCTGTGTCTGTAGTGACATCTTCACTGGTGCAGCACATTCCACACAAAAGTATTTAAAGCTTTTCTTTAGTTTAGCAAAGAGAGATTAGGTAATTACTTCCAAAGATTAAATATCTGGTGTTTATTCTAAAAGAAACCTGTGGTAGTAAATCAGTATTGCTCTTTGTGTCTAGAGAATAATTGGTAGTGGAAAACAACCACATATAAACTGTAGAGTGTATGTTTGTTGTGGGTTTTTTTCCCACAAATCTTCTTGGGTTTAGCATCCTTTACAGCAAACCACATTGTCCTATAAATATGATTATTGTGTACTAAGTACCCAACAAAGAGAAAAGGTTTAAAGTTGGTCAGAAAAGAAAATCAGGAAAGTAAAAACAATAAATGAATAACTGCTTCCAGGCATTTATTTCAGGCAGGATTTAGCTAACATCTCTTCAGCTGCCCCACTTTACAGTCACCTAATCCTTAACTCCTGAATGAAGCCTCAGTTAGCACTCAATACATTTGCTCAATTAAGGGCTACAAGCAATGTTTTTATTCACATATATGCTTGAAAAAATAGTGTAAGAGAGCAGTCACAGGGGATTTTTGTGCAAGTGTTGCTGCATATTCTTTCTCTATGTGTTTTTTCAAGGTTTTTTCAAGGTTTGTGCATGCACAAACATAATTATTAACCTAAAAGTCATATTTTCCCAAGTGCCATATACCATAAGGATTTTAGAATTTTTCAACTCTAATGTTTTTCTGTGCTAAACAACTCAATGATAACATGGCAGTCCCTACATCCCTATTCAAATAATTTCAGTTTTCAGTTTTGATTGATAAGGATTCCTCAGATGAATAAAAAATTCAGGATGCAAATTTCAGACATTGTTTTCTTTGCCAATTTCCCCCTTAAAGTAGACAATAAAAGTTATAGCTGACAGTTTAGGGGGAAATGGAGAGCTGTGTTGAGGGTGTTAAGAGAAGCTCCTGCTGAATATTGTGAAAGTGAAGTCTAGTATCTCTTTCTTCTTAATTTTCATTTTGAAGGAAAAAGAAACCCATAAATTTCAGAGTCATCCAGGCCTTGCAGAATCTAAGGACAGCTAAATAGTAATCAGATGGCATAGCCAAATAATTTTGGAGGTTAAGTGCAAATATATTCAACCATAAACCCAAAGGGAAATTTTATTCAAAAGAGAATTCATAAGTGTGCTAATATGTTAGCTGTTTTCTTTATGTATGTGGTGATTGTTGCTTGAGCAAGAACAGTTTATGAATGAAAAATCTGGCTGGACATGTGTCCAGATGAATATTTTCTAGTTATAGTTCCTGGAGCACTAAAGAATACTAATCTGCTTCTGAGTACTTATTGGTACAATTTGAGCAAGAAATGTTTGATCAGGGCTTTTGTTGTTTGGTTGTTTTCAATTGTATTTTTACATTTTACATTACATGTAAAATTTTACGTTTTATTACGTCATTCATCAACAAATATGTAAGAACAGAAGCTTCTTACGTGCTTCTGCAGTGCTTAGCAAATTGTATCATTTGAACTTTAAATTTAATAAATCTAATTCTTATTAAGAACAAAACTAATAATATTGTTCTTAAAGTTCTGGATTTGTGTGGTCCTGTCCTGATACTGGATACTCTCAGAGATTCTTCGCTTAAGAGGAATACTGCTGTCTTTCATTCTTGACTGCTAAAAGCAAAGTTTAAACACAAAATTTGAAGAGTTTAGAGGATTTTAATATATTTCTGGTAGCTTTTCTCAGTGAGAATGTATATTTATTTGCACTGGGAAACCAGTCATGAATGCAGCATACAGAAATTCAAACATCAGCTTAAATGCTTATTGTTCTTCTCAGGTGAATTGCTCTCTCTGGAGGATTTCATATGAGTCCATCAGCCTTCAGGAACTGATTCTAAAGGTAACTTTAACTTCTTTATTATTGAAATCTAAATTTTAGAAAGATCTTGAAATTTCACAAAATATTTCTAAAAGCATATCCCAGAGAACAGGAGGGAATCAATCTCTCTGATAAAATTCGTAATTTTTATTAATTCATGAAAATAGGTGAATTTGCAGTTTACACATATGGCTAACATACTAATCTTTTTTCCTCTTCCTTAGACTGAGAAATACTTACTATTTAAGCCTGATTCAAAAGTTAATTAAAGCTTAACCTCTCTGTTGCATTTTACATTTGCCAGACATTGAGTAAGGTTGCAGTACCATAATTTAGGGACATCCATGCTTGCTGAAGTTCCCACATCTTTCCAACTGCTCATCTCCTATAATTTAACTGAGCTGGAATTAAATGAATAAACAAGCCCTTAGAAAAAGTTTTAAGTGGTATTTATAGCATAAGCTGGCTCATTTACCCTCTGTATAACACAGATGTATTACTAGGTGAGAGAAGCAAATCAAGTAGGATTCATAAGAAAAGCAATAGAGTGCAGCTACACTATCATTATGCAGCTGTGTAAATTGTGGTTCACCTACACACTGATTATAGAATGCAGTGCTGTTCTCTTAATTTTGAAAAGCATAGATAAAGTAGCCTGGAAATACTTCTTTTTATAGGCAATAATGTTGATAAAATATAATACAAACAGTATTTAAGTGAGTAAAACTTGCAAATAAGCTGAGTCTCACTTCTGAAAAAAGGACCTCTGAGAGGTCTAAGACTACAGATTAAAAAAAATATAATCAGTATGTTTAAGTTCAGTGAAGACCACAGCTTCTCCGTCTTTGAGAGCTTTCTGTACCACCAAACAGAACTAAAAAGAGATAAGTTCACAAAGACAGAAGGAGGTAGTTAATTCATTGAGAGGTACATGACTAGCCACAGTCCTTACTAAAGGAGATAATAGCACGTGTGCTTCATTACTTTTATTTTTTCCTTAGCATGCATTTAGGGCAATGGGATGGAAACAGTGCACTGGTTTGAGTAGATATTTGATGTGATCCTCTGTACAGTCATCCATCCAGTGATCTTTCGGCTTTTCTTATCCATCCAGTGATCTTTTGGCACTGAGACAATGAAAATGAGGTGGGGAAGGAACTCTTAAAAATTGCCTGACTACTTACACGTATGGCAAATTTTGTCAAAAATCTTTTCTTCATTAGTATATACTAACACCCAAATAATTATTTAAATACTATTCAATATTAGAAACTTCAACTACTATGTGAACTAGCTATATAAAGTTGATTGTCACTAGTTTAACTAGTTATGCTACCACTTTTTCTTTTCCTATTCATTTCTTTATTCTTTGCAGGGCATTAGTGATGCCAGCACTTGGAATATTAAATCTACAATTTCCAGTCCACAAAATGGTACAAATGACTGAGCCACTTACAGAACCCATCCCACCATATCTGTGTCCTACTGATAAATTAGTCTGTGTGATGGTCGTAATGACAAGAGCATGGTATTTTAAAAGTCATGGCAGAGTGGTAAAGTTCCCAGTTCCTGGAGAAAGGGACATATAACCACCTGTTTTTAAAAAGAAAAGTAGAAAGACCTGAGGAACTACAGGCCAGTCAGTTTCACCTCTGTGTTCAGCAAGATCCTGAGCAGATCCTCATGGAGCCTGTGCTTGGGGACATAGGAAACAGAGCGGGGATTGGGGTCTGCCAGCATGGCTTCTTTAAGGGTTGCCTGGTTGCCTGAAAAACTTGCTGGGTTTCTATGGATAGCATTGCTGGTTAAGGGGAGAGTTACTGATGTTGCCTAGCTGGGCTCGACTGGTGTCTCTAAACTGGAGAGGCATGGCCTTGACGGGTAAGGAGAGTAAGGAATGGACTGGATCGTCACAATCGAAGAGTTACTGTCAACATCTGGGTAGAGATCAGTGATGAGGTGTGTCCTGTCTAGGTACTCCAGAGGGAAAGAATGCCCATCAGAGGCACATTGACAGAGTAGAGAGGTGGGCCCATGCTAACCTTCAACAAGGCCTATGTCGGGGCAGTTCCAAACATGGAGACAGCCTGGCTCATGATTAGACTGAGAGCAGAACTGCAGAGAAGGGGGATGGTGGATGAAAATCTGAGTATGTCCTGGTTACGTGTGTTTGCAGACCAACCACATCCGGGCTGCAGGTCAAGGGAGGTGATTTTACCCCTCTACACCTACCCTGTGAGACCCCACCTGGAGCACTGAGTCCAGCTTTGGGATCCCCAGCACTAAAAGACATAGGCCTGCTTGAGTGGGTCTAGAGGAGGTCCCCAAAAATTATCAGGGAGTCTGGAGTACATTCTCTATGAAGAAAGACTGAGAGACTTGGCGTTGTTCAGCCTGGAGAAGGTTCCAGGGAGACCTTATGGCAGCCTTGCAGTACTTAAAAAAAGGCTACAGGAAATGTGATGACAGATTTTATCAAGGATTGTGGTTATAGGACAAGGGTGTTCAGTTTTAAACTGAAAGGGGTTAGATGTAGATTAGACATAGGGAAGAAATTGTTTACCCAGAGAGTAGTAAAGGACTGGAACAGGTTTCTCAGGGAGCCTGTGGATGCTTCCTCCCTGGCATTGTTCAAGGCCAGTTGCAAGAGTCTGAACAATCTAATCTAGTGGTCTAGTCTGAACAATCTAATCCTTGCACATGGCAGGGGGCTTGGAACTAGATGATTTTTAGTTCTAATTGATTCTATGATTAATATAGTACTTTAGAAACATTTACCATCTTTAAAAAACATTTTTCACAAAACCATTTAGTTAATTTTTTCAATCACACATGTACCTTGTTAAAAATTCACAATCCACTTACTAAACTAATTTATTCAAGTCAAGGTGCATTTTGGAATGAGCTTCTTAATAATGTCATTTCTTTCTCTCTTTTCTTTCTCTTTGTATGTCAAGAAGAGGAGAGAAAAAAGACCAGGAAATCAGAATCTATGTCTTTAATGAATAGATGTGGCAGTAAATAAATAACAAACAAGTAAAAATCCTTAAACTCTTGAGCATTTCACATAATAAATTGTCCCATTTACTTTGACCTTTTTCTTACAAAAACGTTAGTGAGTCAGAAACAGTTACTGAGATTCCTACATTTGTAATATTAATTTTTCCCTGTGATCAGATAATTACAAACTAGAGTATGTGAAAGCAGAATACTTTGGCTTTCAAATGTTTCACTTAAGTAGTGACAGGTTAAGTTTCTGCTTTCTTGTTCATTTAGTAATCTCTAATTCTTTTCATTTTTCTTTCCCAGATCAAATTAAAATTAATATCTCCAGTTAACAGCTTTGCAAACTTAACTATGGCTATGAATCAATAATAGCAAATCATTATTTTCATAGGACAAACTCAGTTTTATCAAAGGGTTTTTTTGCTTACAAAGCAGTGCATTCAAGATTGTGTTCTTTATTGTACATATTTACACTTTCCTCCATCACTTTGAAATCTTCCTTTTATTCATGCCTCTTACCTGGTTTGCAGTGTTGCAAAACTATGGCCTGGATTTGGAGCAATATTAAAGGCTGAAATTGCTCACTTCTGAGTCCAATATATCATGGAATTGTAATGAAATATCTATTTATATCTGAGGTAACCTACAGATTCTCAGAGTTGTTTACGTATTATGGAGTGAGCACACACAATGATTTTTATGGGACTTATATAGACTTACATAAGTCTTTTGAAGCGTATTCTAATTGCTCTATGACCTGGTTGCAAGACAAGGTCAAACTGAGAGGGTCTTAAAGATGTTAAAGTTCTAACAGACAGATGGCAGACATCATATCAGTGTTAAGCAAATCACTTAAATATGGTACCACCTCTAAAAGGGTATCAGATTTCATCAATACTCCTCAAATTTATCCAAATTTTAAGCAGGCAAATGAGTCTCATGAATGTCAGTTCTTTGCTGGTACAAGTTGCTTTACTGAATCACATTTTTTTCTATTGTAGGAGTCATAGATCAATTACCATTTTAAATGGCAATTATTTATGTGATATCATTATAACAAGCTAATGAAATCAAATCAGATGACATTAAAATACCAGCAGCAGTATCTCACCTCACATTTTAGCAAACAAAAAGTTAAGTTGAGGGTCATTTTATGCTGTAAAGCAAAAGTTAGATTGTGATTTTCATATGCTGACCCAAAGATTTTGTGCTGTTGATTAGAATCTGGTGGTAGTACTGCTTATTACAGTACATACACACAAAAAAAGGTAATATCTCACACTTCAAAATAAACAAGTTATAATCAGCAAATAATGTGATCACAGCATTCAATGGGGACTTAGAATATATTCTTGGAATATACAGGCATACAATTTGTGGAATACTAAGACAGAATCGAAATGGAGCCAGTTCCCACATTTCATGGAAGGGATTTCACCCTCCTCATTCTGCTGCTGTCCTATGTAGTCTTAGCACTGCCTCTGAACAGCCTAAAGGTTTTTAGCATGTGCTGGGTTGTTATTGGAATAGTCCTAAAAGAGAACCAAGAAGTAGCAATATTCAGCATTTTTCCTCTTTTCCTAAGGGATTGTTACGTTAATAATTAGTGATTGTGCAGTTCACTCTAAGGTATTTAAAACTGTGTTTCTAGTATGGAGCATTTGTCTAGACAGTTTCTAAGATTCAGAAGCTCCTTTACAAGGTAATTATTTCCAGTGGTCTTGGGTGCATTGACGGTGGATATCATTGTGCTAGACCAAGACACTGTCTGCTAAACTTCCTCCACTCTAAATATTGAAGAACTTCCTCCACTCTAAATATTAAAGTATTAACCTGGGCTACAGTGGTTGCTATCGTAGAAAAAAGTCTGCTGACCTCTGACACCTCTCATGTAAGTGAGTCAGCAAGCAGACTTGGATACACTATGGCAGGAGGAAAATATAGTGTCAGCTAATTAGTATCCAACAGCTGTTCAGGTGGTACTGGAGGAGGAACAAAGAGCAGAAGCAGAAATATAGAAGAATTCACTTAATGTAGAAGTCTGTTTCCTTCATGCTGTCAATATCATCTGGACATTGTTTTTCTGGAATGTCATAGAAAGAAACGAAAGGGATCTCCATGAACTTCCAAAGTTCAGTGGGTCCTGTCCAAGTATTTGAGGCAAATGTTCCTGGAATCTGTTTCTTGGGGAAGCAGCCAGCAATTGCTTGACTACCCTGTTAGTACACTTTTCAGGAAAAAAAATCAAGTCAGACCCAGATCTCATCCAGCAAACTTTGACTATCATGCTCCTGTGGGGCACCACCACTTCCCCAAAAGCCCTGCTGGGGTAAAGACCCTGCTGGGGTTTTAATATAAACATGAATTAGGGTGGTATTTGGCATCTTGAAATAGATGTGATTTTTGATTTTCGATCACCCTAGGAACTGAAATCATTAGTTTAGACTTAACTGAGGTTTTGGGGTACTACTTTTTGATGGAAACTATCAGTCCTAAGATCTGGCAAAAGAGCATATATATTGCTTCATTTTACCACAGAGTTTTAATTCCATACTGGTCTGAAAATGTTATTTTCCAATCAGATTATCTTGGCAGCCATTCTGTGCAGACAGCACCTGTTACACTTGACTCGTGTATCTTACTCTTACATGCTGGAAAACATACTCAAGTATGTTCTTTAGAATAAACTTCATTTTCTGGTGCCAGAAGGCTCTCTTACTAAACAGAGCATTTTGTACTAGCCTTCTTGAAGTCAACAAAGTGCTGTCTAAAGTCAAATAAACAGTGGATTTATTGAAAGTGACTCGTGCAGCCAATATGTGGAATGAAAAATCTGGTTTCATCTTGTCCAATTTCTACATTACTCTTCATTTTCCCAGGGAACTACAAAGCTGCAGTACTTTCAGTAAAACACCTCCTTATAAAATGATCTGGTTTATCTGTCTGTCATTGAGAAGGAATACATTTTCACTGCTTTAGTATCAGAATATGCATCCTTCATTTTATCTTAACTCAGCCACTGGAATCCTAATGATCAAAGTAATTTCAGAAGGTACTGTCTATTGTGAGAGCTATCTCATTCACAAGTGAAGGATGAGTTCTTTTTCTCCACTAAGAGAGCAGCAATAATTTCCATTCCTCTTTACTCAAATAATGTTGTGCCTTTCATGTTCCCCTTCAATTTTTGCAAATGCTGCAGTTTTATGACTGTTGAAGACCTTGTTTATAATAATTTTGTATTTTGATGCCATCAGCCCCAGGACAATCAAAATCCACTTCTTCTGCTTTCATCTAATTTGATTAATTTGATTGTACACCATCCTGACTTCTAGGCAGAAACTCTGCAAAATATATATTTTCCTCTGTGGAGTGGTGCAGCACATTGGACATAACACTAAATGCTGCTGAAAACAATGTTTATTTATCATCTTAACTGATTTGATACTGTTCATCAAAACAAATGGAACTGCCCTTGGATACTTTTCACGTGTTTGTCTTCTGTGTATAGGACTCAGTCATTGGTAGTTAGACGTGTCAAAGGGAAGCAAGCCATTAGTAAATTTAGTTACAGATATTTGCTGTTGTACATAAGGCAGACATACTCATGGATAGCTTAGAAAGCTGAGCAACTTTATTTAGTCTTGAGCTTCCTAATTCTACAATGATGAAACTTACCTTCCTCAAGATGGCAGCTGAAGCTGGCAGGATGCCGAGCAAATATTGTGTTAAACAGCAGAGAGAAGAGGAAACACTTGCAGACAGGGTATCTGAATTTCTGCTCTCTGGGCTGGGAGTGGGAAAGGGAGCAGATAGCCTTCTCCAGACCCTTGGGCTCTGCACCACCTTTTTTTGCCTCACAAAAAATTTTTGATCCATCTTTGCTTTTTTTTTTTTTTTATGTAGCCATTAGAGAGGGAGTGTGTGCTGCTACTACTCCCCTATAGTGGCAATCTGAGAAGTTAAATCCTTCTTACCTTATTGGAAACATGGAGATTTGCATGTCAGGTTTTCTTACTGAGGGTCTCTTCAAACCTTGAAATAGCTCTATCATACTCAAAATATTTTCAAGATTCATAAAGCAGCTGATTATATTCACCATGGAATGTCTTTGTCCATTAATGCCAAGAGTCTCTGAGTTCTCTATTGAATAAGTTTTTACATGTCTTAGAGAGCCATGTAGAGAAGACAATCTATTTTTCCTCTCCAAAGTCATGGCTACATAGTATTGCAACCCTTGTATTGCATCTTAATAGTCTAAAAAATGTGTTCTGTATTTTAAATTCCTTTTTGCATCTTGTGTTCTGTGGCATCTCAAGAGGCCTGAAGTGCTACCCTGCAAAGTGCAACAAATAAAGAGATCTACAAATATAAATATTTTCACAGTAAAGAAGCATGTGATTGTAATCTCGAAGGATGTGCAATGGTAGCACTAATTGATAGAATGCATTTAAAGAATTAGTGTCACTAATAATGTCTCTGTAAGAATAGAATTGACTCTGCAAATCTGTTGGCGGACAAAGGGTTTCTAAATTGTTTTAAAATAAAGCCATTTTTTCTTCACCCTCTGGAGCTGTGCAATAAAAACACACTCTAAACACTTCAGATCGTTTAGCAGCCTTGACAACTTGTTTCCTTCTCCTCTCCTGTAATGAATTTACCTCACTGCAAAGTTAAGAGCTGAATGGGGCAGAACCAAAAATGAGGCAATTCAGAAATAAGGTTTAGCATTGTTATTTGCATTCTTATTTAGATTATTCTCATGATAATGACCAAGATGTCTACTCTTTTGACCATGTTTGCTTGGCAGTACATCCAAACACCAGAGTCAGCAGTGCCTGTGTGAGCATTCCTCCAGCACTAATTTATCACTGTTGAGGCAGACTCGACACTTACGTATAGACCACAGCAACTCAGTCAGGGAAGGAAAAAGAGCTTCTTTATTACTACAGAGCTTCTTTTATACTATTTCATAGCATGCATGCCACGTGTCCTTTGGCTCCTAACTTACTACATTTTGAACTCATTGGCTACCTATAGTTAGCACACTATCTTTGCCACAGCAGCCTCCTTCAAACAGGCCCAGATTTCTCTCTGAGTTGTTTTTGTTTCTTGCTTGTGTTGATGCTAAGATTCTCACAGGTATGAGTGGATTGTATCTGTTCTGTGTCTGTGAGCTGAGGCAAGCTAGCTGTCAGTTCCCACATGAATTTTCAATCTAGCTTTTTCCAGTATTTCATTATCTGCTGTGTTTTCTGCAGAGCACTCCGCCACATAGTATTTTATGTGAAAAAGAGAAAAAAAAAAAGTAAACCGGTAAAATTACCTCTACTCACTCACTCAACTTTTTTTAGAACCCTTTTTCCTCTTTGACAGTTTTAATGAGGCTTCCTTTTGTAAGACATGATACTGCAACTGCTGCTGTCTAAGCTACAACCATCCATTATCTTCATTACCTTTAAAGTGTTTGGCTCCAAAGGAAAATAACAAATCAGAATATACATAAAGATAACATTTAGAAGCCATAAATAGCCCTTTTGGTTTTTTTAGGTGAATTTCTAGTAACACATTTTGAGGTATTGCTCAAATACCTCAAGTAACACATTTTGAGGTGCATCTCAAATACCATGTGCTGTATTTCACCTCTCTTCATACCTTTTTCTGAACAGATTACATGAGGGTGATTCAAGAATTATTTTTTCTACTGTTGACTTAGTAGTGGTATTACAGCTAAATTTTTAATTCAAATGTCACAGTAGATAGCTCCTACAATACTGAAAAGCATCAGTTCTTGGGCCAGCTCCGGTACAACTTGTATCCAGTGTATTTAAATAGAATGACATTATCTGTTTTGTTACTATTTTTCAGCTGAGACACTGTCAGGTGACAAAAATATTAATTTTTCATTCAAGATAAGAGTCTACCACTTTATCTTCTTGGTAGAGTTTCACTTTGTCCCTCAGGTAGCAATTGTTATGTTGTAAACTACATAAAATGACTGTTGTCAAAGAGTTGCTTAAGGAACTATATGACTAAGTGATTAATATTGTTAAATATCTTCTGTAAAATAACTAGAAGAAGGGGGGACGAGGAGGGCGAGGAGGACAAGGAAGGGAAGAGGTGGGAAGAGGAAGGAGAAAGAGGAGTAGAAGGAGGAGGACAAGGAGGATGAGGAGGAGAAGGAGAAGGGTGGGGGAGGAGGAGGAGGAGGAAGGAGGGAGAGAGAGGATAAGAAGAAAGGAGAAGAAAGAAGAAGAAGGAGGAGGAGGAGGAGGAGCTGAAATAAGTAAATAAATAAAGCAAGTAAAAAAAAAAAAAGATAGAGAAAGGAAACCTTTTTAATTCTTTTTTGACATGACACTAAAGTTTTCTTTTGGAAGGGAAACAAAATGCCAAAACATACAGTTGCCTGGATGCTTTTGCCTATTGCCAAACTATCAAAAAGAATTTCTCTATGTTTATTTTAAATATATTAGGCTGGAAACATGCTATCCAAGAGGTTTCAAAGGGAGTGAAATTAAATTTGAAACACTATGTTTATGAAGACAACCTAGTCCAAATCTAAAACCAGAGTTTACTAAATAAGTAAAAAAATAAATAAATAAGTCATGCAGGTTCATTTTTATTTTTAGCGTCCTTACATCTCTGGCTGCTTAGAAGCAGCTAGCTTTGTACAAGTAGCTAAGTACTGACCTTGAGGACCTAAAATCAAAAAATACAGCAAGTCATCCACATCCAATTCTCCTGTGAGCTTTGAACATGGCACCAAGTATGCTTCATGGGTGAAGGCTCTAAGGAAGTCCTAAACAAGTATTATATCAGGAAACTATTATGTCAGCTGGCAACTGGATCTTGTATAGTCAGTGCCACACAAGGGAACAGCTTAGAGATGAATGTACAAATACTGAAACTGATCATGGGCAAAAATTAAGATAATATTGCCAAACCCATCTGCTGTCTTTGACACAGTAGAGCACAGAGCAGGAGTGTCCTATCTACCAGGAACAGACAATAGATAATCTAGTACCACAAACTCTCAACACAATTAAAGACGTAAAAACTAGAAAGGATACTTTACCCCTAAAATTCTTCCACGGTATTTAAAAACCACACCATGCATGCAGTGCATGACACACCGCACACCCTTTAGCTATAAGAGAAAAGGAGAATATATGAGGGAGACGTTATTTCAACCTACATATTTATGGTGATGATAGTGCCCAGCTGTGCACCAGTTATCAGTGGCTTCCAATAAGGAATCACTAAGTAATCAGATGCTATAACAACTTAAAATGGTGGCAAGTGAATCAAATTTTGGCCTGGAAAATAAGAAGCTAATGATATTTTAGGACAATTAGGCATTTTTAGACTTTCTGAGATGAATTTTATTCTATACTACTTATGACAGTTTACTAAGACACTCTTAATCTTACCGGTTGTCACTAAGGTCTTGTAACAAGATGAGTTACCTGCTAGAGGGAGCATTGTATAACCCTGTCTGTAATGAAGGGACTTCAGTAAGCTGTATATCAGCAGAGGTTTGTACATAGGAAAAGGCTGCTAAGGCAGAGAGATGGGTAGACTTTTCCTGGTGCCCACAAAGCCCTCTATCACTGCCCCTCCTCAACTGTGCAGGGGAGAGAAAATAGAGCAAAATTCTCATGGATCAGAACAAGGACAGGGAGAGATCACTCACCAATTACTGAGCAGTACAGTGGGTTAGGGCACCATGGGTGACAGACTTCTCCAGAGCACATCCACCTGGTCGTGTGTGGGGTCCTTCACAGGCTGCAGGGATCTCTGCTCTCCTGTGGAGCTTCATGAGCTTCAGGGTCACTGCTGCCTTACCATGGCCTTCACCAGTGTTTGCAGGGGAATCTCAGCTCTGGCACCCCTCCTTCTTCACTGACCTTGATGTCTACAAGGCAGTTTCTTTCTCATAGTCTCACTCATCTCCTGGCTGGTTTTTTGCAGCAGCTTTTACTTCTTAAATATGTTATCACAGAGGCATTGCCATCACCGGCTCAGCTTTGGCCAGCAGTGGGTCTATCTGAAGTTAGCTGGAACTGATTTCATCTAACTTCAAGGTAGCTATTGACATCTTCTACCAGAATTCCCTCCATGTTGACTCCCTGATACCAAAACCAGGTAGGCAAACAGTAGAGGAGATAAGTAAGAATCCAAACATAGGAATGAGTTTATCAAGAATTTGAAATGTTCATGGAAAAAGTACTTGAATAGTTGTTTTACGTCATATTCCAGTAAATAAAAGGTTATAAAATGGAGAAAATTTAGGATAAGTTTTACACCTTTTTTTTACATGTTTTTTTTGTGAAGAACCATCTAGATGAACTTGCCCTAAGATAGACACGAGAATCAAATACCTACATACTTTGACAAATGATTATTACATCTACTTGGAAGAAACTAGGTTGGTAAAGTGGCTTAAAATTAAGAAATGTTTTTGTAAATATGAGAAATTGTCTAGGAAAATAAATTGGATGAAGATAGGTGCTTTTTTGTAATGACAAATTCGTATCAAAGAGCTTCAGGAAGGGTTGGAGGAAAAAGACTGTTACAGATTTGCAAAAAGCTATATGGAGAATATAAAAGAGTAAATCAACAATGTAGACCATGCTACAGGGGAAAGGGAAAAAACAAACCTCAAACAAATCCAGCCGTAGCAGTTTGTGTGTACTAAGGGAAAACACAGCTGCAGCGTGAATAGCATAATCTAATTAAAGAAAGATTATCTTTCTTAAAAGGCTCCGCCCTTTAAAAAAGACATGCTAGTGAAGACAACCCACAAAAAATCATATAAGATAAAAAAAAATTGATCTTCAAGGTTATAGTGAAGATCAACTTTCATCTAAATAACTTCAGATTTCCTCAGCTAGACACTAACAAAAAAAGATCTTTTAAGATCTTCTGCAATGCAAATTGGTCTGATGCTAAGACAAGCCTAATTTCCATCTGCTGCTGCTGACAAAATGTCAAGACCTTTAATAGAATGTAGTTTTGAATAAAGAAAATTTGTTTGAAGAATGAAATAATTTTAATTGAAAAAGAAATTGCTTTGAGGAACTAACTGTGACATTTCCTTCACTTTTTAGGGTAAGTAAATAGTCCTAACAAGATCCAAGTGGCCTAAAACATTGGCATTGGATTCTTACTTGAGTCCTCTCTAAGCACAGTTAAATGAAGAGACTCCTTTTCTTTTAATTTCCAGTGTTCTCAGCTTTCAGTTTGCTGGGAAACTTTAACCTTTCTCCTGTGCAGAGACTCCTGCCATGGCCAGGTCAGTGCCTCTGAGTCTCTGTGCCAAGGTTATGTACGTATTCCAGCTGGTACAGATGGTATCTATCAATCACCTTCTCCATCTTCCAGCAATCATAAATGCATCAGGCACTATCCCCTTCAATGAAGATCAGCTTTCTTCACCAATACAAGGCCTAATTTTGAAACTAATTAATCTATGATTCTAGCTACTTTAGGATGAACCTCTGACTTCTAAACAATATCAACAGGTGCATTTTTTCTTTTTTCTTCTCTGAGACAGTACAGGTCACTGAGCCAGAATGATGCATAGAACAGGTGAAGGTGGAAGATTTTCCAAGAAGCTTACGCATAAGAGGGGGAAAAAGACTCCAAGAGATAGTCAGACAAGTTCAGCTAAATCATTTACAGGTAACTACATGCATATGTTTCATAGCTTTTTTTAGGGACTGTAGCACCAAAGATTTGTTAAAGGTATATACTTGGCATACACGTCTCTAGAACCATTAGGAAATGATAGGCCAAAATTGAAATCAAACTCTGATTCAGGCAGTAGTTCATAATAAAAAATACTCTTAGCACTTATGATGACAGCAATATAAGTTATTTCTCTCCATGAAATTAAGTTTCCAATCTTTTTAATCGTTATTATTACTAAATTAGAAGCTGTTTTGTGACACACTCCTTCCTTCCTTTTATGTGTAATTACCTGAGAACCCTATGTAATCCAAAATAATTTGAGCAATTTTCTCCATTATTTAAGGGAGTTAAAAGTCCCCTTTGAGATAACACTCGCTCACTTCACCAGGATATAAACAGGGTCCATACTCTAGCCCTTTCTGTTATGTGCATGTCTCCAAGAAGAAAATTAAAATTGACCAGGACAAGAGAATGTCTCCCTCTAGCCTAGTAATAAAACACAAAAAAAAGAGGATTGCCTCTTCTCTGTACTTTCACACATCACCTGTTCTTTACTCAATGGCAATTTATCTTAAAATATGCTATGGTGAATAAAACCGCTGTGGTTAACCTGCATGAAAGCTGCTCAGGTAATTCTGATACTCTCATTTCTAGATTGTGGTTTGCTTTATGTAGCAGTGAAAGACTGATCTTTACTTTAGCCAGGAGAGCGGCAGATCTAGACATGAATGGAAATGTAGATCTAGGCACACAGCCCAAGTTCAGCACCTTAGGTCCGTGTGTCTCTTTGTGACCTGTGGGTCATTTATGGATAAATCCCTGTTAATGAGATAATTCCAATACTTACACCAGATGTGTTTCTATGATATAAGAAATTGTCCTAGATGAGGAAGTCCTAGCATGACATTTATCTTTACTCATAGATACCCTTATTTTGTAAGTAATATATATTTGCTTATCTGTATCATCACAACAGTTAATAGTATTACTCTGTTGTAGAGCTTTTCCTGTTTATGTATCTCACTGTATCTCTCTGTTTATGTATCTCTCTTATGTATCTCTCTGTTTATGTAGCTGTAGAAACTCTAATTAGGAACATATCTAAATTCTTGGGAAAAAAGATGAAATTTATTTAATATACAGACATTTGAATTCTCTACTGAATTTTCTCAATACATAAGATATTTAACACACAGAAAAACTCTAAGAGAAGGTGAAAGAAGTGAATAGACATGAGAGATTCCACCTAAACACAAAATTGGAATTCAAGTCATACTTTTCTCCAGATTTGTAAGAAGCAGTTAAATCCAGTATTTTTTTTTCTTTTTGCTGTTTGGGACAATGGCATATCTGTACAATAGACCAAAAGAAGAAAATAATGTTTTCTGATACCTCCGTTAAGCTGACAGCACAGCACCTTCTCTCTATTCCATTACTGAGTGTGGCTGTGTTCCATGTAGGTGTTGCACATACGTTATTTCAGTCCAAAAGTATATGAAGCTCAGTCATGATTTATTACCAAAAACTAGCTAAGCAATGCTTAATGCACACAAGTTTGGAATATAATGGAAATTTCAATAAACACATAATATAAATCATGTTTTGGAAGCAAAAGCTGATTGGCTGATACTGACATAGTAATAAGTGGAAATGTTTGTTAGGAAAAAACATAAGCATGCTTATGTTGTCCTTTTATAATTACATTGTTAACACAATGGGTTTCATTTTATTGTAGTCAACTAAAGTCTGTTGGACAAAGTATTGGAAGCTTTCAAAATACAAATTTCCAGCTGCATGATCTGTTGCTAATTAACTATTTCCACTCAGAGAGCCATATTGAAATTCTGTGTTTTCTGTTACTTACTTTGCTGATACTTTTTATATGCTTATGTACTTTTAAATACTTTTTATATTTCTTTTTTTTTCCTTCAAGAATTGAAGTATTGTGTAATAGCAAGACCTGTCAGTATAATTGGAGCACTATCCCCTAATTTTGTCCATTTGTACAGTAACAGAATTATCTATTTTCCTTTAAAAAGGTGGTGGTAAGTGTTTCAAGTAAAGCATCATGCCAGCAATAAATACACAGATTATTTAGCTGTTCTTACTGTTTTGCTGACAAAATGAAATCCACATCTACTGTGTGAAGTTTGGTTTTCTAACTACACATGGCTGCTTTATACAGTGGAGTGGCAAAGATCAAAGCCCCAGTGATGGTGAATTCTTAGAACTTTCACAGACACCCCAAACCACAGCTAAGAGGGTTCAACCACTGAGCACCTGGCTGTAAAGAAAAGGGATTGATTTATTCTTTAATACCAGAAATATACAGGTCTTGAAGAGATATCTTAGCAGATGAAAATGTTGTTCATGAACTTCCAGGATTGCTAGGCTTCCATATAACTTAGAAATCAAAACAAGAACCATTCAAAACAGATATACAGAAGTGTAAAGTTGAAGGATGAAATAACATTTGTGTTACTTTTTAAAAGACGTTTGAATCTGCTATCAAAAACACATACTATTCTTAAAAAACTTTTTTTTTAAATCAGACTACCATGTATTGGTGAAGAAGTGCTTCATTAGTCACCCCCATTACGATCTTTCAGAAAAAAGGTTTTCATTTCACCTATCTTCTAGCTGAACTTTACACAAATTGCTGAAAATTACCCAGAGATGTCCTTGTCCATCTTATAAGTGGTATAATAGGAGTTTAAGATATGTCAATGAGAAAGAAAACAGTTGGCATTTTCTATGAATAATTCTGTCCTTCACAGCTGTGATTACTCCTGTGCTTCTTTGCTTACTGTCCTTGTTCAGCTGCTGCCCTTTTCACCTCTGTACTAGGTTCAATTTGAGCAGCAATTGCTACATCGTTTCTTGTATGCCAGAAGTGTGTCATGTGAGGACTCTCAAGCATGCAAAAATGTTTGCAGAAAATTTAAAAACTATATAGGGGGAAATGCTTTGCAAGAATTTTTTTAATTTCACTCTTAATTTTTTATAAATACAACATTTATAAATATGTCAATGACTTGATGCTGTGAGCAGAAGATGCAGCATGTGATTTACTTAGCAACAGTAAAAATCAAATTCCTCATGTATATATAAAAAGGGACTCTAGATGTCAAGTTTCAATCTGATGAGCTAAGAATAGATAATCACTTGTATCTGCATAGGAGTTCAGGTTAGACTTCAACTACACCCACCAGGAAAAAAAGATAGAATTCTTACTTTTGTTCTTACAATATTAAGCAAATCACCTGTTTCTTGATTTATTCAAAGGATTTTGTTCATGTATGGGAAGTGTTGTGTAAAGTGTGGGGCTTTTCACTCCAGGAATACCACAGAAGGCTGAGGAATGTTGACATAAGTGACAGTCATCATGATAGTTTTTTCCCTTTAAATGGCTTTATGGGATCCACACTACATTACATTAACTTTAGACACCTCAGAAAGACTTCATTTAATGAAGCTGAATGCTAAGCAGTTAGAAAATGAAACGTTTATTTTCGTCAAGTCATCCAAAACTCAGATTCCCCAGGCATTTTAGAAAATGTAAGCATGCTTTGTTTTCATCAGCCTTTCTTCAGTGTTCCTCTTCTGTCTTATTGTTACCATAGAGACTGGAGGAGCAACAGCACACAGAGTTTGAATAGACAAGAATCACTGCTTTCTTGCCAAGTAAACTTCTACAGTCTTCTCATCCCTTCTTTACCTTTAAAGCTACAGTTTTTCAAGCTCGTTTCATTCTTCCATCTTCTATCCCCCTGCTTTTTCAATAGGAGGAATGCAAACATTCTTACTGCAGTTTCTCTTCCTCTTTGTGCTACATTCACCCTCATCACTTTCAGCTCAATCTGCAATTTTCAGTGGAAGCATCCTAAGCCACTTAGCTAAGCAATAAAAAAAGATGAAAGGGAAGGGATGGGAGAAGAGGAAGGAAGGAAGGAACAGAAAGAGAGATAAAAAAAGAAGCTGAAGGAGAGAAAGAAGGAGAAAATGAGATAAAGGTCTTGTAATTTTAAGGTCATTTTTACAGCATGAAAATCTCCAGTTCAGACAAACAAAAATATAATCTTCTGACATACTAGTTAAATTGTTTACTTATGGATAAAAATAGATTTTAGTTGCAATTGAAATATTCAAATTGAGAAGTTTGTTTGGGCTTCCAAGACCAATGGTTGCTAGCTACCAATACTACTTTTGCAAGTAGAGAAATTGGCTTTCTATAGCCAATTAGCAGGAAAAGAAAGTAAATTGAATCATAATATTGACTCTCTTTAACCTAGCGTATACTTTGCAAATTCAAACATACAGAAACATGGCTTCACAGAAGAGATGCTGGTTTGTGAAATAACAGCTTGCAAAAAGACCCCAACCCATAAGGAGATTCAATAGTAAAATAAATCCACAAAAATACTGAAGAAATGGGTTTGTAATGATATCCATGCTCCTCTTTCATA
This sequence comes from Entomyzon cyanotis, assembly GCA_024500445.1. Classification (NCBI taxonomy): domain Eukaryota; kingdom Metazoa; phylum Chordata; class Aves; order Passeriformes; family Meliphagidae; genus Entomyzon; species Entomyzon cyanotis. Next base: position 1,388,420 of record JAKEPQ010000765.1, on the reverse strand, counting down.
TCACCTGTAGATAGAAACATTTTTCTATTCATTGTCTTCTTTCTCATACTGTGTTTCAGATCTAACAATATATTATATTCTGCCTCTATTGTTTCCATTTACTTGACAATAAAATAGCAACAAAAGAGAATAATTACTATATTTCAGTCCTTTGTTTCTCTGAAAACTTCTTCTCATCGCATTTTTCTGCAAGCAAAAGGTGTTGGTGTGTTCTCACTTTAACTCCTTCACTGAAGTTTGACACTACTGAGTATTACCCTTTCACTGCTTCTTGATTTTTTGGACAATTTCAATAACTTTCAGATCTAACACTTTTGTTTTGTTTCTTTCTGCAGAGAAATTCTTGTCTAGGATTCTGCCTCTGTGGATAAGGTGATCAATAATATATAGATAGGCTCTTTGAACTATTCATATCAGAGATTAAGAGGAATAACAACCAGTAGTGGAGAAAACAGCAAATAGTCAAGACTGTATGATGGCCAAAACTCAGTTCTGCCACCAGTTTGGGATGTTATTGTAGAATGTGTTTTCAACAATACCTCCATGAGCCTGTGTGAATTCCAATACATTCTTTTTCTGCATGACATCCACACATTTACAGTTCACAGATTCTTACGTATGCCAGTGATTTTCATATGAACAATTAATCTGTGCAAAGTGCCCAAACAATGCCTGGGACAACAAGAAATGTATTTTGTATTCACAAAGCTCTTCATATTGACAGCTGCACACGATTCTTCAGGTTCCTATTTCATTCCATTCTCCTCACACACATTAAAACAGAAACAATTTGTTGCCCTCTATTACCCTCGGCTTCCTCTTCTGTCCTACCTTCTGCTCCTCACCTAATCGATCCTTCTTGTATTCCTGAGTGCACATACAGTTTCTGCATCCTAGTGATTTTTCCCATTTTCTCATGTAGCTGCTCTATCACCCTATCTCACCTCTTGATCCATTCATCTCTCTCCCCTTTGTCAAAAAAGTTTTTTTATTTTCATCCACAACCGTATTGGTCAAATTGATTCAGGTCTGGAAGAACTGAAAAAGGACTAGATAGAACCATAATAATAGTAATAACAAAATTGGTTTTCCGTCATTTTAGGATCTTTTTTAGCAAAAAAAGATAATATACAGCTTCAACTTCCAGCTATGGTTTAAAAGCAATATATTAGTGAAGTATCTCCCTTGTTAATACAGTCACATTGTGGATGAAGTACACAAATATCCCTATATAGCTGAAATGTTAATTCAATCCCATCTACTAAGATAAAATCATACATTAAGAGAAAAGCTGGTTTGCATAAGTCATTTGCTTTACATCATGTGGTCTAGCCAGCTTGATCTGAATAGAACATTTTGGTTTACAGGGTAAAGAGAGAAGTCAAAAATTTTTCTGGGCAGAAAAGGATCCTTAGTCTCAGAAGAAGAAACATTATAATTTTTGTCATTCCCCTATGTACTAGGCTGTGCTGCTGAAACTAAAGTGAAGCCTTATTTACTATACTTCACTACAACAATAATGCATAAAGTTATATAGTACATATCTTGAGGAAAAATTGCTTCAATTATTTTATTCTGAAGAACAATGAGAGGCGCACTGATGATGCTGAAGCAATAAGAACAACTATATTATTTTACTCTTTAGATAATATTAACTATGATTCAGAAGTCTTTAGACATGTAAAATTTACCTATTCACTTCAGAGATTTAATATCTACACTTACGCACCAAACTGCTATTCACCTTCTTCATGAAATGCATAGCCTTAAAAACATACAACTCATCAAAATAGATAGCTGCATGTGTGAGCACTTTCTGTCAATGCTGCTGTAAGAAAGACCAGTGAAGATATATTACACTAAGTCTTTGTTACTCACCAAGTGAAATAAGTTTTCTATTTTATGTAAACATAAAGTGAAATCTTCCAAACAAACCAGACTTAAAACAAAAGAGATGCACCTGGCAGAGTTTACAAAGACACAAAAAAACTGAGCGACACATGGAAACAAAGAGTTCCAAGGAGTACCCCTGGAACTCCCAAACCCCTGTGAATATCACAGTGATTTAGCAAGAGCAAACCTACCCCACCGGCCAGCGGAATGCATTCCTACTGGAGAATATGTGTTCAAATGGTTAACAAAGCTCTTCAGCAATCTCAACTTTCTCAATAGGGAGGAGGAACATGATGATATCCCACACTGGAAAATCTTCTCCACCTCTGGTTGGAGAAAACCAAAAATTGTTATTATCACAATATGGATCATAAATCACACTTACAGTAACGCATATATGCACAGTCATGCTGTGACTAGTGAGGTTTTCTCGCTCTGGGGACGCAGGGGAACCCTGAAACCCCACAAAAGAGATTCCCCCCGTGTGCTTACCACGCTGCCGTGGGTGGGGTGGAGCCGGGACCTGCGGGACCCGAACCCGTGCTCGGGCTGGCTTCTCGAAGACAGGATAATAGGAGCCTCGGCGAATAAAGGAAATGCAGTCTCTCAGCCTTGGGAATCCAGGGTTTATTGGTAGGGATGACAGGGAGGAGAAGGCAGATGGGACCGGGATGGAACGAGGGGCCAGGAGGCGGCGGCTTTCCAAAGAGCCAAGAGCCCGGAACGGAGGCGAACACCGGCTTAAGAGGGATGGAAAGATGGGAGGGGTTTTGGGAGGATAACCAACCGGGACGTAGGGGATACAGATTGACAAGGGCTTCAGGGAATGGGGGTACAAGGAGGGAAGATACAGAACTTTTAAAAACCAATAATAACACTGCGGGTAGAGAACTTTCTAGCTATTAACTAAACATGGGATAAAGAGGAGGAGAGCTTCAGAAGCCAATACCTCTGATTCCTGATCCATATTCATGGAGCTAGCCTCAAAGCTTATCGGGGGGACGATTTTCTGTCACCCTAACCAGAAGGTTTCTTTAAACCCAAGGGGGTTTGTTGGTTATCTCAGGCTCTAAGCTCACCTGTGTGAATCTCACTGCTACAGACTAGAGCCTTGGATTGCCTTTAACAGATCTAACTGCTAGCATCGGCGATTGAATTTGGGGTCCTCAGTCTGGTTCATGCAAAGTCCCATTTATTGTACAGAGTACATCATGTTTTATACTGTCACAAACTTAACTTAGCCATTACAAGAACTTTGGTTTCTAGGGTTGCGTGTTTTACTCTCCTAATGGGTCACTGATCGCCTCATCCTGCCCAATTTCTCCTGCTAATCTCTTATGCATAAGGTAAACACAGTCTTGTCTTACTATCACTTTCAGCTCCTGCCAGAGGTGATTCAGCTTATCTCTCTTAATGTCTCACATTAGCTGATAACAAAACACCTCTATAGCTGCAGCCTTCAGGCAGCTTCCATCCAAACTCCCACATGGTAGGTTGGGCTTCGTTATGCCTCAAGATCAAGAGATTTGTATTCCTCAGAATGTCAGGCACTGGCCTATAAAATGTCCAAGTCAATGGCAGCAGTGGAGACCATCAAATAAAGCTGAATCTTTGAAATGGAGGCCAAAGATTAAAAGGAAAATTGCTAAAAAATAAAGTGTGAGTCAAGTTTGGTACTAGGCCAGGCACAGATCCTGATCATTCTCATGAAAAAAAGTCTTAGAAGGCTATGTTTATTATTATTATTATTTATTAAATCATGCCAGTTACTTTGCTTACATAATGTTTTCTCAATTACCATTACAGGCTGGTGTACCTCTAAAGCTCTCAGATCAAAGAAAACCTTAATTGTCAATATGTTAGCTTAGTTACAAAAGATATACAGAAACAATAGCTTACTGTATTTCAGCAAAAATTATGGCGTTAAGATAAAAAATAGTTTATCAGCTCTAATAGCTCCCTGTGATGAAAACTGTTGAAATAAAATATAAAATAAAATAAAAATCGTTATTGACTTCTTTTTTTGCAATACGTACATTAGAATAATGGGTGTCATAAGAATAAGGAACAGAGAAATATGTCATAGCGAAATTAAGACAGAAATAATGAATATGAGAAATAATGAAAAATATGAGACTGGATTTATTTTTGTTACCCAAAGGACTCAGTTGCAGACTGGGCTGAGAAGACTAATGCCTGATTATCTGCTCCATCGACAGCCTGGCAGTGCAGGACTTTGCATTCCTATCTGCAAAGGTGGCCACTGGAACACCTTGTGATTAAATATCTTCAACCTGAGTCTGGTGTTATAAAAATTAAAAAGAATAGCCTGCCTTTTTTCTCTGTTTTGACTGCTTATTCTGCAGTTATGTAGGAAGAGAAGATAATAGTAATAGACAAATTCATTTGTAAGAGTTTGTCTCTGACAGTCCTATCAAGAGAAAGATCCATTTTTTTCCTGTTGAGTTGGTTTCTTTAATAAGATGAATTTGTTTTAGAAGAATGATATTTAAAGTATAAATTCCAGTGTTTTCTGGGGTGAAAAAGACTGTGGGGTTCTTTTCCCACACCTCTTAGACTAATAAGGCTTGTTGCTGCATTGCTAGTTTAGAATACAAGTAAATTTAAGAAGATATTAATGCCCCCATTTTAGTCCTTGAAAAAAATGCCAGTACAGTTTCAATGTGGATTATACATTTAGCAGAAATTGCAGGAGATGTATACATCACAAGGGTAAATTTTACACCTGGAGAATAAGAAGACTGAAGCAGGTGCCTCTGAAGTTGCTGTGTATCCAGCACTTTCTCTTTTACAGGCTGTTTTGCAAATACACTCTTCAGTCATCCATATTCTGTGCCAGTGGCTTTCTGTCCTGCATAGGGATAGCTCACCTTACAGAGAAATATACAGGAAACAAGTAGGAAGTGGATGATCTGAAGTATCAGCAATTTTTAGTAGATTTTATATGATTTCTAATTGATGTCTTACTGTAGTAAAGTAAATAAAAGAAATTTTGAGGTCTAAAAATGTAAAGACCTGAATGCTATTTATTTAATGAATTATTTTTAAATTACTCAAAAAAATCTATTCTCAGTAATGCTGAATTTATATAAAGCATATATTTAATAAACAGACCGAGTTTGATTTTACATTTCAAACATGGCAAAATAGCTCACTCCAGAAAACAGGACACAAGACCAATAGAACTATGAATTTTTTAATTTTTTTTTTTAAACATTGAGCAATGTTGACATATTATTCAGGATTTATTGATTCACTCTTATGTGTCCAGTAACCAGAAATGTAATCTCCATGTCTAATCATGTGATGGGTTATTTCACCCACCTAGAGCAAATGGACCATATGTTTGACTTTAAAATTATTTCATTACCATATGAATTAATGCCAGGTTTAGTTTCTGGACATGATATTCAGTAAGAGAGAAAAACATTGACATTGGGAAACTATTTTGCTGAAAAGTTAACGACAGTCTTTGTCCAAGTGGTAGGATATTTAGATTTAATTCCAAAAGAAATTAGTGGCCTGAATTTGCTTTACTAAATTCAAGCAACTGTTCAAGAAGATAAATCAGAGTCAGGCTCTACCTTTAACCACATTTCTTGTGCATACCTTAACATATGGCCAGTATCTGTTCTTCTAATATCACTGCTTATATAACAAAATCGTATTGAAATTGAAGCAAGCATTGGAACAATCCTCCTTAAGAGAGATTTTAAAAATACATATCAACATCTAATTTCCATTGTTTTTGAGGCAAAACCATTGTGCTACTTGTATACTTAAAATCACTTGTGTGTGTTCGTAATTAGTATTAAACCCAAAGTTATCATAATTGTCTTAAAATCTAAATTATGGGGGAAAAAATATACTGTTAGAATACTGTATTATATCCTGTCAGAATTTAAGCATTTGAGGCCAGCAAAGTTGAGAAGTCTTTAACGAGTAAGATCACTATTTAAATTTCCTTGAGATCTGGACTCAGAGTGGGGTTGCCCCAGAATTTAAGGACTGTGTATTTTTTTCAAATTTGGCCTATGACGACAGAACAGAATTTACTCAAAGATGGCTGGATCAAAGTTGAGGAAATGGCTGAGAAACAGTGAGTGACTGCAGCAAGAATGTGATGAAACAGGAAGTAATTATTGGGCTTTGAAATTAGTTATAATCCTGGTAAAATTCTAGTATTGATTTAAAAGGAATGATGCCTTTGAGCTTTCATGACACCTTTCATGAAACCATCTGGAACAAGTTCCCAGATTGTCTCCCCTCTCTGCTGAATGTCTATGCCTGAACCAGTTAATACCTCAGATCATACTCAGATATACAACCTCAATGGAGTAGCTACTGAAGAAACTTACATGAGACTGTGAGATGTAAAGCTGACCAGAAAGTAGGCAAATTTATTTATTTATTTTTTTATTAGTAGATAAGCAATAAAATCCTCAGGAGAAGAATACAGTATATTGCTAGCTAGCACAGTACTAGCAAGTGAATATGCCAAAATTCATCAGCTGAGGTCCCAGTGAGACTTAAGTCATTCATGTATTGCTCTATGTAATTTCACTCTTGAGTCATGACTGGAACATAACTATTTTTTTTCCCCGCAGATCTGCCTAATGTCATTTGCAGCCTTTTAAGAGATGACACAGAGAACTCACATTCTTTTTTTAAGAATTTTAAAGAAATTTTTAAGTTTTAGGGAATTACTGCCACCAAGCCATGGGTTGCTGCCCTCTCAGCAGAGGTGCTGCAATCAACAGTGAGCTGGTTGTAGTCAGACAAATGCTTGTGATTGACTGGCTCCTCTGCTGCTTCCCTCTCCTCTGCTGGAAGTCACTGCTCTCCCCAGTGAGATCTGAACTGACCTGTGTGATGCTGAAACAGACCGGTTGTGCTCACACTGTCAATGCTGCACTCCTGGACAAGTCTGGAAAGTAGCCATGGTGGAGCAGCTCTGGAGAAGAAGCAAATGTACTGGAGTAGTGGCTTCCTAAGCATTTTTAAGTATACCATAGGAAAACCTATCAGGCACTAACCTCTTACTAGAGAAAGAACCTCATCTCTTACAAAATCATCTAGTTTTGCAGCTAAGGGTAACAGAGATTTATCTAGGCATGCTATATTGCAGCCACTTCTGTTATAAAAATATTAAGGTCCCTTCAGAGAAGTGCTATGCAACCATGTGTAACTTGTACTCTAAACTGCTAAGTGAGATGAGGAAGCAAAATACAAAATCAGTAAGTTACAATTTAAAGCTGGAATCCAGCTCTACATATTAACACCTGTAGATTAAAATTATGAAAATAACCTGATAATGTGTGGATGTCGGAAAGATTTTTTTCACAAACTCCATTGGAATGAAATAAGCCTCACAAAATTGGACGTAGATAAGACTTTTCATTCCTTCTTCATCTTTTCTTGCTTCCCTTCCTTCAGTCCTTAATATTTCTTAGTAGTTTCAGGAGCTATAGGATAATATAACACTTCATTATACTTCATATAGAAAGCACAGTGAAATATGAAGGCAAAAAGAGTCATAGCTTGGTATAGGCTTTTCTTATTTTTCTGAAAAATTCACAGAATTCTTTTCAAATATTGTTCAGAGAAATTTAAATTCTAAATCAGCATTTTGTTCAGGAAAAGCTAGCAGACCCCTGGCTATTCATGTGTCCATGAACTGTAAGGACAGTTTTCTTGAGGAAAGTTTGTTTCACTTGATGACTGACCTGGTGGTACGTATTTACAATGATATTGCATGTAGTCTGGTATCATAGTTATGTACGAGAAGTAAGCTTGACCTCTCAGCTAAAGGAATTTCTCTTTTAGCTATATCTGGAAGGAGACTGGTATCCCCAGTAAGAGTTTGTCCATCATTTATCTGCATAGAAAGCTGCATTTTTTTTTTTTTTTTTTTTTTGTTAGCTTCATCATTCTAAACAGGGTGAAAAAACTGATGGGATTTTAAAGAAGCTCTGAAATGCTCCAAAGATTGTACTTCATAAATAAATGTATCTTTAAATGATGCAGAGTCTTCAAGAAGGAAAACACCACAGAGACATGATTTTAATGAAGAAAGACATTTCAAGTAATTGTTATTCATATTTTCTTTCTGTTGTTCCAGTAGGAACAGCTGGTCCATTGTTTTGGCTTTGACCCCTTGACTTTCAGAATTGAAGTTTGCTCAGTCAGTACCTTTGGTATTAGCATTGAATTTTCTTGGAGCTCACACCACTAGCAGCTAGAGGATGTGAGATGCCACAGGATGTGAGCAATTTACTGATAACCCTTGAAGTAAGCAAATGTGACCAAAGTCACTTAACAGAATAGATTATCTGCAATATTTGCCGAACAGCTCCAATAGCACTACCACTAGTCTTGTGAGAAAATCAGGGAGCACCATGGAATGAGCAACGCTTGAGAAGCAGGACATAGTAGGGAAAATAACAGATGAGATGTTTTCAGTCTCGGCTGCATTTCCCGTACATTACTCTACCTTGTTCCTTTCTCTGCCATGGTCCAAAATTCATGTCAATGGTGTGGTCCAAATCCCCCTCTTAGTTATACCCAGTGCTCCTGAGTTAGCTCCAGCTGGCTTCCTCCATGCTAACTGGAGCTGTGTGACTAAGGGACAAAAATGGCCCTGTAGCTGGCTAGATCAGATTCTGACTTCCCACTGCTGCCAGATGAACAGAGGGGGGAAAACAAACGAAAAAAGCTAAAGTTTCATTGCTATCAAGGTTGCTTTCCCATTCTAGAAAGGCATCAATAGACACTGTCGTGGTGCTTTAGTTGTCCTTTTGAAATGAACACAGCTATTGTGGCTTTAGTTGTATTAGAGAGAGAACATTTCTTTCTGTATCAATTTTCTCTGATGAGAGCCCTTTTACATTTTTCCATCATTTCTGCTCTTGACTCAGTCACTCAGAGAGCCCAAAGTCTCCTATCTTCTGCAAAACCAAATGTGTTGAAATGACGTTTTCTCCTCCAGCAGACAGGAAAAGCAGACAGCAAAAGAGCAACTTAGGACCCAGGGGTAACAGAGGGCATTAAATGGTCCTATGGTGCTGAAGACTGCGAAACAAAACTGAAATGATCATTTGACAAAAGTGAGTTAACTGAGTGGGAAGAAATAAAAACATGGGGAGGATCAGAAAGGAGGAAGGAGGGTTAAGTAGGTCTGTGAATTTACAGTTTTTACATCTTATTTGTATACACATGTCATTGAAAGCTCTTGTTTTGCAAAGTAAATAAATGCTTGAATATAAATAATTATTTAAGAATGAACCAAGGAGCTGGTGGGAAAATAGGCAAAATAATTTGTGATCTGATTAGCTATTTTTTAAAGATGAAGAAAATTTATGGCTGTTTACTGCTTACAGCCCACAAAATCTGATTATATACATACACGGTGTTGAAAATACAAAAGAGATATGAAACCTGAAAATCAATTAATCAATTCAGTGAATAAAATGAATGATGACTGAAATATATAGAAAATGACACAATCTTTCCTTCTTTTTTTTTTTTTTTTTTTTTTTACTATCAACTTACCTGTATATATACCTGTATATGAGCAATAGTGCACTTATCCATTTCAGGTATGCCAAAAGTTTAATTAAATTTCTATCAAAGACAACACCTTAGTGACAAAGAAATGTATTCATTTAGTTCCTGATAAACAACAATCCAGCTGCTCTACACAGTATTACTGAGGATTTTACAGTGTGGTTCTGGAGCAATGAATGCTTTATGTCAGCAAAATACTAACCTGGGGAAAAAAAAGAGAAAAGGAAAGCATGTAGTATTTACTAAGTTGAATTTCTTTTATTTGCTTGGGTGTTCTCCCTCTGCATTCTAGATTTATGACTTTTATATAAATACAAGGGACAATAAGTGCTATTTGCAGTAATCTGTCTGTCTCCCACTTCTCTCAGCTGAGAATTTCTAGCTGTTTTGAAGGACAATTATTATTAAGATCTCTATACATATGTTTTTTTGTTCTCATTTAAGTTACTCAGGTATTTCAACATCTCATCACTAAATGAAATTCCAATACATATTTGGAAAACTTAATTTTCTGCTATATTGTTACTCCTACCCAAGTGGTCGATCTCTTTTATCTACTTCGTAGATGAAAGCAGAAGTTTTTAATATTTTGGGATACATCTGGCAAATTACCTGCTCCTTGGATAACTAAGCCTTTATTATCTACCACTAAGTTTGCTTTATGTGATTTTGGATGCCTGTGTGGGTCTGTAATTGCTCATCAGAGACATCAATTAACTCCTTGAAGCTATACCTGAACTTGATGTGCTTGTTTTTAAGTCCTTAGCCAACTTTTCCTTATATCTACCATAACTGAACTGTGATTGAAACTCATTGTAGCTTATTCATTCTCTGCACACAGATAAGCTTTAAAACCTGTGGCCAAGACTGGTTTTTATTTTCAGATGATTTTCCACTGCATGTAAAAGTTATGTCTAGAGTCTGTTCTAGAAGAAGAAAAAGCTTGGTACACCAAGCATTGCCATCTGGAACCTACATAGGACAATATGTAGTTATTGTTGTTCCTTTATTTTACTAAGCTGGGCAAACTAAGAGAAACAACTATTTGTTCCCATCACCAGGGATGAACAATCTTTGAATTTTCACTATATAAAAGACTGAGTGGAGATTTCTGCTTCTTCTGTTTCTTTATTCTTCTTTTATTTCCAGGCGGTTTTTAGTTTCTTGCCCAAGTATAATGTCACCAAAGATGAAAAGCTGTTTATGTACACAAATTTACAAAATCACAAAAATAAATTGATGTAATAGATGCTGATTTTGACAGGATTGTAGTTCCCAAAACTCTTTCATAGCTAGTAAAAATATTAATATTTTGGTTCTTCTTAATAAACTAAACTAAAACTCTTGGCTCTGAATCTCAAACACCTGCCTAAACTTAATCCTGACCCGAGTCTTTCTTGCCTTCTGGTGAACCTTGAATGTGCTGCTTAATCCTGCAATTTTTAAAAAATTTTTTTAAAAAAATTTTTTAGAAAGTATGCAAACTGAAATCTGGATATTGGTTTTCCTGAAGAATAATTCCATCACTCAAGGATAATGCTGTTGCTGGACTATAGTAAATAGCAAGTAGTATTAGGGCAATTATCATTTTAGCAGGTGTTTCCAGGGATAACTATTAGTGTGCCTTCTGGTGCTTCAAATGAACAGTTGTATATTAGTGTGCCTTCTGGTGCTTCAAATGTACAGTTGTATTTTAATCCCAATAAAGACCTTATCTGCCTATATGTTTGTAAATAATGTTTCTATTTTTTTCCCATGTATATTTCTGAATATACTCAAGTGTTTCAATGAAAATCCCTAGAATTTTATGGCACATTTGTTTGCTACATTAGTGAGCTGATATTACAGAACTGTCTGAGAATTACAGATTCCAGCATTTATGAAGCATACAAGGTAGCATAGCTTTTCTCCATAGTTTTAATAGGAGGACTGTAGTGTACAATTTCCTTTTTCAATGTTCCTCATTAGGTAATACACTCTGCAGCATATCTTAGGCAACCAAAGATTTAATGCATATCCTAGTACCTCAGTAACTTTATAATGTTTGCTGATACCTTGCATTCTCTGTTCAGGAAAATATAAAGAAGCTGCCCAGTCTAATAAATGGGCAGAGTTTTTTGGTTGGTTGATTTTGGTTTGGGTGTTTCTTTTGCACTTAGGGATAAAACAGAATTAATTGGAATTATTGTTACCATTATAATATGATGGTATATAATATACCATTATGGTATATTATATAATATACCATTACCAATATAATTTTTACCATTCAGCCTGGTAAGATGACAGCTAAAGAACCTGAAGAGACCAGTTGATGTATAAAGTATCTTTAGGGAACTATTTGCATCTTTGATGTATGCGTCTCGAGAAATTTAGAGACGACAAAATATCTAAAACATTTTGTGGAATAAAAGTGTTGTATAGAACCCTTAAACCACTATTGCAAACTGCATTGGCAATAACAGTCTAGATTTATTTCTCTGTACAACTAAACTATTTGTAAATTTTAGTTTGCTTTCCATCCACATTATATTCAGTCCTATTATATGCCTCTTTCTTTCTGGCACACCACTTATAATATACTTGACCTCCTAAAACACGCATATAATAAGTGTTGCCATCCATTATCTAAGCAGTTAATGATATTTTTACCATGAGAATCTATTTGTAACTTTGCTCCTCTAGTAGTCAAAATGTATACAAAGGTTAACTTATTATAGAGTAAATGCATGCAGTTAAGAGCTTATCAAAATACCTTACATCAGAAAATGTGTTTATTGTGAAGTTATTTCTTATCAGAAGTTTAAAGAAAGTATATCTTAAATATAGCAGGATGAGGTTTTAGTTCTTTTGAAATAATGTGGAGTTTTACAGTTGAATCAATTATATCGATACTGTGAATTCCACCTCATGTAAAAGGAGTTCTACTTAAATTACTCATATTATGCATCTGTGCTGTATTTTTTTTTTTTTAATTTTGCCAAAAAAAATCAATGACAGACAATATAAGTTTTATTAGTTGCTGGAAAAATCCTAAAAAATTAAACCAAGTAAACTACAAAGAGATGCTTTTAAACAATTCCAAAATTAAACATATGTGGGAAGTGTAATCAAAATAGCCTTTCTCTTAAGAGTGCTCTTGGCAGTCTGTTTGCAAATTCAGAGGCACTAGACCAATTCAATGAAAATGAGAGACTTTGTTCCACAGTGTGTTGTAAATACCCTTCTTGGCTGTTGTGACTGATGAAGCAATACTAGTGAGAAGTGAGTTATTCTACGTGGATTTTTAAGGGAGAAAGCAAAACTGAATACAATTACTGATTAATATTAGAATTGTACACTATTGTAGAGAAAGACATAAAAGAGAACGTTTGCAAATAAAATTAACATAGGTTCTCTTCCTAATAACTGATATTCTGCAAAGTTTATATAATATAGGGAAAACAAATTCAAGGCTGCTGTCTCATGTACCATCCTTGTTTCAACCCTGTGTAGAATTGAAAAGGCAATTCATAGCAGATCAAGGTCAGTGGGTCTATGTTATATATGGAAACAGTTTTTGAAATTGAAAGTTATTGTCACACAGTAAATGTTGTCCTGATAAATAAATATTGAATAAATTTTTTTCTGAATGTTAAAATATTCATGGAGTGATGGCAAAGTTTTTATAGCTGAATTAACTAAAGCAGCAGAGGAAGAACACATATATAACTCCTAATGTGCAATTCACTATCATATACAGAAAATTGCAAGGTGAAAAATGTGTGTTTCAGTACTTCATGTCTGTATCAACCTATATAATGTGCCAGGTGAGTACACAGAATTTTAGGCATTTCTTAATCCATTAGAACAAAGAGATATTTCCTTTCATGGTTGCATTTTCTTATAACCAAAGTGTAAAATCATCATGTTTGTTTCACTTTCATCAGTATCTTCAGAGCAAATTCAACTTTTTTTTTGGTCTAGAATGCTTTATTATAAAGTAATAATATTATTCTATCAGCCCTCATTAGACAGACATATTTTTCAACATTCCCCTTTTAATTAACTTGTCTTACAAACAAAAGCTACTATAGGGCCACAATTTATCCACAGTATGTATTTTCAGCTGGGAGACAGATAATTATTCCTCACTGCAGAGATAACGTTTTTCTACTTGCTTGTGTAAAACGAACTTTAAATATCATTTTACAAGGATAACAATTATACACACAGTGGCATCTTAAGCTATAGCAATTACACAGAGGAACTTCTCATTAACCCAAAGGTCAAAGGTGAGAGATGATCACCAATTCTTGCTAATACAAACTTAAATTGGTTTAAACTAAATGTAATGATCTAATAATCATGAAAACAGAGACAGTAAAAACATAACAGTTATTGTGGTACACTGCCAAACAGAATCATACAATCTGTAAACATAAGAACGGTGTCACTTCTAGGTCCCATTCTCTCTTGCTATTGGGTATTTCTTCTTGTATATTCCAGGAAGAAATGTAGCACAAAAGCAGCTGTTATCCCTGTTATAGGATAAAATTACCTTTTCTTATAAAGTTGTGGCAGCTTTGTAACATTAAAATGTATTGTTTCAATTAAAAGAAATAACCTCAAAGTAATCTTTAAACAGTGAGAGAAAATTGCATTTTCAACACCAGTGTTGCAATAGCTCTAAACTCATTTACTTCTAAACATTTAACAGTTTAGAGGACGTGGCAGAAAAAGAAAAGAAAGATAACAGTTGAGTAATTCTAAACAATACACAAAAAAAAGTTGGTCTTGAAGTTTCCAATACCTCTTTCAGTACAATTCAGACAATTAGATCTCTTAAGTCACTGAGTTCTCTCTATTTTTCCTTTTTCACCCCCGTCTTCTTTTTCTTTCATAAATACATAGATTTCATATATTTTCTCCTTATTTCAAATCAAGAGTTTGACTGACGGACATACATTCATTGACAAATAGCTTAGATTTGAATGGGCATACTGGAAAACAAATATTGACCAATGGCAAAGACAAAAAATTAATTATACTCCCTAGGACAAAACTGTGTACAAGTTTTCTTTCACTATATCACACATATAGACAGACAAAACCTCTAAGATCTTTTTGTATGCTGTATAGTTACTCCAAAGCCAAATTCAGGGAAGGAAGTTTCTAAGATTCATTTCTCAATAAATCGTAGCTATAGAGAAAGTAGTCATGCTCTACAGCATTTATTTCCTGCATAACTTAAGCAGTACTATAACAAAACTAGTGAGCTTAAGTTGTATCTTTTCTGTAAATCCTAGGTACATGCCAGAAAAATATTTCAGTGCTGAATTAGGCACTAAATTAAGGAGGCACAATGGACCTAACAAATACATCCAAAACATGCACTTCACTGCTCCTCTCTGCTATCTGCCATCCACGTCACAGCAGATTGTACAGGAGGGAAGGAGAGCAGAGCCTTTCTTTGACTTTACCTGGCCGTTTTCTAACTTCACATGCAGTGAGAAAATATGTCCTTATTCCACAGAAAACTGTTTCACTATGGGTAGCTGGGTATCCTTTGTTTAGCCCTGAACCTACTTACACCTAGTAAATCTAATAAACTTGGGATCATCCCCAAGGCACTATGCCACCATGCATGCAATCTCTTGCCCATGTATCAACAAACTGCTTCTGCCATATCAGGTGGCAACTCACACACAGGCACTGCCATGTTCCTAGGTGCAGACACAGCCTTTGTAAGCTTTGTCCCACCTGCACAGCCAATGAGGGTGACGAATTACTTCACAACATGGCTCATAATGACAAACGTGTTATTATGTTCTCAGTTAAAATACAGCAAAATGTAACTTGATTATCTAATTCCAGGTAAGTGAATGACTCTCACTTGAATTCAATCTTAAGAAAAAATTATTTTTTGTGTTAAGATAAGTTTTAATTCTGATGCCATGTATGAGGCCTTTCAAAACTGAAATAATTTGGAGTAAGGGGAACCTGACTGCCCTTCAGTTTGCTTAGCTTTGGCAAAATATAGTTTTACGAGCTGAAGTCTTTCCTAATCTTCTGTCTTATTTCCAGCACTTCTGAGGGGGCCTATTTTCTCATGGAACTCACATTTAATTTGAGAATAACCTCTGTGGTTGAATGAAATATTTCTCTATAGTAAACATAGCAAGAAAACAATTTCAAAGTCACGGAAGTAATTCTGTTGATATGTGGGGATTATTTATGGCTTGAAAGTGTGGTTTTGGGGGTTTTTTGCCCTTTCTGTGTAAGTGACAGTTGTTGCAAGTTACATGCACAAAAAAATTTAACAAGATGAATCAGCAAATGCAAATCCTTAGTTTTACATCAAGTTGTCAGCTTTATGACCTGTAGGGGAGGATGACTAATATGATTCCCAAGACTACACAGATACATGCGGTTGATAGTTCTCACAAGATTTTACATCAGGACATAGGTTTTGCACAGACCTTTGTTCCCCATTACTTTCTAGGGAGAAAAAAGTTCCTTTTTGACAACAATCAGTAAGCAAGCCCCATTCCCATGCTGCTTCTAGTCTTGTGTACATTGTCATAATTTGTGACATGTTGTAGATGTAACTGATTTTCTACTCTTGTTACAGTTCTCTAGTGGACATTTGAAATTCTTCTCCTCTGAATTCAAGTCACTCATGTCACAAATGAGAAATTTTAGGATAGGATCTCCTATCTCATTTTTAATATGCTTTGAAATGGGCATACTAAGTATGTATATCTCCTTGGAGATATAAGAAATGAGTGCAAATAATAAGAATTAGGCCATAGGGGGTGACAAGTGTAAGCATTTAGAGAATATCCTAAGACCTGGAAATGTTTATTTTTCTTAATGAGTATAATGCATATATATATATATATATATGTCGCTGTTGAGCCGCTAGCAGAGAAGGAAAGCCCCGATTCTCAGCGTGGCATAGAAAAAGCACTTTACTGTTTGAATCCAACATATATATAGAGTTTTCAAAGGTCACCCAGATTGGTCAGTCAGAAACCTCCCCCTAGGCCTGATTGGCCAAGTCTGAACTTTTCAAATCTCAAGACACTGTTTTTAATAACATCCAAACTTTATCTTTGTTTATAAAACACAAAAGAAATTCCCATGGGAAAGACCTGTGCTAACTACATATATATATGTATTCTAAAGGCAGTAGAAAACTGTGTTCTACTTAGTAGCCGTTTGCATATTTGATGATTCGCTGTTCGCAATTTGCTCTGATTTACCCTGGAGCCACACAGTTCTTTTTGCTGCAGGTTTTGATGTCTAAAGCAGCAAGAGAATATGTAATCATCTGCTATTTAATAAGTCCTTTGATTCAGTGAATGTTCAAAATATTCAGGAAAAAAGCAATGAGCAATGATCAAAGGTGTCTGAATTAAACCCCAGAAATTCTAGCAAGCATGGAAGTTACTACCCTGAAAGGACAAGAAGGAAAGTATCAAAATAGAACACAAAACAATGGCTGTGCAGGCATGTCCTAGGTTACAATATAGGTGTATTTAAGTATTCTATTACCACCAGCTGTGGGCCATTAGCTGTTATCTCCTGCTATGACCCACCCCTGATAACAGACCATGGGCCATCAAGAAACCACTGCATGACTCATGGACTTATCTCATCCTATTGTGGATGCTTTGCCCAGGAGGGAGGAGCCAAGCATTCCCACCTGGATATAACCTGGCCTTGGATCTGCCTAAGTTGGCCCTGTCTACTGGGTTCCCAGAGGACAAGAGCTACCACTGGACCTTCAGCTGGAGACCAGACCTTCACAGGATCACTGCTTGAACTGAACTACTTTTTTGGACTGCTACCACCACCCTAACAGGGTGTCAGGTTGGATCTGACTTTGTCAGTGCTTTTCCTTTTTGTAATATAAGTATTTCCTTTTTGTAAATAAGTATTATTTCACTTATTGTTAATTTTTCCTATTAATTTTAATCCTAACTTATGATCTCCCACTGGTTTGTTTTCAAGCCAATAAAAGGCAATAGCTACAGAAGGATATTTTAGATTGAGAAAGTATCACTGGTTTGAAGACCAGAGTTTCTTATCCAAAGCAGGAAAACCTAAATAGACTAGTTAAACACATTTAGCAATATTGAAACTTCAGAGAAATCTATTAACAGAGTCTCTTAACAATTAAAAAAAAAAAAAGGGAGATTTATTAAAATTCATAAATAATCAATTTATTAATAAGAATTGTTTGGAAAAAAGTCACAATTATAAACCCTTGAAAACTCAAGACAATGAAGAAACAATTTAAGGATCTTAAACTTTTGACAATTAAACTTTTTCCAGAGGTTTGACATCCAAAGTCCAGAACTAGCATGGGAAAACAATAGAGGCCCTGAATCTACTACAGTGAAAAATATTTCAGCTAATTCTGGTAAATCAGATTCTAAATATCTGGATTAAAGGCCTCAATATAACAAATCATGAGTGTGTTCTTGCATTTCTTATTGTGTGCTTCTAGTTTTCTCTTTAAAATTAATTATTTAGTAATACAAAGCTTGTGTTCTTTGTAACTGTTCAGCTTTCCCTCAAAAATAGTTGTCTTCCTTTAAGATTTTATTTTGTCTTTTTTTTTGAATAGGAAGAGAAATAAATCTTTTGTGTTTTGTTACGACAAATAGATGATATATATCATTTAATGTACTGCCCTAGCAGTTACTATGAATTACTGGACATATATGTTAAATAATAATCATTCCAGAACATATGGTTTAATTTAATGCAGTATTCCTCCCTAAATTGAGAACTCAGTAGGAACTGATAATTTGTTAGAATGTAGCTCCATGGATTATGAATGGGAAAAATTAATGGGTAGCAGTTACTGCTTTACATTACATTATTTTGATTTTTGCAATGTACAGTGCATTCTCACTGATGATCCACCTAAATAACAGTAACTGATACCAAATTGAAGGGTGCATAAATGAAGAAATGCAAATATGAAACTGATTCAGAATCAGAACTGCAACAAAGCTTTAATATGAGTAGATGACATGATTTCTGCCTTCAAGTATATGTATACAAACCTTTCACTCAGATGATAGATCTTCTAATGGAGAAGAGCAATCATACATTTTCATTATCCATGAGTTTTCCTTCAGATGGAAGAAAGCAGCAAATAAGAAGGAACAAGTATTAGTTTCAGAAAAAAAAAAAAGTGTGGTGTTGCTTCCTGTTGGCTCACAGAAAGAACCCAAAACATAGGTAGACAATGAAGCATTAAAATTATGTAGTTTTGCCATACTTACCACCAGTAGCTTGTCAAGTGCCTTATTACCAGCATGTGTGGGTTAATACTTACCAAGAAGTACAACTGACATTAACTGGTTTAAGATTCAATATCTGCTGTGTGGTGAACGTGGACCTAAGTCTGTCTGCAGAGTCCTGAAGTTGAACAGAGGATACCAATTCTCCAGCTTGCCAACATTTGCCATGCTATGTACAATGTCATCAACAGTCACAGTGAGATTCCCACAAGGACACAGGGGTTTATCTCGTGCAATGCAGGGCAGGCAGGGGTTTGTGTTTGTTTGTTTTAAAATGTTGTATATCTATCTGCTTTGCTCAAATATGTAGTAGAATAAGCATGGTGTTTATCAGAAAACTTGTTTATTCAGTAGCTTCTCGTGCTGTTAAACCTAAGAAGTAACTTCTACCATTTCCAAGCCTATTTGTAAAGTGATTGAGCAATTATAAAAATTAATTAGACTATAACAATTGCAAAGTTTTGTAGTCCAGCTGTGCTTATGAAATCTCAAAAGAGAGAAGAAAAAATATTTGTTCAATATATAAACAGGTAAAACTGGATTGTCTAAATCAGGCATAAACCACAACAAGGTAACCACATAGTGGTTAGCCCCTGCAGCTCATATACATAACATTCTCAAAGACCTTGTTTTGTTGATATCTTTTTCTTTCTGCAGTGAAAAATACCTGACAACAGGATCAAAAATTGTATTTTTACTCACTTTTATAAAACAGGCATGTTTCTAGTTACAGAACAGCCTGACATCACTGCTGCAAAACATGACATGAAATAGGCTCACAGATGGACAGCTTAGACAGATGCTTGTAATTGCTGTAATTAACTATATGTCAATAGTATGTGACACTATGTTTTAGCATACATTTCTCTCTTTGAAATTGATTAGGTTTGTCTTGCTCAAAAGCAGGAACATCTCATAGTAAACTCCAACTTCATTTTAAACCTGTCTATCTGAATAGCCTTTCAAGTGAAATAGTTGTTGGAAGTAGAGATGTTAGGAATATTTTTTTTCCAAATAGTTAAATAATGGAGCTGATCAAATAGCAGACACTTAGAAGAGAGGTAAAGACACCATTCCTGCCCTAACTACTCTTCTCTTATTTCTCTTGACAAAAGAAAATGAATAGCATCTGTTCTGAGAAACCACATTCATAAAAGTCCAGCATGTTGTAGATGTACAGAGTTAGATATGTACAATGTATTGCCACACAATCTAAACATTGATTCTCTGTTTTCACAAACATTAGCAAAATTTTCTCTTTTCCATTTTTCACTTAGTTTGCCACTATTATCTGTGGATTTAACTGACAACAGAACTGTTGGTGCAATGTAAGATTTTCTAGGAGGATTTTATTTCCTTTAAAGATAGAAATTATTGAAAAATTATCTACAGTGTATTTCAAAGACATAATTTGCTGTTTAGTCCTTCCAAGCTTTAGTCTATGTATTTTCCAACAAAGGGGTCTCCAAGCACTGTTAGAGGATGGTAGTGTGGTATTGCACTTTGCAGGATCATCACAAGGTGTGTTTGTAATAAAGTATCTTGAAGCTCAGGCTGTCCAGGCACAAGTGGGAATGGATTTCGTTTCATTTTACTACATGATAGGCTACCAACACAATTGTCTCTATTTAATTTGTCACACATTTTCTTTTTCTATATCTCAGTAAAGTCACAATCCTTTAACCCAGTGCCACAGACTACAAGCCTGAAAAAACACAAAAAACCCCCAAACCAAACAGGATCAAATAAAATAAGAATTATTAAAATCACAGAAGACGATAGCAATAATCATATCAGCTACTAGCTATTCTGCTTATGTTCAATAAGCTCTCTGAGTTATTGCAGCCAAGCTTCAGTTTTAACCTTCTTCTGCGGAGAGGAAAGGAATACTATTATTTACTTTTTTCCCATTTCTGAAGTATTCTGAAAGATACTCCTATGTAGTTATCAATAAAACAGCTCACTAATTATATATAATTTTTCTTTTTCAGTATTTAATAAATATAAAGAAAGAATTTTTTTGAAATAATTTTTTTTCCCTATTGGACCAGACAAAAACATCCATTCAAATTCTGACCCTGAGACACGGCACACTGAAACACATAGTTATGCAGAAAAACAATGTTTGCCTTACTTAACATGAAAAATTACTAGTCTTCTTTTTACTTACTCAGCATATGTGTACAGACTGCATGAAACAAACCAATCAAAGCAATCTATCAATTAAATAAGCAATTTTTGAAGAGTAAGAATTTTCAGGTTTTATCTGAGTTAATGGGAGGCAGCAAATTTTACAATATGTCTGCCTGTACTTGACAGTTATTTGCACTGAATGATTTCTAGTCAAAATTTTTTGTCTAAGTTATTTATTTTCACGTATTTATGATGTCCGTTAGCTGAGATGGAAAGTTGTAGGCAATTTTTTGCATCAGAAACATTTGCAAAAATTGAAATAGTTACTTTAACCCATCTTTGTCATCCTGAAAGATAATATTTAAAGTTTAGCTATAATAGATGTATACTCCCCCACACTTGTCTATTTTATCAAGTCTTTCTTCTCCTTGGAAAATATCCTATTCATTGGGAAACCCATGTATAACAAATGCACCAGGACAAACACTGACATGTAAGCACTCAGTTTTTTGATTGTATACTCCCAAAACTTTAGTTATTTTTATATGCTCTTCACAATGAATACTTTTCTCATATTTCTGTGTATATCTTTTGATGCATACTCAGGAAAAGTGTTATCTGCTTTCCTCAAGACCACTGCATATAAAAGCAAACCCCCTTTTTTCTTAATTTCTCTTTTAAAACTTATTATTGTTATTATTAAGGTTGTTTTCGGGGTCACCAATTTTATATTCCCTAATCAGGCCTATATACAATTTTTAGCTTTCTAGCATTCAGTAATTTTTCCAAACATTTTTGTAGTCTATGTTCTTATGTTTTAAATGTCACATATATCTTTCCCTTCATCTTTTTTTTTTACCTGTCTAGTCTGCTAAATAGTCAGTAGTTCTGCAGTATTCTTTTTCTGAGTTTAATTCCCCATAATACATAGATTTACTGAGCTTTGTATGTGATGTACAAATATATATGTATGTGATGTATACATGTATATGTACATACACATGTGATTATTTGTGTTGTATTTTGAAGGTCAACATATCTCTTCTGTTATTGTTTCTGAATTTATTCATCAAGTTTGCCAATGGCACAAAGCTGGGTGGAAGGGCAACACAGAGTGTCCTGCAGCCCTTCAGTGAGACTCAGTCAGACTGGAAAAATGGGCAGAGAGGGACTTAATGAAGTTCAGTAAAGGCAAGTGCAGAGTCCTGCAGCTGAGGAAAAATAACCCCATGTAACAGGGCAGGCTGGGGGCTAATCTGCTGGAAAGCAGATCTGAGCACAAGGACCTGGGGGTCCTGGTGGACAACAAGCTGACCATGAGCCAGCAGCCTCTCAGGGCCAAAAAGGCCTGTGGTATCTTGGAGTGCATTAGGAAGAACTTAGCCAGCAGGTGAGGGAGATGGTCCTGCCCCTCTGCTTAGCAGCCCTCCGGCGAGGGTTCAGGTGTAGCATCTGGAGCACTGTGTCCAATTCTGGGCTCCTCAGGACAAAATAGACAAGAAAGTATTGGAGCAGGTCCAGCTGAGGGCTACAGAGATGGTGAGGAAACAGGGGCATCTCAATTAGGAGGAAATGCTGAGGGTACTGGGCCTGTTTAGACTGGAGAAGAGATGACTGAGAGGGGAGCCTGCCAATGCACAAAAACAGCTGAGGGCAGGTGTCTGAGGTTGGGCTCAGACTCTTTTTAGTGCACAGAAAGAGGGTAATGGGAACAAACTTAAACACAGGAAGTTCAATCTGTATACGAGGGAAATATTCTTTATTTTGAGGGTGATGAAGGATTGTAATGGGCTGCCCAGAGAAGTTACAGGGTCTCCTTCTCTGGAGATATTCAAAACCCATCTGAATGCCATCCTATATAATGTAGTCTGTGGGCCTCCTGTAGGAGTGGGGTTGGGTGAGGTGATCTCCAGGTGTCCCTTCTGACCCATGGTTCTGTGATTATGTGTGCGTGTGTGATTCTGCATGATCTTTTCTAACAATCCCTTCAGTTTCTAGAATTTTAACTTTTTAATACCAGTCACCAGATCACACTCTTGCATTCACCTTGAAAATTGCTAACATATTTTTCTTGTTGTTTTGGTTTCTCGCTATTTTTACTACACCATGAATGAATTCTCCTTGTTAGTCATGAATTGTTATTCATTCTTAGAGACCCCAGGCATTAGAGAGACATTTGAAAAATGAGTATTGTGTAATCCCAGGTTTTACGCAAACATTTTCTTTCTTGCTAGGACATATTCCAAATAACATAGCTGTCACTATGACCTGCATAATAACTGTCACTGAAGCAGCTAACATTTTATTTGTAGCATGCTCTGGGGAACTAAATTTTTTTGGTCTTTCTCAGATATTTATCCTTTAAACTCCAAGTATACTGTTAGGTCTACACAATACTGCTTAAAGCAGAAGAATAGTCTTAAGAACATTTTGAAGTCTTATTAATGTTTCCTGCTTGAATATTTGAAGGATATAAACACCAAAGAGATAGAAGAGTCAATTAGTATATAGCCTAGGGTATGCAAAGGAGTAATGAGATGGAATTAGAAAAGGAATGTTTAAGTTAAATAACAGGAAAATCTATCTGACACTGAGAACCACTAGCCTGTGAAATTGTTTCTTAAGGAAAAAGGTTAAGGAATTATTTCTTAAGACAATTAAAAATATATGGGCATAAAGAAATGCTGTAGGGTAGAGGCAATGTCTCATTGGAAGAAAAAGAAGACTAGTTACAATTTCCTATCTTCTTTTTAGCTGTACTTTTTCCAGTTTCAGTATTGAGGGCCAAGATATTTTTCAGGAAAGCAGTCTTTCTTTAAGATGAAATGACAGGAAGGACTTATTCGTGGGTTTCCAGTCATCAGATACTGTCATTAAATCATTAAGCTCTATAGCATTTAAGAGTCTTTAACTCCTCTAGTCAGTCATTACATGACTGGTAAAGACCAAATACACCATTAATACTTAAATAGCTATCAGTGTTTTAAATTTCATACTGCAGAATTCAAAATGTCACTCATCCATAATTCAAAAGATGTTTAAGGACAGCAATTAATAGCTTGCAGTAGCCCTCTAATCCATGAATTGCAGTTTCATGTAAGATTAAAGGCCAATGTAATTAAAATGAGATTATGAGTAATGTAACAATTGTATCTGCACACATGAGACAAGTAAAAGCCTTTCAGCTGGATTTTGAGGAAAAAACCCTGTTTATGTCAGTATGTAATCATTTTGTAAGATACTACTGGTCACAGTCAATAGGACAAGAGGATAAGTTTGTCCTTGAGGGTGGAATATAGATTTGCATTTAAGATATGTTTAGTGGCTGTCACACAGAGCTCAATTCCATTTAGTCAGCTTTGACAAATTCTTATGAAAAAAAAGTTTTGTATTCCAAGTCTAATCTATAAGCCTTTGTGTAGTTAAGCATCCTTCTCAATATGGATCCTGCACAGTTCTATTGACAGTGCAGATGGGTCTCATTCAATGATTAAAGGATACTTAAAATGTTCAGCTCTCACTAGTCATTCTGTGTCTGCTTAGCTACAAAGTATGTTGAACAAAAGGAAAAAGAAGTAATATCAGTAATCAAATGCTTTTTAAAAACCACAATTATCAGAGGATAGGTCTTAAAAAGAAGCAATGTAGTTATTTCTGACTTAAGGACTATTAGTCAATTGCATCAGCTCAGTAAAATACTGTGTCAGTCAATGAAGTATGATATTATGTGCAGAGGCAAAGAACATTTTGTTCAGTATAGTGCTGCTATAAGACATATTTTTTAAAAAAATACAAGCTACTCATCTAAAAAAAATTACCTACAAACATAGGTCACAGAGGGAAAAATTAAATTTTAAAAAATAGTCGCTCACTTCATAGTGTTAGTAACATTACCTAAAATGACAAAACACACAAAGCTGAACTCAATTCCAAAAATATTTTTATTTATTCCAGAGTTTATTTACATTATAGCACATATGGAGTGAAACATGTATTAGAACAAATAAATTAAAAAATAACATACATATTTTTTGTGATGAATTAAGTTCAAATTATTTTACACTTGTATTGTGAATACACGCTGATTTTCCTAAATACTGTAGTTTTATCATGTCATAACATTGATTTAACTATTACTTTGTCAGGTCACATTGAATTCATAGATAGATACGGAGATAAGATCTGGCTGCCTCAAGCATGAATAAATTAATCCTCTAGAATTAGTGCTTCTGTTGGATGACACAGTGTGTCATCTGAGAGTCTTTGCTTAGCTGCCCAGAAAACAGTTGTCTTGCAAAAGGTTGATGGAGGAATGAAACCATTTGCATAAAAGAAATATCCATAAGGTCATATGGACACTTCCATTTACTGACTGAAGTGTATTCATTAAGTAGTTCTCTCAGCTCATGAAAACTACTTTTCAGAATTTTTTTTTACTATTTATTTTATTTTGCCAATCTACTTCACTCATGGTGTATTGCAACTATTGAAAAAAAGACCTGTTCAAAGATGCTTCATAACAGGATGCCACCATTTCAAATTTTGGGACTTTTAAATAAATTTTACTCTTACTAGGGATGTTAAATTTTTCACACTGCTTTTTTTTTAGTTTTTTCATCTTATTTTTTCTCTCTCCTGTATGTCTGATGAGAGTGATACAGTGGCTTGGTGGGCACCTACTATCCACCAGTGTCAACCACCCACAGTATTGTTGGGAGCACCAACATGGAGCATAAGGCAACAGTAGTTGTGCACCAGTCATGCTGTAGTTAAATTGTTATTAGGCAGCATAATTCTGTGTGCATCACACGTTTGTTGGCTACACTGCTTGTCTCTTGATTATAACGCAAACAATGGCTCTGTGCTTTGCCCTCACATTGATGGCCTTGCTATACTGGGGAAACTGTCTTGTGGAGAGTATGAAGGAACACATCTCCCTCTTCCCAAGTGGTCCTTATTCACTCTTACGTGAGCTATTTTGTGTATAAATGATATTGAATATTGTGTAATTAGATAATATATTATTAACAGTTTTAGCATATAATGGATTTTGTGGAATCTGGTGTTGTCCTGGTGTATGAGAAGACAACTTTTTGGGTGAAGAAATACTGAAAAGTTCCCTGAGGTAGTCGTTCCTTGGTTGTCAGGGTGTGTGGAAGGATTTGGGCATAGAAAGTTCCTAGGCCAGTTATCACCTCCCATAACCTGGAAATATTTGAACATGCAAGTAAGCCTGTCAGTACTTAATGGAAAGGTTCCTTGCCTATTCTAGAGAAAACAAACAGCTTCTCACACTGTGCTATGTACTACCTCTCATCAGCAATTTTGATGGTGTAAGTTCTGAAATGATAGGGAATAGTTGGGTTTTTGTAAATTCAGAAATCTCTCATTACCTCAAATTTTATGGATAATGTCTAAAGCATATACCAGAATATTAATAATTTGCATTACTTTTATTACATTGTCATAGATTACTCACAGAGAGAGTAATGGTGTATATTATGAATTTCTAAATATTACCAGTGGCTTGTTGCAGAAGCTGATAATGTTGTAACAGGAATATCATGTACCCTTTCCTTACTTATGTTCATAGACTAGTTTAAAGTTGTTAATTCCTGTAAAAAGAAAAAGTGGCAAAAGCCTTGACGAAAACTCTGAGTGCTTTGAATATTCTGTTCTCTTATGTGGGCCTTTAGTACTTCCTCCAAAGTAAAAAATGTGGTTGATCCAAGGAGCATGAAGGACAGATCTGTGTGACATTTTTTGTTTGAAGTCATTAAATTAATAACTGTCCTCCTCCCTTGTGAAATAATCAGTGTCCTTGTCACAATGCACACGTCTTTCAGATCTTTTTGGAATATTTCCATTGTGCTTAGGAAGGGTAATAAATTCTTTGTAATAAGTGGCACTTTTAATATGTTCTCTCATGTACAGATTGTGTTTTTTTCTTCAAACTTCTTAACTTTCTAGAAAGGAAGAATTTCTACTGTAGGGAGCAAATGACCAGCTGTATTCTTGTTATCTGTCATGATTGATAGCAGCACATTCGTCACTTTTCTGTCAGCTAGAAATCTTCTTTTTTGTGTTTGACTTGAGCTGTCCTCTGAGACCCATTTCTGCAATAATTTGAAAATTTCATTTGTTATTTCTCAATGCTGTGCTGCTGAGGTTAATATTGTCTCTGGAAGACCTTGAATTGTTAATTCTAGCTTTGGTTGCATCAACATATTCTTGCTTCCTGAGACCTCTTTTTTCCTGAGCTGACAGAAGGCTGTTTGCATAATATACAGGTTGCTGAAAATTCAGCAACCTCAATGTCACTGTTATTGTAAATCTAGTCATTAGCTGGGCTTTCATTTTCAAAGTCAGAACCTTAACTACAGTTGCAATGATCTTTTAGCTAACTGTGCAGAGCTCCTGAGCTATTCCCTAAACTTCAGAAGGTCACACCACCAGACTGCATAGCCCTGTTTATGAAAAGAACTGAGACTGAGATGCAAGGCAAGAAGCCACAAAAATAAAGCAAAAAATGTGTGAACTGAAACATAACAGTGGAGAGACATTGTGAGGTTTCTTGAAGTACAATTAGTGATATCTTTGTGTGCAAGTAGTACAGTGTGACAAAACCAACACACAGCGTATGGAATATTTAAATTCATTGTGTTTGTAGTTTTAGCCCTGATATAGGTTAATATAGAACACATCCTTTGTATAGAATTTTGCTTCACTCCTTATGATGGCTACCAGCATGGAAATGTTTTATACTTTGGAAAACAGAATCAACACATGTAGGTGAAAAGGGTAGGTAACTATTATACAGATTATAGATGACCCATATTTAATTTTTTTTCTTTTGGTTCTGACTGTGTGAAGATCTAAAAGAATCTTTAGAGCCACCAGCAAAAAACCAATTTTTTCTCTCCTATCTTTCATTTTGGCTCTGGCATTCTTTTTCATGTTGAAAATAATAATTCTAGTCATTAAAATTAACTACATATTTTAATTTTTTTTATTTTTAATACAATTTATTTTGGGCAATAATGAAAATAAATACCTGGTATGCATTTTTATCTATTTATTTATAAGTGAACCATTACATTCTGATAATACTTAAAAACCTTTGATTCCCTTTATTCCAAAAAATTGCTCAAGTGACAAATTCCCATGCAATGTTTATTTTCAACAACTGACTTCTCCAAATAAAATCACAAAGTGAATCCTGACCAAGTCTGCTAATCATCATGATAATTAATGCATTGCTTATGGAAATAAAGCTAGTAACACAGCGAGGCTGCCTAGCAGTAGTGTTGGTGTAATTTTTTACACTATTTCTGTAGTTTCAGGTACTCAAACTCAGTAAAGAATCATTTAAAATGCTAGAGATAACACTACAAAGAAAGAGAGCACAGATAATATTTGGGTCTCTTCTAGTGGATGTGTGGTGCATAGACACTGGCTGAACCACAATGGCTGAATGCAATCTGCAGTCACACATTCAGTTGCAAATTTCTTTAACAGCAAATCTGGTAAATTTGATGAGATACCTATTTTGACCAATCATATATCTTTCTCACTGCACGTTGCTTGCATCTCTAGTGTGTCATGATTTATAGCCCAGTACTAGCATCCAAAATCAACCTATAAGTGGTACTACAGAAACACTAATGTTGCAGAATAAAATAGTATCCAAGTACAAAAAAACACTCATCAAAGTTCAAAAATCCTTCGGAATGGGAGAGGTCCAAATTGTTCAAAGTACTTGAGAAACAAAGAATAGTATTAACAGAGGCTTATTTCCTTTTAGAACGCAGATTCTTTGGTTTAAAACAGAAAAAGAAAGAAAGAAAAAATATTTGTGTAACACAAATCTACAGATGCTATGTTTAATCACTTGCATAATGCAAATGAAACACTGTTATATGAAAGACTTACAGGGAAAAAAAATAAAAGAGAAAAAAGAAAAGAAAACCATCTAAGTTTCTGCCCAAAATTTAGTGAATAAATACCTGCTATCTGGGAGATTCATCCACATAAGAAATCTTTACTATTTAGTGGGGATTTGAAAAGTGTAATTTCCAGCTGGCTGCTGGAAACCTGTTAATTAGCTAGATATATAGCTATTGAATGTACAAAGTAAAATGCACAAAAAATACAAACACTTAATGAACTTTCTGAAAGGGCTAACATGCATAGCTGCCTTAATTTCTCACTGATGTTTTAAATAATAATAAATATCTGCTGACTTGATTAATATCGTATTTATTTCTGTAATACATCGACAGCTGAAAACAAATTTTTCAAGTATTTTTGATTTGTTTTCTTAAAAAAATGAACTTATTTTTAAGGCTAACTTAAAGAGGTCTAGTAAGACATGAGGATTGTTCGATACTTTCTGAATGCAAAGCATTTAATGTTGAAAATATTTGGATTCTTTCTCCTGTAACATTCTAACAAGGAAAGACACAAGAAACAGCTTTATGCAACTGATGGATCTTCACGGATATAGCTTTGTACAGAGATTTAAATATCCAGGGACAGGCTTTGTAGAATGTTCTCCCAAACAATAATTTGCAAATCACACTCTGGAGCTAACATTCCTGGAGGGTGCTGCACATTTTTTGAGACCCCATTTAGTTTTGGGTCACCAAATCTTTATAAATGAGTTCAGATGCATTTTTGATGCACTCTTGAAGAATACACTAACTGTTTAAATAAGAACTTTATTTAGGAGCTTATTAAGTTATTTAAGAAGATCAGTTTTAAAATTATTCAAATTTAGTAAGTAAATCTTATACCAGAAATGTCTTTCCTGATCACATTTAGAATCTGATTCCTGCTAAGATTTATACCTTCATAATCCCTTATTTTTAATTCTAATTGTTTTGCTAGGAATTGAGGAGCTTACCAGATCAGAATAAATATCCCATAGAGATTAAAGTAACACAGCAAAAGTTTAAGCCAGTTTAAATGAATATAATGCTCAAGGATGAGTCCTAAACAAGCTGTGGTACCACAAGAAGAAGTATGCATGTTGCATGTATACCAGATGACAAATATACTTTTTCTGTTTAAAGACATTTTTAGTTTGTTATCTATCACATTTTGGTTTATACATGATCATGACATGATTTAAATATCAAATTATCATTATTAGAGTACTCCATATGAATCTTACAAAGTCAGTATCTTGGCATCTCAAAAAAAAATTTAAATGTTTTGAATCATAGAATGATCTGGGTTGAAAGGAACTTTAAAGTTCATCCAGTTCCATCTCCCTCACCATAAGCAGGGATGCCACCCACTAGACCAAAATGGCCAGGGCCCCATCCAGTCTGGCCCTGAACACTTCCAGTGATAAGGCATTCACAACTTCTCTGGACAACCTATTTGGGTGCCTCATCACCCTCACTGTAAATAATTTCTTGTTAATAAGTAGTCAAAATCTCTCCTTTTCTAGTTTAAAACTCTTCCCGTGTCCTATCATTATCTGACCATGTAAAAAGTCACACTCCCATCTTTTATAAGCCCTCTTTAGGTATTTGAAGGACACAATGAACTCACCCCAGATGGTCCCTTCTCTAGCTGAAAACCCCCAACTCTCTCAGCTTTTCCTCACAGGAGAGAGGTTCTAGACCTATGATCATGTTTCTGGCCCTCCTCCAGCCCAATCCAAGCCACACATCTTCCTGTGCTGGGGCCCCAGGTGGGGTGCAGGTGGGGTCTCACCAGAGTGGGGCAGAGGGGCAGAATCACCTCCCTGCCCTGCTGCTCACATGGCTTTGGATGCAGCCCAGGACACACTTGGCTTTCTGGACTGGGAGGACCCATGACCAGCTCATGGCCAGCTCTTCAAACCCCAAGTCCTTCTCTGAAGGTCTGCTCTCAGTGAGTTCTTCTTCAGTCTCTACTTATGTCTGAGATTGTCCTGTCTAGTTCTGTCTGAATATAGATAGAAAAGGCACTAGCTATTTCCTTTAGGTGTAATTTTAAAATTAATTGTGCAGGCTTTAAAATTCAACTTTAATAAATAGCCGGGCTACACATTGTATCCCACTTCCCCTTTGTCGTAGGTTGCAATATAGATGTATTGTATTACCACTTCTACAAGCTGTTAAAGCAGGTGGGGCACTGGTTGTTATCTCCTGCTATGACTCAGCCCTGATAACTGTTAATGGGCCACCAAGAACCCACTACATCACTCCTGGTATTACCTCATCCCATTACCTCATCCTATTGTGAGATGCTTCACCCAGGAGGGAGGAGCCAAGCATTCCCACCTGGACATAACCTGGCTTTGGAACTGCACAAGGGAGCCCTGTCTACTGGGTTCCCAGAGGACAAGAGCTACTACTGGACCTTCAGGTGGAGACCAGAGCTTCCACAGGATCACTGCTTCAACCTAACTACTTCACTTGGACTGCTACCACCACCCTAACAGGGTGTCGTGTTGTATGTGACTTTGTCAGTGTTTTTCCTTGTATTATTGCATTTATTTTTAATTTTCTTATTAAATTATAATTCTGACTTGTGAACTCCCACTGGTTTGTTTTCAAACTAGTACACCCTTCATTACACATGATTTTTTTTTTTGAGTCACATTTCTCTGTTGAAGAATTTGGAACATCTAATGTTGTGTAAGCCTCAGAAGCAATTTACATGAGCAACGCTGTCAGTGTCAAAACAATGTAGTATCAGATGTTGGACTGCACAGTTGTCCTGTGGTGACATTATGAAGCAACTTTATTCCTTAACTGTCTGTTTAATGCCCAGGGTTTCTGTACCTTTAGGATGGACCCGGGGGGCAGGGCCAGAGCCAGGGTCAGTTCAATCAAACCTGCACCTGCGGGTCAGTTAAATGGCTCGGTCCAACCACCCTGGCTATAAAAGCAGCTTGGCCCAGCGGCCTGGGAGAGTGACAGCTCTCAGAGAGACTGGGGGGAGACGGTTCTCTGCCAGACCTCATGAGGGGGACTGCTCTCCACCGTGGGCTTTTGTGTGAGAGACAGCTCTCAGAGAGACTGGAGGGGAGACCAGGCTTCGTGAGAGAGACAGCTCCCCGCCAGCCTTCATGAAGGAGTGCACTGGCGACGTGGCACTGTTCTTTTCACTGCTTTTCCTGCTAGCTTAGAAAAAGGTTTTGTTTCTTTCTTTTCCTTCCCCTGGCCTCCCTACCTTCCTTCCCTTCTCTCCAGCCCGGGGGGCCTGCGGGGTGCCCTGACCAGTCAGACTCCGAGGAAGGCCACGCCAGGGAGTGAAGGGGTGAAGAGTCATCAGAATCCACCAGCTTCACTTGTGTTGTCGTCTTCTTGTGGGCACCCTTTTCCCTTTTCTTTCTTTGTTTTTCCCAGTTTCATTTCATGTTAATAAAGAGTTCAGTTGTTTCTTCCACTTTCACTTGCTGTTGTTAATTTGTTTCATTGCAAAGGGGAAGCCCTTTTCCCTTGGGAGGAGGCACTCATCCCAGAGGGTTTCCTCCCGAACCTTTGTCTCCAAAACCGAGACAGCAGTAATGAATTACATTACCACAATCCATACTGAGCTTCTGTTTAAATGTCACAAAGGAAAACAGTCTATTTCAGGAGAGTTCAATTACATGAACATCCTGTCATTGTACTTAGATTTGAATTGTGTGTTATAAAATATTACTTCCTGTGTCTTCATTTAAAAAAAAACCTGTATAACTTTAAGCATGAAATTACCTATCTTAATTGAAGATGTAAATATAGCCATGTTAATGCCCTATGAATGAAACTCAATGAAGGTCACTCTATTCAACCCTAATTTACCCACTTTACTTATACAGAAGATTTACATCTATTATAATTTTACTTTGTTGCATATTTTAGTAACAATAATAAAAAAGTGAAATTAACTGCAGTTTTGTACCCAGAAAAAGCACACAACTTTTCAGTAAACACAAACTAGAAATGAATAAGATTTGGTTTTCAGCATTTTGGTCTCTTAAATTTTTAAGGAGCTTGCTAATCTAAGAATTGTGTTACAGATCAGAGCTGAAAGCATTGAAAACATGTATAAAGCAGTCTTATTCCCTGACACATTTTTTTTTCTTTCATTTATTCTTAAACACATCACTCATATCCAGTGCGTGGACTGAATAGGAAACCATGACTTACCCTAGACCTGAAAGATGTAAGAGACTATAATTTGTCATTGCAGCTAAATAAGCTACTCACAATCTTAGCATCTATGAAAAAAGAACTGAAAGAATACATCAAGTTACATATAATATATATATATTTATATACGTCATATAAAGTCAGTGAGGCAGCAGCAGCGACTGAGGCATGTTGAAGGGTAAGGGTTTAATCAAATTGTATAGTGGGTTCCTGAGCTCAGGGACACCCAAGCAGCAGCCTTGAGCCCCATCCAGATGCAGAAACCCTCAGCAGTGATAGATAAGGGACAGTACTGGAGAACTCTCCAGTCTAATAAGGCCCTCTGATTACTATCCATTATTCATTGTTCAAACTGGTGGCAACAAAATAACAAAGAGAAGCCCAAGGGCGATCAAAAGTGACTCGCAGGGCCTTGAGACAATTTATTGAAGAATTAGGTAGTGATTTCCTTGATCCTTCCAGTAACAAGGCATAACATTGATAAGAATAGGCAGATCCATCAGAAAAAGGTGTGGGTCTGAAGCTGGTATAATCAAAAAATTTTGGGTTCTTTGACCATGGGATGTTCTGTTCAGCACTTGCTCTGCTGACACTGGCACCTGATGGGATGCACCTTTTTCAGAGGGTAAGACAAACTCTACCACAAGAACTAGTGAGACTCATTGATGGAGCTGTAAAGTAGTTTGGAAGGGGAAAAGGACAATCACCAGGCTTGGCCATGATGAACAATGGGATGCTTGAAACAATGGGATGCTTGAAATGTGCCAAAGCTTGAAACAACAAGATTGGGATCCCTCAATCTTCTTCATGAAATGTTGGCTGCAATGAAACACAACTGAAATGTTTCTACACTAATGCAAGCAACATGAGGAGCAATTAAGATAAGTTCAAATCTTTGGCCCAGTTCCTAAGATTTGACACCACCGACATAAGTGAAATCTTGTGTCCTGTGGCTAGAGTGCCTTGTTGGAGAGTTCCAGGCTCTTCAGGAGGGATAACCAGGGCAGAAGAGGCTGGGGGTGGCACTGCATGTAATAGAAGGCATAGAATGTACGGAGCTCTTAGTTGGCAATGGCACAGTTGAGACCCTCTGGAGAAGTGATGCCTGAAACAGGCTACCTGAAAACAATGGCCAAAACAATTAGGTGTACAAAAAGCTGACAAATTTATTCAAGGCCTTCAAGGTACATTTGGGACAGCAAAGTCCTCCTTGTGGACTACACCCAAAATGGATGCCTGGTCACGAGCTCTTCACCTTTTACAAGTTTTGTCTTATTAGCATATTGGTCCCTAATTCTCCAATCACACCTGCAGGCGATGATGTTAACCACCTCAAGACCTGCTCTCACCTTTCCACCATTGTTTACATATTTTCAGATGCTAGGGTAAGGAATGTCATTGAATTTCTATCCAGAGAGCTTTGTTTTGTTAAATGTGTTGAGAACAGAGGTTTTCAGCATTCTGTAAGAAAACAGAACTACACCAAGTTACAGATGCACTAAGAGAAAAAAAAAACTCCTTAAATTATTAAGGCATCAGAAGAATCAAGGGGCAAACAAATGATGTGGATGTCACTGTGGGAATCAACTACAGACCTCTTATCTGGGGTGATGACCCTGAAGAATTATTCTTTGAAGAACTAAGGGACACTTCCAAGTCAACTGCCCTTGTTATTAAGGGGAACTTCAACTTTCCCAAAATCAACTGGGACTATCACACAGCTGGTACAACCCAAGAGAGAAGATTCTTAAAAAACCTGATGATAACTTTATAGAATAAGTTCTAAGGGAGCCAGGTCAGGAAGATGCCCTCCCCAGTTTGCTGTTTGTCAACAGAGCGGATCTCATAAGCAAGGTGGAGACTGGTGGCTGTCTTGTATACACCAACCATGAAGAGACTGAATTTAAAATCTCTGTTGACAGGAGGAAAAGTTCCAGAAAAGCTTCAGCTCTGGACATGAGGAGAACAGACTTCAAGTTCCTCAGGGAACTAGTAATTAAAGTCTCCTGGGAAAATATTTCTGTAGCCACTGGCATCCATCAGTGCTGGTAACCTTTTAAACATCACTAGAAGCAGCAGCAGCTTGGGCCTCCCAGCCTACTGGGAGGCTGGCCTGCCTGGCCTGTTCAGCCATCCTGACTTTGATAACAGCCCTGTTCCTATGGGAAAGCACATACCAAAGGATCAACTCCAGCCGTAAATACCTATGTGAGAATGCTTTGATTAACAACCCCAGAGCACTGGGCTGTGGATGTGTGTGGGATGAATGCCTGTTTCTCGACAGGAGCTGGAAACATCAGCTCTGCTTTTCTTCTTTTTGCATTATTGTTTTCTCTCTCCTACTGGCTGGCTGCATAGTTGATCCTAAAACTTGTAAACAGAAAAAACATATAAATACTCGAGTATGCTTAATAAAGTTCATCCTGCTAGATGACAAGTGGTGGCCCATTATCTTCAATTGCTACAATCACCTCCTAAGGGTGCAGGAGCAGCAATTCCAAAATGTCACAAGTGAAGCAGTCAAAGCAGAAGGCTGGATAGGCCAAGCAGGAATCTTCTCTTGGAAAAAAAGGTGAAAAAGCAAGAAACATGCCCAGTGGAAGCAAGGGTAGGAGACATGGGAAAAATACAGAAACACTGCTGGTCACCTTAGGGAGAAAATTTCTGTAGCCTAAGCTCAACTGAAATTGTAGTTGGCCAGAACTCTGGGGGAAAAAGGTTTTTTTTTCAAATACATTGATATCAAAAGGCAGTGTAGAAATAACATCAGAATAACATTAAGGGATGAGGATGGTCGTCTCACAAAGCATGAACAAGGCAGAGATGTTTAATGCTTTCTTTGACTCTGTCTTCAACACAGATGATGGACCAAGAGGGTCCCAGTGCCCTGAACTAGAGTATCATGACTATGAGAATTATCACCTCCAAGTGGACCTTGAACTTGTGCGGGATCTGGTGCTCCAGCTGGATCTCAACAAATCTATGGGGCCTGACGGGACTTATCCAAGAATCCTTGAAGAGCTGGCTGGTGTCACTGCAAATACTTTTGATTATTTTTGAGCAGTCTTGGGAATCCAGAGAGGTCCCATCTGACTTAAAGTTGACAAACATCCCATTTTTCACAAAGGACAAGAAGAAGGACCCTAGAAATTAGAGGCCTGTCAGTCTCACTTCAGTGCCTGGTAAAATCATAGAAAAGATTATTCTGGATGTATTGAAAAACACATGGAAGACAATGCAGTCACTGGTCACAGCCAGCACAACTTCACGAGGGGAAAGCCCTGCTGGTTGATTCTGATTATCTTGTACAACCAGGTAACTCAACTAGCTGGCCAAGGAAATCCAGCTGATGTAAGCTTTCTGGCTGTCACATTCCACTGTGGGGAACTGCAAGTACTTATTTTAAAAATAAATGGTCTAGGACAAAATTAAGTCAACTGAGACAACATATCTGACAACCATTTATCGAAAAAAAAGAGAGAGAGAGAAAAGAAATTGCCCTACTAAAGAGGGCTAGAAATGACAGAAAAGGAGGAAGGAAAATGAAAAAGGATGGGGAGAGAGAGAGAGAGAGGAGACAGAGAGGAAAAGCGGGCACTAGCACCAGAGGGTTGGGGAGTGCCATTGCCGGTCATGCCGCAGGGGCTGTGCATGCTGCCTGCCAGGGAACCTGTGCAGCTCCCGGAGAGGCTCCACAGGCACAGCTCCTGCGGCCACGGTGGCGAGCACACGGTGAGCAGGGATCGGGCAGGAGGTCCAAAACCTGGGACAGGGTCATGGCGGGGATCGCGGCAGCTGGCTGGATCGGAGGCAGGCAGGGTTGGACACAGGTGGCTCAGGCAGGAACACAGGGACGAAGAAGGTAGAGTGACAGTCAGGGACACAGGGAGGCAGGACAGATGTGAGGGCGAGCAAGGGCCAGTGAAGGCAGAAGAGCCAAAAGGCAGGCTGCAGCAAGGGCTAAAAGGATAAAAAGAAGGCTAGAGCCAGGACAAGAAGCAGACGTAAGCAGGTTGGAACCAAAGAAAAAACACAAGACCCAAACGACAAAAAGGACAAGACTCAAAAGCCCTAACTCAAAAAAAGCCCCAGATGCCAAAAAGCACCAGCTATAAAGTCCTAACCAAAAAAGCAAAGATTCTAAAAACCTCAAACAAAAAAGCCCCGACTCAAAAACCCACACTCCAAAGCACCCCAGAGCTTGTGATGCAGTTACTTTTTATGTGCCCTGGCTCCTCCCAAAGTCTGCCTGCTGACAGGAGTCCATTGCCCCACTCCAGACTTCCACTGCAGTCCATTGGTGGAAACCTTTCTCTATCCGATTGGAGAATGCCTCTGGAGGGTACAGTGTCCTTACTTGTCCCCTGGTGACTGCCTATTCCATGTGAGACATGAAGTGGCTGCCAGCAAAAGTTTCCCTAGAGACAAGGCCATATCCCATATTCTCCTAGCTACCTCCTGCAAGTGGCACATGTGCAACCCTTCCCCCAAATGCCTGCAACAATCAGTGTTGAGACAAATCAAAACTAAACTGGCTCCTCATACTGGCCTTTATCAAAGCTTTCAATACTGTCTCTCCCAGGATCCTTCTGGACAAAATGTTCAGCCCGCAGCTGGATAAACACATCATGTGATGAGTGAGTAACTGGCTCGAGGTTTGGGCACAAAGAGTTGGAATGAATGGGGTGACATCAGACAGGTGACCATTCACTCGTGCCTCCACAGGGCTCCATCCCCAGCCCAATTTTCCTCAACATCTTCATTAATGATCTGGATGCAGGACTTGAAGGAATACTAAGTGTGACAAAGATTAAATTGGGAGGATCTGTTGACTTGCTTGAAGACAGAGAGGCCCTGCAGAGAAGTGGCCAATCACCAAACATATGAAGTTTAATAAGGGAGGTTCCTCATTCTGCACCTGGGATGGGGCAACCATGGATATCCATATGGACCGGGGAATGAGAAGATGGAAAGCAGTACCATAGAAAGGAAACTGGGGGTCCTGGGCAACAGAAAGTTGAATATAAGCCAACAGTGTGCCCTGGCAGACTGGAGGCCATCCCTGTCCTGGGGGGCATCAGGCCCAGCATCACCAGCTGGGCAAGGGAAGGGATTGCCCTGCTCTGCTCTGCATTGGGGCAGCCTCACCTCGAGTGCTGGGTGCAGTTTTGGGCACCACAACATAAAAAAGATATAAAGGTTTTAGAGAGGGCGCAAAGGAGGGCCATGAGGATAGTGAAGGGTCTGGAGGGGAAGCCATATGAGGAATGGCTGAGGGCACTTGGACTGTTTAGTGTGGAGAGGAGATTGAGGGGAGACCCCATCGCAGTCTGCAACTTCCTTGTGAGGGAAAGAGGAGGGACAGACACTGATCTCTTCTTTGTGTTGACCAGTGACAGGACTCGAGTAAATGGCATGAAGTTGTGTCAGAGGATGTTTAGGCTGGACATCCAGAAAAGCTCCTTCACCTAGAGGGTCGTTGGGCACTGCAACAGGCTCTCCAGGGCAGTGGTCACAGCACCAGCCTGACAGAGTTCAAGAAGCCCTTGGGACAATGCTCCTAGGCATTGATTCTTGGGATATCCCATGCAGGGCCAGGAGTTGGACTCAATTACATTGATGGGTCCCTTCCAACTCAGCATATTTGCTGATTCTCTGATTCAATAATCATTCCTGTGGGAATTCAGTGGCACTATGGCAAGTTACACTATATTTTCCTTACATTTCAACAGATGTTTGACATGAAAGTATACAAGATCTTGTATACTTTAATACCCAAGTAATTTCTGCTAAATTTCCCTTTCTAATATGTTGTCTTTGTAATTATTATTTTATTTTATTGATGATTTTAAAATGTTAAAATGCCAGAAACCTAAATTTCTAGCAAACCTTTTTGTGACAAATGGAAAACTGAGCAACACAAAATTAATAATGAAATTTAATTCTATTTAGGACCTAATGCAAATAATTCTTTACAAAGTAAGAGATTCTGCTTGATTCAGCGTCCTGTAGTTCTACCCTGAAAAGAATTTGTGTTTGTTATTTGACACTGGTTTGTGTGGACATATTTTTCAACATGGCAAAATGAAGCAATAGTAGATATCTATGTTTTAGTATATATATAAAACCACAAGTGTTTTTATAGTTTTTGACCCAAAATTATATCTTACAAGTAATTAATTAATAAATTATTTACTTGCAGGCTGTATCATTTTAGTTAGGGAGAGATACTTATTTCAATATTGAAATTCACAGTGAACATTTCTCTGTTCATTTGCTGACTGGCAGAAAACATATGCTGTGTTGATGTAGAAAATGAGACTATTTAAGGATCCTGAGAGTCTCTGGCTAAAATTCTGTCATGATATCAAAAAGGATATTAATATGATTTACATCCTCCTGATAGGGCTCACTTTATGTCTGTGCAGTCTCTTGATATTCATTTGCAAGGCTGATTAAAAAAAAGTAATCTGAATTAGGATTACAGCAAACAAATCTACATAGCAAATGGCTGTATGCAATAGAAGTTGGTACTTGGACTGCAGCTGATAAATTCCGAACTCCGACAGGTATGTGAATGAGGATCACAGAGAGAGAGAAAAGTTAAGAACACAGCTAGACACAGAAATCTGACTGGAGCAGAGAACTAAAGTATGGAGTATGGGTATTCAGAAAGCCCCTAGCACTTAGTCACATTTTTCTATAACGTATTTTTTGCCATTTGTTCAACCCTCCCCTAGCAGAAATAATGGACTGTGGGGATCCATAAACTTCAGATATTTTAAAATATTTCCTGTTTTGCTATTTTTCAAAACTTCCACTGTTAACTTTTAAGACCCCTGCCCTCAGATCCTCTCTGGAAAACTGCTCTGGTTTCATAGGTAACAAGCTGTGGGCCAAAATCACTATTTCTAAACAGTTTTCATTTGGATTTACTGGCCTGCGACTTGCTCCTTCTCTTGTTTTCATCCTCATTTCTGTTTATTTAGTGTATTGCTTCCTTGCTGATTCCATTAAGGTTCTCACTGCGAACTGATTCTTACCCCAAGCACATACACAGAGAATCTTTCACTACTATTTCTTCTGCAGTGTAACTATTCCCTCACTCATGTTACTCTTGCATGCTCATCGTGAAAACTCTTCCAGTTGGGGACCTAGATAATTGTAAGTGCTCTCAACAGTACCCAGACAGCAGCTGCCAAAATTTATTTTTTTAATTATAAAACTAAGAGAGTACTCGATTCTCTCACTTTTATTCAAAATAATAAACAAACAAACCAAACCTAAACCAAAAGCCATCACCACAACAATAAAACCCCACCAAAATCAAAGTCTTGAATATTAACTGCAAATTCATGAGTTTTAGTAATTGACACAAAGAAATGGTAGTGTCATCAGTATCTAACAAGAAGTCTTCCTCAGCACAGTTAAGGCATCTTTACTGATGCACCTTTACAGTCGTGCATGCTGTTGATACAGTCTGAAACAATCAGGACAACATGAAATCATGTGAAACAAGTGACAGTATTTTTTAAAACTTCAGTTTAATGAAATGTAAAATCCATTGCTGGGAAAATGATACAAAACAACTCAATTTCAGAAAACTGAGGAGGTGTCTGGTAATAACTATGGATAGTCTCTATTTAAAACATCTTAAAGGTGTAAAACAGTAATAGTTAAACCAAGTATTATCTGAATTTATATTATTCTTCTACCTTTGCTGCTGATCATTTAAAATGATCATTTAAAGTATCTGCTTGTAGAGCAGATATACAATAGGAAGCTTAATATGGATGCTGTTTCCATAACAACAAGTAGCATTTGAAAGAAAACACAATACAAAATGGTTACTATTCTTCACAGTACATAAAAGCAGTTATTCAAAATTAGGAGCACCATGACATTGAAAAAACAAATTAAGGCAAAGGATGCTAATAATTCTGTTCCATATTTATTAAATGCTTTAGTCAGAAATACTTGAGGAGCAGCTAGAAGAACCCAGAAATTTATTGTATTGTCAATGTCAAGTTATATCATGACCTGAAAGAGGAGAGGATTTTTTCTAGTATACAATTAAATGAAAAGACAGTCACACTCAGACAAGCTACAGAAAGAAGTCCTCCAGTTAGGTATAAATTGGCTCACACAATGAATAAATGAAAGGTCAAACTCTGCCTTTAGTGAAAGTCTTTATTTTCAACTTTTTAATTTGCACTCATAGAACAGGGTGTTAACAGTTTTTTAAATCATTCCTTTCTGTTTTTCAACAATGGCATTATACTTCATAG
Source organism: Entomyzon cyanotis (assembly GCA_024500445.1). Lineage (NCBI taxonomy): Eukaryota > Metazoa > Chordata > Aves > Passeriformes > Meliphagidae > Entomyzon > Entomyzon cyanotis. The sequence goes on along the minus strand of JAKEPQ010000765.1, from coordinate 1,347,080 downwards.
GCTTTGTATTATTCTGAAAACGCCATGATTTTCTAGGCGTTGTTTTACCTCCAGGTTACATATTTTTGATTTATTTACAAAATTTATGTTTCTGTTCATTTTTTCATGTAATAATTCTGTATATCAATGATGGGAAATTAATATAAAAATGTTCCAGCACCATAGGATGTTCTTCCACTTCTTTGTGGGTTTGAATTTTGGTGGGTTTATTGTCTTGTTTTGTTTTGCTTTTTCTTTGTTTTGGTTTTTGTGTGTGTTTTGGGTTTGTTTTGTTTGTTTCTTTTTAGGGAAAATTATTTTTGTTGAATTTATAAATTTTCTATCTTATGTATTATGAAATGTACAGGTCAGATAGAAATGGACTTTAAAAGTGTAGCAAGATCTGACACATTAGACATTTCCCAAGGTAGATTTTGGAAATGCAGCCGACATGAATGATTCTAATGTCACATTGACACAGCAAAACTAAAGTAGTCATGGCTTTAGTGACATTTGAGGGCAGTTTGATGCAAAAAGGGGAATATTCTGTTTATTGTCAATTAAGAGAAATATATGTTGCTAGTGTTGCTTCATTAGAACACTAAATTTCAAGTGTATATCTTTCTGACTCTGATCTTACCTTATCCTTAAGATAAAACTGACCTCTATGCAAGTGACTAGCTTGCACTCGTCTTGGGGACAAATGCTGGAAAGCTTTAAAATGGTTCTCAAGTTCCTGGAGCCCCCCACTCCAAAAAAAGGATGGTATTAGAAAAGGGATTACTATGAAATCTTTATGATACCAACCATGACTGGTCTATTTCTACTGAGCTTCTGCTTTCTAAGCCATATTTTGCAAAGCAAAGTAGAAGCCACTGCAGACTTCTGCCTTCTTTTCTACATTCACAGTATCATATACTTCACATAAAAAGCTCTTGATATTCCAACAGTATATTAGTCAAAGATGCTCCTGTCGACGTAGTATGGAGGCCTGATAATTACACAAGAGCAGATAATCAGGAAACGAGAACAATGGAAAGTTGACAAAGTACCAGGCCCAGACTAATTAATACATTCTCAGGTCCTAAAGGGAACAGAAAGAAGAAATAACAGAGTATCTATTTTGAATGGCGGAGTTGTTTTAAACAGAGGTAGTGAATTGTGTCCATAGCATATGAATGCTATGGGATATATCATGAGAGTGTCTCCATTTAAGAAACAGATCAAGGCATTTATGAGACTTTTGTCAGGGGAATGAATGACCATGAGAAAGGTTTGTAATATTTAGAAGCATATTATTTAATATAGGTATCCAAAGACCCATATACTTATCATAGTTCTCTGATTTTAGCAGGGCAATTTGCAGATTGCCACACAACACAATGACCACAAAATGCAAATGTCTGTTATCAAGAGTATTGACAGTGATAAATTTAAATTAATTTTGAACGGAATGATTATTGTTTACAAATGGAATGTAACGTGGAATGAAGTATTGCCAAGAAAGTTTCTGTCATATATCTCTCACTTCAAGATTATGTGCAATTAAAAACAATTGTGAGAACTAATTTGGTACTAAGAAAATGTTGGGGTTTGGCATACAGAGCAATTTTAGATAAAGAAAAGTAAAGAAATGAGATTAGAAAATGCTATAAAACTACTGATGATTATTTAGGAAATACAGCAAAGTATGTAGAATTAGAAAAGAAGGCAATGTCTTGAGTCAAAAGACTAAGGCTGAATTACTTCTAGTTAATTTTAAAACCTAGAAAAATCACATTTAAAGAATTGTACACTGCTTGTGTTATTATGAATGAAAATATTCCACTGAGAACTTTGGTTAATTAAATTTGGCATATTTTGTATATCTTTATCTAAAAGAAATTGATCAAGCTTAGTTTCCATTTAGGTTTTTATGGTTACTTTTATTTTCATTTCTGGAAAAAGGGTAATATTAAAAAAAAAAAAAAAAAAAAAAAGAAATCAGCAAATACACCCTGGGGGAAAAAAAGGAAAAAAATAAAAGTCACAAATTTGAAAGGAGTATTTAATTCATACAATTTTATTTCTTTCATATAGAAATATAAAAGAGAAGCCACCAAAATTTTGAATTATGTGAAAAATGTCTCCATCAAAACAAAATTCTTGGATTCAAGAGATCTGACATTTTAATAAATTTGGAGAACATTTTTTTCCTACCTTTTCCTGAAGGAATACATACAGAAAATGGGATACTTTGATAAAGAACTAATAAAAAATCACTCAGCAAATATGCCAAACCACCTAAAAATACCTCCAAAACCTGAGAGAGCTGTGATTGTACCATCCCCTGACTTTCTAATCTAAATTTCTAAGAGGCATAAAATGGTATTTTCATAAAACACTGATTTGATGTGTATCTACTACATTGGAAGTAGGAAAAGAGTAAGACAGTTTTCTATTCGATATATAGCAGTCAAGATTAAAGGTCTTGGTTTAATTCATGCAAGATGGGCAGCATCATTTTCATATTTCATGAAAGAATTTGACTTGACTTAAATGCAGTCACTTGACATTATCTTAGCTTTTAGTTAAAGTAAAAAATATATATTCATTTAGATGAATGAAAAATTGGCAAACACAGGATTCCTGTTTTCATTTAACAGTTTTAAAGAACAAATTTTACATGTGAACCTATAACAATTAATTTTGGTGAAATAAAACTGATGCCTAAAGATTTTTAGCTTTTTCATATATTTGTGGCTTTGTAGACTTTTAATATATCACTGTGTAATTTCTAGCACTTTCGTACACTTTAGAACAGTAGTTACCCTTTCTCATACATTACATCACACTCTTGAAACTCTGTTTGGTCCTATTTTCAAGGAAAATAATTTTTAACAAGGACATCCTGTTTTACACCAGCATCTGGGAGACATAACAAGAGTTAGGCCTGAGAACCCCTTGAAGGGACACCAGTAAGGCAGATCCAAGGATGGGTTACCAGGGAACCATTCTCCTATTGGATTCACTTGCTAGATACACTAAATAATTAAACTTACAAAAATTGTGAAAATTCGATCCCGCACATGTGCATAGGTATAATCTGCATATCTCAAACCTTTCATTAAAAGACTGCTTTTTATGTTATCAATTCTAATATTGTTCGGAAAGCTTTTTTCAGATTTTAGGCAAGAAAACAAAATCTCTCAAGCAAATGTCAACCAGTCACATAAAATAACTAATCTATTTAGACAACAAAGAGAAAAAATTATTCCGAATAACATTTTACAAAATAGATTGCTAATATTTTATCTGCTTCTATTTCCCTCTAAGAAAAAAAACTGAGAAATTAAATTGCTCAAAAAATACAAAATGAAAGCACACCACTTCTTGTCAACCAGTAATTATTACATGCTGTTAAGCAAACACAGTCAGCTTCAAAAGGAACTTAAAAAAGTAATTTATTACTAAAAAGTAGGTGACTATACGAAAAAGATTTTTAAAAACAGAAGGAAGAAACTGGTGATAAAATATAAAATATAGATTTCAGATAAAATCCAGGGATCTCAGGTCCTGAAGTAATGACTACTTATGGCAGAATTAAAATAGAATTCAAGTTTTGACTTAGATAAGTATATGTAAGCAACAAAAGTTTCACCAAGTAATGAAACACACTGGTTTTGAAGAAAGAAAAACCAGGGTTTTTTTTAATGGGTCAGGATGGGAGTGGGAATTGTAGTGGGAGTGGAATTGTTGAGTAGGGATGGGTAAGGATGTGAGAGGGGAACAAAACCAATGTCATGTCAAATATTCAATCTGCTAAAACCTGTAATGCAAATCTTCTCACATACCAGGAGAATAGCAGAGAGAACTGTACAACACACCGTCTTTGGGGAATATATTAGTCCTGCAAAATACCACAAAGCAGTGGTCAAAAACATTTAACAGATGGAAAAAGAGCATAATACCTCAAAAAAAAAAAGTAGACACCACATTTTAAAAATAGTATCAAAAAAGCACCTGCTAAGAGACATAGAGTCAATTATTTACTAATTTCCAAAATGTTTAGAAGAAAAACCTGAACAAAAATGCCTGTATTTTGACAGCTACGTGATAAAGGCGACAGGATTATGAAAAAAGTATGTGAAGGACTGAAACTGTATTGCCATCCTGCAGCACAACAGAAGTTTTGAAACAAAGCTGTAGTGAAAGCCCCCTTGTTAAATTTGCTGGCGACACAATACTGGGAGGAGTGACTGACACCCCAGAGAGCTGTGCAGCCCTTCAGAAACACCTCAGCAAGCTGGAGATATGGGAAGAGAGGGACTAAATGAAGTTAAGCAAAGGCAAGTGCAGAGTCCTGCACCTGGGGAAGAATAACTGCAGACACCTGGGCAGGCTGGGGATGGACCTTCTGGAAAGCAGCTCAGAGGAGAACTTTGGGGTGCTGGTGGACAACAAGCTAACCATGAGCCAGCAGTGCCCTCAGGGCCAAGAAGGGATCCTGGGGTGCATTAGGAAGGACACTGCCGGCAGGTGAGGGAGCTGATCCTCTGCTTAGCCCTGGTGAGGCACATCTGGAGCACTGTGTCCAATTCTGGGCTCCTCAAGAAAAAACAGACAAGAAGGTATTGGAGCAGGTCCAGCTGAGGGCTACAGAGATGGTGAGGAAACAGGGGCATCTCACTATGGAGGAAATGCTGAGGGAGCTGGGCTTCTTTATCATGGAGAAAAGGCAACTGTGGGGACATCATCAATGTACGTGAATCTGAAGGGAGGAGTCAAGAGTATGGACCAGGTTCTGTTTGGTGCTGCCAAACAGCAGGACAAGAGGAAATGGGCAAAAACTGATGTACAAGAAGCTCCACCTGAACACGAGAAAGAGCTTCTTTACTGTGCTGGTAAATGAGAACTGGAACAGATTGTCCAGAGAGTGTGTGTTTTCTCCTTCACCAGAGATATTTAAAAGCCATCTGGAGACACAATCCTGTGCCATGTGCTTAGATGTCCCACTCTGGTCCCTTCCAGTGTCACCCATTATCTGATTCTGCAATTCTATGATGCATTGGCCATGACAAAAATAAACGTAGATAAAGCAGTGTACGCAACTCTTGCCAGAAATACAGGGATTTTTTTCCTTTTCCTATTCAGAAAGATAATATAAAAACCCAAAAGAAAAAAGGACTTAGGTTTTTTTAAAAAATGATTCATAAGGCCAGGTATATTTAATTTTTTTCATTTTTCATTTAATTTCAGATTTTTATAGGAGAAATGGAGTCTGTGCCAAGATTATTTGTAGGCAACTTTTGACTGGGGTTTTCATTCAGATCCAAATTTGAGACGTATTATGGAGGATATTGAAATCAGTTATCCAATTTGGCCTCACCTCCAACTGTGACTTTTCCCACAGCTGGAAAAATAAAACAAAATCAAGCAATTTGTTCGTAGTGCAAATATTTTACTGGTGACAGCTAGAAGGACTCATCAAATTGTTTTTTCAACAACTTTAATGAAAAATTAACAAGTATTTTTACAACAAGCATTTATTTTTTAAAATAATCTTTTTAAGAATGTCAGGGGTTTGTTTGTTTACCATTAAACATTATTTCCTATGTGGAAGAAAACCTATTTCTTTCTAAACAGTCTTAGTTAGCTGGAGTTTTTTACACATCCATCTGTAACATTTCTTTCTAATGACTCCATATAGTTCTATTTTACACCTATTCATTTACGGGAAGAGGAGAACAAAATACTAATGCAAAAAAAATGACATAGGATTTTTAGGGCAAAGGCAAATAAACAATATCTTTGTTAACCATGTATGGTATTACTCTTTTCCTGAAAATATATATAATCTATTTTACTTCTCTCAGTCACTTTTGACACAATCCAAGCAGCTTTCATATTCACTATTTGAAAATAATCTGTGATTTTGCAGTACCACACAGAATCACATGGAATTAGCTAGTTTTCCCAGAATCTCCTGTAGTATGGAGAGACAAACATCTTCAAACACACAAAACAAGAAGTAACTATTATTTAGATAAGAATGTTAGTGGTTTTTAATTTTTTTGTCCATATCTTGGAAGGCAGACTTCTCTACTTAACAAAGTCAAGGTCAAGAGCCTCTCTTTCTGCACAGAGTCAAATCTGAAAGGATATTTTCAAGGGTTATATTGTGGAAGATTTTCAAATGTGAAAGATTGGAAAGATTTTGAAAATCTCTCTAATATTTTGAAAATCTTTCTAATCTTTCTTTTCAAAATCTTTCTAATATTTCACATTTGAAAATCCCTCTGGGATCAAAGATACTGGTTTATTCTTAGATATAAATATGCTTACATTACAATATGCATCCAAAAATAACTGAGTTATCTAGTTATAAAAAAACAGAAAAAGTTTTATGTTGGCTAAGTGACTCTGTGTCTCTAAATACAACCCACAAATATAAGTGTCCTGTAACTTCATGCAATAGAGATTATGAAAACTCATTTTTCAGATATTACTGCTAAATTGAAAGTAGAGTTTAAACAGATTTTCCAGTCTGTGATGAAATTTTTTAGCTGTAGGAATAATGCCTTCTTAGCTTTTCCTTGGGGCTACTGATATGAAAATAGGTTTAAAATTTTGTAATGTGTTACATACCTGAAAACAAATGTATGGTGTTTTGGTTCCAGTTGTAAAATAAATTTTGGGTTACTTGGAAGCAAAGGTTAGATTCCTCCCTCTTTTGAATCCTGATTTAGGATTCAGCTAACTATTTCAGTTTGTCACAAATGGGTGATTTAAATTTCTTAACAAAACACCATCAAAGGTAGAAACAAAATTAGTTTTAAAACAATGTTGTAAAACTGTGACTTAACACAGATCAAGGTTCACTTGGTTACTTACAACATGGAAGAACACATGAATGGAAATTGAATTAGAATATAACAAAAATGATTGACACAGACACCACAGGCACAGAAGCTCCTGGGGAGATCCCCACCATGCAGCCACACTGAGTAGCAGCAAGAGCTCAAAGAAGGCTCACTTAGGCTGTCATATTTATGGAATAAAGTGGTTGGCTCATAGTCAACTTTCATACAATGGGAAAAATATGCATGAGGTTACTTGTACCCACAACATTGTGCAATAATGATGCTTGGAAAAGCCACTCGCTATTCCCGCGTTTATTACATGATCAGTGTTCCAAGCCTATGAGCATGGGCGCTCACTGGGTGACTCTGCCCCTTTGTGGGTTTCCTAGAGGGGTTCCTGGCTCATCTGTAGCTTGGGACTTTATACCCTTTGTATTCTGTAAAAAACAGCTGCCTGTTTGGTTAAGGGTCCAAGTCCATTTGTCACACTCCCGTTTTATTTTTTGTAACACCATTATTATGGTTGATTTATTACTGTATCATTGCTACATTTGTATCATTATCAATCATTTGCTAGTGATTCCACTGGACTTCTAAGACTTTCAGGATAAACTTTTAAAAATTTATTCACCAATTGCTGCAAATATATTATTTTCTTATCAGTTTTGTGAGATGTGAATCATCAAAACATCTTCAGACATGAATGTGACATAAATACAATTGTGGAAGACACCATGCAGCCTGGCCTACCCTCCCTTACTTGCCCTGTTCTGCCCTATCCTACCTACCCCAGGGGAGCTCCCTGTACCCTGTACCAAGTTCCCTGCTCTGTACCACAGCTCCACTTTTGCTTGTGACTGAAATTCAGTCCAGGGAGATCTCTTTATTTGGGATGCTGATGTAGAAACTTGATGCACAGAGAAAATCTGGGGCTGACTCAGATAAAAATAAAAGCTGTGGATACACTTGTAGGCACACTGCTATGGATCTGCTTTATTTCTTGTGGCTTTAGATGAAAAAATCCTAGTGAATAAAGGGATTTTTTTGAGTAGCAATTAAGGTCATTTGACTGTAGAATTTATGAAACTACCAGAGCAAATTGTTTAGTCTGTCATATAAATCTCTGCAAGGGTTGAGACAAGAGAAGAAATTAATCAAGCTTAAGCCTCATTATGCATATTTCTTTCTCTAATAGTTTTCAAAGTTCTTTTGCTGTGCTACAAGAATATTAACTATATAAGTCATACAATAAATAAATAAAGAAGGTAAAGCCAAAGGCAGAACGGTGAGGGTGGTGCATGGTAGCTAATGCCAGAATCAAAGCATAGTTCTGTGTTTAAAGGAAGATTTGAGACAGACAGGAACATGTTATTCTCCAAGCTGTAGTCGCCCAGAGATGCACATCAATAAAACCAGCATTTACACACACCTAATTACAGACACTGGTACTCTCTTCAATAATTCATCGCTATGTCTCAAAATGACTGCATGTGATTATTTGGATTCTATTTAAATTTACTGGTTAGTAACATCCTCTGAATAATTTAGTTTATTCTCTTCTTTGTTTTCACTGTGTCTTCAGTGCAAGAACTCTCATTTTCAGTGTTGTCTGTCCAAAGGAGCTTATTGGTAAGAATCTTCCCTTTATAGATCACTATTCATCACCCAGAATTATATTTAGCGTAAAATTTGTCAAAGTGCCTCAAACACTCTACCACACATACTTTGATTAAAAGTTATTTCTGATTTCACTCACTTTGTCATGGTCTTCTTACCCTAACATTCCTTCTGAGCCATGTGTCTTTGAAAAATGTTTAACACAGGAATAATATTTAAGTGTTTAGAGGTTTTCCACTGACTTTTTCTTCAGAAATGACTAATTCAGTGGATCCATTTAAGTCTTCACCCATGATTTTTTCTTTTCAAAACATGAAAGCATTTTGAATGTAGTTTGTTTGTTCACTTATTTGGTTCTATTGGTTTTTGTTGTTGTTTTGGTTTGGTTTGTTTTTTACCACCATATTTTCCTTCTAATACATACTTTAAAGAGAGAGGTAATGACTTTCCCCCCAACTTCCCTAACAATCAAATAGCTATTCCTGATATTTTACTGTCATTTCAAAGGCAAAACCCCCTTATTTTTTAGGTACTGGTGTATTTAAAACTTTCCAGACTTTTGACGATTTAGATAGCTTGAGAAATGCAATGTTTGTTACATTTCTTGATAAATGGAATGTGAATAAGTCTCAGATGAGAATTAGAATTTTGGATGTTTCAAACACACTTCCTACAAAAAATACCCTCTGAGATTCCGTCCTGAATCAAATATTTCTTTTTTTTTTCCATGGAAAATGCATTGTTTTGGGGCACTTGGAGGGTTTATTTGGTTTGAATTTTCATTTGCTTTGTTTTGGGGTTTTATCCTTTTTTAAAAATTTCCTTTTCTTTTTTCAAGACAATACTATTCTACTCCAAAACTATTCTATTCTACTTCACCTCAGTTGTAAAAGATCCTTTGTTTGAAAGAAAAAATCCTCAGTTGTCTGCCTTCCTACAGGAATCTGAATGTCCAAGTTTGCCAAATTTGTTCTGTCAGTTTTTTTAACTTCAAATTAATAAGAATAGATTAGGACTACACAGAGCAAATTAATACCTTCCTTTTTCCTATTTTATAAATAGTTCTCCTACAGATCATTAAAACATATTCTAAGTGGTTATTTACCATAGCAAGACACAACTGATTGAACTCTGGCAACACATAAAAATTTACTACCTCTTCAAGCATCCAATAATTTTTAAAACCACATGTAAATGAAACCTTATTGTAATGTGAGGTTGCTGCAGGACAACTGATTCCTGTTTAAAAAGGATCAGACAATGTAACCCTAACATCCAATGATATAATGTCTTCTGGAGAATTAGAAGGGAGAATAATATGCCTGAAAGCTTTGCCTTCTCTTTGCTACATATGTGGCCTTTCCAGCTGTCTTTCAGACAAGACAACCTTTGTCCAGATATTTCCTCAGAGCATGCAGGAAACAACTGGACCTTGAAAAGTTAATAAATGTCTTTTGAAGACATGTACAAATCAGTGTGTGTACTCTCACAGTCTCCTCTAGTGATTAAGCTTAAAGATTTGATTGTGAGGACAATGGACTCATAACAGTGTCTTGTGTTAATGAAATATGAATTAATGTGTACCCTCATTACTTTAATTCTTCCTGCTGTTTCTTCTTGCAAAGACTGAAATTTAATTTCTCCTCCAGTGAAGCTCTGACTGTAAAGGCCTAAAAAGCTCCAAGGTTTATAGTGTTCTAAGAAATTCCATAGCTAATAAATTTTGGGTACCAATTACTGTTGTTTACTGCTAAAATAGGATAGCAAATTTAATAGGAATTGATGGGAATAAGTAGTTCATTGTCTTTGTAACATAGAATTAGTGCTTCTCCTTTGAAAACTATTTCAAAGAAGCATATTCACAGTTCAAGATAATTTCCTTCTCTGGAAGGAGAATTTTCCTTCTCCAGAAAATTCATGCTAAATACTCTACCAAATTAACATTGAATTCCAAGGCCTGAGGAGGTTTGATCACTTTGAGTGACTTATTTTTAAGGTTGCGTTAATTATTATATGGAGCCAATATTAATTACATTCTTTGGACTTAGTTTTAAGAACAAATATTGTGACTGTAGTAGCTTGTAAATGATCCTGTTGAACTTTATTTTGAAAGGGATCTACCCCTTCCTAATCAACTGGTATTAGTAAAACAACCAAGGAGAATTAGTTAGTGAAAGTACTCCCCAATGTTTTCACTGGTGACTGCCCTGTTTTTAATAGAAAACCAGGCATTTCAAACTGCTCACAGGTGAGAACTAAAGGAGAGTCAAGGATTCTAATCATCCTGTCATATAGATTCCTGAGATATATCATCGGAAATTATTGGAACAATTTTTAATAAATGACATTGATTATGGCCAGGAATGTTTGTGCAAGCTGTGTGCAACAATTTGAGAAAAGCTTGTTATTTGTAGATGCCAAGGTCCAGAATGAATCTGAGAAATATTTGAGTCCACCACTAGCAGATACATGGGAGAATTTTTCTTTTGGTTATAGTATAAAGAATCCAGGAGAAAAACAGGGTTATTTCAAGGGGGTAGATAGAAGGCCGAAACTTCCAGAACTCAGATAATCCAGCTGATGAAGGCAGAATAACTAGTTCATATGATTAAATGGGACTTTTCAACTGAGGACGAGCACAGAGAATCTATTTTGTATTTGCAGGAGTTGATTTATGTTTTCACACCTGCTGTATGGGACATGAGGCAGCCTTTCAAAACATAGTGCACCATGTTAAGATACAACATATTTTTAGATAGTTCCCAGCCTTATAACACCAATGTGGATAAACAGCCTTTACTGGCTAAATAACACCCTAATATTTTCCACATCTTTTTATTAAATCTGGAGTGCTGGGTACAAATATGGTCCTTTAATGATGAAAACCTTGTTGGAAATTGCAAGAAACCCAATATAATTTATTCTAGGCCAACTAAGGAAATGTTTCTTTTTCTTTTTTTCTTTTTCTTTTTTTTTTCCTTTTTTTCTTTTTTTTCTTTTTCTTTTTCTTTTTCTTTTTCTTTTTCTTTTTCTTTTTCTTTTTTCTTTTTTTTCTTTTTCTTTTTCTTTTCTTTTCCTTTTCCTTTTTCTTTTCCTTTTCCTTTTTCTTTTTCTTTTCTTTTTTCTTTTTCTTTTTTTCTTTTTCTTTTTCTTCTTTTTCTTTTTCTTCTTTTTCTTTTTCTTTTTCTTTTTTTTTAACATTTTGTATTGAAAATAGTTTGACAAGGGTTTTTAGGGAATATTCACACAATAATGCTTCTTACATAGGTTCCAATGGAAAAATTCTGGTCATGTGTCTTAACACTATTATATTAACTCAAAAATGTGATAGATGTAGCTGAAAAATGTGAATTAAATATGACAAATTTATACACTGTCTATTATGGTTTAACAAATGATCTTTACTTTTTTGACAAATAGTGTTTTGCATAAAAAAAATTAAATCTTCTGTACAAGATTTGCAGCTAAGATTTCAAAAGAAGCTTGGATTAAATTCCAAGACAACATATTTAGGGGGTTCAAAGTTATATGTACAAAAAGACCTTTGACAGCCTTGTGGTAAAGAGTTCTGATGAATTACCACCAACTATTTATATTAGTTTGAAATACATAGCAGAACTTAAGAGTTAAATTAGTTCTGCCATGCTCAAAAATGGTTCTTATTATTCTTCTACCTAATCTAGTACTGTGAAGGTTATATTCTGAAAAACACTGGTAAATGCTGCTGTAAAAGTGTCATATTTCACTGTCTATGAATAGCAAATCTGTCCCACCAAGAGTATGACACGAGATTTGTGATGGAACTATGTCTTGAATAAATTAAGATGAAGAGGTTTGATTCTGGAATGAGGATGTTTCTAGATTAGCTAAGGGATTCCTTGACAAATAGGTCACCTCATTGTGAAAAAGAAAACACATAAGAATGCAATGTAACATTTTAATATACTCTTGACACAGTTACATATTAAGGATCTCCATTTATTCAGATGACAAAATATTTTCTACAGCTGGTTCATTTGCTGTTGATTGCAGATGCCCAAAATATGGACCATGGCAACAAAAGTGTAAAGATGCCCTGGTTTTAATGTGAAAGGACTGATGCTGAGCCTTTTTCTAAGTCTAAGTACTGGAAGCTGGATCACTGTCTGTCCTGCTGTAAGCACATTCATCTGGGCTAAGAACTCCAAGACATATAGATGCAGCACTAACTGCATGGGCATGCCATGTATTCCTGGCTACAAGAAACTGGCATACTTAAATTGTGCTAACCAGCTTTTGAAATTTTGTGCAGGTGAGACAGGGAATATCAAACTAGAAAGAGAAGACAGTTGACTGTTGGACAGTTGAAATCTCAAGATGCCTAATGTCAGATATTCCAAATTCAGTGAGACATCTTTCTTGCTAATGAAAATGCTGAGGGTGTCAACTATGTACAACAAATCCCATGGGGAACATGATGCACATAAATGAGAATTCATTAACTCTGTACATAAATTAGTTATTTGGTGACTGTAAAGTTATATTGGGGTATTTGGGCTTTTACTCTTGCATGATTTATTTAGCATACTGGCAGGATTGTTAGGAAATTAACAAGGGAATCCATATAATAGATCCAGATAAAGCATCTGGTGGAGTGGGACAACACCCAAGCTAATAGCTATGAAAAAGCTAATTTCAGGCTTTGGATAACGTTATCCAGATATTTTGCCAAGGCTAAAAACTCACATACTGAAAGAATTCTAACAGTTAAGAAGTGATATAGCAGAAAAAAAACCCAGGAGTCAGTATTTTCCATGATATATTGATGCGGAGAAATAGTTTAGTTTTGAATAGATTATATTGTACATAAACCATTGATTTCTGAAGCTTTGTTGCTCCTTTTAGAAATAAAATAATTTGTTTACAGATATTACTGATTTCCATATTCATAAGTCACAATTCATGACAGGAAACCTAGAAGTAGCCTGTGAGGTTTGATGAGCTGGCCAGAAGCAGCTGATGTTGAGAGAAAAATGTAATTCCAAGTAGAAGTGAATTAAAAAGAGGGTCTTGTACACACAGGATATAGAAGAGTTATGAAAAACCTTAAAATGTCTTTCTTGGATAAGGCTGTAAGCGACAGCCACAGCCCTGGTACACATCATCACCTCCTCCCTGCTTCCCAACAGGGAGAAATATTTACATGAGACCCAGAGAATAGACAATTTAACCATGTCCCTGATCTAAACAATTAATTTACAAGGCTGTGGTTCTTCTCACCCAGACTGTGGGATCTAGACACAGCTTCACACATCACAGTGATCAAAACCATCTATCTCATAGAGAGCAATTACCCAGATCAGCATGGTTTCTCTCTTAAAATGAAAATATTTGCTTTGTTCTGAAAGTTTTCTGTAACGTGAATTTTAAACATAATATAAATTCAGAATTTAATTTAGATCTAATTTCCAGTTGTTTTTTCAGTTTTGCCTACAATGTATTCATGCTCCAAGGTACCTGCAGATGAGATTTTCTAGAAGTAAACTCTTAATCTCTATATTAGGTCTGTGAGTTTGAGCTGATTATTTGTTCTATTTTCCTTTCTAGATAGTCCACTTTTCATTTAAACATAGAAATATATAACAGTCTTTTACTTAGGAAACATTTTACCGAACCTGTGAGATTACTTCTTCAATGCTACTAATTTGGAGTTAGGCACTAAAGGGGTTAGGTGCCTTATTTTCAAAAGCAAATAATGCACACACAGCTGTGTAGCTCTTTAGACCATCATTGTAAATATATTTAGATCATTATGATGTTTTAAAATTAGGTTGAGCTGTGAATAAGGAACTAAATACTTGGATGTCTCATTTCCTCATGACAAAGACTGTAATAAGAATGGGAGAAAGAAGCACAGCTTGAGTCCCTACCTGTTACAGTTACAGGGAGAGAATGAAATGTCAGGAACAAAAGCTCATGGCTTTAGGTTTATAATCGTGATGGATGCAGATAAGATGCTGCAAAGAATTTTGTCCTCACAATCATAGAAAGGCACTTCAAAACAAATTTGAGACCTAACCCCAAAGTAGAAAGTAGCAGAATGAGTTTCAGAAAAATTCTTATCGGCAAAATAGATAACATTGCAATTCTTAATTCATGGAGAGAGCCACTGTAATCAAATCAAGACACAGTTACTTGCTTGTATTTACTTTTGACCAGAGGTGAAGGCCACCAGTAGTATAAACAGAAGAAAATAAGGTAGATGAAAAAGCCATGGAGTGAAATACATTTTCTGGATTAAACACAGAGCTTCTTTACTTTGTAAAATCTATTCACAACTTTATACTTTTCTAATCCTTATACCTGAAACATTTAAATGAATTTTGTAGGACAATTAAAGTGAAATTGATTTAATTTTCTGGTTTCCTAATGACTTTCATTGTTTTTATTTCTAGGTTTAAAATTTCTGAAATCAGTCTTGTCTTAGTTCTTTTCCGTATTATTAGATGAAGATTTTTAACTTACAAGAAATAATTTCCTTCTGAGTGCTAAAGTGATGATGGATCAGAAAGAAGTATGATTAAAGAAATAAATTTATTGTTATTTCTTCTACTTATAGATTCAAACATTGTGGATAATCCTGTTTCTTCACTCTCACTCAAAGCAAAAGGTAGACTACCGGCAATGTTGCAATGTTACAACTACCAGCAATGTCTCCATGACAGACTACCAGCAATGTTCAAAGTTTTACAGTGCAATAGTGAAATAGAAATGTTAAACCATTTATCACAAAGAAGTAGGAAAAGCCTAATAGACAGCAAAACTAGAGACACTGTGATATCTTAGAAAACTAGAGATTTCTCCAGAATTGTTGCAAAGGTGTTAGAAGGAACTGAGGTGTCAGAGTTAAGCAAAAGGAGTTTCTTTATGCATGATCCCTTCATTGTAGGCAGCTTCAAAGCTGCCACTTTTTGTTATGTGGATCTGTCATCTGGGGTCTGCTGAAAGCAAGCCATGGAGAAATCTTCATGTGATTTTATAGCAGGAGTTGGGAAGAAATTTAATTGCTTAAATTGTAACTGCATGTACAACAACATAGAGGATGCTCTTACATCCATTATGATGAGCTGCCCTGTGTAATTTCAACAATGAATAGGCTACCCTGTCTCCATTCCTTTACCTGATCCTGATGATAATTTGGTATATAGGTATTGAGACAAATGTCACTGTAGCTTTAGAAAGGAAGTCCAAGCTGTTGTCTTCTCCAGCAAAACAGTGACAAAATGCTCACTTTTAACAGATGTCCCACTGGGCTTTCATCCCAGGCTGCCCCATGTCTCCTATGACCAGTTTGCCCTCTAGCAGAAGCAACCTGCCAGCATGGAGCACTCATACAAACAAATGCACTGCAAGACACGTTTAGAAGAAAGCAGGAGTTCCCTCCCCACCACACTCTGAATACCCCAGAAGGGAGATCAAGAGTCTGAAAGACAGAGGCAAAACAAGCTGGACAACAGTATTTCTTCAGTAACTGCCATTCCTCATTAAATTTTTTCAATTAAAAAATTTGCTTCCAGTAAGCAAAGGGGAAGGGGAATGCAGGAGGGGGAGCTTATGCCTTTCTTGATTTTAATGTCTTCAAGTTGATAATCTGGTCCCAGGATATTTTTTCACTTTTTGTGAACATAACAGATGTCATCAGAAAAATACTACAGTAGAAGTTGCTTAATGAAGAAATCTGTGTTTCAAGCATTGCAGAAGATTACCTCACTCAATAAATAGGCAATGATAGGTAAATTCTCCACATTAGGTAGGTGGAGAATATGTAATAGATAGGTGGGTCTCATGAAATTTTACTGTATAGAAGATGTAACGTTTTACCCTGTGGTGTTTTTGATGTGTGGAAACCTCCATCTTGCACCCTACACAGAATAAACAATGTCTCCTTTCTAAACTGGACTCTGTGTCTCTGTTTAAAGAGTTCCTAAAATTGACAACAGTTTTAGGTAGCTAACTGTGGCTAGCACAGGTCTTTCCCATGAGAATTTTCTCTTGTGTTTTATAAACAAAGATAAAGTTTGGATGTGATTAAAACAGTGTCTCAAGATTTGGACAGTTCAGGCCTGGCCAGTCAGGCCTAGGGGGAGGTTTCTGACTGACCAATCTGGGTGACCTCTGAAAAGTCTATATAAGTTGGAATCAAAATAATAAAGCTCTATTTTTTTGCCACGCTGAGAATCCGGGTCTTTTTCTGTGCTAGTGGCTCAACAGTGACAGCTAACATACACATATTTCCCTTCTTTGTGTACTGGACAATTCCTCTGTTCTTCCAAACATAGAACAAGGGACTCCATACTTGAGGGTAAATCTAGATTTGTTGTATTAAGTTATTGGATGAGATTAGTTTCAGTTTTGAAATGAAACATTTTCCTAGAAGTTGGGGTTTCATGAGTTCCAGTCTTGGTCCCCCCCACACCCAGTTTTATATTATTTATAATTATAATTATAATTATAATTATATATGTATTGATATCTATTTTTATTTTTATACACATTTCCAAAAAAAGGCTATTCTTCTGTCACCAAGAGTAGCAATCTTGTCAAATCACACAAGCCAAATCCATGAAGTGATCAGGACAATTGGTTATTTTTAAGATATAAGTGACATCTTGTCTTGCAGCTTACCCAAGCTGATGGTGTATCAAATCACTTAATGCTCTTTTTTATTTTAATTTTCCCATTCTAAATAAATGCTGGAAACTATTAAAAGGGTTTTCTCATACTCTTCTGGCTTTCCCCACTATAGCTCACCATTGACATTACCTGTGTAGCAAATACCATCAGAAATGACAAGACCCTTTAACTTTGCATTCTGATTTATCCTAGACAGGAGGTTGAACCACGTAGAGTTATTTTTATCCTCCTAGATTCTAACAAAATTTCTTTTCCTCTGTACAAGCCATGTGCTTCTTATCAGACAAGCAGACACACAATAAGGATATCTTCTGCAATTGTCTTAAAAAGAAATTACTTTTCTTGCCAATCCAAACCAAATCAATCAAAATGACACAAAGAAAACAGGAGAGGCAGTTTAAAAATCTCTAGCAAATCCTTATCAACTTTTCAGATCCTTAAAACTTTCTTAAAATGAGGAAATTTTCAAAGTAGCATTCTCAGAACATAAATGCCACTGGGCTTACCTTCAGGTAATTTTAAGTCATACATATACGTATATGTATACATATATGATATGTTATATATAATATTTTATATTAATTGATATTAACTTAATCAGGTTATACTTTGAGAAGATGTTCATGATACAGATGTGCTGTGTGCTGACTCCTACTCAGTGTCTTGGCCAATCACTAACTCTTTCTCTTCTGGCAGACATTCTTCTGAGTATTTAATAAGCAATGAATAATGTTAAACCATACTAAGATATATGATACAATATCCTAGACTTTTTCTTTCCTAATTATTAAATTCTTTCCAGCATTGGCAAAGCTACTTTTGTTAACTGAAAATTGGAATACTCAAGAGGACCTCAAATTATCTGAAATATTAGAGCACTATGATCTGCAGATTCTCTCACATATTTCAGAATTTACTAATAAATTTTCCTTTCCATTGTAAACATTATTTTATTTAGAATTCATTTATTGCTGTGTAGTCTATTTTAAAACAATATTTTTATTTTTATTTTCATGTAAGTAGTCTCATTCCCTTAACAACCTAACCAAACATTTTCTTGAGTGATTTACTTTGCCCCAGTTCTAAAGTTTTCTTCTCACAGTTCAATATCATTAATTCTTCAGTTTCTTTTCCCATTTCCTGTCAGTTTCCTTCAGATCTGTATCACACCAACTATATCATCACACTTTTTCCTTCTCTACCTTAATTTTTCTATCCTAGTTATAAATTGATAACAGAATCATAGGGTGGTTTGGATTGGAAGCGATCTTAAAGCTCATCTCATTCCACCTGCTTCTGCTAGACCAGGTTGCTCCATGCCTCATCCAACCTGGACTTGAACTGGATGGGGCATCCATGGATGGGGCATCCACAGCTTCTGTGGGAAACTTATTCCCATGCCTCACCACCCTCACAGCAAGGAATTTCTTCCTAATAACTAATCTGTTCTATAGAACAGCGGAAATATTACACACCTTGGAACTTGGTCAGGTCAGTGAAGAAATTATTCATAACCAAAATTAGTATTCACTGAACCATATCATTAGCATACAGTACAGGTGCAAACCCTGTCCTTTCAGAAATATGGCAGTCAGCAGTAGAGGGTAGTAATAATCCTTGGGTATTTACACATAATAAAAGAATATGCTGATTAATACTGCTATAGAGCTTGTTTCTACCTTGCATCAGATAAACAGTTAAATGTTAAAAACAATCTGGAAATATTTTCACATTTTCTGTAGTTGTGATTTTCAGTGCTGAGCAGTTTTCATCTTCCCTATGATCAAGAGATATATGGAGATGGGCCACATAGGCACAGTGAGAAGCCAGAAGCAAGCCAGGTTGCTATTTAAAATTTCTATATGCCTTTTAGGCTACACTCTAGCCAGGGACTATCTGAGCAAGGTGTTAGATTAGGGAGATGTGTACCTCTGATGCATCTTGACAGGATATTTTAGAGAGGGGAGGCAGAGCAGGACATTGGAACACCAGTTCACATTAGTTCCCTGAAGGCAGAGAAGCTATTAATGATTCTATTTTAGTGCCACAAACAGCAGCAGCTATGGCAAAGGCTGAGATCTGCACATTTTCTGTACAACTGTTTGCAGCAACAGAGACACATGTCCCTGTGATGCCAAGCACTGAAACCTTCTGCATCCAAAACTTCAGTTCTGGTATCCAGCTGTTTTGTGTACAGATTTGTTTTCCTTACATATTTAATCAGCCATAATTTGTTATGGATTATGCTGGTAGACTATAGCTCTATTAGCTACTGAAGGTTTGCTCCAGAAAAAAACCACTTACCAGGTTTATCATTGTGCTTGGGGGACAAAAATAGCTGCACATACTCAAACTGTCAAGAGCTGAGAGAGCAGCACTGGGGTCAGAATAACTAACTCTCAACAGCTGTTGAAACACTCTCCACATGTGCACTACCAGCATGCCAGGATGCCAAACATCATGTGAGAATGACAATAAATAGGGTTACATGTCAGCTTTTTAATTTTCATGTATATCATGGCCTTTCCACTCCTTTTCATACTAAAATATTCTAGTCAGGTGTTCCTTCTTGAACAGAACATATATGTGAGCTGACTGAAAAAATATTTTCTAAGTTGTTCATGTTTGTTATAACAGACTAATCAAGTTTTATATGCACAGGATATTCCTGCTAAATTATGGAACTGGTAGTTGGCTATTATTGTGATGAGCAAATTATAATGTACAATTTGATGAACAAATTTTTAACTGTTATGGGTTTTTCTTCCCAGCATTAGATAGAAAAGTTTAATTCTGTTCCACAGGGAAAAATTCCCTCTGTTTTCACTAGATTTCATATTTCAGGAATATGAATATATAAACACCACCTGAAGTCAAAGGAACATGGCTGTGTTCTGAGAGCCCAGAAAATTTCTATAGCATTTGTGAGATAAGCAAATAACTAATCCAAGTGATGGTTCCATAGCTTATTCTAAATAAACTTATTTAAGTTCAGTTTATATAGTCACTAATGAAAAAAAAATCGTTGTTATTAAATGCAAAATAGTAAGTGGTACATTGGGAATAACAATTTGGGAAAGTACTTAAGTCTTTCAAAGTTCTTGGGAAATTTTAAAAAGCTCCTGGCCATAAAGTGAGTTGTTTAGGAAGAGTATATTAAAGTTCATTAGGATCAATAAAGAAAAGCAGTGAGACTTTGGAAAAGAATAAGTGTAAATGATAAAATAGATAAACAGAGTGTTATTGAGAGTAAAAATACATCATTTTGCTTTTACAGAACAGAAACCTTGAGATCTAGGAGAAATTAGAAAAAGAAGAATATAATTTACTATTAAATCCAAACCAATGTGATTGAAAACAGAACATTTAAAAAGTAAATTTATTTCTATGTCGGTAGAATAAACCATGACTCTTTATTAAGCAGAAACAGCCTGGGTAAAACTGACAGAGTATATTCCCCTGGAAAACACTGCTATAAAATAAAGAAGAAAGAGTTTGAAAAGAAATCCAGCATGTATTAAATCTATATAATATATTAAATTTAAAACTCTTATATTAATTGCTGCAATCTTATTATTAGTATGATGCAAAAATGAATTTTAAAACTACTTGTGTTGCAGAGGAAAGCAAAAAAAAAGTCAATAGATATTGTTTTACCTCAGGCCAGGTTATACATGATTGCTAGAGTTTCAAAAGGAATATTATTATTATCTAAATTGGACTGTCTAGTCCTCAAAGGAAAAAAAGAAAAGAAGCATTATAAAATGCTATAACAACAATTTTGCAACAAAACCTTAAAAATGAAATATTCTTTTTCATTTAACTCATGACCTGCAGTCCTCCCTATATGAGGCAGAAAAAGAAAAATATCATTCAACTCATGACCTGCAGTCCTCCCTATATGAGGCAGAAAAAGAAAAACATCATTCAAAAACATGTTTTGTTCTTCTAAATATTCTAAAGAGAATTTTGTTTTTAAGCAGTCTTGAAAGATAACTTTTTGCCCTTCTTATTCTTTACAGTCATTGTCTTAAATTGTTCTTATCTTTGTCTAAATTTCCTTTATTTCTTTATTCCTGTCTCTCTTCTTTATCGAACCCTACATTACAGAATGTCATGACTTGTGTGATTCAATACTAGATAATGTAGTGGCCAGAAAAACCTTCCTCTCAATTCTGTTTCCGTAATAGTGTGTCTCTTCTCTGGCATCCTATCAGAACCATTTTTGTTTGGTTTATTTTTCAAGTGATATTTGTTTTCTGAGGCTGACAAGTGTTGAAGCATGAACCTTGTTTGAGTGAAATCTGTCTGCTAGCTGAAAATCATTCTGGAATGCCCAAAGGATAGGCTTTGTTATTGTGGACACTTCAGGAAAAGAGTTCAGTAAGATCTTGGGCAAAATACTGAGGGTTTCTTCTCTTGCTATATATAGGTTCATTACATAAAACAGAGGTATGAGATCTTAGCACAAATACACAGCAGAATCCGGGCACAGAACAAACATGTCAGGAGCAAATTTCTCCACTTACTCAATTTCAGAGCCAGGTAAGTACATTTAATACTTAATGAGGCACAGTATTTGGTAAGTCTTTAGGAGATCCACAAGCATTTGAATATCTGTGCTGTTACTATACTCTGACTTTTGAAGCCATTAAACCTTAGCTCCACTGGAACAGAGAAGACAAAAAACAGGCACTGCCTGAAGGGAGCCAGGGACAAACATTTTTATCAGGATTTAATTAGATTTTTCTCATTGCACATGAGGATATGCTTTTCATATCATACTGTATTGAAGGAATTGGTTTCCATGGGCTCAAGAGATTTTTGTGGGGCAGTACATCACCCAGTGGGAGTAGGAAATTAAAGAAAGCATCTGAAGCATATTAATATGTAGAGGAGATTTAAAATAAGTAACTAAACAGTTGATATATGGATTTCCACTGTTATTCTTCAGGTTGCCATACTGACACCAGGGCCAACCTCACTTCTCAATTAGTATATCTAACATGACTCCTAAAACCTGTGTCAGCAATGCAGGAAAATATAAAGCAGAATAATGCTAAGAACTCTTATCTTCTATCATCACTGCGGGGCTGCATCACCAGAATCAATGAAAGTCAGTATGATCAAGCTCTCATATCTGTGCAGTGAAAAAGTTATACTGCCACAGGAAGATCTGCACACACAACATTTATTTTTTTTTGTCAATGGGAAGATATTTTATTTGGCCTGCTTTTTCTCTCAAGAACAGTGACAGATTGAAGCTATACTGCAGCCAATTCTAATATAAAAATTTTTCATATATCCATTACTTACACAAACAACACATTGTTAAGAACTTCAAGTGTCTTTAAGGTTATGCACAAAATGCTTATCTATAACATCTACTGTAGCCTAATGTTGAAGCTTCAAATGTCCTTACTAGGATAAAGGCTTTAATCCACTGCCCTTGGATTACAGTTATAGGTTCTCTACATACACACACCTTGTGTTCTAGATATTCCATCTCTGGACACTGTTGTAGATTCTCCATCCCTGTCTTATTTGTAAGCTGTCTTGGTGATACAGTTTCATGGCTCTGTTCTTTTCTCACACACAGTCTGGTAACTGTTTTGCTGAGTCAAAATTCAACTAGAGGTGCATGAGTCATGAGAAAAATTGAAATTCATGCATTATCACAAAGACATAGAAACCTATGCTGAAGATCCATTAAAGTAAGTTGAAAAACACTCAAAGGACTTTAGCTGTATTCAATTAAGACATAATTATAACTAATTGAGTACTTCCAAAGAATTTTTAGTTCACTAAGGATTTAGGGAGTGAACAAACATGTCTGCTGAAGAAGTTTGTCTTTATTACTGCCATGATCTCTTTCTAGCACAATGGTCCCTGGCAGGCTGTTGTGACAAGGCTTCTCCATCCATTTGCCATTTAAATTAATAATTTCCTAGAAAAAACAAAATTTTTATAATTTGCATGGCACTCACAAAAAATTACACCTTGTCCTTTGCTTTTAAAGTACATATATCAAATAAAACTAGTGAAACTAGGAGTGAAACCAGGCTGAACACAAATGAAAGTCTTTTTGCATGGCTGGAAGCATGATGCCAAATAATTCCTGCCAAAGGATGCTTTGAACAAAGTTTCCAGGAAAGCCTAGGAAAGTTCAGGGAACAGAAACCCAGTTGGCTTTACAGAGCAGTAAAACATATCACAGAAGTCAGGTTAGGATCATACGCCCTCTGAGATGAAAGCAGCTATAGCCTGGGAGAACAGTATGTGTGGGGGCAGAGTACCAGCTCCTCTTTTTTTGTACTAGTAGCTAGTTGTGGCTATTTAAAATACCTAGCAGACCTCTGCCTCTGCATGCAACATAAGGAATAAATGATGATGATTTTTTACCTAAGTTGAACTAACATGCAGATTCTTTGTAAATATTAACATTATTTGTGTTTAAAGTTGAGAAATCATGACTAATAAATTAAAAGTGTCAAATCTTCACAGATGAAAAATTTCTTCAAAATGTTTTGTGATTTGAAGGGAGAAGTCTGGACTCCTACATGGCTATGAGATCCAATTGGGAAGAAAAACTGCTATGAATAGGACTCTCACGACACTCAGAAGATTTATAAAATAAGCAGAACTTAGAAATTGCTGCTACAGCTTAAGGGGAGAAACATTTTGAGAAGCACTGATTCACGCTAATGGCAATGTTACCTAATGATTTACAACAGCATAGGAAAACAACATTAATGAAGATTGTCATTTAGTATGGCACATAGCTTCCCATGCAAACTACATATCAACTACAGACTTGAAAGCTTATTGATATTCTTCTTTCTTATTGCGTTTTTGACAATTTTCCCTTTCTGATACTTTTTAAAAGCAGAGATTTAGGAGTATTTCTAGGATTATTCATAATGTTAAATTGATAGGTAAAGATTAATTACCTGATGTTGTTTCCTCCAGAAGTATTTGTACTCAGTTACTAGTTATTTTTTCCTTAAAATGGCTTATAAACTTGACACTTGGTCTTCCAGGTCTTTTACCATGGAAATAAATTTAAAAATAATTTAAAGTCCACACAATTAAAAGAATAACATATTTTTAGAGGAAAGAAGAAGCAAGGGAAGAAAAAAAGCTTTTAGAAGAATGTTAGAAAAGGACCACACTTAACCTTTTTACAACTGGATTTTATTTATAAAATTTCATCTTGCAGTTTTCACAAAATGCCCTGTCTATATGTCTATCTTCTTCAGCATTATAGAAAGAGGAAGTATACAAGTGATAGCATGATTTCTTCAAGCAATATGTAAAGGAACCTTTCTTAGAAAAACCGTGACAACTGGTGTTCCAATAATTTCCAAGAAATTTCACTTTAAAACCTCTAAAAAGACTCAAAGTATAATGGGAAAAGACATTTCACATATGTCAAACAAACCAAAAATCACCCAGTTTTTCTCTCTGATTTTCTGATTCATGCTTTTTTTAGTCAGTTTCAATTACCTTTCTTAACTTCAACAAAGATTCCACACTTCCACGTGCTTGCAGTTCTGTGGTTCAAACCATTTTGACGTAGCTAAATGCTATTGAGCATTTAGCTCAATAGCTAAATAAT
This sequence comes from Entomyzon cyanotis, assembly GCA_024500445.1. Lineage (NCBI taxonomy): Eukaryota > Metazoa > Chordata > Aves > Passeriformes > Meliphagidae > Entomyzon > Entomyzon cyanotis. The sequence continues at coordinate 1,322,351 of JAKEPQ010000765.1, read as the reverse complement.
ATATAAATGCTATTGAGCAACAACAGGTTTAGATATTTGCACTGTGACCTAATACGTTTCTATAGCTGCTCTTAATCACATGCTAGTATGCAAATAACTATGCAGATCTATTAATGATGGGATTAATTTCACTACATTTTTTGTGATTGTTGTAATTTCATTTGACCTTTAATTTTATGAGTATTTTAATTCACGTGTTTAATAATTTCTGCATTATAAACAGTGCATACTAGAGAGTATCTGTTCAGAAAGTGTACTGATTTGAGTAAATATGGTTATTACAGTAGCATATTGTTTCGGTAACATTTTTTTATTTACAGACACTTTGGTAAAATATTGAAATCAATATTAGTTTAATAAGAGCTAAATTCTGTCTTCAAACTTTTAAACTACTGAAATTTTTATAATATTACCTGCAGCTGCTATCAGCTGAGAAATCAGTACTGAAATAATTGTAGTGCCGTAATAAATAAAATTTTGAAAGCAAGTTTAATCTTAAAATTACGGAAAATATTTCTGAGTTAAGACTTCAAAAATCATTCATCCATCTAGACAGACAGATGGACAGATCTGTGTATCTATACTATGCACTGGGAGTTCCATTAAATCCATATTATTTTATGAAGGAGAATCACTGTTACGCAGATGCATTTTTTTATTTCAATAACTATAGTTTGCTTTTATTCCTGTTTACTGGCTTAAAAAAAAAATCAAGATTAGGTCCTCTTCACACTAGATACAAATTTAACTTTGACTAGATAGCTCATACGAACAGTAGCTTACAAATAACTTTTAAATCAGCAAAATTCTTTAGACCCTTCCATTTTGAGATGTTATTTATTTGCCTCATTTTTCCCAACAAAAAGAGATCAGACATGATACAATCTTCATTTTCATATAATATGTAATTAATATTAAAAAATCCCAAACAACTGTTGTAAAACAAAACTTAAAAAACCTAAAAAACTTTAAAAACTTAAAAACATTTAAAGCCTTTAAAAATTAACTTTTTCTAATTGTTTTATTCTCTCATAGGTTATAAGCACCTCAGCTGTAATGTTCTCACTCTGGGGAGGTGGCAGGACCCCGAAACCTCACAAAAAGAGGGTTGCCGCTCTCGATGCGAACTCCCACGCAGTCCGGGCCCGTCGAGGCCGGGCCGCCACGAGCACACAGGAGCGCGCAGCGTGGCATGAAGCTCGAGCAACAGAAACTCTGCGGGAAATGCGGGTGAGGTGAAGGAGCATACTGGATATTGTTTTCATTCTCCCAGGGAAGTTTATCTGGGGTCTTCAGGGGGGTTGCAGGGAAGGAGAATGGGGGAGGAAAGCAGGGGCAGGAGGAGAGGTCTGGGAGACCGGAAACAGTAATGCTTGGACTCATGCCGGCATGGGACTATAAGGGAAGGGAAGGGGGGAGGGATTGGCTCTGGAGAGACAATCCCAGAATATCTGAGGGGAAGAAAGGCAGGGAAACACACCAATAGACTACTGATAAAGCAGGATGCATATTTCAAAACAACCAATAACATACAGAACAGGGGAACAAAGGAAAAGCCTCGTGGAACCGTGCAAAACCACATTGCTGCAGTAGTTCTTCCTAAAGAGCATATGATTTCAAACCCAGTCAAGAGTTGACATGAAAATTATCTTAACCTAAAAGGATGCACTTGTTATTAATGACCTTACTCTTTCCTGACCTTGAAATGTACTCATGCTGATGGAAGTGCACAGGGTCTTTAACCTCTTAATTACCTGGGCAATAATGTTCCTGTTCTTTTTTTGTAGGTAAATGAATTTGAAATTATTAACTTGTCAAAGGATCACCTGCCACAGCAAACATTGTTATTTACACTGGATAAGATGGCTTTTTTAATTAAAATGACAGTTATGGTGCTACTTATTAGAAAGAGAAGCGAAATATAGTCATCTTTGAGATTTTCTTGTGATTTTGACAGTCTAATAACCATTTGGTGCTAAATGTTTTCTAATACTCCGACATTTCTGAGCAGATCTCTTTTAATGCACTCATCCTGTCACTGTTATGCAAGGAGACCATAAAGAATTCATCTGTCTATTTGTAATTATTGTGACAAAGTGCTAATATGTGGCTTAGGTTTAATTGTAGAAAAGGAAAATGAAGGAAATAAATATTTATGCTTGCTTCATTTTATTATGCAGAAGCATTTTTGTCGCACTCACTTCCTTAGAGTCTAAGTGCCAAAGTTGCCATGCTTTTGTACATCCAGTGTTCAAATGCACTTAAAGTAAGACGTGCATTGACATTTTTAAAAATGCATTTCCAAAAGAAAAGAGAAGCAAATAAAGAGAATATTGCATGTATCTTGCAGTAAATTCACTACGAAAATGGCAGGGCTTTATGAGCTGAAGTTTTCAGTGTAATTTTTGTAATTTTTGTGATCTGTAGCCATGGTCATCCATAACTACAATAATACAATAACAAAATAATACAATAATAAAAAAGAAGGAAATTATTTCTGCTCAATTAACTTTTTTCATATAGAAACTAATATATCCTATTTTTTTATTACTGCCTAAGTACTTATCTTTCAAGTTTCCTGCACTGTTCCTTTTTGTATGGATAGCACACAAAAGAAGAAATGCTTAAGGCTTTAAAGACAAAACTAGTCACTTAATTGTGTGTCTTTAATAAAAAAAAATAGTTCCTATACATTTATGGTGATGAATAAACTATTCCACTCATCCATTTATTAAAAAAAGAAGGGCAAATTGGTTAATAAAATATTGTGGATCTAATCCAAGGTTGCCATAAACTGAGCTTTCCCCTTGCACTCTAGAAAAATGTCCCACTAAGATTAGAGCATGATTGTGGAAATCTTTCACTGCTGAAATTAGCAGTGGCAGAGACAATAACTGAAGTATCATTAATGTGAGTTTTCACAAATGTACAACATTTGTCAGGAAAGAAAACAGGACACCTGTTTTGTAACACTTAGATATCATCTTCTCTGGGAAACATCTACTTTAAATTTAGTGCATTCAGACTTCATAATATGCTATCATCCTGTTTGCACAATAAATAAATTGGTACTTATATTCAAAAGTTCTAATACTTTCTTTCTAGACCTTCCAGAAAAATGAAGTAATTACATTCTTTTATTAGATATTCTTCCCTTTCTTAGAATATAACAAGCACATTGGCCATTTCATACTTCAGTAAATGCAATGTGCCTATTAATAGAAACAAGAAAAATGTCTACTTCTGCATTTTCAATGTACAAGCCTACTTCTACCTTTCCCTATTAGCAGCAAAGGGGAAAATAAATTGTATGGTATCTACCAATATGTCACAGTAATGACATTGGAAAGGCAGTCATAGATTAGCAAGCAAGAGCAAAGATTAACCAAATGATTTTAGAAAACTGCTTGAGACTTATGAACTGACCTTCATATACAGAAAGGAGTAAGTGTGCTGGAGTATGAAGAACAACCCATATATTAGGCTCCAAATATGCTTAAAAGCAATATGCCAAGAATTATCTCACCTGTGTTATAGAAATACTTCTATTAAAAGTCCAAGAGCTCTTGATTCCCGTGTGGAAAAAGTCAGGCAAGGAAGGCAGAACACCAGTATGGCTGAGAGAGGCCCTCCTGGTGAAAATGACATCTAAGAAGGAAATGTACCCTGGGAAGAATATAGGGATACTACACAGATATATCAGTCTGAGATTAGGAAAGCTGAGTCATAGTGGGCGCTGAATTTGGCAAGGAATGTTAAGAATAACAAGAAGGGCTTTACAGATATATGGGTAATAAAACAAAGATTAAAGAAAATGTAGTCCTCAAATACATGAAAAAGGAGAACCAATGACAACTGAGAAGGAGAAGGCTAAGTTAATATATATATTTTTTTTAACTTCAATTTTCACTTTACAATCACTCTTCCCACATTTCTCAAGTCACTGAACCTCAAGGCAGGTACTGGGGTAATGAAGTCACTCTCAGCATAAGCTCAGGTCTGTGACCCACTGAGTCACCTGAACATACAGACACTCAGGGGTACCAATGGGATGCATCTCAGGGTCATTAGCCACGTGGCAAGTGTATTTGCTAAGCCACTCTTCCATCACATTTGAAGAGTCATGGAAGGCAGGCAAAGTGACAGGAGAAAAAAGAGCATCACACCCATTTTACAGATCCTCCAGGAAGTTTATCTAAGACATATGTAAGACATATGTAAGACAGAGAGATGACTGGAGACAGACAGCAGGGCTTCAGCAAGGGCAAATACTTCTGAACTAATCCAATGGCCTCTCTGATGCAGTGACTTTCTCAGTGGACAAGGGAAGAGCTGCCTGGACTTCTTCAAGACCATTAATACAGCACATCCCCCAACACTCTTGACTCTAAACAGAAAAACTAAGGGTGTGATGGATGAAGGTTAGGAGAATAAAGATTTGTCTGGATGGCCATGTCCAAAGATTTAAAGTCAAATGCTCACTGTTCAATGTGAAACCAGTAACAAGGGTTGTATCACAATGCGTGCACCCTCAGCTTTGCAGCTGAAATCAAGCTGAGGGGTGCAGTTGACACAATTGAGGGATGGGATGCCATCCAGAGGGATCTGGACAGGCTTGAGGAATTGGTCCATGTGAAACTCAAAAAGTTCAACAAGACTAAATGCCATGTACTGCATGGGGATCAGGGCAATCCCTAGTATCAAAACAGGCTGGAGGATTAACTGATTGAGAGAAGTCCTGCAGATAAAAACTTTGGGATACTGCTCTGTGTAAAATTGGACATGAGTGGGCAATGTGCACTCCCAGCCCTGAGATTCAACCACATCCTGGGCTGCATCCAAAGCCCTGTGGGCAGCAGGGCAGGGAGGTGATTCTGCCCCTCTGCCCTGCTCTGGTGAGACCCAACCTGCAGAGCTGCCTTAGCTCTGGGGTCCCCAGTACAAGACATGGAGCTGTTTGACTGGGCTCAAATGCCTCTGTTATGAAGGCATGAAGAGAGTTGGGAAAACTCTCAGCCTGGAAAAGACAAAGCTACAGGGGGACCTCATTGCAGTCTTTTAATACACAAAGTGGGCTTATGAGAAAATGGAGAATTTTTACCAAAACATGTAGTTACAGAACAAGGGGCAATGGTCTTAAACTAAAAGAGAGTCAAATTAGATTGGATATAGAGAATAAATATTTTTACAGTGAGGATGGTAAAAGAGTGAAACAGGTTGCCCAGGGAAATTGTAGATATCCCATCATTGGCAGTGTTTAAAGTCAGGCTGGAAGGGACTTTGAGTGACCTGATCTACTGAAGTATTTCCCTGTCCGTGACCTGGAGGCTGTACTCGATGATTTTTAGGGGTCCTTTCCAACTCAAACGAGTTCTATAAAAGTGTTCTATAAAATCATCTATTTTTATGGAAATTTAAGGAAAGTGGAATTGGTATACAGCAACATTGGAGGTGCATATGTTACCAAGGTTTTTAAACTTGTAGAATCAAATAAAAGAAGCTTTCACCTGAAGTTGTGTGATAGTCTGTGAATTGATCTCATAATGTCACTCTCACTTTTAATGGAATGAAGTTTCCAAATGTCCAAATGCAATATAGCAGTCAGCTTTCATGTCAGCCTTGGTAAAAATATCAGATTGAGTGGACTTGAAAGTCATCCAAAAGTTAGTTCCTCCAAGTCTTGATTTATACTTGTAGCAAGAGTAATTTCATGTCCTCCCCTGTTTCACCAACAAATCAATATGCTTAGTCTCATCTTCTATCTATCTGGCTACTTTCTTGAAGAATTTATTTTCATATTTTGGAAAAGTAAAATAATTTTTTCCTGCATCAGTGTTTATATATTAATATTCTTACTGTTACACACATGTAAGAGCCAAAAGTTGAAGCATGCAAAAAAAATCCTAACGTACAAAATTAGTCCACTGTCCACTCATAAAATTGCATGTCTCTACTTTGTCCTTAGCAAGTAATCCTGCCTTTTTTAAAGATGAAAACTGTAAGGAAATTAGTGTGGTATACAGTCTCCTCAAGTCCAGTGTGTCCAAATTATAGTGATATTCAGCCATAGAAAAAATTTGAAAGTTAGAAACAAGTATGTTTTTTACTGCACAAGATGCAGTTGGCTGTCTCAAAATCCAGTATTGTTCTATCTATGGGCTAATTCAGTAGCACAATATTCAGGAAACCAAATCTTATCAGACTAAGCAGGTATAATTCCTATTCTTTTGCTGCACACTTTTCCCCTTTGTTAGTCTCTTTTCCAATTCAGATCCCAATCCTGGGAAGAAAGCAGAAGCACAACATACTTGCCAGTTACAAAGCCAAGAACATCACGAGAAACTAGCTTAAAGAATGTTTCCCATGATATTCATGGTTTTGTATTATTTAGTCTTTTTTCAATATGCAGCATGGGGGACTTGCGTTGGTTTTGCTTGGTCCAGTTTTTGGTAGTGGGTGGGGGAGGAGTGGCACAAAGATGGCTCCTGTGTGTTCTGTGTGAAGGTTCTGGAAGTTTTTCACCATGGCCAGCACAGCCACTCTCTGATGGCTCTGAATGTGATGGACATGCTGCTGGCCAAGCCTGGGCCAGTTAAAGATGTTAGTTACACCTCTGTGATAACATATTTAAGAAGAAATCAAAACAATGTGAGCACGCACTTCTTTTTAGACATGGGGGGAGGAGATAAGAATATGTGAGGGAAAACAATACCAATTTCAATGGAGAAGGTGAGGGAGGAGGTGCTCCAGGTGCCGAAGCCAAGAGTCCTTGGCTGGCTGTGGTGAAGACCATGGTGGAGCAGCTGTGCCCCTGCAGCCTGTCAGGGTCCATGGGGGATGCAGAGATTCACTCGCAGCCCATGGGGAGGTGCCCATGCTGGAGTGGGTGGATGCCTGGAGGAAGCTGTGATCCAGTGGGAGACCCAATGGAGAGAGAGGCCTTGCTCCCAAGATGGAACAGCCTGGCCTTGGAGCTCTGCACCCCATGGACAAGGGGCCCACATCGCAGCAGTTTTGGGAGGACTGTCTGCCCATGGCAGGATCACACATTGCAGCAGATTTGGGTAGACTGCTGCTCATGACACTTGGACCCACGCTGAAGGAGTTCACAGGGAACTGTCTCCCGTGGGAGGGACCCCATTACAAGGCAGAGGATGATTCCTCTCCCTGAGTAGCAGAAGAAGATCTCAGTGATGGACTGACCAAACCCCCATGCCCCGTCCCTCTGTGCTGATAGTGGGGAGGAGGGTGGGTAAGCAGACAAACAGTATCCTTAAGGGCTTTTTTTTTACTTCACATTAGCTTCCTCTGACTCTGTTAGCAATAAATCACTTTGCAATTTTAAATTTTTCATCCTGTTTTTCCCTCAGTGCATCTTCTGCTTTCTTATCTCAACTCATGAGTCCTTTGTGTGTTAGGTTTTTCCTCTCCTCTGCCCAGCTGTGGCAGGGGAGAGTGGAGAGAGCAGATATTGCAGGTGCCTGGTATTTGGCCAGGGTTAAACCTTGACAGAACTGTATGCTGAGAGAGATATGCCAATAGAAAGTAGAATTGTATGTCTCTGAAACAAGATGATTCTCTCTTTTGATTTCGATTAAAAGTGGTGAGATCTTAGCTCTAAATCTACCATACCAGTGGTGGAGAATAAGAAAAGGATGATATTTTCGAGCTGTAGCTTTCTACAGCAGTTCAAGATCTGAGTGTAATAATTTTGCTCTACATGACAAAGCTATGTATTCTAACCTGAAAAAGTCAGAAGAACAATGGGCCGAAATGGGCTAAGTTTCAAACAGGAAAGAGACATAGTGATAATTTTCGGAAATGAGAAGACTAAAGAAAAACAACGTTGCTAACAGATTTAAATCAAACATGCGCTGAAGTTTACATTTGAGATTGTGGCTTTAATGTTTTCTGAAAAGTATAAATGTAATCTCCAATTTTGCCAACATATTGAATGCATGTGTCACTTGATGGTGTAATTTAAAAGCTGTGAATAATTCTTAAGATTATTTCTGCTTCTGTATAAAGAAAGAGAAGAAAGGATCAAATTTCCAGGCTTTACCAGAACTGTCCTCTCCAATATGATTAAAAACACTTTTGTGATAGGAAAATAGATGTTTTCAATAGCTACAAAATAATGAAGAATAAAGACTCCAGATATTTAAACCCAGAGAAAAGTGAAAGTCAAAGCAGAGATTAGTGGGGAAGAATTGCATATCATATTGCATATAATGTGAGGCAAACAGATGAGAAACAGATTTTGGTTTTGCATTAGTACTGAAATGGAATATTTCATTTTCCATCTAAATTTCTGTACATTTATTTAATAAATAGTGTCTTTCATAGAGAAATAATAAAATGCTTCATAGATCTACTAGTATGCAGACCATAATCAAATCATATAAATCCAGCTCTCTGGGCTATATATCATCATACCATCATCAAAAATGTGGTACAGTATATATAGAAAGGGGAAGAGAGGGCAAATTCTTCAGAGATTTATTGAACAGGTAAACCTGGGAGATTTGAAGAATAGACTATGAAAAGCAAACCTAAGGAGGACACAGTTTTGCAAATATATACATGCAGGCACCAACTGTACTGCAAATTGTCTGACTTTAGAGTATCACTTAGTCATTTTAGTGAGGGAGAACAAAAAATGCAAATATATTGTAGGAATGTTTCGTGACTGTTGACTCCCTGCTTGCATTGGTTGGTGATTTAATTGATCTGAGAAGCCTGATTATAGCCTCAAGTACTGAACAAATGATGATTTATAACTATTCTCATTTTATAATATTCACATTGGTAACAAAACCATTTTAAGCTTTCAGGTCTCTGCATGGCACATTTGGGAATTCAGTGAACATATTTTCTTATTTGAGGGACAAAAGTACAAAATCAATGTTCACTAAATTTTCTGAAAATGTTTCATATTAAAGCTTAAACAATTTGAAAGAAATGTTACCTGTGATTGCTGATTAGCGCCTTGATCACAAAGCATTCTCTGCCTGTTGTGTATTTATGACTGTGTGACTATCACATGACTTTAAATATGGGCTGCAAAGCCACTTTTAAAGGGACAGAGTACTAAATGTAAAAATATCACTGGAATACTAGTGGAATGTTGACTCCATGCTTTCTTTAACATTTTAATTGTTCTGAAATTATGTTTCATATCCTCAAGTCCTGAAAAAATGGAAAACAGGCTACTGGTATTATCTCAAATTCAACCATTGACAGTAGAATTATCAAAAGATCACTTTTAGGCTAGGTTTTAGAACTGGGGATAAGACTCATACGGCCCACTTTAGTTTTTCTACTAAGCTCTGTATGGGCCTGCAACCAGGAGATTCATTAACATTCCATGATTGCTCATATGGTCAAAGGAAAAAAATTTTAATTTCTTCAGAGAATTAACTTCACGTTTCTGCTGAGAATATTGTAAGCACAGGACTATGTTTATTATATCACCTTATGTGAAATAACTTGCCACATATTATTTCTTAAATAGAATAGACCTCTTAAGCTTTACTGTAGTTACTTTACATATATATATAAATATATATATATATGTGTGTATCTATCTATCTATCTATCTATCTATATATATATACACACATATCAGGGCATAGGGATGAATTTCTTGAAAGATTGTTTATGGGCACTTAAGTCTTGACCAGGGAGATATAGAATAATAATTTTTTCTGCGTGGAGTGTGAACTACAACAGCATGTCAGGTCCCTAAAAGTTCCAAACTCTAGGTCATCTTCCGAGTGACATCACTGTCATCTGGAAAGAGAACCTCTTAAGAGGCTGAATTCCACAGGTACTTCACCTATAATGTCAGAAAATTCATGTATGTGATGAGAAGCCTAGCGGTGGGTGTGATAAGAAAACTAACCCTTGAGAGGCTCAACTAAGAAAATCACACAGCCTAAGAAAATCACACAGGTGCTACCTGCTACCTCAGGAGGCCAGCTGGCACAGTTGCCAGCATATTATACCCTTACACAGACCGATGTCTGAAGTAAATTGCAAACATCTCCACAACCTCATCTCTGGAATGCATTAATCATGTGAGCTTATCCTGGGACAAACCACCATCAGAGACAGCAAGAGGGGGTGCGTCGCAGGAGTGGAACAGATGGACAGGAACACAAGACTATGACAACAATGGCAGCAAATTCAGGCAGTGAAGACCCAACTGTCTTTCGTCCCCATCACAGCACATAAGAACATTTAAAACTCTTTAATCTGCGAGTAAGATACAGATGATTAAGAAATAGTACAGGAAAAAAACTGAAGTAAGTTTCTTAAAAACACAGAGTGCAGAAGAAGCAAGGTGGAAAAATGTAAGACATCTTTCAAAAATTAGACTTAGAAATTGAGACTTAGTAAACTAGCAATTGTATAGATGTCTTAAGTCTGTGTACAAATGTTATAGTATAATGCAGAAGAAGACTACTATATAATTACAGAATAGTAGAATATTCTGAGTTGGAAGGCACCCACAAGGATCATTGAGTGGTCCTCCTGGCCTGAAACAGCGCAGCCCCAGGAATCACACCATGGGCTCAAGTATATTGTCCAAAGGTTTCTTGAACTCTGCTGGGCTGGGGCTGTGACCACTGCTCTGGGGGGCCTGTTCCAGAGCCCAACCACCCTCTGAGTGAAAAACAAACGTTTTTCTAGTATCTAACGTAAAGATCCCCTGACACAGCTTCAAGCTATTCCCTCAAGTCTGGTCACTGGTCACCACAGAGAGGAAGTCTGTCTGCCCCTCCTCTTCCCCTCAGAAGACATCAGTGCCTGCCCCTGCTCTTTCCCTCACAAGGAAGTTGCATACTGCCATGAGGTCTGCTCTCAGTCTCCTCCTCTCCAGGCTGAACAGACCAAATGACCTCAGCCACCCCTCACACAGCTTTGCCTCCAGATCTTGCATCATTTTTCCAACCCTCCTTTGGGCACTAATACCTTTATGTCTTCCTTATCTTGTGGCACCCAAAACTGTCCCCAACACTTGAGGTGAGGTCACCCCAGTGCAGAGCAGAGCAGAGCATGCAGAGCAGAGCAGACCAGATCAGATCAGAGCAGGACAATCCTCTCCCTTGTCCAGCTGTTGATTGTGGGCCTGATGCCCCCAGGACATGGTTGGCCCTCCTGGCTGCCAGGGCACTGCTGACTCATGTTCAGTTTGCCCCCAGTTTCCTTTCTGTGGTGCTGCTGTCCTACCTCTCACTCCCCAGTCTGTCTGTACATCCAGGGTTGCCCCATCCCAGGTGCAGAATCTGGAACTTGCCCTTGTTAAACCCCATGCATCTGGTGATTGCCAAGCCCTCTGATTTGTTGAGGTCTCTCTGCAGGGCCTCTCTGCCCTTGAGGGAGTTAACAGATCCTCCCCCTTTAGTATTGTTCACAAACTTAGTATACCTTCGAGCCCTGTGTCCAATTCAGTTATGAAGGTGTTGAGGAGCACTGACCCTGAAATGAAGCCGTGTGGAAGACCACTAGTGACAGGTCACCAATCTGATGTCACCACATTCACTGTAGGGTGCCTGACTCACGAGCCAGTTGCTCACCCATCACAAGTTTTTCCAGCTGTGGGCTGGACATTTTTTCTGGAAGGGTGCTTTGAGAGACTGTAGCAAGTTTACCGAAATCCAAGAAGATGATTACACCAGCTGGTGTAATCTTGGTTAACTAGATGGTTTACCTTGTCATAAAAGGAAATTAAATTTCAAAAGCAGAGCTTTGCCCTCATGAAGGCACATTGGCTGTGACCTATGTCTGCATTGTCCTTCAACTGTTTTCCAATACTTCCAGAATAATCTTCTCCATAATTTTACCAGGCAATGAAAATGAGACTGACAGTCTCATAGTTTCCAGGGTCATCTGTATTGCACTAGAGGTGTAAAACTACAGTGGAAACAGAAGAGATGCATGGATCATCTTTCTTTTGGGGGAGAGAAAAAAAAAAATCTTCATAATATCTGTTTCAATTTTTCCGAACTCTTCTCCAGACTTCCCTTCATACCTGTGATAGGATATGAAATTCTAAGAGACAGTGTATCTGTTTTGCATATAGGGAGGGAAGGAAATGAGAGATGAGGGTATAGGAAGGATTAATAGATTCTGGTTTTATAACCTAAAACTGTGATGAATTGACTTTAAGTTCATCTGCTAATATATGATTCATGGTTCCTTTCTTGCTGTTTAGAATTATGACAACAACATCCCCCAAATTTCTGAGGAGAATCATACGCATTTACACTCTAATGTTTATGGGTCAATAAAAATGAAAGGGATTTTCATCAATATTACTTTGACTTTATTTGATGGAATTACTTCAGCAGTACCTTACAATTTTACAATTTAACAGACCAAGCAATAAAAGATGAAAGAGTGAGTAACATCATAGTATGCTTTCCTTTGCAGTTGCAAATTTCAGTGAGTTCCTTCTGCATCTGTTTTTCAGATTTTCCTATTAATAAAATAGAAAATATAAAATTAATTATTAATCAAGTATATTTATAATATTTGAAACATAAGTTTATATTATTTTTAAAATTAACTTAGAAAATTCTTTTGTGTTACTAGTTTATATAAGAAATTAGAACATTACCAGCTTACCCTAAAATGCTGTGAGTGCCAGGATTGTTTTCTAATTTTTTACCTTATTAATCTTACATGTGAGATCATTTATTTTGTTCATTCTGCAAGTTTGAGAACAGCAAATAATTTCCTTAATCCTGATAGTCAAGACATGAAAGGCAACCTGGTCAGCCAAATGCTAACAACTTGGATTTGTACAATTTTTTGCACCTGATCATAGTCAGTGCACAATTCTGCCATTTACATGTCATATTCCTGTAGGCTTCGAGGCAATTATAAGCAGAAAAGCGACCCTATAAAAATGTCCACTTAATTGTCATCACAGGTGTTGCAGTGTGCTAATAGGATTTCTGAATATGGTTTATGTTCCAGAAACTTTTCCCTAGCAGGAGTCTGTACCCTCCCATTCTGTAAGCTTATTGGTGTACCTTTTTCCCCTCCTTAGCTCCTCCCCTTTGGCTTTCCCTGATTGGCTCTTCGGAGCTAACTGCGCCCCTCTTCCCTCTCCTCTTAACCCTCTGCAAGAGCCTCGCTCGGGGTTTGCCTTCCTTGACTTCCAGTCCCTTCATCCTCCCTTGCTCTCCATCCCTCTTCACCATCCCCGGACTCTCACCTGTGGACCTTAAAAAATCCCCTTGAAATCACAGATCTCGATCCTACACTTCTTTTATCACCGCGCCTCCACAGCAGCTCGCGTCCCCAGCAGCTCCACCGCTTGCCGCAGCCACGTGGGCTCGCCTGGCGTGTTTTGGCCCTGGGGCAACTCCCTCTTTATGCGGCGTGGGGTGGTTGCCTGAGAACTGCAAGACTCTGCTGCCGCATATAGGAAACCTCCCCACTTCCTTGTGTTCTTTCTACTATCGTGTATCATAACTAAAATATATTTTAAATTACTTTCCAGATTATGTACTTTGTAAATGGTGATGGGGGAGAGAGCGGTATGAAGGAAGAAACACTTGTGTCTAAGGGGTCATTTTATGCTTGGGTGATGGATAAGGACAATCTGCATTGAAGAGGAGTGGGCTGGTTGCTACTGACCCACTCGCTTTAGTGTAAGTTGTGAAGAGTTCAGTATAAATTGACAGTCTTTGTTTGGAGTAATGAGCTATAAGATTCCCAAAATTATGCCACAGTTATATTTTCCTACTGCTGGTCTGCTTAATATTTAAGAAAATGTATTTCCTTTTGCCTGTTTTATTCAAACTTGCATATTCATACAACGTACAAAAATTTATCATACCTGGACCTTCACTTTTCCAAGGTGAAATTGTTTCCTACTGTATATTTATCAATGTGCTGTCCCAACAGACATATAGTTTAGTCTCATTTTAAATATCCTGAGGGAAGTTATTCCATGGCCTAATAGATCTCACTGTCAAGTGACTTTTACATGAAATTCAGCTTGAGTTTTCCCTTTCCAAATCTTATCCTATTACTCAAGAGTGGTGCACCCTAAAGTAATGTAAATATTTCTTCTCTTACCTAGTAGTAAACCCCTGCAGGAGTTGTGGGTTGCCATCATGTTTCTTTATTAGTTATTACTCACACACAGTAAAGAGGGAGCCTTGAAGTCTGACATTTTATCATAGAAGAAGATATTAAAAGTACTAGCCAAGGCTCCTTTCCAAGCACAGATAGTAACTACTGTTAGCCATACTGGTAATAAGTGCTCGGAGTGTATATATCCAGTTGTCATCTCTTTCTATACTTAAAATCCTGCAGAATGCATTCCTTCAATTTTCCGTTCACACTTTTTTTTTTTACATTATGCACAGTGAAACACTAAAAGCCAAATGCTGCAGTTATTTCTTTAAATATATTATAAACTAAAAAAGGTATGTATCTATCTTCTACATATGATAGAAGCTACAGACTGAAGACCATTTGCTCTAAAATTATGTCCTAAAGTAATGAAATATAACAAATAAATACCAGCTTCATCTCTTAACATATTAACTCCTCCTCAGTTTCTTGAGTGAAGTGGAAATGAAACAGCTGGGGAAGAGTAGGTCAGAAAAGAATTTCCATGTGCTCAGAAATGTCTGTAGGACTGGTGACCATGGCCAGTAATTCTGATCTTGGCTTTGTAGTGTGGAACAAGCAGTAAGACAAATCAGCAGGTTAATAAGGCAGACTTGGGACTGACTTTGGAGGCAAGCCCGACATTACTGACTTAAAGACTGGAAAGTGTGACAGTCTCAAGATATGAAGTCACATTTTTCTTACACATTGAAGAAAAATTTAGACTTGACAGTATCAGAGAAGAGGAATTTGTAGTAATCAGATAGAAGATTATGAGATCCAATGGAAAAGATTTTGGCTAAAATAAAAATTTGTGCAGGAAATACTCAAATTCAGAAAGAGAACAACCCCAGTAAGCACAACAAAGCAATTCTTAATCAAGTGATCCAAGCTCCAGGAAGGCAACTTTCTTAAATGTTGATTGACAACATTTGACAAATACGTTTCTCCTTCCTACTAAACAGAGTGACTGCCTGGTTCTGCTTAAGTGTCCTGGATCTAATTACTAATTAACAATTAACTTTCTTTCTGGGACAAGCCTTCGCAGATTCACATTAGTTCCAGTACATACCTGTCATCCAATATTACTGGTATGTCTCTTCCAAATAACTTCTTCCTCTTCCTATTAGTATTTTTAGATTGATTTCTCCAGTCTTAAAAAACTTGTTTTTCTGAGCTAAATCTCTTTCAGTGCACGTTTCTAATTATTCTGTAGAATTAGGTTTCCAATGGATACTAGTAAGTCTTCTAACATAATTTGTGATTGTCATTAAGATGTTTACTATCTCTTTGAGATGATCAGTCAAAATGTTGGAGTTGACTAAATGTTACATCATTTCAATAGGCTTCTATTAAGTTGTGGCTATTTGTAAAAGTTTTGTTATTCAGCTTTTAGTATGTCTGTGGTACATTCCAGCTTCAATTTGATTCGCAATAGATATAGGTACCCATCTATTAAGAGTGTGCACTGTTCATAATTTTGGTGGGTTTTAAATGTTTTCCTTGGCTTTTTTTTTTTTTTTATGGCTGGGTTTGGTTTTGTTTTTTTGTTCAAAAACCTTTAGTTCCATCTGTTCATTTTAAACAGTTACAAAAGTGTAAAGTGGAATCTCGTACTGAAAAATACATTTTATTTACTCAGAAGGGAGCAGATTGTGACCAATATATTTGTAGATTCATTTGTAGAAAAACACCTCGACCAGAGCAAAAGGAATCCTCTTTAAATTTATCAGAAAACAGCACAGGTATTGTTAAAATTGAAGGAATATACTTTGTGTAAAATTTTTTTGCGTAAATCTTAGGAGAAACTGGTTTCTTTTCTCCAACTGTCCTTGAGCTTAGGTTGTATGTGCTTCACACCCAAGCTGATAGTGACACTTTGCAAGTCATCTTTATCTGTATCCACACTCAGCAGTACTTGCCTGATAGAAGTGAACTAAAAGGAAACTGAGAGGTCCTCTGTACTTCTTCTCTGGAAAAAGATTCAAAATTCAAGAGTAAAGCTGACTGAATTCTCACAAAACCATTCTTCCTTTTCCGCAGTAGAAATCACTCCTGCTTACAGCTGGGCTAAATACTGGAACTTATAGGCAGCTCTTTGACAGAATTTATTCATTCACACTTATCATTTGCAGTTATACTTCAAATCACAGGTTCTGATGGGTGAAAGGAAATGAAAGAAATAGAAAATAACCATAATATGTCCAAATTCTTCTTTGTCCCTTGGTGAGGGGTGCAAAGTCTGAACGTACAGTGATTTCAAGAGACCACAAAATCTTCACAAAGGCACAATATACCATATATTTCTGTGTACTGGCTCCATTCCATCTATGTACCTCTGTTTTTTAGGCTTCTGTTATTTCTCTTTTATTTTCTAATTAAAATAACAATAATAATTCCAGGGGAGAAATACAAAAATTAGTAATGAGCTGAGTCATACAATCTGTATGGCCTCTAGTATTCAAATACACATCCTCTTAATTAATAGCCAAGTATTGCTATTCAGAGCACACAGCCTTTCACAGCAAAGCAGATACAACTTCTTGAGTGAGACAATATTTCTGTTCTGTCCTTAGTATATATTGTTTTGTGGTCTCTCTCTGTGACTGACCTCCAGTTACAACTTACCTGTCAAAGAAAATAAAACTTCTGAAATTAAAGGAAACATATTTTGTGCTCAGAAAACACTGTCGATCTATCTAAAGCCTTCCCTGGTTCTGGCACCTTCACAGGCAGCTTCACTGTTCACACAATTTATCTCCAGTCAAAACTAGAAAACCCAGTAAGGTATTTTTTCCAATATTTTGATGACTGATTAAGTCTAAGAGATACAAAGAGAAATGTAAAGCTTCTACACATTACATCTAAAGTACTTTTTATTTATTGTATAAGAACTGGATTCCCAAGACTTAGTGTGATTGTTATTAGTAAGGGTAACATCTAAAATAAAAAAGAAAAATAACCAAACTAAATTGATGTGACATATATGGTACAGGTAAAACATCATTATTTACACTGAGTTTGACTTGTGGACATGAAGAACAGTGACAATAAGGGATTTTTACCATCAGACTGCCAATTAAACTGGGAAATTCCACACTTTCAGTGGGATAGCAGAAATTACATGGTTAACAAATAGGACCCCTTGCAATCATCTATAATGTCACTAAGTAATAGGTCACTTCAGAAAGTAGCTTGTTAAGAGATAGACGGTAACATCCTTCAATGAATCCTTATCAACTATTTTAAATCTTCTCTAGTTCAGAATTTATGGATTTGGCAGATAATCATTACTGTTTGGTTTTTTACCCTTCAATATCAGAGTTCAGAGGTCATTGCCTTCCGAAATAATCATAACCTTTTCATTGTAACCTAGGAGTCTTTCTCCTAGTAAACAGCTGGTCAATCAACACAAAAGGAGAAGCTAAGGAAAATGACTGTGCAGGTATAAGAATGACATAATGGTAACAGCAGTATATAAAAATGCTTTCGCTAAGATAGTAATAACAATCTCTTAGAGTGAGCACCCAAAAAAGAGTTCAGTGGGGAATTGAAATATATAATGTTTAGAAAACAATCACTAATAACAAATGAATGCTTCAGGAAATACAGAATTAATTTCCTACCAAATGCTATAATTAACTATGAACACAAGATAAAACCAGAATGTTTGCTTCAAAATTCAGACAAACAGACAAGAAAAAACCTTTCAACCCATGGAAAAAATTCTGACGTGAAGTTCAGACAATGTAATATTTATTTTGTAGGTAGCCATACTTTTGTGTCTACAAATACATGTGAATCTGTACGTATTTTGATATAAGCCCAATATCAGTTTCTTGCTCATATTTCCAATTTTCCGGTTGATATCCACCCAAATTCTTTTAAAGCAACTTTTTCTTCATCTCTACTTATTACTCACATTTCCCTTTGTCTGTTATATCACTAAACACCAAGACATTTTTAAAACCGGTCTCCAATTTCTCCCCATTTTCATTTATTCTCCACTTGAATCTTTTGCATTGTGAAATCTAGCTTTTTCTCCTTGCTTTTTGTGTAGGCTAAACGCACTGACCCTTCAACCCCAAACCAGCCATCCTCTAGCCTGGTTTTAGCTATAGGGTCTTCTTTTTCAAAAAGAGCTCTGCCATTTCGATTTTTCTTTCTCTCCTGCAACTATGTGCCATATGCTGTACCTCATTATGATTTCCTCGACTACTGAAATAATTGTGCTTTCCTTTGTCCTTTTTTTCCTGTTACCATTTATGCATAAACAAAAAGTTTGGCTTTACACTTTTTGGTTTGCTATCACTGTACATAGAACAATGGACAAAGCAGCCCATGTAATGTGACCTCTCCCTGTAAAGTGGGAAAGAATCCTTGTGGTTTCCTTTTCTGCTCAGTTTCGGTCATTTATGCCACTGGTCTTGAACTTTTCATAGTAAGCTTTAGCTTCTTAATTTACAATGGACAAAAAGGCTTTTTCAACTCATTTCTTCACAAAATAGCAATTTTCTATAAATAAGTTTTTGATAACTAGCTGGTCAAACATATATAACATGTAGACACCTAAATTACATGCAGTAAATTAGCTGTAATTGAACACAGTGAAGTGTCTTCAAAAAAACCCCTCAAATTTTAGCAGAATCATGACAAGGTTTGGTTCAGAAATGATCCTTAAGCATCATTTAGTCCAAACCCACTGGATTAAATGCAGGGACACCTTTCACTAAATCAGGTTTTAGTAGAATTTCTCTAGTGAAAATTTAGAATTTTCTGTCTGTATACTGCATTTAATATTTTTATTTCCCAGCTTTTCAACTGAATGCAGAAGATTTAACTTTGTTGTGTCTAACCTACTCCCGGTGCTTCAGAGCTCAGCAGTGAAAAACTATAAGAAATAGTGAGTCACCATGTTATATAGTATGTGTATGGGGTCTCAGGCAATAAAGTAGAAAGCAATCATTTCCAAGATGCTGTTCTGGGATGCATTCTTGCATTCCACAAAATGTTGCTGAAGCTGAAACTATTGATGTGCTTGATGATTTCTTGCATTGTGAAGTATCATGCTAGTTAGCCCACACACCTATTAAAGTCATACAGTTTTAAAATATAATTACAGATTTAGAGAATGAGATAAGGCATTTCTTTAAAAATCTCAGGTTTTGTTTCATCAATTATATTAATCAATTTAGACAGAGACATTTTGTACATAAACACTAAAGGTTTCAAAAATACACATGCAGATTATCAGTCAGAGTAATATGTACCTGTTAGTTCACTTTACAAACTCAATTTTTACTTATTTAGGTAATGATTAATTTAAAGTTTTTCATTGCATAAGAGAATTCACTTTATCCTGGAACATTGACCTAAGTGGACATGAAGTCACATTGTCAGGAACTAAAATTAACTGCTCATCTCTATCATCTGACTCTTACTACTGTATCAAGAGCAAAAGGCAGGGGACTTTGCATCAGTCTGTGCCGGTCGCTGATGTCATGGAATCATGTGAGATACTGTGCAATTTCTGTTTTCTTCAGCAGTGAGAGTATAAATATGACTGTAATTTGTCAGACAAGACCAGGACCCTGGCCTTTAACATTCTTCTCTTGCCTGTGGAAAGGTAAAAAACAGGACAAGCACATGCATTATTTTGCTCTGGTACTCCTGAGTCAAATGTAGGTTTTCTCTATAAGGAAAACTGAGTGGATGTATCTTCCATTAGTCTCTCCACTCTCACATTAAATTCATTCCAGATTTTAGCATCAACCATCTTATTTGGCACAAGTTCCACAGTTGCAACACCCATTGAATGAAACAGTACCTTCTAGCACTTTTATGTATTTTTTGATGCATTTAATTCTTCTGCTAAACAATAATAAAAACAGTCTGTGCTTCTTAACTTTGATTTCATGCTGGTATGTAACTGGAATATGGATTTGGATTTTTATTAAGGAAATATGGTCATGTTTGAATTTTGTACACCTTTTGTATTGCCAGTCATGCCAGAATAATGGAACAAAGATACATCTTACAATTTACAGCAGTGAAATATTTAAAAAAAATTAGATGACCCAATTATATTGAAATACCATATTTTGAACATTTCATTTTTGAAAACAACTTTATTTTGCCTATTTTGGAGGATGAGACCTATGTATCAGAAACTGTTCAGTATACAAGGCAGCTTAAGGAAACTATCTCACAAGAGAAATATCACTCAAATGGAAGTACTGCTGCATTAAAACAGGATGCTATTGAAATCAGGGGAATGGGCATGCAGGCAAGAAAAGAAATGTTTTAGAATTTTGCCATAAATTTCTGTCATAACAATAGAGAACACAAAAAATGCCCATGAAATATAATTATAACTGATCTCTAAAATTATGTTTAGGAAGTATAGGCAGCTGTCTGTATGACTGGAGTGTAGCCAATTTTGTCTAGTGTTACGAGTGGAAAGTGGGTGATACAGAGGGTATTTTAAGTCCAGACCATCTCTCCTGTGAATATAAACATGAAAATGAAATTCCACAGCTATATAAATCTTTGACATGTCTCAGTAGGCTACTCCAGTATAATTCATCTAGTCAGTAGACCATAATGTTTACTGTTTTTCTTCAAAGACTTCACCATTCACACTAGTTCTGCACATTCCAAATAACCAGTCAGCGTGGATCTATTTTTTAGCTGAAATAAGTAAATCTTCTTCTGAAAATAAGAGAGCCCAAGAAGATAAGCCTGTTTATGAGGCCTACCCTGTTATCTTGATCTGTTTGTACAGTCCAGGGCAGATTCTTCAGCCCTTAAAATACTAACTGGAATAGTATTATGTAGAGAGGTATGTACACATGATATCATTATAGGTTTATATTTTATATATATATATATATACACACTCTGCAAAGATAAGCTTAAGTATAAATATACAAATACTTATTCTTGAAAAGAATAAATAGCGTGTCTATAAACAAGAAACCAATGTGTAATTCAGCATTCTATTTTGGATAGTAGATTGTCAAAATTACTTACCATATATTGTACAAGAACCAAATGTGATCGATAACCTCAAAGACAAAATATATTTCATACGTTGTTGTCATTGGAACAAATTCTGTTCTATTTTCATATGAAAAACTGAAACAGTGAAATCTTACTGCTAGGCATGTATGTCTGGGCTGTATACTAAATCATACTGACTAGAAGTTCTCGTCATTGCCCATCATTAATTTCACACCTTCAGACTCCTGAGTTACAGTGATAATGAACAATGCAAAACCCTGTTGTATTATGCTTAGTTAGTTGGTTATTTTGATTACTTCTTGAGTGAAATGTGTATGTCTGTACCAAAAGATTATGACGTGCTAGTTTTGTTTGGGATAATTTTCATCACAGAAGGTAGTAGTGGGCTGTGCTTTGGATTTGTGTTGCAAACAGCGTTGACAATACAGATATGTTTTTGTTATTGCAGGGCAGGGCTTGCCCTGAGCCAAGGCCTTTTCTGCCCCTCAGCCCACCAGTGAGGGAGCTGGGGGTCCACAAGGAGTTGAGAGGGAACACAGCATGGACAGGTGGCCCCAGTTGACCAAAGGGATATTCCAGGATAAATGATGTCAATCTCAGCATATGAAGGGGAATGCAAAGAGGGAAGAAGAGAAGAATTCACAGTGATGACATTTATCTTCCCAAGTCACTGTTATATGATGGAACACTGCTCTGCTGGAGATGGCTGAAGACCTGCCTGCACATGGGAAGGGGTGAATGAATTTCTTGTTTTGCTTTGCTTGCACGTGTGACTTCTACTTTCCCTGTTAAATGGTCTTTGTCTCAACTGATATGTACTCCCACTTTCACCCTTCCAGTTCTCTCCCCTATCTCACTGGTGGGGGAATGAGTCAGCGGCTGCATGGGGCTGAGCTGCCGGCTGGCTGTATTATCCACAGCAGATGTATCTCTTGTCAAGAATCTACAAAAGTTTACCTTGTAAGTACATAAAAAATAATTTATATTAAAAAATAATATTCTAGAATTTAAAACTGTTTGGAGAATTTTAAGTTTTTTAAGAGGCAGGGAGAAAAAGTTTTTTCCAAAACTACACTGTGATTTTTCCCTTGCAACAAAATGAATCAAGAAAATCTCTGTTGATTGGGTCACCAAGGTTATAATCAGTGTGAAATGTGAGCAACTTTGCAGTCTAGCCAAAAGACAGCTTTGGCACACATTCAAAGAGCAGGTTGTGTGAAGCCAGGGATGTCATCTTCCAGTGATTATTAAATAGGTCTTTAGCAAAGAGTATGATCAGTCCTAAACTTTCCCCCGAATGAATTAATTTTGTTTGTTTTAGAAATGTAGATTGAAAAGTGTGGAGCAGTTATTAAAAGAAGTTCATAATTAGAAAATGTTATTGGATGCAATTTCAGAGCAGCAGTTTTAAGCCCAGACATATGCTTCCACCACAGGAGCCATCCTACTGTTTGTAACACATGGAGAAAATTCACTGCTTAGCGTCCTAAAGGTTTCGTTGTTCATCTCCAATAAGGACTACAACTTGGTGCCCAAAATTTGCTGTGTAGCCTTTCAGTGCAATGATCAAGAGTGAAGGTTGTTCTCTATCTTACTAAGATGCATAATTGAAATACAAACATATTTTGAATTAAATGGCATGGCTGTTCCAGAGCAGCAGAAGTACCAGCCATTGTTAGTTGGACTGTAGCCATTTGTGAATCATTGTTTTCACTGTATAGTGATACTGATATGGGTGTTTTAGTTAATATTCTTGGATTTTTTTCCGTTTGTTTCAGTCATCTTTTCCCCACCATTGTTTTTCAAATATTTCTTGGTCTTGCATTTGTTTCTTCATTGAAATTTGTCCTCCCATGATCTTTATTTCTGACTTTTATTATATTTACTACTTCTTTCTTATAACTGTCAGTTCTTATAATGTCCTTTTCTCTTTTGTTTTTTCTTTGCTATAAATCCTACTTTTCAACATTTCTCCCTCATTTATGCCACCTTTTTGGCAGATTTCCTGCCTTTCCCTGCCTTCTATTTGCCTGCTAGTTCCTTCAATTAATAATCGTTTGCTTATATTCGCATGTTTTTCGCATTCTTAGTTCTCCTACATGAAATTAATCAGGAAAAACATCTTTGAGTATAGTGTCTGGCAGTAAAAGAAAGCTGATTGAAAAGCTGTGATATTTTGCCTAGCTGTGCCCACTCTTTTTTTATATCCCTGGGCAAACTGGGAGGCAAGAAGGATGCTATGGAACTGGTGTTCCTCATTTTCCCTGTAGTTCCGGATTGTATTCCTTGTTGGAGAACTACTGGTTTAACACTTTTCGGAAACTAGGCCATTTGTCTGGGAGAGGCTCCACCCTTGCTTTGTCCTGTGTTTCATGCAGTTCTGACAGCCATGCTTCTTCTTCATCCAAAGTTTTGCACAGGAGCAAACTTGAATAAAGAGAATAAATAAGAGGAGTCCTCAGGCCTGGCAGTATGTTGCTCTTTTCGAGATTCTTTACTTCAGCCTCATGAATATTGATACAGTGTAATTATTCTTTCTGTTGAAATGAAGCATAGCAAAGCTGTGTTACATTTTCTTATTTGCATTGACACACATTTGCTCAGAAGTTGTTTGTATTGCATTTTGATACAAAGACATACAATTTACTGTATCACTAGGGAAAAGTAAGAAATGTCTTGTTTTGGAAATGTTTCAAAACAGAATAAAACACATACAAATCTTTTGATCCGTGTGTTGACATTGTAAGGATGAAAATGCAGACTGTGAGAGAACCTGCAATTTGTGGAAATTATGAAGCTGTCTTTTTTTTTTTAAAAAAAAAAAAAAAAGCTGTGTTAAATCTAACAAGCTCATGGATTAAAACATCTTTGTCTTCATTCCTGTGAGGCAATCTCTCATTCCTTCCTTCAATCTTCCATAACCCTGAATTAGTACAGTTTCATTTATCCTGCTATCATCATAGTCATTCCTCAACTTTAAAACTTGTAAGAATGTAAAATCAATCAAATACAGAGTTCTAAATTCCACTAAAAAAACAAAGAAAACCAAAACCAAATGAAAAAAGGAATGAAAATATCCAAAACCAAACGACCCAAAACCAAACAAACCAACCAAAAATCCAAAACACCACAAAACAAAAACCATCCCGGTATGTTATGAAATCAATTTCACTTACTTAAGCTTGTTAAGCTTCCTTCTCTAGCGCACTTACCACCTGTCACCATTTGCTGTGTATCACCACAATATATCCTTCCAAATCATTATCACTACCTTTCAAAGCTGGCATGAAATAACTTGCAAGGTTTCTATGTTGATTTTAAGGAATTAGAAGCATGCACTAAGTTATTTATTCAGCATATATCTGCAGAAAAATATACATATTCTTACATCTACAGAATGCTTCCAGAGCAGCTTTGAGTGTGGGCAACTGTGATACTACAGTGTCATCAGGATTAAAGTTTTCTATATTATCAATCACAAAGAATCTTAGTTAACTAAACCTACTGTGGAGGGTGTTAGATTCAGTCAATTAAGGCAGAATGAACCTCTGTGATTTTTCCTAATGGCAAACCTAATTCAGGAAGAGTGTATTTGCCATCTTCTAATTTCTTTGAAGTATTTGTGATTTACCTGGAATTTTGGGGTTTTTTTCTGACCAATGTGAATGTATGTCTTCTCCCTCATTGAACATGGGTAGGAAAGATCAAAATTTTGCATTTCCTAAAGTGCCAGGAGCAAACCTTTTCAATGAGTACATTATTATAATGCATTGCAATTACCTTGCAGTTGCATTACATTTTAGTTTCTCAGTATTTGACCACTACAGAGCATAATGGGGCAATTATTCACTAGAGAGCCAAAGAAAGACAAGACCACAACACAAAAAATTATCTCCAGCACAGATGCAATGAAGAGCTGTCTCTTTTACTTGGCCAATAGAAAGAAGAGGTTTGGACTAGTACAGAACTGAATAATGTACATCTGAAGTGGTTATTCCTCCATGGCAGTTTTGCCATTTTCTTAGTCTTAATTCATATCTCATGCTGAGTTTGCCAATATTTTCAAAGCCAGAACCAAGGGAAGATGATAAAAAAGGATGGCTATATTTTATTTTTCACAATCCATCATTGAAAGGAACCTTGCAATGTAACTGTCTGATATATAGTGAACAGTCCAAGATTGTTTGGAGTCCTTGAAGTCTCAAATAAAACCCCCCAGAACTCCCAAGACAACAAAACACACAGCTTCCCCTACCCACAAATAAATAAACCCAACCAACTAATCAACCAAAAAAAACAACCTCCAAAAATTCAAACAGTTGGAAATATTTTTTAAAAATAGAAAAGCTAGAGGTTAGAGTTATTCAAGACAATTAGAAATGTAAAATTATTCACACCAAGTATGGTAACTTGATCGTTTCTGTTGTTGTTTTAGCCACAGTTTTCCTTAGTTCCTTCTGGCTTTCAGAAATCAGAAAAATCCACTTTCTCTTTGTTATGCCAGTATCTTCAATAGCTTAAGCAAACAGCTGCAGAGTGGAGGGTTACTGGAAGTTACTCCCAGTTCTGTTCGCTGTAGTGCACCCACGTAATCAAGAACCATTAATTCTTTTTATATTTTTGTTTAATTACTGGAGAGATGACACCTTGCAGCTGATTCTTACAGTGATAAGGAGAAATAACCAAGTCCACAGGACAGGTAGGTGAATTGCCCTCTACCTTGTGTGACTCTTCAAACACAAGAAAAAATGCCATGCTGACAACACCTGCCACTACTGCAGGTGCTTTTCCTGCCACAGTTGCTCTCACCCCTGCTACTCCTTCACCTGCATCTACAGCCTGAGATGAAAACTTGTTAGAATCACTGAAGATTTTACTTTGCACATCAACTTTGCAGGCCAG
Organism: Entomyzon cyanotis; assembly: GCA_024500445.1. Lineage (NCBI taxonomy): Eukaryota > Metazoa > Chordata > Aves > Passeriformes > Meliphagidae > Entomyzon > Entomyzon cyanotis. The sequence goes on along the minus strand of JAKEPQ010000765.1, from coordinate 1,296,290 downwards.
CTACTATAGACTTTGAAATATACAATATTTCTGGAGTTAAAGCAGCAGCTTTTTTTTTTTCTTCACTCCTCTGGTTTATGACAATTTCTTGAGTGAATATTTAAAGTTATATTCTCTCTTGCCAAATATATAATTTTTGTGCCATCCTTATGCTGTTTCATTACATGCTATTTTTTTCTCTGTCCCTGAATTTCTTGTTTCAAGAAAATGAATAACCTTCTTCATGATTCTGCCTCCAAACAAAATTATGTATGTGCTCATATTAGTGCTCATATTTTCCTACAAAGGCCAAAATCAAGGAACACAATTAAGTGTATTGACAAATATTGTCAATAAATAAGCATGCACTGCAGTATTTTTCAAGAGACCTTTGTTTACTGAAAGTATGTCAGACTAGTTTCAATTATTCAAATAAAATTGTTACATCTGCTAGACTTCTGCTACTGCTTTAATGTTTTCAAAACTACTTACATGTTTAAAAAAAATGTTTATTTAAAGCACTGGAAGGTTACCTGTTGACTCCAGTAGAATAATTCACAGACTAGCTCACTAGCCCTGGCCATAGTTTAGGCATTTCATATTTATGACTTCAGCATGATCTCTCCAACCTTCTCCCATATGGCATAATCCCACCAACCTCTCATCTGGTGTGACCATGATTTTCATCCAGGATTTATTTTTATCAGTTCTCTGAAGGACTGCTCACTGTCTGAACTGATGAACTGCTTTATGGCCAGCTGCCCTCAGTCCTGCCCTGAGATAAGCCCAACATACTTATACAGAACAGTGAAAGGATGTTTTTGGGGTAAGAACTCCCTTTTATGTGCTGCAAAAACTAGTCATCACTGTTGTGAAAGAATGAGAAAGAAGTTGTTTTCCTAAAAATGTCCTGAAATAGAAATATAACCTGGCTCTTGTAGCCTCTACATCCCAAAATTCTGTGTCTGCTTTCCTTCAGTGAAGGACATCCTAATGGTTGCAAAAGCCTCCACTGGAGACTTGCAGCTCATGCACATAGTAATTTCTCACACCATAAGTTTATATTCATCATCTCTCAGAAGCATATGAGGTTTCACTCTGTTTTGAATGCCACAGTGTCAGAGACATCAATCAAAAATGATAGCATTGATCATGCTGCTTCAAAGGAGTTGGATAGCATCTGCCATAATGCCTTACAATGTTACAGTAGTGTACCTGAATTTTGATGAATAAGGACTCTGCTTTGCTCAATAGCAATTAATCATGACTTCTCTTAATGCATCATGTTTTTAAAGGCATAACACAAGCTAATAAAAAGGTTTCCTCCTATTCTTCATTCAGCTGGAGCCAATGAAGATATTCTGAATGCAAAATGCCATATGAAAGAAGATAAGCCAGAATATTCCAAATCTGTTTTAAAAGTGCTATGGATTTCATTAAGATATCTTATTTTTAACATGCAACACTTAACCATGTTAATATTAACATTAATTTTATAACAAAACAAAATCCTTAAAAGCATAATTAGTAATGTAAAACAAGAACATTTTTTCCTGTTTTAGCCAAACCTGTATCTGAGGAGAGTTTTCCCAGTAGAAGTAAAAGCAAGATCTATTTTTTTTCTGTAATTAGAAAGATATATGCAAAGATTTAGGCTCTGTCCTAACACAAGCTTGGCTACTGCCTCACTTATGTCAGCCAAATAGGTTCTATTAGGCTCATTAAGTAGGTAATAAACTTATGAAATTCATCTCCACAAAATATAATTAAGGTCCAGGCGTCTACAGTTTTCCCGCAAAATTAAGTATTCAATGGCTAAAAAAAAATTGTATTAACATACAGTTTGATAAAAAATTAGATTTTACAGAAATTGATGAAAGATATAAAACTTTCATGCTTCCATCATTACAGATATGCCTACGATATCTAGATGATATGGAATTGCCATATTATGGGCAATTTTGCTGTTCCTAATACAAAGCAAATTTGCATTTACACTTGGCAATATCGCGCTTTTTTTTTTTTTTTAAGTTTCTTTGAGCTAGTTTGGTCTGTGTTTAATAAAGTGACTTTATACCTATGTCAGGAATCTTCTTTACTCATCTATGTATTAAATTACTTTGCACACTATTGGTCACATTTCTGATCATGGATAAATTACTACATTAAATGAATTGTTGCTCTGAAGAAGAAAAAAATGTTAATATATTTTACTATATTATAGAACTAATAGGAAACATTTTCGACTATTCAGAAAGAACAGCAGCTTAGGAAGTATTAATAGCGAAAATAATTGTTATCTCACATTGAACAAAACCTATACAAATAAAAATGGTAGTGGCCAACACTTTTTTCAGGTTTTGCCAGCAACCTCAGAGCCCAGATGCTAAGCACTGGAAAATATTTATTCCAATAGCAGCATCTGGTACTTTGGCAGACTCCATAAGCAATTTTGTTTTACAGTTCTAATGCTGCTTCTGGGTCTATTACATGGTTAATCTGATGGGCTGACTTGTTCTCCTGGATGCCATATGCCAGGAGCTAGAGATGCAGTGAACTGTTTGCCCATTATACTTGCATTAAAAAGCAGACTAAAAAATCTGCCAAAAATGATGCACTATCCTACAATTAAGCTTATGACGATGAGTGACTTGCCTTAAAATAGTGCCAAAAACTGCCAGAGCATCAAGAGCAAAGGCTGGCAGACTTAATGCCAGCCAGGTAATATTTCAAATTTTGTCACTGGCTACTTAGTCTCTGAGGGTTTTGTGTTTCTTGTGGCTCTTTGTTTGATTGGTTTGTGGTCGTTGTGGGGTGTGGGAGGTGGCTTTTTTTGGTTTTTTGAGGTTCTTTTGTGTGTCTGTTTGTTTGCTTGGGGGGGGGGGGGGGGGTTGCTGAGGTTTTTTTCCTTCTGTATGCTTGAAGGTAACTGTAGCAAAGTGGTTTTGCAGGGTTCCACGAGGTTTTTCCTTTGTTCCCCTGCTCTGTATGTTATTGGCTCGTTTTGAAATATGCATCATGCCTTATCTGAAATCTATTGGTGTGTTCCCCTGCCTTTCTTCCCCTCAGGCCTTCCGGGATTGGCTCCCCAGAGCCAATCCCTCCCCCCTTCTCTTCCCTTACAAGCTGATGCTGGCGTAAGCCCAACCGTCACTGTCTTTGAGTTCGCAGCCCCTTTGACCTTTCCCCGCTTTCGTCCCCCTTTCCTCTTCCCTGCAACCCCCCCCCCCAGACCCGAATAAACATCCCTGGGAAGCCAGAGACAGTGTCCAGTATGTTTTTTTTGCCTCACCCACGTTTCCTGCTGGGTTTCTGTCGCTTGAGTTTCATGCCACGCTGAGCGCGCCCCGGCCCCGCCCAGCACGGACTTGTGTGAAGGTACGCACCGCGGCAGACCTCGTTCTTGAGGTTTCTGGGTCCTGCCGCCTCCCCAGAGCGAGAAACCTCAGGTAACTTCACATGGAAAAGGAAATACATCAAGAGGAGAAGGAAAAAATTAGATTCTGTATTTCTTTTTGGAATACCTACAAGGGCTAAAGGTGGACATGCCAATGAATTGCTGACTCCTTTAAAGTCAGAGCATAAACTGTGAATATTAACCAACAGAAAGTCATGTAAAAATATTGCTCAGGATTTTCAGCATTATTCCATCTGCAGGCAGTGAATTAGTGAGTACTCTGTCTTCTAGTAAAAAAGGCCTATTCTCATGTTTCAAAAAGTTAAATGGATATCCACCTTTAGGGACATAGTTTTTAAATGTTCCAGTTGCATAAAGCCAGGATAGCAGTTTAATGTAAAATACATATCCCAAATACCCCAGGGAGTGGAAAAAGTAGAGTTAGGTAGTAAGAAACAGTGTTAGGTGAGGTCTTGTACAGATTTTTCCACTGAATGTGTGTATTTCCACACCTGGTATTTTTTTTGACCCATCACCAATTTTCATAAGTGTAATTTCTTGAAAAGAAGCAGGTCATAAAATGCAAATTACATACGCATTTTTAGCAACAGTGCAAGTAAGACCTTCCCGGTGAAAGTTAAACATTCCAAGAGTCAATAAAAGTGAAAAGTGAAACCCCTGAGTATAAAGAACTATAATAGAAGGCATTACTAACTTGTTCGGTTTCTAAATATTATAACCTTTGAAGCACTTCATGCCATTACAGAAAAACTAGGTATTAGATTAAGTCAGTTAATATCTTCAGAACTCTGCTAGAAAATGTCTGGAACGGACAGGGGGAAAAGATATTTACACCTTTAAAAGGCCTGTTATTTTCAAAAGCTGTGGAACTTGTTACATCACTATTGACAGCAAAAGTAAATTAACATCTTTATATTGATAAGATCTGGAGAGGAAATATATGCTCTTAATCAGTTCCTTACAGAGGACCTGATCTCATTACTCTCAAAACAATTTTTCACAACAAATTAAGACTTTTATCCAACTGTGACTTGTATAAGATTTCTGAAAATAAACTGTAGTGCCAGTTGTGTGCTCCTCCTAGACTGAAACTGGTAAAGGTCTCCCTGTTCCTCACTGAGCATAAGGCACTGCAGTGTGACTCTGAAATTGTTCTCAGCTGTATTCAGATTGTCAGGCCATTTACCACCACATGTGCATTACACTGGGTGTCTCCCACTGCAGAGCTTTACAGTTCTATTAGCTTGAAGCATTTCAACTAGTCACTGTAGATTATGAGCCAAGTCATAATAATCAGAAGCAAAGGGGATGGCTGGCCATTGTTTATTTAAAATTAAAACTGCACAAGATTTAAAATAATTTAAAAAAAAGGAGAGATGATAGGGGTTATTTTGTGACTAACAAGTTATGAAGAGTGTTCTTTTCCTCTTTCAAGTCTCACAGTCTCACTAACCCCACCTCTATAAGAGCAGATACTGCAGACAAATCTCTTCCTATGATTGACCTCTGGGACATTTCTGCTAGGGTTTCCCCTAGTGTCAAATAGAACATGTAAGTTTATGCATCAGGGGGCTTTTTCTTATTGGAAGCAGAACCTTGGGTCTTTCTATCCCCTAAATTCCTAAATTTCACAAACTTTATAATATTATCATTTTATGACAATCTCTGTGGCAAATTTGGCTAAAATTAACTAAGACTAAGAGCAGGAAGTCTAAAATATATAGGGAATGTGATTTTGTACACTTTTCTTCACACAGATGGGTCAAAAATAAGGGATGTGAAACTTGGAGGGGATGCAGGGCACAATGAAGGAGGAAGGGAGTTATTTTCACTGACAGTTTAACTTGGATGATCAAATTTAAAGTGCCAAATCCTTAAAAATACATAGACCTTCGTAAAGTTATAGCTGAAATAACCTGAAAAAAAGCCAACTTCCTCTCAGTTATCAAAAACTGCCATCATCAGATTTATCAGTGAATGAGAAATCAGAAGGACTTATTAATTATCCTAGTTTGTCATATTTAGGTAAGCTGCTGCACATCCTATTGCGTATTCTTGGTAGGTAATTTTTCCCTCTTACCACACCTCATCCATCCTGTTTCTCAAACAGGCTGTAGGACAGTTGCATCATGTCAGTTCTCAGTGTTCTTTTTGTTCAATATCTTATGTATTGGGATAGAATTGAATTTCAATTACAAATGACATATTTGAAAACTTTTCAAACTTGCAATTCAGGGCAAATACTCAAAATGGATAAATAGATGCTTGGAGACATGCTTCGAAAGCCGTAGGAGCTTTGTGGAATTGGAGAGAAAGGAAAGCAAGGATTACAATGAAGGAAATCACCATGACGTATCTCAAAATACTTACTACAACAGATGTTGTTATTGGAGAAAAGTTGTAGGCAGAAGGGCAGAACAAGGCTCTTGGCTGCCGCATGCTAAACCCACATTATACACTGTCTTTTTTTATTGTTTATTCAAGTCCATGTTTTGCCAGACACAGAAACTTTGCATTCACAAAACTCCAGCATACATGTAGTTTTCAACTCAAGACTATTTATAAAATAGGATCATAAACCTAATTTTAACCCACAGGAAATGCATGAGGTATGTATCACTTTTCATTGTTTCAGGGCTGCACATTTATGAGACAGCAGTGACATTACACAGGAACTTAAACATACTCTAAATGCTTTTACAAAAATGAAAAGTTCAAAAGTCATGCAAATTACAGATTTCATGACACCTCTGTCTTAATCCAGTTAAAACCTTTCATTATTATACTGCTGTAATGCTGGACATGTTTGTTTGTTTTTAATGCCAAGACAATTCTATACAGCAAGTACAGTGGCATAGATAGCTCCTTGGAATTCCACCTTCTAAAGTTTTACCATTCAAGTGAGTGAGTAAACACCGTACCTCTGAAGATTACAGAGCTTTGTAAATTCCTGGTTGGTGAGTAGATTTCATTTCTTCACACGTGTTTGGTTTGTAATGTATAAAAGCAGTAAGATGTTTAACTGTTTCCTTCATGAGAAATTGCAGTGATACAAGAAAATGTAACTCATGAAAGCTCTGGTGTGCCAAGCATGAAATAATTAAACAAAATGTTAAATCACTACTGTGAAAGAAATTCAGCAGAGGGCAGAGGGCTAGTGTTGGATCCATGCATCAGCTGACTCCAACACAAGCACCATTTTGTCCTGTGTAGGATGTCAGCATAACCACTCACATTGGGCAAAAAGTGTTCCACACGCAGATGCGAGTGAGTCTGTCCTTCCTCAGTCCTAGCTGCTAGACATTTGTAATGAGATCTAATCTAGTTGTCTGAGCTTTTTTTTTTTTTTTTTTTTTTTTTTTCTTTTTGTAATCAGTGAAATAAGATGGATAGCCACAGAGCACAGAATATAAGCATTTTAAAAATGGTGGTGAAAGCCTCCAAGGAATTTTATTTCTTGATTAAGTGTAAAGACAGCCTGGAAGAGCAGTATATACCTGACTTCTCTGTAACTGGTTTGGCTTCTAGTTCTGACAAATTTTGCTTACCCCTTGAAAAAATGTCAGGTTTAAAACATACTTTAAAAAGATACGAAGAGTTCACAGGAATAAACTAGTTAACAATTATATGTTAAAATATATATTTATGGATGGTTTGGGGTTTTTTCTGTATACTTAAATTAACAAAATACTTGCAGGTTTCACATATTAATTTTTCTAGGTTTTGTCCCATATAGGTATCATGATTTTAAAAGATCAGTTAATAAGTAGAACTCTAGGGCTTTTGATTTTGAGGTAACCCAGAAGTGACATCATACAGGAGTTATCTTTCACCCTTCACCTTGACTTGACAGAAATAATATTGAAAAAAAGAAGACTTTTGAATGAAACTTTGTACAATTTATATTATTCACTCTTAATGATTTGTACAAATTGCTCTTCAGTCTTAACCTGCAGAAAGTCATCCAAGTTTGCTTGTGTTATGGCATGAGCCAAAATATCAAGATATCTGGAGAATACTAATATTACCTTATTGAAACATGATGAGGAACAAGTGAAGTATAAAACAGTATCTCCTCTCCAAACCTATATAGATTTCCAACAACAAAAAAATCACGTAGAGTTACTTTATCTGCTTTTTATTGAAGATCATTCCTCAAAATAGCAAACAAGATCAGAAGACGTAAGGGATCTTCTTTCTTTCAATGTGTTTATGCAGTGGTTGAAGATCTGCAGAGTCAGAGGCCTTACAGAGTCATTGTGTCCCTTAAAATATTCTGGCAGTCTGTCCAGGATCTCATACAAACTCATATAAATATTTTGAATGAATTACTGAAATTGATAATAGTCTAAAAACTAATACACAATTTTACATGCAAAAAAAGATCACATTTGAATGGAGTTTTGGTCATCATTGGATTTGATATCACTTAAATACATTTCAGTCCCAGGGGAAAAGGTTTAGTAAACAAGAGCAAATTAAGAATATACCGGGAAAACAAAAAAAGAAGAGTGGTCCCCTCAAAACCAAAGAAAAATTTCTGGTTTCGTTGTGAGAGGAGAGACTTACTATTTGGTGTGGCAGAAAAGAATATCACTATTAGGTTGTGCAACTATTTACATAAACTCTGTGCATCCTGGACCACAGATAATTGCATAGCAACCAGGATTGTGGATCTTGGTCATGATATCACACTTTATCATAGCAAGAGTATAAATATAATGCTCTTTACCATACAAGAGTAATTAAAGTGATGCAGGTATAAGGTGATATCAAGAAGTCAAGGGAAAAACTTTTATTTGTATTGCACCTCATGTTAATTTTCATATTTTCAGCATAATTTTTGTGGCATAACTGTGTGAAAAAGTATTAAATAAAAGAATGTTTCTCCTGAAAGGGTAATGTCATAATAAATGGCAGTGCATTGGTAGTATCTTTGTCTGTTCATGGTCACCAAATAAATATTCTCCACTGGAAACAAGTCACTAGAAATGAAAACTCATGCTGTTCTATCCCAAATTAATCAGAAAAAGTGAGCATAATTGGAGAACAGCCTACCAAGGGAGGCAACCAGAAAAGTCAGCATTGCTGAAGACATCCAGGACATTAGCTGCAATTATGCTGAGTGGCCTTGTAAAACACAAGGAATCATATTGGCTGACTAATGCACAGTGGTAGTGCTACTGCTATTGACATAACTGAAATAGTTCTTGCTTTTGATTTTTAAAATCAATATGAAATTATATAATTTATATTTCTACTTTGAATAAGCTTTTAAACCTTGCAAGATTTGATATTACATCTCAGCTGAAAGGGAATGTGAAGAAGGGGAGGTCTTAGTTTCAGCTTTCATTCCAAACTTGTAGAATATTCCTTGCTTGATCCATACCCAAATATGGAAATATTTTTGCCAGTGTGCAGATACCTGATAATAAAATAGTCACCTTAACTGAGGCTAAAATTAATCTGTAAAGCTATTTCTGCTTAAATGTCTATATTTTAAAAGCCTGATATCAATACAAATCTCTTTGACCTAAGTTTTTTTGCATACTCTGGCATCACCCAAGTGATCATGATATCTGACAATGCAGTTGTGAACTGCACCTTGTCTTAAAGCCTGGAGCTTTCCAGGTTGTTTGTAGAAATGCTTCTTTAAAATTTTTCACCATCTCTAAATGCAATAAGAAAATCCATATAAAGTTGCCAACAGTAGGTCCGTTTTTTCCTCTGGGTCCATAAACCATTTAATATTTTTCCTCATGTATTCCCATTTTGTTTATGTAAAAGTAGTAAGATTGGAGAAAGTGTGCATTTTTAATTCCTACTTGAATAAACCATACTTACCATTATTTCCCATCATTCTCTCCTGTGTTTTTTTTATTCCATCCAAGGCTTTAACACCACATGTGTTCCCATGTCTTTGTTAACTATCCAGTGAGACTGTCATCATGAAGAAACAGGTCCTTCTGTCATGACTCAAAGTCATCTTGCATAAGTAAATAGCTGAGGGAAATTCAAAGAAAACACACAGTATCATACATTAATATTTCATGAATTAATATTCCATGCATTATGACACTTACCAGCAAAAATTTTTAAGCTCAAGCTTTCATTTATCTACTTACATGAATACACAATAATGTACACAGAACTATTCACATATTACTGCCTTATGAATATGTTTCTCTAATTCCTGAAATTATCCACTGTAGTATAAATAAAGATGGTGAAATCATGTTTTAATATTCAAAAGAGTTGCTGTGGTGCAGTATTTTTATAGTATCCGTTCTAATGATGTTTCAGTTTCATTTCCTTTCTCAGGTTTTGTGATTTACACTCTAACTATATTGTAGTTTAAGCATAGCTTTGATGATTTAACCTTCTGAAATGATACAGAGGATGGAGGAAAGGCACCTGCAAGTTCAGCTGGACTTAGGGGTTTTTTTGTTTCCTTTTTTTTTTTTTTTATTGCTTTGTTTTGTTTTGGGTTTGGTTTGGTCGGTTTTTTGGTTTTGGGGTTTTTTTTGGTTTGGGTTTTTTTTGTTTTGTCTGGGTTTTGTTTGTGTTCTGAACACTGCCAAAAACAGCTAATTTTTTTAAACTAAATGGCTAATATAAGGAATATGACATATTCACTTCTGTTAAGTAACAGTAACTATTTCTTTGGTCACCACATCTTGTGGTTTGTCTTAGAAACAGTCAATACATTTTAAAACCTCTTATTCCTTAGTGTTCCATTCCCAGATTAATAGTCCCAGATTAAAGAGAGAAGCACAGAGAGAGAAAACTGAAGCTGCTGAACAAAAGAATCATACTCACTGTTGAGTCTCCATAGGGTTGGACCATATTGTTGTTAAAATTGTAAAAGAGGAATAGCCAAGCTTGGAGAAATAAAGTGACTGCTGGAAGGTAGTTTACTAATCCTTTCTCTCTCAAAGACTTGCTAAGAAGCTTTCAGCAAGTCATTTCATTTTTCTGCATTTCTTTCTCTGGAGAGCTTTTTTTTCTCTGGAGAGCTGTAAAAATAATCCTTTGCCATTCTTCTGTGTGTGAAATATATTTTTCAGACAAAATTTCTATGAAGTTTACAAGAAATGCATAAAGACATGGTAAGAAAAGCACAAAATATGGTTGACTTGTTTTGTTCTTCCAAAGAAATGCTTTCCTCTGTTTCTTTCCCCCGTAGTACCTGTTACCTATTTGCTTACAGAACCAACTTCTTATCAGTGTGATCTGGGTACTTAATGGTGCTTTACAGTTCTCTACATTTTTAAAATGATGTTCTCAGCACAAAAGGTCATAAATCTACATGAAAGTACATTAGATAATCAACTGTACTTTCACCAAAAAGTGTGTGGACATTTAGCAGCATGACAGGCATCGACATTAATGGGATTTGGATAATTAAATAACACTGCACTGACTCAAACACATATGCCTCACACACTCCAAAGTCATGACAATGTTTGTTATGGGGACAATAGAAAGTGGATTGTAAATAACATTTCTGAAGAATAATTAACTCATGGTTGAATAAAATAGTTCTCACCTTTCAAAAATTTAGGAAAATTTGTATGACTGGGATTTCAGAAGCAGTAGGAATGCATTTAGCACAATGGAAGAACTAGCAAAACTATAACAATGTAACAGAACAATATCTTGGGGACTCTTCACATGGCAAGGTTTTGTGACGCCTCAGCTCCAGAAAACACAGAGTGACATCTATATGACCTAATATTATCCATCTCAAAGCTGAGTTTCTGAATAAAAGTAGCAACAAAAAAACCCGCAACCAACCAACCAAACAAAAAGCAACCAAACAAAAACCAAACAGGCCAAAACAAACAAACAAAAAACCTCTATCAATTCAGCATGAGTTTTACGAACCGTCATTAGAAAAACGGTCTAGCTGTATGGAAAACCTTCAGTTAGACACTGATGTACCAATACTTAAACCATTCTCATTTGTATTAATATTTCTGCTTAATATGAAAAAAATAGAAAATTATAGTTCTCAAAATTAGCTTCTTTCCAGTCTTTATTTTAAGGTCTAGCAAAACCATGAGAAATCACTCTGCGAGTCTGAAATCATGACACATGTTTTGGTACCACAGTGCCAGTGAGACTGAATTCTTATTCTGAACACATTTGATTGATTTACAGAGTGTCATTTTTCTTCCACAAAGGGAAGAGCATTGTTTAGTCCACTGGAAGACAGAGACATTTCTTGGTGTCATTGAGAATGAAGTTTTTGAGCAGGTCATATTGTGAAGAGACTAATGTACATCAAAAGACTCCCACAGGTTGTTGAAACTGTTAAGATAGTGTCCTTGGCCTGTTTCTGACTTACAGGAGGCACAAATGTGGCTTGGGGATTAGGTAGAGACACATGGCATGTGCAAATCTTAAATTGTCAATTAGCATCATTGAATCAGTACCAGAGACTCCAAGGGCATATTTGTCCGTAGAAAAAAGGATTAAAATAGACAGTCCCTACTATCTCCTAAGATTTAACTATGTCTGTGATTCATGACACCTGAATAACCATATCTAAAAACTTTGATGAAATCATGTCCAGGCTTTACTTATGTTTAAGTGACTGAAAAATACTGCCCAGAATTAATAAACTGGTTAACAATTATTTATACACTGTTATTTTTAATGACATTTACTTATTTTTTGATGGAGTTGAATCACATATCACTAAGTACAGAGAGAAAGGGAAGTTTCCCCAGTCTGCCTATTGTCTATCACTCACTGTAGGCCTTTCTTCAGGTATTCTCCACAGACTCCATGTTCCACACAGATTTTGCATATAGATAGAGCTGTTATCAAGGGGAAATGTTTAAAAATGTTCCTGAAGTCAATGAATACTTCTCAAGTCACATGTAGCCTATAGCGCAAGTCACTGGATTTTTCTCTGGCAATGTCAATGGGAAGATTTTTGCAAAGGAAAATAGCAAACCTTTTGAAAATAAAATTCCATTTGATGTCCCATTTTTTAAAATAAAAAAATAGCCCAGCTCCATTGCTGTATTTTGGGAACTTTTTAATCTTTGAGCAGTATGATCAACAAATTTATTTTCAAAAATAAACTAAACAATGTTTTTTCTGTCATAAGAAGACAGCGTTGTGTTAAGAAGTAACATTTCTCTAATTTGAGTTAAAGGTGGCATACAATAGTTCTTTAAAATCCTTGTAAATAATCTAGCATTGTTTTTTACTTGATTTTCTCTCTTTGTTTATGGTATTGAATTATTTTGGTCCAGGAGAGACAGTTATGCATAAACAACCATTCTATGATGAATTATATACCTTAAAGTAAAGTATCTTTCATGAATAGCAGCAATACAATACAATGATTTATAGTTCTTCTCAAGGAAATAAAGGTGCAAAGATTAATGAAGGGGGTTTGAGTGCAACAAAATTTAAAACATATTTGAATAGCTCCTGCTATAAATTCAACCTCAGAAAGTTACGTGAGGTTTTTCATAAGAGCAAAAGCCAACATCAGCTAATCTACAGGGATATATTGCTTTTAAGTCACCTTGTACAGAATTTCCATTTTATTCTTACTAAGATTAGCAACTAGCAGTGTTTGAAAAAAAAAGGGAAAAAACCACCACATGCACAATCAAAAAAGAAAAAAAAAAGCAACCAAATAAAATTTAAAAATCAACAAACCTAAAAGTGTTCTGTGTGATGATGTGATGGTGCATTCTCCCTGCCTCACCCATGATCTCAAAAATTCCCATTCACCCTTGGCCTTTATGCAATAAGTTGGGCAGAGAAGCATCCCTCAACCATACCAGGAGCTCTTGCACAGCCAAGGTGGGAACAGCACTGGCCATACCATGGATTCCTGTTTCCTGGCCAAAGTGGGGAACAAAAGAGGGAATGATCCATCATTGCCTGACAGCCTTGGAACATTCATAGCTTGAGTGGAATAAAAATTTGAGAATTCCAGGATGGAAATTTGCTGATGTCTAAAGTCAAGTGTCTCTCAACTATATAAACAGTAGTCCTAAGTGAGGCCCTTTGAGCTGTCCTGGACAAGTTGGTTCTCTGAGTGGGACTCATCTCAGATCCATTCTCAAGCTTTTGAAGCTCAGAGAACCATCACCAAAAGCTGACAAGGGGTCCTGTGCCAGCACCCCCACTCTTTGAGACTCATACCTCACCTACTTAGAAATGCCAAGATATTAGATGTATTTCACCAAACAGAGGGGAATTTTTAACTGGCATACCTTTGAACACATACATAACTTTGTGTCTCTGTGCAAGCATGTGTGAATTCATTTAGATACCCTATAGCAAGTATAGCATGAATGTTACCGTCTTGGATCTACAATTAAGATACTGTCGTGATTATAGGAAATCCGATTGACTGACTTTGTAAATGTTAAATTAGTCAATGATTAAGTGCTGCTAAAGTCCTGTGAACAGCCTTAAAAACAATCCACATTAATAAGTCCACTGACTAAACCTCAGACTGCTGCTAGATCAGAAGACATGTGAAGATCCAATCGGTGTTGAACTGATACATTTAAAGCATCATATTAGAATCTCTTTTGGGGGTATCTCAGGCAGTGACTCTTTGGGTGATTCTAACTTGATTTTCCTCTGTATGTTTCATCCTATCAATAGAGACAATCTTGCCATCCAACTCTGTTCAGTGGTGTTTTGCAAATTTACGTCAAACCTGCTTTTGTTAATACCTTGATGGTGATTCTTTGAGCAGCCTCAATACTCATTCGTGACAGATGGTAAAAACATATTTTAAAGCAATACTTTATTTTAACTAACTTTAGTACTGTTAATTTTAAAAGGCATTATGAATGACACACGGCTTTGATGAACAAATGTAAGGACACATTCAGTACACCCAGAGTCCATCTAATCTAAATCAAAGAGTGCATGATACAGGCCGAAAACAAAGAAACGTGTCGGCTTCAGTAAACACCTTTTTAAAGCATCTATCAAAATAACAAGCACACTGATCTAGATAGATGAGCACATCACAATGAACAAAAGAACAAAAAAAGTTGGTGTGAGTGTAAAAAGTGCTGGAAGTACCTAAGAGAGGAGAAGAGAAAGGAAGCTTAAAATTAATATGTTCATAAGTGTTCAGAATAGAAAGTATGACAAGTTTCACCTGTAATCATAGTTTAGGGCACAGGGTCATTTTGCTTTAAAACATCCCATCATATTTACACAATTCTGCAATTAATTTCGTTTTTGAGGAGCTTTAGCTTCTCTTTGCCTGTGAGTCTGTGTACCCACTGTAGTGTAAGGGCACACCAGCTAAATGAAAAGAAGCCAGCTCAAGTCAGTAACTGTTTAATCCAAGTGTAGCTACTGCTCTGTAGACATCCACATAATTCTGCCAGAAACTTCTTTGAGATGGAAAGATTCCAAAAGATTTCCTTGAACAGGAAATATCTTCCACCTCTTGTGCAAAACACTGCTCCAGGTCACTGACGTGTTGAGAAAGAACTTAATCTGTAGTACAGATATAGTCTTCAACTTTCACATTCTTAAATGTTTTATCAAACACATCTGTAGAAAATTTACTATTTGTTTCCTTTTTGTACAGCAAGTAACAGATTAAGCAAGGTGTGTAGGTTTCTTTAACATTTTCTTTCAAATATTGCCAAAGAAAATATAGAAGGAGTGGGAGGTGAGAAAAAGGAGGTATGAAAAACAGTATACCGACAGAACAACAAAAATAGTCAAAAAAATGGAAATCAAAGTCATTAGAAATGTCATATGTTTTCAGGTTGAAAAAAAAAGCTTTTTTTAATGCCTAATAATTTTTCAAAAATCACAGAATCATAAAATTATTTTGATAGAAATGAACCCTTAAAAATCACATAATCCATGTATTTGCATTTTTCACTCTATCAGGTTGCTCAAAGCCTTATCTAACCTGACTTTGGACATAGCAAATTATGAGGCATCCACAGTTTCAATGTACAACCACTTCCAGTGTCCCACCACTCTCTTCATAAAAGCTCTTTTAGTTTAAAACCAGTCCCCCTTGTCTTTTTACTACAGACCATGTGAAAAAGTCTCTGTTTTTGTTATAATCCTCCCTTATATACTGGAAGGTTGCCATTAAAGTCTTCCCACAACTTTCACCTTTTCAGACTGAACAATCCCATCTCTTTCAGCCTCTCTCCATAGGAGAGGTGCTCCAGCCCTCTGGTCATTTTAATGGCTCTCCTCTGGACCCACTCTTCCTGTGTTGGGGCCCCAGACTTAAACACAGTGCTCTGAGGGGGTTTCATGTGGGCAGAACACGTGGGCAAAATCACCTCTCTTGACCTTGGCAACAGTTCTTTCTGGGTTCCAAGTGCTCATTTGATCCAGTGTTTCAACTCCCAGATCCCAAGTGCCTGTAGGACTGCTCTTAATCTATACATCCTCCAGACTGTATCAATACTGATGATTTCATTGACCCAGGTGCAGGACCTTGCTTTCGGTCTTGTTGAACTTGGTGATGTTAATCCAGATCCAGAGGCAGAAAGAAAGTAAAAACACTTTCTCTTTGAATTTCTATTCTTTAAGCAAGCACACTGTCCATGGACAGTAAATTCTAACTCAGTGCCAAAGAGATCTGCACATGGATTATCAGAAGGCAAAAACTTCCAAACATTCATAAATTAATTCAAAATTATGAAAAGAATGATATTCCTTGAAATAATGAAATAATACATCAGCTATAAGTAGGAATTTGTGTGCATATGTGTATCTATCTATATGAATACATAAATACATATATCAACATATAACTCACATGTCGTATGTCTTGTGTTTGCACCTCTGCAGATATATCTGGTCATATGTGCTCTTACATTGAGAAGGATGTCATATCTTCATTCACAGACTGGTATTTTATAGGTCTGTATTTAGAAATCTCGTTGATTGAATGTGAATCCTGGAACTTTGCAGCAACAGACAGTAGTGATCCCTCGTTTTGCTTTACGTAAATCATCTCAGTCCTAGAGCAGCATTCTTTATTCCTCATTTGACTCTAAGGGTGAGCAAAACTGATCTTATGTTCCCTACCACAGCAATCCATCCTTGCCCAAAGCCAGACGAAGACCTGGAGATGTGTTTTAATACTATGTGGGCTCTTGGGCTCTGTGTTGGACAACTTCCACAATGCCCAAGAATGAGAAACTTGTCTTTAAATCACTTGTGGTAGGACTATGCTCCAAATGAACTTGCCCTGTATGCCAAAAATTTTACCTGTGAGCTGTATAATTAATCAGATTGATGTATCACAGTCTGGGAGGGCTGCACGAGCCAGCTACCCCCCGGTCCAGGGTCCCTGGTCCGTGTAATCCCACCGGATCTGGTGCACCCGGCCCCCGAGGTTCCGCAGCATGGCATGAGTCTTCAAACCACATCAATTCAGCAGGAATATCGTGAGATGAAGGAAAGAACTGGGCTCCATCTCTGTTCTGGCAGGGAGGTTTATTTGGGGTAATGGGGAAAAGGGGGTTGCAGGGGAGGAAAGACAGGGATACGTTAAGGGCTGCCAGCTCAGAGAGAAGACCTCTCCCAGATCCAGGCTCTGGCTTATACAGGGAAAGGAAGGGGAGGGACTGTCTCCCCTAGAGCCAGTCCCAGTGAGTCTGAAGGGAAGACAGGCATAGGGAACCCACCAATAGCTTTTGGGTACAGCAGAATGCATATTTCAAAATGAACCAATGGCACACCGAGCAGGGAAACAAAGAGAGCACATGGAGATCTGAAAATTGCATTACTACATCAGATCTTGTACATTCATATGGATTTGCTTGTCTGCAAATCTTTCTCCAGATTTAGTAAAATCCTAGTGGAGTGGACAGTCCCTGGACTGATGTGATGACATATAGACTTGTTTATCAATCTGAATCTTAGCCAAGTACTCCTCTTTGCTTGCATTTCACATCTTAAACATTTTATAGCAATTTTATAGCATTTTATTTCTTTTGGGATGTTTGAAAAAGGGCATAATTTCCATAAGAAGGAGTCAGCTCTACTACATGTACCTCTGAGTATGGGAGCCATATGTGAATGTGACTTCATCTATAGATAGTTATCTCTAGCCTTTCCCAGGAGAGGATCATTCTCAGGCTAAGAAGACAGTTGGAAAGTGAAAATGCAGGAGCAGGAGCACTCATCCCTGGAGAGAATCTCAGAAAAGTCTAAGGAAGTCGGGTCCACAGATAGTACATCAAGAGCATGAGGCAGAACAAAAACTGTGCCACATCGGTATATGTGTGATTGGTGTACTGGCCAGATGCTGGGGCATGAAAGTGAAGGGAAAAAAAGCATGGAGACCTGAAGAAGTTCTCCTGGATGGACTGTCATGTATTCTTGTTTTTACGTATTACAAGTTTTCTGAAGCAACACCTTGAGCATGTTTTGAAGGAATTTGCTAGGCTGGTATAGCTCAGCACAGTAGGAGGTTCTCTGAAGCAGGACATTGAGAAGATAGAGCAGACAGATTCTAGTACACATGACAGAATTTGGAAGAGAATTTTAGTATCAGACAACTACACTGGATTCTATGTGTGACTGCATGGTGTTTTGGAAGAAACAGATGGCATGGTTTTTGGAGAGAAAAAGAAAGGAGAATACCAAGTCAAGGAGGAGGAGGAGGATGTAGACCCAGAGATCCAGCTTCTCCTTGAAGCCTAAAGTTTCTAAATATTACAGACAGAAGCCAGTAGGGGCATGCAAGCAAAGAAAAGAAATGCTGATGGGTAACAAATCAGGTCTCTTCTATCAGATAGTTTTATGTGATGGACAAGAGAGAGGTCACCACTCAGAGTAATAAAGCCTGCTTTGTTACTCTGCAGAGTTTTTTAGGATTTCAGGTTTGTTTCAGGTTGTTCCATTTTCGATACTGTGTGGGCTTCAAATTGGTGCAACAAGCTAATTCTGGGTCATTCATACTTCACAAATCTTCAGGAATGGACTAACCAAATAGCAAAGACAATTGCTGACCACACAATCTGTTTCAGTTTCTCTCTTTCTCTCTTTCTTCTTTTTTGATCAGAAATGCTGTTGCATACCTCAAATGATTAAAAAGAAAAAAGTCACTGTTTTTCCTGAAAAAAAATCCCAGTGCATTGAATTCAAGAAAATTCAGAAAATTTGTGGTCAAGAAAGTAGCACTAATTTCTACATCTGCCGGAATTTTTTTCTGCAAAATCTTCTAAATCAGAGGTTGGTTATTGTTGCTGGAAAAAGAGAGAAAACAATAGACAAATCACTCTGAAACAGTGAAGCAACTGTCCTGAATATTTGAAATATTATGATTTGTTTAGGACTTTTATTTCTGCCTGAAAACTTATTTCCAGTTTGGCTTCAGCATATGGGTTGCTTTTTAAATATCATAAGCTTAAAAATTTGACAATTTAAAAGCCTCACTGACATAAAATGGCATCTCTTCATCAACTCAGACTCTATAAGCAGGCAAGACACACAAAATTTGGCAGTGTTAGAAGCAGATGAGGAAAATCCATCAGTAATCAAGTATTAAATTCTACAGTTATTTCTTGTGCATTTTTGAGTGATATTAGACTACAAGGGTAACACTTAGATGTCACTTTTTTTCCGAAGCTTAGCTTGAAATTACAGATACAAAAATGAAAGGGGCATACATGAATTTTGCAATTGTCCTTTACTTACATGCACAAGCATATGGTTTACAAATGACATTGCAGTTCTCGTTCATGTATATTACCCATGCACAGACTGATGTTCAAAAATTGTACATGCTTATTCTAAGGGGTGATAAAGCTTGGAAACACCTTTTAAAAATACAGATATTCACATTTTAAGATACCATTTTCTTCACACAGAATTACAATTTGAAATTCAAGCATAACACATGCTAAATCTTGTTTATTTAATTTAAGCTCAGATTTCCAGAGTCAGATGCTTAGGATCCTACATGCAAAATAGGAACGTAATTTTCAGAAGTCAGAAGGAGCCAGAGACATTCAAAGTCTACAAAAATCATGCTCTTTTGCAACCCATCCAGTTTTATATATTTACATTTAAAGAAAAAGGAATTAAATTAATAAAGAGCATTACCTAATAATAAAAAAAAGGTACAGTAAATCTTTTTATGAGTGCTTTGCACTACCTGTGAGGTGTGAATTGTGTACCAGCTGCATAAAGATTATTACCATCCTTTGAAAGATGAAAAAATTTAATGGGAGAAAAAGAAGTGAAGACCCCTTTCAGTAACATAAAAGATATCACCTCTGGCACATGTTTTCAGATACGTAATTCAGTACAATAATTTCTTGCAACCTATACTATCATGCATAAAATTACTGTCTTTCCCAATGATGGGTTAGTGTTTCCTCTGTTCTGGTTATGTAAATGATGTCACCATTTTCAACATTTTCAACAGTTCTGAGCAATAAGATCACATTATTTGGCTTCATGGATGCGTACATCCAGTAAACACGAATTTCCTTTTTTGAAAGCATGTACAACTTCTGTAATTGTGTTTATATATTTGGTTTGATTATGTACTTTTTAATTTTGTATGCACATAATGAAAACCCATAGATTGAAATGATTCCTAGAAGGTCTTTTAAACATACGGGTGTCTGAGCTGTATGTGGAAATACTAACAAAGAGATACAATATATCAATTAAAAACAAACAAACAAACAAACAAACAAACCCTCCACATGTTTGTGTATCTTCCTCCGGTTTGGTTACTTTTCTTTTTCTTCTGATGTCTTATATCTTGTACTATCCCTTGTTCACTATTTTTCTGTGCATTCAATCCTAGACTCTAAACCTGCCACACCTTTTGTTTTCTCTGCTAAAGAATGGGATAAATACATCATCATTGGTATGTTGCCTTGCCTCTATAAAATTGCGCTGTCAGCACGTCATGTTTGAAAAAGGGTAGTTAATATGAATAATCCCTTAAAATCCTTCCAGTAATACAATATTTGTTAATATTGCTAATATAATGAGATATTACTTTAATTCCTTCAAATTATTTGAACGGTTTTGAACCAAACTTTTCCAAGTCATTAATATCATACAAAATTCATCAAAAGTAGGCGTCATATATAGCTCAACAGAGCTAAAGCTAATGCCACTTCTGGATTTCATAGCAAAGATCTCTGCCTATGTATTATTTTTTAAATGATAAATTAATAAGTTAATAATAGATAAGATATAATAGAAAAGAATGCAATAAGTGAAACCTATGTGCAGGTTCCTTTTTATATTAGGAACTTACTTAAATTTGTATTTGTATCTTCATTCCATCACATAATGCTGACTTTCATGTTGAAAATACTGCAAGAGAAAACTTACATTACATTTTTTGGGGCTTTTTTTGTTTGTTTGTTTTTTTGAAGTAATTTAAAATAAAGTATACAAAATATACCTAGCAACATGTCATTTACATTTTTATTAACATTTTAGAATTTTTACTAAACTTAAACTCATGGTCAAATTTGACTGAAAAAATCACTACATGTTCTTAGCTATCGTAATTTGTAGAGTAATAGATCTTTAGAGCTTTGACCCCTTAGTCTCAGCAGCAGTGCTCAGACATTTCCTGTCTTGGTTAACTTCAGCTCCAAATGTTAACTTTATTTCACTAAAAGAATCAGGATAAGAAAAATATTTCTTAGTTGCTATAATCTCATTTCAATGCAGTGCTTATTTTGCCAATAGTATTTCAACACAATTAAAAAAAAAAAGTAGGATCAACTTCAATAGAAAAAAAAGGAAAGTAAAGAAAAAGGATATCTTACCAATCATTTAATTTTTTAGTTTGATAGTAATTAATCAACAAAGTATAATTAAAAAATACTATCAATTCATTGATAGTAATTAATCAAAAAGTACATAATCTAAATTACTTTAACTTGAGCTTCTTAGTTACTGATAAATAGTTTATTTATCAGTTTGTTCCTTGCACACATTTTTCTTTATTTCATTGTTAGCTAGGAAAACACACAAAATAACACTTTCCAAAACAATTTATGAGTCCAATACCATCAAATGTTACCGAGTTTACAATCATGTTTTTTAAAATCTCAGCAGCAAACCATCCTTTTATCTACAAACCTATCCCAAAACCTATTTATTTCTCTTTACTAGTAAGTAACAGTGTTCATGAGTGAGCACAATATTTTAAATTATTATTTTTATTATTATGGTTATCATTATTATTTTGAAAGTTAAGTAATTCAGTTTGTTGTGTATATGTAACTTTCATTCAGAGTGATAAACTTTTAAAAGTCATTTCACTGAGGATATCAAAACTGTCCATTTTTAATTCAAATCTAGGCAAAATACTAGTCTGTATTTCACAAGGAAGAAAAGACACTTAATGGTATTTATGCAATAGAATTTCGGAAAATATCAAATATTCCAGTTTAAAATAGTTGAAAAAATATCTTCTCCCCCTTTTCTTTTCTTAGTGCTTATTCCATTTTACATTGAAATTAATGAGATTCAAATAGGTTTCAGCAGCACTTTATAGGGATTAAAAGGAAAATCCTGACAATATCTCATTGTTTTGAGTGCAGGAAAAAATCCATATGATAGTGAAGCTGGTAAGGGCTTGAGCAGTTTTTAGAAGACTTTTTTTCTATATTCTGAAGTTTTCCCAGCAACATTGGGATGGACAGTGCAGCCACATCTATTGTTGTACTATATTTTCTGAAGCAATTCGGCTTCCATTTCATGTCTGTGCCGTTCATGTGAGTCTCTGACACTAACTTGCAACAATCAAGATTAATTAATCCTTTCCTTATTACAAATTTAATTACCTCTTCTTTCCAAAAGAAAAACATAGAGATTCATACCACTTATATAGGGATTACAAATTGCATAATAAAGTTTAATTGTTCCCTCAGAGTGTAAGAGTAATATGTAAGTCTGAAATTGTAGCAGAGAGTTCACTGAGCTCTGTAGAAGAGAGAAGAAAAATCTCAAGGGGTAGTTCTTCTACCACACTGAACTTAGCTGTGACACTTTCCTACTCTTAATGATTCAGGATCAATTACCATGTCACACTCAGAATCACACATATTAAACTTTTTCAAGAAGCTTTTCATTTCTGCTTGACCTCCTAATACTCTGTCCATAAATTGGTAAGGACACTGAGCCTTTGATCTGGCAGTGTATTTCATCTTGTGCACAATTTTAAGCACCTGAATAATTCTATTGATTGCTGGATCCAGGCCATCTGTGACTCACCAGAAGACTTTTTTAGTGATTAAAACACTGAATAATGACCAGGTGGTAGGGACATAGCACCCATTTGACACATTTCTCCTACATCATTTTTTGAGCTTTACTTAATCTGTGACTTAGATTTGTCCTCAAAACATTAAAGCTCTTGTCAAATAAACACTGTGAGAATCTGGTCTTTCAAGTTTGTGAGACAGAGAAATACTAACTTAATGGGGTACAAAGAGAAACTCATAATAAACACAGATATTTTAGTCAGGGTTAACTGAAACAGACCTTATGTTGTAAAGAATGGATGTTTAAAACCCATAGAACTCTTGAAAGAAATGAGTTAGGAGATTAGCCTCATCTCCAATGCAAAGACTTTTATGCTTAAAAATTATCAAGAGAATTTAGAGCTGGGCTAGGGTAAGAAAGGCTGTGGAACATGAGCCATGATTAGGCTGGCACTGCAGCAGCAGTGTAGGTGGGTGACTGTCCAAAATCAAATCTCTTCATTTTCATGGCAGTGCTGTCATCAAGACAGCACGGAAGGACTGATACTAGTGGAATGTAGCGGTGAAGCATTAAAAGTTTTAAAAAAATAAGTCACCTTTCTCTTTCTTGATACATAGACATATGCAAGTATATACTTACCTACACACACAAACATGTTTATGTATATATGTGTCTGTTTGCATACGAAGGCATGAAACAAATACATACACACACATATATACCAGTTTCTTTTTCATAAATTAGAATTATTGTAAAATAAAATTGTATGGGTTTAATTCTTCCATGTTTTAAAATGTTCCTAATTGAGGAATAATTCTTAAATTTCTACTTTCCATGGAAAATGTATGTGGCACATTTTCACTAGGAAGAACAAAAGAAAGAGTTCACTGAAGACATATGGATGAGAAATTAAAATCTTCCTGTCCAAATATATCACACAAGCACTTTGTAGGTATGCTTTTTCTCTGATGCAAAGCAATTTGGACAACACCAGTTTGCTGTATCCACTTTTGATCATGAAACAACATCACAATGCATAATGAAAAATTTAATCTGACCTGCGACATTGAGGATATTAGCATGGAGACTAAAATCCTGAACTTAAAAGCACTGTCATAACATTTAATTTTTATTTAACTTGGTTTACTTTCCACACGTACATGCACATGATTTGTTGGTTAGAGGTTTTCAGAAAGTTTAGTTCTAGTTCAGAGAGGTTTTAAATGTCATAACCTTCTGATTTTACTCCTGAAATTTTCCTAAAAATGGAAAATTGCTAGAGTCAATTCAGTAAAAGAACGTATTAAATTTAGCTTTACTCTATAAAGTAATTCCATACAATAAATAGTTATCTTACTTTTGAGATTGTGGGTGCCAAAGCCATTAAGAATTTGGTCACCAGTGCTAATAAAAGATATAATTTGTATCACTAGCATTAACATTTTTATATGTTTTTTAATGTTCAGTTTTACTTTTGTGTAACAAATTCTAAAATATAACAGCTTAGCTTTGCTGTAAGAGATTTATACAAGTTTTGTTCCCTGACTCCTTGAAATTTTAACCTCTTCTTGTCTTGAACACTGCTGTTTGGCCCACCTAATAACCAACTCATAGTTAACACCTGAGAATTTTCCCCTGTTGGAGCAGTTCTTTTTCTCCTTGTGTGCTGAAGGACCATTGTTGTGTGGTGGGGCAGGGACTGGTGAAGCACAAAGGGGACCTCAGGGTGCAGAGAAAAATTCTTGAGAAGGGCAGCAGGTGAGGTGACAAGACCTGCAGACCCACCAGCATGCACATCTGGCAGTGCCTGCAATTTTGAGATCACAGGCAAAAAGGAAAGTGGTCTTTGCCTGCTATCAGTTTTCAAGGTTTGGAGAAAGTAATTCATCGACGTTTTTTTCAGTTTGGAGTGGATGAGGAGCTGTCACAGTAATCCTTGCCTCATTACATGGCACAAAGTTTGGACACAAACCCACTTGCTGCTCCAGGGATGAGACAGGAGTGGGAAGGACTGAGAAGGAGGATGCATGGCTCAGAGTTACAGACATCTCGCAGTGATATTTCAGTCTTGTCAGTAAGTGTAAAATGTTAAAGGAAGAAAGGAAGAGCTGTATCTATTGTTTTTCCCCTCAGGTGATGTCAGGCTTTCCATTTCCACTACACCCATTAAGATGTCTTGTATAATGTGAACTTGAATATTTTTCTTTGTAATTCATTAATTCTATGAAAGAATAAGTTTTACTTTCAGAGGAATAATTACTATCTTACATAAGGAAGTTTCTGATGAGGGGTGTGAAAGAAAGTCCTAAATAAATATTTGCAAGTATTATTGTTCACAAAAGGGACTGGTTTTTTGTCACAACTCCAAAATTCTACTCAGTAATTTTTTCACAAACTGTAAATTGCCAAATAAAATGGTCAGTTTTATTCTCTGAGAAAGCTCACACATAATGAAAGTTTCTAAGTTGCTTTCATGCTGGTTTTCCATGTAATTTAACAGAAAAAAAAGCCTCAGTCTATCCCCTAGATATGCCTTTCATTTTCTTCTTTTCTCTTTAACAAATTCCTCATTATGTTAAAAATGTGATTTCCATGAACGATGACATGAGTCAGCAATGTGTTATGTCCTTGCCCTAGACAGTGGAATCTCCATCCTTGCAGAGAGTAAAAAGTTTTCTGTGGTACTGAGCACCTGTTTTTAAGTGGCCCTGCTTAGGTAGGGAGCTTGGACCGGAGTTTCTCCAGAGGTCCCTTCCAGACTCAATTATTTGATGATCACATCTTAAATAACCAAAGATATTGGTGGCACAAATAATTTTAAAATACATCATAACATTGAAGTATAACTGCCTAAGACTTTTTTTCTGATTAACAAAGTCTTCTAAAAGTTGAAGTCTACTTATGGAGAGCATAAAAAAAAAAAACCCTGCAAAATTAATTTCTTGTATTTCTTGCTTTAAACAGTGTAACCTTCTGTATGTTTGGCAGAAGTACAGAGCAAGACCAAAGAGATCTTCTCACAAATTATGGAGGGCTTTCTGATCTCTAAGGACTACGGATGAGGGCACTGCACTACTTGTAGGATCAGTTTGAAATCAGTGTGAGTTTATTCTGTGAGAATGACCCAAAAACCATTCAGTCAAGTATATTAAGTCAGTAATTATATGTCTAAAATAAGCAGAAGTATGTATTTGAATGTAGATCTTCCTTACAAAATACTCTTGGGAACTGTGCATATTTGACTGACATAGCTATCATTTGGAACATCCTCTAGGAAAATGACACTGTAGAAGGAATAGGTTTCTGAATAGATTAGTTTCCAGTTTGCATTAATTTTGTGCTTGCATACAAATTCCACAAATTTAAAGAGGGTTTCCTGCATGTTCTTTCCTAGACACAGCTAAAATACCTGGAAGAAAACACTGTTTCTTGAAAAAACAAAAGCAACAAAAATGCTGCTGAGCAATAAAATTTGTTGTTCAACTTCCCTCCCAGTAAAAAAAAAAAAAAGGGGGATTGTTTCAGCAAAGCAAAACTTGCAGATGTTTAAATTAATATTTTAAATGAGAGTATCTTTATGCTGGCAATAACATTAAATACTGGACTTAGAAAAAAGATAGAAAAATAGGTTTGAACTTTTTGGCAGTGATAGTTCCATGTTGCCTTTATCTCTACAGTAAACTGACAGCCTTGGAGAGCAGAGAAAAAAATCCAAGTATAAATACATGCCATTTCAGGCATACCATTTTGATAGGGTTTTCCTCTTAATCTTTATACAGGATCCAAAAGAAGAACTTGATCAATCAAAAAGTCAGGGGCAGGAGCAAGTTATGGGTCTGTAAATATTTCAACCAATAGCAAACCAATTCAGATTTCAAGATTGCATCTCCTGCAATGCTCACAAGCAACAGGAGTAATAGTAGTCCTGATACCCTCGTTCTGAAATCTTATGAGTTTTGCATCTGCACCACCTATCTGAAAGTATTTTTCTCCCAAAATTTGGAGAATATGGTCTGACTTTAGTTGAATTTTGCATCAGTGAAACCGAAATAACAAAATTATCTTTAACAAAAAATACTGGTTGAGAGAAAGGCGGGAAAATCAATTTTCTGTTTCTGTAGTTCATGCCAGAAGGGTGTTGCTTGCTATAATTTTGCCAAAATATAAATAAACTGCCCAATGAATAAAAAATGTCCACTGTGAATTTCCCTTGGCTCAATATCTTTATCAGCCACAGAAGATAAAACCATGACTCAGAAAGCACTGATCACCAGTGACTGTTTAAATGAAATTGTTCTGAAATTGGCTATACCAAACCATAGAAATGAAAATCTGGATCAGTCAGGCGATAAGTTTTTATTTATAACCTCATCTATTTGTTTACAGTCCTGAATAAAAAATAGTTACTTCTAGAGTGTGAAAAACCAGTGCTATTTCCAGAGCAGGCTAAAAAAGTGGTCTTGAATCTAATGAACTTAACCCTTTAAAGAAAGCTTTATCATTATAAAAAGGTGGGGGGGGAATATCTCTTGGTGTAAGTTTCTATGTAGCCTCCAGATAATTCTGAGTGACAGTTTAATAGGTTTATGGGTCAATCATATATCACTATCTGGTTAAAGTACAGGCTTGTTTTCAGAGGGAAAAAATTTGCATAATCAACTTGACAGAAGACGCAGGTCAAAGAAATCTTGTACTTCTTACTGCCACTCTTAAGGGCATGGGTACTCTTCACAGTGAAGAGGGAACAATCTTTTTCAATCCAGCCCTTGATTTAATTGACTAGTGGCCCTAATTTTTGGTTCAGGGAGTTAATAAGAATTCATCTCATCTGCACAAGAATTTCTAGTGTGAAGCTGAGCTGGTTTTCACAAGTGTTAGAAGCTGACAAAATCCAAACAAGCTGTACAGGTGATATGGTAGCTCCCGACAGCAAGTTTGGCTGAAGCAAAAATCTGTGCAGAGATTTTAGAGCTGGGTAAGATTTCTGAGGTTGTCAAACTTTTGGTTTGCAAAACAGTGGGGCAGAATTGTAAAGGCAGAGGTAAAGCAGAAATCTTTTTTAGCTTGCCCAAGTTTTCAGTGATCCCTGACAGTCAAATCTTATGGTTGTCTCCAGGAATTCTCCCACAGCCATTGGTGGACATTTGTTCTTCAAACATAAATATGAAAATAAAATATTATTATAAAATGGGAAAAGCAAAGGAGGAATATTCCTTTACAGTTATCTTTTTATTCTGTGAAAAGTAGTTTTCCAAGTACATTGCAGAGTAAAGTTTTATCCTCCAAAGAAACTAAAAATAACCATGTTAGAGGTGGTCATGGTGGATAATAGCTGGCAATAGTTGCAGAAAAGTAATAGATCCCTATGTAAATACATAACAATACATCTTTAATTCCATAATTACATACCATTTTTTCCTTGTCTCATTCAGTGTTCAGTGCTCACTTAATGAACCCCTATCACAATGATTTGTTTAATCATTTTCATTCAGTGTGGCCTGGGGCATATTTCCTGCACTACTGTGTTATACACTGAATTTTTGATTTCCTAACAAGATTTTCTTTCAAATTCATTACTGAAATATGTGTATGCAGGTAATATCAATTAGGAAAAAAAGACAAGAAATATTAATTAATTTATCTTCACAACTCTTGGCATGCTTCCGCTTTTACATGCAGACTACATTTACATTGTTTAGCCTAGGAGCAATCACAGGCTCAAATATGACATTGCTATACTGCTTAATTTAGGAAGTCTGTCACTGGAATATTTACATATCCCATAATGCTTTGCATTGTTAAGTCTTTCTGTAAAAAGTCTCCACTGATTTGTCTGCTTTCCATGAAATACCGCTGCAAGACATCCTGAGATGTACAGGACCAGCTTTCATGGTAATTGGACATACCTGTGATCATGGTGGTAAATTTACACAGCTGCTAGTGGCATAATTGGACCTAGCATAAAGGGTAGCCTTGGACCCTTCATACTATCTTCATAGTATCTTATATTGTCAGAGCATTGTACTACTGGCATCAGATGCTGCAAGCGTTCAGACCTGGAGGCAAATTACCGACCCTGAGATTAAATGACGACCCTACAAAATGAAAGACATACAAGTCCAGGCCACCTGTGAAAAAACTGAACTTAAATGAAATGTCAGATATCACAAAGAAAACTTCAGACTAAAGGAAAAAGTATCCAGAGCAATTTTCACATGTCTAAGTGTAATTTTTTGTGTTTTCTGTAATTCCTACCACATTGAATGCCTTCAAGCTTTGGCAAGAGGGTGGATTAAAATTTTTTGAGGTAAAGCCAGTGATTTTTTTTTTTAAGATAATTTTCTTGTCAAAAATACCTACTCAAAAACACTTCAATAAGCAACCAACATATCAGTCTAAATTAGAATGTCTTAGATAAATAACTTCTTTTTTTAATATATCTAAGTCACAACTGAATGTGCACTCTTTAGTAGTGAAAGAGCATACTGTTTCAGTAGCATCTTTATAAACCTAGAAAACTGCAGAAACAATGCAGAGAACAGCGTAAGATATTTTAAAAATGGATTTTTTTGCCATTTAAAGTCAAAATACTTTACCATTGAGTGTGTAAGTGTAAGAGAGAAAAAGAGAGAGAGATCATACCAGGGAACCAACCTACCCTAATGTGATGAACTAGGGAAAGATCTTTCTTATTTCTCGTACTTCTCATTTAATGTGTCTGCACATGCTGATTTTGTAAAGGGTGGTTTTCATCTACTATTTTTCTAGGGGTTTTGGCCAAGTGGAAATATTTGCACTTGCAGTAAGTAGTATAAGTCAAGTGAGCTTGGGAAACTGTGGATCTATTGGCAGGACTTATATATTGGCTCTGTATCTGATAAACAGATGGTCTCTATCACAAACTCCACAGGCTCCAAGTTCCTTGGAAGTGCTACCACACACCTACATAGGCCGTGCAAAATTATTTCTGCACATGCACAGTAGTTTATCACACTTCAAAAAGATCCATTCTGCTGCACATTTACAAACCACCAGTGAAGCACATGGACAACAGATCTGATGTGTCTCTTGAGACAATGGATCTGGTGGCCACACTTGCATTATGAAAGGCTTTCTTTTCAGAGTATTCAATCTCCTGACCTCCTCCCTCTAGCATAATACTTCGATAATGAAGTACTTGAATTTTGTACTTACTTAAATTTAAGTACTTAATGAAGTACTTAAATTACTTATAACCCTAAGCTGATAGATTTTTTTTTCATCTCAATAGAGATACATTTTCTCTCAAAAATTCTGCAATTAGGGCTAATATTTTTTTAAGGTGTGACACATCTCTCCAAAATGCAAAACTTTTGCCAAAAGCTTTGTTTTGATTTTAGTGCTTTATTTTGCTTATGACACATGTCATTTGAACACCTAATATGAGCTTACCTAATTGAAATCCTTTTACTTCTCACATAAGCAATTTCCTTCCATTTCTATTATCCCATGCATGACATTATAAAGACCATGTCATTTTAAATTATAAATAGTAACTTTGTCTTGAATTATATCCATTATATGCAGCATATTACCAAAATTGCTGACAGTAGGAAAAATACAGGGATGAATGAATTCAAGTTATTGGGTCATTAAACTGATATTATTAAACCATCCACTGATTTACTCTATGGGCCCGATGCTGAGCTGTGTTCTCACAAACTGCTAATTGTTTTGGTGTTTACAGGCAAAAATGGCAGTAAATTTTTCCTGAACTGAAATATAATCCATACGAGTTCTGGAGAACACTCTCTGTTAGTCCAACATGACTTTACTATCAGACGTGCAGAATGTCTTTTCAGTTTTTCTGAGATGGTAGGGAGGAACACAGAAATTCACTTCCTTTTAAGCATACTTAGTTTTGCTTGCATCTGCTCAAAAATAAAAAAAATGGGAGTTTTTCATTAATCAAGCAGCAATTACGAACCTTTTTGACCTTCCAACACACATTTCAACATTTTCTTTCTGTGGAGGGACACCAGATAAATCCACATTCCATGATGATCAAAGAGAATGCTTGTTTGCACTGGATTTGTTTGGAAACAGAGGAGGGCATCACAGTGCCTTTGAGAACTGTTCAGAAACAAGAACTGTTCCACTGGGATATGGATTTTATTTGAGTGAAAAGCAGAGTCTTAATACACTAATGTTTGTATGGCTTAAGACTCTTGGGGTTGCTGTTGCCCCATTGAATGTGTTAAATTTTAGAATACTTTGCATGGGCTTAAGATCTTGCAATTTTTCTTCTGTTGTCTATAGAATGTTCCCTTCAATTTACTGAAAGTGTCTCAAATCCAACATCTGGTGAAAATCAAATGAGGGGATGAGTAGTATAACTAGATCCCAAAAGCTTGTGTACATTACTTGCATCCTGTTAATATAATAAAAGCTCTTACATTCAAGTTTTTGTCATAGATTTATTCTTAATGCGAAAAGCTAAAGCTTCCAGAGTGATAAACTATGAAACAACCATATCTCATAAACTGAGCTTTCCTGCAAAGTTGCTTACAAATAGGAAGTCAGACTATTCCAAATTAAACCACACTTTCTATTACGTGATTGTATTGACTATTACTTTAAAGTGAAAGTAATTATAGGAAATTTCTCATATTATTGCCATTATTTTCTTTGAGTGAAAAAAAAGAAAAAAACTAAAATGCAGCCTATGAAGTCTGAATTTAAAAACAGTGGTTTGAACATTGTCTTTGTTTCTTAGTTGTGGAAAATAAAAAGGTAGGATTTATTGTAGCTTTGTATTCTGGATTCTTACATGTCTTTGTTTGGGTTTGAAATCTTCTTTTTTTTGTTTTAGGGTTTTTTTGGTTTTGTTTTTTTTTTTTAATGACAAGCTCAGATAAGAGCTTCATTATCAAGAATTTCATTACCTGGACATTTTTACTATAAACATTTGGGCACTGATCTCCTACTAACAAGTTAGAAGGTGATAAATCATTCTCCTTGGCACTTCCCATGGTCTGCCAGCTTGGTTAACCAGCTTCTGCAGATGCCCTCTCTGACATCAAAACACAGGGGCCCGCAGCAAACAAAAAAAAAAACCCACCAAATTTCTCCTGATGCCCTGGAAAGCTCTGTGTGCTGTAGGATAATGCTGTTCACTTTGATAAATGCCACTGTGCTGAATCAGCATGGTGGGCAGTTTAACTTTGTGACCTTCTTGAAGTTGACGGCTTCCCCCACAGACTGTCTTTGACATAGCCTATAACACAGACTGTCAAAACTACTAAAGTAAAAGAGAGCAATATTTATTTTACTGTTTAGTCATCCTTCCTCTGTTCAGATCTCAGGTGTCTTGGCATTCTCCTGGACAATTTCATGTGCTTTATTGTTTCCATCAGCTAGGTGCAGGGGATTTCTGTGTGAGGAAGTGCATTCTTTGCACAGCCCCATTCTGTCACCCTGGCATATCACATGTGCTTTGAGTGTCTGGGCCTGGTTTCTAGAAATAATGCAGAACAATTTTGTAGTCTCCTGCAGTCACTACTATTACATATACTATATTTGGTAACACAGCAGCTTTTGTTTTGGGGAGTTGTATTCAAAGCAGTATTATTCACATGAAAAACTAAGAAGAAATGCAATCTACCTATATTTGGGGGGGAAAAACCGAACCAAACCTAAGTCCCATCTCTCCCCACCAAAAAAACCTAAACCAAACCAACAAACTAAAACAAACTAGCCTTCTCTTACTACCTCAGATGCAAATTCTAAGGATGACTTTTAGAGGGATTTGAAAATCTCTTGTGTAGGTTTCTAAGCTTGAAAGCTGTCTTGGACAGGGTAGGCAGAAACAAAGCCTCACTTAAAGGCAACAATCTCTTGGACAACAGCATGCCATTTTTTGAGACAAAGAGGTTTACAGAAGGCTGTGGTTAGTTAAATGTCTTTTTCATTTCTTCCATCCCAGTCCCTAATGTATTCTGAATCTTTTCTCACTGGCAGTAGTAGATTGGGTATTCAGGGTAAACATTTCTACATTAGCTATTGCTCCTTGTTCCATGGGCTTTGTCACAACAGGCCTTTTGCTGCTCTCACCAGCCTTCTGACTCAAGTAGCTGCCCACTTTCTAGTGCCTAAGGCTGGCCCTAAGATATCCTGCTTCCCTCAGTCAGACACTGTTTGTAGAGTGGATAGTGATAAATCAAGCAGTGCACTGAGATCATCTGAGCAGAGACGATAAAAAAAAATCTTGAGGCAGTATGTTCTGATCACTGTCACTGTCTGAAGGAGTGGATTATCAGAATGAAACTACCAGATTTGCCTTTAGAAGGGAACCTACTTTTATAGTTTTGCTATCTCATTGCCTAATATATAAAATCCTTCTCAAGATAAATGGAAACATGCTTACATTTAAAAAACCACCTTTCACGTGTTGATTTCCTTGCCCCATATCAAAGAACACAGAGTTAAATTTATTAAAGGACAAAAAGATTATAAATATACCTGGTTAAATAGCTATAGTAGAGACTATCCTGTGCTTAGCTTCTTCAGGCACCAGACCTACAAGGACTATTTAAGTTTTCCAGAGAGCATGGTTCAAGATCTCTGTGTTTACACAGATTTAATATCCCAGAATGTCTTCTATACTCAATGCAAGAGCATAATCTCATAATCTGGAAATCATTGTAAAATTAATGAGTACCTTTGCTTTACCTTCTGCTTTTCCCCTGACTTTTCCCTCCCAGCATACAGTCATTTATTGCATCTTATATTGATGAATCACTTAACATATCTGAGATATATTTTTGTCTTGGTAATATTCATCTACTAGGCATTATGTCATGATTTTTTATTTCCCAGCACAAGGATGAAGGCAGCTAATATATAATTTTTTCAATCTTTTTTAAATTTTTTTTTTTAAAGCAGCAAGACAACTAACATCAGCAGAAAATGGCAGAAGAAAGGCTGAAAAAAACAGTGTTCCAATTACGTGTTCTTATTACGTGTTCCAATGCACAGGGTAGTTTATTGTGTAGTTAGCCAAAGTGCTGAGAAAAGGATTTCTGAAATCCAGAAAGAATCTCGCCAACATTCAAAACTAGAAAATCCATCTGCAACCTAGGAATTGTCTTTTGAACCCACAATATAACCTAGTTTGTGCAGCAGTGTAAGCCCGCGGGCAGCCCCCTCCCGCTGCCAGGGAGGGTTGCCCCGGAGCTGGAACACGCGGGGAGGGCTCTCCGTGGCTGCGAGCTGTGGGGCTGTTCAGAGTCAGTCCTCGCAGAAGTGTCGCAAGTTTAGAAAGGCAGCTGTCTCGTTCCAGGTCTCCATAGTGATTTTATTTAGGATAACGGAGGGAGGGGTTGGGGAACAGTGGAGGGGGGAGGGAAGATGGAGGAGGATGTGAATTCCATTGAGGCCGGAATGAAAAAGAGCTTGTTCCGGGTCCCGCTGGGGTTTTTATCCGTGGGGCTGGGAGGCGGTCCTAACTCACATCATCCAGTAAGGAGGGGTCAAAGGGGTGGGGTCAGGGGACAGAAAATGCATTACAACAAGTTTGATCCCACTAAAGGAAAATAAGAGACGTGGATGCTCTGTCATGATTCAAGAGTGTTCTAATTTGTAGCAGACTAATTTGCCAAGTATAGGACTAGTGGTCCAACTACAGTGCATCCATGTCTTTATATGTGCACACACTGTGTCTGTCTGTGCACTGGAATGTACATATGCACATAATACACATAGTATTTATGCACTAGTCTGATAAATAACAAACAACCTTTTAATCTCTCATGAGCTATGACCAAAGGTCAAACACTTCTGTTACCAATTTTGTGTCATCTGAAGGTGTATACTTATGTCCGTGTACATGGGAATTACTGTATGTGCACCCAACAGGTACTTATCAAAGAATGCGCCCATTGTGAAGAGAGTTAAAAGTCCTGTGACACCAATAACATTTTAATAAATCCCACCTGTAGCTGTATCTATATGAGAGCTTGGTGGGGGGTGTGGTCCATCACACAGGTGAAAAGACACAGTGGAACAGAAAGCAGCTTGGCTTCACCTGCTGCACTGACCCTCCAGTAGTGGAGGAATCCCAGTAACTGTCCTTTGGTGCTTGCTGCTGCACATCCCACAGCAGGCCAGCACTGCAGCCTCCACAAGTGAGCATTAGCTGTGGCATTCTCCACATCACCTGGCTCACTACAGAGAAAGAAAAGTACTTTATCAAGCAAAGAGTAACTTCAGCCAACCATGCGAAATTTTTTGCAAATAGGACTCTGATTAATATTCGTAATACAAATCCTGATATAGCAGAATTATATTCAGCCGTAAGGAAACTAAATCCTTTATGGTGGGAAAACACAAAGGAAGGAACTCAAATATGTTAACTCTAGTTTTACTTCACATAGAAAATTAATCTTTGAAAGTCAGAGGTCTTAGAATTATAGAATGATTGGAATGATAGTCATAATCAGGTGCCATTTGGTGTTTCCTATCCAATATATTATGGCAAGAAGATCTACCATGTGAAGGGAGGATATGGAGCATATTAAGAGGTTTGGAAGATTGCACAGGTAGGCTCAGGCACAATGCAAATAGGGGAGCAAAGAGAAAAAGATGGGAAAGAAACAGCATTCTGTCATTTACTGTCTCACCTAGCCTAGAGTGCTACTGTGATCTTGTCTAGCAGTGCAGGATTCCAGTCAAGCTTTAGATATCTTTGTTCTCACCTCTTGTGTAGGTGTACAGAGAGAACATGCAGAAAAATATATGTTCATGTAAAGAAGAACAGCTTTGACATTTCCCCTGTATTACTATCAAAATGGTAAGATATCTTCAGTAGGTTTTCTTGTTTTACAATTTTGTGACCTGTGTATCTTTCTACTTTTTATTAATCTTACTGAACTTCTTGTAATAAAGGATGCTATGTGTCTACTGAAGTATGTGGGCTAACAGCCTGATTTTACTGCATTTTCCTACAGCTTAGTGCTGAGTGCTGTGAGATGAGAACACTCTGTGAGAACACTTTTTTCAGACATGGAGTACTGAAAATGCTTTTTGCCACATTGGTCACACACTATACCTTCAGGAACAAAATATTTCTCCACACTTCTCTAAAATTAAAGAAAAACTGTGTACTGTGTTGTGGAGCTACAGTAGGCTGGCACAAAAAAGATAGGATCCAGGATATCTCATGTGGGAAAATCTTTTTTGCTACCATAGCTTTCCTAGTCTTACACTATTGCAGTCTTTTATTACAAAGGACTAATATTTTTATTCTTTGGAGAAAGAAGAGTAATGTTTTTCTTTCTTTCTTTGCTTATGTCTGTGAGCTTGCAGGTGCAGATAACATTTCCAAAAACAGAACAGACGCAGCACTTGACAGAGAAGATAACCAAAGAATTTACGTCATACACACTTTGATCTTTCTTGAATTTAAGCTCTAATACTTGTAAAAATGAAAATTATTCAGGGCATAATAACTGGATGAATTTTACTTTCACACATGAATCTGACAATAGCATGCAATATGTAATTGCATACAATAACCTCATCCATAGAGAAGAACAACTTTACAGAGAGGAAAATCTCCTTCTTTTGGTTCAGTGATGGCCATAGTGAATGTTCTATCTGATAATCACAGTAATTTGGTAACTGCCTTTTTAAAGAAAAGCAAATGCCTTTCTTTCAAAATTTTTTGCTCTAAGTGGCCATTCTAATGTAACTGTCACTGATCATTACATCATGCTATCACTGAGTTATTATTCATTGAATTTTAGACATCACAGTTGTTATCTTCTGCCTCACTATTTGCATGCAATACATAGTTGATGAATAGAGGTAAATTGTCTGAAGAACAAGCACTAGCTGTGCTATCAGCTATTCCTTTTCTTAACATCATGTACAGAGAGGTAGTGATTCGGGTGTTCTCCAGACACACTCCTATGCAGTGCATCTCAAGATTTTTCCAATAAAGCCACTTGAGAAGAAAAATACATTGGCTTTCAGAAGACACTTGGTAAAACACTGATTCTTCTTACATAGACTCATTCCAGGAATTTGGTCTGAATTCCACTGATTCATAGCCTTTCACCTGAGTGGCAATACATATTTGTGATTTGATACAGTAGATGGGATATGGAGTCAAGAAGACACAATCCAAAGGGAACCCAAGCAACAACAATTAACTTCTTCAGATGCTGGTTTGAGGAAGCAGGCAAAGGGTCTAATAGGCATCACACTTGAGGAGAATGTGAGTTATTCAGAACATATTAGATCAACTGCATTATGTGTAAGTGATTTAGAATACAATACGTCGAAGTACAGAAACCTTGTGGCTTTTAAAGAGTGGTGCTGCAGTAAATTTGCATTCTATTATTTCCATATTATGTCCTCTAAGCCTTAGTAATGACTACAGAAAGCAATTCTAGATGAGTAATGCTTGTGAAAACATGCATATGTGGCTGCTGCTGGCAGCAACAGCCTTATACCTGTCCAGCTAAACTACAGTGACACATACCAAGTACTTCAACGTGATATTGAATTGCTTATGTCTCTAACAAATGTCAAAAAATGAACAAAATCAGGCTAAAACACCGGACTTTGTTTTTGTAAAGACCTGATACGACGAACATCACCAAGATCCCATTAAGCCCCACTATCGAATAAAGAGTTGCACTTAATCTTGTCCACAGGCAGAGCAGACAAATGCAACTCTCAAGGTGCACAGTGTGCTGCTGCTGCCCCCTTAAGACAAGTAAACATAAATAATTGTATATGTGCTGTAGTTTCTCTACATTTTCTCAAAGATCTTCCTCTACAATCTATTAAAGTACAATTATAATAAGTAGCTTGCCTAGTGTAAACTGGTGCAACAATATATCCAGTCTATTACAATACTTATGAAAAAATA
This sequence comes from Entomyzon cyanotis, assembly GCA_024500445.1. Classification (NCBI taxonomy): domain Eukaryota; kingdom Metazoa; phylum Chordata; class Aves; order Passeriformes; family Meliphagidae; genus Entomyzon; species Entomyzon cyanotis. The sequence goes on along the minus strand of JAKEPQ010000765.1, from coordinate 1,258,734 downwards.
AAGTTTAGTTTAAGGAGATGAGAGAATATGAAAACCAGAATTTTTTTCAGTAATTGTATTGGAAGCTTTAAGACAGCAAGACATAAGGAGCGAAAACAAAGATATAGTTAACACTTATAAAACTTGAAGAAGAGATATTATGTGGGAGAAAAAGGGTTCAGTCCCTACCCATGCACTTTAGGATGACATAAAGCTCAGTAACCTCAGTAGGCCATGAGGTGATTATATGAAAACTGCAGCAAGGATGAGTTATCATCACTTTCCATTCCTTTAACCTTTGTCAAGAGACCTGATTAATGTTTGGTCATTTGCTCCTTTCTTTAAATTTTGTCTAAGACTCTGATATTAGAATTTTAATGGCTGCTGATAGATGTCCTTTGAAACTGAATTGCATAGAGCAGTATTTTGACCTAGGTGAATGATCTCCATTTTCACTTGGCTGTTCACCTCTGAATCTTTGAATTGAGTTCAGCCAGTCACAACAGGGAAAACCAGGAAAGTTAACTCACTAAGTATAAAAGGATGAGGTTTTGTGCTCTTGCTCTCTTATTCAAGAACTTAGTATCACAAGGCCACAGAGGCACAGTGGGTTCTAAATAACTGCAATTACTGAATTGCATACAAAAGCTACAAGGCCTGCTGCTTTCAATGGTTTCTGATGACTTTCAAATTTTAGAACAAAATCATAGAATCATATAATCATTTACTTTGGAAAAGACCTCCAAAATCATCAAGCCCAACCATTAACCCAGCACTGCCACGTCTACTAGTAACCATATCCCTGAATGCTGCATTTGCACATCCTTTAAATACCTCCAGTGCATGGTCCAATTGATTAAGGAATCCAGCCAGTTCATCTACAGTGTTATAGGATAGCATGGTACAAACCTCCCATACAAGTGTTTGAAGGTATTTCCAGCTGTACGTCCTTATTGCATCACCCTCAACTGTGCATGGAGGTGTCACTCTCGGAAGGACAATCTATCCCTGATCATGAAAGCATTCAAAGACTAATGAACATTTTAGGTAGGGACAGAGAACATGAGATCATATGCTTTCACAGCAGAAAGAAATAGTGTGGTATAGCCCCAATATCTTCACGTGAAAAGATTCTGTTTAGGGACAAGTAACACTGGCAATTACACCTATTTATTCTTGTCAGGTACGTGTCACACACATTATAATTCAGGCTGCAAAGGAAAACTGATGTCCCTCCAGCAACTTATTAAAATAATTTAAATACTGTAGTTTCTTTTACTACTCTGTCCCAGAAATGAAAGCCTTATGAAGAGTCTTTCCTTAAAATTAAAAAGTCATAAGAGATCTGACTAAACATTTCCCAGCTTGTTCAAAGTACTAAAGTATCTGAAATCTACTATGTGTTTACTGGTCATGAACAAATGAAGGAAAATACCTCTGTGAGTAACAGATAAGATTCAAAAGAAATGTCATTTTTAGAATGGCTACAACAGCACCCATGTTTTCTGGAAAAATAAGTGGAGTGATGACCTGAAAGGTTACCTGTGCTTCTCCAAATAACTTGGCTGTTTAATAAAATATGTACATAGACTCCATTCTATCTTTATGCAACAATCTTTAGATTATCACCAAAATAGTAGTATTACTAAGATTATTTAAAACTGCTAATTAAACAGCGAATACAAACTCACACGTGCTCTTTGTATATTCAGTTTAAAAAATACTTTATTTGTTTATTTAATAGTCCTTCTCTCATCACTCAGTGTTTTGCTAGAGGCAATCACAACTCCTCAAACCCTGTGGTCAGAGTGGAATTCTTCCAGTGCCGAAGTATTTTAAATATTTTTGCTGGAGTAAAATCACAGCACAAAATTCAGCTGTTGAGGACCCCAGATTTGTAACAATACTGCAAACTGAAAATTTTGTTAGTAGACTGTGCAAGATCTTGAATTATTATCTGGGAAACAGTTAAAATTTTTCAATGATACTTTCTAGAGTTCTACAATACAGCTGTGAACAAATCAAAAGTAGAGAAAAAAGAAAAAATGAATAGGCAATTTGTTCAGAAATATTTATGGATTTCCAAAAATTCTTTGGTAGTATGGAAGAATACCATGTCAGAGGCAGAGCATGCTGAGTGCTTGTCACTAAGCAGCACTCAGAATGGCTGCTGCACTGTCACAAGAAAAGAGCAGTCCTTTCTACAACACCGCTCTTCAAGTCAAACAAAGCAGTGCAATATGTCTAATGGTATTTTTGTCAGAAAGCATGTACTCTTCTTAGAAGGAAGGAAAACCACATTTTGAAGATTATTTACAATATTATTCTCTTGCTTTTCTCACCATGCTTTTCATCTGCCTTTAATTTTTAGTATTCATTTGGTTTTGGTATGTTTTTTTCTGCTTGTCCAGTTAAGGAGGCAGGGCTACATTTAATACTTTCCTATGTATTTATAAAATTCTATACATTGCGAGAAGGTTTATTTATTGCAGTGAAGAATTCAAGTGCCTTTGGGGTTACATTTTGGGCAGGACATATTTTCAGTGCTTTCTTTAATACTCCATAGCTCGGTGTTTAACAGCTTCACACAAATCACTTTCTAAAAGATCACCTGTAGTTTCCCTAGTGCTGGTGGTACTAATTTATGCAGAAAACTCTCATATGAAGCTTCTTTTAAAAGCTATGCAAACTTTTCATATTCGGTTATTTGAATTTCGTAAAAGAAAGGATAGGGTTCACATTATATTCTTCTGGTGAAATTTCAGCCTTTCAACTATTACAAGATTCTTCTGATTTTAACATACTTTAACAAAGCATTGATTTTATCATGATGCATTTGTTCTGCAAAGTTTTATGTATGTGAGTGCTTAAAACCACTGGTTCAATATTAACCATAAAAAAGAAGCTTTATTGTATCTGAATCTTCTTCAGAATATGAATCAGATTTTCACAACTGTTCAGCATAAATAACTGCTTTCAACACATCCAACTGGCACAGCTTCATGGCATGTGTGCATTACCACCCTCTGGTCAAAGTATAGGACAAAGTATTTTTATTACATCATTGGGATTCTGATCTTTCTCCCTTTATTGTAAATAAATTGAAGTTAATCAAATAATTGTAGCATAAAACGAAACCATGTTTAATGAATCAGAATCAGGCTTACTTTTACAACAGGATGACGCTATCCTTTGCAGATTGTTTCATACCATTTGCTCCAAAGGCTTCAGCTAGTCATTTCTCATGTGCTCTCCAGTCTTGCACTTCAGTGTAATCTTCCTTTTCCCCTTAACCTGTCATACTAAATTTTTTTTTCTATTTATCTGCACAATGGAAAATCAGCTACACTATATGCTGTGACTATTTCTTAAATAAATCAGTGTCTTCCTGGCTTTTGAACTCACGCAAGTGGAGAAATCCAACTTACTGCACTTAAAATGTCACACAAACTCATTTCCTGACTTATTGGAATGCTTATGGTCTATTACTAATCTCAGCCAAAAGAGGCCATTCATTTTAGTGTTTAGTTTTGTGTCTACTGTTTAATTTTGTGGGGGTGTTTAAATTTTATATTCATCTTCATTATGCATACAGAAGTACAGAAGTACTCAGCTGTCAGAGGAAATCAAATTTTGTGAGCTCTTTGAAGCTTTGTAGGTATCACAGACTTTTATCTAGCTAAAATATTGCAGTGCTAGATATTGATTTTGATATAAAATTTGTGGAGTGTGTTTTAGTTTGGTGATTTTAAGATATCTCATTTGCTGATACAAATAATTCTAGGCCCAATTTAGATAATTTTATGTAGAATATCCTATTAATTTGGAAAAACCTCTATTTAGATGTCAAGCAACTGCATACATCAGTTATTTAAGCTCATAAATAATAGGCTTATTTCACTTATAAGAAAGAGTTAATTTGAATAATTCTGTCACCGTTACCTCTAGGTTGATTTTGCATTTGCTTCTGATTCATCTCTCATTGTCATGCTTCATTTGCAAGTATTTGTTCTACATGCCCGTGTTAGCTGGGCTACTGTTACAAATCAGTGTTATTACCCAATTGGTTTTACTAAAATCACTGGGGGTTGTTTGGAATTTCTGGTGTCAGACATGTTGGAGACTGACTGTTTACCACACGGCTTAAATAACTCTCTAGTGTTCTAGTGACACACAAGAGAAAATAGAATTGAGGAAGTTGAGGGAGATGAGGGGAGGTAAGTACCCTCAGTTTTTTCTTGATTAGTAAAAGAAAAATATTTATACACCAGGTATATGTACTTCTGCTTTAATAGTATCATGACCATTTCTTAAAATGGAAAAATAAATCAGTGTCTTCCCGGTTTAGACGACACCTATGTCATACATTAGGCAGCGATGGCTAGAGAATGAATTGAAGCCATTAGCATCAGTCCATTCACATTGCTTCACTATTAGCTTATTTCTTGGCACAGTTTTGGTCCATACCAGCTAGTGTGTTTGAAAGACAGACAACACAAAACAGGGAGGAGATGGTTGGTAGGCAAAATGTTTGTGCTGTAATTCAGAGGGACCACAAAAGGCTGGAGAAAGTGGTTAACAGAAAGCTCATAAAATTCAACATGGTGAAGTGAAAAGCTTTGCACCCAGGGAGGAATCCCAGTCATCAGAGAACACTGGAGGGTGACCTATTCTTTGTAAGGCTGCTAAGAAAGCACTGGCAGGCAGTTTCGGCCTGTAAAAAGTTGAACAAGGGGCAGCCAAGTGAAGGCAGCCAGTTGTGTGCAGTCAGAGCACTACCAGCAGTGTGAGGGAGGTCATCTTTCCTCTCTGCTCAGCAGAGAAGGGCTATGAAGCTGATTAATGAACAGGAGCATGTCTCATGAGGAAAGCCTGAGGGAGATGGGGACATTTGGCTCAGATAAAAGAAGGCTTAGGAGGAGATGTTATTAATCCCTAAACAAAGGTATATAAGATGCCATAAAGCTTTTCTCACTGACGGGAGAAGGGATAATAAGCACAATGAAAAACACCATGAAGTTACATTTGAAGACAAGAAATCTGTTGTTTCTGTTTTTGTTGTTATTGTTGCAAGCATGATTAAATTCTGACACAAGTTGCACAGAGATGTTTTAGAGTCTCAGTTCTTGGAGATATTCAAAACATGACTAGACACAGTCCTGGCCAACCTGCTCTTGCTGAACCTGCTTGAGCGGGGTGTTCGGGCTAGATAACATTGTATGAGGTCTAATTTCAATAATGTGATTTTTTGAAGTACAGTTTAGGGAAGTATAGCAGGTCCTCCCAATAGGCAGTGTATATGAAACTGCAGCACATTAGGCTTTTTTACCTCTCTGTAGCCCTTTACCAGTACACCTTTGCTCTTTCCAGATGTCTGGACATGAACCAACAGTGTGCCTAGGTGGCCAAGAGCACCAAGGGCATGCGGCTTAAATCAGAAATGCTGTGTCCAGCAGCATCAGGGTGGTGACCATCCCTTGTACTCATCATTGGTGAGGCCACACCTTGACTCCTGTGTTCAGTCTTGGGCCTCTCATGACACAAAGGACATTAAAGTGATGGAAAGAGCCCAGGGAAGGGCAACAGAGCTGGGGAAGGGTCTGGAGCATGAGTCTGATGAGGAGCAGCTGAAGGAGCTAGGGGTTTTTAGCCTGAACAAAGGAGGCTCAGGGAGGACCTTGTCACCCTCCACAACTGCTTAAGAGGATGTTGTAGCTAGGTGGGGTTTGGTCTCTTCTCCAAGGTAACAAGTGATGGAACAAGAGGAAATGGCCTTCGATTGTGTTCTTCATAGAAAGGTTTGTCAAGCACGATCAGACTCGTGTGGTTGAGTCATCATCCCAGGGGATATTTCAAAGACATGTATATGCAGCACTGAAGAACATGGTTTAGTGGTAAACTTGACAGTGCTGGATTAATGGTCATGCTCAGTCTCAAAGGTCTTTTCAAACCTAAAAAATTCTATGATTCAGTGATTCAATATGAGGGTGTTTTGTTGGGTTTTTGTTTTTCAACCTCCTTTTGTTTATCATAATTTACAATACATAATGATATTACTGCTGCAGTTGGGCAGCAAAGAAACTTTCAGAGTGCAAAATATCTTTCTTACTTTCTTCACATGAGTCCATGGGACCCAAAGGGATGCATCCCAGAGTCCTGAGGGAGTTGGCTGATGTAGTTGCCTAGCCACTCTCCATGATATTTGAAAAGTCTTGGCTTTGGTTAGGTGAAGTCCCAGGTGACTAGCAAAGAGAAATATTTGTACCCTTTATTAAAAAGGGTAGAAAGGGAACTCTGGGAACTCTGATCTGTCAGCCTCTATGCCTGGGAAGATCATTAACAGATCCTCCTAGAAACTCTGCTAAGACACATGGAGGACAGGGAGGTGATTCCAGACAGCCAGTACGGCTTCACTGAAGGCAAGTCCAATCTCACCAGTCTGGTTGCCTTCTGTGACAGGGTCGCTCCATCAGTGGACAAGGGAAGAGCTACAGATGTCATTTATCTGGACTTCTGTAAGGTCTTTGACACAGTTCCCCATACCATCCTTTTCTGTAAATTAGAGAGAGATGGATTTGATAAGTGGACTGTTAGACGGACAAGAAAGTGTTTGGATGATCTCATCCAGTGTGGTGGTCTATGGCTCAGAGTCCTGATGGACATCAGGAAAGAGTGGTGTCCCTCAGGGGCCTGTACGGGGACTAGCCTTATTTAGTATCTTCATTAATGACGCAGATGAAGGGATTGACACCCTCAGCAAGTTCTCTGATGACACCAAGCTGATGGTGCAGCTGACTCTCCTGATGGATGGGATGCCATCCAGAGGGACTTGGACAAGCTTGAGAAGAGGTCCATGGGAATCTCATAAGGTTTAACAAGGCTGAGTGCTGGTGCTGCACCTGGGCCAGGGCAAACCCCAGTGCCAGCAAAGGCTGGGGATGAACAGATGGAGAGCAGCCCTGCCCAGAAGGGCTTGGGGGTGCTGTGGGTGAGAGCTGGACATGAGCCAGCCATGGGCACTGCCAGCCCAGAAAGCCAAGTGTGTCCTGGGCTGCATCCAAAGCCCTGTGGGCAGCAGGGCAGGGAGGTGATTCTGCCCCTTTGCCCTGTTCTGGTGAGACCCAACCTGCAGAGCTGCCTTAGCTCTGGGGTCCCAGCACAGGAAGGACTTGGAGAGAGTCCAGAGGAGGCACCAAGGTGTCGGGGTTTGACCCTGACTAAATGCCAGACACCTCTGCTCCCTCCTGCCGCAGATGTGCAGGAGAGGGGAAAGAAAAAAACTGTTAAACATACACTGGATTCATGAGTTGAGATAGGACACTGATAAGAAGACACACAGAAAAAAGAGAAAACAGGCTCCAAACTTAAAGTTGCAAAGTGATTTAATTACCTAACACAGTCAGAGGATAAATGAGAGGTAAAAATAAGCTTTTCAGACACCATTTGTTCACTCATCCCCCTCCCTCTTAAGACACCATTTTTCTACTCACCCTCCTCCCTCCTTCCCAACCAACAACAACAGATAGGGGGCAGGGTATGGGGTATTTTTCTTAGTCCATAAATTCATTCATCACTGCAATTCTTCTACTACAAACATTGTTTCTCTGCTCACCCCTCTCCCCCTTAAGACACTGTTTCTCTGCTCACCCCCCTCCCTCTTTCCAACCAACAGCATGGGCAGGGGGCAGGATAAGGGGTCTTTTCTCTGGTCAGTCCATCAGGGAGAGGGGTCCTCTACTCAGCCATGGGGTCTCTCCGACCAGAGATAGTCCTCTGGGAACTTCTTTGGTGTGGGTCTGATCTCACGAGCAGCAGCTTGCCTGAATTTGTTGCGACATGAGTTCTCTCCTCCATAAGGTGAAGACTCTCCTGAGCTGAGGCTGGACCTCTTCCATCCCAGGAGCAAGGCAAGGCCTCTCTCTCTCGCAAGGCCTTTGCAACTTTAACTCTCTATATGGGACTCCCACTGGATCACAGCTTCCTCCAGGCATCCACCTGCTCCTCTGGCGTGGGCACCTCCCCACGGGCTGTGGGTGGATCTCTGCACCCCTGTGGACTCCATGGGCTGCAGGGGGACAACCTGCTCCCCCCATGGTCTTCACCACAGCTGGCAGAGGGTTTTCAGCTTTGGCGCCTGGAGCACCTCCTCCCCCACTTTCTCCACTGACCTTGGTGTCTCCATGCTGTTTTCCCCTCACATATTTTTACCTCCTCCTCCTCCTCTAGCTAAAAAGAAGTGTGTAACTATTTTGTTTTGATTTTTTTTCTTAAATATGTTTTCACAGAGGTGTAACTAGCAACTCTAATTGGCCCAGCCTTGGCCAGCAGCATGTTCATCACTCTCAGAACCATCAGAGATTGGCTCTGCTGGACTTGATGTAAAAACTTCCAGAACTTTCACACAGGACACACAGGAGCCATCTTTGTGCCACTCCCCACCCATCAGACACTTCTTCAGGTCTACCACAACAGCTTTTGAAGGGTTTAAATTTCTTTTAGATGTTACAGATACCTTGCTGATGTTCTGGGCTAAGCAAAACCACCACACAAGGTGATCAGAGTGATGGAGCACCTCCGCTGTGGGGAAAGGCTGAGAGAATTGGGATTGTTCAGCCTGGAGATGAGAAGGCTTCTAATTGTGGCCTTCCAGTGCCTGAGGGGAGCTCACAAGAAAGATGAGAGGGACTATTTGCAAGGGCCTGGAGTGACAGGATAAGGGGGAATGGTTTTAAACTGAAATGGGATAGGTTTAGATTAGATATTCGGAAGAAATTCCTTACCATGAGGGTGGTGAAACACTGGAATAAATTGTCGAGACCACTTGTGGAAGTCCTAAGCCTGGAAGCGTTCAAGGCCAGGCTGAATGGAACACTGATCCAGTGGAAGATGTCACTACCCATGGCAGTGGGGTTGGAACTAGATGATCTCTAAGGTCCCTTCCAACCCAAAACGCTTTATGATTCTGTGATTCTAATTGGATAAAAAGAAAAGTATAGTTGGGGCTGTTCTCTAACATTATAGAAGCCATAAAAGCCAGTAAAAGTAGGAATTTAATCTTTATATGGTGTTTCTAAGAATAATAATCTTTAATTCAGTCTTAGAATTTTTAATCCTGATGGTGGTAATACAGAAACCACTTCCTGTGTCCAGCAGGTAAGTATGTGAAGCAATGTCATTGAAGCTCTCCTGAAGTTTGAAGATAGATGCTAATGTAAACCACTATTCACAAGTTTGGGAGTTGTCTCTTTTGTTTTCTTTCATTTGTTGTACTCAGCAAATGCAGATAATGTTCTGGACTAGGTTCATCCAAACCCATGAAAAAGAATTAGAATCCATTCAGAAAGTAGTAAAAGATTTCTCATCTGTTTTCATTTCAGAAAATATTTTTTTCCAACATCAATAGTAAGAATGAGAACTGATTGATAAGTAAGTAACTAAGATGTGGACCATTTTTTTTGCCATGAGTACAAACCTCAATTAACTAGAAAAGAAAATAATACAAGAAATCTAAAATAAAATACTACTTATACTGTACTTGAAAATCTACAGATGATAACCACCTCTCATGAATCTTGATTGAATGAATTTTAGCTCAGCTAGCATGTTCACTCCTGAGATAATTATTATTATGTTTTTCTGCTGCCTATAAATCAACACAAAAGAAAATATAATCATTAGGAGTATGGCAGTATTTATTCCAATTTTTCATTTGACTATTCACTAACAACTTATTAGTTGTTTTTATGATAAAAATTAATTTTTTACTTTCAGAATATAGAGAAAATAAAAGAAATCTAGAAAGACCCTGTTTTCAGATGACCTCCTTGGTATGAATATTTATTTGTTCTGTGTTGTTCTGGTTTGCTTAATTGACATTCATTTTTCTCTGTTTTCTTTTTTTCCTTTATAAATGTTGACACAGCTAAATTTGAATGAATTTAAATATTTTCCATTTCTTGGTTTAGATTTATTCAGATATGCAATTATGTTGTGTTGTTCTTTCATGTATTTCTTATCTGAATCCTCCAGCCTTTTATTTGTGTTTGTCACTCTCATTCTTCCACATACTTTCCTAATCCATCTTATTCTTTAACTGTGAAACATGCAAGATAAAACTTTCTCAAAAAACAAATTGTAGTAATACACAGTAAAACGTGAGTTTGCTTTGAAGCACTTTCCTGCTTCCTATATTAATAAATTTTCAATTTTTAACCCACAATCAGAAGAATCATATTTGCTTTTTAAACTTAATCATAAGTCACCACACAAGTATTTCGCACAGTACTTGAAGTAGCAAGTTATATGTGATTATATCAGTGTCCGTTCTCAATGGCATTAATTTACATCTGTGATGCTAAGAAGCATCACATCCTGAACATTTTTCCTTGTCTTTGATAGTTAATGCCTTCCATAAGGAAGTGCACTTAAGATTTATGAAATCAAGCTGATGTTCCCAAATAATGCTACCTTTTTGAATTTTTCCTTCTACAGGAATTAGAGATATCATTTTTGTTGTCTTGAATAGTAACTAGGGTTTCTTTGGTCTTAATGCAGGTATTTTCAGCAAAATCACTGCAGTGGTGATAAACAGTTACCTGATTTTCTCATACAACCAATGGAAATTTTCTTTATACTGGACTAGGAGAACTCTATTCTCTTTAAGGGTTTATGGTGTGACCCAGCAAAAACATATTAAAAGAACAAAATAGTTGTGATTATTTTTATTCTTTAGTGAACCTCAAATATCCTAAATGTTTTCTTAACACAGAAACAAACACAAAGTCCAGTGTATTTTGTGAAGGAGAATTGCTCTCAGACACTGAAAAAAGGATCTAAAATATCTACAAAAGCTGCAGCACTGTGAGATATGTTATCTTAATTCAACTGAATTGTTATACTGTACAGGTTATCTTAGTATAATAGAATAGGTATTGTCTGAGCACCAGTCATTCCTGGAGTCTTTTGTATGGTTCTGCATATATGAGGCAACAAAACAGGGACACAACTATTAATGACACTACAAAATAGGCAATAATTAGAGGGGTGCGGGAAAGAGAAAAAAAATTATACAATCATTGTTACCTTTTCTCCTAATTTTTGTACTCCTTCTGAAGTACTCAATGTATTCTATATTTTTGTTTACATTAAAAGGCTTGTTGATTTATTGTTCATTTACGAATGATGCTAATTGATATTGATCTCAAAGCCTTGTTTATTATCATCTTCTGGTGAACAAATTATTCTAAGGTGATATAACTGGAGTGAATTGCAGTCCTGAAGGCAGAATCAATATACATAGCGATGTCTGAAGAAACATTTTTGCTTTGAAGCACATCGTAGTTAAGAAAGATTTATTTAGATGGCATAAAGACAGAGGAATGGTACTCCTAAAGAGAGATGGTAGGGATAGGAGCTGTGACAGATATCAGGAAAGAACAAGAGAAGGTTGCTTGTGAGGAGCAATCCCTGAGTTCACAGACCTTGCCTTTGCCTATCAGGCAGTGTGCCTGCAACAGGCAGTGCGGAGCTTCTCGGAGAAGCGTGGCAGAGATAAGCGTGTGTGCGAGTAACAGAGATGCAGGCTCTCGAGTGAGGATTCCAGAGGATTTATTGTAGGGAAGGAAGGAAGGTGATGGGAGGGAGGTAGCAAGCTGGAAGCATCAGCAGGAGAGCCTCGAGCAAGGCTGTGCAGGGGGTTATAGGGGGCACATGACTGGGAGGAGTTTGGCACGCAGGCAAATAGGAACACAGTATGGTAAGATGAACAGAACTTACAACCAATAAACTTAACTTACAGAAGGGAGGGACATTGAACCGAACCAATAAGGAGCAACTTAATGGCAGAACAAAGAAGAACACTCTAGATGACAACCATATTGGGGAGGAAGGGGAGGTGTTGTGAGGAGCCAACCAGGTACAACTCTGGTGCATATTCATGAGCACCGTCCCAGAGGAACTTGGGAGCAACTCACAGAGTCGCCACAACTTAGAGCTCATCCAGCTCCCAAGACTCTTCAGGTGCCTCAGCCCCTGGTGGTGTGCCTCCAGCAGACAGCTCTGCAAGAGCGACTGCTACAGTTGCTGACATCACAGACAAGTTTAATTGGAAATCAAGTCATATCCTTCCCTGCCTGCAGTGCTGGATCTGTCTAGGATCAAGGTTGCATACACAGGGAAGATGGGAGTCTTCCTTACACTTTGAAACTACTTAGGAAAACCAGTGGAGTTAGAAATAAAAACAGCAGTCAAAGCTTCACTTTATATTAAAGCAGAAAAGCCCTTCTATATATGTCCAGGTTTCAGCTGTGATGCAGTGGGTTTTCTTCTCAGTAGCTGGTCCAGTGCTGTGCTTTGTACTCAGTGTGAGAATCATGTTGATAACACACGGATGTTTTGGCTTTTGCTAAGTAGTGGTGTTTTCCCTGAGTCAGGGACTTTTCAGTGTCTCATGCTCTGCCGGCATGGCCCTGCACAAGAAGCTGGGAGGAATCCTGTCCTGGAATCAGGCCAGGACAGGCAACCTGAGTGAGCCAGAGATATTCCAGCACCATAGAATGTAATGACCATCATATAAATTTGGTTTATAAGGTAAACCATAGCAGCTGGTAGTGAGAGGATGAGTGCTGCCTGGAGACTTGCCGGGCAATGGTGGTAAGCGATTGTATTGGGCATCACTTGTTTCTCTGGGTTTTATTCCTCTGTCTTTCTCCTTTTCATTGCAGTTGTTATTTTTATTATTCTTTTGTTATCACTATTATTATTACAATGTTATTATATTTTACTTATTTGTTTAGTTTCAATTATCAAACTCTTCTTATCTCAATCCATGAATTTTATTAATGATTTTCAGTCTCCTTCCCACCTCACCAAGAGGGTTGGAGGGGAGTTACTGAGCAGCTGCCTGGTACTTTGTTGCTGGCTGGGACTAAAGTATAACAATATGAAAGAGTGTGTAAATATTGTGTGTTAAATGATATCCAGTAGAAATGCATGATCTCCTCTGCCATTTTGATTTGCTGCATCATTGTTGGCATCTTTCTCCTGCAGGTTCTTGCCATTGCAAGTTTCCTTTCCTCCACATCTTCTGACCTCATTTCCACATGTGTTCTATTCCTCCTTCCGTCGGTGTCATTGACTCTGTCTCTTGTGCAGACTGTTAGCTGCTGAAGACTGTACTTGGAACCGTAAACTCTCCAATTCCTGCCCTGCCACACAGTTTATATTACAAGCAAAAATCTCTGAAAACTGAACACTGAAAAATAAATTGTCTGGAGGCTTTGTTGTCTAATCACAACTGAGAAGAGACTGCAGTGAGACAACATGTCGTGTTCATTCATACAATATAAATTAGGGGAGGTTTACCGTCAGAACAACTTGACTTGTATCATATTAGAAATACATATCTGTGCGATTTTGACCATATTGAGGGGTTCTAGGAAAGAAATTCTGTGAGCACTGCCGCTGTAATGTCATTGGTGTGTGATAGGTGTTTCCATGGAAAACCACTTATTTTTTGGATGGACAGATTCTGAAGTAGGTTTTCCTGTGCCAAAGAAGACCAGGGTCATAAAAGCGAGTCCTTCTTTGGAGACTTGTAAGTGTAATGGAAAAGAAAGTAATATATTTACTGAGCAGTAATAGAATGTTTTCTAATAACACTCAGATTGAAGTATTGCAAAGTCTTTCTTAAGGGGTAATGGAAATGATACATCTGTATGAATAAGAAAAAATTATTTTCTCCAGCAATAAAATGAATGATAGAATGGTTTATTACTGTTGCCAGAAAATTTATACTGACAAGTATACCCACATAATTCATTGCATGACAAAGAACATTGTATTTTCTTGTCAAAGAAAATCATCATTTTAATTTAAGATGAATTGTACTTTACTAGCTGGTACAGACTTCATAGATCACAGATCTGAGTAATGAAACTGATTTAAAGAAAACAGCTAAGATATTACTTACCAATTACCTGATTAGAACAGCTTAGCCCTTGATCAGGGTTGCTGGCATTTTTAGGGAGTTATTCTGCATGAACTGACTCATTTTGCAAAAATAAAATATGTTCCATAATATCAAGCTTTAAAGTTTAACTCAAGGTATCCAAGTTGCTTCACATACTGAAGGGAAAAAAATAATTCTGTCATCCTCTGCTCTGTAAGAGTTGTTCTAGAAAAGTATGGTCCTTCTGGAGACATTTTAATCTCTCATTTTACTTGAATCATACAAAGCACGTTATTGTTAGAAAGAAATTCTCAAAGGGTCTCACTTTGTTAAGTAGAAAAGGGCTGAGACAGTGCAGTACCCATTAGTGTTATGACATGATATGTAAAAAAAGGACTTTCTTAATCTCTTTCACACATCTAGAAGATAGTGTGGTGTGAAATCTTTTCCATGGGTACTAGAAAGAGTTTTTTCAAGTACCGTAATGTCAAAAGGCAGGGTAGAATTAACATTGGCCTGTTACAAGAGGACAATGGTCACCTCACAAACAGGGACATGGACAAATCAGAGAAGTTTAATTCATTTTTAGCCTCTGTCTTCAAGATGGATGATGGACCAAGGGGGTCTCAGTGTCCTGAGCTGGAGGACTATGACTGCTAGAATGATCAACTCCCAGTGGACCTCGAACTTGTGCAGGATCTTCTGGTTCACCCAGGTCCCTACAAATCCTTGGAGCCTGATGGGATTCATCCAAACATCTTCAAAGATCTAGCTGATGTCTTCGCACTTCTTGATTATTTTTGAATAGACTTGGGAGAGGCTATTCTCTGGAGAGGTTCCAGGTGATTTGAAGCTGGTGAACATCGTCCTGATTTCCAAGAAGGGCAAGAAGGAGGACCCTGAAAACTTACAGGCCTGTCAGTCTGTTGTGGTTTAGGAATGCTATGCCCCAATTCAGTGCCCCCGCTGAGACTCTCAAATCACACACAGCTCTCTCAGTCCCCCTTCCCCTTCTCCTTCCCCCTCTCCTTTCCCTTTCCCTTCCTGCTGTGGTAGGAAAGAGTTTTGAACTAGGGGAACAAAAGTGGTTTTTTCCAACTGGAAGGCACATCGTTCTTATTTGAAGCCAAAGAGTCCCTTTACCTCTGGCTTTTCACAATGGCATTAAGTGGTATAGAATGACATCCAGGTCCTGGCCACACCCGCTCAGTTACACCCTCTCCCAGCTACTGCAAAAATTAACACTGTCCTGGCCAAAACTAGGACACAATGTCACTTCACTTCTCAGTAGAATAATGGAAAAGATTATTCCGGGAGGTATTGAAAAACACCTGGAGGACAACACAGGCATCAGTCACAGACAGCATGGCTCCATGAGGGGAAAAGCCCTGGTTTATCAAACCTTATTTCCTCTTACAGCAGGGTAACCAGGGAAGCCAGCTGATGTAATCTCTCCAGATTTCAGCAAAAGTTTCTCTCTTCAGCAAATACTGGCTCTCCCAGGATCCTTCTGGACAAAATGTCCAGCCCACAACTGGATAACAGTGTGACACAATGGGTGAGCAGCCGGCTCACAGGTTGGGTACGAAGTGAGTGAATGGGGTGAAATTAGACTGGTGATCTGTCATTAGTGGGTTCCACAGGGCTCCATCCTCAGCCCTGTGCTCTTCAGCGTCTTCATTAACAACATGGACAAAGGACTTGAAGGAACACTAAGTGTGAGAGACTAAATTGGGGGAGCTGTCAACTTGCTCAAGGGTTGGGAGACTCTGCGGAGAGACCTCAACAATTTAGAGAGATGGACAATCACCAACTGTATGGAGATTAAAAAGTACAAGTCCCAGATTCTGCACCTGGGATGGGGCAAGCCTGGATGTACAGACAGACTGGGGAATGAGAGCTGGAGAGCAGCACCATAGAAAGGGACCTGGGGGTCCTGGTCAGTGGCAAGTTGAATTTGAGTCAGCAGTACCCTGGTAGCCAGGAAAGCCACCCCTGTCCTGGGGGGCATCAGGCACAGAATCACCAGCTGGGCAAGGGAGGGGATTGTCCTGCTCTGCTCTGCACTGAGGCAGCATCACCTCGAGTGATGGGGGCAGTTTTGGGTGCCACAACATAAAAAAGATATAAAGCTTTTAGAGATTATCCAAAGGAGGGCCATGAGGATAATGAAGGGTCTGGAGGGGAATCCATATGAGGAATGGCTGAGGGCACTTGGTCTGTTCAGTGTGGATTGGAGATTCAGGGGAGACGTCATCGCAGTCTGCAACTTCCTTGTGAGAGGAAGAGGAGGGGCACACACTGATTTCTTCTCTGTGTTGACCAGTGCCTGAGGGAATGGCAAGAAGTTCTGTCAGGGGAGGTTAGCCCGGGTATCAGGGAAAGATTCTTCACCCAGAGCATGTTTGGGCACTGGAACAGGCTCCCCAAGGAAATGGTCAGAGGACCAAGCTTGTCTGAGCTCAAGAAGCCTTTGGACAATGTTCTCTGGCCCATGGTGTGATTCTTGGGGATGTCCTGTGCAGAGCCAGGAACTGGACTCATTGTTCCTGATGAATCCCTTCCAAATCAGCATATTCTATGATTCTATGGCTCCATGATCTAGTCAAATCTTTCATCACAAGAGAAAGAAAGCAACTAAATATATTTATACAGAAATAACAACCCTTTTCTTTTGCACATTTTGATTGTTAGAAACTAATGAGAAACCAAATATAACCATAATCCGTAATTCCAAATCACATTAAGCCTGATGCAAATTAGCTTAGTATAGAATTGGATATTCAAGGTATACATTCTAATAAGGAGAAAAGACATGAAACAATGTGAAAACAGGCAGTTACCTTATTACATTTAACAATTAGGACATACAAATTATCAAATTAGTGCAAGCTCACTTAAATTGTTGAGTAAGTGGATTAATTTTTAAAACAATTTTTGGTTTATTTTAAATTCAAATCAGAGGGTTTGTTTTGGTTTATGTTGCTTCTTTTTTCTCTTTTATTTCTGAAAAAATCGGGGTTTTTTTCCAATTTTAAACATTAAACCAAAAAAATAACCTCATTTTAAATGTTTTTTATAAAAACAGGAATGTTTTGTCTAAGGAAAGACAGGTTGCACCAGTTCAGCTGATCTGTTATCAGCATACATCCCTGGATTAAGATAAAAAAACCTGTTGATTCTAACACTCACATCCATTTATATGCTTTTAGAGAGCAGTCTGATGTCACTACTGACACAACAGTGTATTCTATATCATAGGAATTGATTGCAGAACCCAAAATAGGGTTTCATTGTTTCAAAAGACCAATAAAAAATGAAGTAAAGAGGAATCAAATATGAAGCTTCTCCCGAAATTTTCAGTTAAGATTAAATTTTCTTGTGTGTTGTATGTGTAAGCATTTAAATCCAGAGTCTATTTTAGTTTTACTGTATTTCCTGACTCCTCTAGCCAGCTGTTTTCTGTCATCTGGAAAAAGGCCACAATGGAGTTTTTGTGGGATGCTTATGAGCTGTAACGTAGTTTCGTGTCATAGTGGAAGGACCTTGTCTGATCTGCAAAATCACAGCAGCGTAGATCATATTTTCTGTTACCTGATTAGAGACTACAGAACATGTATTAGATTTTATCACTAGATGATATTTCTTGAGAGAAAAAGAAAGGAGCAAAGAACACAAACAACAGGAAGCTGATGCAGTCTGTCCTGGAACTTTAAGTCTGTTGGCACTCTGTGGCAGTGAAACACCTAGCTTAGTGACAGGGATTGTAAATCTGTCTAGGCCAGGTTGCACTTATTTTTCTTGAACAGTAACATCAATTAATTCTAAATTCAGCATAAAGTTTTGGGTAATTAGAGATTTTCTTCTTAAAATGAAGTGAAGAAATGAATTAGTGAGTTACATAAAAAGCCACCCAGATGTGACAAAATTAATTCAAAGAGGCAGTACTTCGGTTTTGAATTCTGCCCAGCAGGGAAGGAGAGTGCAGGATGCCAAATATTAAAAGCTGTACTCCTGACAGATCAAATATTTTTAGGGAGAGCATTTTCAGGCGAAAACAGAGAGTTATGTATATGCAAATAGATGAGCTCCTCAGATGTCTAAGCAGGAATAACAAAAGAAGCATTAACACTAATACTTGTATTGTCACTCTATTCAGACAAGGCTATCCTTAGAATTATCAAAAGGCAGGGATCTTCCATACAAACACAGAACAGAAATAGAAAATGAAAGAACTGACAGTTAAAAACACTTTTCCTGCTTGGAATTGCCTACAATACAAGCACAAGGAAGCAAAAGATGAAAACAATGCGCAGAGGAATCTGAGGAAACAATTAGCCTGTATTGATCATTGTGATAAAAAGCAGAGAGCAATTGCTCTTTGAATTCATTTTGTCACATCTAGGCAGTTTTTTTCTGTAAATCACTAGTACTCCATTTTGCCCTTCTCCCTCCTTGTAAGATCATGAACCCACAAACTTAAGGTCACTGCAGCCAAGGCTGTCCCTGACTTTCACATCCATGACCACTTCTTCCTTGCTCATAAGTAGAAGGACGAGCAGAGCACTCTGCCTGCTGGGCTTGTCATTGACCCCTCATCCACATGCTCTAGAAAATCTCCAAGACTGCTTGAGCCCTTCTGTTTTGTCCCTCCAAAAGATATCAGTGTGGTTAAAATCTCCTGTAATGACCAAGGCCTGCAAATATGATGTTCCTCCCAGTCATCCACAGAGGGCCTCAGCTACTACTTCTTCCTGCTCAGAAGATCTGTAGCAGATACCCACTGCAACAGCAATTATGCTGGTCCACCTGCTGACCTTCATCCACAAGCTCCCATCTGGCTCCTTACCTATCCCTGGACAAAGCTCTGGGCACTCCTGCTGCTCTCTCACATGAAGTGCAAATCATTCTCTTCATCTTCCTGTTTTCATTCCTAATGAGCCTGTATCCAACTGTTACAGCACTCCTGTCTTGGGAGCTGTCTCACTACAAGTCCCTGATCCACTCAGGTTGTAGCATTATGACAGAACTCAGGCTTTTAACTCCTTCTGGGTTTTTGAGGGTTTTTTGGTTTTGTGCTTGTGGGGGTTTTTTGCTTTGTTGGTTTTTTTTTTAATTGTTGTTATTTGGGGCTTTTTGTTTGTTTTGGGTTGGTTTTATGTTTTGTTTTGTTTTGTGGGGATTGTTTTTGTTTGGTTTGTTGGCTGGCTTTTGTTTGTTTTGGGTTTTGTTGTTTGTTTGTTTGTGTTTTTTATACAGCATGCGCTAGAAGCATTTCATAGATTGTATTAGGGGTGTTTGGCAAGGCTTTGGTAGCAGCTACAGGGGTGGCTTCTATGAGAAGGTGATAGAAAGTTCCTTTATGTTTAACAAAGTTAGCTCTAAGATAGATTCACGGTTGTTGGCCAAGGCTAAGTCCCTCAGCAGTGGTGGTAGTGGCCTGGGGTAACAGATCTAAGGGGAAAAGTTACTGCTTAGCAGCAGCTGAGAGAGAACAGTAAACATGTGAAAGAGGAACAACTCTGCAGACAGCCAGGACAGTGCAGAAGGAGGGGCAGGAGGTGCTCCAGGCACTGGAGATGAGATTCCGTAGCAGCTCGTGATGCAGCCCACAGGGAGGCAGCTGTGCCCCCTCAGCCCATGGCATCCACAGGGATGCAGAGATCCATATGTTGGTTGTGGAGAACTCCAGGCCAGAGCAGGAGAATGCTCAAAAGATTCTGTGACCTTGTGGAAAGCCCAGGTTGGAGCAGGCTTCTGTGACCCTGTGGAGAGAGGATTCCTCAGTGGAGTAGGTTTGCTGTCAGGGCTTGTGAGCCATAGCAGGTGGATCACATGCTGGAGTAGTCTGTTCCTAAAAGATTGCACTCTCTGGAATGGATCCATTCTGGAGCAGCTCATGAAGAGCTGCAGCCCAGAGGAAGGATAAATGTTGGAAAAATGTGTGGAAAACTATCTCCTGTGGCCTATGGAAATGACTCACATTGAAGCAGTTTGCAAAGGACTGTCTTCTGTGGGAAGAACTCCAGGCTAGAGCAGAAGAAGGTTGCAAGATTCTTCCTTTACAGGTGTCCCAGACAACATGTGACAAACTGACCACAGCTCCCATTCCTGTTCCCTGCACTGCCCACGTGAAGGAGATAGACAATTTGAGTGTAAAGTTAAGTCCAGGAAGAAGGGAGGGACAGGGAAAAGGTGTTTTAAGATCTATTTTTATTTATTATTGTTTTATTCTGATTTGATCATAAAAAAATTAATATCACAAGTTAAATCAGTTCTACCCATCAAGGTAGTTGGTGAGTGATGTATACATTCCTGTTCTTATCGAAAAAATTTGTTATATTTTTTGTCCCTCTGTCCAGCTGAGGAGGGGAGTGACAGAGTGTCCTTGGTGGGCACTTGACATCCAGCCAGGGTCAAACCACCACAGAGAGGCACTCAAGTGTGCTGACTACTGAATACAGGCTTGAGAGCTTTCCCAACAAGATTGTTTTTCAGATGCTTCCTTCTTTTCATGTCTGTTCTCAAACAGATTGCATTTCACTCCTGTATTGTTAATTACTGTGTCCAGTTCTGCTCCCATCACCCCAGGGCTTTGGCTTGCCCACACCACACACAGCTTCTTCGCTTGCTGAGAAATCTCTCCCTCCACAGTTATTCCTAATTTAAATCTCTCCCTACCAGGAGCCTTACAAACCATACCAGGCTCTTGAAAAAGATAGATTTGTCCTACATAATCTGGCAGATCTCATCTCTTCCAAATAGCTATTGATCCCCCAAGAGGGTTGAAAAAATGCTATAGTTCTTTTTATTTTCAGCTTGAAATACTATACACCAACTTCACTTGCTCTTCTAAATCCTTCATGTTATTTTCAGACAATACAAGGTGTTTTGTTTGATTCATTAAATTTACAAGAGATATATCCTTCTCAGGTTTCTTATGCAGCATAACTATTTCTCTGCATAAAATATTAAGCAACAGAACCGTTAGTTTTAAAGGAGATATTGATTCTATAATTACCTCTGTTCTTTCAGTAAACATTTCAGAGATCTCAAGTATTCATTCTCAAAAACATTGTTTCCACTGTAAAATGATGGTATGCAATTACCACATGCGAAGACCCTCTGGGCAACTCATTACAACTGCAAACTGTATGAGACATTTGATTTATATCTCATCTTGGTATGATGTGATCATTAAGATTAGAAAATTCCTATAGCCAAACTTAAATAAAGACATAAAACTTCACATGCAGTTTTATTCACGCATCCAGATTCTTCTGGCAGACCTAGATGCAAATAAAACTAAGCTCATATTTTTAATCAGAGTAGCCACCTATGCTTTTCCCATCAGAAATAATTCCACATAAGCTGGTGAAAGGATTAGGTTCCCTAACATGCCACTTTTCCTCTCATCTATCTTTATTACCACAGTTGCTATACTTCCAATAAAATCAGTTGGATTTGCACTGGTATTGTAACAGAAGCAGAATCAGATCAATTACTTCAGCAGCCCTCCTGACCTTTGTAAACTGCAGCTAAGCATACAGTGGGGAGGAGAGGTGTGGGGAACTGTGCCTTTACAAGGCTCTGAGGTGACCTGGAGCAGAGCGATGCTGTTCAGAGCATCCAGCATGAGTGCCTGGCCGCCAGAGCCCTGAGGAAGCTTTACTTCTCCTACACATCTGGGCCTGCCAAGCCTGCAATCAAAGAAAACTTTAGACAGCTTTTTTAAATATCAGAGGCCAAGTGGCAAAATTGTTAGCTCAAGGGACACAGTGTTGCCTTAGCAAAGAGCCCTGTGCCTCTACCACTACCATCAGCTTTGCAGTGAGCTTCTGTTTAAACCTCACAAAGGCTTTAGCATAATCTTTGAAGAGGGAGAGAAAAAAGGAAATGTTCCATCCAACTGAGACTGGTGTGAAGTTGACATTTGTTGAAATAGACACTATTTCTGCTAAGACAACAGAAGATTTCAAATCTCTCAAAATTTTGATGAAAATGAGCTGTACTTTCTTCAGAAACCAAGGGGTTGTGAGTGCTTTGAGGAAAATATTAATTTATAGCTGTTGTTGAATTTGAACCAGGTGCCTTTCACCAAAGGGCTGGTTTCCTGGTAGAATTTAAATAGCTATTAAAGAGGAGGACATTTTTGCTCCTTAAAGTACACTGTAGATTTTGTTAGGGGTGTTAGTTTTGCCTTTTTAAAAATTTTGTTGTTGTTGTTGTTGTTGTTTTGGGGTTTTTTGTTGTTTTGGGTTTTTTTTCTCCTAGTTTCTTTGTCATTCCTTTCTATCAGTGTCTGGTCACTTCAAATCTAGCTACTAGGAGTCAAAGGCATTGGTCAAAAGTTGGTTCACACCTACAAATCAGGTAGTCATCCTTCCCTTTCACAGATTATTTTCCTCCTCTCCTCCACCTTTTTTTCACCCATACTAAGTATGCCTGTTTGACAAAGGAGAAAAATGAATATTGATTTTCAAGATAAGTTTTTTACAGAGTGAAAAAAAAATTAGGGTTCAATCAAAACTGTGATTTTTTTTAACACTTCTATTTTAATGGGTTAGTGGCATCTGACTAGAAATCATGTCCATGTGAGTGTTTGGATTTGCTGAATTTTTTGTGACATTTGCTGTCAGATGCAGGACGTAGCTGGACTTTGGATAGAAGAAGCACCCTACTTTTAAGCAAACTAGCTTATTTAAATGTAAAGAGGTCAGCCTACCAAGAGATGCCTGGAAGCCAAACACAGCTAAGGGGTGCTTAGTGTACTTAAGAAAATTAAGGCAGAGTACTGCACATGTAATACTGCAAGAAGTTTCTATTGCTATGACCATTTCCCATTCTAGCTAGACATCATAGGTGTGCTTAAATTGACCGCAAATTGCATTGTAATGATGACATGTAAACCATTACCTGGTGTAAGTGACTCTCTTGTGTATGATCTCTTTCACCCTGCGTAAGTTGGTACAGAATGATTTGCCATTGCCTGGAGGCTAGAAAGTTTGAAACAACCAAAGGTTTATATTAAGTATGGCACATCCTTATACTCACTGGTTTGCAAAGTTATTTCATGCAACCTTCAGAAAAATGCCTCTAGCACTTGAAATGATAGTCAGATTTGTTTTTCCTTAGACTCTGTAGGGATTAGGCTTCTCTTCAAATTCTCTGTTAATGGGAGTTTTTTGCTATCTTTCTGATCAGCTTAAATATGACTTTTTTCTTTTATTTACTCCTAATCGTAACTTTCTTTGTATGGATTATACACTGTATGCAAACTTGCTCAACTGCTACGGTTCAATCTTCAGCAAAGACTTAAAAAGCACACATTCTTAGTAACTTAGCTTTCTTATTTTTAGTCTGAGAACTTTGCTTCCAAACTTTGTTCCTGCATTTTAGGAACTTTAAATTCTGATATCTGCTTGCAGCTCTGTGACTTTGCCTAAACCAATTTTTTTTTTCCCTCCTGTTCCTAGGCAATTGCTCTAGCTGTCAGCACATTGCCAGGTAGCTAGGGCAGTAGCTAGCATCTCAGACAGCTCCTTAATGAAAGACCCATGCTGATTCTTCCATTTATGCATTAGATCATTGACTGATCTAGGACTCACCATACACCTGCAAGGTACAACAGTTTTGTTTTAATCAGCTGGAGCTCCCAGAAATGAGCATTCACAATGCAAGAGCCCTCTAACCTGATGCACACTGCACCACTTTCTCCAAACATACAGCACCGTGTCCTAAACTATTACATTTATAAAAGGAAATTTCTGAAGAAAGCTATTACAAAAAATATAACCTTCCAGCAGAACCATGCAACCACTTACAAACAAACAGGGAGCATACAGGAAGATGAGCATGTAAAAGATAATTTCACTCTTTAACTCTTTATCCACTCTTTCAGTGGATAAATCCAAGTACTGTCTCCTAAAATGGGATTAAAATCAGCTTTAAAGGCATAACTTTACACCAGCATCAATCTTATAAAAAAAAAAACCAAACCAAAACCACTTCTATTTTCAAGATAAAGGTTAAATTGATTTGATTGTTAAATAATTACAATGCCTGTGGTACAATAAGAAAGGACACTGCATCTCTGCATTTATTTCCATCTGGATGAGCATCAGGGGAGGATTGTTCCAGAGTGTTGAATGCATGCCAGATAAGTTTGGTGTCTGGAACCAATGCCCACGTGTCTGTGGTTTGGGATGGGTCATGCCTTGCTTCTGATGAGACAGCGCCCTGCCCCCAGTCCCCCAGCGTGGCAGAGCTGTCAATCAATCATTCAATCAATCAATCACACAGCAGGGTGGTGCTGATCCACCCCCTGACTGGCCGAGTGACTGGAGTCCCACCTGAGGGATTGACCCATGAAGAGCCAAGGCTTTAAAAGGGGCTGACCACGAGGTGGTCATTCCTCTGAAGCCATTCCTCTGGAGCCTGTGTTCTCCTGGAGTTTCTAACTCATTTATACCGGACCCTAGGAGTTGGTAGCCATATGTTCTTCTAACCTGTAACTGGACTGAAACTGTGACCTATTGTCCTTGGACACGGTAATGTTTTTGTCATTGTTTTATATTAAGCAGATAGAAAATCTCTGTAAAGCTTCCAAAATAAAAATGATGCGTTGTGGAGTCAGTCAATCACTGATTTCAGAGACCTTAAGATTTCACACAGTATTTTTAATGTTAGGGCTTGAAATCACACCTCATAGTAAACATTCATATTTCCTCAATGGATTGAATATGAAGTGCTGAGATAACAACATTTTATGACTTCAGAAATCTCCAGTGAATCATACAATTTGCCATTTGGCGGGGGAAGTATAAAAACTGCATCATATTCAAAAGAGAAGCCTATACTTCTTTGAACAAAAACTTTCCTTGACAAAAATGACCAGCACACCAGGACTCATAAGAGACTTTAACAGTGAGGTTTAAACTCCTTGCTAAGGTTTTACAGAAATATTCAGATTTTTAGGTATATGTGTATAATTTATCTAGTCAAGCAAAACCATATGTATATCTGTCTGACTGTAAGCTCAGCTGGTAGCCAAGCACCCAAACAATTCCTTGTTACTGCTGCTCCTGCAAGACAGGGATAGGGAGTGAGTATACAGGAAATAAGACAGACAAGAAAAACAGGTCAAAATAAAATATAAATTAAAAAACAAACAAACAAAAATACCCAAACAACAACAAAACCCAAAAGAAACAAACATAACCTAAGCCAAAACACACACGCACAAAAAAAAAAAACAACAAAAAAAAACAACCACCACTACCAAACAAACAAACCACCACAAACAAACATACAAAAGTCCCCAGAGGATCAGAGAAAGCAACCTGCCAGCAATGGCATCATCAGACTAAAGTTCAGATGCCAGCTCTTCTCAAAGCAGAGCCCTGATTAACACCAAGTTCAGGGAAGTAAATTCAGAAACATGTATGTGAAAATGCATAAGGTTTATAAGTACATTATAAACAAAGTAACATTATCAAGTAGTTTTGAGATTCAAGCCGTTTTGCAGAAAAATTTCCCCAGTGTCTGTTCTCAATTAATTAGTATCCTCTCCCCAGTGTTTTGTCTATAAATCATGGGCTAATCACCTGCCCAGATACATTTTGTAAGAGTACTTATCTGAGTCACTTTCAAACTGTTCCAAACTCCTTCCTTGATTTTTTTCTTTCTCTTTCAGAACACACACAAAAAATGACCAATTAGTTTCCTATTCTGGAGAAAAAAATATCTGAGAACCTCTGTGCCACCTGCCTGGAGCAAATTTGCACTGTTGAGTTATATCAGAGGATTTTAAACTTGAAGTAATGGCATACCCTTGACCACAGCAGCATGAATGGCTCTGCTAGAATTGCAAATGATTTTATGTATGTTGGCAGTGAGACACCATTTATATCACATTGTAAAAAATGAACATAAAGTAGTCACGAACTTGCAATAGCTGTCAATCAAGGATTTTTTTGTTACAATGAGGGCACAATCTGGATGTGTAATACTGCTCTGAAAATGCAAGATGTAGTATAAAATACCGGACAGAAATGGAAAATGATCTATTAGAAACATTGCCTGAAACCATTAAACAAACATCAGCAAACTGAAGAAATCTGGAAGGTTGACAAATCGCTTTCATCACAGTTTATAGTTAGTATTTATAGATTCAGACACAATGATAGGTGATGTAGTAGATTTACGCAATACCATTTATTAAGGTTCTTATTTTCTTGTCTTATGAATAACATTACTACATTATATTGTAAGTCTCTATACTTATTTTACACTCCCAGATTTTTACTTAAAACAAAAATGCAAGTTGTAACTTAATTATGCATCCATTAATGATGGCATGCAACACTTCTGAAGGATTTCATTTGTGCAGAAGAATAATTACAGAATCTGTAGATCATCTGAAAGGTTTTGTGGAGTGTCACTACTGTGATATTAAAGGGGACAGCTCATGCCTGAGCTACTGTTGATACAGACATAGACTGGTAAAAATTCTTTAAGTATCTCATAACATTCCATCATTCAGGAATAGCTGAGGACAGATGTTTTCCATCCGATTGATAGTATTTTCACACTGCTTTCATTAAGCTGTCATTTTAAAAACTGCTTCAATTTGAGTCCCCTTTCTGCTTTGTTAGTTTTAATGTATCTCTCGGTACCTGGTATGACAGGGAAGGTTGCCTTTGTTCTTGTGTATAAATTTACTAGAAATTAGAGCAGACTCACGCAATTGCCTACACTAAGTCTGAATGTAATCATGCAGTACCAACAGGTTCGGGCAAGAACAGTCCTAAGAATTTGTGCTTATTTATGGTCTAATTTGAAAAGCTTTATAATGTATTAAGGCATTGTGAATTCAAACATTTATGCAGCTTTGATTTGAAGGAACCAGTGACTTTGATTTACTAATGCTGTAACACACATTGTTCACTGAGAAAAGAAAAGGAATACTTCAGCTTGTCCAAAACATACATTAAAGAGGATTCAGAAGTAATAGTGATTTAGGAAGTACAGCAAATAAATGTTTATAATTGGACCAAATAAACCTATAAAATTTAGAAAGGTGCAGACACTTGGGTCTCAAAGTTTGCAAAACTTGAGAATGTAATTTTTTCTTTCAGAAATTCTATTTTTGTTTTTTTTGGTCTCAGACATTTTCTGTTCTTGTAAAAGGTTGCACTGAGGAGCTATAAACTTACAAGAGCAATAAAATATATGTTTCATAAGAAGAAAAGTGTTTTCAGAAGTTGTGCTGAAAAGCAAGAAATGGGAAATTGCATCACGTGTTCAGAACAGCAACAACAAAAGGAATATCTTATTTCTTTTTCATGAAAATGTAGAATAAGTAAATCCCAGAGTTTTGACACATTTAGAAGTGTCTCTTTACTTCCCCAAGATCAGGAGAACATAGCTTAAAATTTGGTTCCTTGGAAGTCAGAGAGCTGCCCACTCATGCATACATACATTAACAAGGATGAGGAGAATGGGATCGCATTGCTTGCCTTCTTGCAGTCACACTGAAGCAGGGCTAATGGAGAAACTGGGCTTCTGGCCTCTCTCCAGGTATGCTAACAACAGAGAGCCACATGCTGTGCCTCAGTCCTGACGCTACCAGGTCACGTACTGCAGCAAATTCCTGATCTGCAGGGACACAGGCAAACTTAGTCCAGCAGCAGAAAAGTGCCAAGGACTGTGCAGTTCCCTAATGTATATCAACATATTTATCCAGCTGTTTTTAAAACCATCTATGGATAACTGCGGAGGGACTGGGTGAGGTGAGGTGAGGTGAGGTGAGGTGAGGTGAGGTGAGGTGAGGTGAGGTGAGGTGAGGTGAGGTGAGGTGAGGTGATTTGAGGTGAGGTGAGGTGAGGTGAGGTGAGGTGAGGGAGGATGGAGGGAGAAAGAGATTAAAAAAAAAGCAAAATAGAAAGAAAAAAGTTTGAGAGGAAACATTTCCCTTTATATTCCCATTAAAAAAAAAATAAAAGGAAAAAAAGATCAACACCAAGGATCCAAACCTACATGTTCCAAACCTAGGATCCCAACTAACTTGATAAGTACTTCTTTGTGCTAAGTTTGGTAATGAGAACAGTCTCATATGAGTATTCTGAAGATGTATGGATTTTAAGAAGTGCCCAGATACTTTGATAATAAGGAATCAAAATTAAAAAATTATAAAATTCAGTCTGATGGTGAGAAAAAATGTACTGAAAATGGTCTCCTACTTTTCACTGGAAGTATAAGAAATGTACATAAACAATTGATCTGCCTTTTTTAATGTGTTTGAAGAAGCTATAAACCTATCAGATTGCAGAAGCACTAACTGAGAGTTTTGATTTGTTTGGTGTTGGAGTTCTTTTTGTTAATATTTTTGTGTAAAGCACTTGATACTTTTCACAATTTAACTGCAATAGGCCTTGATGTAAGTGTTGTTACCTGTGTAGAGAGCTAATTAAAAATGATAGCTCACTTCTACTGTCAGTTGTACACCTTTCCACTAGGTCACTTTCCCACAGAGTTTGCCACAGATTGAAAAAAATACTTGAGAATAGATTTATGAGATTAAAATCAATTCTGAATGTTTCATCTATTACATTAATTTCCTTAAGGCCAGAGTTTGCTTCACTCTTGAGAAGTATGATTTTCTGGAACCCTTCTCCCATGTGTAGCCTGAACAAATTAATGTTCTTAGGCTCAAAATCTCGGACAGTCTTGCACAGACTTCATAAATACTCTCCGTGTCTGTGCATTCAGAGCAAATGTAATATTGCATTGCACATTATTCCAGCAAATACTTATCCACAGAATAATTAAAGAAAAGTTTTTGCAGTAGCTTAGCAACCAGCAAATTCCTCTAACATCCATGCAGAGAGTATTTATTAAATCTTCTTCTGTAGAATTACATGAAAACTATTTAATACAAAATGAAACCTTCTTAATAAGACTAAACGTTAATTGAATTTCTCCCATCTTTGAGTGAATATGATGTGTAATTATTGATTGTCATGTATTCCTTCCAGGAGCGCTTTAGTTTCATTTTTAATACATATCTCTATTTTGCAATTCATTTTTCTCCTTTTTCTCCTCTTTGAAAATTACAGTTCTTTCATAAAATTCAATTTTACAGAAAGTTTTTACTTTCTGTCTTTATTCCCACTGCAGTCTTTTTATCAATATTTTTACCTTTTCTTTGAACACATTCAATTACACTCTATGGGGCTTACTTAATACCATATCCTTTATGTTGCAGCAGAGAGACTTTAATATATGATGTTCTAAAGCTTAATAATTTCCTTCATACAGAATTTCTTTCATTCCACGTAACATAAGTTTCAGTGATGGCCATAATTTGAAAACCAAGTTATTGTCTCCGTTCTTCACATCCGCAATTATTTCAGATGTCTACAATGTAATATTCCACTATTTGGATCAAATGAAGTAACATTAATTTCTCACCCCACAGTTCATCTGTATGTGATAAAACACACTCTGATACTTATACTAGGCACAAGCATCTGAAATAACAAAAAACTGTTTTTCAATTTATGATTTTGGCTTTTCTCTAGAACTCAAAAAAACTTTAAACAAGATCCATTTATTCTGTGTGTGATTACGTCTGTTAGTCTGTCATTGGCACACAGCTGACTTGTAGCTTCCACGTCGCAGAAAATACAGGTCAGGTTATTGATACAAATTTGTCCATTTGTCAGTGTTTAACCGCATCCTATTTGATATATGATGACTGAAATAAACTTTATTGTCCTTTACATTGACATGTAAATAAAAATGGCTTGAATTGTCCAGTTTGCAGCAGAAGTAAAACGAAGGTCTAAATATTCTGATGAGCTTTAAAGAAGGAGGGGCTGAAAAGACATATCTCAGTTATTTTCTGAATGGCTGAGATGTATGTATTCTTTTCATTGTATTAACTGTTGTGAATCTGCTTTGCTGAGGGTAAAGTTTTGTGCAGGCCTCTTGTCAGCATTTTAGGACAGCAAACTTATTATGGACCAACTGGTGCCGCATCAGAATGTCACCCTGCTGCTGCCATTCAAGACTTGCATGTCATTTTCATACCTCAGGTGCACCTTTTAAAATATTTTGGGAGGAAATGGGGCTTCACATACCATTGAGATGTTTATGTCCCCACCCAGTGTGCTGCAGAAAAGTCAGCCAATGTGGGATGTCAAAGAGCAGAGTGTAGCTGACTAACAAATTGTGGCACTGGAGAGGATCCTCATGAGGGTATGGAGTTTAGACTTAATATTCTGTAAAGAATGTATAGGGAAATACGTTCTATTTGAAACATGATGCTGCTTCTTTCAGCCTTGTCTCTGTGTTACTAGAAAGGAAACCATCTAAGGCAATTTGAATTAAAGTAGAAATATTTTAAAATACAATAAAATATGCGACTC
This sequence comes from Entomyzon cyanotis, assembly GCA_024500445.1. NCBI lineage: Eukaryota > Metazoa > Chordata > Aves > Passeriformes > Meliphagidae > Entomyzon > Entomyzon cyanotis. The sequence goes on along the minus strand of JAKEPQ010000765.1, from coordinate 1,228,374 downwards.
AGCAGTAACCACAAGCACTTTGGTGTATCACAGTAAAAAGGCAAAATTTAAGGTGGGACAAACTTAGATCTGATTTTCAGCATTTGACTACGGCCAAAACGTTTAGCGAGTTTCTATATTTTGTATATTTATTCACTTTAGTTTTCAGCAGACTTAACTTTGAATAAAATGCCAAATTTCACTTCTCATTTAACTGTTTCTCCTAATAGGATTCAGCAAATAAACAAGTGGGATACCTAAATCAAAGCTGATTCAAGGAACAGACAAGTTCCCATTTTACATTTCCTTAACCATAGTTGTTTTAGTATTGTTTATCTATTAAGTCTCTGTTGCATCAGTCATCCCTCTGAGGCCCAGGTAACTTGCTTAGTTGCCTGTGTTGAACTGGGTGATCCTTTTTTACAGCTTTAAATTATTTGAAGGAAATGTCTTTTGTGTATATTTTTTAAGACAGAAAAAAAAATCCCTTCTCACCACGTCCTACAGCTGAAATGGATTAATAATTCCCATCTACTATATATTAGAGAATATATTAATTCAGATAGTTGTCACCATTCAGGAGAAGGCTGATAGGTGCTTCTTGAGTTAACATCTGCATGGAACATTAGTCTTTATTTAACTGTACCCTATCAGTTTTCTCTTTTACTTCATAGTTGTGCTGACTTCTCTATAACATCTTGTTGTGGTTTAGGAACGGTTTTCCCAAGTTTATTGGTTCCACCAAAACTCCCCAAAACAAGCACAACTCACTCACTCTCCCCTCTCCCCCACTTTGCAGCATATAAAGAGAGGAGAATTAGAGGCACAAAAGAGGAAGATCGTGGGTAAGATAATGTTATGATCCAATTATTAAGGTTCTTTGGAAATACCTCTGCCCGAATTAAGGTACAAACGAGACCATATGCCAGTCAATAGTATGGGTTTTATTTGATAGAAAATATGAGAGAGAGAGAGGGAAGAAAAGAGAGAAAAAGAGAAGTAGGAAAAGAGGTGGGGGGGACAGAAAGAGGGAAAGAGAAAATATCACCATCCGTGGATCCCAACGATGTTGCATTGATCCTCTCCAGCCGGTCTTCTTGGTGGTGGTGGTCCCCCCAGAAAGCACAGGATGCCATGGGTTAATATACACTCAGGCCAGGGGCAATGTCCAGGCATGTCCTTCCAGGGGAGGGGCAGTCTCTAGCAGCAGACTCTGCTTGCATCACCTGCACTCCTGTGGTGCAAGGCCTAGCACTCTGGGGGCTCTGTGATGGATTGTGACTTCCCCTCAGCTCCTCTCACGTGAAAGTCCCGTGGATGTGGTCTGTGGGATTGGGGGTTCCACAGCTGGGCCAGTTTGTGTAAACCTGGCTTCTGTGAGCTGTGCTCTGCCCCCACCCCAAACTCAGCCAGGGATGATCCTTAGTGCAGCTAGTGGCTTTGGCCTTTGTGTATGCATTCCTTTCCCTCAGACTGAGATGATTGAACAATAGGGTTTCCCTTTATCTAATCTCAGCAGTTTGACTCAGTCCAAAGTCCCAGTCAGGTATCTTCAGGGAGGTTTCTTTGATTGTAGCATCTTTATACGGTTTTTGTTATAATGAGCAAAACTTTATATCAATGTTTGAGGCATGAACTATTTTAGTCTCTGACAGATAAGAACAGTTTACTGGAAACAGCAATGAAATAAGAAAATGAACAGTAAGAGCAACAATATTAATTAGAAAAGTGTTCTAGAGAGGTGAGTGATTCACATGCAAAACACCCACCACAGAGCCCCACCTGTAAGAGAGATCTGACTGCAGTGACTCTAAGTTTTGCAATTGCAACAGACATGAAAAACTCTTTAGGTCTTGCTATCCAGAAAACTGGCTTATTATGACCTTCAGGTTAACAATCCTTATGGCAGACCTATTTTTATTTTAACTTGCAAGGGATTTGCAGAGAACATAATTGAATACATAGCCATTAAAAATCAAATCCTAACAGCAGTTACCTCAGACTGTCACATGAAATGCAGGAATCCTAGCTTAGGGTTACCTACAGAAGCCAGATGATTTGTGAATAGGTGGACACTTCAGATAGCAGTCTGTTAAAAGCTGGTATTAAAGATTGAGTCCAACCACGAATCCCAGTGCCAATACTGTAATTGATTGGCAGAATATAGCCATAAAAAGCCTGATTTCCTTAATTTCATCTAACGAAAACTAGAGACTACGTCATCAATTACTTAAGACTAAAACTGAGAGTCCAGGAAGTCCCTAACTATTTAATGATTTTCAATTTACCGACATCTTATTTCCTGTTTGTGCAGCTAAAAGGTTTAGGTAAAACTGAATGTAAATGGTTCAGAACAGGGTAAAGATACTAATTTAAAATATTTAATTAAAAATTACTTTGATCCACAAATAAATTTACAAAGATCTGAGGATCCAATTTTTACTTAATTTGCTCTCACGTAAACTGAGCCAAAGGCAAAACATTCCTAAGTGCCCAATTTGCATCCAAAACAAGATGAATTGAAAGATAGATGCTCAGACATGCTTGAACTACATCCAAATTAACCTCCTCAGATCAAAAGGAAGGGAAATTGTCATAAATGTTTTCTAAAATAATACATATGCAGAAAGGAGACAAACCTCTAGCTTTTCAAATGATTCTGCAACTTTCTAAATACTCTGGGAGAAGAGATGTACCTGCAAGATGAAAGAACATGATATTTTAACATTCTTTGAAAACAGGAAAAATATAGTAGCTTTTCAGAAAGAGGATACAACAACACTTTGACATTTATGGATGTTAACAGGTACTTTCTTGATGTGTGTTTCCCTCCCGTTTTAATCAGTCAGTTAGAAACTTGTGTCAGTCAGCTTGCATATCTGATAATCACCTTTCAAAAGACAACTCTGCTTTGCCTTTTCTATAAGTGTAACCCTGTAAAATTTCACAGTCCTGAAACCACCAGAAACCAGTAGTCTACAAGAAAACACTGCCTGAAAACATTCCAACAGCTTCTCCCAAAAACTAGCAGCACAGGAATAATGGGACACTTTTCCACCAGTGGTATATCCCCTATAGCCAGGAGAAATAATGTGAAAGAAAGATTACCATTTTTTCCCTTTCTGTTTGAGGTAACTCTTAATCCTGCTTGAATCGTTGGAAACTGGGAGATTTACAGAGGGCTGAGAATCTGGTAGTCAAAGTCACTGCCAGATATCTTGCTATCAGCATGACAGTGTTAAACCACAGGAAGAAGAAACTGTTATTTCTGTTAGCTTTTACTTTAAACGGCATACTCTGTTTCATGTAAAAAAAAGAAAAACCAAAAAAAAGGTTTTGATACACAAGATCTGGGATTATAGTAGGCCAAGTTATACAAGAAATGGACTAAAAGTTGCCCTGGTTTTGACTGGGACAGACTCAATTTCTTCTCAGTACCTGGTCCAGTGCTGGTTTCGTATTCAGTATGAGCATAATGTTGATAACACACTGATGTTTCAGTTTTTCCTAGGTAGTGTTTATTCTAAGTCAAAGAGTTTTTCAGTCTTTCCTGCTTTGACAGTGAGAGGGTGCACAAAAAATGCTGGGAGGGGCAAGGCTGGGACAGGTGACCTAAATTGGCCAGAGGGATATTCCACACTGGAGAATGTCATGACCAGCGTATAAACTGCGGGAGTTAACCAGGTTATTATTTATTTATTAAATAATACTTATAATAATAATTAGTTATTTGCACAGAATGGGGAGGCCATTGATAAACGTTCAAGGATGGGATTTGGCCTTTGTCAACAGGTGGTGAGCAATTGTATTGTGCATTTCTGGTTTTAGCTTGGGTTGTACGAATGACAAAGGTGATTATATTTGCCTTTGTTCCAGTTATTAAGGTATTCTTATCTTAACTTACAAGTTTCTTCTTTGATTCTCCTCACATATGCCCTGGGGAAGGAGGAGGGAAACAAGCAAGCGGCTTCATTGCCAGCTGGCCTTAAGTCACAGCGAAGGTAAAATAAGCACTTTTCTCACACAATTACATTTTTTAAATTTATTATTTTTCTATTATTTTATATTAACATGAAATATCTGTAGAACTTGTGAAACTTAAGTTATATCTGGGGTTGTCTCTTGTTTACTTATATTTTTTGTGTATTTGTTTTGTGTGTCTTTTTTTTCTTTATGGGCAGTGATTCTAGAGATTTATCTTTATTTTAATGACAGTGAATAAATTTCATATTTTTATATTTACAAGTTCATTTTACCACAAAATTTGATATGAAATCACTGAATAGTTGTGGATTTAATTCTTTAATTGTCTTTTAGTTTAAGAAAGCTTGACATGTAAATAGAACAGTCCTCTGATATTATGCTGGAGGAAAATGAAAAATAACTTCTAAAATATTAATTTAGTTTCAATAGTGAAACAAAATGATAACCACTAAGAACATAGCTTTACAGGATTAGTTAGAAACTGTGATTCGCGGTAATGTAAACTTTGGATTTGTGACCAAAACATTAGATTTTTATTTGACATGTAGTACATACAGTTATATTGTTTATTAATAGTAATATCTTTTCCCCAGGACTGATATGATGCACTGCTATTTAGAATAAATAAAAGTAATTGGACAGAAACATATGTTTAATAATTCTTTTTCTACTGAATGAAAAAAAAGCAAGAGGCGTTTTACACTTTCTGTTCCAAAATGCCTGTGGGTAAAGGAAGAAAAAAATGTATGTTTATTATTTGATATACTATTAACTATCTGAGCTTTACAAGAGATGAATTTGTAATTCCACACATGCAGGCACCATGTAAAAGGCACTTGGACTCTTAAAGGATCAAATCTGAAAAATAAGCCATATATTGCAGACAGCCCATTCAGGTAGCATTTGCATAATTGGGCTTTACACACGTGAGTTACCATTAACTGAATTCAGTGAATGCTGACTCCCATCAACTGTGAGATAAGTCCAAAGTGTTGCAGATTTTCTTTTTGTGTGACTATATTTCCATTATTTTCAATTGGAGGTTTATGGGAATAAGTGCTACAGAAGTAACTTAGGAATTCATATATTTTAGATGGAACATTAAACTGAGATGTATTAAATAGTGTAGTTGGATAAATGTATAAAATATTATGCTTGTAATAAATCAGATTCTAAGATGAAGTCAACATTTAATCATTATATCAGAGCAAATAATGTCAGTATCTTTTAATGGACCTTTTGATGATTAACTGAGATTTTAATAGATTAGCCTTTCATTTTTTCATATGTCTCTTTTCTCTGTACATTCCTACAGTCATGTTGACAATGTTGTTTGAAATGAGTGACGAGGTATCTATTTTGCTCTATTTTCCAGTGGCCCCTACTCTTTAGAACCATTTCTCAAAGACGGATACACAGAAAAAAGGAGAAATGAGACAGATTGAGAGCAACTCCACTTTTGGCAAGAATATAGCTGGAATATAAATGCATAGATTAAGGAGAATAAGATACATTATATTCTTTAAACAGTGCCATTTTATTTGAGCTACTAGGGCATCAAAAACTATTGTGGGCTAGAACAAAGGTGAAAGTATGAGACAAACAACACTAATGCCTAAGATTCAGCTCAGACAATATTATTTAGTATCTTAAAATTAATCTCTGCATTTTTTTAAATGTATACAGGAATATGTAGAGTTCTTTAAGAAAATGAAGTCATCTCCATACAATTTAGTTGAAGATGGACTGCAGGTTAGTGGTCTACATTCTGGTTTCAGTATATTACACTATTTGAGGATCTTTTTAATTCAAGACCTATGAAAAGGCTTACTTGAATTCCCAAATGCATGGGAGAGAGAAAAAGCTTGTAAGTTACGAAATATAGTAAAATCATCCCTATAAGCAACAGTAAGACCTATCTGGTTGGTTGTCAGATGCTTGTACTGCAGTTAACTTAATTTTCATGAAAACTTATGCTTGACTCAGGACCTTGAAGAGGCATATTGTCATCCCTAAAGTTGCATTCTTCTCCTGGTGTGCAGTGAACCAATATCACACATAAAGCTGAGGTATTTATTTCATATCAGTGAAAAGATGGATTTTAGATGGTAAATCTACAAATCTAGTGTGCTGAATCCTAAAACTTTACACTATTTTTACATTTTAGGAAACAAAAGAATCATGGTTTATTGGCTGCAAGTTGCCTTCCTGGACACATTGTGAACTATCTCTGTTGAGATATCAGTATCAACAATAGAGTGTAGCTGCTTTTCTAAGTGATAATAATTTTTGCCCTTGCCATGGCCTTTACTACACCTGCCAGGATTGGGTGTGCAAAAAGCACTGATTTGTAAAACTGCTGGAAACATGGAAAGTATCATTCCTATGTTGAGGGAGGCAGAAATGGGAGATCAATGGACAACAGGACTGGTAGGTGTAATCAAAGTGATGTCTTGAAATGTGTGCTATGAATGAGAATTTATTGTCTACATTTACTTCCACATATGTCAATGGTATTTGGAAACATAAATATGGGAGAGGACATTTTGTTTTCAAAGCTTGAGCTGTGTTTTCTGTCTAACCCACTCTCTCTTTCTGAAGAACTTTTTTTTCATAATTGCTGTCAATGTCCACTTACAAATATGACTTTCCTGGGGAGACAGCAAGGCCTGTGTACAAGGCTTTGCTCTGCTTATCTAGATGCTGGTGAGGCTCTCTGCTGGATGCCAAGGCTGGGAAACCTATTTGACCACATTTAACCCTATTTGCTCACAAAGTCTTTAATAATTTGCTTTCAAATTGCTGTCTTCCTTTCAGGACTTTTATTATACTTGATCTCCCATATAAAGACTTATTTTAATTATTAGAAGTCTGAAACCATTGGCTGAGATTGCTTGGAAATTATTCTAATTAATTCAGAGAATTAGAATGTCACAAGTAGTCATAAGTTCCTTGATTTCCTAATTATAATTTTGTATCCTTATTTTCAGCGTTTTCCTTTCTGTTATAATAAACAGCCATTGCATTCTGATTTGTGGATTGTGTCTTGAACAAAAGAAAAAAAATATTGTGGTTTGGACTTAGCATGAACCTTTCCTTAGATTTTACAAAAGATACAATTGATTCTTTTAGTTTTGTGTCAGAGAGGTTTTGTGCTTCTGGCCTGAAGGCATCCTAGTTTTGACCGGAAGCAGGTATTTGATGTTTTGTGATTTATAGTATGCAATGCTGACTTCAACTGTGCTGGGCTTCCTGCCTTCAGTCAGGTTATATCACCTGGAAAGAGAACCTATACTGCACAAAGTCAAAAGTTGTTCAGAGAAGTGCTGAAGGGCTTCTCATGTAAGAGCTGTAATAGAAGAATTGTCAGGTTTGGTTTTGCTATGTTGTGTTCTGATAAAGGGGGAGGGGGTGGGAGGAGAGACAGGGGGAATGGGAAAGAGAGAGAAAGAGAGAGAGAGAGATGGAGAGAGAGAGAGAGAGATGGGGAGAGAGAGAGAGAGAGAGAGAGAGATGGAGAGAGTAGTGGTTTGGTTTTGGTTTCTTCTGTCCTAGGGAATTGAAAGAAAATTGCTGGACTTACAGCTGGAAGATAGGAACTGTTAATGTTTTAGTCCTGAGTATCAGATAGGTTGTCTAATGCAAGGTGAAAGAATGTCACCAAACTTGGGAATGTTGTGCTTTGACATTAGATGATGTGTGAAGATTCAGTTAAGGGCTATATTCAGAGAAACCATAATGAAATCTGGAGTGAGGTCTGAGGCTTCCTTCTTTATGAACGGAAGTGACTGTTCAGATAAGTGCTCTCACTGAGAGTAATAAGATTGCTTACTCATGTGTGAAGGAGCAGCTCTTGACTTTTGTGGTTTATAACTGGCATTACTTTGTAGATTGGGAAAATACTCGGTATAGCTGATTTGTAATTTATCAATCTATTTTAAGAACACAATCAAAACTTATTTTTATTTGGATTGTAGAATTAAACCTCTGTTAATATATATGTTTAATTCAAAATAAATAAGCAGGCAACTTTGAAATGCTGAAATGGAAAAAAATTAAATGAATACTCTAGTCAATCCTTTGCCTTTGATGTGGAATATGAAAAGGTGATCTAATCCTTTTTAGCCCTGAGGCATGTTTTCTGAAATGTACTCCATTCAGGCATTCCTCTGAAAGCCACATAAAATTGGTAGCTAATGTAAAATAAATGGCCTAAAATTTTAATGCATACAAGGATTGATGTCACCAATATTTGGTGTTGCATGTGTAATTCAGTATCATAAATACTTAACAACATCTTCCTTTAAAAGGTTCATGCAAACTTCATTTCATGCATATGTGTAAACCTGTGGATCATGGCTATTAATTTCTGTTTAGAGGGGAAAAAAATAAAAGAAACAGTCAAATAAACATTTTATTATTATCATCATCATTATCATTATCATCAGCAGCAGCAGCAGCATTGTGACACAGCTTTGTACAGATCGTTCATCTTTCAGTAATTCTGACTTTGTAAAAATTTAGAATAGAATAGTCTGTTTCAAGTGGAAGGGAGTGTAGCTGGATGCTGTGCCTGAATGGGTGTAAAACCACTCAAAAAATATGCTATTTGCAAAGCCACCAGTGTTGAATGGAGAAACTGTTAAATAATGTTGAAATCAGCCAGACTCAATAATCCCGAAGTTAAATATGCTTATAGTGAGGTGAAGATGTGGCAGACTTAGTAAAGATCCTGATAAAGAAACCAAGAAGTGATAATGCTGATAACTTATCTAAAGCTGTTGAACTGACACAGCTGGCCTGGAGACATCTGACTGATGGTTAATTCCTGTTTCCAACAAAAACCATAGTTTCTCTTTTTACTCACAAGCAATACTAACACATGCTTTCTCAGAGTGTGTGCAAAGATGCCTCCTTTAAATGGGGTTACTCCTCAGGAATGAGTGAGAGAGACTTGCCCACAGTCACTGGTATGAGTGACATCAGTCTCTACTTAAAACACTACAAGTGCTTCCTCTAAGAATAAAGTTCAGAGCTGGGGAGAGGGATTTTGGTTACAAACTTTTACTGGGCAATGATGGACTTAGGTTTTCCTAAATAAAAATATTTATGTTGATTAATATTTCAGGACAGCTTTAAGTTGCTAATTATAGCCTACTAAAATAAGGAAACTTAATATTATAGTAATTCATAACTTCTGATATGAATTTTTGGAGTGAAATGCCTTGTTAAAGCTGAGGACTGGCATGAGTTTCTATTTGCCTTGCAGCAGAATTAAGGATTGATAAATTATCTGATAAAAATTTCCTTCATGTTGATTTGAAGTAAATTGGTAGGACAAATGTCATGGAGCAGGAAGAAGACATCTTGCAAAGATTTGCTTTTACACTGAAGAACTAATAGGAGAGGAAGAGCTCCATATTCCAGGACAATGGAGTATGAGACATTTAGTTCATGCATTCTATGTAAATGAACTCTGTCCTGTCAATATCTAGCTGCAGCAGTGTGTGTCTGCCAGTTTTAAGCATGCACCGCAGCCAAAGTCCAGAGGTTTCTCCTTTGTTCTCCTTCTCTGTATGTTATTGGTTCTTTTGAATTATGTATCCTACCCTATCAGAAGTCTACTGGTGTGTACCCCTGCTCTTCTCCCCTCGGACCCTCCCAGGTTGGCTCCCCGGAGCTAAGCCCCTCCCCTTTTCCCTTATAAACCCCTGCCACAGTGTGCTCTCGGTCACAATCTCTGGGCTTTCAGCCCCTCTGCCCTTCCCCCATTTCCCGTCCCGCTTCGCCACACTTAGACCCTCACCCGAAGATCCTAATAAATTCCCTGGAAGACTGCAGACTGCGTCCGTACATCTCTTTGTCCCACCTCGTTTACCACCGGGCTTCTGTCCCCCGAGCCCCACGCAGCTCTTGCGTGCTCCCCGGCTTCAGCGCAGCCTGGCGAGCGCCATGGCGCAGCCGACTGCCTTTCTGTGTGGCGTTGGGACTTGCAGCTGCCTTTCGGAGATGCAACGCCACATCTAGCTTCCCTACACAGCTCAAATATTTGAACTGGGACCAGGAAAGAGCAACACAAAAGCCCCCAATAGCTTTCCCCTCCCAAGCCCCACATTTTCTTCCTCAACTACTTCTCCAACACCACAAAAAACCCAAAAAAAACTATAGCTGTCTATTATTCATTAACTATGATTCACTAACTACCTCTCCTCAGAGGGACAGGATCATGCCAGTGTTAACATTTTGTATAGTCTAAGGCTGTAAATGGCTACAGAGATGAAAAAGCAGTGATCTCTTGGTTAGGGTGCAAACCTTGCTTCTTTTGCTGTATTTTGCAATGAACCTGGATGGCATTATATGTGGGACAATGATGATTATTTCAAATTTTAGCAGTCTTGTTTCTTTATTTTTATGCAACTGCAAAGATTGGTAATTGTAGGATTGAGAGCTCTCTCATTGATCAGTCAAAGTCAGTAATCAACTTTCCTTTAGATTCAGGGGGCACATGTTGGGCAAACATGTCCAAACCAACCCTACACTGACTGTTATTCAATAATAACAGTCTGGATAAGTCCATGCACTTTTTCCGTTCAAACCTCAGTGCAAACCATTCAAACCATTCTACATGGCATGTCTAATGTTATTTTTTAAGTGGAGGTAAAAATTCATTTTAATCACTGGAAGTGATATTTTAGAAAGAATACTTGTGTGTAATTATGGTCATGGAATATAAATATATATATATTTCAAGGCTAATGTGTCTGGAAAAAATAAATTACATTTATATATTATTAACATCAAGGGCACATCCCAGTGCCAGTTCATCAATTTTAAAATGATACTCAAAATCTAGTGGCCTAAGTAAAGAACATTCATAATTATATGTTGCTGCCAATCTTTAAGTGGTCTGTTTGAAGAGCTCCTTTCTAACATTAAAAACTATTCTAGGTTGCTCATCTAAACCACTTTTAACCTGTCCTTCCATGAATGATTGCTACAGAGTAGATGCAGCCAGAAGGGAAAGCTAACCGGCCTGTGACATGCAGATGTGAGTGAAAGCCCTAGATATATCTTCCATCAGTGTCATGATGTATAATGCTTCAATTGTAGCTTTGAAACAAAATAGTTTGGAACGCAATTCACTGGAGCTGTCTAGTGGCTTGGAAAAGTATTATTAGGTTGTGGAGGCGTAGTTTTTAGAAGTTGAAGGTGTAGTAGCACTTTGAATGGTTAGCTCAAGATAATATTTAAGATCAAACTTCAAATTTTTAGAATACTATTCCTCAGAAAACTTTAGATACTAAAGGGCTGGGCCTTTTCTGATGTATTCCTCATGTATTTTAAATGTAGATATTGTATTTTTTAGACCTTCTATCTTAAAATCTGAATCAAAACTGAAATATTATTTCATAATTGCACTCTCTGTAGTCCGAAGGGAGGAAGATCAGAAATGAAAATTACTTTTATGTGAATTACTAACTATATTCTAAATATAGATTTAAGATAAGTGTTAACTGGAAAGGGATCTGTCAGCCCACAGTGCCGGTTTTCACAATCGAACATATATACACCCACAGACACTTGTATATATGCCTTCTTCTTACTTTTCTCTTAAGTTCCGTACATTTTTTAGGGTTTTTTTGTTGGATCAGTGGATCACTTTCGATTTGCGACATGGTGATCATAGGTACAATAACACATTTATTATCCATAAGGAATGACATTCTTGATGACCATAAGATTGATGTTAGTGTGTTTGTATAGATATATGTTTGATTTTGGTAGGTTTCTGTCTTTAACACTGCTAGCACTATTGATGCCTTAAAGGCTGGTAAAAATAAGAGGCAGATACAGCAGTACAGGGGAAAAGGATATTACCTTGGTTTTAATAGGATCCCAGGTGCACCCTTGTTGAAGGTGGAATCACGCCGAGGAAGTGCACCCCAGGTACAACGCGTATACAATCTTATGGACCTCACAAATTAGCATATCTACCCAAAATCCCCCAATAAGAAACTTAATAAATGAAGTAATTGTCCTCCTATTCTAATCATCCCACCCCCCCACCAGGTGAGACTACAGCCTAGTTTACAAATGCATGTTCCAGAGAGGAGGCTTCGTCCAAAATTGGAGGCTCTAGTTTTGAGATAGTTATGAATGTTTCATCTTCCCCCCTGCAGAACCCCCAGGCTAAGCTAAATATCAGACTACAAGAGTTATAAACATGTGGGGCTAAGGTACAAGGAGTGCTTGTGAAGGGCACAAGGAGAGGGAAAGGGTATAAAAATGTATAAAAAGGGTACAAAAAAAAGGACAAAAATCATCAGGCATCACTATGAATGAGTATAATTAAAATGCATATTCTGAAGATCACTTTAAAACATTCTGCCAAATTTTTGTTGCTATATTCTAGAGTTTTGGGTTGCAGTGGTCTAAATTGTGACTTTTTATTTTAGGACGAATGCTTTGTGATATAGGTATGCAATAACTTATTTTTCTTGCTCTAAGAAATACTTTAATTTCTATTTTCAATTTCTTTTTTTCTACCTGTGAATGTCTAAGACAGAAACATTCCTTTTTAAGTATCGGATATACTTTTAATTTTTCTTAATATGTTGCCCTATGGTAGGTAAAATATCTGACATCAGGTACAGCAACATTATTTAGAAGTGAGTTGTGACATTTTTGCCTTTTGGGTTCTTATAATTTAAAAGGAGACCTACTTTTTTTGCTATAACGGCCTTTTACTCACAATCAGTGCCTGTATTGGTCTCCTTTCATTCACTACTGAGAAACTGATTTTTGCCTCTGACTAATCAAGGATGAAAACACTCATTGCTATTTTCTCCAATAAGTATCCTCAGCTTTCTACTCTGCAATACTGCTTTGGTCATACATATCCAAAATTTTTTAGTAGCTTTCTAGAAATCTTTTTTTTTTTTTTTTAATTCACACTTGGATAGTACCTACAAGAACCATCTTGATAGATTGCTGTGGGGCTGATCATATTTCTCATCATGTTGACTAATTGCCAGCACTAGTTTGTGAGATTAATTTTCTTATTGTTTTCACCTACTCTAGGTCTTTTGTTTTGCACTTCATGTATGGAAAAAGAATTAATTTCTTTTTTCACCCTTTAATGTGCCTAATGAAAACCATTCAGGATCTTTCTAATTATGAACTCTTTTTAATGAAAGTACAGTCCTACATTGCCCTATGTGATTCACCAAACAAAAGTCAACATACAGCCTCTTAACAAAAGACTGGAGGAGCTGCAAAGGCTTTACAGATAAAACTGCTGAATTTAAATTATGATCAGGTCATGTTGTAAGTTTTAGATTTATTTTGTAACATGGCATAATGACCTGGAAAAACATGTAATCAAATTACTGTAATTTTTAGTATTTGTGGTAAATTTTACAATGGAAAGCATAACTTAAAAATACTTAAGATGTACATAATATTTCTATATTATGCTTTGGAAGTTTCATATAACAATGTTCTGCTTTTAGTTGTTTTAATGTTCAGGTTCAGTTTTTAAGAGTTGTGAGTTACTTCGCTGCTCAGTGCCTGAAGTCTTGAATGTTTAGCTAAAAGTAGGACCTGTGCAAGTTTATTTTTCAGAAAATATACTGAATACAATATATATATAAATAAGAAAAAGAACTTGACATTTGCCAAACTTGTTGGCAAATGTCAAGTTCTAATTTTGTGACAGGATGCATGATTCTATTTTTATGTTAGTTTTGTTGTGGGTTTGTTGGTTTGCTTGTTTTAAATTGTCTTGAAATGAAGATCCATAAAATGTGCCCAGGTAATTGAAGCATAAATATTAAAAATATGCTACTGACATGAATGGTAGTGCTCAAAGTTGTTGCAAAGAAAGCTTGTATATTTTGCATATGAAAGAATGAAGCTGGCAAGCACCCTAACTAAAAGAAGTTGGCCTTCAAAACTGGTTTTATTCTGGGCCAAGTGGGGTGAATTCAGTCACTTTTATACAGACTGCATATGAAACTAAACAGGAACAAATTTTTGTTCAGAGATCTGATTCTGTGTTGCCTGGTCAATGAAAAATTCCCAGTGAAAACACCGAACTCTAGAGAAATCTCAAAATCTTAAGGCTTTCTTTCTCCATTTTGTCTGAATAATATATGAAGTGACAGTGTTTTAGAAATCAAGGCTGAAACCCAGCTTGACTGTACAGCTGCAAATTCAGAAATGCAGACCAATAACTAAATTATTTGCCTTTTTAAACTCATTGTTATTCATTATTATTTTAATGATTATTTTAAACTCATTGATTATTTTTAAGTCACACTTGACAGATATTAACCAATGCAAAATTTTTATTTTAAATTACCTCAAAAATTTTCTACTGCTCAAATCTTTTTAAGGTGGAAAGGCTTTTGTTCTTTTAAATATTTTATTTGGGATTATTTTTTGTGCCCTGCAATTTTTGCTTTTGCTCTTTTTTGGGGGGGGTGGGGACTTTATTTGTTTGTTTTTGTTTTGGGAGGATTGTATGTTTGGGTTGGGAGATTTAGGGTTTTTGTTGGTTGCTTTCCTTTAGTTTTGGCTCTTTTTTGCTTGTTTGAATTTGTTGTAGCATTTTTTCCTTTTTTTTTGTTTCCCCAAAACCATGTTAACTCATGCTCAGCTAGTGCTTCTATGGGTGAATGGGTGATCTAGATTGTCATATCTGAGCCACGTCCTACTGTGCAGCCTGAATGTATCACTCCAGTTAATTCAGTAATTTAGTGTACTCTTACAAAATTTTCACTTTAAGTCACTGGAGACTGACTGTCTTCAAGGAAGAAAAAAGTAATGTTTTAAGTTGATCATTGACAGAAGTGTTTAAACCATTGGCACCTTGTGTTTCATTAGAAAAGACCATGTGTGAACAGTGTTTAAATTCCTTCTCAAACTCTCTTTGTTTGTGGGTGACTTTGCTGTCTTCATTCATTGTGCCTCATTAGTACACTAATTGAAATACTAGTGCATACAGGATAATACTGGGGAATCGAGCATGTTCACAGCTAAACCTCAGAATCCATGTTTGCAGAAGTCTTGAGGAAGATACTGGTGGGAGGAAATCCTTAATTGTGTCAGTTCCAAGTGTTAAAGACTCAGTTGCTTTGCATCTACCAAGACAAACTTAGAGCACTGCTGCCTCTGCTTGTTCTCTGAATTCCAGTCACATGCCTCTGCTGCCTATTCTGTGCTGGCTCTGGATTTTTGGTGAACCTCTTCATAACCCTACTCAAATCACTTTCCAAGAAAAGATTAGTTAATATAAAAAAAAATTTTAAATGTAGCTTTCAGCCAGATTACCAAGGTGTATGGGAAAAAATGGAGAAATAATGACTCCTCATTTTAACAAAAGCATGAACAAAAGGCTTGATTGCAGAAACACATCTTCAAAGAGTAAATAGCCAGAATAGCTAGCTTTTCTCTCTTACCTCAGAATATTGTAATTGGTAACTGTGTCCAAACCCCCCAGATGTTTTTTTATTTCTCTATTGCCATTGGAAATGGAGAATGCAATGTCTGCTAAACAGCATAGTGAAATCAAAACCTTTGTTGTTATTTTATTTTTCTATTGTTGTTGTAGTTCTACATCAGTTTATTATATTAAGGCCTTTTGTTACTATAAAATATCAGCAACTGTGGATCATTTTCATTTGTCATGATTTGTCATCTTTGCCTAAGCTCTTATTATGGGAAATGTAATAATTTTATATGAATTACATATTAAAATTGTCCTTAGGTAAACTTCTTCCAAAAGATTGCACACCAAATTCATGTGGAAAGCTACCTATATGTTAATAAAATTTGAGGGTTTCTCTCACCTGGAAATATATGCATTGGTTTACAAGATTTCTACTACTTCAAATATTTTCCTGACTAATCAGTAAATGGCAGTAGAACATCCAAACATTCTGTCTTCAAATGCAAAGCAACAAACTCCTGCAAACAAGATTCTCAGCTGATGTAAATGTGTAAAGATTTGTGGGCTGCAATTCACAGCAGCAGGCCCTGAAGTTTTTGTGCTGTTCTTGAACACAAATTCAGATTAAACTTGAAAAACATGCATTAATAAAACGTATTTCTGAACATATAATACTGTTGTTACATCTAGTCCTGGATTACACATAGAAGAATAGTCTTGTTTCAGTAGAATTGCTAATGGAATTGAGACAAGGAATGAAAGACCTTTTAATGGGCATGACCAGAAAAGCAAAATTTTGAGGTTTATATAGTTAATTTATATCCTAATATTTGACATTGGGACAAACAGATTTAATTTTCTCCGTAGTCCGTTATACAGCCAAAAGGGCTGTCCTGGTGTGACATTATGAAACTTCATTTCATTTTGAAGTTTCCTTTCATGTTAATAAATAGTTCAGGTTTTTTTCCACTTTCACTTGCCACTGTTAATTTGTTTCACTGGCAGAGGGAATAGGGGAAGCCCTTTTCCCTTGGGAGGAGGCGCTCATTCCAGAGCATTTTGTCCTGAACCTTTGTCTCCATAACTGAGACAAAGAATTTGGCGCCCGAGGTGGGGCATGTGAAAGTGAAAAAAAAAAAAAAGGAAAAAACCCATTCTGGTTTGGAACACTTTGTATTGAGGTACAGCAGGAGGAAAATCACCATGCTGTTTGATTCAATAACTTTTTTCTGGAACCTAGCCCTAGGTATAAGTCCAGAGCTATGAGCAGTCAGGTCCCTGGCTTACACTTTTTATAAGTCAGGAAGAAGAATCAGGACCACCATTTTGATATGCCTGGGGTTAATGATTTATCAAAGTTTGATGTGGAATTATGGGGAAGAGACAGCGAGTGCCATGGTGAGGAGACTCCGGGCGTATGCAGACACTGTGCACGGCCCAACACATGCAAGGATCTCAGCTGTGGAAAAGAGTCTGTCAGAGATGATACAGAAAATGGAAGACAGGATGGAGAAGACTCATGAGAAGCTCAGGAAGGAGCTAAAAGAGGTCTTTCTCCAAGTCACATCCATACAGACCAGAGGCCCTGTTACCAGAAGCAGATGTTCCACAGCTAGGGGAGAGAGGGTACATCCCAAGGGCTGAACTGTGGTTTTTCCTGTGTGGCAGGGGAAGACATGACTAAATGGGATGGAAAACCAACTTCTGTCCTCTCAGCATGTGTGTGTGAATTGAAGGATGGTAATGTTCAGAGAGGGAGTTCCACTAGAAGGGAAGTAGCTTGAGTTGCAAATGACAACCAGAATTAGAGAGTGAGTGCCAATTGCCACCTCAACAGTGCACCGCTGGCAGTACCTGACAAATAGAGATGCTGTGATTCCCATCACACCTGATTTGTGAACTGGAGAGTCAAGGGGTGGTCAGCAAGACCCATTCATCCTTCCACAGCCCCATTTGGCCTGTGCACAAAGCTGAAGGGGAATGGAGATTGACAGTGGACCACTGTGGCTGGAACGAAGTGACTCCTCTGCTGAGTGCTGCAGTGCCAGACATGTTGGAGCTCCAGTATGAGCTGTAGACCAAGGCAGCAAAGTGGTATGCCACTATTGACATTGCCAATGCATTTTTCTCCATCCCTCTGGCAGCAGAGTGCAGGGCTCAGTTTGCTTTCACCTGGAGAGGTGTGCAGTACACATGGAACTGACTGCCCCAGGGGTGGAAGCACAGTCCCACCATCTGCCATGGACTGATCCAGGCTGCTCTGGAAAAGGATGAGGCTCCGGAACATCTGCAGTACATCAATGACATCATTGTGTGTGGGAGCACAGCATTGGACTGTTGTATATAACTGTGTATATATGTATAAATGTTTGTGTTTAGAATTGAAATATATTAAATTGGGCATTAAGCCAACGGTAAGGAATAAGGGGTGGAATGTCCTGGAGTGACATCATGAAGCTACTTTATTCCTTAACCAGCTGCTTAATGCCCAGGATTTCTGTGCCTTTAGCATGGACCCGGGGGAACAAGGGAAGGGGGGAGCCAGGGTCAGTTCAACAGCCAATGGGCCCGTGGGGCAGGGCTGGAGCCAGAGTTGGTTCAACAAACCAGTACCTGCAGGTCGATTAAACAGCTCAGTCTAATGGTCCTGATTATAAAAAGCAGCTCAGTCCAATGGCCTGGGAGAGATGGCTCTCAGAGACACTGGAGGGGAATGTTCTCTGCAAGACTTTGTGGGGGAGATGGCTCTTCGCTGGGCTTTGGAGGGAGTGCACTGGCTGCAGCACTGCTTTTTTCACTGCTCTACCTGTTAGCTTAAAAAAAAATTGGTTTTTTCTTTTCCTTCCCCTGGCCTCCCTACCTTCCTTCCCTTCTCTCCAGCCCAAGGAGCCTGCGGGGTGCCCTGACCAGTCAGACTCCGAGGAGGGCCACGCCAGGAAGTGAAGGGGAGAAGAGTCACCAGAATCCACCAGCTTCGCCTGCTGTGCTTTCGGCTCTTGCTGGCACTCTTTTCCTTTTTCCTCCCTCTTTGTTCTTCCCAGTTTCATTTTGTATTAATAAATAGTTCAGGTTTTTCCCACTTTCACTTGTTGTTGTTAATTTGTTTCATTGCAAAGGGGAAGCCCTTTTCACTTGGGAGGAGGCATTCATCCCAGAGCGTTTCCTCCTGAACCTTTGTCTCCAAAACCGAGACAGGGGCAAATAGTTTTTTACTCAGGTTTAAGCAAATCCTCTTCAATTTTAACTGTTCAGAAACAGAAATGGAGAAACACACCAGCTTGTTCTACTGCATTGTCACTGAAGGTATGCAACATTCTCAGAAATCTTACTAACAAGAAGCAGAAAATATTTTTTTCGATATTCTTTGAAGTATCAGTATCTCCTTTAGAAATATAACAGACAAATTCAAGCAGTGGCCTTGACAAAAGATGAAAACATTTAACATTAGTAAAAGTTGCTGATATCAAGTAAGATGGGAAAGAAATTAGCAAGGGGACAGACTTGTATCTTCTTATCCTGCCAGAGGGAGTAACAGCCAAATTAACCTTGAAAACTCTTTGAAGAGGATTCTTGTGAACACAGATTGGCACAATGGCAAAGTTATGTATTTGAAGACATCAACGGTCCTTAACTGATTATGTCCAGTTAAATTTCATTTACTGTAAAGTAATATTACAGCAGATTAATTTGTGCTAGAATTTCTTAGTGCAGTTTCCATTTACTCTTATTTTATGTATCCGGATTGAAGGATTTGTTTAATTATTGTATTGCTCACCTCTGTTCTTAAAAACAAAGCTTTATTCAGGTGTCTAATTTGAACATACAATACAGCATCGAAATCTTAAAACTCCTGCTTCAGGCTCAATTTAGGATAGTCATCAAGATTAAATAATTAAGTGGAGAAAGAATAAAATTTAGATTTGTTTCATATATTTGAGGATTATTTTCCTAATTGTAACAACTTACTGAAAAACTGTCAACTACTCTTTCCATATGTGGTGAAGAGAATTTGTATTTCAGGACATGAGATTTGTTAATATTATGTCATTATTATGTCAATATTATGTCAAAATTTGATAATTTTATGTCAGTAGGGCATACTAATGGGAATATATTTGCTGTGCACTGCTTGCTATTATTTGATGGTTGTGATAAACAACCTGAATTGGAGAGATATGGATTTGATACAGTAGACTGTTAGATAAGAAAGTGGCTGGATGGTCACATCCAGAGTCTGGTCATCCATGGCTCAGAGTCCTGATGGACATCAGTGACAAGTGGTGAACCTCAGGGGTCTGTACTGGGCCCAGTATTATTTAGTATCTTCAATTAATGACACAGATGAAGGGATCAAGTGCACCCTCAGCACGTTCTCAGATGACACCAAGTGGTGCAGTTGACACTCCTGAAGGATGGGATGCCGTCTAAGGTCCATTGATCTTCATCAAGCTGGACAAGCTTGAGAAGAGGTCCATGGGAATCTCAAGAGGTTTAACAAGGCCGAGTGCTGGTGCTGCACCTGGGCCAGGACAAACCGCAGTGCCAGCCCAGGCTGGGGATGAACAGATGGAGAGCAGCCCTGCCCAGAAGGGCTTGGGGGTGCTGTGGGTGGGAGTTTGAGCTTCATTATGTTTCTTTCCACCCAATTCTCCCACTGATCAAGGTCCCTCTAAATGACAGCACAGCCTTTGGGTCTATCAGCCAGTCCCCTCAGTTTGTTATCATCAGCAATCCTGCTGAGGGCACATTCTATGCCTTTGTCCAGGTCATTGATAAAGAAGTTGAATAAGACTGTACCATAAGACTGGTTTCTTGTCACTTAGGTCACAGACAAAGCAAGTTTGGACTGGCCAGTGAACCACAGCAGGGGGGCCCTAATAAAAGGAAGATGATCTGGAAGCCTATTTCTTGTTTTACGCCCCCTCATAAAACCAGATGTGAACTGGTAAAGACATTAACAGTCCCGGAAGCAAGTGCTTCCTAGTAAGACAACACAACCTATGCTCTCAAAGGAGTTTTTTATTTCCCTCAGGTCTAGCATGACTTTGCACTGTTGCAGAGCTGTACCAAAAAACCCTATATCATCAGTTCTCGAAAATAAATATATAGAACTGGACAAGAATTTTTGTATCCTTGAAAAGACATGCAAACTTCCAAATCAGAAGTGCATGTAACAGTGCATGAAAACAGCCAAACTGAACTATCCTCTAATTTTTTCACAACTTGTGCTGTCTCCTGCCTGTTTTTATAATGCAGATATGGCTTTTACCAAAAAACTATCACTTTTGTGGGACTTTGTCACTTGCAATAATATATCTTAAAGTTCAAGCCATTTTTAACGAGGTCAGTTGAAGTGTTCAGTGGTCACTGTCTTGAAGTTCTAGACATTCTTCATGTGGAGAGACTGAGATTGCTGATTTTCTCAGACTACAGAAAAGAAGGCTTGGGGAGATCTTCCTGCCACATGTAAACACGTATCAAGAAGGAAGAAGATGAAACCAGAGTCTTTTCAGTGGCACCAAGTGTCAGTATGAGATGCAAGAGATACACATTAAAACACAGGAGGTTCCCTCTGAATATTAGGAACTGTTTTTTTACAGTGAAGGTGGTCAAAACCAGGCCTAGATTGCTGAGGGATGTTATGGATCTTCGACAAAGATATGCAAAATGCAACTGAGCCTGGACAACCTGGTCGTGCTGGCTCTCCTTGAGCAAGGCAGTGGGACCCGCTGGCCTAAAGTCATCCCTGCCAAACTGAATAGTTCTGAGGACATATCAACTTAAAAGCTAAGAGACAGTGCAGCACAAACTTATTAAAAATATTGGGCTTCTGTGTATATAAATATCTGTGTGTGTAAATTCTGCCTACTACAAGTTTACTCCACGTCCACACATTGACATGCATTTTGAATAAGCTGCATTATTTGCATGTGTTCTTGGGTAATACAGAACTGCAATATAAATTGCACTGTGGCACTCAGAATTGAAAAGGGCTCCTAGGACTTTCCTTTTGTAGCTGATACTTTTTGATACAAAAACACTGAGCTTGTCTTTTTAGGAAAAAGAACTTGCCATATTTTTTGAGAACTTCAGAACAAATTTTGCTTAGTTGGACAGAGAAATCTGACCAAGAAAGAACTCTTTGGCATTAAACAAACCCACCTAAAAATGTATTGTGTTTATTTTGTGCACTTATATTGTTCATCATGGTTCACTTGCCCCGATATTTAAAGGCTTTGGGTGTGAAATAGAGTTTTAGGGTTCTCACTCTATTGCAGTTTTTAAACAAGAGAGACAGATTCGAAGGAAAAAAACCAAAAAAACACAGGAAAAAAAAAAGCAAAACCAAACAAAACATGTCTAAAAAAATGAATAGCCACCTTTTGCTGAGGAAAGATGCCAAGATCATTACTTCAAATAAATAAATAAAATCCGTATATACACTGTGATTGAGAATATTTAATTTAATTTTATTTTCAAGCACTCCCATAACATTCTGGTTATGAATAGAGTGCAACCAAATGTTAAGTCTTTGATTACTCTCAGTGGTAAAAAACAAAAGATTTGTATGCACTGCCTGGCAATTGCATTGGTAATGGTAATCTCTGCTTACCCTTTCTCTTTTTTTTTACCCTCTGTGCTACAAAGAGTTAATTCTACATCCTGTAGAAACTCACCCATTCATAAATAAGTCATGAACTGTATGTAGTCAAATAAATATTTACTTTTTTAGATGTGACTTACATTGAGTCAGAGCTAGTTTACTGACAGAAAGTTCTACAGCTCTTCAAAATTCAAAAATGGCCTTTTCCCTGCTAGTAAGAGTATATTTAGGCCAACTGTTTATGAAGAAATTGTGGTAAAACATGAGAATAAAACCAGGAGTGGTACTTTGGATTATCAATTCCTGTGGTAAATTTTATAAACTTGTAAAGTGAAATTATAAAAGACATCCCAAGTTTTATCATTTAGGAACCATACATATTTACATGTAACATACTCATACCAATGTACTTTGCTTAGCAACAGGGACACTGAACTCACAACTAGATGAAACATCTAATTCTACATGCGTTATTCTTTTAGTACTATATTTATAAGACATGAAAGGAATGTCTAAGATCCATGTCAGATTTAAACCATTACACCTTGTTAATGAATTGCGAATAAAATGGGTAACATTCATCATTCGATAGTTTACAGGATTTTTTCAGCAGAAAAGCACCCACATCAGAAATTTGCTTTGACAGTGGAGAACACTAACCGAAAATAAAGTGAGATATAATAACCCCTGGTCGCTTTTAGATAACATACCTTTTTATACCCTTACACTAACCAATCTCTGAACTGAGTTTCAGCCATTTTATTCTTGTTCACCTTCTTGACCAAATGTTAGGAATGCATTTCACTGAAAATTATGGTTCAGCAGCAAATGGAAGCTTTGAGGGACTTACATATTTTAGAACTTGTAGGTGAGAGAGTGGCTAACAAATATTACTGTTTGAGACCTTTTAAAAATCAAGAGGTTCTGAAAAATGTAAGCCTATGGCTTTGAACTTACAAATGGTACATGAGAAAGGGATAGAGAAAGCAGTGTCCAGCTCAGTACGCTTACACTTAAGATAAGGAAAGGTCAGACATATGGAAGGATTTTCGCTGGTGTTATTGGACAGCAGCTTCTCACCTGAGTGGACAAGCAGGAGCAAGAAAGGCTGAATCATTCATTGAGATCATTCAATAAAACATTCTGTAAAAAGCAGAGGATTATTTTTCCAAATTCTGGAGGAACTGTGCATGCTTATAATGAGGCTTTGCAAATTTAAACTAATTTTAAAAAAAAAGGAAAAAAAAGGGAAACAAAGCAAGTCTGATTGGAGAAAAGGATGATACAAATACAAATTTAAAATGACTAAAAATTTCTCTTGCTCTCTTAACCTATTACTCCTCTCCTTTACCTTTAAAGAATAAATGACTATTTATATTATGAGGTGTGTAGGTCTGCGCAAGAATAGGTACCTTTCAGAAAAAACGTGTAACTATGTAAGCAGTGTACAGCATGAAAACTCCGGGGAGTTAAGCAATATGAAAACTATGGTTACAGTTTTCAGAGGACAGTATAAGAACACCAGTGAGCAAAAATTCCCAGCTGTAATGGTATATGTTTATAGTGGTAAACAGAAAAGGCTGTCTATTTCTCTGGGACAAATCAATAGTCAGAGAACAACAGAAGAAATATTAACAACTTGTTTAAAAATGTGCACCCTATCCAAAAGAGTAGGCAGGAGTCAGTAAGTAACTTTCATTCATGAGGCCACAAAAAGAAAATTGCTTTCAAGAAAATAATAGAGGACTATGTCTTGGGTATTTTTTACAGAAATTCTATAGGCAGAGGCTTCAAAACAATGTCGAGGTTTTGGTGGGGGTTTGGTTGGTTTTGGTTTTGTTTGGCTTGGCTTATTGTTTGATGTGGTATCTTTTAAACCAGAATAGATTATTAAATTCTTGTAGGACATGGGCAAGTACTTTCATCTTAATGTGGTATAAATTAGCATAAAAGAAAAAAAAATTCTTAATCTTACTTCAATCATGCTTATGTCTCCAAATGGCAATGTTTGGCACTGATTTTTTTAATGTTCACCATTTCATTGATAGTACAAGCCAAGTGCCCCCAAATGTACTCTGTCATCTTAAAGATTGCACTACCTCTCTTATCATTGCACTGCGTCAAAGCAGCGTATCCCAATTTGTGCAGAGAGATCTAAGCACTTTGGGATGGGGTCCCCAACAGACAGAGGGCTGCTCTGGAAAGTGACTGAAGGGACAGTCAGCAGGAGGAACCCTACAATCTTCAAATCCCCTAGATGGTGATGACGTCTGTCAAGACAAGACCTAAAGAAGGAAATTAAATCTGTCTTTGTTGAAACCAGAACAGTCCGTCACATCTGCAAGAGCAACCTAAACTACTGAGGAACTTAGAAAATCGATGCTGCCTAAAACCTACCCATATGTTCAAGTTTTGGCAAGAGATGGCTGAGGAGACATTTGTGGGTCAGAAATTTTGACTGACAAGATTAATGTGAGCATCAAGGAGCAGTTTGCTACCTGAAGCCTTTTGTGAATGAAGTCCAGGACATGTGAGGAATGAGACGTGTTAAGGTTTTTTTGTTTTCTGGAAGAAAATCCACAAAGCCAAAAATACTCCCTTAAATATTTGGTTAAATTTGCTCAATACAAATAATAGGTTTTCTGTTAGGCATTCAGAATTAAATATTGTGTAACTTATATGATTTGTTTCCAACCACAAGCTGAAATTTTGACTTCAAGGTCTGAATGTTACCACCTATAATGTACTTTTCCAGTGCTCTGGTGACATAGGTGTAAAACTCAGACTATTTTAGGGGGTCTTAAAATGATAGGTGATTTACATATGGTATCTCCACACAAATGTATGATCACACTTTTGGTTGGTTTTTTTTTTTTTAATGGCAACAACAGATTACTTTGGTATCAATGTTCAGTTCTAGTTAGAGCCTTTGTCTTGAGGGCCAGTTAATCTTGTATGCTTTCCTGCCTTGATACAATTTTAAGATTGTCACAAGGAGGATAAATTTCATGCCGTTTTCCATTCTTATTACAGTCTTCACATTGTAATGAGAATGGATTAATTTTGTTCATTTTCTGTCCTCGTTACAGTCTGTTATGAGAATGGATTCATTTTATGACATTTTCTTCTCTCATTATAATCTTTGTTATGGGAATGGGAGTATGTAACGAGAATGAGAACATTTTAAGCATTAAAGGTCTGTGAGAATTCATGACAAAGACTGTAACAAGAAGAGAAAGCAATACCAAATCCATTCTTGTGACAATCTTAAGACTGTAAAGAGAAATCTAGGTAAAATCATATTCATCCATTCATAAGACAAAGACTGTTGAGAAAATAAAAATGAAAAAAAAGTTAATTTTTGTCACAATTTGGACATTGTATCAAACTTCATAATGTGTTTTAGAAAGTATAGTAAGTTAATAGAAAAAGTCACAGTAGGACCAATACAGAATATAATGCTTTCAAGTTATAGTCTTACTTTGGTAGACATAGTCAGTGCACTATGAGTCAGAATTGCACAACACATGATCCAGGTATCATTAACAGAAAATGGGATCCACAGAGAGCTTCAGCGGAAATCCTCCTGCAGATTTCAATACAACCAGGAGTTAATCTCAAATCCTGTTTTTCATAATCATCTAGAAAATAAGAGACTTTCTTGCATAAGCTTTTTTTCCCCCAGGATCTGAAACATTAAATATAGCAAAATCCATGTTAAAAAAAATAAATAATATATTAAAAAAATAATATATATATATTTCCAAGATCCAAAACTAGTTCTGTTTACCATCTGAGTACTTATTTATACATGCCTACTGATCCAGAAATGAAAACAGTAGAATTTGGATGGGGTTTTTCATCCTGACAATTTAAAACTATATACTACCATCACCTTCTCTATTTTGGAATAGGTATACTAGCACAACTGAAAGAGATGAGTTGCATAAATCAAGTGAAGACTTTTGGAATTGCTGGAGATTCACAAATTGAAAAATTAAATTTTATTGTAATTATGGTCTAATTAGATTGTAACAAATGGAAAGCAAATAATGGATATGAAATTTGGCAGTTTACTAAAAGCTCCTAAAAGCCTGATCTCCTAAGGTGTCTGATGTGAGACTCAAAATAGGTAGAGGGCTCTGAAGCCAGATGAAAGAGAAAGAGCAACAAAAAACCCAAGGAAAAGACAAAAAAGTTTGCTCAATTTTAGTTAAAAATGTCAGTACTGCACCTAAATATAGATATGGCTGCAAAAGAAGGGTTAATAAAAAAATGCAAATATTTTACATATAGTAGCACTGCAATATCATCATCATCTGGGATTTTACTCAGATCAGTAAGAACGATCAGTGCTGCTACATCCAATTCAACATAGTTATCTATGTCTCAAATCTGATCACAGTTTCTGTCCTGGAATGTCCTGGGGAAATTTCATTCCTATATCACTTACACCTTCTGTTAAAGATTACCCACCTTGTGCAAAAGAAAACCTCCTGGAACAGTTGTCAGCCAGGCTGTGTAAATTTTAAGACCAACACACCAGACAGTTGTTTCAAATGAAGCTAGCAGCAACAGAAATAGAAGAAAATCAGCTTACAATAATCCTAATAATAATTACAACTAACCTTCATGTCTGCATTTGTTCTTTGAGGCAAAATTTATGAGATCAGCCATATTTAATCATAAAGCATAACTTACTGTATTAATATTAGAGAAAAATATTCTCTTTAGTAGATACAGTACATAATAAAGTCACTTGTTTATCTTTGTTACAGAAGTGGTACCTCCGAGCTTCTCTGAACTTCACATGAATTCATATTACACACAAAATCCTTCATTTTCTAGTCAATTAAAAATATGTTCTTGTTTTCTTCCCATGTAACAACTCAGTAGCCTAAAACAATACAAACAGCTGCACAAAGAAATTAAGTCTGTCAGTGAGATAAGGAATGCATACACTGTTCTGTAATGACACTATTCAGAACCCTGCTGATAGACAACGGAACAAAGAGAAATAGCTTGTAGGTGCCATTGTACCAATAATTTATCCATTACAGTAAACAGTAAATGCTTCAGCTTTATACATTTATGTAGATGCATGATGTTTACAGTTAAATAATATTTTTCATGAATTTTCTTCAACAGCAAAGAGCAACTTTATTGGAACTGAGATCTCCTACTCATTCTGTGATTTCCAAAGGAAAAAATAAAAGCAATAGCAAAACACACTGTCTTCCTAATATGCCTAAAGATTTTTTTACCTTTTTATATATTTTCATGTCTTTCTAATCTTGTAGATTTTAATATATATTTGTATAGCTTCAAGTACTTTCCCTGCCCTCTCTCACAGTTTAACTAACCCTTACTAACACATTATTGGAGTTCTGTTTAGTCTTATTATTAAGACAAGAATTTCTGGCAAGGTCACTTTGTTTTCCACCAGAACTTAAGACATAACAAGAAAATAGGGCAAAGAAGCCGCTGGACCAACTCCAAGGGACTGATCTAAGGGTGGGTTACTGGGCCTACTGATGTATTGGATGTACCTGCTAAATACACTAATTAATTAACGTTATAAAAATGGTAGAAATCCTTTATCCCATGTGCACACAGCCACATTTCTGCACCTGAAAGCTTTAAGTAAATATCTGCTTTTTATCTTGCCATTTTAATGCTGTTGCAAGTTGGGGTTTTTTTCAAATCCAGGCAGCACCTTTATCAACTGCTTGAAGGACTTGGAATTCTAAGGCCAATGCTCAAACAACATATGTGAAAATATGCTCATATTTTTATTCCATTGAAGCTTCCCTAATTTTCGCAAGCTTTTTCCTACGTTTTAATCCCCTGTCCTTTATTGAGCGTATCAGATCAAAGATTTGATGTATATAACACATCATTTTTCTCCCTATAAGACCATAACAATATAACTTGGGTACGTAGTTTTCTCCCTTTTTTTATTCATGGAGTTTTACATGCAATGAGTTCAACACTCTCAGACTAAATATTGCTTAGTTTTCATTCTACTTCTTTTGAGTAAAGGGGAGATCTTCTATGTGCAACATCAGTTATTTTAACAGCACATTTTTTCATGCATATATATTAAAGTTAATTTTAAATAATGCCTCATCTTTCTCGGGATTTCTGAGATGAATTCACTCCTTGCCACACTGCTATTGTTGGAAGAATCCTTCTGACCGCTGCGCAAAATCAATTTAATGTGACATGGAAGTGCATGCAAAGTGATACCATGTTGCAGTGTGTTTGCAGGATTTTAGGGTTGAGACCAGCTGCAGGAGGCAGTGGACAAGGAAGAACTTAACTGGGTGTAAATGGCTAGTATGAGCTGTTCAGGTTAGGGTGACTACCCAAGAGCCCCTGTGGTTGGGAGATTTAAGTATGCACACTAGTAGGAGATCATTGGCCCCGTACTCTCCTCCGCCCCCGTTCTATATAAGCTTTGTGTTCCAGAAGATTCTCCTCAGCTTGGTGTCCTATTGGTTCCCCAGATTTGTATCCTCTCCTGATCTATTGTTATTGGTTGTAACCCCTCTTCCCCTCCCTATCTCCACCCCTTGGACCTTCCCTGGTTGGCTCTTCAGAGCCAACCACTCCCGTCTTCCCTTCCCTTTTAAACCTCTGTAATCCTTTGTTCAGGGCCACAGCCTTGGACTCCCTGCCCCTTCGCCGCCCCTGCTTCTCCGTTCCTCTTCGCCACCCTTGGGCCGTTACTTCTCAACCTCAATAAATTCCCTCGGAATCCCAGACTGTGAGCCTGTATTTCCTTATTCTACATGCTTCCTCTTTGGCTCTCATCCCCCGAGCCCCACTGCTTGCCACAGTGCTTCATCTGCTCCCAAGTGCCAGCATGCCACGGCTCGGCTGTCCGCTCCGTCCACAGTGCCCCGTCACCACCTGTGCCCCAGCACGTCTCCGCTCCAGACGGCATCCCTCTGTGCGGCGTGGGGTGCCAGTCCATGGAAAAGGGGCGATGCTGCAATACCATCTGCTGATACCTCCTTCACCACCACCCACCCTCCAAGAAAAAAAATAATCAGTTGTTGTAACGTTTACAAGATCATTATCAGTTTGATGTATTGTTGTTTGATTGATTCTGGTTTTGATCAGCCAAACTTGCTGTCTCAAATCTCTTTTCTACTGTGTTTATACTCTAATGTTCAGACGCCTGTTGATATCCAGGAACCTTCCATTAACTGTAAGAGTCGCTTTTGCTGGGCAAGTTTCCATTACTTTGGTAACGTATTTTTCCTCTGCATCTCCTTTGCTCTAGAAATCTTGTCAAGGATTGAAAAATTGTAAAATTGGTTTTTGGGCCTCAGATAATTAAAATTTCTTGTACTTTTCTTCCCTTTCTCTTCCTTACAAAAATCTTTTTGTCTTATTTTTCCTTCGTTGATGTAAGACAGTAGTGTTCACAGAAAAATAATATGAATTCCTAGTTATCTTCCTCTGCACAAATTTACTTTAAGTTACTAAAAACATTGGTGAGTTCAGCACTAGTTGTAGTGAAGTGTATGTCCATTAATATGACTTTTTATTCATTTCCATTGCTTTCAGAAGCCAAATAAAGTACCATTTTTACCATTGTTATTTGTCTGACACATCTTTAAGGGTATTCAGCTTTGCAGGGCTTTAATTAACCTCTTCTTTCATCTGAGGTATTCTCTGAACTGTGCTCCCAGAACTGACAGTTCAGAAGGTGCTCAGAGCAGAAAAGACAGTTCACTACGTTCCTGCTGATTGGAATTTTATAAACTCCCTGTAATGTCACAGGCAGTCTCAGGTAGTCCCTGCTGTTTCAGAGTTAGTGATACAGGGCTCCTTTTATCATTGAGAATACCAACTTTTGTTCCTACAAACCCAGATCCTTTAATCCTCCCTGCTGGAGGGACTTCTCCCTCTGGTCAGGCAGTCAATAGGCGTTCTTCTGTCGCACCAGTGGTGTGGCTGTCCTTTCCCTTCAGAGGAGAGGTTTTTTTGTGTGTGCATTACAAACCAAACTAGGACTCATATTTGCAGCCGCATGTGCCACAGTTGTGGTTTCAAGAACTGTGCTGGCACTGCTGCTGCATGTTCTCTAGATCTGGTCAGATGGCCTATGTGAGGAGGTTCACCACTTTAGATAAAAGTAGGATGTGACTAGCACAGGTCTTTCTCGTGAGAACATTTTGCTACATTTCATAAACAAAGATAAAGTTTGGATGTTTTGCAAACAACGTCTCCGGATTAGGTCAGTTCGGGCTTGGCCAATTGGGCCTAGGGGGAGGTCTCGGGCTGACCAGTCTGGGTGACCTCTGAAAACTCTATATATATGGAAATCAAAATAATAAAGACTTCTTCTCTCTTTCCTTGTCTGAGAACCTGGGTCATTTCTCAGCTAGCGGCTCAACAGCGACAGTAGGAAGCAAATTTTTCTCTTCCAATCTCATCTTCTGTAGGGCAGGTAAAAGCAGAACCTACTTTCACATGACTTGTAGCCATGTACGTGTTATTTGTGGTCTTTAAAATTTACAAGTCATGGATATATCTGTGCAGTATTGGGGAAACATCTGATCAGGCCTATCCCCCACTCAATTAAGACACCAGAGTTTTCTTAATCTTCAAATAAATTAATCCCATATTCAAATATTAAAAATACCATATTCCTGCTGTTTGTATATGCTCTTTTACTATGGAAAAATCTAATTAATAAGACTAGTTGAACTTACATTTTTATTATTGATACTTGTACTATGAACAGAAGAACAAATATTGAATTATCCTTATATTGGCCTTTAGGGGGAAGGTAGGTGGGGTTTTTCAAGGTTGCTGTAAACACTTCATACTGGCAACACAACTCAGGCTGAAATTTTATTTTCAATATGAAAAAGCTAAAAAGATCTTTTAAATAACAATTGCAATAAGACTCCACCAAAAAAATTCATTTAATATGAGCATTTTTGAAATTTGTAATGTTTTGCTTTACCTTATTTATCCAATGTCTACCTATCAATTTGCCTTCAGTACCAAATTGAAAGGCAAATTATAATTTTAATTTTTTTTTTTACAGTCATGGTTTCAGGTTTCTCACTTGATTATTTATAATTAATCATCATGTGAGAATATTACAGCTTTCAGTTCCTCTGTCTCCATCCCAGTTCTCTCACATGTGAGAAAGCTGGGCTGTCAGAGGAGAAAACAAACCTTCCTAAAGAAAGTGCACATTGCTTTTTCCATGTTCCTCATTGTGTACTCAGGGATAAGCTGCCTCTAGGAAGAGACTACTGATCTGTGAAAACAAGCTAGCTGCTGAGATGCAATCTCACAACTTTCCTGCTGGCTTCTCCAAGGTTATTCATAAGATATTTCTAAAAGCAGGATTTCCCAGCCCAAAGCTGAGCAGAAAAAGAGGAGGAAGGCTATCTGCCAATCTGAGTACAAGCATTATTCTGCCAGCCAAGGGTAGGCGATTGACCTTGTTTTAAGAAATAGCACAAGAAAAATCTGATTAAATAGCTGGAATCTACAATGCCAAGCTGAACTTCTGATGTGGATTTACTAATATATTTTACTCCAGCAAGGGCACACAGCAAAAAATGGAGCGTCTAACTTGTGATGGAAGTAATGGTACAAGTGGAAATTACAATTTGATACTTGGATTTTCCACTATATTCCAAAACATCAGAACACTATGTGTCTACTTTTCTCCATCTCAAAAAACATCCCACATTTTATGAAGTACTACAGAAAAAGCAAAGATAAAGAGAAAAAAACCAAAAAGCAAACCCAAAACTCAAAAAAACCTGTATTTGCACAGACTTTAGTACACTTTCAAGATACAACTTTAGTTTTCTTACTAGTGTGTCTGTTTTCAACCTCAGACTTTGTAATATGTGATGCACTCCAAAATGTGTTTCACACAAGTAACGATGTAATTTGTATTAAGGAGACAGCCTTTCTATAAATACTGTTTATAATTCCCTCACTATTTTTTTATGTCTTTAGTCAAAGGTTTACAGCAATTTAAAGGGAGTTAGTGCTGATTTTCTAAAATGGCTTATCTAAATAATAGAAAATGCTATTTTGAAATGATAAAAAGATAAATGCATGGGCTTAGTTGTGATTTAGGAATAATAACTTTCAATAAAGTTGTATTGCAGCTTTTTCTTCAGTCAAAAAGACAAAGTCAAACAACTGAGAACATTAAATCACATCTAGCAGATTTAAAGGGGAAAATTCCATCTCAGAAGGGAATGATTTGAGACAATAAAACTCAGTTGTGTGAAGGTTTAATATGGGTAAGAAGCCAAGAGCTATAGCTATCAACTCATCTTACTGTTTACAATCAGTGACATTGGTGGATTACTAAAGAAAGCCACAGAAGTTAGTGTTCTTCCTTTAAAGGGGAGACCTCCTAAGACCACGTTTACTATAGGAGTGGATGTTGGGGTTATTTTTGGTGGGGTTTCTTTTTGGTGTTTCTTTGGTTGGTTGGTTGGTTGGTTGGTTTTGGTTTTTGTTTTGTTTACTTTTTGCTGTTTGGGTTTTGGTGGGGTTTTTTCCCACTTCATTTTTATTGTTTGTTGTATAATTGTTTATTGTATAATTGGGGGGGAGGAACCACTCTCATACTCTGGCTTGAGTGGGTTGGAAGTGATGGAAAAAAAATATCACTCTTTAACTGCATTCCCCACAAAAAACGACAAAAAAAATCTAAATTTTCCCACCAGACCTTGTCATTAGTACATAGAGGGATGTTTTTCAATGATGATCAACTCTGTTTTATTTCAGAATCTGCATTCTCACAGCTACAGGTTTCTCAGAAAGTTCTTCAATTTAAATAGTCCATTATCTTGTTTACAAAAAAGTCATTCAAATACATGCATTTCCACTGCTTTCAAAGGAGGTTGAGAAAATTTCCATATGATATTCTTACTGCCTACAGTGTTTTAAAAGATTTAACATGGGTTTTTTTTCCTTTTTTTCTTTTCCCTGCCTTTCTGAAGGAGATAACAATCATTTATCTCAGCAAGACATTTTTCTTGAAGAACAGTGAGCAGATAGAGATGACACCAGTGGTCGTTTAAACTGATCCAACCTATTTGTCAATAGCCAGACAGGGCAGGAGGTGATACAGATTGCATTTAATTTTACTACAGCCCAGGAATTTTTACCCTCCTAATATATCAGTGGTATTTTTCTGCATTTGTATCAAAAAACACCTTGTCAACTGACTTTCCTTGGGACAGATAAGATACTGTGTCTTTCTTCTACAACCAAAGGTAGAGATAAATCTGTGTAGGAGTGTAGGTGGCAAGTAAGTGAAGTCTGAGCTATTATTTACTCACTACTTGACAAAGATGGAAACTAGAACATACTTTAACATTTTTTTAATCATGGCAGGTCACACATGTTCAATCACACTAACCATCTCCATTTACTGGAAAACCCTTTAGGTCTCAGAGCTCATCTTGCAGAGATTCTTCAGTATCTCCAAAGCTCAGACATCTATTGCATCAAACTTCTCTGTGTTAGAAAGCAATTTGCTCACACTCTTCCAATCTATATTAATATCTTTCAGCCAGCAGGACTAGCTAGGGGATAAGTAATGAGAGATCATTTTGCATCTTTGTTATCCTACAGTGCCTGGATCTCTATCATACAAGGGGTTTTCTATCAGCTGCAGCTGAAATTAGTGTTCAGTGCAGGTACTGTGTGCCATTTCATTGAAATCCAAAGGCAGTTCCAAATATTAGCAGACAGTAGAGTTGAAATAAAGCCTCTGCACTTGTTTGCAACTTTACTTGTGGGTAAAAGTAATTGCAATGCCTATTGAAGGCTCATTTGTTCAAGCACTTCAAGGAGAAAACTATAGCATGAATACATGGTTTGTGACTATCAAAAGACTGTCAAAAGAAGAAAGAATAAATAAAGTTTCCAAATAGAGGCTGTAAAAAAATGTGACCCATATATAGTGGCGAGACCACAAGTCATAAAAGCAGACCACTTCATAAAAGTAAACCACACCAGTTTAATTTTACTCAAATGTAAAGGAGTAATTTAGAGTTGTTATGAATTTGACCTATGCTCTTACAGACCTCTGCAAATTGAGACTAATTCATGCCCCCTGCCTTCTAGCTCTTATATCCAAATATTCTCTTCTACCCTTCCAAAGAAAGCTTCTGGCAGAAGCAGTGGCACTGATGTAATGAAATCTTCTTCTCTTGCAGGTCGCAGAGAAAGTACAGCAGTTGCTTCAGAACACATTTACACCCCACTCAGCTTGAAACTGTCCTCAAGGCTAAGTGACATCCAGCTGCCCTAAAAAAGTCATACTGGCTTTGAACACAGTGTTTTTCTTTTGTCCTTGTTCTGGGTCACAATTTCTCCAGGAATTACCAAGGAAATCTGATTTTCAGCTGATTGGAGTTTACTGCTTGTCCCAGGCAGAACATCCTATCTCATTCCCTAGGAAGACACACCAATGTGCTCTGTTTAGGCCAACATCTGTAAATCAGAGGTGAGAATCCTGTATCTTACACCATGACTGATATAGAAACCCATTACTCCACATACCTGTACTTAGTTGTAATACAAAGAATTGGATTTGGTTTTCAGAAAAAAAATCAATATATAGAAGGAAAGATTAAACTAAGCAACAAAACACAGATTAACCATCTATGCCCTGTATTAATGTTCTTCCCCTCATATTGGTGCCTTCCATATAAGTATTTTTACACTGAATAAAAAAAAATTAGAAATGCTTTTTCATTGAGAACAGATGAATTGCCCCTTAAATGCATGTTCATACTGCTGGAATAATCCCTATATTCTAACATCCAATTTGAATAATCATTTCTGTACTGTAGAGATAGCATTTGCATCATGTAATGAAAGGAATGGGATAACAATTACTTTGCCTTATTGAATAGGTAAGTAAATTGAGCTTGAAAATCCCTATAAATAGTAAGTGTGGAAGTCAGATTTTCCCACAGGAGGTTTAAGCAAAATATCACTTCTTTTCTTTGAAAAAAAAATCCAATCCTTTTTATTTTAATAAGTGTGGATTGTGCATTTTAGTTAGACCTAAGAGACTTTCTCCATCCAGACTACCAGCTTTCTTTGAAAGAAAGAAATAAATCAAGAAGCCTCCATTCATGTGGATGAAAGATGAAAGATGAAAAGTAAATGCATGAGCTTAAGATATTTCCTCTAGTTTTGACCTATTCTCGAAAGTAAAATCAGTGCAATTGGGGCACTAATAGTGACTAAATTAAAATACTCCATTTCGTTCAAAAATCCAATGGAAAATGATTTTCAGATAGTGATATGAATGAATGTCATAAGTAAGTGCCAATGGGCAGTATTTAGTCCTACCCTGAATAATCTCTTTTTAAAGACAATTTACAGAGTTATTGTATATTACAATAAGTTTACCAATTTTAGTAGTTGTCTCACCTTAAAAATAGAGAAAATGTATTTTTTCTCTGGTCACAGAACTTATCTAAATTGGTCTTCCCTTTCTCAAGTTTTTTGCCTCTGATCAAAAGAAAGGTGTCATTGACAATATTTACTTTAAAAGTACATCCTCAATCTCAAAATTATTTGAAAACCCATTTCATAGATATGCAAGTTCTTGAATAATGTGTCTCATTTAGCTAAGTCATGTTAACTTAGCTTTGGAACATTATTGCTGGAGTTTCCAGAAAGTCAGTGAGTTTTTGCCTAAGACACCAGACTCAGAAATTCTGTTGTTTAGCTCTGTTTTAGGTTGAAGGTAAAAAGGTGGATGAGGTTTAACACAAACTATACTGATTCACACTGAAACTAATGGGGTTAGATGACAAAGCTGTGAGAAAGTTGTATGTGTCAGATGCATAGAAGGGAAAATAAATGAAAGCAGGCACTGATACATGTCTATTCTGCATTTGATGTTTTCATCATATTTATATTTATCTGTATTGTATGGGCATGTTTGCACTATGTGCAATTGTGGGGAAGTTAAGGTGCTATAAATGTGCCTGGGAAGAGTAAATTTCCAATGCAATCACTTGAAGTTTTAGCATGGAAAAGTTTCCAGATAACAGGAAATGAAGACAGTGTTTTCTTACAATCAAGCGCTGAAGGTGGGTCAACAAGTTGTGGTAAGCTTTCTGAGGAGTAAAAACCCTTGAAGAAGAGCATGCCCAGTAGAAAAGAGGAATTGATATAGGAAATTATGAATATGTGAAGCCTTGCTGGGTAGACAACACAGTTAGAGGGTTTTACAATGATGGAAAATCTACAAGTGGTAGAAAGCAGACTTGTCAGTTGTCTCTCAAAGATATGAGAATGGAGTACTTCAAAACATCATTGTTTTTCTTTAGGAAAAGAGTTGCTGCTTGTCTCCTACGATTTGTCTTCTTGCCCTCATTTTCATTCCCCTCTCTCCTAACATGATGTTATGTTAAGGACATTTCCACCTGTCAGTGGAGACAAAGGGCTCATTGAACACTCAGGCAGTTTCACATAATTTTCTCAATTTTCCCAGTGAGTATTCCAACGGTATTTAATAATGATAAGTAGAAATCCTGTGCAGTTCTTGTTGCTGCCAATCAAAGGGTAGAGACAAAATACAAAATGGTCTTTTTCATGGGTTACTAACTTTTCTAAAGGCATAGTGCTGTATGAGACAAACACTTCTCTTGGATGCATATAGCTGGCATTTCTCAAGAAAAGACCTAGCAGGACATCCAAAGAGCTAGTCATGGTAGCTTTGAAAGCAGAATACAAAGTAAATTGCAGTGACGTTTCCAGTATGTTTTCCTACACTAGTCTGGGTTCTTTAATGGGATAGCTTCTTTACTCAGTTCTCACAGGCCTGGGACAAAAAGATAAATGTCAGTCAGAGAAAATGTAAGCTTAAGTTAAAATGAAACAGAAGAAAAAACACAAAGATAAATGTTTGATCTGCCTTTTTTCATTGCTTGTTATGTTTGTATTTTACTCACTGAAGTACCCTAGATGATACAATTAAAAGCAGGTTTACAGAATTCACACATTCAATTGAAATGGAGATAATAATAAAAAACATTGTAGAACAGTGTGGCCATATGCAGAATCACTTCCTCATAAACATTTCTCTAGGGAAAACAGTTTGCCAATAAGATTTTAAAATAAAACTTCCAGTGACACAAGAATGTTGTTTACGACAGAGTCCTGTTTAAATGAAAATTGGAGGAACAAAAATAGTAATTGTAAAACTTGATTAAAAGGGATTGCTTTGGAAAGCTTAAATTTAAAAATAGAGTGCAGCTTTTTAACTAAATACACTTGCAGAAGAATTTCCAAGCTCTTCATACTGCAACACACAGCAGATATGTTGTTATCCCCCCAAGCAGAAAAATTTAGAGCCTGTCAGTCCTTTTAAGAAATCACAAGATATGTGACATTTTTACTGCTATTGGATAAACTATCATATTGCCACATTAAATTCTCCATTCATTCTTGTGGTCTTCATATCAGAAAGGGCCGGCCTGAAGTAGATGTGGTTCATGGCTCTATTTTATAGCACATAGCACTTAATTTTTGTTTGTCAATATTTTTTTTAAAGACCAGGCTTCAAATTATTAACAAGTTTTAAGTTTTCACTCATAAGCCTCTTTGTTCTCTGCTTCCATTTGTTCATTAAGAGGTAGTCTTTGCACCATCATGTACGGTTTTTCCACACAATTTAAAGAAGAAAAAGAAACAAGTTATTCAATTCACAGGAAAAAAATACATTTAAAGAAGCAAGACAATTAATTAACAGTAATGAAAAGAAGGGTAAAAATATGAATTTATTTACCAAGAAATGAATAAATAAAAGAAACCCAAAACAGGACAGTGTACACCTACGGGTGACTCCAAGAGCCAGAAGAAATTTGTCTTAATCTTGAGTAAAATATGGTTTGCCCAATAATATTGTTTGTATTGAAGAACAAAAACAGATGAATAAGTAAGTGAGTATAGTAAAATCAGAGGAAGTAGAACTACATGTATCTTAATTCTTCACAAGTATACACTCTATTACTTCCCTAATTCAATATTGATGAAAATGTCACAGAGAGAATAAAACAAAATCAAGGATCCAGATAAACTTCTGGCTCAAAGATGAACATAATTAACAGAAATCTGAGATGTGAAGAAAGCAAATTATCTGTGTATCAGTCATATAAGATCCTATACTAATAAACTCTGTGTAGACAAAAGGATTATTCATCTAAGAGGGCAAGAACTCAAGAAAGTACCCATATATGCTACATATATGCTATTTTAATATATATTACAACAGTCCAACAACATGGCATATAATCCACAGTCTTTAAACTATTTAAAGCAGCTTTGATATAATTTTTTTTCCTCTTCGGATGCTCTTTGGCCTGGCATTGTAAGTGAATAGCTAGGTCACAGTAGGAATCATAGCACAGTGTTCAAGGACATCCTCTGAAAGCAGCCTTAAGTCCTACACTTGTTTAAAGCCAAAGCAGATCTCATTCAGAGTACCTCATTATCACAGCTCCAGTTTTTCAGTGTACCATAAAAGCTATTTTCCAGAGCAGAAGTGAAAAAATTAGTAGAAACAACATTCATTTGCACAATTTTAACTAAAACCTCCAGTTCTCACATCTCCACAGATAATTTTGAGATTTTATCTACAGTTGGATTCCCACACAAAGCAGAATATGGCTGTTTATTAGGATATTTGCATTACCAAGATATAGTATAATTTCATGTGCTCCTTATGTTTTTCTTTTCACATTAGTCTGGGGATATACCACTTATCCTCAAGGAAAACACATGCTAAATATTTACAGCTTTAAACAATGCATATTCAAAAATCAAGCTTGTTAAAGAATATCACTATGTAGAAGGGAAAAAATTGCGTAAAAAAGTTTGTTTACAACCCTAAATGAGATTTTCCTAAGTAGAATTAGTCTGAATATTTTCAGACTAAATCACAGAGTGGGAATGGAGCTTATGTCTCCTTATCTCTCTGTCTCTCAATCCACATCAGAGGAAAGAAAGAAAACTTGTATATATATATATATATGCGTGCACATATAAGGGATTTTTATATCTATTTTTTATACATAAATAGCAGAAAGTTTCAGTCAATGGTGTCAGTATCTCTTATCTTCTCTCAGGTCTGAGACATATTTCCTTCCAAATATTTTGATTTCCTGATGCTTTATTTAGATGACTCTGTTTTCCAAACAACATTTTCTAGATACTTTCACCCACAGTATGAATTTGACATCTGTATTTTTTGAAACTTGATTTACTGATTTACAGCCCTTGAAACGTACTATTTCAAAGATTTAATAACTATTGTTGGAGTTCTGTTCTGCAGAACCTTTTAATCAATTACACAATTCATTATAAGGCCTATATGCTCTTTACTGAGGAAACTATTGGTGGAAAAATGAAGCAGTGAAGAAAATGCCAAGTCCTGATGCAAACAGAACCTGGGTGGAGATCTTGTGGTTTGTGCTGCCGTGGCAAACAGGAGGAACAGGGAGCAAGGTGGAAGCCTGGTCTTATTCTTCTACTTGATACCCAGGAATCTTTTGTGTAAACCAATAATGATTTAATTTTTTAATACTAATAACATTTCTTTTTACCAATAACTTTATTGTTACTATTCCAATATTTGACAAATGACACCTTTGTATTGGGGGATTTCTCATGAAGAAAAAATAATGGTTTATGGAATGGCATGTTCCATTTTTTCTAGTGAAAATTTCTCACAGAGAAGAAGACTGTCCCAAAAAATTTCTTCAAAGATTTTTACTAAGCCTTGGATCAGCATTTGTTGTTTTCTCAGGAAAAATTGAAGTAATCAGTTGGTCTTCAATCTCTATTATGAACAGCTTTATTATGCACTTTCCTTCACATGTTATTTAAGGTCAAATACAGTTCTATGCATTTACAAATACCACATGAGTCTGTTTGGAGTTCCTAAGGATCATTTGCCCTTATCATGGTGTAGTTAGGAACAGTGAATCTCTTTTCTTTATCATTACCAGAAGTGGGTAGGAGTTTTTATGAAACTGAAAGGAATGAGTAATTGGCTCATTTGAAGACATATATTCTCCTGTATTTTCTAATTCTTGCTAGGTCAGCAAATTTTATGATGGAATTTCTGAAAATATTCCTTTGCTATTCCATTAGCCTTATTTTGATGGTTCTTTCTCAATGCTAATCTAAATTTAGACCTGTAACCATTTTAAAACACAAGGTTTTAAAAATTGAAAGCATTAAGGTTTAACATTTTATATATGAGGCATTTTCAAAGTATCCATTCATGGATGGAATTCAAAATTTCCATGCATGTGTTTCCATCACTGGTTACAAACTGGAGCTCTCACTTTTACACTATTCTGCAGTGATATTATCAAGCTCTTAATGGAAACAAAGATTTTACGGGGGCAATGGTGGATTGTTTCAGAGAAGAAGGCAGCTGCTACAATAAGAAGAAATAGATACGTTTATTAATATTTTTAAAAGTTGGTCTAAAATGTATTTAAGCTTTTTCTACATTTAACACTCCTGATTCAATTTCGATGTCAGATATCTTATAGTTTTCAGGGGTTTTGGGGTTTGTTGGTTGGTTGGTTTGTTTGGTTTGGTTTGTTTTTTTGGTTTGTCTGGTTTTTTATTTGGGCTGGTGCTTTTTTTCCCTCTATTTCTATTTAACTTCCACAGTACGTAGTCCTTAGCTACCTGGTAGACCCTGGAAAATTTTCAGTGAAATTTGTGACATATTGGGCATTTTCTATGACCTCTCCAATTTTAAATTGTGTTGTCTTGGAGATTGTCATCTGCTAGTCTAGTTTCTATTAAATGACACTGCCAGGCTCTTCTTGTAAAACCACCACTACATTTTTAACTTCTGTAATCACAGGTTTAATTTTTGTGGAACAAGACACCTCCCAGGTCCATTCAGAAAGACATGGATGAAAAGGCATAACATTTTACCTTAGGAATTAAGATGTTTTTCAGAGAGTTGGGAAGCATTCATTTTTGTATACAAGGAAGTTTGTAAAAATACATAAGAAATAGAAAACAGTTAATCTCTGCTGACTCACACAGAAAAAAGGATTAATTAAACCAATTTTAGAGCAGAAGCAGTGAAGGGCCACTGGGATTTTTGAAGGAGAGCAAAATCCATTTTATAAGAACAAGAAGAATTTGATTTTCACAGTCTAACCATATAAAGGCATGATCTGAGTTCTGCCTAGAAACGAATCTCCACAATTATATAAATATTCTGCAGAAATTAATGTGTGAGCTGGTGTAAGAATGGATGCATAGAATGAATATTAAGAAAAAATCTTGTTACCAGAGGATTTAAATTTCAAAGAAATTTGCCTCCATAAATAATTGAGGTAGTATCTAGCAGAAATCTAGCTAATTTTAGGATGAAGCTTAAGAAATACTGCAAAAGATATTTCTACTTCCCTGATTAATGGCAAGGAATAGTACATACTGAACCTTAAGGTCTCATCTCCTTATGAGATTTACCCTTCTTGCTCTGCTAAACCAGGAATTTTGGTTTGCTGATTATGCTTTTCAGAACATTTTAAACCCATATTAATGTCCTAATTTGGAAAAGACCATTATAATGTTAACATATGACAATTCTGTTTATACATATATTAAGGGCAAATTTTAAAAGCCCTACTTTTTATCTGTAATTTTTCCTTGTATTTTTTTTCACAAACTAAATGGATGATCAGAGATTTTTTTTCTTTTAAAACCAAAGTATAGAACATGTAGAAAATGCAAAGAAAAGCAAAATCTGACATTTTGCAACACAGTATCTGTGGCCATAGCAACAGCATAAAACGGCTGATATAATCAGCACCTGAGATCGGCAGTGGACTGGTCACCATAGAGAGAGATGTGCTGAGAAGAAGAGGGTCA
This sequence comes from Entomyzon cyanotis, assembly GCA_024500445.1. Taxonomy (NCBI): domain Eukaryota; kingdom Metazoa; phylum Chordata; class Aves; order Passeriformes; family Meliphagidae; genus Entomyzon; species Entomyzon cyanotis. The sequence goes on along the minus strand of JAKEPQ010000765.1, from coordinate 1,186,408 downwards.
GTTCAAGATGTACAATGGTGAATGTAATGCCCTCTCCTGCGGCAGTCGGTTGCTTTCCTTTGATAATAGTTTGAGATTACAGGAGTAATGATGCCTACATGTAGTATTCTCTATCTGGAAATGTGTTGAAATCTGTATCCCCACAGAAACACCATGGATAAAACACCTCAGCAGTTTCACTGAATGTCTAGGGACTCTGTAAGCTTTCAAAAATACACAAGCTAATGAAACAAATAGTAACTGCCTTCAGGGCATTTTTTTTCTAATGTTCTCCAATAGAGAGAGGTAATTCACTTAAACATGTTTTCTTTTTTCTTTCAAAAGATGGACTACACTTACAGTATATTCCTCCAGTTGTATATTCTTTTTTCTGTACTCATAACTGATGTTATTACTAAATTCATGGGATTTCTGTGCATGTGTTTAAATATATGTGTGAAATTTGTATGAGATAATATTTGCATGTAAGTACGATAGCCAGTTACCTTTCACATAATGGGTACATGTGACAATTGTGAATATTCTTTTTGTTATAGTTTTATTTATTAGGAACACAGATATAATATTACTAATTTCAGTGTAGGTAGGTGCTTGCCATAGAGTAACAACCTTGCAAACAAAGTTGGCAACTCAAAGCACAAAACAGGAACAGAATAAAAAATAAAGATAAAGAAGGAGAAGAAATAAGGGAAAATGTATTTAAACTGAAAAAAATTATCTTATGTGATCATAAAAATAATTAGGTGTTGTATTGATTCCTATTACACTCAAACAACTAAATGTGTTCTGAAAGTCAGTTCTCTGTAAAACTGTTAAGGTTCAGCAAAGCACAGATTATGGGACCAATTTTCGTATGGACTTTGTTCCACCACAGTTAGCAGAATATCTGACTGAGGGAAGGGACCATAATAATGAAAATGGTCAGAGACCAGTTGGAGTGCTTAAAGAAATTATTTTAAAGAGTTATCTTCTTCATAAATTCGTATAAGTGTCACATATTTTATTTAGGATAATAATTACATACTTTGCTGTATTTTCCACAATGGGGATTGTGACAGAGATTTTCTGTCAGTTCAGCAACAAAGGGGAAATTGTTATTTAACACAGCAATATTGTTTATTGAAATTCTTATTACAAAGTCTTTGGAATATTTTTTTTACTTAATTATATTTCTTGCAGACCACTGTTTTAAATAAACATAAAAAATTCTGGCATAGAGTCTTTTTTCACAAGTACTGTGAAATCTTCTGATTTAGTGATTTATTGTGAGTAGATTTCCCTACATAAACATTAAAATTAATTAAATTTACTATATGGAGTCTTTTGCTTTTTTATTATATTTATTTGTATATTTTGTACATCCATTCATATCAAGAAATTAGGGGAGAAAAGCAATGCTTGTGCATTTTTCTAAGTTAAAAACCATATATATGCACAGACACATATAAATAATTTAAAGGAAATTTAAAAGGTATTGAAATTGTAAGGAGGAGGAAAATTAAATGTAGTCCTGGATTTCAGAAAGTGTTGAGCCTCGTCACTGTGAGGTCAGTGGAAACTAGGAATTTGAAATATATGTTAAACAGTTTTCATTACATTATTTGCAATTATTTGGAAGACTCTGTGCATCATATTGGTATGCTGTCAAATAGTAGAATTACAACAGGATCACTGTGAGAGTGTATTGTCTTCAAGTGTGTGTATACATAGATGGAGGAGGGAGACAGGGAGGAATCAGAAATGTTTCAGTGCCTGTGGCCATGTAACATCACTTTTCTATGTAGGTGTATTCATTTCAGGGCTTTATTATGACATATCATAAATCAACATTACAAGCTGGCAAGCAGAGATAAATAGTGGCAAAGCTCTTTTTATGCTATTTTGTGTTGCTGAATACTTTGGAATATCATTTTTGACGGCTTAAGGCTGAAGTATCACATATTCCCAACAACTTTTTTAAAATACACAGATGAATGGTACACCAGCACACTGTTAAAAAGGAAAGAACCTCATAATCAACATCCACACACATCAACAGGCACATTCATACAGAATGTATCAAATGAATTAAACTTGCCAGCTTTCCCTTCAGTTCTGTCTTTTGTTGAAAAGGATAATGGGTGCTTCTCCTCACATTAAACAGGAGCTGGAAGAAGCTAAAGCAAAAATTACAGCTATGGCCTGATTTTATAGGCTAATATTGTCTGGAAAATATTTATTTTTGAGGGATTTGGTCAATTTGCATGTTTCTAATCTTCAGCATATTTTTCTCTTCTTTTCTTGTTCTGTATGGAAATACAATAAACCAAACAAGTAGAGTTATTGCATTTCTTTTGCTCTGATAGTATAATATTCTAACAGTAGAGGAAAGAGCAATAATAATAGAAATAATTAGAAATAAGTATTATAATAATTGCAGTGCAGGCAACATCTGGTCACCCGCAGGCCAGTCAGAAATGCCTTGAAGTACAGGAAAAATAAATGGAGCAATTTAGAGTGTAGCGAGAGAGAATAAATACAGAATATAACCTGACTGCCTGGATTTGCATCAGATCAATGTAAAAAGTAAATTCTGTATACAAAGGCTCAGTTCAGAGCAGACAATTATTTACCCTTGAGAAAAGGGAGCTTTTATGCCCCCTACCGTCTCCTTCCCTTAGTGCTGGACGACATAGACTAAAATCTGTTGAAATCACATCTGCCTAGTCAGAAAAAAGCTGTTCCAGCAAGAGAACGACCCTATCATAGGTCCATTTTTTCTATAAAAATGGTGGTCTAATTAAGCATTAAGAATCACAAATTTTCAAAGATTTGAATATGACATTTTCTGTGTAATTAAATCTTTCTCTAGAAGATATAAATCCCTGCCTCAATGTGCTCCTACATGAATGCCCTCTGCTAATCACAGCTGTGACAGCAACACTTCTCTCTTACCAGAAGTGAGCCCGTAAAAACAAAAAACTGAGCAAATTGAGAGTCTGTAAAATGATTTTAGGACCACAGAAATTTCCCACAAAACCACTGAGTAGTCTGGTTATAAATGCCATGACGAAGATTTGTCACATACCACCCAGTCCGTGACATCTCTCAGAAGGTCTAATGACATTTAGAGATGTTTAGGGAGACCTTGGTGTAGCAGGATGCTCTGCTCTGGAATGTGATCAAGAAACTCAGGTGATGCCGTTTGCTGGGCTATCGGTAGGGGATTGAGAGGGTCTCATGCTGGTTTTGGTGTTCAACTAAGCTAAAAACAGTGTGCTCACCAACCCCAAATTAACATCCTGAGAGTGAGGCAACCAGAGATATGTGATTGGCAGTCAATCACTTTACACTATGAAAGTACAGTCCACTTTCATGTAGTTAGGTTGTTCTAACATATTCCTCTTTGGAGTGTGTGAAAACTCCTTTGGATTTTGGGGATGCCCCCAAGGATGTTCCTCAAGGCTGAGTGAAAAAGACCTGCCCACTTGTTGGCACGGTGAATTACATCAACCTCTACCTAATAATTGCTTCTTTTTGCTAGCTTTAGTACCACTGATTTAACATAATTGCTTTAATATTTTACACTATATTATACTATACGTTACTAGTAGTTTTAGCTTTTATGCTGTGTAGTAAATAATTCTGATTAAGATCTTCTGTCTGAGCATAATTTTATATAAATAGGTCTGATTTGCAGTCTTTAATCCTGTGGGATTAAAACTTTGATGAAGTCTGGGGTTAAGACAGGATCCAACCACACTTTGATTCTGTGGGTGTCATGTCCGTGGGTGCCACGCCACCCAGGAGTTCGTAGAAGGGAGAGAATGCGGGAGAGGGCGGCTGGGGCTCCGAGGGAGCTCAAATGCTGTCAGTGGGTCGCAGAAGAAAGCGAGATACAGTCCAATTTGTCGGTGCTCCAAGGAGGGTTTATTGAGGGAAGGTGAGGGGAGCTGGGGGGGACTTGGAGGCAGCAACAAAATGGCCTCGAGCACTATCATACAGCAGCATTTATAGTAGGAGGGGAAAGGGAAGGAGGAGGCTAGGGGAGCAATTAGGGAAAGGGGGATTTTTGAACGACAACTCATGTAACCAAAGAGATAACAACACCATAAAAAGAACACCAACCAAATATTAGCTTTAACAAGAACAAAGGAGAACATTCTAGAACTAAAACCATATTTGTAACCGGGGGAGGGGGGAGAGAAGTGTCTGTCACACCTTGTCAAGCCTGGTGCCTTCCAACTGGCCTGGAGAGCAGGGGGTCCTGGGAGCGTACCACGCCCAGGAACCATCCCCATCTCTCTCCCATGGGGTTGGGGCACTCAGATGTGCCATGGCCACTGCGACATGATTCCTTTCTAAGGAGTTTAGAACACAAGGGCATTATTTATGCACATCATGAGTCAATGGCAGGGCTTCTCTAATAATCTTTATTGGAAGCCCCAACTACACCAGCATCTCTTGGTTAACATTCCAACAAACACACATAAAGTCAAATTATAGAGAATCCAGTTGGTTTTGTGGAAAGTCTTAATTTTATTGGTTTATTTAAAGAGGAAAAAATTGCAAATAAGTATTTTCTCTGAAAATTGATTGCCTTGATTATACTAATTTTTTTCCATTAAACAAATTTTACAAATAAAGAAAGTGTAGACGGAAATGTAGAAGTGCAAATTTTACATAGCAGAGTCTAACCATTGGGATCTAATACAGGCTCAGTCCTTCGACTAAAAAGGCAAAGTGTCCCTTCTTCCCAATTGAAACCACTAGTGGACATAAAAAAAATAGGTCAAATGCATTAATGCAACAAAGAAGAGATTTTTTCCCCATATTTCTCTGTCATAGATGACTGATACTGTAGCCAGAAGAGCTCAGTGAGAAAAACATTATGGCTGTAGCACTTTCCAGGACTCTGGAAGTTACTTTTGCAGATTCTTCACTGAACGCATCATGGTAGAAAATTGCACCCAAAATATTAACTTCCGAGTATATAAGGCTGATTGAAAGCTTCCCAATAGCATTTAATTTGAACAACAGTGGGAAGGTACATACAAAGATGAGTGATAATTTTAAAATAGCTTGTAGTAGCCTAAAACATGTTAGAAAATTATTTCTTTCAAGCAATTAGATTAAGAGCAATAGAGAATCAGATTCTTACTAGGAGCTCATAATCAAGAAGTCCTTGCTTAATAGTCAAGGACAAAGGAAATACTTTTATTTATACTGACTCATTATGTACTTCTATTTTCAATCTTTGGGATTACATTTGTGATTGGCCCTGTGCTAAATTATTTGCATAAAATCTGATAATAATGGCAGGGAGATTATATAAAAGAGCCTTCTAGTTCTATGTTAATGAATAACTCTGTTTCACTGAGGAAAAACTGTGAGATTTCACTCCATTGATTCCCTCTAAATATAAAATAACTTGGTACAAAGATACTGCATATAAAAGAGTCAATTAGTTTTATGCTAATGAATAACTGTTTCACTGAGGAAAAGCTGTGAGGTTTCAAAACCATTCATTTGCTCTAAATACAAAATAACTTAGTACAAGACACTGTATGTTTTACAGGGTTGGTATCTCTGTGGCATTCTGAAATAAAGTGCTTAATAACTAGACTCATTAATGTTAATGGTAAATCAGTGAGATTAAATATTTCTATAAATCATTTTATTAATAAAACAGAGGGCTCATTAAAGAACTATTGAACTGTTACGCTGCAATATTTCAGTATCAGCATTTTATAAACATTTCAATTAGCACAGATTGACAACATAGAAGGGAAGGTGTAAAATAGTTTAGCCACATTATAGGACACAGACTGCGAGACTGTTGAGAGATAGAGGATAACATTTCAGTGGGATCATACTGCATATCAAATTGAACCTTATAAAAATAAATATGTAAAGCATCTCTAATTTGAGCTTTTCAAGGACCTTCTGAAGGACTGTGTGCTGCTACTGTTCACTACATCATTTTACTATTATCCTGGGAACAAAGACTGCCAACCTGAAAGGAATTTGGACAACTGAGGACAAAGAAATGCATACTTAAACACCAAAATATAATGATAGCTTAAGAGAACAAAGTGAAGAATAAAGTGCCGTCAGTAAGAATATTTCACGTATGTAAGTGGTGCAAAATGATATCTAGAAGTCTGCACTTTAAGTGTGCCACAACAGATCTGAAAGCACAAAATGACCACAGAGCAAGTGTTGGGAGAATGTCAAATGTTATATTGTCCTGATTCTTTTGAAATTCTTCATGTCCAATGTTTACTTAGCTCTTATCCTGATAATTATCACATGTATGCTGGGGGGAAAAAAAGCCTGCATGAGCTACTAAATCAAGGGGTGGAATCAGTCAGGTAATTTGATTTCACCCTCAAGTTGTTCTCTATTTCCCACTTCTGAATGATACTAATGTGCAAAGGAACTGATACTGGCTTAAGTTGGGAGAGAGAGAATCTAATGGTAGAAGAGGTAAGATAAAGAGTACTTTCAGAGTCTGAGATTCCTTCACCAGAGAAAGAAAATTATTCAATTCTAGTCTCCACTTTCTTGAATTACAGCTGCTGAAGGGAAAAAGCTTTTAATTTTGAGCTTAGTGAATGATGCAACATACTGTCTTATTCTCTTCAGAGTGCAGAAATGTATAATATTATGTAGTAGGGGTAGGACTTTCTTTTTCATCCCATTTTGATGATGTTGCCTTTTCTCTGACTGAAAAATTTCAGCCCATGAGACCAAATTCATCTTTCATGTATGGGATACAATTCTCTGGAGCTAACTGGAGAGAAGAAAGTAACTCAAAATACAAGTAAACCTGGTATAAACATGCCTTTATTTTTTACAAACATTTTTTCCACCAGCTGAGGTACACAGTGGAAGGGCAAATTGTTCCCTGGTATGGTAATCTGTCACTGTCAGTTCTCATTCTGGGAGCATAGATGAACATGATCTCTCTCTTATCAAGCAAGAAATTATTAATGCTTAAGTAGCACAATAGTTATTGATTACTGATTTAATTTTATTTTTTGTTTATTTGGGTTTCTTTTTGTTTTTTATTTAGCTGAAAATATATTCTATTCACATAGATACATGCCATAAATTCTGTTACCTGTGAGGTCTCATGTACTTGTAGGTGTAGAAAATGTTATCCTGAACCACTTCCAGTATAAAACAGTCAAGAAAAATATTCTATTTGGAAACCTTATAAAAGCAGAAACAGAAGAATCTTTAACAACCTTAAACATAATTGGAATAAAGAATTTTTGATACCTTGATGTTTACTTCTGGTTTCTATGTGACTTCATGTAAAAGACAAAATAAGGTTTAGGCATGTATCCTACGCCAAAATCTCAGCAGCATAGAAAACTTTGGCTTAATTGATATCACAACCAGGAACAAGTCATCTTCCACTTTGACATCTACCTGCCAAAAAAAATAAAAAATTTGGCTGATCTGTTGGATCCTCTCCCAGTCATTTTAAAACCAATTTAAGTTTGCTGTAATATGTTTTGCTTTCCTGGGTTTAGAATCTTAGCAGAGTATCTGGAATGTCTAAATTATTTTCATTTACATATATATGTGATATACACAAACAAATTTTGATTAATATTTACATTATTTATCTTACAGGGTACTTAAATCTAATGAACACTTACACTAATCATTTCTGCATCAGGTATAGGGGAATAATTGAAAAGACTGCATAACAACAAGGATCAAAAAATTAACAAGGTCAAAAAATGCTCATTAAAAAGTAGGATAAGTCACTAGTGATACAGATAGAGATCCACGAAAATTCTCTGCTAACAAAAATAATGTTTAATAGCTAAACTACTTCATACTTATCAGAGAATTACAGAACTATCGAATCACAGAATGTTTTTGTTTTGGGATGGAAGGGGCCTTCAAACATCATCTAGTCCAAGACTCCTGTCATGGGCAAGGACATATTTCACCAGATCATGCCACTCATAGCCCCATCAATCTAACTCTGAACACTGTTAGCAATTGGACAACTGCAACTTTTCCGGGAAACCTGCTGGAGTGTTTTGCCATTCTCACTGTGAAAAATTTCTTCATAACATACAGTATGAACTGATACGGGTTTAGCTTAAAACCACTAATCCTTGTCCTTCAGGCCATGGTAGAAAGTCTTGTACATCTTTCTTCCTTATTTTACCTGTATTGTCTCTAACAAGTTGTCCTCAGAGCCTTCTCCTCCAGGCTGAGCAACCCCAACTCTCTCAGCCTGTCTTAATAGGAGAGGTGCTCCAGCTCTGACCATTTTTGTGGCCTCCTCTGTGCTGCTCAAAGAGATCCAAACTTTTGTGCTGGGACCACAGAGCTGGACTCAGTACTCCAGGTGGGGTCTCACAGGAGTGGAGTAGATGGGAAAAATCAACTCCATGAACATTTGGATACACCAGTGTACTATTGACTTTCTGGGCTGCAAGCACACATTTCCAGCTAATGTAAAATTGTACATCAAGCAGTGTTCCCAAGTTCTTCCCTCCCTCAAAGCTGCTCTCAAGTAATTAATAATCCAGGCTGTACGGGTATTGGAGGTTGCCCTAATTCAGATGCATTACCTTGGACGTAGGACTAGGTTTGTTAATGAAGTTCGTGTGGCTCGCTCCTCAAGCCTGTCAAGGTCCCTCTGGATGGCATCCCTTCATTTTATCAGATCAACCACACCAGTCAGGTTGGCATCATCTGCAAACTTGTTGAGGGTGCATTAAATCCCAGTATGTCATTAAGGAAGATATTATTTAGTATTGGTGCAATAAGGGACACAATTAGTTACAGGTTTCCACTTGGTCATTAAGCCATTGACTGTAAATGAATGCAGCCATACAGACAGTTCCTTCTCTAACAGTCCATCAGAAACTCATGGATTGAGATAAACACAGTTTAATAAATAAAGCAAGACCACACATGCAAGTAAAGCAAACCAAAGAATGCATTCATTGTTTCCTATAGGCAGGGAGGTGTTCAGCCATGCCCAGGAGAGCAGGGCTCCATCACATGTAACTGTGACCTGGCAAGACAAACACCAGTCCAAATACTACCCCACTTCCTCCTTCCTCCCACGATATGGATATGCTGATATGATTCCCCTGCTCCCCAGACCATCCCTATAAAATGCCTGTAAAATGCCCACAAATGTCCACTGCATTCATTCAGTGCATGACTTGAGGCTCCATCTGTCACGATGGCCACACAGGACAGGAGAGGTGGTTTGTTTTGTGGAGTTGCTGGGCACTAAAGCTAGCTCAGATCAGGTTGTCACTGCACTTGTGCTGCCTCATGTGAGGCTCGTCCACCACTGGCCAAGATAGTTCTTGTTAAAGGAATTCCTATAACGTAAAATGTAGAAATGTGATCTCCACGTGGTTTTTCCTTTGCTCCCCTGCTCTGTATGTTATTGGCTGGTTTTGAAACATGCACCCTGCCTTATATGAAATCTATTGGTGTGTTCCCCTGCCTATCTTTCCTTCAGACCTCCCAGGATAGGCTCTGAGAGAGCCAATCTGTCCCCCCCTTCCCTCCACTTATAAGCCGATGCTGGCAGGAGCCCAGGGTCTCCATCTCCAAGCCTGCCAGCCCTTACTTCCTTTCCCGCTTTCCTCCCCTTTCCCTTCCCTGCACCCCACCTAAGGACCCTAATAAATTTCCCTGGCAGACCCAGAGATGGCGTCCAGTACGTTCTTTTGTCTCACCAGGTTTCCTGCTAGAATTTCTGTGGCCGGAGTCCCATGCCACGCTGGGCACACCCTGGGGCCGCCCGGCCCGGACTTGGTGGAGATACACACAGCGAGGACCTCGTTTTGTGAGGTTGCCGCTTCCTGCCATCCCCCCGCAGCGAGAAACATCAGTAGAACTCAAATCATAGGTTACAATAAATTAAAGGTGTTTCCCTTAACAGACTCCAACCCTCATGGCTTTGGGCCAGGTCAGAGGGCTTAACATTGCTAATGAACTGGTTCCTGAGCTTGGCTCGCAACAAGGGTAAATGAAAGAAACACAAAACCACCAAACAAAACAACAAACATTACATAGTAAAAAAAAATCACTGTGTCTGCAAAACGTCACAGTTCTAAACATTCCAGGGAGAATGCCTATGTGTAGCATAATATAACTATTATGAATTATCTAATCCTCAAAATACAGTGAATGCTGGTGCTGCAATTACAGTTCAAAATGATGCTCCTGCCCTTGGGATGGATAAGATAGAGCAGTGGGAAGGTTTGAACTCCGCGTGTTGAAGAAAACAGGTAAAAATTACTCTCTGGCCTGTATCACCCAATGTCAACCCACACGGGCAATTTCGTTATCTCAGAAACCCTCAGAAAGGTCTAAGAGATCACAGCAGTGATGTCATAAATTTCTACAGTGCATAATGAATATTAAGATTATAGTATTATAAACTCAGGGGTTTAGATGTTTTTTAGTTGAGAATGGGAAGTTCTCCAGATCTAATTCATAACACAAATATGAAAATGCTATCTATTTCTTATAATGAGAGGAGGAGACATACACCAGTCCCTAAAGAAAAAGCAAAACATGTAAAATCATTAGGAACATAATGTCAATCCTACAATTATTTTTCAACCTCTTTATAATATAAAAACCTTCTGAGTCACCCTGATTGTATCAGAAAAGTTCTTGCCAGAATCTACAGAGAAAAGTAAGATAACTTGTGGTCATTGGCATGTTGGCTGTGTAGTAATAAAAAACTGACTATTATTTGCCACAGGACCTTTCATGAAAGGCACGGCTATCAACAGCTCAATTGATTTGTTGTCCATCTGAATGTCTTTTTCACTAGTCAGCAGGTAGCTACAGGATCTGCCCATACAGCAAACAAAAACAAACCCTCAAGCATCACAATAAAAGGGTTTTTTAATATCTATATAGCGCATATGCATGCTGTGAAAAGCTGTTTTAACTTGCCTCTCATGGAAATAAATTATTCAAGATATAGGCCTAAGAATGTTGAAATATGTTTCTATCGAAACAAAATACTGTGGATGTATCTGAGGAACACAAGTATTCATCCGAATTGAAAGATCAGTTTTGGTGTCACATACAAGAATTGTTTACTAAGCAAGTGACTCTGGCGTTTTGAAGGCCATATAATTTTTTTCCTACTTTGTTATGATTTTCTTCCTCACGGCTATACAATCACTATTTTTTCTTTCAGTAGCCTCAATGCAGAGGAAATTAAGTACAGCAGTAATGCAGCAATGATTTTTTTGTGCTAAAAGCAGATCAAAACAAAAATGCAGAAGCTTATTTTGTGGTAAAGTGTCAAACCAAAATGTTTTGTGAAAGTATTTTAATTAATTCTGTGGTTTAAACATCCCTACCTCAAGTCACACAGACACATGATCCTGATAAAAGTAAAATGACTAGATTTTTTAAAGATGGTCTCACACAGGCTTGGTATGGAAATGTGCCATCTACTAATCTGGGAAATTATCCGAGAGGAACCGAGCAAATCTATCAAGTATCTGTGTGGATAATGGGCATGCAGGACCCACTCAGCAGAAGGAAATCTCATTCACAACCAGAAAATTACTTTGAAAACTTTTTCAAGATCATATTGAAGTGTTAAAATATTCTGAATCAAAATCCTTAGCAATTAAAATTTAACAAGAATTAACTCTTAATTAACTTCTAATCAACAAATTTACATTAACATGTAAAATAAATAGTGAGAATTTCATTCCATGCTTTTTAACTCTAATTGGGCTAAATTCCGTCCTTGGTAAAGTCAGGATGACAATATGGGATTGCAAGATTTAACTCAGGCTATATCTTTGTTAAAATAGTGTTCTCTTTGCCAAAAAAGTCAAGATACTCCAAAGCTCTTTGAGCTAAGATGTATATATAACAGATCTGATTCTTGGTCAACCAGTCTCCTGCCCCTGGAAGCAAGCAGTGCTTGTTATGCAGAGAAAGGCTAAAGGCTTCCAAAATACACCTAAACATTTAGGGAATGCAGGAGGCATTAATGAAAAGGAGAAAAATCCCTTCTTTGCTTTTCTGAAGATCAGCCCAAAGCATAAACCCCAGAAAATCCATACTAAATCAATTTCATGGTTTCATCGTGTTTTCATAATATATGCCTATGCCATACCATTTTTCAGTATGTTTTCACCTATTAATATTTTACTTAATATTATCATTTTTACTTTATACTTAGTCTCAAACCACATACTGAGCATTAAAAAAAAAAAAAAAAATTGCTAGCACTTTTCTGTGAAGAGGAGAGCCCCACAAGGATAAAAGGCATGTATAGATGTACCTATGATTACAGACAGATGTAAGAGTAAGTGAAGATGTGGCTGAACTAATAATGGAGTTCACCATTTGGTATGTACAATGAGCAGGTATTTCCAGAAGGTTGAATAGGTTATGCAGAGCAGTTGCCTGATTGAATGCATTAAAAACCATTGAGGACCTGGAGCTAAGCACTTACTCTGTTAATAGAAGTGCTGCTCATTTTCATCCAGCAGTTTATCTCCTGAGTGACTAAAGGGACCTCAGGCCTGGTCAAAGGAGTCTAATGGCCTTGCAAACAAAGTAAATGCTAAGAGATCTTCTTATCCACAGGAATTCAATAACTTCTAGAGTATTTGAACAGATATAAAGTCATGCATGACAGATACTCAAAAGGCAACTAGATTTCAAAAGGCATGAGAAACCTCAAAGAAAGCTTATCTTACCTTCAATGGATTTCTGAAGATTTGTGGAATTCTGAAATTCTGTGAAATTCATATGGCATCAACATATGAATCAACAGTGGGCTTTTTTTTTTTCCACTCCAAGACCCTCTATTTTCTCTCTTGCTACACTGAATGATTGCATTCAGAATGAAGAAAAATATTCTTAATGCTTGGCAGTAAAATAAGATTTGTAATGAAACTCAGAAAATCACACTGACCTAGAACCAGATTAATTTATACAAGTATGAGTTTTAGCTAAATATGCTCTGTATTGGTTAGATAAACTGTGGGTAATGCCATGTGCAGAATAAAAATCCTCAAAATTATTACTGCTGAAAATGTGAGTAGTGAAGACAACCAAAATCACTGCAATAAATTTTTTTATCCCTTTTCATACCAAGAAAAAATGACACTTTTATTAAAAATGGAGTGACAGAAGTTAAATCCAGATCCAGTTTCCAGCTGGACTCACTTTGATATAGGCATTTATATCTGAACTAACACCGTGAATCATGAGTAGATTAAATAGTACTAACTAGTAAGATATAATTTCTTACATATATTTTAATAAAAAAATTAAAAGTGACACCACTCTAACAGTTGCAGGTTTATATTACACTAATGAACTTAATCACATTTCATACTTCAGAATTCCCTTTAATAAACTTTAGGGGCCAGGAAAGAGTTGTCTTTGATGGACAGTTTGATCTCTGAGATTGAATTTTTTCCCCTGTTTTCCTCTGAGTCACATATCAGCCCTGACCATGTCTGTGCTCTGAGATAATAGATAGACTCTACCAGCTACAGGTACATGTCAGACATACATTTCTTCCATGCTTGAGCAAGGAATTTTCCACTCATTTAGACTGGCAAGACCATTTAAGGAACTTATACCTTCTGATGTATGAAGTGTGATTGGCCTGCTGAGATAACAGGAATATATTTCTTCCTTGCCAAACATTGAACACTTCCTCCATCTCTCCTGAAATTACTTTTCCAGAAATATTTAACCTGACTAACATCTGATTTTCTGACAATGTATATGGCTAATATCTTGAGAACCTATTAACTTCCTTTCCAAAATCCAGAAAAAATGGTTTATCATGGCATAGGGCCCTACAGAGTCTCACTTGGAACTAAAACTAAGACACCCTATCCTCAGTGAAATAAAGGGTTAGAAGGGACCTTGAGAGGCCATCAAGTCCTATCCATGACATAATCACCTAACTTACTCAGTAATTAGTCATAATGTTTCAGAGTTTTATATTGGGAAAGATGAAAGTTTGTAATGGAGACAAATAATTGCATGTATTTTGTGTTACTGGTGTATACTAACAATCTCCTAATTAATTTCAATAACTGATTTACTTGCTTGACTGCTACAAGGAGAACTAGATTGAAGACAAGTAATTTTTCTGAATACTCTGCATAGAATACCTCTGTTAGGATCAACTAAGGGATGACTTTTCAACAAGGTTATCTTCTTTTGATTCATATGTAGTGTGCAAACCACAGGATTTTTTTATATATAACTGAATACCTGGATTTTCTTAATTTTCTTTGGCTGATTTTTTTGTTTGTTTGTTTCCAGGTATTGTAGCCTTTTGTATGTCAAATTTCCAGCCAATAACCTGAGACTTATTTTTCATGACCAGTTTGATTTCTGAATACATCTGTCAGAATAATTGGTGGTGTTGGGCTGAAGTCATGAAGCATTATGCGTAATGCAAACAAAAGGCATTTTCTGAGAAATTAAAATACTTTATTAAAATACTTGGCAAGTATGGTTACCAGACAATGAATAAAGTAGACCTAATGGTATTTTAAGCACCATCAGCTAGATAAAAACATGTACAAGAAAAAAGGAGACTAGACGGATACAAATCAAAAGTAAAAAGTTATACTGATTTTATTGAGGCATCATCATCATCTGAGTATGTCTACATAGGTTCTACACCTCTTATTTCTAAAGCACAGAAACCTCAACGCCTCGTTGTTATGTACCCACTCCTACATAAGGAAATCCACCTTTTTTTGGGGGGGGGGGGGGGGAATTGCTAAAACCCAAATTTTACACTTAAAAATATTCATACAGTTAGCAGATAGCTTGCTAGATGATTAGAAACCTTCTCCTCTTCAATTGCAACACTGCTAAACTGGAGCATTTAAGGAATATGTCTCTTTCTCCTTACATTCACTCTTCACAATCAATGCAAAATAACTAAGACACAGGCCATAAAGAATATGTGAGGTTTATGGAATACACAAGTTTAAAACCATGCAGGCTGTAGAGTAAATGGGGATCTCTGATTTCGTATATAAGTGTGGTAAACATCAAAGAAAAAGGAAATCTAAACTTCCCTTCTTTTTGTGGGTACATTTGCAAAAAAAGGGTAGCCACAAATCCATTTTGTGCAGTGCTCTAGCCTATTCCTTTGCTTTAGCTTTCAGTAGGTTACTTAAAAGAATCTACCTGAGGGAATATCCAGTTTTGGGATCCAGGTCAGGCCTGGTGGGTGTCAACTTACCCTACACTCTCCTTGTACAAGAGTTAAAAACTCCAGTCTAGTTGGCTGGGACATTTAAGGACAAGTATTCCCAGAGTGAAAAGACAGCTGACAGAGCAATCAGTACCAGAAAATTTTAGATGTTTAAGTCCTAGAAAGCACTTTTTAAACATCAACAACACTATGTAATGAGATACAATAAAATTAGGTGGCAGTCTTCTGCTGCTGTTATTAGCTTACTAACTAGAGGCTATTTCCAGAATCAGGATCCTGCACCACTCAGGTATTGTACAAACAAGGATGAAGATTGTTTACTAAATAATCCAATGTATTGGTGCTGTATTTGCAACCACTACTATAGGAGCAGATCACCACTACTGCAGACATTCCCCTTCTCCCACTTCAAATTTCACTCATATTGGGAGAAACATTCCATCTCTCTCCTTGAAAATTTAGAGATAAGTTTGAAAACTTTGGAAATAATCACCATCATTTTGCAATTTGCTGTCGAATAAGGCTGCTGAGTATTTTTCAGAAACCAAAACATGTGAAATCTCTCTTGCAATTAAAGTTTATTGGAAGTTTTTGTGAAAGCACTTTTCTGTCACCACTGACTGTTTATTTGTACTGAGATGTGTCATCACCTTCCCCGCTCTTTGCAGAGGGGAGTAGCATGAGAAAGTTTTGTGAGCTACAGTGTTTTTCTATTCTTTGCATAAAGTAATTCTTAAAAACAATAGTGTCTAGAAGCAATTCACCCAAAGGTATCTCAAGCCAACCTTGTACTGTTCTAATAACGGGAAGTTAGTATAAAACCAAATTAAACTAAGTGGCACAACCCTAAAATTATAAGATTTAGCCAGTGGTGAAGTAATTTATTTTCTGATAATGAATGACTTGGCTTAAACCATGCAAAAATATTTCCATTTACAAATAAGTTAGGAAAAAAGAACTCAGAACAGATGGCTGGCACTGTGAATATCAGTGCAGCTTGATATTCCCACGCTCAAGGAGGTGCCAGTAACAAGTCTGTTAAGTCCTCAGTTGCTTTCCCTTGTTACATCACAAAGCTATCAGGGTGGGAAAAATACTAACATATAATATGTCTCATTGGCTAAATACCAATGTCTCATACAATAGGAAAAGAAAAATTGCCAGGCTACAATGCAGAAAAAGGATTTATAATTTGGAATACATTGTTTCAGTAGGTAAAGCTTATTAAATTTAATGTTGTAAGTTATAGTGGTTACTTATCAGGCCCAAGCATTGACACTCCTCAGTTAATGAATTTACTTAAAAGAGAGACAGGGACATCAAGATCTGGATTATTCTTTAAAGGAGGAGTTCCCGTTTCTTATATTGTGTCATTCAGTACTACGTAAGAGATGTAGATACTTATTATTTTCTGCTCAGAAAGTCTCTTTATAATCAAGTTGTTACTAATATGTTTAAATATTGCACTATTGTATACGTCTATTTCTCAGTCTTCCTTCAGAGTATGCTTCACAGCCCACAGATGTGTTACTATAGAAACTTCCAGAATGTGATATCATCAGTATTAAGGTAATAATGTAATTGAAATCTATCATCTTGGGCTTGAATGGTCATTTTCAAAGTTAACAACCCAAAGTGGAGCTAAACTGTTAATGCTGTCCAATAATTTGTCAATTTTTCTGAAGTCTAAGCATTTTTATGCTATTGCCTATAGAGATGAAGCCTGCTGCCTGAGACTGATTCATGTAATTGAAAATACTGCTGAAACAGCTATATGTATTCTTTTGGGCCTGAAGTTGTATATCTGGTTTCACCTAGATCATGTGAAACTGTTGTTTTAGGATAAAGGTCATTTTCTGCCATTTTGCAAAGAGAAATAGAAGTGTCACTTTTTGTCACAATAAAGAGAATATAAAAGGATCAGAGGAGAGGCAGGCTTAGATTATTTTGGCACACAAAATTATTTTAAAAAACCCTAAGCCTGTGTTTCTGTTAAATATTAGCAAAGATGTTTTAGACTATCCTCTGCCACATCTCAACTTTTTTATCTACTCTAGAGCCAAATAGGCATTTTTGTAGTTTGGATTTTTCTTTTATATATTATAACAGTGACCCCTTTGTCTGGAGATTTATACCAATGCAAGCACTTATGGACTAAAAAGTCATAAAAGGAGGTATATAGGCTGCAAATGTTCTTTTCTTCTGAAGGAAAAATGTTGATAACAGTGAAGTTTTAGTATTCATATGATTCTCTTCTCTCCTCTGAATTCACGCTCTCTCACCACATGAAACCCTGGACAAAGTCATCATAACTGATTACTGAGTACTAAATGAGGCAAATCCTGGCAAAGCTCACATGGCTAAGGAGATCATCTATACCTCAAACAGCTGGTGATTCAAGCAACTGTGTCTAGGATAACCCACTCTGGCAAAGGCTGCCTGCACGGGGCAGACCTGCCTTCTGCAGCCAGGAGCTCTGGCACCAGCTCCCATGGTCAGCAGGGAGCCTTCATGGATGAGCTTTCCCTTGCCCCATGAATTTCACCTCGCCTCTCCATCCAAATTATGTTTTCGGAGTTATTCAAGAGCAGAAAGGAATCAATCTGAAAATGGACAACAAGTATTTTATGAGAAACCAAATTCCACATGCTTTAAAGTACTGCAAGTACACTTATCTCATTATTTCAAATAGTGAAAAAGCCATCCTTTTTCCCCTCTGTGTTTTGTGAGACCAGTCCATGTTACTGGTCCTGTGATCTTCTTTCATTTTTTTTCCTATTACTTTCTGACATAATTTTTCTGAAAGACAGAAACAGAAAATAGATTTTTTCAGCATGACATCGATAAATGTGATAGTTATTTCTTGTCTTGAGTCAAAAAAAGATTGGTAAGTGGTTTTTTCCTTAATAATTTGTCAGTGTTCGTGAATTACAGTGGAAAGAAAAAGGCTAGAACCCTGACTGTTTCATACATAGGACAATTTTCAGGTTGCTGCAGTCATTTGCTTTGGGTGGAACATAAAAAGTAAAGCAGTATTTCATTCCAGTGTATCTGTGGATGATAAGGTACAGATTATTTTCTTTAGCACCTTCTAAGCAATTAAGTCTTCTCAATGAAAGATTTGGTCTCCACTAGAGCATGAACCCTGCCTACCTTTCTAAGGAGTATAAGTACAATGTATGACCTCTGAATTAGTCTCACTATACTCCCATTGAGAAAGATATTTGTGAAAGTACATAAACAGAAGACTACTCCAGGCACTTCCAAATTTTCAACTACAAATTTCACATTATGCTCATTTTCCTAATGCTATGTAACAGCTAAGAAGTGGTTTTTGTTCTTGTACATATGACACAGGTCTTTTTATGTCCAATACAATCTGGGAAAATGGGATTGTGAGATAAACTGTAAGAATGCTTAGAAGAAAATCACACATAGATACTAATATTTGCTCATTTAATGTGGCAGCTTATCAAACTTCATACAATAGAATTGTTAGAATAAGTGTCAGGTGGAGAGTTTATCAGAGATTTTGCTATTTCTTTGATAGCTTGCTTTTAACATTTTTAAATAACACTGTTTGAATTTCTGATTTATAAACTCTAAAATTTTAAGCTAGAAACTTTCCTCCATTTTACATCCCACAACCCTTTCCTGTTTCTCCACTTAGGAGTGACCAAAATCTATGAAGTCTTTCAGCCCCTGTGAGCTGGTGTTCAGCAGCAGCTGTGTTGATGTCCCTAGCTTCCCTCACACGCTGCACAAGAGAAGTAATATCAGCTGCATAAAACCTAACCTAGCCAAGACCATGATTTAACCTATTAGCACAACTCTAAAGGCACAGTTGCAATTCTGTGGTCTATTTACACAAACACCACTGATTTAATAGCACTTTTTTCTTTCTAGATCATAAAGAAATGCATGAAAGAGGGAAATTGTAGGAGGGTATGATGTAGTCACAGGGTAACTTTATTTATTATCACTTGGATCTGCCTCTTGGAGAAAAAAAAAAAAAAAAAGGGTAATTTTACATAAAAGAATGTGTTTTCCCTTGTCATGGTGGAACTGACCCCAAACACTACTCTACACTGCTCTTAAGAGAGTGACCCCAGCTGGAGTACTTAAGAGTGTTTGCTGATATTTTCATTAGACTAATACTCACTTTTTAAATACAGCTTCAGAAAATTTTTCTCCTTACCTCCTCCCTTCAGTGTTTCCAGGACTGTTTTTCTTTTTGTAAAGCATTTATTCAAAACATGAAGTGAAGGCAGCTGTGGTTAGTGGATGAAGTAAAATCACAAATGAGTTATTAGAAGCCAAAGTCAAGAAACCTGGCAATTAATACCTTTATTTATGCATCATCCCCACAAATTTATTCTTACTGAAAAACCACATCTATGTTGTTTTTTCCTTGGAAATGGAAGTTTCCACAGAGTTATTGCTTATTTCATTTTTCAAAATGTAATATGACCTGAACTATGGGTTTTTTTCCATCTCCTTAGTGTAGCTCGTCCAGACATTATTTTACTACATGTCTCAAATTAAACATTCTCTGTCAATTACAGATGATAGAGATCTGCTAAGATAATGAGTCCTAGCACAATGCCTGCTTTAATTGCTATATTATAATCTCTAGACCTGAAAACTCCAGAGACCTCTAATAAAAAAATGCCTTTCAGCTGTGCAGGTGTGGAATTCATTACAAGTTGTTCCACTCCCCCTCACCCCTCCTGCCCTTACTCTCTTGCACACTCCCTTTCCTCTCTCTTTTTAAAGTGGGAGAAGTCCTAAATGCCTTGGAAGTGTGCCAGTGCCTCAGGGTTTTGCAGTAAGTTGAAATATCATTTAAAGTTTAAGCACAATGCTGCTTTGAAAGCTCTGCAGACAGAGGAAAAAACAGGAGAGCATGACCAGAAGGTCTGTTCAAAGAGCAACAACAAAATGGTGACATTTCTGCAAGTGTACTACTGCCATATATTACTTTAGGGGAAAAAATTAGCATCAGAATGATTTTTGGCATCTCTCTGTAAAGGCAACTGACCAAAGGACAGCAGCAGTTGAATTCTGGGCTTTTTTTCCTTTTTGTTTTTTTTTAGCAAAGCAGAAACATGCTGGACCAGAAAACATTTGTTTGAATATGCTTTTTTCCCCTCAAAGACAAACATTTTATTACAGCTTAGAGTTGGTGACTAAGTCAATTATTCCAGTAGTTAACTCTTATTTTGCTCTTGATTGAAAGAATTTATTGCTATAAGCTTTTCAGAGTCTATGTGGAAAAGCTGAAAAAAGGTAGGCTTATCATATGCAAAGTCACAGTTCATGTTGAGGTCATGTTCATAGATCTATAGTATCATTCAGTTTGGAAAAGACCTCTGAGATCATCAAATCCAACCCTTAACCCAGCACCACCATGTTCACCACTAAGACATGTCATCAAGTGCCATGTCCACTGGCCTTTTAGATACTTCCAAGAATGGTGATCAGTGCAGATGTGATGTGGATCATGAAAGAGGAGGGATTCAAAGCTACCTTTTTCAGTTTTAGCTGGAAAGGTGGTTACAGACAGTCTAAATTACACTGACTGCAGCAATCAGGTAGGACATCTCAAATCTACCTTTAACTGACCCTTTCAATGCTTGCCTCCTTGGCTCTGTGCCACCTTGGGAACTCATTTAGACACTCTTCAGTCATCCTCTAGAGATAATTTTCTGGCTGTTTTCTGGCTAGTCATATGGGAAAAAGCATAGAGGGCCAAGAACAGCAGCTTAGGTTTTAGTTAGAACCAACACTGTGCTAGTTATTTCATGGAATCATGCTGTAGAATAAAAGAGGATAATGGAAGATGTCAGCTAAAGAAACACATTGCATGACCCTGATGATGGAGATGCTCCTCTATGACTGCAACACTTAGGTGTGACATCAGACACAGGCCTAACTTTCATCTGCTTCTGTGGCCTCTGCTAATAAACTAGTCATGCAGTGCACATCTATACAATGACTGTTGACTTGAGTTATGCTACTCTTGGGAAGTAATTGAGTTTCACTGTTTACTTTGTGTTTGTTTTGGTTAGTTGGTTTTGTAATTTTTTTTGAAATTAAAAATAATTTTATTGAGAAAAATCTCTTGAGGCTGCATATAGAGTTTACACGAAAACATTGTGAAACAGACAGTTCAAAGAATTAGGATCATACAACTGCAGAAGATCTCCAGATATCTGGAAATACTGGGAAGTTTAGGAAACCTGACTGAAGTTTTGTAAGGAAAAATGTATGCAATCTAGAGATTTTCACACGTGACTGAACGTTGAGTTCAGACACTCAAGTGCAAATTTGGATTAAACTAACCCTCTTGACTCAGTCACAGACCAAGGCACCTGAACCAGTCTTTACTTCAGATAGTTTTTATCTGAGTTGCAATCCCTGCAACACCATCTGGTAGCCACTCCAACAAGCCCATACTCAAGGCAGGAAGAATCACTGAATACAACTTCTTAGAAACATACTAGTATGGTTCACTATCAAAGGACTTCAATAAAGCCTTTGACACCATCTCCCATGGCACTCTTCTGGAGAAGCTGGCAGCCCATAACTTGGACAGGTGCACTCTTGGCTGGGTTAAAAACGCTCTGGATGGCTGGGCCCAGAGAGTGGTGGTGAATGGTGCTACATTCAGCTGTCAGCTGGTCACCAGTGGGGTTCTTCAGGGCTCAATATTGAGGCTAGTCCTGTTTTATACCTTTTCATGTTCTGAACAAGGGGATCAAGTGGTCCTTCAGTCAATTTGCAGATAATGCTTAAATTGGGTGGGAGTGTTGATCTGCTGGCGGGCAGAAAGGCCCTGTAGAGGGATCTGGACAGGATGGATAAGGGGTCCAAGGCCAGTGGCCTGAGGTTCAACAAGGCCAAGTGTCAGGTCCTGCCCTTGGATCACAACAGTCCCCTGCAGTGCTACAGGCTGGGGCAGCGGCTGGAAAGCTTCCTGAGGAAAAGGACCTGAGGATGCTGCTCAACATCAGCTGAGCATGAGCCAGCTGTGCCCAGGTGGCCAAGAAGGCCAAAGGCATCCTGGCTTGCATCAGCAACAGAGTGGCTAGCAGGACCAGGGCAGTGATTGTCGCTCTGTATTTGGCACTGGTGAGGCAACTACGCAAAGCCTGTGTCCAGTTCTGGGGCCCTCACTACAACAAAGAAATTGAGCTGCTGGAGCTTGTCCAGAGAAGGACAATGGAGCTGGTGAAGGGTCTGGAGCACAAGTCTGATGAAGAGAGGCTGAGGGAGCTGGGGATGTTCGGCCTGGAGGAAAGGAGGCTCAGGGGGAGCCTTGTTGGTCTTTACAACTTCCTGAAAGGGCGTTGTAGCCAGGTGGTGGTTGGGATCTTCTTCTAGGCAACAAGTGACAGAAGATATAGCTAAGAAGGTATAGCTTTAATCTATGACAGGGGAGGTTCAGGTTGGACATCAGGAACAATTTCTTCACTAAAAGAGTGGCTAAGCATTGGAATGGACTGCCCAGGCAGGTTGTGGAGTCACCATCCCTGGAGGCTTTCAAGAAAAAACTGGATGTGGCACTTAGTGCCAAGGTCTAGTTGAAAAGGTGATCAGCCAACGGCTGGACCCAATGATCTTGGAGGTCTTTACCAACCTAAATGTTTCTGTGATACTGTGATTCTTGTGCAGAACATTCAGGGGAGTGGTTCAGGTACCAGCTGCCTCTATTACAGTCAAGATTTTCTGTGTCCTTCAAAAGGACACTTTTGTTTGACAGGAAACATTAAAAAAAAATTCTCTCATTTGAATTACTTGGTGAATGTATTATCACAGTCCAAAATCTGGGTGACTTTCTGTTTTTTGTAAATTATAAGTTTTCAGAGAAATACATAAGCTATTTTAGAAGCCAGAGCTTATTAAAATTAAAAAGGATATATGAAAGGTGAAAAACAAGAACACTGCCAAACAAGCGGCTGATATTAATTTCATTCTTTGGCTAATGTTTATTTCTTTTCTATTTTTAAAAGTGTACAGTTAAAGGATGTGTTTAGAGGGTGTGCAGGATATGAAAGAGGGTCCTTTTTCAGACTAAGAAGTAATTGAAAGCTTCTTTTCAAGAAAAAAGCAATGTAGGTCACTGATTTAATGCAAGTAGTGATTAATAATAAGTGGATAGGTTGAGGGTATTTGCCTCATTCAAAGGACAAAGATGTGTGTCCTTTACAAATTTATCAGTACATTTAGCACTAATAGGGCATCTTCTCACAGTTTAGAGAAAAGGCATGCAATTAGATGAACAAGTCAACTGATCTACTTTCTCCAGATGGCATTTCCCCCCTGGAATTGTAACACATTTGTTAGGGAAGAAACTCCATCTCTATTTCTGTCTTTTATAGAGATATAGGCGATTTTGATTTTGGACAAAATCATCAGTCTACCACAAGCAGTGACTGTAAACAAGAATCCAGTGCTAGTGACTTTAGGTGGCAGAATGCTTTGGCAGCCTCATGCATTTCTCAATTAGTGAATACCGTCATCTCAACTGTTGTTGCTTTTCCACAAAGTTGTTAAACAGTCTTGAAGTCTTATTCTTGTTTTCTTCAAGGACATTCACCATACAGTTGTTTATTACCTGTAAAATTTACTTTAGCATAGTATTTTTCTCACAATCACACACTATGCAGCTCTAAGTCAGGTATCTGTCAGTGAAAAGAAGGGACACCAAAAAAGTGAGTTTTGTGTGACTTATTATTGTTCCTCCAATAGAAGTTTTTCCAGAAGGGGGAAGGGCAAATACAATAGTAGGGAGGAAGAGGAAAGGATGGGTACTAAAGCAGAGACTTCTGTGTAGAGACCTGAAGTAATATAGTAAAAATGTAAAATTTTCTTTTGATCAAAATGTAGAGAACTAATTTGCTTTATAGTGATTTTTAACTGTCAGTTCAGAAAAACAGCTGTTGAAAAACTGATTTCAACAGTGCTTTTTCCAAACTGGGGGAGGTACACACATATAGTACCAGTGGAAGAAAAGAAAGCCTGGAAGTCAGATAATTTAGGCTTTCTGTCCCCATTTTTGTATTTTCATTTTTTGCTGCTCATAAACTCACGCAAATTCAGTTCATGGACCTATGCCCATGAAATACTAGTGGAAAAATACTAAGTAACCTGTGTCTTTTGAATGTTAAGACTTTTTCAGGTGCACCCAGGTGACCCTGTTTCCTGTTCAGTTCAAATTGTGTAGTGAGTCTGTGAGTAAAAACAAAGGAATGGAAGATCTGACTTTTTCTAGATGCTTGTTCAGGGAACTAGTGAATATGCTTATAACCAAGCCTACTGAGCTAAAGGAGTGACAGCATGATCATCTCATTTTCAATTCCAGCATTTATTTATTTCGTAGCAGTAAAAAATCAATCTATAATCTCTTGTCATGCCAAGACATTTCTCTGTCTGCGTTAGCATCTTTAGCTCTGGGAATAGTATCATTAGTTAATTGAGATAATAAAATTGGCAGAAAGAGAAAGCAGAAAATTATATGGTATATCTTTGAACAATATTATTCATTTCTCTGTAAGGAGGAATAGTTATAAAAGCAGATGATGTATGTACTCAATAATATAATTTTAAACAAAATAATGCAATGCACATTACAACAGAATGATAATATTGCTATATAATGCACAGGATACCAGACATTAAAAGCTGTTGATAAACTAGAATTCTCCAGATATTTTTTCTGTAATTTAGTGACATAGATGATGCACGTCATCCTATCACTTGACTACAGCATCCTCAGCACTGCTTAGCTGCACATTTTCTTTAAGAATATTCTGTAGACTTACTCTGGCTCCTTCTATGTGCTCAGAGGGTTCTTTAGAGAAAGGACTGGACCAGTTATATTTAAACACAGTACTACTGTGTATTGCCAAGCCCGACACCTTAGCTGTGATTGAAAGAGAACTTTACACCTTTTCACACTTCGTTACTGTCCTGCTGCCCATCTGAATTGACAGTAAAACAATATTTTAAACAGCAAAAAACTTCCTCTCCAACTCAATTCTTATGTTATCTATTAGTCACTTGTGCACTCATGCATAGGTCCTACATAGGTCCTACTGACTCTTCAGGAAGACTTACAGATCCCAGGAGGACTTACATTTCCACCAGTTTGTACATATGAAGCTACATTCACATTTAGCATTCCAGAATTGTTGTGTGTCTATTGACCAGGCAATACGCCTAAAAATTCTGTCAAGACTGGCTGCTCAGACATTATTTTGCCAAAGATTTAACCACTTCAGTAAGACCAATCCATTCAGGCATGATCACCTAAGAAGCCTACCACAAATACAAACTACAGAAAAAAAACCCCAGCTGTGTGCATATTAATAGAATGTTGCTCTCAGATAAATGTGAACAGGCTGGGTCTTTATCTCTCCTATTGGAGTACTTCCAATTTACACAAATATTTATTGGGGCAAGTAGGAGCCACTGAGAATTCCCATCTGTCAGTTAAACTCACTAATAACAAAAGATGGAATCAATCATTCTCTCTTCCTCCGTCTCACCTTAATGGATATAGTTAAGCAATCAGAAAGAGCTATGATGGAATCAAGCAAATGGCATTGCTGGCTTAGGATCAACTTGGCATCCACTGGGATGACTCCCTGGTCTTTTACTGCCAAGCTGCTTTGGAGCTGGGTGTCTCCAAGTCAGTGCTGGTGCCTGGTGTTGTTCTTTCCCCTGTGCAGAACTTTGCACTTCCCCTTGTTGAATCACATGAGGTTAACGTCAGCTCATTTCTTCAGCCTGTTGAAGTCCCATTGGATGGCAACACAACCCTCTGGTGTGCCAGACCCTCCTCTCAATTCTCTTTCATCAAGAAACTTGATGAGCATATGCTCTGCTCCATCATCAGCCTCCTCTTTTGAAAATATACCAGAGGTAGTCACGGTTTACTGTTTTGAGTCAGGTGTCTCACAGCAGAAGTCCCCAAGCCCTTCCCTGGGGAGAGTTCTTAAATACCAGATCCAAAGCTGAAACAACATACCTCTGTCTCTCTTCTTTGCTTCCTATTGTCAAAATATGTCTTCTGAGAAAACTTTACTGAACTCTAAGCACTAATTTTTCATTCTAGAGCCATATATGGTCTCTTAGATATAACATGTCTCCATTACCATCCAGGCAATCAAAACCATAACTACAGGGTCTGCTCCATTTCATAAGTCTCCTCCTTATTTCCATATTTTTGCTTCTTGTTAACAATTCCCAGTAGTTCTTTCAAGTTAAACTCTGTGTTGCTTGATGCTTCCTACTTAGGTGCTATGTAGGTCAAAAAGACTTAGTAGGTTCCTGGGGAATATTAAGAGCTGGACACAGAGTAGTTTGAGTTCTAATTTTAGAGCAGGCACTGGACAGAAATATACCTACAGTAATACAGAGTATTTTAAAAAGCATCCTTGGTCAGTAGAAGGAGGCAGAGTGGAGATGAACTCAAGGATATGCTCCCTTTCAATCTTGTTTATGATCTTGAAAACAAGCTTTAGTAGTCTATTACAGGCCTGAGTTAGGGCAAATGTATGATAGTACAATAGAGGATAATGTTAAGACCAAATACATCATAACATATCATATTGAATTTTAACTCCATTCCTTCAAACTAAAATCTAATCTGCCCAAATTATTTGGAGATAGGTCTTGGTTTATAATGTGAAAAAAAAAAAAGTTCATTTTGGGCATATGACTACAGAAAAGGAAAAGGGAACTCTTATTCTGAATTAAATATGGTTTTAGCTAATTATTTTATTTATTAAAAAAACGTGTTTCACATTTCATGCTCCCAAATTATACAGCTTATTATGCCTTGTGGTAAAAATGGTACAATGGGAAGTAGTCTATGTTCTGTGTTTATATGGGAATAACAAATCAAAACCCGGCAAGTGTTTCAATTTCAAAAGCTTGGTTTTGCTGTTGTATATCTGCTCAACTTTTTAAATACTGAGGTATTGTTACCCTGGGGTTTGCACTTATATTCAGAAAAGTTATCAGGTTCAGATCCTCATCCAAAGCACTGATTTACCTTCCACTGACATAATTAATACTGTCCATGTCTGAGTAATAGTAATACATTAAAATGAAGTATTAGGATTTTCATCTCCTTTCTTTATTCTCTTAACATTTGCATGTATTTATTTTTTACGTTTCCCTTTAACAGAGCTAGTGAAAGTTGTATGTGGAATATGCAGATCCAAAGAAACGACAAACTCTACCATAAAATCTGAAAGTGAAATTCAAAGCTTTTGTTAGAAGAACATTTAAGATTCCATATGTCTGATACTTTCATTTTAAAATAAAATATTTGAAAATAATATGTTCCTTCATTACTTGCCAAATGTAGGATTCACTTTTCTTTGCCAAGCTGAAGTTTCCACAGTGCCTGAAGCTGAACCTAAGTGTTCTGACTCTCAAAATTGAACCTCTCACAGCAAATAAGAAAAGTACAAAAGCAAAATTCTGATGCAGAAATGGATATAGGGATGGCGCAGAGAGAAGTGCATCAGAACACCAGAATGAGTCTAGAAACTCTAGAGAGAAACATCTCTCCCCAAAGTAAAAATGAAAACCGGAATGATGATTTTCCCATGACTTAAGTCTGTCACATGTGGCCCTGAAACTTTTATATAGAAAGCATTACTAGGATCAACACAGTATACAAACTAGAATTTCTGACTTCTCCCATTTATGAAAAACTTCACCCAGAAACAATAATGTTGGAAAATTTATTCCTGAAGGTCAGGAAATTAATAATAACAATAAATTCTCAAATCATTCCTCACCTCATCCTGCCTCAGCTAATATAGAACAATTTTTCTAGTTTTCCGTTTTTTATTCTGTGTCCTTTTTGTTTCAACAGCACTCTCTTTTACTTTTGTTCTCTTTTCACTAATCATACATTTGCTATTTCATGGCAATATTGCATAGCACTTTTCCTGTAAAGGTCAGTAGAGACCACAAATGTTTTGTATTTCACACTCCTAGACTGATACAAGAGGCAGAAAAATCACACTTTCAGACACAGAATGATCCCACCATTTTGAATACAGACACCAAAAAAGATATTATGGTGGGGCAGTTTTTCCATCTACACAACAGGACTCCAAATTACTCACATTTCTAAAGGTGGAGGAACAACCCACTCCCTACCAGTCATCAGAGTTAGAGCAGAGACTGCTGCTCAGCTGACAGAAACATCTGGGATACACCTACATAGTGCAGCCCTTCTGCACGGAGAAGTAGATGAGCTCTAAATTCAGTAGTGGGAGAAGAACGCCCACAGTTGTGGGCATAGTGTCACTGTTGGAGGAAGGGCTCCACCCAGGCTCTGCTCCCTTGGTGGAGCCATGAGCTGATGTGTCTGTACACCTTCTTTCATATGAAGAGGGTGGCAGTTAATTTTCGTAGGCTTTTAAACTCATTCCCCCAAGTGAATCCAATGAATGTTAACAGAGATTTCACTGGGCCTTAAATTAATTGTAACAAGTCTGACATGAGCTTTCACTGCAGAAAGTGGTTCAGAGCCATTTAAACACAAGGTAAGGAATCACAGAGCTACTTACACAGAAGAGCCCAGTGAACAGGCCTCACAGCTAATACCTGTGGAAAATATTACACCTTTCTGATATAATAATGTATTTGGCTGGCAAGGAAGAATGGAAATATTCTGTTTTCATTCAAATTAATTCAGCCTGTCTTTGCACCTCTTTTTACTGTTTCACTGTCCAATACCACACCAATAAAACATGTTATGTCACTTGTTTTGAGCAGGAAAGCATTTCTGGTTTTATTGAAATATGAATAAATTTATTGCATTAAGTGAGGCTTGTTTCATACAATGAGCCTGAGCACTTGTCCCCCCCAGAGAGGCAGTTACTTTTACAATATTTCAGTCACGAGGATTTGGTCATAGAAAAAAAGGTGAAAGATGAGGAGTGAAATACATGCAATACTTTAATATAGGGAAGACATGTCACAATCACTTTTTTTTTCTTTCTTCTGTCTTTTTTTTTCCTAATGTGGACTGTTTCCTGATGTCAAGCCAGCTACATAGCTTGCTCTCATATGGTTGAATTTATAAATCTAATTTAGAAATGGATCCTGTTGGTTTCCCATTTGCTGTTTTCGTAATGTTGTCATCCATCTGTCTCTTGGTGGCATTTATATTGCTATAAAGTAAGGATCAGCAAAGTCCATTCTTTAAATTAGTTTTGTAATCTAAACTCATAATTCTGACTTGAGTAACTCAGCCAAAGATGTCTAATTTTATCAATATCATTCAGTGCTCACATTATAGTTTTACACAGACCAGGCAATTTGGCAGAGAGATTAGCCCAACTGTAATTGAAATATATTGCATTTCCTTCATTCAGTGGGATTCAAAATGAGAAACATTTGGCTGTATCAAAGAAGTCAATGAGAAAATAAAAACTTGAAAAAATTTTTTATGTTTACACAGGAGACGTAAAGAAGAGAATAGAATGTGAAAAGTTTGGGAAGAATTAGATTTAATCCTGAACATGTCAGGTTCATTTGCTTTATTTTTCCCACAGAAGAATAAATTATGTTAAATCATCTGACTATTTTGCAAAAAAACCCCAAAATCCGAGCATCTGTTAATATTACTTCTCTAAATGTGAGATAAATGTGTAATAATTTTAGAAAGGCTTAATGAAAAAAAAAAAAAAGAAGAAGAGGAGAGGAGTGTTTCAGCACATCTAAAAATTTTTATATTCTTTTTGTATTCTTTTTTCTGTTTCTGGAACCAAGTGATATAATTAGAGGTATGTTGTTTAATTAGCAGATTGGTTCTCTATCACAGCATTTGGAGACCGAGACATTTTATTTAGCTGACTGTGATTATTTGGCTGTTTATTTTGGCTTGATGCTACCAGATAAGATTATGATTACTGTTGGTTTTGCTTTGCAGAGCCACCTCCACTGTCTGTCTGGAAGATTCACATTTGGTGAGGTCAGACCTCAAGGGATATTTTACTAATATCCTGCATCATAAGCTTTTTCATAATTGATGTAAGCTGTGTTAACTGGTAAAAAGTAATTACCTGGGGCTGGATATAAAACAAACAAGCAAGCAAACAAACAAACAATTTAAGCATTGTGTAGATGCCTGGAGATTAACAAATGGCTTAATATCTGTCTAACAACATCAGTTAATATCTGGGAACAAGCACAGTTGAGCTGTTTAATTTTGGCCATAATTTTGTTTCAGCTTTCCTTAAAATGTTTGGATTCATGAGCTCTTGATTTTATTAAATTATTAATCATTGTTAATGAAGAAATAAATAAATAATAGAAGTTTCTTTAAAGATGCCCAAGAACTCATATCCTGGAATAGTAGAGGATCTTTTTTGCTTAGGATCTCCTACAATGTGGACAAGTGCTTGAATTCAGGAACATTAATATTCTCTGAAATTCTGTGTTACCATCACTACATCTCATAGTCACATACACATTCTCCCAAGATGAGAAATCTGAAAGTAGTAAAGGAATCTGTTGTTATATGGGTCCATTTCAGATGGAATTATGTCATAAGTCTCACGGCTAAGACACCAATTTCATACTGATATTCATTAATATCCACTTAGCTAATAAAGTCACTCATTAATTCAGTTACAGGATTTCTCTCACTGAATTTTAAACATGCTGAAATGGAAAGAAAACAAAAGTTAAAACACCACTAACCTTCTACAGAACTCCTGTAAAATCTTGCAATACAGGAATCTTAAATCACAGTCTCCTGATTCTCATGGTATTAGATTTACACAACCCACATTGCACATGCATATTCCCTAGCACAAGGCCAGGAATAGCTTCTACTGCAGATCCAGATGGCATCCCAAAATCTTTCATAACAGTCTATGAAATTTAGAAGAAATATGCATTTCAGTCTGCTGCCAATGCAGCAACACACATAAACTCATGCTTAGTTGTGGCCAGCCATGTTACACTTACAGCTGCTCTTGGTCTGACAGCCAGGCAAGAGTTTAAATAGTGTCACAGGGGACTCCATACTCTAGTATTTCACCAGGGTAAATATAGCTGAATTGGTGACCAACTTATATTGGCAGCCTGGAGAAGGGACTGTATCAGGGACATTCATGTGCAAAAGTAA
Source organism: Entomyzon cyanotis (assembly GCA_024500445.1). Lineage (NCBI taxonomy): Eukaryota > Metazoa > Chordata > Aves > Passeriformes > Meliphagidae > Entomyzon > Entomyzon cyanotis. The sequence continues at coordinate 1,155,008 of JAKEPQ010000765.1, read as the reverse complement.
ACCCCCTCAGAAATAAGTTTCAACTCAGTATGAGTGAGTCCCTCTGAGTGCGGCTGCTCTATCTGCCCCTTCCAAAACTTAATGTCATCAAATTGACTATTATCACTCCTCTAAATGTGACTTCTTAAAGAAAATCTTCCAAAAAATTTGCAATGAGAAATGAAAATTACAACCACAGAAAGCCACAGAGACACTGAAGTAAATTTAACCTTGGTTTATCCCTAGTGGAATCAGTGGAATCAAATCCATATTTGATTTATTTTTCCCATCTTTAATGGAAAAGTCAAGTCCAGTCAAAAAATTTAGTCCTAAAACTATTACTTACTAAGGCCACTTTTTAAACCACCCCAGAAGTTTCATGAGGTTAAAGAGGTTATGAGGAATCTGTATAAAACTATGTGATCTTGCACACTTTTAAATTCATGGTAGCTAGTAGAAAACTTGATTTTTTTGTTTTGTTTTGTTTTGTCTGTGGAAGAGAATTAAATGTGAAGAAAGTATTTTTAGATTTACTGAAAGACAGGTGTGTAAAAAAGTCAGGTATATCACTGAGATCACAGTGATGGATTTTATATACATACAAAGAACTGGAGTGCAAGGAAAGAGATTTACAAGATGTCTACAGATTCCTCATTCTTACCTATAAATCCTGAATTGGAAAAATCTCCAGACTCTTTTGAACCCTGAATATGTCCATGCATCCAACATGTATTTCTACTTATGATGCCTGATGGATTTTGTCTTTTCTCTTTACACCCTTTTTTATACCCTTTTTATACATTTTATACCTTTTCCCATTCTTTGTATTTTTCACTCCCTGTACCTTAGCCCTACATGTCTATAACCCTCGTACTCTGATATTAGCCTCCTTCGGGGTTCTCTGGGGAAGACGAAACCTCCCTAATATCTCAGGGCAAGAGGCTCCAACCTTGGACTGAGCCTTCTCTCTGGAACATGTTTTTGTAAACTAGATTGTAGCCTCATTTAGGGGGAGATAATTAGAATAGGGGGACAATTACTTCATTTGTTAAGTTTCTTATTGGGGGATTTTAGGTAGACATGCTAATTTGTGAGGTCCATAAAATTGTATACACATTGTACACGGGGTGTGCTCCTCGGCGTGTTTTCCACCTTTAATGAGAATGCACCTGGCATCCTATTAAAACCAAGGTAAAACCCTTTTTCCCTATACTGCTGTGTCTGCCTCTTATTTTTACCAGCTTTTAAGGCATCACTTATATAGGGGAGGTCACTCTAATTTTTATCTGATTTGTAATTCAAATGCTAAAGGGAAATTAATCGGAGAATTCAAAATGAGGTATAATGGGACAATTTTGCAAGTAGTCATGTGGTTAATTTTAGGCATATCCAGTACAGAAGATCATGCCCCATGAATGAGTTACACACCACCTTCTCAACAAAGCAAGATTTCTCAAGAGGAAAATTGACTGCAATATAAGTAAATATAAAGATAAAATATGGAAGATAGAACTTTTCAGAATAATGATTTCTATGCTTTTCCTTTTTTTAATATTATGCTTTTAAGAAAAGCCAGAAGCTCAGGTGAATGGGAAATTAATGTTAATGGGAGTTGTCCACTCAGCTATAAACCAAATTTTAATTAATCCAAGATTTATGCCAGGTACCTTGCTTGTGATATGACCCCTGGAAATATCTACAGCTGTTTCTGCAATCAAGAACATGTTCAGTATTAGCTAAGACTCCACAGGTAAAATAAAAAGGAGCTAAATCATAGTTATGGCTACAATCAGGGTGTCTATGACCTGGGAACCGGGGAACCACGTGTACACACATACACATTTCCACTGTATTGCAATAAATACTAAGATTGGTGCTAGCTATAGTGCATTATTTGGGTAGCCATAATTTCCAGATTATTAACCTAATAATTTAAGAAGAACTTTTCACAGCATTAATCCCATTTAAATTTAAGATGGAAACATTCAGAAGAAGAGAAGCTCTATTAGCTGCACAATGTGAGGCAAATGGGAACACAGAATGCAGCTGAGTAAAATTCAGAAAGAAAGTGAAACATTCTACAAACATTAGTTAGTTCATAAGTATCAAGCAAAAAGCAGTTTATTTTGTCATCTTCCTCAACAACGTGCCCAGTGTGATCTGAAACTGAAGTCAATATCTATATTTCATAAAGTACCATAGAAACCAGCCAAAGTTGCACAGTATGGGAAACATTCTGAGGCAGCATGTATAGTAAGATATATCATCACATAAAAATAGGGTCATATTCTCATATCCTATCAATCTTAGAGATTTAATTGCACTGATCAGCAGGATTCCAATGGAACACAAGAATTCATGACTACATCTATATTACCTGTATGTATAATAATAAACACAACATTTGATATACAACAGGGTCATAGAATAAGGTAGATTGAGAAATGGCCTCTGAGATCATCGAATCCAACCTTTTATTGAACACCACTATGTCAACCAGACCATGGCATGAAATGCCACATTCCGTATTTTCTTAAACACCTCCAGGGATGGTGACTCCACCACCTCTCTGGTCAGCCCATTCTAACTTCTATTCACCCTGTCTGTGAAGAAATTCTTCCTAATGTCCAAACTAAAACTCCGCTGGTACAGCTCAAGATTATATCCTCTTGTCCTGCTGTTTGTTCCCTGGGAGAAGAGACCAACCCCCACCTAGCTACAACCTCCTTTCAGGCAGCTGTAGAGAGTGATAATGTCTCCTCTGAGTCTCCTTTTCTCCAGGCTAAACATTCCCAGCTCCCTCAGGTCCTCCTCATCAGCTCTGTGCTCCAGACCCTAATGAAAGCTTAATTGCCTTTCTCTGGACATGGTCCAGCCCCTCAATGTCCTTCCTGTAGCGAGAGGCCCAGAACTGAACGCAGCACTTGAGGTGTAGCCTCACCAGTGCCCAGCAGAGGGGAAGAGCCACTTGCCTAATCCTGCTGGTCCCTTTACTTCTGATACTGGCCAGGTGCTGTTGGCCTTCTTGGATGCCTTTTGGACACCTCTTTGGTCACCTCCAGGCACACTGCTGGCTGGTGTTCAGTCAGTGTCGGCCATATGTGTCTTGTATTAACAGTATAAATGCAAGAGGAAGCATGAAGGGCTTGTAATAATTTTGAGTCTGATGTTTGCCAGTCTTTGAAATGCTGATTTTGACTTTTTATATTTTATGTAATTGTAATCAGTCTTGCTGGGAAGGAGTTACTTTTTCTTCATAGCAGCTCAGATGTTACAGTGCTTTAGACTAGTGACCAGAGCAGTGTTGGTAAAAAGCCAATGTTGTAGCTGACACTGAGCAGTGTTTGCACAGCATCAATACCTTTTCCATTTCTTCAGGTGACCCTCCAGTGGGCTGGGAGGGGACACAGCTGGAAGAGTTGACCCCAAGTGTCCGAGAGGATATCCTACAACATACAACATTACACTCAGTAATGAAAGCTGAAGCAAGGTGGGACATTTATGGTTATCCCTTTTGTCTCTCTATGAAACTGACACATATGCTGAGGCCTTGCTTTCCTGGAAATGGCTAGACGATTGTCCATGGGGCATGGCAAAGCAAATCCTTATTTGCTTTTGTTTGCACAAGCGGTTTTCTTTATCTCTCAATCCATGTGTTCCTTTCACTTTTGTCCTGATTCTCTCCCCCATCTCTGTGGCAGAGTAGGCAAGTGACTTGATGGGGACTTAGCTGTTGTTCAGGGTACAACCTGCTGCTGTGGTATTGCCTGTTCAAGTGTGAATGTAGGGGCTCCCAAAAATAAATTCCAGTGCCCTAACTCCGCTATTGTAAGCTGGATAGGAAAAGCCTTGACATACTACTTCACTATAAATTAGAACAGTTATATACATTTATTAGAAAATAAGATGGCTCTGTTTATGCTCTTAGTGCCTCTGAAATAGGAATAAGTCCCAGTTTCCTTGTATGTATGTCAGGATACATATGAAACAACTAAAAGTTTGGCTTTGCCAATGGTTTCTCATTTTTTAACTTAGTGAAATAAATTTTAACACCACATTATCAGTCTATCTCAATCCTACTGAGCTGATTACTCAGGTTTAGCTCTGTTGAGTACATGTTCATCTCTCCATGCAGGGCAATTGGAAATATGTGTAAAATTATTCTTTCTTTGAATATATATAGAGAGATGCCAAGTGTAGTTTTCTGGTCTAAAAGTTTCAGCAAAAGTCTGAGATATGGAAAAAAACTTAAGAACTATAAAGCTAAAAAAGTTAGCTAATTATTAACAATAAGGGATCCCATTTTTAAAATTTTTTTTATTCATATTTCAAATATGTCTATTCAAGGAAGGAATAGAAGAATTCAGTTCAGAAATTCAAGCAGTCTTGTATTAGATAAAAGAACATATTTATAATTTATAATTGTAATGACATATTTAAATCACTGTAATTAATGTTTACAGTTTATTAATCATATTTTAATCAGTAAACACTATATTTTAATCACTATAATTAATGTTTTAACCACAAATACACATACTAAGAACCCCCACCCTGTGATGAGTAACTTCTGGCCAGGCAGCCATCAGGGGAGGCAGGGGGAGAACAGCAGCAGCCCACAGCTGGATTAGCACATCATGCAAAGGGTGAGCCACTGGGTTGTGGGTCAGGCACAAAGGGTTACAGTGAGTGGCATGACATCAGACTGGGCACCTGTCACTAGTGGGGTTCCACAGGGCTTTGTCCTTGGCCCTGTGCTCTTCAAGATCTTCATTAGCAAGTTGGATGCAGAACTGGAAGAGACACTAAGCAAGTTCAGAGATGATGCAAAACTGAGAGGAGCTCTTGACTCCCTGAAGGCAGGGAGGCCCTGCGGAGGGACCTCAGCAAATCAGAGAGATGGGCAATCACCTATGTATGAAGTTCAACAAGGGAAAGTGCTGGAATCTGCAGCTGGGACAGGGCAGCCCTGGATGTATAGACAGACTGGGAAATGAGATGTTGGAGAGCAGCACTGTGCAAAGGGACCTGAGGGTCCTAGTCGACAGTAAGTTGAGTGTGAGTCAGCAGTGCCCTGGCAGCCAGGAAAGCCACCTCTGTCCTGGGGGCATCAGGCACAGCATTGCCAGCTGGGTGAGGGAGGGGATTGTCCTACTCTGCTCTGCACTTCGTGGCCTCACCTTGAGTGCTGGGGGCAGTTTTGGGCACATAGTGTGGCTCTTGGGGATGGTGCTGTGCAGGATGACTCTTGTGGGTGCCTTCCAACTCAGCATATTCTATGATTCTGTGATTCTGTGATCTCCGTTCCTTGCAGAAGTGAAGCTGAGTTGCCACCTACGAGTTCCCTGATTTCTCTTTTTTATATTAGGATTTTATATGATCTGATAGGAGTGCTTTTCCTCTTGAAATCTTGGGCAGCTAACTACCACTATCTGAAAAATCTTAGCTCTGCCTGTGATGTTACCTATCTTACCATACGTGTCTACTCTGTGAACTTCCTCACAGCTTGGCAATTTCCTCAGCAGCCTGAGCCAAGGTTACACAGCTGAACCAGGCCAAAACTCACCTTCAGTGACATGTTGTTGAAGTTCTAGCAGGATGGTTAATGTATCCTATTGATTTTATAGGATTTGGCTTAGCCTTCATCATGTCCTCCTCAGAGAAGGACTCTCACTTCATTATTCCTTCCACAGACTGATTTTGGACTTGTCTTAAAAGGTGCTCCTAAATGTTGCTGCTATTTTCTGAAGTTACCTCAGTTGTATATATATGGTGTTTTTAATAAAATCAGTGACAATATTTTAGGGTTTTGTAACGGAGTAGCTGACTTGCTTCAGCCTGATTGTCTCCTTTCATCTCATGTGCAACCAGATTGCTTTGATGTGAAATTGTGTGTTTGAATGAAACTTGGTAATTGTTTGTCATCAACTCATTTGAATGCTGCAAATGTTCCTGTCTTAGAAGACCAGACATAGACATGCAGAAAATATACAGCAAACAGATACATAACTAACAATACAAAAAATGTGTTGACAATGTCTGATTACTTTTCCCATCCTTTCTCATCGCATTATGTGCAATATGACCCCTTACACAATGCAACTCATTAGACACAGCAATTTTTAAGTATTTAAAAGACGTATGCAAGATCAAAACATCTGCCAGTATCACACAGGGAATGTCAACCCGAGGAAACTGAAAAACCCTGAGGTCACATGGATATGCCTCTGTTAGACCTGGAATATAAAAGTGACTCATTTATGTTCTGCATATTATAATGATTACTGATCTTCTGTATATCCTTCTTTCACCGTTCCATCTGCCAAAATTTTGTGCTAAAAAGAACTTCCCTTTCTAGTTGTATGATCTAAAAGCATACGAAAAACCCAGGTTTAGAAACTTGTATTCAAACAAATGCATCAGTGAAACAAAAGGACTGTTGGAGCAGAATTAAGGTAATCAAAGACTAATAAACTTTCTTGCTGGTTCCACTTTTTCCCCCTGCTTCAACATTCTTGCCTGAATTTCTTTAGTTTCATTCATATCTAGGCATAGAGTACCTACTAGCCTAGATTCAGGACAAAAAGTGTCATAAAATGTCATTGGTGGCTAAAAAGATGTCAGTCGTACTTTAATATCTGATACACAGAGAGTAAGGGTTTGAACTTCTGAATTCATTATACTGAAGCAAGTACTTATTGCTTCCAAAAGGTATCACAGGGTATTTCCGTGTAATACTGGACTTGCATGAATTCTATTGAGTGTTACATGATTTTGGTCTAATTTATTAACTGTCTGGTTTTGACAGTAAGAGCAGCTGAAAAAATACCATAAACTTGGAAAACACATTTGAACCTTTTTTGCTCACTTAAGTTGTGTTGATATCTTGACTGTAAGACACAGATTTTCATACTTCTGCTGGAATCAACAAAATGGAGAAACATCAAAAATTTACAAACTTGAAAGCATACAAACATTACATCAGATTATAGTAATGCTTAGAAAAACAAGAGCAAAAATGAGTGAATATAACAACATTCTTTTTTACATTAAAATATATTTACTCAAAATAGTTGAGGAAGTAATTTGGATTTTATAATGACAAAAAGGAAAAAACCCTAACACTATAATATCTTTATCAGTCCTATTCTCTTTATCATTTAATTTCACCGTGCTCATGTCATGGCAATTTATCCATTATATATTTTATTCTGCTTTAATTCTAACAAATAGAAAAATTAAGTGTTCAAGTAATTTTGCTTCCCATGCCAATATTTTTCCTTAACTGTAAATGAACATGGAACAAGATTTTAAGATGCTGATGTTGTTAGAAAACATAACTCTTTTTTTTTTTTTTTTGAGTTTTATCATTTTATCATATTTCTTTATTGATTGAATTTCAGAATATGATGTCAGATCATGTATAACTTGCAGGGATGACTATTAATATTAGAAGCTTTATAACCAAGCACTCTACATACCAGTCAAGAAGGCACATCATTAATCTGCGTGACCATACTGTATTCTCTAGATCTTTCAGATTTGAAACGCCATAACCATTCTGAAATTGCATATGCAAAATTCTGTATAAAATCACTATTTGAATGCCTATGTAAGAGACATAAAGCAAACATACTCTGGAAATGCTTCCACACCTTACTGTGGAAAAAAAAGTAAACAATATTATTATTCAGACTCTTGGACTAAACAGAGAACTTTACTGGTTCATCTTATTTACTTCTTTGTAATGCCAGAGTCATAGCAATTATATATTAACTCTAAACATAAAACTGAAATACAAAAAAACCCCTGGACTGGTGTTATTATTTCCTATTTCAGTATTCTCATCAATATACATGTCTATTTGTTTAGTGGTTGAAATCATTCCAGGCTTTATCCAAACTTTCTACAGTGGAGTTAGTGCATTAACACATATTTTCTGACAACTCAGAATGATAGAGAAGAGATTGTGTCTTATTTTTATTCATACTTCCCACTAATGACATTCTCCAAAGATTTCTTATTCTAATTACAAATTCAAGCACTCACACAATATGCTATGGGTCATTTTTGCTTAATGAGTTTTGTAGTAACTTTTAATATAAGTGTGTCTACTAGAGAAGAAATGTTAGGATTTGTGGCAGTTGTTCTGAATGTAAAAAGTTATGTAGTTGACTTAGTATAGTATTCTCTTCATCATTTTTGAACATACAAAATTGATCATTTCACAGTATTTCTGCAACATTTATTACTTCTTCTTTTTCAAATTTATCACTGTTTCCCATCATTTAGAACACAACACACTTAAATATCTTTTTTGTTAGAGATAGACAGAGACAACCATTCCTAAATATTTGCATTTTGTAAGGACTTGGATACACTTGAAATAAGTCCTAAGGGCACTTTTGAAAAAAATGCGTCTTATCACTCTGAGATTAAATGGTAACATTTTCTAAAATATTTCCTATACCCTTACCATCATAAAAATGTTCTATTTTTACTGACAATGACAGTATAAAATGTCTATATAAGTAAATGAAATATTTTCTATTGAATGAAAAAATTATCCACTTTTATAAGACTGTCTTTTACAGACACTAGTTGTGCACACAAATTTTGCAATATATTTATTTCTTTCTCAGTAAAATTAATCTCCCTGCCAATGTTTGCAAACCTAGCCAGCAATTCTGAATATCTAGGGTTAAAATTAATTTCATAGGTATAAAAATAGACATTAGTCTTACAGCAAATCTTTTTCATTATTTCCAACCATAGTGCAAAAATTAGATCTTATTTTCTTCACATATACTCTCAATATTTGAAGCGCAATGTCTGAAATCATGATTTGATTTATACCCTATCCACTCACATACCTCCTCACTTCTCTTTACTAGTCAATAATCATATACCAGCACATACCAGGTACATCCGTGTTGTACACGCATTCATATAGCTTGTTTAGTTTGTTTCCTAATATTATTTTCAGACTGGATACAAATTTTTTGTGTCAGCCAAAAGGAAGTGATTAACTTCAACAGACACCCATGGGAAAAGTCTCCTTGTGAATCTGAGCTGTGTGTTAGCCAATGTGTTTCCAGCATTCTACTTCTAAAAGAAAAAACAGGCATTTGAGTTTCCTCCTCCAGCACATTGTTTATTTGGAAGCTGCAGGAGCAAAGATCAGCCCACAGTGGAGCAAGTCAAAGTATTTATTGTTAGGGTCCTATAAACTGTGTCATTATTGGAACTATGAACCTGCAGAGACCCTTGTTAGAGTTTAATGGACTGGCAAGATCAGCACAGCTTTCGTAGTGAAAATGAAAATGCTGTCTAGGAGTTTAATGAACACAACGACATTTCTGCATGCCCCCAAAAATTCCTGAGAGCATCGGGAGCTGGTTTGGTCTTGTTGGAACAATGATTTTTCTTCTTCTTTCTCTCCCAAGCACTTTTCTTTCTGAGGGCAAGCTTGTCTGCATAAGAAAAAGCCTCCAACTTTTCCCTCTGAAGAAGGGGTTCTTGTTCAGAGGGAAAAGTCAGAGGCTTTTTCTTGAGAATTGGTTTTAAACCCAGTCTCAGTATCTTCCTCAGGAGGAAAATCTAATTCCACCTTTCAGCTCTCTGTACTCCTCATGGGAAAGAGAAAGGCAATAACCAGCATAATTATACAAAGTTTGGGACAAGTATTGTCAGCATGACCTTACAAGGAGAGCTAGCTTACTGCTATGCATTTGATTCAACTTAAAGTGTCTGTATTTTCCTTAATCAAGTGTTTGCAAGTAATATCCAACATTTTCCTATCCGTTAACAAAGCCTAAGATCACCAGCCATGTTATACATCCGGAAAACCAGGCCCCTTTTATTTACAGAATAATTTGAAAAAATAGGAAGACGGGGGAAAAACAATCTCCTACCCATCTATAGAAATTTTGATTCCTTGGAATAGCTGTTATGTTTCTATCTCATTACCCAATTCATTCAGAATATTAGTGCTGGAGGGCTAATGAAGCCTTCTTTCAGTCTCACAATACATATTAAACCAGTCCACAAATCTTTAATGTTGTGAAGCCTATTAATTCTTTAAGCTCAGCTTTCATGGTACAAGCAGGAATACAACCACTACTTACAAACACAAAGAGATTAAGTTTTTAAGGTATGGACTTTCCAAACATTACTCCTTCTGGGTGAAAAGAAAATAAAAAACTGTTATTCAGTGCCACATTAGAGGAATCATGAAATATGGAATATTGGAAGGGGATCTCAAGTATCTCCTTGAAGAGTTTGACTGATACTGACAGAGTTGACTGATACTGAACTTGTCCACCAAGAACATTCCATAGCCTGGTAGATCCCAGCCTGTCCTGCACTCCTGGGTTATGTTTTTCCAAGTGCAATCCCTCACATTTGTCCTCGTTGAACTTCCTGAGGTTCTAGTCAGCCTACTCTTTCAGCCAATCCAGGTCTTCCTGCAGGGTGGCTCTCCCTGCCAAAGTGCCCATTTTACCACTCAGTTTGGTATCATTGGCAAACTTTATCACAATGAATTTGATCCCATTTTCCAGGCACTTATGAAAACATTAGACAGCACTGAGCCCAATATCGGTCCCTGTGGATGCCACTTGTGCCAGGTTGGGAAAGGAGCTGTTTACCACCACACCTGGGGTGAGACTGGTCAGCCAGTCCAACACCCACCACACAGGCCTCTGATTTAAATTGTAACACAACACTTTCTCCAAGAAGATGCTGTGGAAGACCCTGTGGAAAGCCTTGAAGAAATCCAGGTAGACAGTGTCCACTACTTGCCCCACATCAACAAAGTAGGTTACTTGTTGTAGAATGTGGTCATTTTTCAAGCACAATTTGCACTTGGTGAATCCATGCTGGCTTTTCCCAATGTGCTTCATCAGACTCATGATGGCCTCCAGGAGGATTTGTTCCATAACTTTCCTAGTAACTGGAGTAAGACTGCTGGGTTTATAATTTCTGAATTCTCCTTTAAGCCCTTCTTGTTAGATGGGGGTGACAGCCTTGTTCCAGGCTTCTGGGATGACCTCCATGACTTCTCAAAGACTATGGAGAGCAACTTCACAATTATGTCAACCTTAACACTCCCAGGTGTATATTGTCAGGGCCCATTGATTTGTATAAGGGTCAAGCTCCTGTAAAGTTTGCTCACCAAATCTTCCCTCACTAACTTCGCTCACTAACACTATTGACCTGTGTTTGCATCAACTTGGATTGTTGCTCCTAAGGCCTGGGGTCAAACAGTGTTGGTAAAAACAGAGGTGGAGAAAGCATAGCGAACCTCTGCCTGTAGTAATGTAATATTCAGATTTCCATGTGCTCCCTTTGTTTCCCCACTCGGTGTACTATTGTGTCCTAAGTTGCAATATAGATGTATTTAAGTATTCTATTACCACCAGCTGTGGGCCGTTAGCTGCTATCACCTGCTAATGACCCACCCCGGATGACAGGCAACGGGCCATCAGGGACCCACCCTGTGATTTATGGACTTATCTCATCCCATTTGGGATGCTCTGCCGAGGAGGGAGGAGCCAGGTGTTCCCACCTGGATATAACCTGGCCTTGGAACTGCCTGAGCTAGCCCTGTCTACCGGGTTCCCGGAGGACAAGAGCTACCACTGGATCTTCAGCTGGAGACTAGACCTTCACAGGATCACCGCTTCAGCTGGACTACTTCAGTTGGACTGCTACGACCACCCTAACAGGGTGTTAGGTTGTATCTGACTTTGTCAGTGCTTTTCCTTGTATTATTTCATTTATTTTTAATTTCAATCTTGACTTGTGATCTCCCACTGGTTTGTTTTCAAACCAATACACATTGGTTCATTTTAAAATATGCTCTGCTGTACCTCAAAACCTATTGGTGTGTACCCTCCTGCCAATCTTCCCTTCATCCTCCTGGGACTGGCTCAGAGAGAGCCAGCCCCTGCCCCCTCTCCTTCCCTTTAAAAGGCAGAACCTGGATCAGCTTGAGGTCTTCCATCTCTGGGCTGCTAGCATCTGCTACCTGCTTTGTCTCCCTTCCCCCTTCTCCTTCCCTGCACCCCTTTTCCCCGTTACCCCAAATAAACCTCTCTAGCAGAACAGAGATGGAGTCCAGTTCTTCCTTTGTCTCACTATATTCCTGCTTGAATTGACGTGGTTTGAAGACTCATGCCATGCCGCAGAACCTCGGAGGCCGCCCACACCAGTCCTGGTGGAACAACACGGACCAGGGACCCCGCTCCGGGGGGAGCCAGCCTGTGCAGCCCTCCCGGACCGTGTTACATCATCTGCCCTTTCAGTATTATTGGTGATGAATTCACTTCTATTTAACAGTGACCCAGTATTTGCCTCCTGTCTATGCTTGGTCTTTACAAAGAACCCTTTCTTGTGGATTTGGACACCTCTTGGTGTCCAAATTGGCCAATTTTAAATCAACCTGAGATTTTGCTTTTCTAACTACATCTTTGCAATCCCAGGCAGTGAACTTGTAGTTCTCAACAGGTATTTGTCCACTTTGCCATTTCTGGCATGCCTCTATTCTGGTTTCAAACAGACTTAGAGACTTGCAGACTGTAGTCATCCACTGTGACCCTCCAGTGATGTAAGTTGTTACACCATATTTTAGCTATTCCTACAATATCCCAACTTTCTGACTGGATGTAGAGCTCCAGCTCCTCCTGGTTTTTTTTTCCCCAGACTGTGTGCATTCTTACACATGAAGTTGAGATGGTTGGCCTAGTAAGATGTAGTCTATTAGAAGCAAAAATATGTCAAGAAAATCAGACATAGGAAGAATTCTCATGATCAGATAGGTGGCTGTGGCAGTTCATAGGGCATTCAAGGGCCTGTGAGCAGAGACCAGTACTAGCTGCTAGAGACATCTTACAGCTGGGGGTGCTGGTATCTATAAACATGGCTTCTGACACTGAATCGGGAAATCCATTGCTTTACACATTCTCAACTATTTTAATCAGTGTGAAATTATGTTTTTGCTTTCAGAACCTTTTGTTAATACTTCAAATAAAAAAGTCATGGAGAATTAAGAGGTATTTGTGGTTTTTAATATGGGTTACATCTGAGGCAAGCTAAAGAGGCACAGGTAGAATTTATTAGTGCAGTAGTGCTGTAACTGCAATGGAGATCTTCTTGTGAAGCCTTATTTTAAAGGCTTTTTCTATAACAGTAACTAAAGTAGTGCATAAAAATATAATAACTATGCAGTTGTTGTGCAATTGAGGGAGTAAACTAAAAAATATTCATCACCTTAGTTAATGTATATGCTTCTGACTATTTCTCTGGCAGCACTTAGTAATTCAAAGTGATTAAATTAAATTGATTTTATATCTTCATAATAAAGATAGAGTATACAGCCCTGTTCACCCAGTATATATTGGGATTTTATTACTTAGCTTGATTCTTGCTTATAATTGGCCTTTTTGGCTTTCAATGAGCTGTGAATAAAATCTGAGATGTTTCAGATTATGTTAAGGAGGATGCACTCACAAGTGAAATGCATTCAATTTTATGAGGAAATGATGAAGATTATGATTCCACTGTATCTGAACTGCAAAATAAAAAGCCTTACATGGATAATCAGGATTCCTCTGTGCTCTATGCTAATGGGTATTGGCAGCTTCCAGCCTTACTATTACATTCATCAGATTATAATTTTTTCTTTTTTTTTTTCCTTAAAATAGACCTCTGGGATATTAACTAAGCTTCTCATACAGATGGCTAGTTCCAAAATACTTAGCTCAAGAGTAAAACACGTAAGCTCAGGAGTTTTATTTCATCATGTGGGCATGTACAAATAGGCAGGAAGAAGGAAGAGATAGAGGGACAAAATTTTTTGTCTCATTACAGATGAGACATGGTAATGTCTGTACTCAAATCACAGTACCTTTTAATATGCAAGTTAAAACACAGAATTTTGGTCTTATATATTTGCAATGCAATTTTTATATTTTCTCTCCTAGAAAGTTTAATTTTAAAACAATTGTTTGTATTTTCATCTGCTTAATGATATTGTCTTGTGTTGTACATTGCCTTTTCTTGATGTGTGTGGTGGCTTCATTAAAGTGGGTTCTGTAAAAATGGAATAAAGTTAAACGTCCATCCAGAAGACTTCACAGAATAAAAGGTAAGATGGAGAAACAGACTGGCATTGAAGTTCCAGGCAACAATGAGATTTTTAACACAGTCTAGCTGATGAATAATTCATAACAGCATTTACTTTCACAAGTAGGCTTTCCTCAGGTAATGCCAACAGGATTCTTTACATAAGCATGACTTGTTTATATAAATAAGGCTTATATGATTGGACACATACACTGTGTAATAATGTAAAAATATATTAAGTTATACATCCATGAAATTCCCTTTCACCTCTGGAGACCAAGAGCTGGATGATATCACAATACATAGCAATATTGTATGTTGTTTAGGCTTCCTTTATGTTTATTGGTCATTTATCTGTATCTGAAAATCACCACATAACATAAATTGGCACAATTCTCTCTCTGCACACATGGGATGCCTTAATGACAGCTGGTGTTACCTTGGCAAACTTGTGTGGAAAAGCTTCTATGAGCACTAAAGGTCAGTGAGTTTGAAAAAACATATATTTATATCTCCCAAACTGCCTTTTAAGAAAGACTATTCAGACAGTGCAAGTCAAAAGTGGACTCATGTAACACAGGTAATGAAGTGTAGCCTTCTCTCTTTCACTGATGTAAATTGGAAAAGGCTTGGTTTAATATAGTTTCTTTCTCTCCTCCTGAAAATTTAATTCCAAAAAGAAGCAATCTAGGTCAGCCTCCTACTGGTGTACCAATTAACAGGACATGTCCATTATATTTATTATCCCTCTGCAAGGTGTCAGACTTCAACTTTAGAACTAGCAAAAACAGTATGACCTCAATTTACAGAAAATTGTGGGGTGTGAATTCTCTTTATTTTTCCAGTAACTTGCTCCTTACTTTCCTTTAAATTGTATAAAAGTATTGCTGAATATAAAATGCCCAGATTTTGCCATTTCCAGTACATTTTGATACATTTTTGCATTTTCAGTGACCTCAAAGCAGATTTGTGTTCTAATAAATTCAAGAGGTCTTTTTAGTTAGGAAGCATTTATATTGAGTTGAGCACTACAACAAAAACCTGATTTACCAGTGCTTTCTTTTTCCCTCACTCTAATTGATAGAAATCACAACACTGAATTATGCTCTTCTTCCTCATACCTTCTTTTATAGGAAATAAGAACCCTTTGATCACTGTGATTCTAAAAGTAGTAAATGGAAATGCCTTCACAAAGTCCACTTCAAGCATTTGTTTGGAAAGAAGAAAAGATCCATTTGTGATCTTGATGTTAATGGGAGTAAGATGAATGTCTCTATTGAAAAATAAATTACACAGAGCTCAAAACACACCTGATGGGCAGAGTTTCCACAGTAGCCAGATAAACTCCAGTGTCAGTTTTTCATAAAGCATAGTGAAAAGGAGGGACAATAATCTTAAACATGCATATTAATTATGAGAGCTCATGCAAGCTGGCATCTTTAATTCATACAATTCTAGCGGGCCTTACACATGTGAAAGAAATATGAATACAGTGCCCTGGATTAGGTTATTAACCTCCATTCGTTTCTCTTGTAAGCAGACGTTATCTTCTTGGAAAGGGCTGATTAAATGATAAATTCATACACCTCTGGGAATTGCCTATGTTTCATGCTCAAGGGTCCCAAAAAAAGGTTTTTTATAAACATTGAAGAAAATACCAGGCATTAAGAAAAGTGCTTAAAAATAATTTCAAGAAAATTCTAGAATATACTTACAGTAACTCTGAAGAGTTACTTAGAGTTTTGTAATTTTGTGAAGAGAAAACCCTCAGATTTTTTCAAAAGAAAATAACAATATATATCTTGCAATGTTTATTCTAGGAAAGTCTTGATTGTTCTGGGAGGTACCAGAACTTTTTAAACAAAGTAGAATGGTAGTTTGGATGTATACAAAAATAATTTTAAAAAAAAGGCTGTCACCTGTTTATCACAGACATAAAAGACCTGTGCAAATGCACTGGCCTCAACTGAAAGTTGGCACAGTTCTCTAGGTCATCCATCCAAATGAGTTTTTAACATTCTGTTGATGTGTGGCTAAGAGTGCTGCTGTTAAACAATGAAGAACTTGCCTGTACCATTCATTGTAATTCTGAGGGTGACCAAAACAACAGGGTCAGCAACAACAGAAATAAAAAAATGATAAAAATGTATAAATACTAATACTGGCGCCAAGAAATACATCAATACTAATATGAAACCACCCAAAGGACTGAGTCATCTGCACCACAATGCAACTTTCACAAGGCAAAAATCACTCCAGTATTACCACTTGGAACAATTCAGCCTTTTTAAGCATTGCTGCAGTAGCCAATAGAACATCAGCCAGTGGGACTGTATCAGGTCTTCCATTTCTTCTGTTTTACTATCAGCAGGGGCTCCATTTATCTTTACAATATGAACTTTGCATACGTTCAAGGATGTACTGGAAATTCCAGTGAATTCATTGCAGCTGGCAACCGCTGCTTTGCTTCCCTTGCCTTCATACCATAACTAAGCTACATTATTTACATACATTTTAAGTAAAAAATTAATTCACTAGGTAAACCAAAGTGGAATAATTAGGTAGGTTTTTACTGGTGACATAGAAGGACCTGGGAGGAAATGTGAGAGACAAAAGCTGTATTTTGCCTGAGATTCTAAAACAGTCAGAGTAGTTTCTATATTTTTTGAAGCGCTATGAAGTTTCCACCTCTCTTCAAGGAGCCAAACTGAACTAGAAATTCCTTTCTTTTTGCCTCTCCAGAGTCCTTTCCATGGTGTAACTAAAGCTGTTTAAACAGGAGGTGTGTTTTCTGGCAGTACATATTGGAGAAGTGTGGGTGCAAACACTGTGTGGGCAAATGCATACTCTGACCATCAAGATTATTTTTCTTAATGTTAGGAGTTGATTTCCAATTATGTCCCATTTTTTTTCCAGTCATGTGAAGATTTTTCCTCAGTGTATTTGAAAAAAACTTACTTGTAAGGGTTGTTTTCATCAATTCACATAATTTAGGATTTCCTAGTTTGATGGGTCATGCCTAGTTACTTCTGTCCGATAGTATTACATGACATGGCTGATGATATTTCATCAGCCCAACAAAATTGAAAAAAAATATGACTGAGCCCTGCAGTCGACAGTTTGTAACCAGCAAATCCCTCTTAAACTTCTATCCATTCGGAGGAGCTAAACACCAGCTAGGGTGTTCAGAGTAGTAGGCAGGGTTTTTTCCTAGGAGCATTGAGTACTAGGAACTGTCATGTATGACAAGTTTAAATTAACTCTTGGCAGACTGTAAGGAGAAAATTTATTCAAGCAAGGTAAAACTCACTGAAAATACTTACATGCTGTTTGATTCATAGCAGTCATCTGTCACTTAGCAAGTTGCAAAATGTACCATTGGCAGAATATGTTGTTCAGGTTTTATTATTTTGCTTTAATGCTGCATATACAACAAGCTAAAAATTATATATAGTTGAAACTACTTTTCAAAGGATTTTTGCTAAATTAAATTTTCATCCAAAAGTGTCTGGTTTTTTTCACAGACAATGGGAAAAAAATAGTCAGTGAAAAGCTGACAATAGCAAAGATTTCAGCCAAGAGGTAAAAACATTTTGGAAAAAACCCTTCCCACGTCTCCCCAGCTGTACTCAGCCTTTGATGGCAACTGAACATTCTCTCCAGAAATGAATGACTACAGTTTTTAGTTTTGTTTTAATTATATTAATGCATGCCCCAGGGTGGAAAACTTTCAATGAAATGGAAAAGTAGTACCAAATTCATCTTCCAACAAGAACTAGCTAGGTGTCACCTACTGTCTGGAGAACATAACCAGAATCAAATGGCCATTACTGGCTAAGTCAAATCCTTCATTCTCAGATTAGGCAGCCAAATGCACTGAGATTTGCTAGAGCTGAGAAACTGTTCTGCAAGTGCTAGTGGCTCTGTGACTGCTGATAATTTGGAGACAGTAGTTTTGCCAAGTATGTTAAAGGCACTTCACAGTATCTACACAAGCTCATTAAAAAATTAGCAATCACAAATTTACTGAAAACTTTTGAGAAACTCTGAAGAAAGAAATTAATTAACTATAAAAATCAAGGTGCAACAAGCAAAAGTTGACAAATATTGCTTTTTGGTAGACAGTTAGGAATAACTGAGAGTCTTGTTTAGAATATCTAATACTGAATTTTCCACTGTTTATTTCCTCATATTGACAGAGAAAAAAATGCTAAAAAAGAAAAAGGAGAATGGTGACATTTACCAGAGTGAAGTACTTTTTTGTGGTTCTCATTTTTCATCTTAGATTGGAGATAAACACAGAAAATTCCATGACAAAAATTAAAAGTCATTTGACAACAAGATGAACACAGCACTTACAATAATGCTATTTTTCATAAATATACATAGGTATCAGGTGGTGGAAGATATGGGCCTCAAAGAAGGTCATCATCAGTTATTGCACTTCTTTCAGACCAATGGTGAGGAAGGGCACTGAAGTCTATGCCAGCACTGGAGTATCTGGCATCATCGGAGCATATCAGCTCTTCAGCAGGGTAAAAGTCTATGGCACTGTCTAGGATACCATTCTGTCTTAATGTGGCACCTGGAAAGTGGTGCACTTCACATAATAGTCCTTATGCCTTTAATGGAGACGTGATACAAGTCTGTGTTGTACTGATGATGCAAAAGAGCTCTAAGAGCTCAGAGTCCAGTGTGTGTTTTGTAGTCTCTAACAGGAGAAACAACACATGCAGAACCCACACAGCATAGAAGAGTATAAATTTTTTGTCTAGTCTTATTATAGAAGGTAAAAGCATAGTGTATGTGCACTCTAGCTTAACATAAAACTACCATTTGACATCTACCTTTTATTTGGCAATGACATAGAATTTCAATGATTTGATATATTTTATCTGTTAATTATTGGTTAATAAACAGAATCCCGCAGTGCAACTATGCCATGTGAAATTAGACCACTGCAATAACTCGTAGTGGGTTTTTCCTTTTTTTTTTTTAATTATTTTTAGTGTCAAAAGGATTATTTAAAAAAGAATAGAGGTCATATAAGCTTAAGTGACTCTAACAACACCTAGCAGATACACTACAGGACAGGTATCCCTAGTTGTGGCTCTGCTCCTGGCCTGCCAAAAGACCTTCTGGGTCTGTCAGTTTACACAGCAGGCAAATGAAACAGTGGAGCTGAACCATTTGCAAAAGATGTGAACAGCTGTTGATGAAGGAAAGATACATAAATGCTAGGTATTACTACTTTTACCTGAACATGTAATTTTTATTTCATATCCTTTGTATCCATGTCATTTTAACTGTAGAACTATAATTTTATATATGGAAGCTTTGTTATGAGTGTATGTATTCTGAAGGCTTTATCATACTCCTTCACAGCCTACTCTGCTTCTTCCCCTGTCCTATAGTGTACATAAGCATGAAGGAACCAGGCAGCAGTTTGACCTTATGGCATAAAGTGTATCAGAACAGACTTTACATTGAACCTGTCTTATCTAATAGACCCTCAAGGGCCAAAATTATGTTACTCAAGGTTACAGGAAGGCATTGCACTGAATATATCTAAGTAGGAAGACAGAGCAGCACTGTTCCCTGAAATAAAATAGGGAAACACTGAACCGAGAATGCAATTCACTTCCATTTGTTCAAGGTGAAAAGTAAAAATGAATACAAGATAATGTGTCCATCAAGAAATTGTACTTCTTGAAACATTTCTACCATCCATCTAGGTCTCAAGATGATGAACCAAATCTAGGCAATTCATAAGGGAATCAGTTACCTGAGACCTTCCTTCAGTCTTTTTTTCACTCTTCACAACCCTTATTTGATGAGTATGTGCAGACTGCTTGTTATTCTAATTCATAGCTGAATAAAAGCTGAAGATAATGCATAATCCAATGTGATGAGTAAACTTTTCTTCCTCTTCATTTATCCCACAATTTTATTGCATCAGAACTTAGCAGAACCTTTTATACTTTTATTTCTGGAAAGCATTTACCATACTTGTGGACACTATTAAGTAAAGTAAACTGAAACTGTCAAGGGACTTTTTCATAGATGTGAACATAATCCTCAGAAATCCCATCCTGACAACCACTTCTGGAAAAACGATCCAGCTTAGAGTCAGTAAGAATGAATATTACATAGCAGTGGCATGCTGTGACTTTGTGTTAGAATAAAACACAAGAAAATCACTAGTACAGTTCACATTGAGATGAATTGTTGAAGCAATTTTCTTAGGGACCAAGGACCAGCATTTCCACTACTTCAAATAAAGCAGCTGACACTGATATGTGCTCTATCTGCTGAAACTTGTCACTTGCATTAAGTGAATAAGTTGAAGGCAAAATAATTGTGTCCTGTTGAACCTTTATGTTTAAAGAACTGTAACAGAAATCACAAAGGTATATAAAGGAAGTGCAAGGTGTTGCCTATGAGAATTCTTGTCTAATCGGCTTAAATGACACTATATTCATAGTGTACAGCATCTGTGGCAATAGCAGATATTACTTTATGTTTTTCCTCTTAATTGTTACCACTATCTGGCACGTTTTGGTTTTATTAATTACAAAATGAGGAGCAGTTTCTTTTAAGATTAGCAGTCACTTTACTCTTGACTACTCTTGACTACCTCAGCTACATTTTTCACATGAATTTAATATATTTGTGACAATCTGTGGGACTTAAGTGCCACATTCTGACAGGTCATTTTAGATGTAATGTTTTAAACTTAGGTAGTTCACGAAGGTATTGCACATCTCATCTTGTTGACAGTTAAAGCATAATCAGCACGACAGCAATGTTGCTTTTGTCTACAAATGCAACTTTCCAAAGTTTTATCTTGCACCAGTTTAGAATATAATTAGCATTAATTTCTATATAATACGATTTACACTAGTTATTATTGCTGGGATTCAAGTCTGTCCTCAGAGTAAAACAAATCATAATTTAGGCCAGGAAGTTCAGATCTGTATCAGGAAGTTCATTTGTATCTAGGAGTTATTCCTTTCTATTTCACATGCATGCAATCACCAAAGACATTACAGAGATGGTGCTTGTGTTTCAGGTCATTTGCTCGTGCTACAAGTTTGCTGAAGATATGCCACATAAGAAGAAAACAATCATTTGTTGTATGTTTGTGATTTCACACATTTGCTACTGTTGCTGCCTATTCAAATGCATGGCAACAACGAATTCCTGTGGATCCCAGGAAGCCACTGGCTGGAAGACATTGAATCAAGAGTCATTGAGGTAAACCATTAGAAGTAAAAGGTGAATGGCAAAATAATATGGTAATATTGGCTTGACTGGGAAACAGAAACAAACAATGTAAAGCTATTAGCAACTGAGCTAGACAAATTATTCATTGAAATAAATTATTGAAGGAAATAAAGTCTTTTAATAGATTGGTTTGGTTTGTTTTTTTTCCTCTTTTCTGCCCTGGTAGTAATTTTTTCACACAGATCATGATTAGCGATGAGTTTGTTCATTGTCTTCAGCTGTTCAATAAAGGACACACAATAACACACTTGAATCTACAGTACATTGATGTGTGGCTTCTACTGCACTAAACACTTTTTTATTCATTGAACTCACAGGAGTTATGTGCTGTTCCCACTCTCCTCTAAGAAATGGAGTATATCAAGGATCTAGTTATAGCTTTCTGTTTCCAGGTCAAATCATGAATATACACTTGTAACATTTAAAAGAGCACAGGTGGTGTTTCAAACTCTGCCAACTTGCAGCAGCTCCCTGAGAATCCCTTCTCAGTTTGTAAAAGCCCAAGAGCAGCACATGCTGGCCAAGTTTTGCAGCTGTAGCCAGAATTGAAAATGTCAGTGGTGTAGCAGCTGACTAAATCAATTCTTTAAGTTTTGAGAATTCATCCAGTTTGATATAATGCAGCAAGTAATTATGCTTCTATTCCCTCAGCTATGCAATGCAATAGCAGGAGGACACCGACAGGGGACAGTCCTATGCTTTTTTTTTCTGTCTTATAATTGGGTGTCCCACACCATAAAACCAGAAGACTTCTTGTCTGTAAGACAAAAAGTAACTGTCCAAAGTAATTTTGGACTGTTTGAAAAATATTTTGAAAACAGCTGCATGTTTTCAGAGCAGATACCCCTGTAGCTTTTAATATATAGGATTGCATATATGCTTTTTTCCATACAATAATGGTTTTGTACTACAAGAAGAGTAACTGAAATTGTAGTAACTGATTTAATTTATAAGAATACTTTGCTGTAAGATTTATTAAGTCTATTAGAACTTTTTAAAGTGTTTGTATAATTTCCTATCAAAGCCAACATAACATATTTTTAAATTCTGTGCCCGAAAGCTATAATTTTAGGTTAAAAAAAAAAAAAATAGAAAGATGTTTCAGATCAGCAAAAGATAGTAAGCATTGAAAGTACTAGAAATTTCAAGACTGTACTGTGCTGTCTTCCCCTCACCTGATGCACCAGGTGATTTTTCAACATATCACCATAAAAACCCCTGCTTCCTCTTTTGAATCTTCCAGGCAGATTAACAATTAAATTGTTCGGAATTCTCCTTGGTGTATTATCTCTTTTTCCCCATTTTATGAGGGAAATTTTTATCTGGTGTGTATGTCAGTCTTTATTAATCTGTAGAATCTATGAAGAGAAATAAGAATTTATTCTCAAGTTTTAGCTGGGCCTGCACAGAATGAGTATGGAATCTGGATAAAAATGAGCATCACCATATTATTATGCGTGAACATCACTCTGAAAAGATGACAAAACCCTTTAATTATTAGATTTTGCTATGAAATCCTTCACTAATACTTCACCGGCACAAGTTTAATTTTATACTGCATTTAAGAAATGTACAGGTAAAATTCTGAAAGACTTCTTTGTGCACTGGTACTATACTTCAACTGTATAGAAGAGAGACAAAGCCAACTCAAAGAAAATTCAACAACCTATAAATTCATTTTATATCCAAGCCACAAATTGGACTCAGACTGACTGAAAATTTTTCCTTTTCATGGTTGTTCAGTATAGTAAAAATGGGTGTGTGAAGTAAGCTTTTGGTCCCAGCGATCTTTTTCTAGTGGACAACCAGCCAGTGGAACTGCTTTCTTCACCCAGAAAGAATTCCTTTTAATTTGACATGTTGCCCAGGGGAAAGACATTGGGAAACATCAGTGACAGGCACATTATAAAGCAAAAAATTGTAATTCAGACTATATATTTTATATCTCTTTCACCAGTTTCTAATACACTCAACAGACTGTATCTCCCAAAATTTAGTCTTTTCACTATCAAATATGAACACAGGTTAGAACTGCTTTCTGTAGCCATCCAGACCTAATCATATTTTCATAACAGAATCAATATTTGCAAAAAAGTGTTTAAATTCCTGAGCAGTAAAATTACTTTTCCAGTGTCCATCCCTTTTGTTGTGCCTTTCAATCTGAGGAGCAGGCACATTTTTTTGACAAGAGTTTTTATGTATGATGGAAGCTAAAGGCTTCAGCTCATGATTTGGCTAAAATAATGGGATTTTATACCCTGTTTCCATATATCAGGGCTAAAAGTTTTATGAGTGAATGCATCATTTCACTTCCTGGTTGAGTCATGATAGAAATGTATATATGCAGAAAATCATCAGAAGAATTTTGCACTCTTGAAAATATATTCAATCATCCAAGACACAACAGGAAAATAACATAAGACATATGAAATCAGCCTTGCATTGACAGCAACTTCAGTCGTTAAGTATTCAGGGACTTAACTGAAAATCACTTCTTCCAGAGCACATGATCTACCTACTGCCAGGGTGAACCTTCCCAATAAAAATCTAGAGCCTTACTCAAAGAAAACATTGCTCCATTCTAAAGCTAAAAAAAAGACAGCTGTGATTTATGATCACAAAAAAAGGGAAAAGATACATGGATTTTTCTAGTGCAGTGATTTGGTTGCCTTAAGCTGTCATGAAACCACATTACAAGATTTGTGCTAAAATTATTTTTGTACATAAGGAAAATAGTATTTAGTGGTAATGTATTATTTAGATTTTCAATAATTCTTTGGCAATGAACAATTATAGATGGTAAGAGATACGAGGAGATACATAAAGTACTGGTATGTATAAGTAAGTTGCTAGCAACTCACAAACTAGCAATATCTAAGCAGTTTTCACCTTCAGAAATCATTACTAGTACAGAATACCTAAATAGGCACAATGATAAGGATTGTTAATGTTAAACTAGCTTCCCAAAGCACAGATATTAACTGTGAAGATTTTTAGATGGCTATGATCCATGCTTTTCAGCAGAACTCTCTCCTAGACCCAAGATGTCCGAATCTTTTCTGGTTTTAAAGCTCAGATATGCAGTACTGAGAATTTTGAATGTGCATAGACTTTTTAGATCATAAGAGACCATAGCCCTAATGAAATCAGTGGGAGTTTTGATACTTGAATTAAGAATAATTTTTTTATCCCTTCTCTTTAGAAGGTTCTCTTTAGAAGGTCTAAAGTGTCACATCAGAGACACTTTAAGTACGTTGGTTTTGCTGATGCAGTTCATACATACAAAACATAAATCTCTCCTTTTTTATATAGTTTTGGAGTTTGAGAGATTTAAGCCTGAGAGAAAAGATTGAATTTCATTACTAAGTTAGGCTTGGCTATCATCAAAAAGATGCCTTCACTTCCTGTTACCTCTTATGTTTGCCAGCTAGCTTTGTGTTGTGCTGTGAAAGCTGACTTAGTAAATCAGAAAGTAAGACTATCCACTATAGAAAATATTGGATCAAGCACCCACTACAAATTGCTGATTTTTTTTTCGTGGCTTATATGGTATATGTCTAGAGTCAAACGAGCTATGCAAAAGCAAATCAGCATACCAATTTCAGTCTCTACAAACTGTGAAATAGGCTTCTTCTTTATACCACTGCACAGTAGATAAGCAAAGATCTACTGCAAGAGTGAATCAATAGCTGCTGTATCAGAACAAACTAGGACAGTGAAAAACTATAAATCAAAGAAATAAAAAATGAGAATAGAACCAGAAAACAGAGTTGAATTTCTAAACTTGAAGCACAAAATAATGTGCAACATCAGAGTTAGCTTGTTTTGAGGTCTTGTTCTGGGAGAGAAAGGGAGAAGAACAAAAGCATGTTTTTTTTCTTTCACAGTGATAGTCTGGCTCTAATTAATACACCTGCAATAACATACACTTTTCATTTGGTTGAATAAAGTCCCTTAAGTCTTAATAGTCCTGATTGTACCTTCAATGCATAAGTGAAATTCAAACTCAAATAAGCACTTAATTGGGTTTCTCAGGTCCTGATTGTCCAGCAGTAAATCAACAGAATTCATCTGTTTTCTTCAGAGGGAGCAGCTGAGTAGCAAATGTGTGAGGCAGGGTAGACACATCACAAAATTCATTCCCACGTTGATATGTTCACATTGCATAACTGTAGCAGTATTGCACTGCAACAAGTACAAAAGTATTTTGTGGCCAAATACAAGGCTTATCAGCCACAGAAAGTTCATGGGCCACAAAGACTTCAGCTCTTCAGAGCATGATCTTCAGAGTACAAACTAATCCTGCCCCATTACTTCTTGTGTGTGGGTTGAACCTGGCTGAATGCAAGGTGCTCAGCCAAGCTGCGCTATCACCCTTAACTGGACATATGACAAAAAATTCATGGATCAAGATAAGGACAGGAAGAGGTCACTCAACAACCAACTACCTTTGCAGACAAAACAGACTCAAGTCAGGGAAATTAATATCACTTATCGCCAATTAAACATCAGAATAGGATAATAAATAAAAATACATCTTAGAACACCTTTTCCCACCATTCCCTTCTTCCCAGGCTGAACTTTACATCCAGTTTTCAATACCCCCTTCTCCCTAAGTGGTGCAAGGTGTAGAGGAAATGGTGGTTGAGGTCAGTTTATCACATATTGTCTCTGTTGCTCCTTCCTTCTCATGCTCTCTTCCTGATCCAGTGCAGGGTCCCACCTAGAGAGGACAGTCTTCCATCTAGTCCTTCAAAAATTGCTCCAGCATGGGTCCCTTCCACAAGGTGCAGTCCTTCAGGAAAGGATAGCTCCAGCATAAGACCCCCCCATGGAGTCACAACTCCTGCCAGAAAACCTGCTCCCATGTGAGCTTCTCTCTCCATGAGGTCGCAGGTCAGCAGTCTGTTCCAGAGGACTGGAGCACTATGGCCTACTTTGGTCATCCACTGTTTCTCGTGTGGGTATCTGCTCCACTGTGGAACTCCATGGGCTGCAGGGGTACAGCTGCCTCACCATGGTCCTCACAAAGGGCTACAGTGTAATCTCTGCTGTGGCACCTGGAATACCTCCTCCCCACCCCTATTCACTGACCTGGGTGTCTGCAGAGTTGTTCCTCTCTCATTCCCACTCCTCTCTCCCATTCTCACTTCTCCTTCCCATTCTCATTTCTCTCTACCATTTTCACTCCCTTCTCCCAGCTGCTATCACAGAGTTGCTATCAATGTCACTGGGTGGCTCAACTTTAACCAGTGGCATGTGTATCTTGGAGCTGGTTGGAGCTCGGTCTATTGAACATAGGGGGAACTTCTGGCATCTTCTCATAGAAGACACTCCTGCAGTCCCTCCTCCAGTACCAAAACCACGTCAAACAAACCCAATGTCCCTGACAAATGTACTCTCTTCTGGCTTGTACCCATCCAAAATATTTCTGCAAAGACCACTTTCCAAGCCTTTCACCTACATAATGACACATTTCTACATCAGTCTTCTACTGCTCCGCTTTTTCTATCCCATCAGGCAGAAGCCTATTGTTTTCTGTCTCTATGTTTTCCCCTCTACATTTGCCTATGTCTTGGTTTGAAAGACAGGTGTCTGCTAAGAGAGGTTGAACCCTCCCTTAGGACAGAGAATGTGAATTCCCCTCCCTCTGAATTGTTTTAATTTTGAAATCAAGGGCTTTCAGGCAAAGGTATGGGAAAAGGAATAACAGTACTTTACTAGTATCTATAAACAAGCAATAACAATAATAGCAACCACAAACAGACCCAGAAACCAATAGCAGATGACTTTTGAGCTGCAGAGCACTTTTGTGGTTGCAAGCAGCAGGGGCGCTGTTGAGCTCCTGGCCGGGCAGGGCAGGTGCACTGACTGCCAAGCAGCTGCAGGTGCCACTGTGGCACAGGGTCAGGTAGAAGAGATGGCAGAAGAGGCTGAGAAAAAGCAGCCAGGGCAGCAGCAGCTCAGAGTGACGAGCAGGGTGGCAGGGGCAAGGGCTGGCTCTCCCCAGCCAGTCAGCGAGGCAGCAGGGGCTCCGCAATCACAGCAGATGCCGCGGTCTCGTGCGGCAAAGCGGGGCAGGTGGCAGGGACAGCCGGGCTCCCCCGCAACTGCCACAAGAAAAGCAGCCTGGAAAGCGTGCACTTCCCAGTGGGAAAGAGGTTGAATCAAAGCTCACCCAGCCAGGAGAAGACAGGGCACAGTTGGATTTCCTGTGGTTGCAGCCAGAAGCAAAGAGCAGTCTCTCCTCCTGGTGTCCAACGATGACAGTGCCAGTTCCAATGGCCAGCTCCTTCCTTTCCCTGCCCTGCCCAGCACACCCTTTTGTTTCTTACAAAAGAGTTGATGGCTCTAATCACCCAGCTATTTGTTGCTTAGTAACAGGGATGGAGAAAAAATTCCAATGTCCCCCAACCTCCAACGGCCTGTTATCCAGGCCAAAAGGCTCTTGTCCTTACTACAGTCAATGCCACACATACAAATGCAAATACAGTAGCATTACAAGTCTACTTTGTCAAAAGCAATCATTCCAATGAGACATGTTTTTCTAGAAGTTTAAAAAGTCAGAAGGTGATAGCTATGTTTGCAATAGAAATACAAATTTGAAATGATCTAGTAAATCAATACTGTTGTGAAGGACTTCACCTTTCTCCTCATGTCAGAAGCTTGGATTATCTTGAAAAATATACAGCAGTCATATACAAATTATTAGAAATGCTAGTAAAGCCCATTAGTAATTAAATTATCGATGATAATTATTATTCTTACTAAGTACATTTAGATAATTAAATATAAGGAGCAATCAGAAAGCATGCTGGAAGATGACACATTTTTACTTGTCCTGAGGACAGAAAGTGCACACCTATCTTTGTTCTGCATATGCAATTGGGAAGAGAAACACCTCTTCCACCATGTGTTATTGTGAGTAGGACTTTCTTCTTCCTTTAGTTTTTTATGCTTCCAGCTTGGATGCTCCAGTGTTAAATCAAAGACATTCCCAACTTTGTGCTCAAAATAATCAGCCAGTGAAGAGAAAATTCTAGTTATGGATCATCAGCATTGTCTTAAAAAGTTACTCATTTTTACAGCCAAAGAACTCCTCAACCACATCCTTGGTGACTCAAAGGTGTGTTGTCTCTAATGAAGGGAATCAAAAGCTCTGTAGAAGGGGAGGAGGTACGACTGCATGAGCCTAAGCAAAAATACCCGTAGTGATGAAGTTGATAGTCTGGGGAGACTTTCAATTGGTAGAAGGCGTAAGCTGCAAGCTAAACCTGTTCCTCCCTATTCACAAGCAAAATCAGACTCATAGAAGATTTAAACAGCCATTTGAACACAACTCCTTTTCAATTCTGTCTTTGTCCAAAATGTGTCAGATGACTTCCAGGGGTACCTTTCAAACTCTGTTTGTGTATGTGTAGTCTGTGACCTATGGATAGAAGAAAAAATACATTATTGTTATGAGAATTTGCTTCTCAGTCATTTGTAGAAACCAAAAGGGAGTCATGCTTGTTACCCAGCAGGCTGTGGTGAATCACAGAGTGGCAGACAGACACAAGCTGTGGAAATCCATCTGAGAGCTGGGACATCTATGGATCCATTACATGAAATTCTAAAAAGTGTCAACAGCTCAGACATGGTGATGACTGCGACACTGTACAGACCAGTCATTACAGAGATGAAAGACTTTTGTCCTTTCCACTCTCTGATCACATGGCAAATGCTAGATCAGAGACACCAAGCTTTTGTGTATACTGCAGAGCAGAACTGTTATATTTTTATACTTACTTTTCAAAATAGGTCTATTTATTAAGTCAAAATAAAACAGCAGGAAACGTTCAATTGCTAAAGTACATGAATATTCTGTTATATTTTTGTTGCTTTTGAGAGGAGAACCAAGTTCACCTGACCATGGGATCACCTGATTTTTTTTCCTTTCACCCTGCATAAAAATCACAATAATCCACTTAGAATATCACTTACCTGCTGTGGACGTAATTACTAAAAAAAAGATGAACCTTTACAAACAAGTAAACTGCCAGGAAAAAAAACTAAGCAGGAAGCTAACACATATATCATTATTGTCCTGTTTTATGTGGTTTTAATAACAAACCAGTTCTCCTGTGACAAGAGGATTCTAGATGTTTATTAGGTTATATGATTTTAATATCATCAATCTGACCATATTCCTCATGTTTTAATGTAAATTAATTTTTGAGTTTTAATAAAGCAGGAGAGGAGTGAATGACTCCAGAAAAGACTGTAAGGTTTCTGTATTTTTATTAATTTTTCCATGCTTTTTTAGCCTCAGCTAGGTTACTATTCTGCAAGGATAAAAGTAGGACAAAATATAAATGATTTTTAGATATAATTATATATAGCCTTTCTTCCCAAAGCTAAAAATACATTGTTCTAGAAGCATATTTTGGTATTTGGATCAGCCTCACTGGCTCTATTTTTTTTAACTCTGTGAACATCTTACAAGGTTTCATCTTGGCAGATAGCTTTAGGGGAAAAATAATAATGAGGAATTGGGAGAAAACAGAGCAAAATAAAATGGAAGAAGAAAAGAAGAAATAAAGCAATATTTTGGCACACAAAATATGGTGTACTGTAGGCAGATGAGACAACACATATAAAGCCATGTAAGAGATAGGTTCTTTATAAGGGATTTTTTGAATAGTGATCTTGGAGACAGAGTATATTTTCTTTATCTTTGTGTCAGTTTGTTTGCCTGGTTATTGTATGTGCTGTGAAACAGCCACAGGGTAATCTGCAATTAGCAGGCATCTTTTTGACTGTAAGGGTGCCAAGGAAGGAAAAACAAATAGCGCAGCCATCACAGACAGATTAAAAGAAGAACCACATTTTTTTTTATAAATCAAAATAATAAATATTGATAGTTTCTTCTGGGTTTGGGATGGGGCTGTTTCTTTGTTTTGTCTCTAAGCAAGCAGGACATGCTATGTTTCTATTTAGAAAAGCAAAGCAATCTGAAAGAATGCAATCACCCAAAAATCATCCTTTCTGTATTTCACTTTACAACCCTCTTTGTTTTTCTGATTTCTGGGCTACTACAAGTATAATTAGGGCTGGTCTTGATTCTGATTGTGCTGGTGTTGAAACTGATATTACCCATGGTCAGTACAATGCCCACTTTTTCTAGACAGCCAAGAAATGTGATCACAGTTACACTCTGGTTCTTGAACTGCCAACTTTTTGAAAAGCAGTGTCTTAAGTATGTCACAATGGCCTTCAAAAAATCCACAAATTAATTCTATGTTAATGTTTCATCTCCAGGCCAGGTTATATCAACACAGAGGAAGAACACTCACACTGTATTGGTATGATTGCATTAATCGTCCATGTGTATCAGGAATACAGTCTTAATCTGATCAACAAACAAATTTAAGTAGATTTAGAAACAATCGAAAACAGAAAAAACCCCAAAACAAAACAGAAAACAAAAAAACCCCACCCCCCCCCAAAAAAGAACCAAAAAAACAAAACAACAAAACAGTAAAAGAAAACCAAAGAAAAAACACCTGGGAAGGCCATAATTTTTTTTCAATGTTTTAACAATTAAATCCTACTCAAATTTTCCTCTCTAATCTTCACAATTTTAAATTCTTTCACTGCACTCCAGATTTTACTCCCTCAGAATATGTTTTCTGAATATAGTAACAATGAAGCAAGTATAACATTTGTTATTATTCTCTGAAACTCAACTAATAAGAACATATTTTAGTTTCCCTTAAAAATATTTTTTCAGAGGAAAAATTAAAGGCATCATGAATCACTTTCTAATTAATTGAATTCTAGCTACAAATGAGAGAAACATGACTGTAGCAAATCTTATTCAAATATGTTCAAAAATCAACAACAATTTTTGTTCACTTCACTTGTGAGAATCTTAAAATTTTCTGTACTTAGACTATTCCAAAAAGTACTGTTCAACAAAACACAAGTAGCTTCTTATTCAGTAGGTCATTCTGTATAAAGAAGTATTAATTCTGTTCACTAAAACCAGTACCCAAAGAGTGACATGCTATAGTGCTATAATTATTTTCTATAAACACTTGAGCCTAGAGAATTTATAATGGGGAAGTATTTGAAATATTTAAGCAATTAAAAGGAGGGCAACGACTTGTAAAATGTGTTGAAGAGTTAGCTTTGCATTTGTATGAAAATACTTTCAATTTTTGAGTTTGAATACTAGACTGCCAAATCCAAGTGATAAACTGACTAAGAGCTAACTATCCTCAGAAATTCCAAACTGATTGATTACCAGTTCCCAGTCAAAAATCTCTGAGAAAAGCATTGATTATTAAAGCCAAATGTTTCTTAAAGAAATTAAAATTAAGAGAGTTTAGTTTAATAAAGTCTCATATTAAAAAAATACATTCTTTCTGCAGATAATAATGTTTATTTTAAAAGGTGTCTTTTGCAGAATATGGTGCAAAAATAGAACAGGGCTTTTCAGATATGCAAAAAATAAACACACATTGAGAACAAACACAAATTAAGATTTTTATCGCTTAGAACTCAGTAAGTGTTGGATTCCATACGTTTGAATATTAGTGAGATCTGGGCATTGAATTCTTCACAGCTTTCCAAGTGTGTTGGCAAAGTACAGCCCAGATTCCTTGTCAAGACCCAAAACACATAAACTTATAAAGGTATTGGGTTTCAAGCTTACTTAAGTAAAAAATAATTGGCTGAGGGACTGGATTATTTACCAAAGCTAACCAAAGCCCAGCTGCCTCCCTTTGCACTACACAATAAAAGAGGCTTCTTGAACATCTCATTTTAAAGGATGAATTTCTTGTTTTGTTCCCTCTCTTTTCTTGGGTTCTGCAAGGAGGAGAGCAGCAAATGTCCACTAGGATAAAGTACCTCTCTGATCTCCATTTTGTACAATGGAAACTTTGAACATTTTCTTGGACATATGAAAAGGGCGTGCATAAATGTGTCAGTTCCGGCATACTATAACCTACATAAGTAAATAATCTTTCACAAATGAATGGCTAATATGCCTAAAGAAAACAAAACTTATCTTGGCAGAAATTTTCGTCTCTTCCAGCAATATGTTTGATTTGGCTAACTCATCATTAGCACCAACAAATTAGCTCTTTTATTAGTGTTACATTGCAATTTAAAACCAAGCAAATAATTTATCTACCCAATAAAGAAATATCAGCTTAAACAGAGGAAGAAAATAATGTTTTGATTCCTTGAAATTTCACATACTCAGCTTGTTTTGCTAAAGTATCTCCAAGTTTAAGAATGACAGAACTGGTTTGTTGCTCATGCTTTGCGTTGAAAAAGCCTTCAGTGAAATAATTCCTCTTATGTTGCTTACATGAAAGATGAACTGAGAGTTGCAAGATCTTCTGCACAGCTTCATGGGGATAAAGTTCTGCTTGTCAAAACTGACTTCCTTCTAGAACAGGGTAAGCTGAGCAAAGGAAGCTAGTTCATGTAATTTTTTGGACTTCAGAAAAGCCTTTGATACTGTCTCAAAGGATCCATTTGGAGTCTTTTTAAGAGAGGAAAATTTCAGTGGGGTAGTCTTCCAGTAGCTTTCACTGTCATTATATTATATTGCACCTAAAGTAGCACCAGCAAGAATCTTAATGGAAGATGAAAGCTGAGTGGCAGCAAGACTATTAAAAAAGAAAGAAACAAGGGCAGATTTCCAACACTTACTGCTTAACAGAGTGAGGAAATGCATTCAGGGGGCTTATTTTAAGCAACTTCCAGCACTTCATGCATTATTTAGCTAATTCTCCTATGTGACTTACACAGAGGTTATCTGTACTCATCAACAGACAGGATTTGCTGTTGCACAAGGGATCATTTCCCCCACTTGCAGTAGTACAATTTCAGTTGTGAACTATATGGGTTTTTTTAAATCAGAATGATGTGTAATGACTTTGGACAACATGTTGTGGCAGCATAGGGAAACTAGAACTAGTAATAATGCAAATCAATAATCTTGATTTCCAAATATCCCACATCTGATGGTATACTATGTTATCAGCTTACTGCTAGTGCATTTCTAAGATTACAGATTGTTTATTCTAACTTAACAGGTGGATAGTAGAGCATTTTTATGTCCTTTCAGCAAGGTATATATATTTTTAAAAAATCTTTACTGAGAGCTTTTTGAAAATAAGTCTACCCTGTGGCAAACTATATTGTGACATATAATTATAGAAAGCTCAGCAATATAATTTTCACATAGATCAATACTTTTAGATTCCCATCACAATTCTCTCTTTGTGTTCAGTGATAGAAATGAAGTTTGCATGTTGAATTAGCTCAGCTAGGATAGAATGCCTCATGCCAAGATTTAGACAAAGTGGTTGAGTTTATTCAGTTTACAAAAATCTGAACAATAAGAGAAAAAAAAATAGAAGGAGGGTAGGAGAGAGTCACTTAGCTACTAAGTCACAGTCTGGAATAAAAACTATCAGAATTCTTTGAAAATATTTTAGAAGTTCTATAATGCAAACAACAATGTTTTGTAAGACCAAAATGTTGCCATTTTTGTAAGCAAATATTTTGATATATGTTATGTTTTGTTCAAATAATGCTTCTGGTTTTGTAAGATACTTTCTGGTGAAGGTACTCATTCTGCTCACACGCCTTTCTCTCTGATGTGACCCCACTGTTCTTAACTTTACTTTCCTGAAATGAAAGGTTACCTTCCAAAAATTAACCACATAGGAAGGTTTTCATGTAAAAGCATTCCTGGTGGAAAGTCTTATTTTAAAAAATGTGATGCAATCCTGTTTGCTTTTATATTATGTTCAGACTGAGCTGAACATAACCTTGGAGTTAGAGTAACCAGCTGGGAGAATATTCTGTTTCCCTTGACTTATTTGGCTCCACACCTCATAGCTTGGATGTGTCATTAAAAATAGTTTGTGCTAACTGCTGTGACAAAGTTGTATCTGAGATAGATTCATTTTTTATGTTGTAATGGCAACCACAGTGTAACTGTACTATAACATCCAGCAAATATTCCTTTGAAATTACTTCCACACCATGTGTCTGGTTAACAAATATTATATGACCCACTAAACCCAATATTTTTCCATATCAATAAACCAGTTGCAGTTTTGCATATAGCATTTGGGACCATTACCTTAAATCTCCACTCTTAAATTTTATTTTAAATATATTTCCTTTGAAACAATTTGCTTGTCATGTTTTAAAAAGAGACGTAATTACCACGTAAATCATCTGTGCATTAATATGTATATAGAATCTATCTCATCTTTGACACTCTTCATGTGATCACCCTCCTTTTCCATTTGGAATACTTGAATACTAATTTTCAACCTGTTCCATATACATTTACAATGCATTGATATTTGAGGATAAAATAGAACTTTCTGTTGAAAATTAGCCTGAAATAATGTATGTTTGACATGCAACAAGGGAAATCTGTTTTGAAGCATAATGGACTGGGCTAAAAAAAGAAATTATGGTAACCTAAAACAATTATTTTCCTAACATTAATTCTGGGTATCTAAAGAAAATCCAACAAGAAGGAGGAAAAAAAATCATGTTATAAATCCTTCTGCTGCATGTAAGAATGTTCCAGTTAAAGATTTATGAGAGAAAAAAATCCAATATATGTTTAGCGTACTTTTTTGCACTGAGCAACTCTACTTCAAAAGCAGAGATAGGGTCTTCTGAAGTCATTACCTTCCAATCAACAGTAATTGGACATAATTTTATTTACTGTAATTCACATCTCTTTCAGAAATTAAAATAATTCCCATCCTTACTCTTAAGTGAAATATGGCCTTTGAATTTCAAAAATAAAAAACTCAAGAACT
Organism: Entomyzon cyanotis; assembly: GCA_024500445.1. Lineage (NCBI taxonomy): Eukaryota > Metazoa > Chordata > Aves > Passeriformes > Meliphagidae > Entomyzon > Entomyzon cyanotis. Next base: position 1,119,762 of record JAKEPQ010000765.1, on the reverse strand, counting down.
GATGTATGTATGTATGACATGCTGTAAAGCATGTTGGTGAAATGAAGAGAAATGACCAGGCAACTAATCAACAATTATTCTGCAAAATTCTTTCTCACTCTGCCTCACTGTGTTTGGGGGTTTTAATGTACATTTCTTATTACATCACTTGTTTTTCAAATAATTTCTAAAGGATATTTTTAATATCCGAGCTTCTTATCTGTGAATAGTTATTTCATTATCTTTCATTTCATTTAGGGTCTGTGAAAGTGTGTCATGGTTTAATCCCAGCTGGCAACTAAACCTTACATAGGTGATCACTGAATCCCTTCACCCACTGGGATGGGGGAGAGAATTAGAAAGGTAAAAGTGGGAAAACCCTTGTTGAGATAGACAGTTTAATAGGTAATGCAAAACCACACATGCAAGCAAAACTAAACAAGGAATTCATTCACCGTTCTTCATTCACCCCCGGCAGCTATTCAGCCATCCCCAGGGGAGCAGTATGTAAATAACTTGGGAAGACAAATGACATCACTTTAAATGTCCCCTTTCCTCCTTTCTCCCCCAGCTTTACATGGTGAGCACGACTCCATATGGTCTGAAATATCTCTGTGGTCATTGTCACCTCTCCTGCCAACTCCTTCTGCACCCCCAGCCTGCTCATTGCTGGGGTAAGTGGCAGAAAAGCTCTTGGTGCAGTGCAAGCCCTGCTCAGCAATAGTTAAAACATCCCCATGTTATCAACACTGTTTTCAAAACTAAACATGGTTCCGTACTAGCTACTGTGAAGAAAAGTAACTCTGCGTCAGCCAAAAACTGTCACAGAGGTCAGATTGACAGCACAAGCTTATATGCCTACAGGTAGAGCACTAGCAGTGCATTTTGAGTGTTTACAAGCTTGTCTCTGGAGGTCTAAAACAATGGAATAGTGTGTCCGAAAAACAGGAATACTTTTTCACCCTGTACAACAACAGCAGGTTGGCTAACTCCAGTATTTGATGTCAGTTAGAGGTTAAAAAGGGAACTATTAATTTCTAAGGCAAGAAAGGCAATGTTAATTTCTAAGAAACCCAGTTACTTTTTTCTAAAGATTTCTGCATTGGGCAAAAGCAGGGACTCTAAAATCAGAACACTGAAACAATCAGGAATTTTATTTCAAAATATTTTAATTAAGTTGAAAATAACTTTTTTTCCACAGAATGGTCCACCAGTTATGGTGTGTCAATGACTCATCATTTAAGAACAAGCTATACAGAAAGAATGGACCCAAGGGAACAAAGTTCCACTCTACATCATTTTAGTTGTATTCATGGCTGGTGGTGAAATACATCAGAACTGGATGAAAGCATGAGTCTGCAGCACTGAGACCATAAAACATTGTCTCCTGGAAGAGAAAATTTTGAAGAAATGCCACTTATTGCTATCTTCACATTCAAACATGCTGTGGAGCAGCAGTTGATTCTGGCAATATCCAAAGCAGTCAATTATCTAGAAAGTATGTAAGTGCGATAGATAAGATATTTGCATGGAAATCAGACACTGAAGAACAAGTATTATGTTGGTAAATTTTATGTATAGGAAATAGTAGTTTTGAGGACTGTTAGCTGATGTGGACCTTAGCAGCCCCATAGAACAGCTTGCTCATTTCCCTGCAGTGGTATGGGGGATAGTTGGAGGTGTAAAATGCACAAGTTTGTGGGTTTATATGAAAACAGTTTAATAGACAAAGAAAATTTCTGTGCAAAAAGAAATACAGGGAATTCATTCACTCTGTCACACGGTACTCAGCTATTTCCTGCAAAGGAGAGATTCATCACATGTAACAGTTATTGGGAACAAAAACTCAATAATTTTGAACCTTTTCTTGAGAGACAATACCTGGTAGAAAAAGAAGAAAGGCAAAGATGTTTATTACTTCTGCATAAGGAGACCTAGCAAGATATCTCACCTAAATCTGGCATTGCCTGGATTGAGGTGCTCTCATTGCCAGTTTTGGTTCCACAGCTTGTGTAACTATAAGATGGTAGTTCATCGTTCTGTTCACAGAATTTCCTGAAAAAGTAAAGATGGAACTGCAGAATTGTTTAGGGTGGAAAAGACTTTTAAGATTACCAAGTACAACCACTAACCCAGTGCTGCCAATTCTACCACTAAACCAAGTCCCTCAGCACTGCATCTATGTGCCTTATAAACAGCACCAGAGATGGTGAATCCACTACTTCACTGGGCAGCCTGTTTCAATGTTTGACAACCCTTTCGGTAAAGGAATATTTCCTAATATCCAATCTAAACTTCCCCTGGCCCAAACCCAGACCCTTTCCCTTTGTCCTATTATTTGTGACTTGGAAAAAGAGATCGACCCCCACATTACTACAGGTAGTTTAGAGAGCAACCTGCTGGTGACAGTATTGCTGATACAGGTCAGGTGCTATTAGCCAACTGGCCCATGTGGCAAGCTGGCTCATGTTCAGCTGCTGTCAGCAGCACCCCCAAGTCTTTTTCCACCAGGTAGTTTTTCAGCCACCCTGCCCCCACCTGCAGGAGTTGTTGTAACCCCTAAATATTTGTAAAGCTTTAAAGGGTGAACACCTTGGGAGCAATCTAATAAAAGATTGCGGCCATGTCTATGGTAGAAAGACAGTTCTTTGTTCCTAGAGAGCAAGCAAATTGGGCTAATTACTGTGGAGAAACACATACATTTGAAAATTCAGCTGTGGCTTGGGTGGATGTAGGTGCACTTACTTCTGTGATACAATCATCCTGTAATTAATTGAGGGAAGGTCCACAGAGTTTTGTTACAAAACCCATAATGATCATATTAAAAAATGCTACATTTATTACTTTATTACTACAGATTTATATTAAAATGCTCTGGATAATTTCATCATTAGTTATATTACTATGATCATGTGTAGTCTTACTAATCACAATGAGAGTGTCTCTGTCAAGCTCCTACTGTATTATATGAGACTTTTAAAATAATTCATATTGTTGTTGCACATACTTTTCTGTCACCAAAACTCTTTGATGCAATCTGGCACATGATCATGAAATCTCAGCAAGTTCTAGAGATATTGCCCTATTTGAATTTTCTTCCATAACTCTTCCCACATGACAAAAAAGGCCATGCAGGCCATAAAGTCTTTAAATGACTGGGCCGGATACCAGGGATTTCTGAGTGCAGAATCTACTGGACTGCATCTGCATTGCTCAATATGACTACTACAAGTCTCCTTGAGGTGAAGTCCAGCTGTGCCTCAGGAGATGGCATCCACAAGAATATTCCCAGAGGGCAGCACAGGCATGACCACACCAGCCCTAACTGCTCCTGCTCGCTTCCTGCAGAGCTCTCGGCCATTCTGTCAGCAGACTCTGTATCTTCAGACAGCCCTGCCTTCCTTCACGCACCTCAAGGCACACAATACAACCTTCAGTCCCTTGCTGTGCAAACATGACTTCTACAGGCTGCCAAAAAAATCCTTGCATTAATTCAGCCATGCTAAAGGAAAGAAATGCCTACAAAAACACCACATGAAGCCTTGAAGGAGACACAGGGTATGTGATGCTATGTCTCATGGAAAAGGCTGTTTTATTTAGGTGGTATAGACACATTTTAAGCATATCTCCAATCTGCAAGGCAGTGACTGCAGCTTGTCAGTGTAACACATTATGGTTCAATAAGCCACCCTTCATACACGGGGCTGTGAAGGGGATGACATCTTGCACCCCAGCACCATGAGCCAGCACTATCCAAAAAAGCTGGTAGGGAAGGTGCTGAAAACAAATTCTAATATTTAGTGAGTAAGATTTGTTAAAATGGGTTGCATACATTGACATCTAGTAAATTCTCAAAGTCCTGAATGTTTCTCAAAGGAAGGAAATCACAGCATGTTACACAGTTGCAAAATGTATAAAAAGCAATAATATTTTCAGGCTGATATTTTATCACATCTTTTTGAGAATTTTCAATAATTCTAAGATCTGAAAGGTAGATAAAGCACCATCAATAAAAATATTTTATATATCTGTGCAATGTTGATGGAAAAAGTCAGTTTCTGACCTAAGCTGCCAATCCAAAAGCTTTGGTCTTCTCTAACAATTCTCCAGAGCTACAATTTAAAAAGCAGCAAAAAAAGGTACTTAGACTTACAAGTAGACTCTGCTTTTATATCCCATTCACTACTACTTTTCACCATTTATATTGGATAAAATACTGACAATTATCAAAGGTAGATATTTATTTAGAGATGCTTCATTATCTGTATATTAAGTTCTGCCAAGTGATACTTAGGGAAGAGAAGATGACCAGCAGATATAAAGCTGGAATAACTGGGCAACACTCAGCATAGCAGAGCAGAATATTAGAAAGTTTCTGAGCTGATGAGACAAATTTATCCATACCAAGAATTTCTGTGCCACTTCTTATTACTTAAGTCCAAAAAAGGCTGAGGGAGTTGCAAACTGGAAATTGTAGTAGCACAGCTAGGACCAGAAGAAGGCAATAGACATTTATGTATTTATATATGTATATAAGGCAACCTGAACAGCCAGACATCCAGTCAAACCATTTAATTCTTTAAGAATAAAAACAGGAAGAGAGACATTTTGCTACAAACAGTCTGAGAAGTAATGTATTTCAGGAGAACTTACACTTGCTGCCTTTCCCAATGAGACAAATCAAACAGCTGATCACTGCCCCTTCAGCTAAATTTTGCCTTGCATATTAGTCCTCATATTTGTAGTGTTGTGCTAATGAGTGATACCTCCTTCTTAGGTATAAGCAGATTCATAATGGCAGGGCCTAGTACGCCATTTCAACAGCCTGAAAATCATTGTGTCACAGGATGAAATGACTGTCCTTCCACTATTGCCACCTCCCAAAGGGAATCAATAGGCTGTTACCTTCTACTGGCAGGATTCAGGGAATCAACTAATTTGTGGGTTTTAAATACTCCACTGAGTAACACCACACCACGTCTAGAGAGAATCGTTGGGTGCTGTCTGTCCAACAGGAGCATTATTCATTGGTTGGGCTCTATCACTGTTCACATAAGCGGAAAATGCCAATACACGACAGGGGAAAGCCAATAGAGATCAGTCAATTTCCTCCAAGCCTCTTTGTACTGTTCAATGTTCATGTGTTCAAATTACTTTTCACACCATGGTGCTACACTGCTACAGGTTGTGTCACAGTTTCATAACTAATACCTTAGTTAGTGGCAACCTAAACATTTCACTTATAATTCTTGAGCAATTGATTTTTTCCTCCAAAACTAAATTATTATATTTTGTCCTAACCTATTTCTCTTGTTTGATAAGGAGAGTATCACTAAGACTGTTAAGCCTGCATGGATTTCCCCTCAGACCTTATTCTATCTTTCCTCTCTTGCCTTCCATTGACAAATCTGCCCATTCTTTTTCTTCAGAATTTTGTTATTAATCAATATTCTGACTTAGGGCATCTGTCACTGAAAGCGATGCTACATAGTGGCACAGTGTGGGATTTCTCCACCTTGAAATACTTTTCTGCATATACTTGTCCTTTTGCATTGGTATTATTTGCTTATTTCATAGCAAGCATAGTTCTCTCACAAAACCTCTTTCTGGCACATGCCATTTGACAATGGAAAACTCACTTAACATTTGGAGCAGAAGTGTGGCCTGAAATCTTAAAGTGTCAATCAGAGCCACATGATGATATTTCTCGCACGCCTTCATGCATGTACATTTCAGATCAAAGAACTAGTAACAGCAGACACTGACATTTGAACTGCAGTACAACATACAAATGTACTAGGTATTGCATTCTTGCCCTTTGCTTTCTTTGTAGTTACTTCTCATGTTTTGAACATCTTTCAGATAAAGTTAGAATGAATCTATTGCCATTCGTTTCACAGTGGGGTCCACTTCTTTCCCATGAGACCTGAGACAACTTCCTTTACAAAAATCTTACAATAAGAAATTTGCTTCAAATCTGTTATCCGTATACAGCTAGGAATAAGACACGGTAGTTACAGAAACAGTATTTATTAGCAGACCTCACTGAATGCCCATTGTAAACATTTCTATATAAAACCAATCTCAGAGTTTTTTTCCTTTGCATGCTCTGGCATTAAGCTATAGAACCTTTACATGCTGATTTGCTGCCATAAATCTTTTACATCTCTAATTTAACACTTCATATCGGTACAAGTGCTTCTACAGTTAAGTCTATGGACTCTCTGCTAGAAAAGCTGAAGGACCTGTACTTCCTGTTTTGTTTTGTTTCATTTTGTCTGGTTTTCTTTCCAATATCCAAAGCAGATAATTGTGTGTTTCAGAGTAAAGGCTGATCTTGTTCTCTTCAGATCAACATAAAGCAATGCACAGGAGAACACTCTTCCACCTAGTTCCTACTCATATAAAACAACAGCTTGGAGCCAGCCATTGCTGCTCAAGAATAACACTTTGTGTGTATGAAAACATTAGCAAAGTACCTAATGATTTTAAAAAAAGCATATTGCAGGGGAAACAAACCAGAAAATGTCATTTTGTCAGTATGATTCCTTGACTCAACCACACCTGGAAAGTGCTCAAACAAGAACCATAGGGATAATCACAAGTGTTACGATAATCACAGTGAGAGGTCAGCTTTTTATCAGCCCTTCCACTACAAAAACTCAGAATGTTATGAAACATAAGGATGTGATTTCTCATGTGGCAGGTAGCAGGGCTATGAAATGCATTGTCTTTAGAAACTTTTAATGCTAATGGCTTCAGTTCTTTTAAAAGGGCAGAACCATTGGAGAATGCATTTTAATAGCAATCTTCAAGTTTCTGGCTTATCTTTTGCTCCATGCTAAAGAGAATACAGCAGCAATGATAGGAAGACTCATTTGATCCATTAGATGTTGCTAAGCACCCACATTGTGGGGCTGATAAACACACTGCCTACAAGAAAATTGCTGAAATAATGAGAGTAACTGGTGAAATAAATGTACCCATCAATGATTTGAATAAGCAAGCAAAAAGGAGCCTACAACACCAACTGCTTCAAAGCAAAACAAGGACTGTGAATTGCTATAGAAATTACAAATCATATATATTGGACTTTTAGCACTGATAGGCTTATATAACAGGTACAAAATAGGTCTTTGTAATGCTACATGTTCTTATAACAAAATTAAACTGTGTGGCATTTCACTAGATTATAGGAAGACATTAGGCAAAGTTTCTACTTCTGCCAGGCATCTTCCTTTTTACTGGAATCCTGTTTCATCAGAAAACATCCACAGCAATGATTGTTGAAAGGTAGTACTCCAATAGGAGTCATGCTGTGTATGTGTCTGTAACAAAATCCAAACAGCTGAATTCTGGGTATTTTCAGAATATGCCTGAATTTGTTTTAACACAGAGGACAGGAGACAGTTTAAAATGTTCACATGACTTCTGTTGCCTTCAGAGAATATGTAGAGGTGGAGCTGATGTACAAGGCACATGCTAGAACAAACTAGGAAGAAAACAAACAAAAAACCCCCGAACTGAAGGAGAAAAGATGAGTCAGATGTGCAAGTCTGAATGCTGCATTTACATTTCTGTTTACCTGCTGTTTTAAAGAGACCATTTACATTGTATGTTTTTCTGTTTGGCAGATAGAATGGGTTTTCCTCAAAAGAAGAGCATAGGGAAAATTACTATAGTCAGCATATGGGTGCTCTTACTAGACTGCATTAAAACACAACAATTTTCTAATATATCTTCTCTGAGATTAGATCTCTCAGGTTTACTGTTGAGAGCTGGACTTAAATACACACATCCAAAAAGAAAATGATGCTGGAATTCTTGAATTTCATCTGTTCTTAAGGCTATAAAAAATTGTGATTTCTATGTTTTTACCTAAAACGTGATATGTATGAACTGCATCATGAGATGGCAGCTACAGTTATTCTACTAGGTGAAGACTAGAAGCTCTTTCAGTGAGGAAAGATCTGAATTTTAAGTTGGTAATCAAATTTAAAATAAAGAAAAACTCTCTGTAAATTATAATTAGATTGATAGTGCAGAGTACTCACGACATTTTAATCCAGCGAAAGTGGATTTTATAACTGATTTAGATTTATTATGTCTAGACTAAATTTTAACTTCATTTTTGTTAGAAAAAAAAAGACAAGCATTCAATCAAAGAAGATTGTTTTAATATTTCTTAAAGTCCCTAGCAGAAAAGCATAGAAGAGAAATTATATTACCTTAATATATATGTAGAACAGGTTTACAGGTTGTTAGGTATCAGATAGGCTTAGGATGAAGTAGGTATACATCTCTGTGATTAAATTATACCAAAAGACCATTATATAAAAACTCATTTCATCTGGAGCAATGATTACTTATTCAACCATTACCCTGTATGTTCATGCTCCGCTGATTTCAGTTGAAGAACTCCAGCAAAAAAAAAAAAAAGGAAAGAAATTTTGTGTTGGAAAAAAAGGATGTAAAATTCACTGAAGTATATGTTGACAAAATGTTGTTGTTAGACTGTGTACCTGGCAAAATTTTATATTGGTTTTATTTATATTCACAAAAAAGCACTCCTCAAGGACATATTGTACAAGGATGCTGGTCTCATCAAAGGCTAGAATTTGTTTTCATAGGAGGGAGTGACCAGAGTAGTTACAGTAAAGTACTTAGAAAATAATGGCATACAATTTAAATGACTGATATATTTTCTGCTGTATTTGCTGGTGATACTCTAAAGTGACATTAATATACAGGTAGAAGTTTTCTCCATTAAATACTATGGTATGTTAAACAAAAAAAACGAAACAAACAAAACAAGAAAAAGACAAAACCAAAGACCAACAAACACTAAAAAAACAAACTAAAAAAAAAAATAGGAAAACCAAAAATATTTGACACCCTTTAAAAAATAGCTACAACTGTACAACTCTACTTTTACAATAAGACTTTTTTCTATTTTTCTCCTCTTTCTTTTCAAAACTGGCTGACCCCATTATTATTATAGGGTAGTAAATAAAAATTAAATGCAATGTTTTGCATTCTTTCCAAGTAAAAACCATACTATGAGAGAAAATTACTCCATCAGATTTTGACCTCCTTTCACTTTCTTCTCCTTAAGTGGTAGTTCAATCCACATCAATTTTTTCACTGATTTTTTAAGTGGGAAAAAGCCCCTAGAATGTGTCACTTCTATTGAGACATTTTATAACATAATTCTACTTTCTAAAATGCAAATAATTCAAAAACAAAGACACAGCAGGAGTTTAGTTGCAAAAGAGGAAAAAAAGTCAATTGATTCTACAAAGGTATATTAGTAGATTATTATCTACATAGACCATTTGGCAAATTTTTTTTAAATAAAGAATGATGGGCTGGGTTTCATCAGGCATTTGCCCCACTAGCATTTAGTTCTCATTAAAAAACAAAACACAGGAATATATATGGAAGAGGAGAATTGGCCAACTGTTTTCTCTTGTGATAAATGACCCTGTTTAAAAATAATGACATCTCTCTCACAGTCCAGAATTTCAAATATATATGGTGTCCTCTGGGACACAAGCATAATACTGTCCAGAGCCAAAACAGTGATTGCAGCAGGGCATAGGCAAGAGACTACTTGGCTGGATTGTTTATCTGCTGCCATGGGACAAAACAATTGATGACACAGTGCCTCCCTAGGACACTGTGAGCACCAAAGTTTACAGAGCAGAATTTGTTAACCTCTTCTGAAGATTACAGTTTTCAGAAGAGCCAGGGAAAACTCTTCTGCAAGGAATAGGAGGTCTGGGACAAAGTATAGGCCAAGATTCAAGGTAATTTATGTATCATTTTGTTATATCATCTTGCTTTCCTTCAAAAAATTGTGGGAGAGTTGGTGCAAGCCTTCATGTGCTTAAAAGTGTTGCGGTAGCTTTAGCTCAGCTGAGAGTCCCTAGCAGTGGCATTGCCCACGGGACGGGTCATGGGAACAAAGCAGCCCTAAAGCGGGTGCTCCCAGAGAGCCTTGAAGTAGAGCTATTGGCCCAGCTCATCTCCCCTCCCATATTAATTCTAGAAAGTTCTCCTGTCTGCCTTTGCCGTGTTCTCTGATTGGAAAATTTAAATTCTGTATCCTCCCCCCTTGTTCCCCCATAAGATCAAGTTATTGTCAATCCAGAGTTCTATGTACCCCGTTGGTTCTTTCGGTTTCTCCCCTCCCTTTTTCCCCCGCTACATTAGCCGCAACGCAACGCAGAAACCCGGCTTTGAGCTTGCCGATCCAGCCCTCTTCCTTCCCCCATCCATCTCCCCTTACCTTTTAATAAATCCCCTGGACCGCCGGGCTGACTGCCTGCATCTCCTGTGTCTGCTTTCGATCTCTGGTTTGCACCGCTCCCCCGGGAGCTCTGCCGTTCCCGGCCGCCCCAGCTCCGTCCGAGAGCGGGCTGCCCCGCCGGGCTCCGATTAAGCAGCCTACCCGATCCCGAACTGAGCTTGGGGGTCCGGGACACCTTTATAAAAGGTAGTTTTGTTTCTGCTGCAAATTCATGTAACTCACTCTACAAACATCTTACTATATAATAAATTTTTTCAGAGGATTTCTTCCTAGACTCTATCCATGAAGAGAATGTATTCTTGCATAAATGTAATATCCTTCTCTTTGCTTAAAAGATGTTTTATATGACATTTTACAGACTTACTAGAGGAAGTTCAGGTAGATGTTTGAGCTTCTGATCTTACATTGTCTGAATAATACAGTGTTCTTCATGGTCTTGCCTGTGGAATACTTCTTGCTCTAATACACTGGTAAGACACGGCTGTAAAGTGGAAACAATTCTTCCAAAACCTACAGTAGAAAACCAGATTTGTTATAGCTTTTCTAGAGCATAACATACCAAATTTATTAATTAATGTGAACAGCTATCATATAGCTAAAGTTTTTCACCCATTGTTATTTATATGACATTTAATTTATAATCTTCACTCTTGCAGAGTCAATGGGAGTTTATTTTCTTCAGTAAGGGCAAATATTTTTAATTTTCCCAATAGGTTTCTAAGAGGCAACAAAGGGAATACAAAACCAGCCTGTCTTGTCTCACTTTTTCTACTCAGGTCAAGAAGGTTGTCACGTAAAATTATTCTTCTACACATGATGTTTTCCTCTATCAGGCTCTTCAGCATTCAGCTATCTTCCACATGCTATGCAACATCTGCATGGTAAAAAATAGGAGTGGAAACACAGACTATAGTGCCATCAGAAAATAGATGTGTCCAGCTCTATACGAGTTCTAAAAAAATGCAAAATTTCTAAATTTTTTATGAAAATCAGAATCTTTACAGACAGCAGTTGCTTAAATCTGACTAATAAAAATTAAAGCATAAAGTATCACGATCACCCTGGCACATTCATAGCCCAAAACATTTCTAAATTTCCTGAAAATAGCTTTAGGCATTTTTCTATAAAAGGTGGACTAGATAGGTTATAAAATTATATAACTTCCAGAACATTTGTTGCTTCCATAATTTGAACTCTCTCTCTTGGTGAAGAACTGATGGTTATGAAGAAGAAGGAAGTCATTGAAATAGTGACACCTACTTTGCACTCTTTTCAATAAAAATGGTAGTTTTGGTGAATCAGACTTCAGGAGTTATGGGGACAGAGACTTCTGTACTTTTTTTTTTTTTTAAATTAATCAACAAGTTCTTGATTTTGGCATACAAGTCTCCCTCCTAAGAGAGTGGTCCCAATTCTAAGAGATAGGAACTCTGCTGAATATATCTATACTGTTGTAAAACATTAAGATGAAAACAATTAATCTACTTGCACATTTTGTCAGGAACTGATTGTATATTGCTGCTTTCTTCTCAAACCTGGCTTTAAAATGTAACCAAATTTCCATTTTATTTTGATGTTCATTACTTCCCTCATTGTAGCTATTCTCCAGGCTTGTAATTTATTGAGTATCAGCCCTGATATACCATTACTTCTATATTTCTAACTCTTGCATTTGTAGTGACAAGTCCTATTTATTAAATTACTCCTTTTTTGAACTAAAGCCACAATTCTCTAAGGATACTTGCTCCCCACTCACTCAGCTTCAATCTAGCAGTTATAAATGGGGTGTATGAGAAGAGAAACAAAGATATCAGATTTCTAAGGCAGTTTGATTCTCTTTCTACTCTTGATTCTCTTACTTATTCTTGATTCTCTTACTTATTCTTGATTCTCTTATTCTTGATTCTCTTACTCTTACAGTAATCAGATTCTAAAAAAATTTATTGGATAATAATCCATGTCCTAATCATTATGACTCAATAACATGGCTGTTGCACTACACGGACAGACAAAACTTCATCTCAGTTCCCACTGTAAAAGTTGTTTCGTTTCAGAGTAAACACCAGAGCTTCTTGATGTGGAGGAATTAATAGGCAATTTTTCTCTTCTTTTGGATTAATTTAAGATTTGAAATCTGCTTAAGAGTAAAAAGCAATCATTTTTTAACCACTGGTGGGAAAGCAATTTGTCAGTGGGGAGAGAAGTGCTGCAATCATGCATTAATCAGGCAGACTGACCAATAGATCATCAGCAGATGTAAATGGCATTTGAAAAGTTGCATACCAAATTTAAACTAAGTTGTAAGTTAATACCACAAGCAATAACAATTCTAATACCAACTCAAAATTAAGCATCAAAAGAATAACAACTTCAGGGACAGCAACCAGGAGCAGAAATTTCATATGATCATAATGTTTAGCTGAAAAGCTTTTGTAGTGAAATTATGTCTGTTTGGAAATCCAAAGGATATGGTTTAGCTCATTTCTGACAGTAAAGTAAAAGCAGCTAGACCTCAGCTCAATGTTCACTGCAAGTTTCCAATTCGTGGAAAAATTTGTATTTTAAAAAAAGCATCAAATCTAATGAAGTTTCACAGTTTCAACCCAGGGGAAAAAACTGGCCCTAAAACCCTACAGAAAATTCTACCGTCTATTTAATTTTATTTTAATGGATGACTCTAGATGTGACTGAAACTCATGCAATACACCAAAGAAAGCATTTCATACATGATCCATAAATGTTTGAATTGCATTTGTGCCTGCTGTGGTTTTATTTTCTGTTAACTGAATATTGACATTTTTAGAGTTTTCCTAAAGAGAGGTTACAGCTTTCAGTTCAATTCCATCCTTTTTACACAGAAAGTAAAGAGTATAAGATCTGCCATGATTTTTTTTTTTTTTTAATTTCCAGTCACTGGTTGCTTTTTGGCCAACACTGCAAGAACACAGCTAAAACCTTTTCAGAGAGAGAAAAGTTACACCAAGCTTCAGTTAAAGCCAAACTTTAAAGCAAAAACCATTAGGAGATCACAAAGAAGTTCTTCAAGAGAAGTTCTTCAAGAGACCTGTGCCCAAGTAATACGCAGTAGGGGTCAAGAAGACAAATCACAAGCTCATTTTAAATGGTTTCAGGTATTAGACATACACAAAAAAGTAAAAGTTTAAAGGCTACAAAAAAAAAGAAAGACCAAAAATGAAAGAGTGTCATTTTGACTCTGTTTAATGACCAAAACTCATTAAACTTCATTATTCTACTCCTTTTGTAATTAAATCAATCCTCTTTACTGGGGGAGGAAAAAAAATTATGTTTTTGTAAAAAAAGATCCAGTTGGCAACATTTTAAATAAGCTGTTGCTTTACTATTTCCTAGAGAAGACTGACTGTAAACACCACTTTAACCTTTTCCCTATTTTTTTTTTTTTTTGTGTTCTCTTCATATTCTCTGTCTTTCCCTTCACTTACATATAGTAGTTTGCTTTTCAGCTAACTTCTTACTGGTCAGCACACAGAAACAAAACTCCAAAATGGAGTTAAAAATGTCAAGAAAATCAGCAAAAGACGATATTCTTCTCTTGTCCAAGAGCTACATTTTCTGATAGGATTTTATTACCTTGCTTATACTTTTCAAAATAAAACAGTGTCTTTATGCAGAAGCATCTGGTTTTGAAATATTTTTATATGATCAGAAATAAAACTGGTATTGCCATAAATGGATTAATGAAATAAAAAACTATTGGTCGGTGTTTTTCAGATCACAAAGTAGTAGCAAGTAGGTAGTTTTAAAAATATACAATCACATTTTATTAGCAAGTACAATTTACTTTATCTTTGACCAGAGTGATAATTTCAATGGCATAAAGCCTTTTACCTGAAGATTTCAATACATCAATTATAATCTGTATTTTGACATTGAAGTCAGAAAGACAAAATGGCAAAGCACATGAGCAGCACAGACGAAAATTGAAGCCAAACTTCCTTAGTCACTCTCACTTCATGTCACTCAATGCCAACACTGTCACTTTTACAAGACCCTTCGAAGCCACATCACAGTTTCTGGATTAACTTGAATTTTGCTAGTTTTTAAAAAGTATTCGAGACTAAATCTCTTCAGACCGGTACAGTGAAATTAATACGTGGTATTAGGTTTGATTATTCTAAAAACAGTGAAGGACTCCCAGTATGAGCTAGAAATGCTATGGGTATTGTACAACCTGTTCTGAAAATCCTGTCATTGTGGAAGAAATGTTTGACCTGGTTAGATTCAGGTTAGTGAGTGTGCTCCACCAACCCTGAGTGGGAGCAAAAGGTTCTAAATCCTCACACAGAAACTGCATTTTCAGGTAATGTTAAACAGCAGGTGTCTTAAGGGAAACCCAGCTCTCTGAAGACATTTGTGGTGATCCAAACACAATGAGGAAAGACACAGAGAGACAGCACCATTCAACCAGAGACAAAACCTGCTCCTCACAGGACCATGCTCATGCCTCAGATCTTGTGTTTTCTTCCTGACACTGTCAACAGATAAGGTCACCTCATTGATACCATGAGAAGACAGGAGAATAATTAATAGGGCAAGCAGTGAAAGAACAAGTGGGAAAAAAATGCATTTTATTCCTCACCCTAATGACTGAAAAGACCTCCAAATGACTTCATGTCATTAACAGAGGCAATCAAAATTCCAGTGTCCATAAATTAACTCATTCACAATTAAAATTATTTCTAACAAATAAATATTTTCATTCACTTAAGACTCTAATTCACTTCCCAACTTGAAATTTGCAAGTAAATCTATACTGATGTCTTCTGATCCTCTCAAGTATGTTCCAATATTTTGGGCTGTTTCTAGCAAACTTTTTTTAATTATTTGATGATACACTCTTGGATTTGGCTCTAACAAATGTAAAATTATACACTTTTTTCCACCTATGAAAAATTGCAGACTTAATCCAAGAAACATTACCAAAAAGTTGATTTATATTTCTTAGAAATTCAACCTAGTATTTTTGTTTTCTCACATCTCCTAATTAAATCACCTTCATCATGCATAGAATAAGGGAGAGTCCTGCAGCGTGAGACAACCAAAACACAGGATTTTGGTGCATATAGCTCTTCTTTTGATCCACCACTTTCACTTATTTATTGATTTTGGTAATATTAATGTTTGATATAGTAGCAGCAGTGACAGTGGAATTAAACTTTGTGACTGGAAAATGGTCCCCTGCTTTGAAAATAAGTGTCTAATCTTCACCTAAGCACTTTTTTATATAACTTCACTTACAGTGCATCAACATTGAACTTGCTGGCAAGTGAATTGATCATTATCCATTCAGTGATCAATTCCACTTGCCTCACTCCTTATTTGTGTCAAATAAAAATTGACTTCAGCCAATCAGTCAACTGGAGGCTGAACTTTCTTTTATTGTTATTTACTGCTGATCATTTCTTAAAACATCAATAAATAGATAACTATTTTAGTTACAAAAGTGCTGCTAGTGCTTGTTGACTGGAACATGCAGTACCATTTCCTCCTGTTCAACAATCTAATTTGGGGAAGAAAAAACCAAAAAACTAAAATAAAAATTAGTATTGCAAAAATATGTATTAAAAAGGGGAAAATCTTTACATAAACCTTTGTGAAAAGCAAGATGAACACATTTCAAATAAAATAATCCCAGAGAAAATAATCTGTCCTAACATATACTCTAACATTTCTTGTGACAATGTTTTCTTTGGTTGGGACTATTTCTTTTAACTCATTAACTATTTTTCTCACAAGTCACAGTTTTGTGTATGTTGTGAATCAATGTGCATTAAAAATCATGATCTTGTTAGCCAACATACGTTTCCTGTGAGCAGACAGTGTTTCTGATAAGATGAAGAGCTCAGCCCAGGTGCTATTTGTCACGAGTGAGGGCTAAACAAGCATTTCTGAGATTGCAGTGCAGCCCAAGGAGGGGGTGGGATATGCAGGATGTGCACCACCACCATGTAACTCTTAACAAAAGAGAAAATAGCTTCAAGATGCAGAGACTCAGGAACTAGTTTTCCTCCATATGTCTATTACATGCTTTAGGGTGCCAGGAACTATTTATAACATCAATTTAATATCTGGAATTGTGGTGATACTCCCTCATTCCAAACACAGAAATACACTATCCAACATAATTTTATATGTTATAGGCTAGTTACATAACTGTACAAATTAAAAATTTTTTGCTTTGTGGACAAGTAGTTAGAAATAGGAATTATCTGATACTACGTGATTATTTCTGTGTATTACTTTAATTTTCCCAAGCATTCAGTGTTTCTACATTGAGTTCTGAGGACATGACTGCGAGAACCATCACTTAATTTTCTCTTTGCCCATGCACCATTATTTTGTGCAAGAGTTAGAAGACATGTGCTGTGAGGAGTGACTGAGAACTCTGTGTTTGTCTAGTCCTGAGAAAAGGATGTTGAGCTGTGTCCTCATTGCTCTCTGCAGCTTCTTGAGCAGGGGACATGGAGAGAGAAGTGCTGAACCCTTCCCTCTGGGATCCAGTGACAAGACATGCAGGAATGGCTCAGAGCTGATCAGGGGAGGTGAAGTTTTACTTCAGGAAGCATTTCTTCACTGAGAGGGTTTATGGATCTAAACCAACAGCCCCTACACTTTCAAAGTAAGCAGCATGAAAACACCTGCACAGCTGCTGCCTGAGTCTAGTGACAGATCAGTGTTCAACAGTGGTGGCCCCTGGCTTTTAAGGAGTTCTTCCCTGGATCTAAACAGAAGCATATGAGTTTATTCAGTGCAGAGGAGTAGGGAGAATGTGCTCTGTACACACACCCAGTCATCAGCCAGAAAACTTAGACAGTTCCTTTCAGCAGACTCCACAGAGCAGTTAATTTTAACCAAAAACTATGGAAGCAAACTGCAGAAGGTTCCCTAGTTGCCACATCTGTGTCTAAAAACAGTAACAAAACAAACAAACAAATCAACAAATGAACTTACCTTCTACTTTTTATACCTTTTTCTCAGATGGAGACCTAGTTATTAAGCTAGTGAATCTGTGCTCCCGTCTTTTTAAATGGAGATGTAACAATTTATTTTAAACACAATATCACAACCTATATGTTCTCCAATCTGTGAGGCAAGAAAAGAACACAATCTATGAAAAAGATTTTCACCATGGCCCTTGATAGGACTTGCTCTATGGGTGGCATCATTCTTTACAATGTACCTTTTACAATCCCTTCCAGAGACATTATGAGCCTACAAAGAGTTGTAGAACTACTGGAAGTTTCAGTAATATTTGTAAAGAAGGAAGACATATAAATTTTTATATAACGTGCACTTTTAATGCTTACAGCAATTCTGATCCAGCAAGAAAAATAAAAATTTGTTAATCTCTACGATAATCATAATACTTACTTGTAAGAACATAAGGGACTCATAACATAGAAAGACTTTAAATTCTCAAATATGTATTGTGGCTATATAAAACTCAAAATATTTTGATAGTTTGTCAAAAATCACTGATGATGTTAAATAATGATTTCTGCAGTCCAGCTGCCCTCTGGCAATACAATATATATTGCAGATAGTTTTTCTGCTTGAATGTTATTCTCTGACTGGCACCTGATCTTCAATGCAAGCACCATGAAATTTTCATGGAATGAGAAGGCAGCTGTTTATTCTCCTTCACATGAATCCTAGACTAGTATTTTAAAGCAAAGTCTGTCAACACAACTTAATGCATGATGCTTTCAGAATGAGGGCAGTGCTGGGCTAAGAATATAAGGACAACATCGAGATATACTCCACTTGCAGCCTTTTCCAACCATCTGAAACCCATCAGAATAATTTTAAATCAATAATAATTTGTGAGAGGGTTTAACATTAGTCCAAACAAGGCAACATTGCTACAGTAGTATATAAATCCTGTTTAATTTTATCAGGCAAAAGGTAGTCCATTAAAAAAAAAAAAAAAAGGTGCAAAAGCTATTAAAATATCCCTTGGAATGATAACATAAACCTCTTTCATATCTTTTTCCTGGCTTTTAATCCAGATTTTTCACAGCTTCGATATTTTCCTCTCATTAGAAAAGAGTGTTCACTATTTTTTTTTTGTAAAATTTTATTGCAAGTACATGCCAAATTCTCCAAATAAAGCTTAAAATTATATTCCTTAAAAGTAACACCCATGTGGTTTATGGTGAAGAAGATAACAAATTAGTGAATTTGTGAGTTAGCATCAAAAAAACTTGCTTAACTGTGCTGGTTAGGTCCTTTTGGAACATTCAGTTGAGCATATTGTGTTTTATATCACACATTAAGGTTAAAGTTGACCTGAACAGTATTTTGCAATTCTGTGCTTCCTTCTTTCACCTTAAAAAGAAATATTGGACCTACTACTTATTCTTCCTACTTATTTTCTCTTTTGGCTTATTTTTACCAAGGAACAATTTTTAATGGCTTACAAGATAGGTGAACTAGACAGAGCAGTGGTTTTTTCCAACCCTTACTGAAATTATGGGAGGAGTACCACTAAATTGAAGAAAGGACTTAGCCATCAAAAAATTAAGCCAAGCTGCACCAAATTTTTAATCACTTGTGCCATGGAATGGAATCCAAATACAGGAGTTCATTGTTTCAGAGCAGTACTAAAAGCACTTAAACTTTGAAATCCCACCCTGTGGGCTTTAACCACCAGCTGGATCCTAAGTCCAGAATTTAAGCCTAGAAGCCAGAAAATATTATTCTTCAAAAGATGTAATGATGACAGATAATTTACTGACACAGCCCATCTTTCATTCAAGGCCATGAAGAAAACAGGGAGTGAAAACCTAGCTTTCAGTTTTTCCTTTGGCAGGAAGGAATTAAACCTATGTTTCTCAGTGAAGTGTAATACCTGAAAGGCTGCTAGCAACTTTAAGGAAAAACATATCTTAATGCTGCTGTTGGGATTGGGCAAAAGCCAATACAAAATTCCCTCTGCAACACTCACTAATTCTTGGGGTTACATCTATTTCAAAGATCAGAGTGATGTAGATAGAACTAAGTCCTCAGACCAGTACACACTGTGAGTTAAAGTTGCTGATACCTTTTTGTGGATAAAAAAACCTTCCCTTTGTTGCATACTTGTCTTCTTAATGAGCTGATGTTATTGTGTGTCTTATTCCACTGCTTTGTGGAATTAGCACAAAGTAATTTGTGCTAATTTAGTAAATTGCTTTTTCAACCCACAACCTCTCCATTTTTGTTCCTTGCATACCAGAACGGCCAGGGGAAGGGGAGGGGCTTATTTGGAGCTTAATTCCCTGCTGCTGTTAAAGCAAGCACACTGCATCGTATTCAGATTACCCATGCAGGATTCTCCAGCTTAAAGAGTAGAGAAGAGTCAGACCTCATACTGTCTCTTAAAAGATCTACCAGCATGCCTTCTTTGGTTGAAATACTTTATATTGTTTCTTCCATTTCAATTAGACTACTGTACACACTGCTGCTTTGAAAGCAGGATGTTATTTTTGTCCATTCCTTATTTGCCTTTTTCTTTTTTTTCCCCCCCCTCAGGAGCTAGAGCAAACATTTCTGTAACAGCCCAGAGAGGAGTGTCCAATTTCCAGGGAGTGGGAGGGGTTTAGACATATTTGTAGCAATCCCTAGGTTCACTCTGGGCAGTGCCCTGCTGATCATACAAGAAATTACACATCCCATTCTAGGTAGTTTTTTTTCTTGTGTAGGTAGCCTAATTTAAAACTATAGTCTTTAGTCTGAATTCTGGTGCTCTAAAAAAAAAAAAAAGTTGCATTGCTCAGCCTTGCAAAGGTTGTATCTTCAAAGATTTTGCACTCACTTTCCTTACAGCTCAAAACACTTTTAGAAGGTACAAGCAACAGTGTAGCAGTGAGATTAGCCCAGATGAGCTTGTCGGCTGATATACCTCACGAAGCCACCTGGGTCTGAAGAGACTTTTAGCTCAGGGTGACAGAAAGGTGTTGCCCCAAGACACCTTGCAACTAGCCTGCTCAAATATGCATCAGGGAACAAGAGTGTTGGTTTTTGGGATGTTGCCTCCTCTTTATCCTTTTGGAGTTAATAGCTAGAAGGTTCTACTCTGTTCCTTCTACCCAAAGTTTATTATTGGTTTTCATAGTTCTGTACCCACCCCCCTTGTACCCCCCATTCCCTGACTTCCCTGTCAATCCTTTATCCCTAGCGTCCCGGTTGGTTCTCCCCTGCAAACTCCTCCCATCCTGCATCCCCTCTTAACCCCATGTTCACTTCCGCTCTGCGCTCTGCGTGCTCCAAATCCAGACCCCTCTGATCTGTCCCGACTCCACGCACCCCGTGCTGCCCCGCTGCACCCTAATAAACCCTGGATTTCGAGAGCACAGAGAGACTACATCTCCTAATTGCCTCGTCTCCTGTTTTTCTCTGTTGTGGACACAATCTGCTCCTGCATGCTCGCAGCACCCCAGCTCCGCCCGGTCCGGACTTGGTGGGGTTCGCGCCGCGGCAGCCCTCTTTAGTGGGGTTTCTGGGTTTTGCCGCTTTCCCCAGAGCGACAAACCTCACAACAGCATAAAAGCATTCATTTCTGTGAGTTTGTCAGGACAAGAGACAAATATCTCAAGTAACTGAAGCAGGATAGAATCTGATTTGGTTTTGAAGTTTCAGAGGATAAAACTTAATTTTAAATGTTGAAAAAATGTGCCAGTAAATGAGTACTTTTATTTAGTTAGTTCCTTTATCTCTCCTTGATAAGCTTTTTAAAACAAGTTATGAGGCACTGAAGCTCTACAGTACACCAAGTTTGATAACCATGTAAATGTAAGGGCTTAAAATTGAAGAAACTCTGTTTAGTCTTTAAAAATTATAACTGAGGTACTTTGATTAGAAAAAGTTCTCCTAAATTTTCTCAGTTGCCATCTATTAGAGTCAATAATATCTGCAGGGTATAACATATTTTTGAAGGATAATGGTCTGTGCTGGTTTTTGCTGGGGTAGAGTTCATTTTCTAGCAGCTATATGAGGCTATATTTTTGATTTGTGCTGGAAATAGTGCTGGTAATTCAGGGATGTTTTAGTTGCTGCTGTGAAGCTCTCACACAGCATCAAGGTCTTTTCTGCTCCTCACCACACCACACCAGTGAGCAGGCTGGAGATGTGCAAGGAGGTGAGAGGGGACGCAGCCAGGACAGCTGACCCCAAATGACCACGAGGATATCTCAGGCCATGTGGTGCCATTCTCAGCACATAAAGCTGAGGGGAATAAGAAGAAAGAGGCAGACTTTCAGAGTGATGGTATTTGTACCAAGTCACCCTTAACTGTGATGGGGCCCCTCCTCTCATGGAGATGGCTGAACACCTGCCTGCCCATGGGAAAATGGGAGTGAATTCCTTGTTTTGGTTTGACTGTGTGTGTGGCTTTTGCTTTCGTTATTGAACTGTCTTTATCTCACCTGATGAATTTTCTCACTTTTACTCTTCTGATTCTCTCTCCCATCCGAGGGGTGTGAGCAAGTGGTTGTGTGGGACATATTTCTTGGCTGTGCTTAAATCATGACACTGTCTTTAGATGAAACCAAGATACTTGTTTTCATAGGAGAATTTTTTTTTCCTGACAGAATTACTTCCCATTGAATTAATTTTTCATACACTGAATTGTTATTACTATGGATAATTAATACACTCTTAGATTTTTACTGAACTGTCAAATCACATACCACATTAAGGCTGTCTGAAGAACATACAAAAACCACATTTAAAGTAATAGATAACTCATTCCCTTCTACTTGACATCTGAGCTTACACAGGTGTAAGACTATGTACATGAACCTAAGAAATTGAGTGTAAAAGTATAAATGAAACACTGTCAACACCTTCAGCTTACACCAAAACATGCTTCATCTCTTTGTTAATCAAATGGCACAAGGTGCTATGGAAATCTGAACCCAGATTTTTAATATTTCTGTAAGAATTTAGGAGATTATTATTAAAGAGAGAGTTTTAAGGTTTAGGAATTTAGTTTTGCATCATTAGCAAATACTTCCTTCAAGGTTGCTGTTTCATCGTTTTCAAATCATACCATTTTGTCACAAGCAAGGACAACTATGATCAGTGTCTTGCAAAAGGCTGGAATCAAAAAAGACCTTCAAAGCAAAGCATGTCTGAAAACAGAGCTGCCAAAGGGCAAGTGACTTGCTTTTCAAAGACACAATAGAGGTATATGGTTCAATCTTGGGCATGGGTACAACTTATGTTGCAATGTGCAATCATGAACAAGTGGCAGCTGAGATCTGCATTTGCACAAAGATTCCTGGGATATCTGCAATCAAGAACATATATGTTAATCAAAGTAGCTGCAAAATTCCCTTACAGGTCAGTGGTCAGGAGAAACATCCTCTCCCTTTCATATCCTTGTCCAATGAGGTTCATTAATAAAATCCTTCTGTAGAGAATCTTATTTGGACCTCAGCTGCACAACAAAATAGTTCACAGCTAGCCATTGGGCTGGCAGCTCATGTAAAACCTGAGAAAGGATGAGTGTAATCAGGGTGACAGGCCACAGTCATTGTGTCTATAGTCACTTATTTTCACCACCACCCTTTTCAGTTGACTCAGAACAGTCAGGATAATGAGGACATGCTCGCAGCTCTCTTTATGTGGCTGCTTACAGGAGCTTGAGGACAATAAATATTCATATTGAAGTTTCTTAGGCTATAGTAGACATTTCCTGCGTCACACACCAAATACTTTTGGCATTTGAGGGGATTTAGAAGAACTTGCTAAAGATAGTAAAGCTTTGTGAGTGCTCTGCTGTCTGAGCTAGGAAACTGTTAAAGGCCTCGCTCAATCAAGAGCTCCCACACCACCAAGGTTTTCTCCCTTAGCTCTGCATCAAGGGCACAACTAAACCTATAAGCACTGATTGTATTATCCAGCAATTATGTTTGAACTATAGAAGGAATTGGGCAGTCTATTTTATTTTTCATAAACATTTTTCTCTTATCCTATCCACTGATTATTGCACTGTTCTTGTTTAGGGGATTTCTGTTTTCTTCTGTACTCCTCAAAATAGTCAGTTCTCATTTTCAAGGAGACTGATGCCTGTCATCTCATTAGAGCCTTCGTCTTATCCACCTCCAAGCAGCAGAGAGGAGAAAGCCCATGTGGTCTTTTAGGTGCTTACAGAGAGAATATTCAAATGAAATGAGAGGTGAGAGCCTGGTTGAGTGCTTCTTTCAGCTGGAGATAGTCTTGGAGAAAATAAAGGTTTTCTCCACACCCTACAAACTGATGCAAGAAGAGCAGAGCACACTTTTTCTGTGACATGAATAAGCCCTCAGTGGTGCCTTGTGGAGTGATACATAGGAGGTAGTGTAGTGCCTTCTATGAAATATAAAAAAGATCAATGTTAGACCAAGGTTTGAAAACCATCTTACTGCGAACTGCACAGAGTGGACAGAAAAAAACCTTCCACAATTATGTAACCCTGCAGCACCAAAGTAAATTTACTGAAAAATAAAAGTCTCTTCCATTCACTTTTATGTTATAGCTCTCGTCCATTTCAAAGTACTTATTGCATAAATGCTGCAATAGCAATGAAAATATCAATGCAGAACAGGGTTTGCAAATGTGATTTCATACCAGGGTAAATCTCTATGGTTTGTTGAACTCTCCCTCCTAAGAAAAAAAAAAATTAGTTTTAACTGGGAATGGACATAAATTGTTGATATAAGTAAAACCTGCAGTGTTGAATATTGTCAAGTCTTCATCAGATTACAATTATGAATTCCTGTGCCTTTGTTATGTTTTCTGTGAAACTGTTTTCAGGTTAACTTTTCTGCTAAAGTAGAAGATGCCTAATTGGATTCTTCTCCCCCTAAATTTATTAACAAGACTTTGGTTTGCCTTGATATTAGTGGGAGAGTGAGTCATAAGAGCTTTATTTATTAAATTTACTTTATTCCCTCTTTAAAAATAATAATCAGGAAACAGAAGCCATAGACTTGGCAATCTTACTGGTCCACAAGCATTTTATTCAGGAAAATTGATAAAACAAGAGGGTTTCCATTGCTGCATCTTGAAACAGACTGACATTTGGCAGCAAACAACCTTTCTAAAGTTCAGGCAGTGCATTAAAAAGAGGATTATAAAGGGCATCATTAGAATTGAGGAGGAAAACTGTTACTCAGCATTTAAATTACTAAGTTTACATGAGTGGCAGTAAGAAAAAACAGACACAAATTAGTACTGTTGAAAGTCCCTAAATATCTATTCAGCAGCTTTGAAAAGTGATTTGTGTTTGTGTACTGTCATAAAATTGGAAGCATTCAAATAAATTCACCATTCTTTCTCTAATTTCTCGAAATTTCACTTCCAAAGAATTTTCTCAGTGTAAAGTTAAGAATGTTCTCCATATTAGTCTGATTACACCCCATTAGCATTTTTCTGCACTTTTTTCCTTGCTGTGGGCATGTGTAATTTATTGAAAGCATTCTCACAATTTAAAATCCAAACTAATAAACAGCAAGGCAACTTCCACAATTTTTTTTTTATTTTTAATTATGCCACAGAGACTGTGAGTATTGAAGGCTGTATTTACTCCAAAAATCACTTAAGGCAGGCCATTATTTAATATGGTAGCCTTACTGGATACATAAAATGATAGTCATGTGGTCATCTCTACAAGAAAAGGAAAGCCCATGTGTTACAGATATGGTGAGTTCTCCAGATGCTGTTGAACATGGATAGGACTTTTATCTCAACATTAGAGATGAGTAATATGTATCTTTTGTCCTATATCTATGCCAAATAATGTTTTAAACAAAGTTATATTTTTGTATCTCTCTTAAGTGCTGACTGAAAGAAAATGTGGGGATGTTGTCAAGATGAAATTGTGGTTTTCCTTGACTGTAGTCTCAAAGGCAGCAGGTAGAGTACAGAACATTCTTTTAAACCCTGTTTTTATTTGCCCTGGTCTCCTATAGTCTAAGTCATGCTTTAAACAAAGCAAAACAACCACAGTTTGAAAGTTTCAACAAACCAAGCAGCTCATCTCTGAGCCCAAGTTGCATTCATCATGGTAACAGAGATGCTGTATGAATTTCAGCAGTGTTCAGCTGTCACATCCACTCACGTAAACTGATAAATCCATAATGGATGAAAGACAGCAATAGATTCCTGAGTTTGTCAGAGCAGAATAGAACCACTGAAAATGCACTTACTAAAATCTGCAATTTTCCACAAGGACTTGCTTGCCTTAATATACGTGAGAATTAGTTTGACTTCACTCAGAATTAATATAGTTTGAAATTGAAGTGAATTTCACTTGCTTCCTTCAGGAGGTCTGGTGACATTTTTAGTATACCGTCTAAGCCTACAGGGCAAAAGTAAAAAAAGGAAAATTAAGATAAATTTTCCATAATTTGCACAATTATGTATTTGATGAGGTCAAAATCAATTAAATTTAGAGAAATGTAAATTTATATAACTTGGACCAAACTACTCATTTTCATACATCAATATCCACTATCATTACTCTAGCTGAAGAAATCTGAGTAACATATAGATAATGAGGCAAATTTCTTAAATACCTATTCATTTTGACAAACTTCTTCATTCCCTCCCTTGTTGTCTACCCACACTGCAACTGAGAAGACAATCTCTGTGTAATATGAGGATATTACACTAAATACATACCTCAGATGACAATATAATAGACATACTTCCACTTGCAAGAGAGAAATATATCTAATTATAGAATTGTAGGCTTCCACCTGGACCACACCATTGGCTGATCTTGTGAAACTGCGTGTAACGTGAGATACTTAGAATAATTTTAGAACAGTGGAAAAAAATGTTTTCTGTGGAAGAGAATAAATGCTTTGTTCCTTACACATAATGTTACACTTCTGCAGAAGAAATAAAGACAAGTTTTGGTTTTTTTCTTATTTTCATATAATTCAGTCTTAACTTTCTCAATATTGCTGTTGCAACTTTTTCAGATTAAAAAAAAACAAAAACCAAAACTACATATCAAAAAAGGGAGAATTTGAAGGGAAGGCTCATCTAAATTATGAGATTAAAGTCCTGTTCATATTCTGGAACTCAAAACCAGAGCAAAAAACCGTAATTTTTGAAACAAAATATACAGCCTATCTTCAAGTGATGATTTCTCATTCCCGTAATAGTCTAATTCTGTGTTTACATTGCACAAAAGATATGATTTTAAGTAAAGCAGTGGCATAAAGCAGAGTTCCTGTACCATTTTTTTTGCTGCACACTGTAAGTAGACCACAGCCAATTAAAAAATCAAATCTGACTTCCACAGTCAGGGTATGTATTCTGTACTTAATTATTTTCTTTAGCAGATGCTGTGCTGACATTTCAACTGTCTGACTTGTCACCTCCAGAGAGTATGTAATTCTCCCCAGAGGAGGTCCAGTAAGAAAAATGGAGACATAGAACCAGTGGAAGTTAAACACAGAATAACAACCCTTGCTATTAAATCAAAACTTAATGTATACTGAAGAAATAAGACAACAAAAAAAGTGGGGGAAGCAAAAATAACATAATAAACCAGAGGGGTATAACATGAGTTCATGTAGATACAGGGGATGGTTCATATGCCAAGTTCATATGCCTAGAGTATTAAAACAAGCACTGCAATGAAAAAAACCCATAGGATAGCATAGAATTGCAAATGAGGGAGATTGCATCCACTTAGAGATGAATACAGTGAAAAAGGGTCTTCATTCATTGGGAGAAAATACTTTCAAACAAAGAAATTGGGTAGTATTTGGCCTCTGTGTTACTTGAGACTGAAAAATTTATAAATTTGGTGGCTAAAATATCGTTCAAAGACTCGATGCAGGTACTTTAAAAACACATGACTAAAATTTAGATTGCCTTAAATTTCAATGGCTTAAGCATTTCTCAAAGCTAATTGCTGTTTGAAAGACTCTTGGTTATTTCAATGTATCTTATGGTAGGCCTCTGCTTGCTGTGTATAAAACCTTGATTTGCTGAATGACTGGGCAAGATAAATGCATGTTAAAAGTTGACTTCTCTTGGATGGCAACTGTCAGGGAGAAAAATCTCTTCCAGGCAGAGGGAGATTTTCTTGTACACAATAAGCAATCCTCAAAGTTGAAAAAGCCTCCACTGACAGATATATCTTCTGTCTCTATACCCTAAGGACATCCAGGAGATTTTCCCAGTAGACCCATCTGAGCTTGAGAGCTGTATGCAGCACATGTAAGTATACATGGGACATATACAGGACAAAACAAAGAATCAAAAGATCTCAAATGCATTACCCAGATTAGCATGCAGATGAGGCAATGGGACAGCAATCCACTCCGTTCTGTGTGCTGGAATCTGTTTTGTAAACAATGTGAATTGAATGCTTATAGAGAGTAGAACTGTCATCTTCATTGTCATGAAATGTATTCAGATGTCAGAGTAGTCTCTCATTTTATGTATTTTGGCATGAAGATTTTGGGATCAGGAGAAAAGTAAGATGTACTCTCATCTTTTATTTATTTTGAATCTATTTGTTTATTACAAATAATATTGTACTCACTATAATATTCTAATAAAATTTAAAGCAATTTTTAAAAATATGATAGCTATTTATTTTAAAGTTCTTGTCCCTAATCTGAGTTGTGCTTGATTAAGTAACACATAGGCTGTGAATTTCCTATTGAAAATTGCCATGTGGTCCTTAACATTCACACTAAACTCTGAGAGGAGTTACCTGTTTTCTCTGACATGATTGCTCAGTGTGAAAACACAGGGCTGGAGGACACTTCATAGGTCATAAGATTAAGTCCTTTGACATCACAAGCAATCACAATGTATACTGCAGTATAATTTGTTCCTGTTAAAAAAGTTTTGTGTTTCATTCACACTGCTTTTACCAAAAGATCACGTCAGAATCTCATTCCCCTGAGGATTACAAAAGTCCCAGTCTCAATTTATTCATAGCTTATTTATCCCTCCCATTGCATTCATAAACATCTGCTACATTCCTTCTTAGCCTTTGTTTGTCTAGCCTAAACAAGCTGTGCTCCTTTACTTTCCAGTATACTCTTTTTCCCCTGATCAAGTGAGATTGAATTCATTTTTCATGTATATAGTATTTAAAATTATGTCTCCCCAGTACTTTGTAGAATGTCTTTAATACTTCTACATCTTTATGAGAAATATCTTATCTGAGACAGCTTAGGACTGCATTTGCCGTTTTCTTATCAGCACTTCAATCATTCTGCATTTGATTAATGTAGCTGTGCTTTCTTCTCTGACATTTTTAAATGATGAGCTTCCAGCTTCTGGAATAATTTTGTATTAGTCACAAATAATGGAACTTTGCATTTTGTACTGCCTAATTTCATCTCCTTTCTACCTCAGCTCTCCACAGGCTGCTTGAGGCCTTTCTATACAATTCCAGTCCTCTGAAGTATTCAAGCTGTTTCCTCCTTCATAAAGATTCACTAGGACATTTCCATTTGCTATTTGTAAAAATGTCAATGAAACCAGTGTCATGATTAGCTTCTTTATAAACACAAATAACTCTAGCCCAAACCTGCTTCTTATTAGGTCCTTACCTACTCTGCAATTCTTCTACAAATTTTCATTACTTGCACTGCATGTATTAATTAATTTTCCAAGTGATGTCATAGTAAACACTTTCCCAACTGACAGACTAGATTAATTTCATGGTTTTAATCTAAAATACAGGTTATTACTACATTTTACAATCTACCTATGAAAAATACAGGATGTATATTACATTTTTATCTGTACTTATTTAATTAAAAATTGTTTCCTTATTTGTGTTCAGTTCAAACTAATGAGATTGTAGTTACCAGCAGAGTAATAAAAGAATCCAAGCTTTTATGTACTTTCAATAAAGTTCAGAGATCATTTTTTCTCATTAATTTTAGAAGGGTCAGGCCTGAGTCCTAAGTTCCATCTTACTTTTTGAATTCTCTCAAATTTCATTTTCACATGTATCAGTCTCATTCTTTCTCAACATAGGTTTTGTCAGTAATATGCTAGTTTTAATACTAATCCTAGAATTCAAGGCTGGATATCAGGTAGATGAGTATTTCCTTGTTACATAATTATTAGCATGCCGTTCTGTTGTGACAAACTGCTTTTTCTAAGTGTCTACTTCTTGGCTCACAAGTTTCAGGAGACAGCACTGATATTGTAGGTACTATGTAAATACATAGAGAATCAAAATATAACATTTTCACAGACTTTTCAAGAAAATTTGTTTTTGTTTCCTTTGCTAATAACATACATATCTTTGAAAAGAAAAAAATAATAACTCTACAAATGAAATAATAACTTTTCTTTCCCCTAAATCCCAGACTGGAATGCAATAGTTTGAATTCTTTTCTTTCTCATGTTTGTCTTTTTCAGCAATTTAGATGTCATAGAAACATCATACTTATGTCTGACTTGAGAAGGACTTTAGGTATTTGGAAGTAAGAGGAATGACAGTCTTTGGCTTACAGTTTACAAAAATTGTAAATCAAAATTTTATCAAAACTGATGTCCCCTCCTATTTTCTCTTCATTAAAGAACCCCAAAGAAACATGGCTTAAAATTAAGATGGAAGATCCTTAGCTACAATAGTTAAAATTATAAAAGAGTATCACTTTTGATACCTACTATTTTTTTCAGCTTCTTGTAGCACATGAAGCATATGTTTGCTTTTTTAATTTTTTTTATTTTGGCAGGGCCTGTGAGGGATTTTTTCATTCCTCCATTCATATGTTGCAGAATAAATGTCACTCAATCATTGATGAACAGTGCTGTGAATCAAAACGAGCAAGGTGTCCCAAGTTATATCCCTGAGCAAAAAAATGGCCGTTTTGAAGAGAGGGCTGAGGTATCTTTAGGAATGACATCAAATCTACTCCCTTTCCTAGATTCCAAGCAACTTTTCTTCCTATTGTATATGCACTGCAATGCAAATTTGATTTTTTATTCATCTCTTTTTAATGTTGAATCAGGAGATTTGAGGAATTAATCTTTTTTTAAAATAGAAATATATGTGTCTTCAAAAAGCAAGATGTCTGACTGTACCTAATCAAATTGCCTTCCTAATCCTATGCAAACTTCAGCTACACAGCAATGTGTGGATTTGGCTGAAGATTAAGTTAATCCCTGTTTACACATATCATGTAATTCTATCTCCTTCACCTGAGGGAGAGCATGGAGAATTTAAGAAGCATGAGTAAGCATGCTAATTTTGACAGCAACAATGGAGATTTAGTTAATAAATGCTTTGTGTAACAATAATACTGAGAGAATGGGCTTCAAGTACCACTCAGAAATCACCTCTTCCTCTCAGCCAGACAAGCAGTTCAGCTGAGTATCTTCATTTCAGACACTCCTCTGGGATTTGAATCAATCTACATAGCCATCTATTTCCCTCCATAGGCACACAAAGGAACACAATTCAAAGCCCTCTGTTTATGAAATCTCTGCCAGTAGTGCCAATGAATTCTCTGACACCCCCTTTTCCAGCAGCTGTGGTTGCTAACAGATGGAAAATCTGGGAGTACAATGCCTAAACACTCAAGTATCTTCCCTACTCTTGCCATGAGAAATATCACAGAATCATAGAAAGGCCTGGGTTGGAAGGGACCTTAAAGATCATCTCATTCCAATCCCAGTGTGTTGGGCAGGGACACCTTCCACTAGACCAAGTTGCTCAGAGTTCCATCCAACCTGGCTTTGAGCAACCCCACAGACAGGACTTCCACAGCTTCTCTGGGAAACCTATTTATGGGCCTCATCACTCTCACAGTAAAGAATTTCTTCCTAAAAATCTAATCTAAACCTACTCTCTGTCAGTTTGAAGCTATTTTGCCTTGTCCTGTCACTACATGCACCTGTAGAAAATCTCTCTCCATCTTTCTGGGAGGCTCCCTTCAGATTCCACAGAAGGCCACAAATACATCGCTCAGGACCCTTCTGTGTTCCAGGCTGAACTGCCTCTGAGTCTTTCCTCACAGCAGAGGTTCTCCATCCCTCTGGTCACCTTGGTGCCTCCTCTGGGCTCTCTCCAAGTCCTTCCTGTGCTGGGACCCCAGAGCTAAGGCAGCTCTAGGTTGGGTCTCACCAGAGTGGGGCAGAGGGGCAGAATCACCTCCCTGCCCTGCTGCCCACAGGGCTTTGGATGCAGCCCAGGACACACTTGGCTTTCTGGGCTGGCAGTGCCCATGGCTGGCTCATGTCCAGCTCTCACCCACAGCACCCCCAAGCCCTTCTGGGCAGGGCTGCTCTCAATCATTTCTCTGCCCAGCTTGTGTTTGTACTTGGCATTGCTCTGACCCAGGTGCAGGACCAGCACTCACCCTTGTTAAACCTCGTGAGATTCCCATGGACCTCTTCTCAAGCTTGTCCAGGTCCATCTGGATAGCATCCCATCCATCAGGAGTGTCAGCTGCACCACTCAGCTTGGTGTCATCTGAGAACTCGCTGAGCCTGGATTTGATCTTTTCATCTGTGTCATTAATGAAGACATTAAATAAGGCTGGTCCAAGTACAGACCCCTAAGGGACACCACTTGCCACTGAGGTGCATCGAGACTCTGAGCCACTGATGACCACCACGCTGGATATAATGTAGGCTTTAAGAGAAATTATGGCAACTGATTTTAATCCTACTTCCTTGGTTTATTCACCTGGACACCTGGTATTTAACACCTCAAATTTGTGCCTCTGTAAAAACAATACTTAAAACTTTGGAGTGAAATGCTCAGTCTAATTATTTCTCAAAATTTTACAAGCCAGTGAATATAGATGTAGTCTGCAAAAGTAAAATAAACCCAAAGACATGAAGTTATGGAAATCCTTCAACAAACACAAACCTTAATTCTGTTTAAAGCAATGCCATAAAGTAATGACACAATTGTCATTAATGCATAATAGTATTTGTGTTCCCAGACTAAATTAAACTGGACTTTAACATGATTTTTTTTTCTCTCTATGAGGGTAACAGTCAAAGGATTTAGCCTGTGTGTGACCTATTTCAAGGTTGTCTTTTAGAGTCCATAAACAGCCTCAGTCAATGGCAAACTAGTGAATGAAGGAGCAACAAGTAACTTGGGCAGAAGGAGAAGAAGATGGAGATGTATGAATTTTTTTTCTCTTTGCTTCTAGCCATCCAACTCTACTTTAGTTACCAAGAAAGTTAATTTTCTTCAAGTCATGTCTAGTTCTTCCAGGACAGTAACTGGTAAGTGATTTCTTTGTCTTTATTTTGACACACAAGTCTTTTTTTTCTTCCTTCCCAGTTCCTCTTGAGGTAGAGGAATGAGAGAGTGGCTGGGTGGGGGGCTGGAAGTTACCAAAGGTCAGGTCACCACAGTCCCTCAACCCTTAAACCTCTATTGTCTGAGCAGATGACAAGTAATATCAGTAAAAGAATTTAGTATTTAAGTGACAAAACTCCCTGGATCATACAAGTAGAAATAGAGGCTGTTTAATCTTTCAGGAATCAAATCACCATGAATTCCAACCACACTGAACTTTGCTGTGTTATCTTGGCGACATTACCCCACCTGTTCTGCTAAAAACTCCCAAATTAAAAAAATCCAGATGTTCTTGATTATACAATAACTTTAAACATTTTCTAAGTACTCCAAGCTCAATCAGAACACAGTTACACATTTCATGTAGACCTGAGTAATTGAAATACATTGCCCAAATCCAAAACATTAGAATAAATTTAATTTTTTTTCATTTACTTATCAATAGTAAATTTTGGCTTCTTAACAATATGTAGTTTTGTCACTTCTTGTATGATGCCAACCAAAAAAACATCCATAAACAATCCTGGTTTCAAATCTCATGTATACAATTTCATAGAAAGCTGTGCCACACAAATATATGGACATAGTTCACTAGTCTTTTGGACTAAGCATAGTTGTCTCTGCAGTCAAAGCAGTAACTTTAATTAAAATACAGTTACTGACTAATAATCAAAGTAACAGAACCACTTCCTAAATAAGCCAATAATGAAAATAGAAATTATACCTGGTGGTGGTAGTGGTTTTGACTTTGCATTAGGTACTTTCGGGTCCATGGAGCACACACACAAAATGAGATAGACACAGGCACAGATATAGACATGGACTCAGACAAACAGGGCTTTGCCTTGTACTAAGTATCATAAACTATTCTTTAAACTAAACTGAGATAACTTCTACCTGAGAAATTGGAGGATGAATACACTAAATTTAATTTAATCTGATAATTGGCACTGGCTGTCCATAAAAAGAGATTTAGGACAGCAGTTTGTTCCTTACCAAACACTATGTTACCATGAAGGTTTCCTCTGGGAAAACAAAAAATAGAAAGACAGAATAAACAATTGTTCAATTAAAGAGGATTTAGCCTTTTAAACAGTAAGGGCCAGGAAGAGTACCTTTCCTGATGGATTTGTTTACATTTGTCTAGTAGCTCTATGGATTATGTGTCCAGAGCAGGAAAATTTGCCAAGCCTGGCAACCACTGTGGAACACACCCTCCTCTGGCTGCAGTGAGCACTTGGGGTATGAGATCAGTGGAGCACAGGGACCTGGGACTGGGAAGCACTCCTGGTTCCACAGTTCAGACCTGGGTCAGTGAATCACTGCTGGCCTGCGCTCTGAAGCTGCTGATCCTGAGCAGCTGCCATGGTGAAAACAAGGCTGTAACATGAAAACTTAAAGCTGATAAATATTTTCACTTTGTAAACAAGGGTGTTGGTGCACGATTTTCCTACTTGTTTTAAATATCTGTAAAGTAAATATTTTGTAATGCTGTTTGCTGGGACATGTGATTTGACCTCATAGTTTGAGTTTTGATACAGTAATTACTTGGGTTACCTTTCAATACAGAACTTTTCCATCTCTAGATGCAGTACATGTGCTTATGTAAGCTTTCAGAGATTAAATTAATACATTTGCTGTTTACTTCTCACAGATAAACGTGCCTTCCTCTCTTCACTAGCTTCTCTATTCCTAAGAGGAAGATGTTGGCATGGCAAATCAAAGCAACAGTTAGCATCTAGGAAGTTATTTCATGTAAAAAGAAATGAGAGGCTGAGAACTTAGCTCTGGTTTTTCAGTGACATTATATCTGAGATTCCTTAATACAGTCTTGATTAACCAACCTGTTATTTAACTGATTAAGAAAATCAATACTAAAAGCCACTGTCTAGGTTGCAAGCAAATACATGCTCAGAAATTGAAGTTCAATAAAGTCACTCTTGAATTAACTTATCTTTAACTTGAACTAATTTATCTGTAAAAATCAGCTACTTGCTGTATGTACTGAAGCCTGCTCTCTTGCTATAGGGTAATGATAGCTGTAACCCATTCTGTTTTTCCAGACCAGAGCAGCTGTGCCAAGGACTATAGAGAGTCATGAAAACAGGACTGTAGGATACTCTAATTGCTCCACAGTAAGTCACAGTATTTCCTGCACTCCTATACCATCCTTATTAAAAGAACAATGACTGTAACAGGTTACACCTGTAGCTTCATCTCCTCTCAGAGTTTGACAAAGACATCTATTTTATGGCTTGTGTCAAGAAAGACAGTCAAAGTTGTGTAAATCTCTTGCAGGTGTTTAGACCAGCCAGATACATATTGCCTCTGAACAGAACTGTGGAAATAAATAATTAAAAAGGGCACTTTTTGGTTTGAAAATTTAAATTTTAATTTCTAGGTAAGATAATACATATGGTCCATGACAAATAAGACTTGTGTCAGCCATGGATCAATATTTTCCTACCTTAGGGAAACAATTTTAGTGGTTGGCAGTTGTATAAGCACATTCAGAACCATAAAGGAAATAGGTTCAGTCAGAAATCTGAGTCCAGATTAGAACCTCCACTATCCATGAACAGAAAATTTTTTGTTTGGTTTGCTTATTCTTATTGATGAAGCATTATGGAACTGATATTGACAGAGTAATATTAATGTAGATCAAATTCCTTTGTAAGATTCCTTATAAGATTCCAGGTGCTATTCTTTGACACACTCACATGCAAGTCCATGTGTGTCTCTGAAGGAATATGCTGAAATCCAAGAGCTAAGAATACCACCTATGTAAAAGCAAGTTTACAGGAGCCAGAAAATAAGGATAGGATAGGATAGGATAGGATAGGATAGGATAGGATAGGATAGGATAGGATAGGATAGGATAGGATAGGATAGGATAGGATAGGATAGGATAGGATAGGATAGGATAGGATAGGATAGGATAAGGATAAGGATAGGATAAGGATAGGATTAGGATAGGATAGGATAGGATAGGATAGGATAGGATAGGATAGGATAGGATAAGGATTAGGATAGGTTAGGATAGGATTAGGATAGGATAAGGATAAGGATTAGGATTAGGATTAGGATTAGGATTAGGATAGGATAGGATAGGATAGGATAGGATAGGATAGGATAGGATAGGATAGGATAGAGTTTGCTGTTAGCTTCAGGACAGTGGAAGCAAAAACATACTGGCAAATTCTTTTCATGCCCGTTCAGAGTTACGCTGTGAAAAGGGTGCAATAACAAGATGTAAGTAATTATAACCAGGAAAAAAAAAAAAAAGAAGATAATGTTCTTGAATGTATATTGATCCTGGTTGTGCTGATTTACACACAGCACACCACCAAAGTACAGACATGTAGTCACTAGACAAGAAACTGTGAAATCATTTATGTGTTACACAACTGTCAGGTCTCTAGAATAGACATTATCATAGCACAAAGTGTTATATTTAGGCCACTTCATCTCCAATTTACTTCAGAACACTTTCGATAAAAATTGTGATTCTAATTTTTTCACATAGTGATAAAAATAATCCTTCTGAAGTGAGGAAAGAAATATAAACTTTAATATATAATACCAGATTTTTTTCCCTTACTGTAGAATCACTGTCAGTTTAAGACAACTTGCAAGCTCATGGCAAGTTTTCTTCCCATACTTGATAACATGTGACACAGCTACATATTTGACTAGGTTTTTCAGATGACTGAATGGAATTATTTGCGGTAGGATGTTTATGTGATTACAAGGGAAACCAGGAAAGATATTTTTTCTGGCTTTAACAATTGTATGAACAGAAGAGGGTTTCTGTGTTCTCATACAACCATTGTCCTCATGGAAACAGAATTAAAAAAGTTAGTCCAGGCTGAATGAAAAATGAACTGATTTGTATTTATGAACATCATTATTTACACAGCTGCAAATTACATTTCAGCACCAAAATGGTTGCATAAACAAAGTTACAGAATAATCTAACTAAGTTTACTGTTGTATGAAAACAGTTAGACTTACTGATGTTAATGATTAATGTTTTCTTTTAGTGAATCCTTTCAAAAACAATACTGATAATTAAACGTTTGTTCATACTGCTACTCTTCAAACTTCACTAACAGTAGTCTCTGACAGGTTAAGAGATGATTTTTAGAGAAAAAATATTTCGTTTATCTGTTAATGTCTTCTCTGTTAAAGACACAGAAATTTACTTTTACTTTTTCTTTTAATAACGTTAATTTGAAAAATATATCATTGGCTAAACAGCACTTCACCTGTAGGAGGAGGTCTACCTCACCTGTAGAACTAGTATTCCCAAATAAACACAAGAGCTATAGACAGATTCATAGACAGAATACCTTGAAGAGCTAGAGAGTATGTTAAGCTTTACCAAACAGAGTGAGCTGTGGGTAAATAGGGAGGGGGAAGCTGAAGGGGCAAAGGAGGGAAGGAAAGAATTAAGCAGGTTGTAGACAGGCCTATGTATTAAAAAAGATTACATGGAAAAGTTGGAACTTTGAAGTCAAAGTACAAAGGTTACAATGCTGTTTATGCCAATAATTCTGAAAGCAGTCATAGGGAATAATTTATTTTCCTTGTTCTATGCAGAAAAGGGACATTTGTTGTCATGAAAGACTTATAGTTCTCTAAAGAACCAGGTGCACAAACTGCAGACACTCAGCAGAAATGCTAACAGACTTTTCTCAGAGGAGAGTGCCAAGTTTAACAGGAAGAAACAAAAAGAAGGGGTGTGTTATGTGATTTATTTTTTTGCCCTACCTGTCTGGGACTTAGAGTTTAGAAGATACAGCCATGAGAAAATGTTCCCCAAGACAACTTTGCAATAGTGATGAGAATTTCAAAACTGAGGATAAAAGCCCACTGAAGTCAAGTAAAATTTTTCATTCCTTGTGGTGATGATGTTAGAATAAAAATATTTCCATTCTGAATTATACACATAGCTCATCTAGTACTATATCCTATGCCAAATAATGACTTACCCTGGATGCCTTTGCTGAAGGTATGAAAACCCTGTACAAAGTTAATTTTCTAGAAAAACCATCTAAAGAAATTTCCACACTCTATGTGAAGAAGAGAAAGTTGACTTGCTTCCCTAACTGTAAGAGTTTGTTTAACCTAAAATCCCCCTTTTATGATAATATAATTCTAAATCATTACTTGCGGAATTAAATAGTATTAATTAAATAATGGTGTTACTAAAAAACAATATTCGTTCTTTCTTTCTGAAATTGCTTCCTTTCAATTACATTAATGATTGTCATACTCATACATAATAACACAGAAAGAGGGAAATCATTTCCCTGCTCTTTTACAGCCATTATTTTCTGACTGTTTTTCTGTCCTTTAGAGTTCAGGATTTGATTCTCAAGGGGAAAAGAATCCCCTTTTTCACTTTTTTAAATTAATATTTCTCCACTATCCCCATGATTTTATCTGGCCTTAGTTTCACCACATCTAGAATACCTGTTTGCAAATTACGTGTTATAATAATGGCAAAAAATTTATTTACATAATTACATTATTTAAAATTTTCCGTATTGCTTTTTTTCCTATCTTGAACAGGTCTTGTCCTAAC
This sequence comes from Entomyzon cyanotis, assembly GCA_024500445.1. NCBI lineage: Eukaryota > Metazoa > Chordata > Aves > Passeriformes > Meliphagidae > Entomyzon > Entomyzon cyanotis. The sequence continues at coordinate 1,081,557 of JAKEPQ010000765.1, read as the reverse complement.
ATAAAAGTTCCTGAATATTGAGCAATATGTGCATGATAAAAAGTGTCATCTAATACATTATTAGAGAGAACCAAGTAGTATTATTTGCCATAATCAGGAGTGGCAAGTCCACATATGATAGATTTCCTTCTTCAAGAGTATCCATATGTGCATTGGTTTGGTGTTTTTTATTAAAAATAATGCACCATGTATAATAAGGAAGATTCGTGCATCACGGGTTTAAGATCCATCTACACAGATAAGTATGATGGGGGAAAAGCATCAACCATTCTAATTACTAAAATTTTTAAATTGTAAGTAACCAAAATAGTCTGGAGTTGCAGATATGGAACACTTTCCAACAGAAGTTCTACTTCATAAAAAAATACATTTTTTCATTTGTATCATTAATCAAAGGATTGAGAGGCAAAAGGAGATTAACTACATTTTCCACTGTAGTTAATCTATTAACTCTGTATTTTTCTCTCTTTTCTTCTTCTCTTACACCTCTCATTGCAAATCTTATTTCCTAATAGCCCACTGTTATGTTAGTCAAAAAGGGAGCAAATTCATACTAGTTATTTCATCAGACTTATGGATCTTTTATGCTTCAGGTTTCTGCAACAGTTCTTAACCTGAATTTTCATCAGGCTTATTATTCCAAAATTTGCACTTTTTGAATTAATTTCCCCCTATTTTCTGTTATCTGGAAGGCAAATTGTAGTAGGATTTGCATGAAAGTTATCCTATCATTTCTGACTGTATAACAGTGGGGGAATTTAATTTGTGCCAACATAAACTCTAGTAATTATATTTGGCTCTTTCAGTAGTTTTTTAGATTGTACTGGGTTTGTTTGACCAGGTTTTGGTAGCAGGGGGTGGGTTACTGGGGTCGCTTTTGTGGGGAGTGGGTAGAACCTTCCTGCATGTTAAGCAGAGACAGTGACAGCCACCTCCAAAGTGGACCTGCCACTGGCCAAAGCTGAGCCCATCAGACAAGGTAGTAGAGCCTCTGTGATAAAGAAGGAAAAAAAGTTAAAGCACAGATATATTAGTGCTCAGAGGAGTGAGAATACACGAGAGGAGCAACTCTGCAGACACCAAGGTCAGTGCTGAAGGAGGAGGAAGAACCTGAGCTGAGATTCCCCTGCAGCCCTTGGTGCTGCCCATGGGGAGGCAGCTGTGCCCCTGCAGCCCATGGAGGTCAATGGGGATGCAGAGATCCATCTGCAGCCCATGGAGGACAACCATGCTGGAGCAGGGGATGCCCAAAATAAGGCTGTAACCCTGTGGGAAGCACATGTTGGCACAGGCTCCTGACAGGGACCTGCAGACCTGTGCAGGAAGGAGCCCACACTAAAGAAGGTTTGCTGGTAGGACCTGTGACCCTGTGGGGTCCTAAGCTGGAGCAGGCTGTGCCTGAAGGACTGCACACTGTGGAAAGGGAGCCATGCTGGAGCAGTAGGTGAAGAACAGTGGACTGTGGGAAGGACTGACACTGGAGAAGGTCGTGGAGAACTGTCTCCTGTGGAAGGCACCCCGCATTGGAACAGGGCAAAGACCCCTCACCCTGAGCAGCAGCAGAAACAATGTGTGATGAACTGACCACAACCTCCATTCCTGTCTCCCTGTGCCTCTGACAGGGCGGGGTGGGGAGGGGTGGGGAGGTTGAGCCTGGAAAGGAGAGAAGGGAGAAGGGGAAGGTGGTTTTAAGATTTGTCTTACTTCATATTATCCTGTTCTTATTTTGTTTGATTATAAATTTAATTAATTTCCTCAAGTCAAATCTTTTTTGACCATCTTAATTCATGAACATTTCATTACATTTTCTCTCCTGTCCACTTGCAGAGGGGTGTGCAAAAGCAGCTCTGGTGGGTACCTGGCACCCAGCAACCCACCACATTAATCAGATGCAAAATTTTATGCAATAGGTTGAAATACGGTGAGATTGGCAGTAGTATACAGAAAACAAGTCCAGGAAAGTGCATTTTGTTGTTTACATTAATTACAACAATATTTGGCCAAGTCAACATTATTTGAAAATCATATATGGTGAAAATGTCAACATCTGAACAATTTCTGAAAAAGGCATTTACATAAAATGTTAATAAATTATTTTCTAACCAATACAGAGTGAGGATCCCCAGAAATTACCGTGACTATTTACTTCCAGCTTTCCAGGCACTTGGCCTGTATTCACGTGCCCCAGCCAACCTGTCCCTAGACATTAGGCCTAAAAGTAGAAAGAGTACAACAAAGAATGCTTACCTTTAATAAAGCCAGGAGACAAACAAATCCAGTGCGGTTTTTCACACTACACAAAAATAGAACAGACTTCCAGTGGGGGTGATTCTCTCTTGCTTTCCAGGCTTTGTGTCCACTGAGTGTTGCTTGGGCTAAAAAGACAATGATCTGGAGAAAGAAGACAAACCATGACTGAAGTCATAGGGCAATTTCTAATCTGAGTTGGCACTCAGAAATATATGGACAAATGGAGAAAGTTTGAACAACACTTAGGAAACACTGCAGTCAGATGAAGAAGGAAACCCTTGACAGAACACAGAAGATTGTGAATCATCCAATACCAAACAATCAGTGTGGCAATTTTACAGAGGTGAGTCCCAGATAAAAAACATGAACACAGTTTGGATCTAAGACAAAATAGCCCAAGTGTGGCTGCTAGAATACACAGAATTAAATTTGGCAAACTGCCCAGAATAGGCCATTCCAAAGACCTCAACTCTTCCAGGCTATCTCTTAGTAAGCACAACTCTAGAAAATTTGAATACTACAAGAAAATATATGAGAGGCAAAAATCACACAGTGCTCAGAAACAGAATTTGCAAAAGAGCAGTACGTGGATCTGCACATGAACCTCCAGCAGTACAATACACTACAAAACACTACTACAATACAGTATTTGGAGAAAGATGAAAGGACTACAGTGAAATGTATCATTTTGCAAACCCCAGCAGAGCATGCAGAGCATGGACAAATCAGATAACAAAAACACTATTAGTTCTTCAAATTCTTCAAAAAAGCTGCAAGCAGTGCTGAAGCAGAATGAGGATTCTAGCAAGTTTGGCACAAGTGAATACAGTATGTTCGTGGTGGTGAAGTAGTACTAAAAAAATCCACCAAACAAAATTTTCTTTAAAATGGGCTGTAGGAAAGAAATAGGGAAAACTCAAGGCTCAAAGGCTTGTCTTTGTGAAGGGAGTTCTGTGTCAAATGCTTGAGGAAGAGCATGTATTCAATTTATAGCAGCACTGAGGAAAAAGTACCAATTACTGGATTCAAAACTTGTCATGTCCATATGTTTTTGCAAGAGGTTGTTCTCACTGGTAGAATGGATTCTTCAGCTGTGGAAAAGTTCAAAGAGTAATTGCTCTCAGAAAAAGCAAAACTGTCAATAAAATATAGAATAGAGCTAAAGGAGCCCAATTTTCTGCCCCCATGAAAATTCTTTTGACCTTAGGAAGGGGGATAAAAGAGAGCTTGTATAGGTTTGCTTCTCTGGGAATTACAGTGCAAGCAGAAAAAGAAGAAAAGACTTTTAAGCTAGTTGGTCACTCTTGTGAAAGCAAAGAAAGCAACTAAGAAAAATTAATGAAGCTTTTGCTTCTAGTATGCTAAACTATTGCTAAATAAAGGTGGAAAAATGAAAGTGTTTCTACCACGAGTGAACTGAATATTCTGGAACACATTCCATGCCAAGTATTTTTCTAGATTTCCTGAATCAGCAGGGTTCTGAACAATGAAACAGAAATACAAGGTTTTCATTTTCAGACTTTTAACATTTCTTTTGAGGAATAGTTTCTTCAGGTAATATCCAAGGTAAGTCACAGGAAAATATAATAATTATTTAATTGTATAGAAGGCAGTAAAGTCCATGGAACTTTAATTGTGAAGGAAAAAACAATAGATGTCTGTAAGCAGCCATAAATAAATAAAGAAACATAACTTAACACAGAAAATTTGGGGGGAAAAGCTGAATTTTTGGGACTAAACTAAATCACAGGTGTTATTTAAGATAACAAGGTGTTGACACAACAAGCTAGTACAGCTAAAGAGTACAGGGTGACCCAGCAAAACACCAATCTTTCTAGCAGAGACAAAGGAGACTTGAAAGAGTTTGCTGGGAAGATAAACATCATGTCCAGACCAGTCATCTGAGAACGATATAATGCAGAGATGTCTAATGAACATGTAGTGTGACAGTCAATCATAAAATTGAACTGGTAGCTTAAAGATTTTTGCCCTTTTAGGCAATAGGACTACAGTATGATGGGAAGAGTCAGTAAGGAGAAAATTAGATTTCTACAGTGTCACTGAAGACCCTTCGAAAATGACATGGGTGCAAAAGCATAGTGAACAGATGCATACATATTGTAGAGCTTTTGAAGCAAAGCAATGCAATGTGCATTCGCTACATGCAAACAGAAAATAACACTGTGGCCTTCCCTAGAGGTTTGCAGAGTTTTCAGGTTTATAGCTGGGAAGCAAACACTAGAATGAAACTACCTCTTTTTACCAGTAGGGCACACTTGATATGGCAACCTTACAATGGAGAATTACCCAGCATTTCCAGCAGTTTTCACAGCGTTAGAAATTTTAAAAATCTCATGGGAAATTTTCACCACAATAACTCATATGAGTTATCTTTTGAAAAAAAGGGTTTGACACATAGAATCTCATCAAGATTTTGCAGCAACAAATTACAGGCTAGTATTAGGAAGCCACTGACGTTACCTGGCAAACAACTTCTTCAGAGAACTATAAGCAAAAGAGGTAATAATTAAACCAGATATCAAGGATAAATGAAGATACATAATGAGGTGCAAAAGCAAATCAGAAATCACCATGAGATATGATCTCAGGAGGTACTAGTGATCTTAAAAATTATCTGCCTACCTGACAGGAAAGTTTCCCTGCAAACAGCAGTGATGTTACAAGAGATTGCTTTACCAAGAATGGAAAAATAAGAGACCACACTCCCTACCTGACTTCCCATCCCACACTGTGGCACATTTGATGCAACCTGTATAGGGCTCTAGATGCTTTGTGCATCTTGATGCATCTTGATGCAAATAGAGCTTTTATGCTGTATTGACATAAGTGACCATGCTGCACAATGACATTTCTTCACACTTGTATCACCTTCATGGACATAAACTGAAGATACACATGTAGCACATTTTTTTTGTTTTCACTGGGCAGGAACTGTACTATACACTGACAACTTTACTCCCAGGACAACCACATAAACTATGCAAAATATCATACAGCAATGAAGGTAAAGACAGAGACAAAAAGGATAATGTGGGTGAGACAGAGGTTGACAGCACCAGAAAGGGAAGTTGGGTTAAAAGCAGTGTGAATATAAATACAAATAGAAAAGCAGTGAGAGAAAACAGACAGGAAGTCCTGGGGGGTGGGGGGTGGGGGGGGGGGGGGGGTGGAAGAAGAAAAGGGAGCAAAAGTGATGAAAAACACAGTCAAGATCAAGGTAACGGTCAGAGACAGACAGGAAACACACCTTTTGTCTTTCCTCTCAAAAAAAACCAGAGGGAAAAGGGAAAACAGAAGAAAGAGCAGAAGAGTCTAGGCACTGTGAAAGGGTCCCTCTCTCTGAAAGCTGGAATGGAGCTCATGGCTTATATCTCTGCATGCTCTTGTAGCACAAAAGATAACTCTCCTGATATTGGCTGATTCATGCCCCAATGCCAGAAGTCTCCTATTTAAAAAATAATTTTTAATTACAAACTATGTCATAAAACATTTGTACAAGGGGTATTTTTATGGTTTATGGGGATTTTCTCTCAGGAAATTACCCTGCTCTTGAGTACTTGACCTTAAAAACTTAGTATTTTTTATGTAATCTATTTTGGATGCTATGTACACATCACAGAAAAAGAGAAAGATGTAATTATTTGACTCCATCAAAATGCAACTACTTCTGTGGTGAGCTTGACTTTAACCTTTGTATCACATTTGCCAGATGTATTCTATTGTTATTCATCATTTTCACGCATCAAGTGCACCTTAGTTCCTTCGTATTAACACTCTGAAATGTATTGCGGAGCAGCTGGCCAGATTGTTCATTTTGTTTATTCAGAGGTCAGAGGAAATGTGAACATTTGAAAACTTGTTAATATGCTTAAAAGCAAAGACAATCTCATCTCCACTTCAGCATATAGTGTGCTTTGTAAATAAAACACTTTTCATCTTGCTAGGAGAGGAGTAGGTTTTTGTTGATTTGGGTTTTCTTTAATTGTGACTAGGGAATTGGAATGGATAAAGTTTCATCTAATTTTAAAGTTTATTTGATTCATGCTCAGCATTCATGCCTGTCTTTCTGGAGGCAAAAGATGGTACTTTGTACGTTTTTCCATCCACACCAGGAAGACTTGATCAACCTCTCTAAATAATACATTGGCACTAATTTCTGTGTTCATGGCCAGAGGCAAGATTGCACATTGTCTGCTAATGAAAATAATTGTGAGGAGACAGAGGACAAAATAAAGAGACAGTAAGAAATAGTATCAAACTTTTTAAAAGTCTTTAAATTACAAATAACTGTTAACTATTTTCTCTTCATTTGTATAGTACAATCCAGCTGGCTCTGAACTAGGACTCAATGAATTATTAAAAACAAATAATTCATTAAGCAAATTTCACTTTTTCTATTTGTGAACTAAAATTAAATTTCTCAAGTATATTTGATATTCAAAACTCTTCATGTATTTCTTAATTTTTTTTCCTTCTACACAGAAACCATAAGAAACATGGTACCAATACCAGGATAGAAAAGATATTTTAAATTTAACTTGATATTGGGTCTGAACCAATTATTTCAGTAGCTCCAGAATTTCCCCTTGTAAGTTTTACAGGCTATTTTGCAAGTCCTCAACAGGGTGATGTCTGCCACATATCACAAATTCAGTGTGAAATCTGAATTTTTATTACCTTGTACAGACATATAATTGACACTGATATTGTGTTAACAGGACAAACATCTCTACTTTAAAAATTCTGGCCAATGCTGGCCACAATGAAAGAATACTGAAAAGTGAAGTCATGCCTGAATCAAACAGGGTTTTGCTTTTCTCCCTGCAAGTGTATACTAGTGGAAAGCCTGCTTTTTTCATGGCTTATCTTATAAATGTTTTTGGAGCTAAATTGTATGTACAACTTAGTATTCATTATGCCTGTATGGCCTGTCTTGTCTTCATATTCTTTCCTCTTTTCAGATTTTCATTCTAACCAAATTGCTTTCACATGTTAATGAGCTTCTAACTAAATCACATTAAATTTCACTGGCCTGGGGCAAGGCTGACAAAAGTTGGGACTCTGAATTGTTTTTACTTCTTTCCTGTCTTATTTATTCCCCAATGGTGGGAGAGACAAAGCCTGTGATTTCACTCACTGCTGACTTCTCCTCATGCTTTTTCCAGTGTCTATCTTCGTCTTTCATGCTTGGCATGGCAGCACAGGGAGTGAAGAAGAGATGCAGAATACTAAAGGGCCAGTGAGCTTAAAAAAGATCCTTCTTCCCTCTAGTGCCTCATCCCCATGCTGCCCCCTTTATTTCCAAATGGCTCTGGAAGCTTGCAGCTGGAACAGACACCCAATTTCTGTTTCCATGGTCTGTAAAGAACCAGGAATAAGCAGGGGTGGCAGGGTACAAACAAGGACAAGGAGGTATTGCTTATGAACCCAAAAAGCTGCCCAAGGGCCAGTGAAATTTCCCAGCCCCTATGCCATCTGATGTGTTCCTTTTTAGAAGAGGAAAATCAGTGAATGGAAGAAAATGTCTACTGAAATCAGTGACAGAGAAACTGCCCTAGCCTGGGAGATGTGAGCCTGGAAATTAGGGTTTGTAATCAAAAACATCCTTGAAAAGTGCAGCTGGCCTCTTTGAAGTACAGCTGCTATACTTAGAAAGCAGAGGCCATCCTGAGCCACCAAGACTAAATGTAAAACCAAGAAACATTAACAGCAATTTGTCTTATAAGAAAGTGGTGTAGTCTGGAAAAATAAAATGGATCTGAAGAACAGAAAATATCGTCATCATCATTGGGTGTTACAGATGAAATTAAGAGCACTTATTCGTGATTTAAACATGTGGTACCCTCTGGCTTGTTATCTCTTAAGATATAAAAGGGACCTAATTTTTATAAAAAATGGATCCTGTCTCTCTGGGATCTTCTCATATTGCATGTACTCTTTTCAAGCAGGCTGACCACACACAAACTTCATGAGAGATCATGGATGTCCCCCAGGGATGCCTGGCTGGCACTAGACTCCTTGACACAACCACTTTTGAGGTGAAACTCTGCCTGTTATTTTATTGGTCCCCCTCCTCGTTGTAGGTTTGTTTTTCCACCTCTGGCATAGTTAGATCTTCCCTCTAGGAACAGATCATCATCTTTTGTTATGGTTTTGCCTCTTCTGAAATCTGTATAATTCACTTGATATTTTTTATATATATATCATACATATATATAAATAATATATATAAATATATAATATATATTATTTATATATAAAAAATTATATACATATGTATAAAAATATATATTACTTGTGTGGAGATATATATATATATATCCACACAAGTAATTTATCATAATTATATCTGGTGTCATACTGTTGATAATTTTGTTCACCAAGGATATGCTTGTATACCTGCAAGAGTATGTGCCTAGTATGTCATTAGTTGTATACTACTACATCTAGTTGTACACCGCCTGCATGCTGCTCCTCCTACGAGTATATTACTAATTGGCTGTTGTTATATTAGTTGTTGCTGTATTTACTGTTCTACTACTGATTGAAGCTGTAATTGATTGTTGATAGTAATTTATAATAGCATTATACATAAATATATACACTTTATTAACCATAGATATACTTGCTACTGGTGATTTTTATGGTAGTTTACATGCTAGAGTTATTTTTTGTAGTATTTGTAGTAATCTTTAATAAAGTACAGAAATATACCAAGTCTCTGCGTCTTTGTGTATTATGGAATTCTATGGAGCTACAGTCATGATCTTTACCCACCCACAGGCCAGATAACCCTTTAGGTTATGCCACTGTTTTTTGACCGAGTCATTGCCAGTTACTCTGGGATCCAACAGCTCAAGAGTCCTTCCCTCTTTTGCTCTACCTTCTCCTTCCCTGTCAATATCTCTCTCTCCTTCCTTTAGTCAATTCACCAACTTTATCCTTTCCTTTCTGCCAGGATTCCTAATCAATTTTCTGACACATGAAATATTTTCTTCCTCAATCCATCTTCTGTATCTCTGGCATCCAAATAAATTCTGTCCACAGGACTCTTAATAATTACTTTAGTCTATTACTTATATAGTCTGCACAGTGTTATAATTTAACCACCTCCACAGTCAAATATCTCCTCTATTAATTAAATCCTTGAACTAGAATTCCTATTATTTTTATTATGCAGTAAGAAAGACAAAAATATTGGCAAAAATCTTCAAAGTTTTACATAACCTCACTTCATTAGAGCTAGAAAAATTCTCTGCAGGACCACACAGCATATCAAATTCATTTGGCACCTATCACAGGAATGGATTACATGCCTGAGGACTAAATGAATAAGGAAGGCATTCAATACATTCTCATATGTTTTGGCATTTGGGCATTACATCAACTGGCCTCACATATATGTAGACAGAGACTCATGCATTCTGCAGCCACAGGAATCATTTGCTGAGCCGTAGGCCAATAAACCAAGAATTATCTGATGCCATGGAAAGTGACAAGAAGTCACTTTCTGTTATTGATTTTTGGCTGAGGGATTATCATCTGTTTAGCAGCCCTGTTTATCCTTTTATAATCCTCTGTCAAGGACTGAAAAGAACCCTGGATAACAGCAATACAAGCCAGTCCTTTTAAGTATATTTTCCTCAAAAGAAATATGTGTGTCAAGGAATTAATAATTTGAGCCTCTGTGTGTGGTTTGGCAAAACCAGCTTTGTACAAATGACAGAGAAAACTTACAGAGATCATTTTTAAAAAATTAAAAGCTATTTTTTTTCCGGCTACTAAGTTCCCACTGGAACAGTGTGTGCCTTACTCTTTCAGTTCTATATATTGAGTTTATAAAGAACTAATGTGGCCATTCTCAAGCAATCAAACCAATGGAAGACTGGCTGATGAAATACCACCAGGTCTCCTCTTTCCTCCCAACTTTAAAAGATTTCTAAAATTGAATTCATGGTACTTTTTTTTTTTTTTTGTATGATCAACTGATGAAAAACTTGCAGAGTGATTAACTCACTAGAGTCTGATAAATGATTGGCAAGCAACACTAATTTGTTGGATATTCAGGATGCTACAAATTATCTCCAAATGTAATGAGTTCTGGCAGCTGCCAATCCAGACAAAAATTGTTCCTGCATTTAAAAAAAAGTCAAAGATTGGAAACATCTAATCCAGAAGAATTTTTCAGTTTGTGGTAAATCCAGACAACAGTACTCCAGTTTACTTCTCGGTTTCAAGTTTCACCTGTTACTGAAGAATGTGAAAGATCAAACACAAAGTATATCATGGTCATTTTACATTTTTTACTCTTTCTGTAAGTACATCTATGTATTTTCTATTCTCTTTATCAGAAATAAACCTGCAGGTGTGATTTCATCTGGATTATTGGTCACAATTCTAGTATCACATGCAAATGTAGTGGGACCTAATTTGATTATGAATCCAGAATTAAAAACATTGTGTTCCCAGGTGTAACACAAGAAGTACCTCTTGGATTTCATAGTCTAGAATGCTTAACAGGAAGAAGCATGACTAGTAGAAGCTCACCTCAAGGTCTACATCTTCTTTTACAAAAAAAATAATGCCTTGTGTGTGATATAGTGGATTTGCTGCGGTCCTCCTCTGCATTATAATTTGTTCTTTTTCAATGCATCAAACTTGCTGCTGTCAAAAGCATATTATTTCCTTACCACACACAGTGAATTAGTTGTACTTTCACAGCCAATCCTTGGTTTCTTTTAAGGTGAAAGTTTGAGCTTTTTGTCCTCACTTTTGAGGCTTGTCACAACAGTGCTTGCTACCACCTACATTTCAGCTCCTCCATCCTCCTACACACATAAGGATATGACAATACTTAGCCTAATTTCCTTGGTTTGTTAGGACCCTTCTTTTCCTCCCTTCCTACCTGGTAAGAACATAAAACTGAATCAGAAGAGGGTCTAACTAGCCCAATATCTGGCCTCCAGCATTGATAAAGGGTCTGTTTCAGGAGAGAAAAGGTGCACATTTACGTAATTCCCCTCACGAGTACTCTACCCACTTAGAGCTATTCTTAACACTTGGATTTTCCAGTACTTCTGCATTTCACTTCCCACCCACATTTCTCTTCCAAATAACTGTCCAGTCTCCCTGGATAATTACGTAAATGTCTCGTATATATAACCACTTTTCTGAGTGGTGTGTAGGTGCCATTACTTCACAAAGAATTCTCTCCTCTGGAGCTGCTGGGCCAGGGCTGTAATTCCATAAGCAGTTAGAGGAGTGACAGCAGAAGCACGGATGGGTGGCTCCTCACAGCTTGTCTTACATTCACAAATAACATCCTTAGCTGGCTGGGTTTGTCCCTCTCCTAACCCATACCTAGTTGGTATGGCAATCAGTCAGCTCTGCCTGACTCTGGCTTTGTGATGTCCCCATCCTCTTCTATCAGCCCCTGCTTCCCTGTTGTGCCCTTGCCCAGGCAGGGATACTCTTGGAGGTTCATCTGTGGGTCCCACTCAGACCATGAGATTCTTCAGGGGGCCCCCATGCACCCCACAGGGTACCACAGATGAGTGCCAGCCCACTGCTCCCGGCATCAGGGACAGTTTGGGACACTTCCCTCAGTCACAAGCTGTAAGGAAGGACTCCGTGGGGTTTAGCTATGGGGGTAAAAATAGAGATGAGAGATCTCCAAAGATGAGCTTCAGAGCATGAGGGTTTATTGCAAAATAGCGTGGGTGTGAGAGGCCTGCTGAGCCGCAAGACGCAGCTCTAAACAGGCCAGCAGAAAGGGAGAGAGAGAGAGAAAAAGAGAGTAAAAAGAGTAAAAGAGAGCGATTTGCTGTTTACAATGCAATAAATCATCTTCTCTGTTGAATATTCTAATTCCCTTTAACCAATCTAAGACAAGCTACAAACTCTACAGCATTTACATACAACCTATAAGAATCATCACATTATCATACGGGGTCATGTTTCAAACCTTAAAAAAACTGCTTTTTGGGATCTCCACCAGGCAGGCAGGGTCTGCTTCTGACCTTTGGACTTGCCTGGGCAGAAGGCATTGTTCTATCAAGAAAGGGGGATTACCTTCCGTGGCTATACCATTGTTCTTTAGTTACTCTACAACTCGAACCTTGTCTTCATTTCAATCTCGCTCATATTTTCCATATTTCCAGCATCTTTTGCAAGGTAATCATACCTATAAGGCTTTCCTATTTCATCTTCCCCAACAACAAGCACCATCCTGGACAGTGCCCCTGTTTGTATCATTCTCTCATACCCATTGCCTCCATCCCTCTCTTCTCAGGACCATGATTTCTTGGAAGATGAACGCATCTTCCTTGATTCCCTGAGAATAAAGCACCCCAGTCTTCTGGTGTGTTTAGGGTTGGTTTGAGTTTGTGTGTCATCTAAAGCAAAAATCCCAGCCCTGCAAGCACTGTGGAGTCCTTTTGATACAAAACAGGCCGTTAAGACAATGGTTTGCCTTACCTGGGGCAGCAATGTGCACAGAGATGGAGAAGCTGGGAGATTTTCTTTTGGTGACTTCCCCTTCCACCTCTTTTTTATAGACCTTGGGGTGATGTGGGGCAGTAGTTGCCCACTTCTACAGAAAGCATGAGGATGCCATGACCCTGGCAGTACTGCAGCTTTTCCAGCATCAGTAGAGCAGTAGAGCAGTTCTTTTCCTACAGTCTTCCAACAGGCCCTCAGCAAGGAATGCAGCATGATAGTGGGGGCTGGGACATGGTTCTATACAGGCAACACACAGGGTCAGTGAGTGAGATGGGGCTGCAGGCTCTTGGTCCTGGCATTTTTCTGGGATCTGTTACAGCACAGACTAGATACTTACTGAGCCATCTTCCATCCAACTAAAAGCACCCTGAAGAAACAACTTCTAAAAGACTGTTTGGAACGAGTATTTCAAAATAATTCCAAGAGGGCTTTTGCTAGGGCATGCTTGAGCAGTCCTGGTCCCACGTGCATGTGGGTGAAGCCTCTGACCTAAGCCATCCTGACAATAGTCTGCATCACTCCTTCACACAAGAGAAGGGTGATACAAGAGATACAAGAGAACCTGTGCTGGAATTCATGAGGCTGCTTGTTTACCATCCTCCACAGTTCATGTTTCTGCACCACTGATGTCCAGTGTACTTGGACAGAGACAGAGAGGAGCACACCTACCACATTTACTAGGGAGCTGGCCTCCCCTTCAAGCACTCTACCATACGCTGCATGGTTCCTGGCATTCCTGCACACCCACAGATATGCAGCTGGGAACTCTCTGCTCCTTTGCAGACGGTGGCAAAATCTCGACTCCTCGGCTCCCGGTTCCTCTGTACTGTCAGTGCTGGGAAGTGTGCAGCCAATGGCAAGAAGCATTCACAGTGCTGGCAGCTGTGTTCCAGAGACTACTTAAAGAGAACATTTAGAGATGAAAGCAAACCCATGGCCACATTGAAATCTTGCTCTTAATTCTGTAGCAGAGCCAATCAGAAAGGCTGGCAGGGTAGAGTACCCCCAGAGATGCCCTGCTTTTCTTCTTTGCAAGGATCACAGCTCTCTTGCCTCTTTATGGAACAAATAGATCCAGGCCAGACTGGATTTCCTGCTCCTACAGCTCTCTTGTTGGCTTTTATTTGTTCAGTCCTTCAAAGAAATGAGTCTGATTAAACACATCCTGGGAAATGGTGGCAGAGCTGTCTCAGCCAGCTGGCACAGAGCTGGGGAGCTCAGCAGGGTGCAAGGGAGAGGGGTAGCCTTTTGCCTGTCTGGCGTCACTTTCCCCTCTTGGATATTGCAGGGTGGGAAGAGAGCAGATATGCCGGTGGAAAACCTGCACAAGATCAGTGGTTATGTAGCTGGCTTCTCCCACCATCTTCCCAAGCTGGTAGACCTCAGTCTCCTTCCCTTGCTTGCTGAGCATCGCTCACCAGGTGTAGATAGGTGGAGAAAAGCAGAGCTGCAGAGCTAGTGGGGCTGGGGCAGATGCCTGGTGGTAGCCTCTGCTTTCTGCTGTGATCTGCAGGGCTCTTTATTTCCTCCCATTCACGTTTAAGCTCCCAAATACCATCATGCTCCTGGTCTTACAGCTGCCTGTTCCCAGCTGCAGTTCCCAGTGCCTTTCTTTTGAGGATTCCCCTTTCCTCACGAAGAGCCTTCAGCAAGTGACTGAGATTGTGCTGAAATGCTCCTTGCTGCCAGTGTTCAGGGCTGTTACTACTACCCTGGAGCTCCCTGAACTCTGCACCTGCCCTGAAGGGTTCTGGGCTCTGGTTTAAGTCAGGCTGAGTGAGCTGGTGAGGGGACTCCAGTGGGAGTGCAGGTGTCCTGCAGTTCCAGGCAGATGTACAGGTTGTTTTATGCCCCTCCGAGCTTTGAATATTTGTTCCCCAATGAGGGAAAGCGCCTACATTAAACTCAAGCTTTACAGTCCTAGTTTTCCCATTAAACCCTACTTTATTTCAGATTAAATAACCACTAATCAGTTCATTAGAGCACTGTATTGACTAACATACATATGCTTTGAACTTTTACTTTGAATTAGATAAAGCAGCAGATCTTTTCTCCTCTGTATCCTTCATAAAGGGACTTCTGATACAACAGTGGTTGCCAATGAGTTTTAATTTTTGTGAATACTTGCCTTTAGTACGCATTTATTACCTCAGATCCCAGATTGTAATGTATCTGTGCAGGTCCCCTGCTGGCAATTAACATCTTGGAAAAATTTTATGGTGGGTTTTGGAATTTCATTAATTTTACCTTTGAATGAAGTTAGAAGGAGGGGGAGACTAAGGTATTGGCTGAGCTGCTGGATTTTTTAAAGGAAAGCGTAAGAATTTAACAATGAAACAAAGGAACTGTTTTAAGTGTAACTTCAGCTCTATCCCTCACATTTTTTGCTGGTAAATTGTTTCAACAGTAGAGGCTTTTTGGTAGCACCTTTTTTTCATCTTGCCTTTGTGACTATATTCGTTGCTGGGAGTATTACAAGGGGTTTCTCACTCACAGATGAAAGACAAATTAAGGTACAATCAAATAACACAAATCCTCCCACTTTGCCTTGTCCATGCATTCTGACAGAAACACAACCACCTAATAGATGAAGATTACAGTTCTATGTGCATTTCAAATGTTGCCTCAGGGTAGTAATGTACGTAGTTAGTTTATACTGATCAGCAAAAACAGATGCCCTAATCAGGCAAAAAAGGACACTGGAGCTGAAATAAGAAAGCAAGTAGCCTCTTGGAGATACAGTCTCAGAATGACTTGCCATTCCTGCTAACAGTCTTACAATCTGAAGACACATTCAGAATATTATTATTACACCTTCCTATGGAATTTAACGGAGTATGCAAAAGGTAAATTGAAAGGCTTGTAACCAACCAAATCCTTTCGCAAGGATTTTTGCCCTTTAACATCTGAACATATTTTCTGAAACAGAAACTTCCAAAATTTGGAAGTGTGAAGAAAAAGAATGTATCACTAATAAGACCTTTCAGTAACCTCTGTTTGCATTTCAAAGGAGCTTTGTTGCTATTTTGGGGCAATTTTTGTTCCTTCTCATTCTCTGTTCCTTGCACACATACAGAACTGTGCAGAGAGGGAAGGAGAGAGGCAGAGAGAATGGTGTCCTTTGGATAGCAGAATTACTTTATAAATGTCAGTCTTTTCCCTGCTAAAGTAGATGGACTAATACAATACCCTGCAGAGAAACCAAGTTTCATTCTACTGTGCTTTCTGTAATAGCATTGACAATAACCTGCAGCCAGATCATAAAGACTCAGATGCTTACAGTGGGAATTGAAATACCTGCAAATCAATGATCCTGTTGGCTAACTATAACGACCTTGTAAACACCATAAGCACCTGAATTTTTGAACTTATCTTTTCCAAATGCCTACAGTATCACCTCTTCACATGCTCAGAAGTGCCTCTGTCTGGGCAAGATAGTTCCCTCCTGTTGAGGCTCTTCTACTGGGCTGATTTGTCCGCTTCACACTTCAAGGAAGCAGAATTGGCACACATCTTCAAGGGCGGATTACTTTGAATGGATGCAGATAGTGGCAATCATTAACATATGCTCAGTATTTCTTATTTGCAATGTTGAGACAACTCTCTGCTCTGAATGCTAAATTGTTTTAGAACAGCATGCTAAAGCTCTTAAACTTGCACTGACTAACAAAGGCATTTGAGAACTTTACTTTTGGATGTAGATTACACTATGAACAGAGGAAGCATTTAAAAAGTTAAACATGGAACTCATCTATGCCATTGTGTCTCAGACACATTTTGAAGCTGATTCTTATCTCCATGTCATATGCTAATTTAATCAATTTCACCAGCTAAGGAGATTTGGGTTATGGGAATGGTTTCTGACATGCACTTTTGGCAGATCTTCATTTTAAATTTACATTTACTACTTTCAAGCCAAAACTGCATTTCAGTGGAGTAGATGTACTACCTATCCTTCCACTATGAATTGTAATTCTTATTGTTTATGGTCTCTAAAAATTAACCATTAGTGTTCATTGCCAGTTTTGACTGCTTTTTCTGTCAGGGATACTTTGTTTTCCTCTCAAGAGAAATTAAGAATATATTTTTAATTTAGTAGCCATCAGATTTGTGGTTTAACTTAAAACTTTAGGTGTGAGTGGAAAATAAAAAAACAAAACAAAGGCCACAAACAGCGACAAAAACAAATAAAGGCAGCCTGAATCATGGAGGCAAAAGCAGTTTGTAATACTTCTTTCTTGTTACCATTGTTATGTCTTCCACCTCAGATTTTCATAGAACAAGTCAGGTTCTTTTGTTTTTCCAAATGATTATATTTTAAAAAGCTATTTGTAACTTTGCATGGCTTCTAATGGAATGTTAAAAAATAAAACTCACCCAGCTCTAACTGGAACATGCTTTCTAGTACACTTACAAAGTATTTTAAAATACAACATAACGCGACTGATATTTCAAGAAATTTTAGTTTTAATTTTAAAAAAACCTGATTCCTATTATCATGCTTGAAATTAATTAAGAGCAAGCTTATATTGTATCATCTATTGTCTCAAATAACAGATGATTCAATGTTTCTATATATCTCAAGTTTTCTACTTTGTTTCCAGTGGAGACAATTTACTGAAGAAAAAGTGCAATCTAAACTAGAAGACTTGAAGTACTTTGTTTAATTATATACTGATGGATTAAATGGAACGTTAATCTAGCAGATTATGTGCTTCTCAGTTATAGTATGGCCTGGCTGTTTTGTATTCATGGGGCTTTTATTCCAATAAATTCATGATAATTCGTGTTCTGGAAGTCTAAACTATGAAATAAAATTCATAGACATGTAATATATTTAGGAAAATCTATCTTTGAGGAACTAATTCTTATAGCAGTTTTTTTGCCATTTTAACAAAATACATTTCATATTCTTTGAAACATATTTCCAAAACTATCTTTTTTAATGTCTTGTGGAAGACATTTGCACAAGACCTCTCTGTATGTGTTCTTTTTCCTATAAATATTTTCCTCACAGCTGACACTGACCCTAAATCTAGCATGCCTTTCCTTTTCCTCTAAAATTTCTTAAATTGTATCTTAACTTGCTCACAGAGGCATTTAAATTCAGATTAAATACTCTTTTAGAAGAGGTGTAACAAATGCAGAAAGGACTGAATTAATCCAGAATGAGGTTTTTTTTTACATTGTCCCTATACCATTTATGATTCATTCTGATTTCTATATATATTTCATAATTATTAACTAAATATATTGTTTATGTAACAGAAATATAAAAACTGTAAATAAATTATTTCTGATATATTTAGTAGCTGGTTTTGATGCTGCAGCCTCGGTTTCTGACAAAGAAAGCTTAAAGTACTTAAGAAGAAAAACTACAAAATAAATAGCTGGCGCCAAATATTAAATCTAAAAACAATAAAAGTTTTTACTAGAAGTTATAAATATCTAGGAATAAGAAAACACTTTTGCAAATATTATGTAACTGATCAAGAGCTTTTGAAAAAAAAATACCAAAAAACATATTAACTGACTAGAGTGAATTAAACTCATTGCTTTTCTACTGAATTTTGTTTTCATCAGTGAAAAAAAAAAGAAAAAAAAAGTAAATCCTGATTTAGTAAAAGTAATTAAATGTAGGCATTCTGTACTAAATGGAAGATTCATTCATGGTATCAAATTAACTATTTTCTAGATACAAGAATATCTTTTAACATACCTCATTTTAAAACACAATTCAGATGAAGCAATAAAAAAATGTAAGGAAACAAATACATGGGATTGCTCTGAAAAAATAACCCAAATATTATTTAAGCAAGAAGTCCAATATACCACAATATTTTGCACCCTGTTTTAAAAAGCACTGCATGATATACCATGATACTAGTTTGATCACAGATTAAAAGGTGTTCACATAAAGTAATTATGACTATGCACAGCCAGGTTACTATCCAGTTTTAATTCAGTTGAGGTCAACTTTTATAATAGTATACTATTTCTTAACTCTTGATTCTGCCTTGACAGTGAACAGCCTTCCTTAAAAATATGTTAGTCATTTTACACAAAGAAAAGATATCAGCTGTCTGACATGGACAGGAAATCTTCCTGAATATTCTGCAAAGCACTCTCTAGTGTTTATTGATTACCTGACATTCAAATATCCCTTACTTAGTTGTTTCTTCCTTGGCAAACTCACGGATTTAGATTTGTTTGTATGTTAGCCGATATTAAGAAAGACAAGTATCGATATGTCTGGTAACAAACTGGATGTATAGAACTCGCAGTGAAATAAAAATGATTCACCAAAATAATGGGGAAGGTCATCACCAAAGAGAAAAAAAGAAAAATTGTAAAGGGAAGTTTATATTGATGAATAGTCCTGGGACGGGAGGCAAAAGCCCTCAAAAGTCATCTAAATTTCCATTACAGCTCTATCAGAGATAGAGAACTAACATTAAAATAGTTTCACCATGTCCTGAAGACCAAATTGAAAGACAAGCATTTTT
Organism: Entomyzon cyanotis; assembly: GCA_024500445.1. Lineage (NCBI taxonomy): Eukaryota > Metazoa > Chordata > Aves > Passeriformes > Meliphagidae > Entomyzon > Entomyzon cyanotis. Next base: position 1,062,280 of record JAKEPQ010000765.1, on the reverse strand, counting down.
TATCTTAAACTGAGCACAGTAGTTAACATAAGAAGTTGAAAGTTTGGTCTGGGAAACTTACAGCCATTGTCAGAAAGATAAAACACAGGGCTGAGAAGTAATGGCTGCAAATTTATCTGGCTTAAATACCAAGACATCTGCACTCAAAATATGAAAGGTGTAATTAATGGGAGGAGAATGAAACAGAACACAGTGATCTCTGCAAGGCCTGGAAAGGGATTTTAAATGTAATGAATGGAGTAACCATATTATCCCCTGCCATATTCCATCCTGTCATTCCCAGGAAATTCCTTTACAGTGTAAACAAAATCAAAATCCCAATGCCAATTAGAGCAGACCATGAGGAGATAGTTTCAGTCTCCCTATTTACGAGATACCTTCAAATACTGTCATTAAACAAAACATCTTGATGCTCTTTCTGATGTTTTCAGAAAGCACCAGTTGCTGGTAACCCTAATTCCTCTATGAAAAAAAAAGCCTATATTTTTTAGAATCTTCAAGAATATATCAAATGTTCTGTGAATTAATCAGTTTTGTTTAGTGGACATTAGTGCAGTTAGACAAAAGTATGTCTTCACATCATTGTCCTTATGGTAATTTTCCATTTCCCCATGAGTCTTCTGTTCTAGATATATTAATTGTGAGGATAAGAGGTTGGTTGGAATGCCAGAGGATATTGACTTTGCTGATGGTACCTGCACCTTGCAGTTAGTGATAAATGAAATGCTATAAAAGACCTACAGCTTAGTCAGAATTGTTCATGAATTCTGACTTTATGACCAATAAGTCAAAAGTAAAATTTTAGCTACATAAAGTGGCATCAGATAACCTCATCTCTGAAAGGTAAAGCACTGCAGAACTGTTGCATTTACTTCCTTAGGCAATATAATTCTGGTGGCTACATCTGTAAGTGCAGAAGGCAAGCTCCACTTTTAGAAGCACGGTAACAGGCAAGTACCAATATTAAGCAATGTTCTCAGCATGGACCTGTTACGAATAAATCCAAATCACAGAACATCAGCAAACCCATCCAACAGTTAAATTGCCTTCAGTACAGATGCAAGCAGCATACATTCAGAGTAAAGTGGCCAGATAAACTGAAGTGCTATTGGAAGAATTATTTACAATTGCACAAATGGCAGATAGATTTGGATATATAGCAAAATAGGTTCTTTTTGGGAACACAAAACTGAGATGACTCACAGCAATGTTTTGAACTACATGAATGTTCTAAGCCAACTTCACAGCCTAGTAATATGAAGAAATTGAAGGGATTGGCCCAAGATAACTTTGGTTAGCAAAGACAGAAATTTGCCTCTAGGTCTCATGTAAACTGATAGTACCATACAGCCCTCTCACTCATCTGAAACATTGAATTAGAACAGGCAAAACATTTGCATTTCATTCTTATGCATTCTAGAAACTCACACCTCTTGGAGGACTGATATTTTTCTATGTAGAAATTTTTCAATATCCACAATACCTGTGGTTGTGTTCTGAGCACTTATTTGGTGTATCACTTTCCTGCCCATGCTTAATATGGGCAGAACAAGCTATATAACTGCAAGCAGAGAAGCAATACCTTTGCCTAGTTCTAGTGCAGAGAGGACAAGCCATCTTGGTATAAAAAAGTACATATGTACATAATATTGCTTTTTTAGGGCTCTTATTTGAAGTAGAGTGCTGCAGTATCTCTTCCATCCTCACCCCCTGTGAAATGGATGAAGTTCTAAAGTAACTTTCCATGACCCAGGCAATGAATTTGCAACTTTAGTTCAACTAAGCACAGTAATAAGGGTCAGCAGGAGCTAGTTTAAGGGAAGCTGCTTAACCTAGCAATGAAAGCCATCACAGAAATCCCAAGGCCAGAACAAAGACAGATAAAAATGAATTGTAATTAGAGCACAAACATTTAGTTTCAAAGTATAATTAACTGCTGGAAAATGGTAGATTTTATTTCTTCTGTTGTTAAATGGTCATTTTTTTCCATCTTTGTTTTTACATGAATGTTTTGTGTATTTGTTTTCACATAAGCTAGGTCAATATACAATCTAACTAGAAAGGTATGATATTCAAGGACTATATTGTACAGTAATCAAGATAAATGTCACTTAATCTTGTCTTATATTTAAGTTTAAATCATATCTACAAATTGACATTGTCCTGTATAGCCACTATGTTGTCCCTGTAGCCACACTTCATTCATGCTTTTTATTGATTCTTCCCCAGGATACGTGTTATTATCAATCAGCCAAGCTACTCTCTGCTGCTTGGTTTATGCCTCTCCTGTTGATCATACTCTCCTTTGTGCTGTGTAATTACTGGTGTCCTTGTGGTTTATAAAACATTGTCACAGGAAACAAAAGTTTTACTATGTTGAAAAAACTAAACCACTCTGCACATGAAGGGAACTACTTACAGAAAACAGAAGTTTGGATTATTTTTCAGTATATGTATAAAGAAACCAATTGTGGTTCTAGTTTGCTTTGTGTTTTATTTTGCTTACAGGGAAGATATAAAACTGTATTTCATAAAAACTGGGCTATAGACAAAATTCTCAAGGACTTAATCCTACTCCTTCTCTAACAGATACATTATAAGGAAAACAGCTCTAGTTTCATGGCTTTAGCAAACAAAATATATTATCTACAGTTATTAAATAGATATATGTTTTTGAAAATCAAGACTGCAGTATCAACAACACTAACCACAAGTTAGAAAAATGTCTGATTCACAAACAATCGCATTCAATAATATGTCTTCCAAATATCCTTCTTTACTGTGTCTTCACTTAACCCAAAGAAAAATAAAGTTAAATTACATCAGTCTTCCAAATGTGCCCATTAATGATTTACAAGTAACATGGAAATAAAACAAATTTTTGTTATGAAGGTATTTTGGATTTGCACCATTTGTGCATTTGACTCCTATAGGAGATAGCTTTGCACTTGTCATTCAGCTGACACAACAGCAATATCCTTCAAATTGGATTCAAAGGATTGCTTCAAAACTCCCTGTTCTTGTCTAGTACTTTCGGTAGGACATTACCCACTAAAAAATGTCTCTGTAATGTCAATGCAGCTGATCTGATGATTTCATTTGTTGTGCACTGCTCAATATATTTGTACCTGATGTTTAAAGTTCTGTATTCTGACCATTTAGCCTTTTCATTTTCCTGTCTTCCACATTTATGCCTAAATATGTGGAAAAGGTTATATCCCAAACAATAATCAGACACACAACACAAATGTGCAATCAAATCACCTAGTATGTTTTTCACAGTTTTGCTCTGTTTTAGTTATTTCTGGGACACATATTAAATTATGTCCTTTCAAATTTAGCATTAAATAATCTAAGAATATTTAGAGCAAGATTGTAACATCAATTTTTAAGATTTCTGTCTTTTCCTACATCAGTTTATTTCAGTCTCTAATTACATCAGTTCAAACAGATATTCCACTGAATATGGAAATACCATTAGCTAATATTCCTCTGTCTTCCAGCATCTCCCATTTGATTTTTCCATTCAGCAGAACAGAAACAAAGCTGACTGAGAGAAAGTCACAGCCTTTCACTCCCTTGACTGAGGAGTCCAGAGGTCCTCTCTGGTAAGCTGTGTGGTAAAATCTGCTCCGCACACCTACAGACACACTGGGAAAGCCCAGATATATCCTGCTGGGCTACTCCCACACCCATTACAGTAGCCACCAGCCCATCAAATGCCCATGTCCACAAACCTGAAAAACAGGACAAGAGGTAGTAAACCAAATCAAGGACTCCCAAAGAACCATCATCTTGTCCAGGCTCTCACAGTGCTGTCCCACCATAGACAGAAGTGAGTACGTGTCACTTCATAAATCTTCAATTTGTTCAGCAAAATGGATAATGCATAATGGTATGAATTAAAATATTTGCTTTTTATCTTCCATTTATTCCATTTTTCATGTACCTATGCCCTGTTTTTCCAGAAATCCACAACTTTTTAATCTGATTGATTTTATCCTTTCTTTCATTCTCCAATACCCTCACATCGTATTCTCTGAAATAGCAATACATATAATTATATACAGTTTCTATATATATATTTTAATATATAGAAATAAAATATATTATCTAATATATATTGTTTATATATAGTCATATATGTTCCATATGTATGAAATAACTATCTCTATATTAATTTGAGTGAAACAGTAATTTGGGTTTCCCTTTTTTTACTCAGTACTAACATTTCTTTGTTGTCCTTTTCACAGGGGAGGTAAAATACTCACCCTAATTCCTCATACAGAAGGATGTTTATAGTAGTTCGTTTGACTGATCCCTAATGGGTCATCAGAAATCTTGTCTCTAAATGGCTGAACAACGGAGATAACATTACTTTGGGTCTGAAAAGGAGTCTGGCTGGGTGAAAAGCTGATACACCTTTCTACCTGTAAAAACAGATCTAACATGTAATCATGCAGCCCTAGTATCCTTTTTGACCAAAGTTTTTCCCCTAAAATTTTCTGTTACTGTGGCAATTTCACTTAGGCTTACAAATCACAGAATCATAGAATGACTTGGGTTGAAAGTTTCCTGAAAGACCATCTGGTTCCAAACCCCCTGCCATGGACAGAGATGCCAACTCATTAGACCAAGTTGCTCGGAGCCCCATCCAATCTGGCCTTGAAGACTTCCAGGGATGGGGCATTCACAAGGTCTCTGGGTAACCTGTTCCATCTTCTCACTACCCTATGGGTAAAGAAATTGTTCCTTAAATCTAATCTATGTACCTCCTGGTTTAGTTTAAAAGTGTTTCCCCCTTATCCTGTGTAAAACGTCACTCTCCCTCTTTTTTAAAAGTCCCTTTTAGGTACCAGAAGACCACAATGAATTCTTCCCAGAACTTTCTCTTCTCCAGGTTGAACAGCCCCAGCTCTCACAATCTGTCTTAATGGAGAGGTGCTCCAGCCTCTAATCAGCTTTGTGGCTTCCTCTGGACTTGCTCAGACGTGTCCATATCCTCCTTAGGTTGAGGCCTCTGGAGCAGGACACGGCACTCCAGGTGGGTCTGTGGCAGGACGTTCCCCCCCCCCAACCCGCCTTCTCACTCTCCCTGCTCGGTTGCAGGAGATGGATGGCTCAGATTAGGTTGATAGCCTAATCAGGATCACCTGGTGGCGTCTGAAAGTCTGAAAAGACACTACCCTGTGGAATGTAGAGAGAATGTGAAAAATTTTTATTGACCCCAAAAGCCACACTTTTTTATCCTATAAAAAGCTCATGAAATCTCAGAAAAGGTAGAAGTTTTTCTACATGGATACTGAAGCATGAAGGAAAACTTCTCCCCAGAGTTTGGACACAAGCTCTGTGGTAACTTCTTGCAAGATTGAGGGAGGATTCTAGTGTATTCCAGCTCCAAAATTTGCTTTTGGTAAGATCATTGGTTTCCTAAATTGTATTATTCCAGCTAATTTATAGGTACCTTTCTTAGCTTGCATTTTTAACTATTTTTAAAGTTCAAGCAAGCATTTACCGCATAATTGCATTTTAGCTATTATAGTTTTGCAATTATGCATTTATTGTGTGTGTATGTATGTCAATCTGTTCTATGTTTGTATGCTTGTTATTTTCTGTGTCTAATAAATGGTATTTTTAGACTAATCAGCCAAATATCAAAAAACCTTGCAAACGGGACCAAGTCTTGGGGAGCTAGCTACCCTAATCTGTTGCCAGAAGCCTGGCAAACTGCAGAAACTCATAAGGCTCCTGTCTCCCATGCAAGACAGGGTCTCACAAGGGCAGAGTAGAGCACTCAATGTCATGCATAAACCTGCATTCATTTATGTCACTCAGGTCATGTGACAAATGACTATGGAAATTCTTTAATATTTAGTTAACTGGGTCTCATAATATTCTTCCAAGTATTCAGTGTCAATGACACTGTCCTCAGTTTTGAAATGACATACTGAGGCCCAGACAAGCTAAACAACTGATCCAAGGTTTCCAAGGTACCCAATCCAAGATAATCTATTGAGACCACTTCTAAAACTCCAGTCACTCTCCCATGTTAAACATCCTTTTTGGGGGAGCGTAAATGCCCTTTTTTAAGGCAGTTTCTCCCATCTGTGTGCCACGTAAGGAGCAAGGACAGAACACAAACATAGAGGTCATTTTTCAGTAATCAGCAACTTCAGCTAGAGAAAACTCTATTTAACATTCCTTCACCCTCTATAAATCAGCTGAGGCATGGAGAAATCTGGACATTAAATTAATGATAAGAAAGAATGTCTCCTTCCTTGTAAGAATAAAAATCAGACTCATGCTTCAGGCACAGCTTTCCTTAGTAGATATACTTCTGCTAAAGCACTTGGCATTAGTTGCTCTGAGTTATAGAAACTACACTAATTTAGGAACTCGCCTGATTTGCAATAGCAATTCCTAAGTCTCTACATTCCTAGCAATGTAACCTCTGCCTCTATCTGTTCCCCACTGACCTGCTATCTAGCCTTAAAGACATGTTTTGAATTATGAAAGGGTTTAGTTTCCTAATTTCCAGGCCTTTGCACCGAAACAAGTCTTGTCTCTTCCACAATGACTTAAAGTGTGTTTATTCATGCATACACACATAGACGTTTTTCTGTATTCACTGCAACCTACCTCATAATTACAAGTGTTTGCTGAAATGAAGATTTTGTCTGTTTGTTTTTGATATTCTTGTAAGTACAGATTTTTAAGCATCTATTCCTGAGACTTAGGTTTTCTCATCTTTCAAAGTTCATTTTCCTGGCCATTATAGAAAAATGCCCACATTCTTTTAGGGTATGAATTACTACTTGGCACAAGGCATAAAAAGACTTAAAATTACATTTTTTTAAAATTAAAATACTCTTTTAAAAGTTCTATGGCTTTAAAATTAGTTTCAAAAGTTCTTTTATCTGATTTCCTTAAGGATCTCTTATGCTGTAATGAGGTTGAAGATGAACCCTTTCTATAGGCACGGAGTATAATGGGTATGAAAGTGAAGGGGAACAAATACAGGGTCAAAGCAAATGCAGATACAGAACAGGAGGCGCCCTGAGGGAGAGACTAGAAGCTAGCTTTTAAGTGCTGGGCAGCAAATGTTTCTGCAGCTTCAGTTTCTTAATTGTAGGAATAAAAAGTTAGTGCACAGTGCAAAAACCAAAGAGATCAAACACAACCCCGATGCAACATTTGGAATCATGTTCAAATCTCCAGCTACAACAGTGCTTGGAGATTTGTCTGTGGCTTAGGAGTGAGATAATTTTCAATTTTGATCTAAAACGTGGGAGTTCGGGGAAATATGCATTTTTCCCTGCAGTTAACTGTTCTACAGAACAGTCAGTCACAGTTGTAAGGTTCAGTATTTGCTATTGTGCTTATTAGGTGGTATTTATCCTTAAATCTATACATTTGTTTTACAAACCGTTTGCCAAACAGTAGATTGAAATAACTGTCTTTCATTGCCTAAATGCAATGTAATGACCGCATCACATGGGGGTTTGTAATGTAACAGGAAGTTTATAAACTCCTACAAAGCTGCATTCTCTCCTTCAAAAAAGTATCAATACATGTTTCTTTTTCTCACTTTTCACTTTCTCTTTTTGATTTGTTTTCCAAGTAAGCTTTTGACAGCTTAGGAAGCCTTGCATTTGGAAAGGGATTTGGGAGGTGGATTTTTCCCCCAGAAGGTGAGGCCAAGAAATGCATCAGTCACTCTTGTTGATTTCTGACAGTTCAAGTCACCAGAGGCATTTGATAAACTTTAATCACTGTCACAACTGTAAATGTCACACATGGGACCAAAAGCACAAATCAGCAGCTACAACACTGAGATGTGAGTGAGAGGGAAGTGTGTGCACACACATGCACACATATGAGCATGTGAGACAATGCATTTCACAAAAACACTCCCAAAAAGTTACATATTTATTTTCAGTTTAAGGGTACCTGGGAAGTATGATTCTCTTACATGCTTTTTTGAATACAGCATCTATGTTTTAAATTGCATTTGAACATGTGGCAATTATGTAAAGAAATGTAGTACTTTTTGCACACCTCTAAATTTAAGAATAACACATACCACACAACTCTTTGGTTTTTCTACCACATGGAGAATTATTGACCTAAACAGAAACCCCATAATTTTAATCTATTTCTGGTTTTTAAAAATTATAAGCATTTTAATTAAAAGGCAAAAAATTTTTCCTCAGATAGTCAAGGCATTTTGGTCTATTAAAATGGTTGAATTTATTAAACTATTTATTAAAATGGTTAATATATTAAAATCTTTTAAGATTTGAAATTTCTCAAAATTTCCCAAATTCAGAAGCTACACGATATTTATTTGTAAAAACTATGATATATTGGAAAGTCAGACCCAATATGTCTCATGACCCTGTTTAGAACAGGAGACTGGAACAGGTAAGGTCCTGAGGCCCCTTCCAACTTGATTTCCAGGATCCTATTACCCTATGTTATTGATAAACTTTCTTTTTTTATCTGTAATATTAATTTTTTTCCATTGTGATTTACTCTTGTTTTCACTGTTGGAGTACTTGTAGTACCACATCATGCCAGCACACTAATCCTGTAAGTAATCTACAAGTAGTGCAGAGACAAGGGATGGCAATAGACAGGTCTGGAAAATATAATAATTCAGTGAGACAGTAATAGTCAGTATGATAGGCAAAAAGCTGAAAATAATCTGGAGCAAACTCTTGCCAAATATTTGTAAATGACAGCAATTAACTTCTGAAAAACAGCAAATAACAACATTCATGAGAACTTGTCATGCAAATTCATACACTTCTCTGCTTAAATAAATCTGTGTCTACACATCAGGTTATACTTCCTTTGAAAACTATTTCAATCAATTCCTAGAGGAATTTTTAAAGCTATAAGTATGAAATCTTAAGTGTTGCTTTCCCAAAGTCTCCATATAATCTTGGGTGCTGAGCAAAGAGCTAGATGTGAACTACAGTGATCTGTAAGAAGTGTTTTTCTTCTATCCAATGCAGTTTGTTAATATGAAAATGCAGTCCATAGCTCATTATATACAGACAGATTTACTGTTATTATTACACTCCCCATCCACAAAAAATGCCTAGAGTATATCACACTTCTTTATCAGGTGAATACTTATCAGGTATACTCTTTAGATGTATATGTCACATGTTATTGGTAAAGAGCCCTGTGTGATTTAAAATAATTAAGATTTAGTCATACTATTTCTCTTTTTATATATTTGTTGTCCAGTAAGTTTTGAGAAGTAAATTCAGATTCTTCATCACTGGACCAGTTGTAACAGCTCTTGTGGTCTCCGTTTCATGTGACTCTTGAAGAAAAAATTGTAAGCAGAATTATTAATGGTGGTTTATAACTGCAGAAATCCTAACACAGTTAACTGTTCACACAGTACAAGCACAGGACTTATAGTACAATCTTCAAGGTTCAAATGGTACCAAAGGGCTGACACAGAATTTAGGTTGCCAGCTTTTTCCTTGCCTAGAAGTAGTACAAAACTTTCCTAAACATTGATGCAGGTAAAAGTAATTTTTCCATTGACATAAAAGAGTTCCTAAGTCCACATGAGGTATATGAGAACTATCTATCACCTCAGGAGCTAACCCATCATATTATTAAAAGAGTTCCCCACAAATTTAGTGTTTTTCCAATGCAGTTCCTATTTTTCTAAGTAAACTGAAGCTCTCTGAGGTATTCAGCTCACTCCCTCTTCCTCTCTCTCTCTGTTTCTCTCTCCCTCTCTTTCTCCCAAATATCTCTGAAATGCATTTGGTTTAGCTTAAAAATAAATGTGCTTTTATTTTATCTAGAGATGCAACCCTCTGTTCTAACATGAGGGTCAAAGAAGAGATGCTAGAATGAGCTGTCACATTTTTTCATTGTTTGAGAGAGATCATGAATGATTGAGAAGTTATCTCCCTATTCATAGGACCTCTCTCCAAGATTTTGAATCAGCATAAAGCCAAGCCCAGCAAAGAAAATAGTTCAAATATCTGAAATCTTGCAAACGTAATACTGTAAGTTCTCCATGGTAATATTATCAGTCCGACTTTGAAAGAAAGGATGTATGTACTAGCCCAGACATATTTAAATTTTTCAAATAAGATGTAATGCACCTCGAGGGTCACCCAAAGAAGATGTAGAAAGATCTTTCAAATCTGAGATCTCCAGGGAATATGAACTCCACATTGAGTTAACAAGGAAACCATTTTACAGAGTTTGTTCTTAATTCTTTGGAGTGATCTTCATTGATCAGTGAAGACATCAATTGGGAGCCTTAAAATTGTGACAAACTACAGGGGTTTGAATATTAAAAAAAAAAAAAAAGTAGAAAACCCAAATGATCTCACAGCATCAATCAGCAGAAATTTACAGCTCTCCCACAGTTGTACCAAGAGCCTGTTGATAGCTCCTGGTTCTTTTCTCTTCAGCAGCTGATCTGAAGCTTTAACTTTGTAATTCCTAAACCAAGTATTATATACATCTATCACTTTTTATTGAATTTCTGAAGAAAATAATGTGAAGAAATTAATTAGTAAACTTTAATGTTTAAACATAATTATATTTTAAAGGTTATGAGCAGTTTTGTGGAAATCTATTATTAGCAGCTAGATGATGATGATGATGATGATAATACTTGACATGACATTTCACAATATTTGACACGTGCAACACTGTAAATGCACAAGTCTATAGGATTAATGCACTTTATAGAGGAAAAGCTGCCAAGGAACAAGGTTAAATGTTTTAAAATAGACTTAATGAGTAACCTTATAACTTTGAATACTGGTTCTCCTCAGCTGGAAGGGATGATGCAGCAATCTATCTCTGCAAAGGTTCAAGGCATGAGGTCCTGAAGCTACGGATGACTAGTTCTAATCCTAACTCAGACACAGTGTACCAAATTATGTTAGTTTTAAATAACGTATCATTTGAACTAGCCCTTTTTTCTAGTGGGATTTACCTCAAAACACTTGGGTCTCCTCTGATGGTGATTCTTATTTTCTGAATAAAGTTTCATTCATTGCTCATAAACTCTGCTCCCTGTGGAACAGCCTTGTTTTCATTTTCCAAGCTTCAAATGTATGCAAAATTATTACCATCATTCCTGCCCTGTCTGATGACAATATTCAGTGACTCAGCACAGCCACATTACATCACAAAACTTTTTCAATATTTATTTAATATAAGTAGATATAATTATTTAAGTAAATTTAGGTAAAAACACTAAATGAATTTGAGTAAATTTAAGTTAAACATTAGGGAATCTATCTTTCAGTACTCCAAAAACTGTTCTTACCTCCATCACTTTCAATCCATACAACTCATAGAGAATAGAGGATGTAACCACCAGAAAGCCAGAGCTGAGAACCCATTTTGCAAACTTCTTTGCAACCAGATCATCACAATCTCAGAATTATCATACAGCTTATCATCAGACATGATTTGAAGTCAGGCAAGTCACCAGACATCACGTTTATTAAGATTTAAATAAACATTTCTCTTTTCTTGTACTTCTGGAGGAACAGGTTACTGAAAAGGTAATTAAAAGTTCATCATCAAATATATGTTTGACCTGGATACAGGTGAAAAAATAATTTAGCTCTTTCTGTAATAAAAATTTATTAAACATATTCGTTTATAAATAACCATCTAATTTCATTTAATTGCCATGGGGACCTCCATGCTTCTCTGGATGATTCTCTGGATATTCTGGATACTTCAAACAACTTAGCATTGTTCAAGATTTACTCTAAACTCACTAAATTCACACCATAATTAGTCTTTTGCTAATATCCTGCTGTTCTAATTGAGTGAAATCTCCTTACCTGCTTATCTTTTTGCTTCCTCATCTTCTAAATGAAAACTACAGAAGTTCAATGGATGTGCATTGTTCCAGAGCTCTGGAATCTAAAATTCTTTTATTCACACCTATGGAGCTCTTTCTCTGATAATACATTATCATGATTTATTATTCTCATTATTTAATTACCAACCCACAAAATTGCTAATACATTGCCAAATGGATTACTAAATGGCTCATCATGCCTTTCTGATGAATGAAGGTACCTGAACCATAAAGCTGGTGAATGGCTGTCCAGAATCAGAACTAGGGTTTCAAAAGCTCCTGAAATATTTTTAAATAATAGTTTTATCATATATTCAGAGAATGGATAGGTTTTTTTAGAACAGAGAATTGGACAAACAATTACTAACAAATGTACTTTAGTTTTCTAAAGATCAAGTAACAGCAACTTGAAAACTCTCACAAAAATAAATTAGAAATTAAAGTTTAAACCATGAAATTTAGTTTGATTACATGCATATAGAAACCAATGATGATAATCATCAAAGTCCATGCCATTTCATGTCAAATGGGCACTTAACCTACTGTTAAAACTTCACCTATCACAAAAATATGTTCACAAAATATAGCTTAAATTTATACTGAAGATCAAATACTAGCCCCTTCCTTCATGTTTTATGTCTTACAGACAAATACTGCTTCTTTATCTATGCTTGTGCCAGAATATGCCATGATGTTTCACATGTCCACATGTAGAAAATTAATGTATGTTGAGTAAGAGAGAAGCTTTTATGATTCAGTTCAAATAAAATTAGTTTAGAGGTATGGAGAGTTAATTTTGTTATCAGTTTTCCCACTGAAATAACTAAAAGAAAACATGCAACTATTTGCACATATGATCCTTTCTTCAAGCAAACAAGTGCTGACCATGATATTTGAATCGTAAAGTTTTAGTGGCTGAGAAGAAAACAAAAAGAAATGGAGTGGAGGGGTGGGGGAAAGAAAAGTGACAGAGGTAAAATGAAGAAATTAGCTGTGGGTGTTGTTCTAAAAAATTAAGAAATGCCAACAACCTTATCATCTAGCCTTTTAAAGCCAGTAAATTTTGTAATAAATTGCCCATCCTAGGCCTATTTTCATGTAACATCCTCACATCCCTCTTTCTCAAACCACCAACACATTTATAATATAAGTATGGGTAAGGTCTCCATCCCAATTCCATCTCTTATTAAAAATTAATTCAGAGGCCTTTTGATTATATTGCTCCTTCCCAACACATTTTTACAGAAAATTCTCTTGTAAGAAACATAACCATTTACTTAACAGAAAGAAAACCCCTTGAAAATTACCATACACTCCCATAAAATCTTAAAGATTGCAGTTGGCTTTATCAAACACTGTTTAGGTCACAGAAGGATTTTGCCATGAGAAAAGCACAGAGTGGACAGAATGGGTCTCACTCCAAGCCTGGTGGAAGAAAAGTCTGGTTAGCACACTCTGGGTGCATATCCAGACAAAAACTACCACTGTGGTATACTGTAAAGAAACAACTGCTCATACTCATATCACCAGTCAGGCAAAGATCCTCTTAAGTTATGGGACAGATGGCATCTGGAAGGACTGAAGCTCCCCACCCTGAATATGCCTCTGTGGATACGTGAAACTCAGACTGTAAGTTAAGCCACCAAGACAGGAACTTGAGATAAAATAAAGGTGTCACTATTGTCTGTTTTTGCAGGCAGAGATGGAGGAAAGCAAAGCTGGGAGAGAAAAATATGTCACTGATAATGGCAGAATTTATGTGCCATGAGGAAAGCCAATTCAGGTACTATGCTGAAATCAGCTTGGACTGGGTGAAAGATAATTCAGGCAAAGAGAGATCACAACCACTGACTCAAAAACCTCACCAACTCAAAGAAGAAAAAGACTGAACATGGGACTAAGTAGCATTAGAAGTGAGGGAATCATTTAACCGATAGAATAAGAGAACAGTGTAACAAATGAGCATTTATTTCTTTGTTTGCTAAAATAGATAGATAATGAGAAGTTTTGAATGACTTGAGGATCCACACTGTTGAGAAGCCTAGGCTGAAGAGGGACCAAGAGAATGCTGCTGGATCTATGGGTGATGATTTTCTTCTGCTTAATGTCTCTCTCTCCTCTCCCACTCTCACCCCAAGAACTTTTCTATTTCTTTCTATCGCTCTACCTCACATTTACTATTAAATAACATCCCTATTTCTGACTTTGGGGCATGATCTTGTTTGCACCTTAATTTGGGCAGAAGCGTCTCTCAACAATAGGATCTTAACATGTCCCATAATATGCACTAACAGATATTATGCCCCTCTGTCATTAGAGCCATACTTAGCCACTCATATCTTAATTATTGCCATGGTTTGACCCTGGCCAAACACCAGGCACCCATGACAGCTGCTCCCTCATTCTCCCCTGCCACAGCTGGACAGAGGAGAGAAAAAAATTTAATGGAGTGGTCATGGGTTGAGATAAGGACGGGGAAGAAACACTTCAAAGGCAAAACAGGTTCAACCCAGAGTTACAAAGCGAATTTATTCCTACCAGGGTTAGAGGAGGATAATGAGAAGTAAAATAATCCCATAAAGACACCCTTTCTTCCCCCAACAAGTCCCTCCTTCCCTCCAGCAGTGCAGGAAACAGGGCACTTGGGCTTTGGTCAGTTCATCACCAGCATCTTCTTCAGTTGCTCAGGGAGAGAAATCTTTCCCCTGCTTCACCATTCCAAATCTCACAAGCAGAAGTTCTCCTAAAACTGCCACAATATGAGTCCCTCCCATGCGCAGACAGTCATCCCAAACTGCTGCAGTGTGGGTCACTGCTCCACAGGGTGCAGACCTCCCAGGACAGGCTGCTCCAGCCTGGAAGCAGGGTCCCCTCTCTCCTCTAGCTCTCCCACTGGATCACAGCTTCCTCCAGGCATCCACCTGCTCTGGTGTGGGCACCTCCCCTTGGGCTGTGGGTGGATCTCTGCATCCCCCATGGACCCCATGGGCTGCAGGGGCACAGCTGATTCACCATGGTCTCACCACAGCCAGCAGAGGACTCTTGGCTCTGTCACCTGGAGCACCTCCTCCCCCTCCTTCGCCACTGACCTTGGAGTCTCCATGTTGTTTCCCTCACATGTTCTCACTTCCTTCTCTTCTCTGGTTAGGAAAAACTGTGCGCCCACTTTGTTTTGATTTCTTCTTAAATATGTTTTCACAGAGGCATAACCAACTTCTCTTGGCCAGCAGCATGTTCATCTTCAGAGCCATCAGGGATTGGCTCTTTTGGACATGGTGGAAGTTTCCAGAAGCTTCTCACAGGAGACATCTTTGTGGCCCACCCACTACAAAAAACCGGGCCAAGCAAAACCAGCACAATTATCTAGACCAAGTGTGTGTCTGCAGCCTACAAATTCTTGATGTTATCCCACAGCATTCTCAGAGAATTCTCGCACCGTCCTTCCTTGTTTTAGTACTGCAAAAGGTGGGAGGTGGCTGCCTTCTCTTCTTTCTCATTTTCTACTAGTTGTGAGAAAACGGATTCATAAAGTCAATAATTATGAGAAGAGATAGCAATTTCAATTAGCACAGCAATTTTCATATAACATGGTGTGCAAAAGCTCTCAAAAATTATATATTGTAAGAGGACTGGGTTATTTTTAATACCATTTTTAACTGTTGTCACCTACTTTACCAACTCCCTTTCCTTCTCCTTGCTTCACTTGAAGTATAGATCATGAATAAATCCCTGCCAATAACTATTCAAAGCAGGAAGACAGAAAGAGCAGCAGTTTTTAATTCATTAGCTTTTCACCTTTGAAGACCTGTGCTTAAAGCTTGCTTCATCTCCATCTGCCCCAGGCCTATGTTGACATATCTGTCTCTCTCTGAGCCCAAGTCATTGCTAAATGCAGCCATACAACAAAAGGAAGAAGAAAAAAAAAAGGAAAAGGGAACAGCAAAATGTTGTACTTCTCACTGATCAGACTTTTCAGTCCCCTTCCTTTTCTATGTCTATTTTAATCTTCCCTTCTTTGGGAGGAGGTAGTTGGGAAATCACAAGTGGTTTTGTGTGCCTCTCTTTCTGGATTGCCTTCTTTCATTTGTCACTAGTATGGGCTACTGGGTCTGTCAGCTTGGGAACATTCTGTAATGACTTTCTAAATCAGATCTGAATGATTTCAGGTTCTCTTCATCATGCCAACAATGTTCTTTATTGTTGCAGTGCCCTGGCGCAGGTGAGCACCTCAGGTTCAGGGTGCCATGGCAAAGCCCCTGAGGGGTCATGGACAATTGGCCCTGCTTCTCTCCCCTCCCCTATCCCATATAAGGTTTTGCTCTAAAAGTTTCTCCTTTGTTCTCCAGTTGAGTTGTTAGCCATTGGTTCTTTTGGATTTTGTACCCTCCCCCTCTGTGCCCCCATTAGACCAAACCTGTGTCAGTCATGCGTTCTCTGTATCCCATTGGTTGTCTCAAGTTTCCCCTCCCCTTTTCCAGTACTTTAAAAGCTGCTGCACAGCACAGAGCAGCGCCATTTTGAGCACCCCTACCTGCCATCCTGACCTCCCTGCCTCAATAAACCCTTCTTCGACCCAGCTCAAAATTGCCTACGTTTCTTGCTTTCGCCATCTGATCTCCGAGCTCCGCAGCTCCCGCAGGAGCTCAGCTTTTTCCATCTTTCCACCCACTGCCCCGAAGGGCGAGCTGCTGCTGCCTGGAGAAGGCCTCGCAGCCCGGTCACCCCAATTCCGAACTGAGTCAACGGGTCCCTGAGACCCGACACTTTATCATACTGAATTTCTCCACATCAAACATTACCAACATTTGCTGATCTTTTGCCATTAGGGGCTCCTACATTTCTCATCAGGAACTTCCAGTGGAAGGTGTGGCCTATGTTCTGGACCCTGTGTTTATGCAATCAATACACAATGTTTATTCAACTGGCCCTGACAAAGTTGTAAAAGAGCACCCAGAGACCCTGGAGTGTTGAAAAGCCTTATTTTCCACAAATTCTTTCAGAATTGTGGAATTCAAATCAATGAAATAATGCAAAATATTATGCATGTGAGTAGTCCAGCTATCCAAAATGATCTCTTATGGCTGTTTACTTATCTATCATTACAAGTCACTATGGAACTATTGAATTTGTATTTACAACTTTCTTTTGAAAAGGTAGAAAAACAGGTCAGTCTTGCTTTTCCATACCTTCATAACTTCACAGTCACTAACAGATTTTAACTCCCAATGCCTGTTAAAAGACAATCATCCTTTTAAAGAGCAGAAACTGAGGAAACTGACTGGTCCATTCCACACTCACACAGTGCTGCTTTGCCCTCTGAAAAGTGGCCGAACGCCAAAAAGCAGCAACGAAAGGCGATCAGTCGCACTGAACACAGTCCGGATGCGCCGTGGCTATGACACACACAGGCGGGTGCCGTACCCAGGGGGACGGTAGCGCGTTGGGAAAGCACTAGAAACAAAGAAGGCGTAGGCCCTTGTGTTTGGGATTCCAGCAGGTTTATTGTAGGATCACAGGGAAGGCGGGCAGGGCAGAGAACGGGGGTCGGTAGTGAGGCGACAGGAATCCGGAACGCAAAAAGCCCAGAACAAAAGCTGCACAGCGTTAAAAGGGGGGAAATGGGGCGTGTCCAGCCCCGAAGGGCCAACCAGGGAAGGTCCGAGGGGGAAGGACAGGGGTGCAAACCAGTGACCATACTGCGAGGGAGGGTACAAAGCTTTGAACCAATGAGATGTTTTGCTGGGGGAACATTCTGGAACATAAATCATAAATGGGACAAAAGCAGGGAATTACATGGGGCCAATCCACTGCAACAACACAGACACACACACATCCGTAAAAGGTTGTGAAAGTTTTCACATTGGTGGAAGCTATTAATTAAACTCTAGATCTCTATATTCTGACAGAAATACTCTTTTTTGTTTGTTTGTTTGTTTGGGGGGTGGGGTTTTATGTGGGTTTTTTTTTTTTTTTTTTTGTGCATCTGTCTGATATCGCTGTTGTACACCATAAATTCCTATGCATCATGATGCCAGCCAAAGAAAGGCTAGGAAACCCTACACTTCTCTTCTTCCTTTGAACACACAAAATGCTATACAGATAATGACACTGAACTTGCCTGAAGGGCAAACTCTTTGGTCATATTGCCTGTTTTTTTAACCTTAGTGTTTGTTGTACTAGAAATTTAAATACTTGAAGTAGCTCTAACCACCTATGAGATCCTGGCAAAAAATTGAACTAATAATGAACTCTGACCAAGCAAATATCCTATTTTAAAGCTTTTCTTGAGACAGATTGCTGATAGATGCAGAAAATCAATGTTTTGCAAATGTTGTGAAGTATTTAACAATGTAAAAAAATTTTAAAAGGACCTTTTCAGCTTGAAAACTTTTGTGTTACAAATTGTGTGTTACTCCCACTGCAGTTCTGTTGAGATTACCTCTATCTGGACCTGATACATATGCAATGTACTGCTGCTTTTTTACTTCAATTATTTCCTTGTCCTTTAAAATTGCAACAGCCTTGAGCTTTTCTTTTATTTCCATAAAAGGAATCTTCCCACTTCACTCAATTATGTGTTAGACTGTGAATTTACACTGGGTGCCTCTTGCAAGCTTTGTGGTAGGCAGCTGCTTTCAATAGTTTTATATATACATACATATCATCATATATAGTGTGTTCTTTCAAATTACTGGCAACACACCTAAATTAATAGGGTCATTGTGAAACATATAGCCATCAAGTCTAGAAAAGTTTTATGTCCCATAGTTTCCATATTTTTTGTTGTAAAGAATGCAGCAGTTTAAGCACTTGCTATCACATCCTCAGGTCCAGGTAAATAGCAATTTAATCATCTTTATCCTAATTACATGGATCTTTTACATCTATCAAGCTGCAAAATCTATATATTATTACATATAGTTATTATACATAAAAGCTGTGCAAACAAAAAAACCTCAAGAAACACTCTCCCACCTAAATCTGGTTATCTAGAGGTGTTTGTAAATGTCATATGGTTTCAACATAAAACTAACTACCCAGTCATTTGGAGATCACCGTCCCAAGTCATTTACTTTTCATCCCTTATCTGTCTTACGTCATGTCCAAATATTTCTGCTATGAATATGCATGGTTACAACTAAAGACATTCAGAAAAGACATCTAAATACGTTTTCCAGAAGAAAACATAAGGTGAAAGCCTGCAGAATGATCCTGGGACTGAACCAAGTACATTTAACTGTGATGTCTTTGTGCACTGCCATAGGCTCTGCGTTCAGTGAACTGGATACCTCACAGCATGCCAAGGGTGGGAATGTGACTTTTAGACTGAAAGTTTTTCTAACCCTTCCATGTGTATTTTTAAAGTGTTTTCATCATCTCAAGTATTTTCAGGAAGAAGGACCCTATTGCTTTCAATGTACAACTGCTCTCCACAACCTCTCTTTTGCTGTCTTTAAAGAGGACATTAAAAGGCACCCTACACTTAAATATTTAATAGTGCATTTACATGGAAATTCCTTTACAGGCAGCCATGCAGGACAGATCTCACAGGGATACTTTTCAATATATTACCTCATTTGGAAAGTATCATTTTTGTAGACTTAGCATTCAAGCCTGATATTAAGTGTTTCAGGAAGCTCAAAATGATAGTTTTCCATGTTTTCCAGGCTTCAGGCACTAGCTAGGTTTCCAAATCTAATTTAACCAACTCTGCAATTCTACTTCGTGCTAGCTCAAGCACTTTGTATTACTTCCCCTCACCTGGTGGCTGTGCAACAATTCAGTTGCTGAAGTTCTTCATCCAGAAAGTGCACTTGATTTCCTGTAATGCTTATTCTGGCAAAAACAAGACTTTGGTGTCAAATGATGCAAACTTTACCATGTATTCTAAGAGATTTTCTCTTTCTGCTTGTGTAAATCATCTCATTATATGTTTCCTGTAAGATCTGTTCATCACATTTGTACTTGTGTTTTGCAATCACATAAATTAAGTATTGGTGTAAATCAATTTAATTTTATACAAAGCCAAGCAGAAATGAGGAATTTACTGGTGTTTTTGGGAAGGCACAAAAATATTCTTCAAGTACAAATACAGTAGTAGTGGCTGTGACCAGTGAAGGACAATCTCAAGCAAAAAGATGTCAATCTACTCAGGTAAACTCCTGCTTTTTCATTAGAGATCTGTTTTGTACAGTGTGATAAAAGTTTCCTTCTCTATTCCCCCAAACACTCTTTATGTAATGAAAATACATTAACTTTGTTTATATATATATTAGTTATGATTAGATACTGTAATGAGTTAGGCTAATTTTACAGGAGATTTTGGTATTGTTTGTGCTTAAGTTAAACAAACTAAAAGGCAGCCTGGCCCTGGAAATAAGGACTTGCCCTCTTGGAAGATTAGAGCTCTCCATAAAGCACAAAGGATACCCCTGTACAACTGAGGTAACACCAGCATGCTAGCCCCTAACACACTTTTGAAACCCTACCAGCAGGATCTGGCATCAAAGATATGTCACTATTGAAAGACTGATCCCAAGGATAAATATACAAGCTGCAAAAATAATGCAAAACCACAGTTGCTTCGCAAACTTTTACTCTGGTTAATAATGAGCAATGTGGATGCTGGGGCTTGGTCAAATCATGTTGCACCTGAACATTTGAAGTAAGAACCCTGTGTAAAATCATGTTTGTAGCACCCCAATATGAATAGAACACCTCATATGCATGACGTAAAACTTACTTTTGTATTTTTATACTTTGCATCTTACATTGTCAGCTTGTTTAGCATAGCCAGTTGCAAATCCCCAGCCCAGCACCAAATGTGATATTCATATATATGAACACAGATTCCACATTCCATGAGAGATATTAGATCCAAAATTATTCTGATTTTCTAAATTACTGAGATAGACTGACAACTTTTCTGTGCAGACATTTTAGATACAGAGCATTTAGTGAAAAGAAGTTGTGCATGGGAAAAAAATCTGTTTTACTATAGTTATGCTTTTTTATTATTATTTCTTTACTAAATGTCTTTCCTTTATCTTGCTTGTAGAAAGTGGAGAAAGACTATTGCCCCCATTTTACTGATGGAGAATGAAGGCACAATGAAAGCAAACTCCCAAAACACAGGAAGTTTGGAGCAATTCAAGAAATGTGATTCTGCAGGTTCTGAAATCCAAATCCTGAGTTTGTTTGAGCAATCACACAAATATTAGTATCTAGAGAAGGTAATTTGCAGACTTCACAGATACTTTTAAAAACAGCCTTAAACAAATAATCGATGTTCTGCTACCATCAGGACTACATAAAGACAGAGGTTGGTAATACTGGTGTTTTTGCAATGGTTCTACATACTTGAGAACCCAATCAATTATTTCTGAGAGCCCCATAGATGATATAAGGCACAAACCAAGGGAATCTGAGGGCAAGCAGTTCCTAAAGTACATGTAGAGAGATGGTAAAATGTTTGAATATAGTGTTGAGGAAAAAGTTCAAACTGGTGTTTGTAATGTAATGAGTAATGAGACAGACTGAATAAATCCTTCATCCCCTTCCAGTTGTGCCCACCTTAGCCCCTGGTCCTATAAGGGGTAAAAGAAACCCAAACGAAAACAAAATCCAGCAGCAACAACAAATAAAACCCCCAAAACAATCACACAAACACCAAAAAATGATTATTTTAGCTTTATTCTTCTCTGTCCCAAATTCTTCTGCTCCCCACCATTAACACAGTGCTACAAAGCATTGCTTCTACAGCTGAGGGGCCCTTCAGAGGAGAGGAAATTGATCTTTGTCCAAAGGATTATAATTTCTGTGTTGTATGTCTCTCAGATGAGATATGAAGAGTTGCGCAAGTGCATTCTGTAAAATTCCATTTTTGTTAGTTTATCTCACCCCCAGAAGCAAATTCTGTAGATCTCAGATAGTCATCTTAACAAGGCCCTACTCTGTGTCTCCTATACTAATATGGGATAAGAGAGCTTCGCTGATAGAATGTGAAATGTTTACCTCTGCAAGTATACATCACATCTCACAGAGGAATTGGGGCAGGGGGGCAGCAGGAACAGACATCTCTGTGAAATGATTTGGACTGAAGCAGCTCTGCAAATAAAGCAAATGGTGAACTGCAGAACTCATATCTTTTCAACGGATCACTGAAAATCCCTGTATAAATAGCTCTGATATTCAAGTTCCTACTGAAAGTAATAGTTGAACAAATTCTAAACAAATATGAAGCTACAGAGCTGGAATGTGCTATCAGCTTTTTTTTTTTTTCCCCAGCAAATGCAGGCAGCTTTTCTGCCAATTTATGCTTAACAGCAGCAAGAATCTGGACTACAGAAAAGAAGTGGTCCTGTTCTTAAATGCATTGCTTATTAATGCTGTGAAAAGAAAATAAACTGAACAGCTAGCATTTCCTGCTGCAGCTTATGCTACTGTATAAGATTATCATGAAAGATCTGGCTTGGAAAATAAACAAATTAATAAATGTAAAGGATTGGAATCAATCCTCAAAACATAAAGGAGTGAATTTCTCTCTCCTTAGAGTTTTTAAGAAAAGAGAATAGCAAAAGCTAATGCCCTGACAGGTATTCACCATGGGGATCTCCCTTGACAAAAATTTAAGAAGGGACTTAATTTTGAATTTATGGGATCATTTCCCTTATCTTCTTTACATGCTCCTTTCATTATACACTTGCTTGTTCATGTCATTCTCTGTTTCATTACTTAGTACTGTTATCCCCTGCCAGAAGTGCCACGGTGGAGCTATATCACTGTTGTTCATCATTACATTAGCACAAGATGTGTTTAACTTTCCCTTCAAGCCTGTCATGGGTTTTCGACAGGACATTGCCAGGAGGACGCACGAAAAGAGGGCAACCAGGCTCCAAGCTTGAAGTTGCAAAAAGTGTTTTAATTACCTAACAGAGTTGGAGGATAAATGCAGGCAAAAATAAACTTTTCATACAGTTTTGGTTCACTCCTCCCTCCCTCTTACGAACCTGTAGTATTCACCCCCTTTCCTCCTTTACAGTCAACAAGCTGGGTGGTGGGGGGCAGGGTGTGGGGTCTCTTTTCAGTCCACAGAGCAGATTCTCAAATTTACTCATCACCACAATTCTTCTACTACAAATACTCTTTATCTCTACTTATTTCTCTCTCTCTCTCCAGACAGTTTTCTTTCTGCTCTCACCCCCACCCTCTTAAGAAGCAGTCTCTGCACTCACCCCACCCCCCTTTTCTCTCTTTCCAAACCAGCAGCACAGACAGGGGGCAGGTTGAGGGGTCCTCTGGTCAGTCCAATCAGGAAAAGAGGTTCTCTACTTAGCCAGGGGTCCTTCCCACGAGAGACTGTCCTTTGAGAACTTCTTTGGCGTGGGTCCAATCTCACGAGCAACATCCCGCCCGAAATTCTGCTGCAACATGAGTCTTTTTGTCCATAGGGTGCTGTGCAGACTCTCCCAAGCTGAGGCCAGGCTGCTTCCATGCCAGGAGCAAGGCCTTTCTCTCCTTTGCAAGGCCTTTGCAGTTTTAACTCTTAGATGAGACTCCCACTGGTTCACAGTCTTTTCCAGGCATCCACCTGCTCCTCTGGTGTGGGCTGTGGGTGGATTTCTGCACTCCTGTGGACTCCATGGGCTGCAGGGTGACCTCCTGCCCCACCATGGCCTTCACTGTGGCTAGCAGAGGGTTTTCAGCTCCAGCACTGGGTGCCCTCCTCCCCACCTTCTTCACTGACCTTGGCGTCTCCATGCTGTTCTCCCTCACATATTTTCACCTCCACCTCCTCCTCCTCCAACTACAAAGAAGTGAAAGAAGCGCGTGCCTGCTTTGTTCTGAATTTTTCTTAAATATGTTTTCACAGAGGCATAACTAGCACCTCCAATTGGCCCAAACTTGGCCGGCAGCATGTCCATCACCTTCAGAGCCATCAGAGATTGGCTCTGCTGGACTTGATGTAAAAACTTCCAGAACTTGCACTCAGGACACACAGGAGCCATCTTTGTGCCGCACCCCACCCCTCAGACACCTCCCTAGGCCTACTACAACAGCTTCTGAGGGGTCCAAATTTCTCCTAGATGTTAAAAACACTTCACTGATGTTTTGGGCCAATCAAAACCATCACAACGCCTTTTCTTTCTCTCATTTTCAAAGCAGAGCCAGGAGCAGTAATAAACAGATTCATAGGAAAAATCACATTGCCTTGTCTACTTGTCATCTCATCAATTAATCAAATTAAGAGATTAAAACACAGCTAAAGACAAAGGAGAAAAAAAATGCAGTATTGCAACAGCAATAATTTGATTTCCTTGATATAAAATGTTGTATTTCTGGCAACATTGAAATATTTCAAAAGTTAAGCAACTAAAACAAATGCTTGTCTCTTTAAACAGAAAATTAAGAATTTATTTTGCAGGTTTTAGACTGAATTGAAAGGGCAAGAATTCAAGTAAACCTGTTGAGAAAAAAGCAGAAAACCTTTACTGAGGATTTTCCCTTTTGGCCTAGAAACATTCTAATGTGCTTTTGAAAATATTTTCATTTCCAAAGAACTCTGAGGTGTCTATGTCAATCAGGTTCACAAATAAAACTGTGGGTTTTGTAGCAGTTATGCTTCATGTTAAAAATAGTTTATAAAAGAAAGAGGAAAACAAAAATTATGGATAAATTGTTGTGGACCACATTTGCCTGATTTCTATCTTGCATCTTGTAAATAAGGAACAGCTCAAGGAAGTCAGTGATGTTAAGCTGGGATACAACTCTTCTGGGTGAGAAAACATAGGTGCCAAAAACACATTCAGAAAAGTCCTACAAAATCACTTGAATTGAATCTTTCAAGATTCCTCTGCCAGAAATTGTGATTTTTACTTCCTGCTGGAGGAAGAATTCACTACAGAGATGACATTTTCCTTTGCTTGGGGAGCTGAGGACAATTTTTTTCTATTTGACTTCTTCATTGATTATGAAAACAGAGTAAGGATAGCAACACGTGAAAAGAAGAAAACATCACCCCAGAATAAAGGTCACAAAAAAGAGTCATTGAAAAGTTCATGATCATACATAAGAGGTGAGCAGAGATAGATGCATATTTGTCTCCTAACTTATATGTAAAAGACATCGCTCTTTTCCAAGAGAGAAGACATTCTGATAAAGGATCAGTCTCTGAAGGGACAATGAATTTCATCCAGTTGCTGTCTGGAATAAAGCAAGCTTTAAAAGAAAAGACAAGGAGGGAGAGAATATTTATAACCAGAAGAAGTGTCACCAATAGCTCCAATTTGTCTGACCTTCCATTTTACAGAGGAAAACTGTCTAAAAACTTTGGAAAGATATGCACAAAAGCACAAATTATAGGAAGCTATGTTACAGGCATAATGTTTTCCAGAAAACTGTATGCAGACCTTAAGTTCCTTTGGCAAAAACCAGTTTGGAACAAACCAGAAACATAAGACAGACCTTAACACATTTTCAAATAGAGAGGATAGAAAAAGCACTTGAGATTGCCTTGGCTATTTTGTCATCTTCATAGACATTCAAAAGCAGTAGCTTCACCAGTATATCTCCCTAATACATTTAGGCAATTCTCCAGTGGCTTAGTAAAGTTCTCTCTTCCTCCTGTCAGTCTACTGTGATAACTGTGTGTCTGAAGATCCTAATTTAGGAATGCAGATGTGAGGCACAGCAACCAACCTGTTTTGTGACCATGAATTCTGGAACAATGCTTTGTGTCCAGCAAAGTGAAAAAATTCACTGGTCTGAATATCTTTCTGAACCAAAATATCCTTGAAGTTGTTTGTTCTTCCTGTTATGGACAGCTGATTTTCCCAAATACTTCAATAATTAGCCAGATGTTCCAGGTCATTCTAAATGTCATAGACTAGAGAGCAAGGTCTTTCAATTCTGCTTCATGCTCCAAATATTACTTTTAATGTTTTTATTTCATCTTTCAATATACAAACTCATTAATGAATATTCTAAAAATTTGTCACTCTTACTATGGCAAGTTCTATACAGGGTTTAATTAATACAATGTATGTAATTACAGTACCCTCTCTCTGAGTGTCAACTTTGTTTGAGTTCAGTGCAGATTGCTTTAGCTGCAGGTAATAGGTTAAATTAGTCCCTGCTGTGCACCAAACTGCAGTAGCAAAACTGCTATTGCTTTCTGAGTCGATTAACTTACTTTTGGTCCACTTGTTTTTACATTTCACTGCAGCATAAACCTAATGTAGATACACTTCAGCATATAAAATGGCAGCAGTGCAGAAAGTAGCTGAGTTCTTTTCCTTTCAAGTATAATTGAACTGTTTTAATACACAGAAAGCAAGAGTTTCCCATCAAAATAAATTTAATTGATTTTAAACTGGAAAAAACCCCAAAACCAATAGAACCCTCCCCCTTCCCAAAAACAGAGATACTGAAAGAAAGCAAAGTTAGAGTACCTGATAGTTCCTATCACAGGAACTTAGGAAAAAACCTGCAAGCACTCATTGATTGGCTAGAATTGACTGGACCAGAATCTTTAAACAGGCACATAGGAAGTTACAAGAACTCTTCTATATGCAGACATGGTGAAGTTCTTAATACTATATTCCCCTCTGCCTGCAGCAGGTAAAGAATTGCATGAGAATTCAATAATCATACATATAGTACAGCTCTGGATACTCTTATTAATATATAGGAAATATGTCCTACTTTTTATCAGATTGTCAGGTATTGCATATCATCAATTCCTATGATCAATTCCAATCAATTCCAGAGATTAATATAAGCCCTAAATTCAATGTAATTAAAACTGAGAAATTAAAAAACATTGTGGAAATTGTGTGCTTCTTGTATTTAATTTTAAATGTTCCTCTTTTTAACTGTACTTGCTCTTCCACTAAAAACTCTAACTATGGAGCCAGAGATGGTGAATTTTTTATAGAAAGAGAAATCTAGCAATACCCAGATAAGAGATAGACATGTCTCCTAGCACTGAATATTCCATGTGGATTTAACACTCATTTCACTCTCTCGAAGTTACTTCCTCTGTTATCTTTGAGGTCGGACCTTTTGTATTGAATATCAAAGATCTGTGAATTGCAGTAGTTGGACACCTCTTTCTGTGGTGGAACTTCTTAAAAACAGAACTCATCAACAAACTCCACAATCATCTCCTGATTTATGCTTGAAAATTTCCAAACTATTTCTTAGACTAGACCTTACCTAGGGAAAATCCTGGCCATTTTTAGTTCCATGGTATCAGGTCTGACACTTCTTTATTTCTGATCCCACCAGTAACTCCGTAAAAAGAGACTTATGAACCTGTATATTTAGTACAGCAACTATTTTTGCAGTTTAAGGCAAGAATTTTTGGAGATGTTTCTTTTTTTACTCTGTTTCCTTTTAAGCACTTAAAGAACTCCCCCTGAGTTCTCAAAATTAAACCATTCCTCCCAAATAATCATCACCTGAAAGAAATCTGCTGGCCAAGAGCCTCATATCAGTAATTCCTTTGGTAAGTTCATTTTATATCTTTCTACAAGTATGCCAACCAGGAAAGGAAGGTCAGAGAAGTCATACTCTCACTGAGAAACAAGGCTGGCAAAGTGGTGGCAACAGATGAGAAGGCCAAGGTACTCAAATTTTTGCCTCAGTCCTCACTGGTAACCTCTCTTCCCTTATCACTCAGGTGGATAGATTGCGACATGGACAAGAGACCAAAGTCCCTCCCACAAGGGAGAGAAGATCAGACATTCATGGCCACCTGAGGAACATGAATATAAGACAAGCATTACATGTGTAGAGTTTTCTAAACTCTGGAAGAATACAGAAAACCATCAATATTTAATGCCTATTTCCTGTAAAAAATTTATTAAAGAATCGAAAATTTGCTAAAGTATCTAGTATATTGACAATATCTACAGATCTTTGTGTTTTGTTATTATTTTATTACAAAATCTAAATGGGAATAAAAAGTAGTTTAATGATAGTTAAATAGTTTGTTGCTTGAATAAAATTATGAAGGTCAATGTTATGAAATTTCTTAAGGTTAGGAAACACAAGAAATAAATTACTTACTAGTAGTTGCTAAGTTCTGTACAGCAAAGCAAACCAGGCAGAGAATGAGCTAATTGCTAGACCTCAGATGGAAAACACAGTTATTCCCATCACTGTGCAGCACATAAGGTCAGACAGGCTATCTGATCTTAAATATATGGCTTACAGGCTGCTTTTCCGAGATATCAGTGTCTCCTTTCTATCTCTACCAGAGCCCAAAAATTTTTGAAATTGCAGCTAAACAATTTCTGCATTGTCCTTGACCCAGATATTCAAAAGAGTTCTAGGATTACTGCAACATCTGAAAAACACTGCAATTTATGCTCATAATTCAATCCATTTGTTTTCTTCCTTATATAAATATTACCAAAGTAGGTAGGTAGTCTCTTTTTAATCAGATGAACTTCAGACACTATCACTACATCTCTACTGTCAAAAGACAAATAAATCACTCAGAAAAACAAGATCCTACATATAAAAATTTTCCTGAATGCTTAAGCCCCTGAAAGGAGAGAGCACTCTAGACTTCAGTTATGTGTAGTTTTCCTGTGAAATGTTGTCTTTTACAGCCACTGCAAGGAATTTCTCTTTACATGACCAAATCAGGCATTTTTCCTAATGCCATATTAGAAATATGTGTACTGTTTATATAAACATACATATACTATTTATATAAACTGTTTATATGCATTCTTATGTTTATACATGCCTTCAAATTCTCGAATTATTAATGTTTCTTCTTTTTTCCCATATTGTTAACCAGGTCTCAGACTTCTGAGTAGTCAACACAAAAATTATTTACCTTACCTAATTACAAAATTAGCAACTCCATTTCCAAAGTCTTCTTAAATGAGATAATATTAGCAGAAAAAGCAGGAAGGGGTTAGTTTGGGTGGGTTTTTTTCATATTAACAGAATAAATTGATCAATTATTCACTAATCCTGCTCATCTGCTGAAAAGCTGGGCAGTAAGTCACTAAAGAAAGAGAGCAAAACATTATTCCATAGAGAAAATGCAACAGTGATGTACTGGCACTACAACATTCCAGACATTACAGATAACATTTTATCCTATTTTATTTTCCAGATATATGTCAAAATACTTTTCTGACAGAAAAGTTTTCTTCCAGCTGCAGCTACGTAATGTTCTCTCCTGAGAATCTGAGAATATCTGATACCTACAGCTGATATTAAACTTCAAGAACAAAAGAGAACAGATTGGAATCTGAGGAAAGGTTTTGGGTAGAGATTTGGAAAATTTTAGTTGACAAAGTACCCCAATGTATAATAAAGGATGAGAAATTAGTAGGAGAGAACCTTTAAAATTTCCATTTTTCAGTTAATTCTTAATAAAGTTGTTTCTTCCTGAATTTGCTTTTTCAGATAGCTGCTTTTCCTTTGTACTTTTCAATGGGTATTCACTTGACATACCTTTTATATTTTAAGAGAGAGATACAGAGAGAAAAACACTTTCTAGGAGGAATTTTGTTTTGCACAATGGGGCTCACAATCTTTCTTAATCCCAGTAAGAAACAGACTGTTAAGAAAGGTTTTATAACTTTCCAAGAGCAACTGAGAGCGCATTATAAAATTTTACCTCTCTTTTGATGTAGGCAAACCTGAGATGATAAAGTGTTGGATGGACCTTTGGTAAGGGTGCAACATGCTGAACAGATCTACTATTCATTGTGAGACCTAATGGCACCATGGTTGAGTTTTTAAAGAATTTTCTTAGAAATAAGCAACTCTGTTCAACTTTTCTATTTTGATCAAAACTATGTTATGGGAACACTTTGCTTAACTTTATGACAAAGACATGCTACTGGCATCACCAGCAGTGCCAAGTGGGTGATATCTGGAGAGCCTTCCTTAATAGTTATCCAGCCAAGCTTATCCCACATCAAGAGGTATGTGCAGCATAGAGCAATCCTGAAGGCAAAGCAAG
Source organism: Entomyzon cyanotis (assembly GCA_024500445.1). Lineage (NCBI taxonomy): Eukaryota > Metazoa > Chordata > Aves > Passeriformes > Meliphagidae > Entomyzon > Entomyzon cyanotis. The sequence goes on along the minus strand of JAKEPQ010000765.1, from coordinate 1,032,410 downwards.
GTGCGCAATACCGCATGGCACCGTGCAGAGCACTGCAGACCAGCATGTCCGCTGAGCTGGACCACTGATGCTTGAATGTACAACAAATTTCTACTTAGGACCACTTAATATCAAGTTGTCTAAAGGGGATCCATTCCACTTAGAAAAGCCCCTGCACACATTTGTGTTCCTTGTGTAAGTATAAGGATTTCAGACTCAGCATTATCCCCAAGATCTCCAACCAATTCCTGAAGGTATCAAAAGGATGATAAATAATGAGCTTCTTCAAAAATAAGCTAGCCCAGCGTAACAAAAAATATCTCAGACTTGTATGACTGAGACAAGTCTTCCACACGGCAGGACTTTGGGAAGAGCTGGAGAGAAAATGCTCCCTCTCATAGTGGCACCTTAAAGTTTATTGGCTGTTAAGGATCTCAAAAAAAAAAGCTACAACAATGCAAAGACACAAGAAATGCTACAAAAGTTTGGCTTTTTTTTTTTAAGGTAAAAGAGAAGTTTTCATTTTCAGGATAATCCTAACAGACAAGAATCTTTAGCTCTTAAATAAAGGAAAAGACATTAAATGATCACTGCTGTCCCAATATACAACTGGCTCCTTTGTGTCCCTTTTCTACGTGAGTTGCCTGTCCATGCTAGATTTGGAAAAAGCAAAAAAATTTCTCCTGCTAGCTACTGCACAAACTAACAAAAGACTAAGCACTGTAATGCCCTTAAATGTTTGTTTAAAAAAAAAAAAAAAAAGTTTAAATTAAATTTAAACATCCTTAAAAAAAGAAAAAATCTACTTTTCTACATGTTGTGACAAATTTGTACTGGGTACAAAGCCACCATGGTCACACCCTGTTGGCATTGAATGTCACCTTTAAGACAGAAAAAAATAAGATTTTAGAGAGGTTTATAAAGTTCTGGTAGGAATGGCCCAGTCTACCTCCATCTTCCTTCTGCTGTCCCATTTAGGAAGAGATAAAATCTCTTTAGACAAGCACCTATGTATTTCTGTTTTCTGCTTTCCACAGGTAGACCATGCTTACTTTATGATCCTACAGTGTCCAACCAGCAGTTTCTATCAACTGAACCCTAGAGCAAGGACAATGATGTAAAAGAAAGTTTGGCTTGCTGAATTTTTTAGCTGACAATGTCTACCAATGTTAGACAAACACATGGGAAGATAACAGATGAATTCTTCTTGTCACTACAGAGAAAGCACAGCAGAATCACAACTCATAATCTCTGTGTAATAGCAAGATATAGGAAGAAACTTGAACGAGTTTTATAATCTAATCTGTCTAGTAAAATGCAAAAAAAAGAAAAGATCCATGGTATCTTCTTACCAGTAGCAGCAAAATTAAAAAAATAAGACTGAGCTTTCATAACTGAATTTTTAAACAAATAATGTGTGCAGAGCCAGCTACATCTATTCTAAACTAAATACCACCTAAACAAGGCCTTGAATTCAAGCAAAGCATTTCAATAAACAATTGAAAAGTCAGTATTCTCCATGTCAAACCTTATATTTGTCTGTCCAGGCTCTGTTTCTTAGTAGTGACTATTATGAGCCTTTGTGCTAGTTCAGTAACTGTAGCTCTATATCATACTTCCATTAAGTAGTGATGCCATTTAATTTTAAATATAGTTTGCTGGAGGATTCAAAGGAAAATGTGGAAAGTGTGTATATATATTGCCTAGTTTTATATAACAGTAATGGAGAAATATATGTTATAATAAAATTCCTATAAATCAAATATTGATTCATTTTCTATGGTCACGTAAAAGGTAGCACTATTTGGATCCATAATTCAGATGCCATAATCTCTTAGAAATATCACTGACCTCCCCTGCAAACTTCTGTCATGTACAGAACAGTTCTGAAGGGATCACATTAAATCATACTGCAATGGTGACAGCCAGTTGCTTATAGAAAACTTAGCCCACTTTAACAAGTACTTAACCATGAATTTTACTTTTCCATGTTCTTATTCTTCACATATTAATGTGGCAAAGCTGCCATCTCTGTGCATTATATGTGTATAAAAATCTATGCAAAAATGCAAACCTCCAATCTGTTTCACTGAGTGTAATCTCCCAGGAGAACTGTCAAGATTCTCTTACAGGGATTTAGATACACATTTTCAATCAGCAGTGAACAGAATGAACTAATGTTTCCATAGAGTATCTTAGATCAATATTTTTTACTGGCAGACCTTTGACATATTTGGGAATAAAAAATTCCTTTTAAAATAATAGTTGTCAATAAATAATGTAAAAATCACTTAGCCAGCTACCACTCTAAAACTATTTATGTAGCTTTAGTCTTATAAAGTGGTGAATTTTAACACTGGAATGAGAATGAAGAGTGGCAAAGGTTCTAAATAAACAATAGGTACTGAGAGAGGTGGGAAAGTAATACCAAAAGTTCGCCATTAAAAAAGGCTAGTTACCCCAGTTTGGACATTTAGAATACAGAACATGCTATAAAATGGATTCCTGCCTATCTAAACATTGTCTAATTGATCACCTCTACAAAGGGTGGAGAAAAACAAGAAAACCACATGAAATCAGAAAGTCACTTCCTCCTTTCCTCACTTAAAAAACATTTAGTGGAGCCATGCCTGCATATAAGCAATAGTCCATGTGTAGAGAGTTGCCTCTAGCATCTGAAATTTTATTTTATAGCTACAACCAGAATCACAGCTGCCAGAGGTTTTCATGGGAGGGGACGGGTAACTTCTTGTAGCTTTTCATAGTTATACAGATTATCCTCCTTTCACAGAATTGCAGAATGGGTCAGGTTGGAAGAGACCACAGTGGGTCATCCCTGCTCCAGCAGGATCATCCCAGAGCACATGGTACAAAATTGTGTCCAGACAGTTCTGGAATATCTACAGTGAGAGACTCCACAGCCTCTCTGGACTATCTGTTCCAGTGCTCCGTCATTTCACAGTAAAAAGATGGAATTTCCTGTGCATCTACCTCTTGCCTCTTGTCCTGTCGTTGGGTACCAACAAGCAGAGCCTGGTCCACCCTCTGACACTTCCCTTCAGATATTCACATGAATGAAATCTCCTCTCACTCATCTCTTCTCCAGCCTGCACACCCTTAGCTGTCTTTCCTCACAAGAGGGATGCTCCTTTCCCTTAATCATTTTCTTTGCCCTTCACTGGACCTGCTCCAGGAGCTTCATGTCTCTGTTGCACTGAGGAGCCCAGTACTGAACAGAGTAGTCAACTATTATTCTACTTTGCATAACTACTTTTTATTGCTCTTCACTAAACCACCACTGGTCTTCTCCTTTAACTGAGAAAATTACATTTTATTTTGTAAATTAAGGTGGAAGAGAAAGGGAGTCAAACAATGCATTTTTATTTGTGTCTGGTTTTATCAGCTTTTACAGATACACGGTCATCCACATTATCATGTTTAGCAAATAAGAACAGAAGAAATTCAAAATGTTTAGGAGCCTTCTGGGAAAAGCACATGAATCTCCTTTTTATCTATTTTGATTCCTAAGAAAAATAAACACACGATTTTTAGAATCATTTCGATTCTGTGAATCTTTCTGGACTATAACAAGCAGAAATTCCTATGGAATTAGATCACTGCACCTTCACTTTTCTTTTTCTTTTTTTTTTTTTTTAAACAAAATATCCCTTTGTGATAATGATATCAATAAAATGTCTCTTTATTTACCTGTCAATGCAAAACATGGTGTGGAAACACAAGTACTGAAATACTGCATGCTGTGGAAGGCAAAAGTTTTATTTTAAAAATATTAGATGGCTGTGATGTGACTGGTTCTTCTTGGCTTGAGAAAAAGACTTTTTATGTATTTAGGCATGACAGATGCAGGTGATTTGAATTGCAGTTAGTCTTAAATTTTAATTTTTCTTGTTTCCTCAGCATATTTTGGAGAAAGCTGGGCTGCCAGTGTTAGTGTGTCTCATGCAATCATTTTCTGGCTGATGCTGGGTTCAACCAATGATGCAAAGTTCAAGGAAATCTCAAGGATAACTGATTTTTATCCTGCTCATTAAATAGCTTTACAGAGAAATGAGGACCATTGAACCAATATGATTACTTAAGTTGCAGGGGGGAAGAAATGGAAGACCATTAAGAAAATGTGGAATGAAGAAAATAAATGCCACTCATATGGTAGCTAAAACAGATTTTCTTTCAAAACAAGGCTTTTTCCTTTATTTTAAAAATCCTTTGAAAATCTTCTCAGTTGCTCTCTAATTCATTTTTGCAAAGTTCAAGCAAAAGGTGAATTAAATTTTGTCTTTGGTGTCATTCACTGTAGTTAAATAAGCATCATTCACCACAATAGCTCTGTAGAGCACTTGATGCTTCAAGAACACATAAAAACAGAGGAGAAAAGAACCCTTAAATATAAAAACATTTTAAAGTCCCTTGTAATTTGAAATATACTATCAAAGGATCTTCTACAAAATATGACTGAAAGTGATATGAGAAAAAATTGTTTGCAGAATAAATTTTTCACATTTACCTAGTACTTTCCACATATACAGTCTGTTGCTCACATGAGGTCTATCCTACAGCAACCTCAAGTGGGTATTAGTGCTTTATAAGAAAATTATGATGGTAACCTCTTTAGTCTGCTTTGTCTTAAGAATGGGTTGCAGCAAAGAGGTGGAAGAAAATACTGACATTAAGAAAAAAGACGGGTTCTTGTTAATAACTTCACACCAATTTACACTGGCTGACTGACTGACTACATTGAAATTGTTACGTAACCAAGATTTTCTGTATCTACCTCAGTATCTACCACTATGCCCAAGATTTTAATATAGTTAAACTCACATCCAGAGCCTCATAAAGTTTTATCAAGAAAAGCATACTGCCTCAGCACAGCTCCAATTTAAGTACCTAGATCTTAGTACAGTTTCTTGGAGAGGTCCTGGCACCTCTGAAAAGGATTTACAGGTATCAGAAAACTGAGCCTTTATTTCCATGTAACATAGATGACAGGGCAGGCCTATGTCTTTTCTACACATATGGCAACATCTATATCACTTTATTTTTTCATGTTGCATTTCTTTCCCATACTATTTTTGTTTCATTTTTATCAAATTATGAGTCCTTCAGGATATCTTTATGTTGTATGTAGAAGTATTCCCATTTTGTAAATATTCTTCTGTGTAGTAAAGACTGGGAGCAAGCATTTCTCATTATCATTTTATATTTTCATTAATGTTTGAAGACCAAGCACTACTCACAGATAAAATGCAAAATACCAGAGGATTCCCGCCAGCGTCTCCTCAGGATAATCAATTCGTCTGTGGATTTCTAATGGCAGTGAATTGCATGAGAACAGCATTTTTTTCAACAACAAGGCTATCAAACTAGGTTGATATCAAACTAGCAATTAAAACTTGATGTTTATTAAAAACAAAAAAAAAGTTTTCTCCATTACTTGAAATTCATAATGTGAGAACTGCAAAAACAACCTACTTCTTATTTCATTTAAGATGTTTTATCTACCCACACTAGCCAGAAGAATTTATTTGTCTGCCACAAACTGTGATTGTCAAGGTTGTTTGACTTATATGAAATAATCTTTAGCACAGTTCAAATCCCTAGAAATAGCCAATTTAAACAAATAAACATCTAAATAACTTTAAAGAAAAAAAACAAGCTATAATGAAGTCCTGCTGTGTTACATTTCTCTTAATAGTTGCTTCCCAATGGACTTTAGAAGACTGTTTGACAGGACAGTATCTATATTCTGATGATGTCAAAATGTCAAATGAAAATCCATCTCTTTTAGCAGGAGAGTAATACATTTTCAAAAATGTAACGTAGCAGCTGGCATTCTGCCTGGTATCCAGAGAACTGAGAGAAAATCCTTTGTTGTCCTAATACAGAATTAGTACTTATGCAGTCTAATCCTGAGGAGGGGAGGGAGAACAACAAAACAAACTGATATACCTGTGGTCCTAATTAGTAAAATATCATACTTTTGCCTCCCTATTAATGCTTAAAACCAGCCTAATGAAACTGGATATTATTATTCTTCATTAACTCTAAGTTGCCATTTTCAAGCTTGACACCTTGAAATAAAAAAGGCTCCCAGTGATTTATTTTATTTCTTCTTACCATCCCTAACCAGGAAACTTTCAGAAACTAAAAGACATCAAGAAAAATACTAAATAGAAGTTCCATGTGTTGTTAGTGTATTTAATTCAAACCTGGTGCAAATATTAACTTTTCTTTTTTTGTTCTCCAGATCCTTAAAGCAGAAGCCTATATCAAAACTTAGATAGGCAAATCAGTGCCAATTTGCTGCAATTTTGGTACATGTACTTTTGTATTCTAGAACACAAGTCAAAACTACTCTCATTTACATATACAACTACTGTATTCGTTTCCCTGGAGTGCACAGGAGTTTATTGCTTTGCGGTTTCAAATAGAATAAACATTTCTTTTTTTTATTTAGTGTAAGTTGCTAGCTAAATGGAATGGAAAAAAGCTTTGGTTTTGTGGCTATTTTTTGGAAAACACTTTCTCTTTCAAAGTGAGCTGTACTAGGAGCTATCTAGGTTGATATATTTCCTTCATCAAAATACAGTCACGAAGTCACAGAACAGGTAAGTTTGGAAGGCATAACAGCAGTCCATCATGTCTAATCTCTTTGCACAAACAGGGTCATCCTAGAACACATTGCACAGGATTGCATTCAGGTTCTGGAATATCTCCAGTGAGGGAGACTCCACACCCTTTCTGCACAATTTGTCCCAGTGCTCAGGCACTGCCCCTTAAAGAAGTTCCTCATGTTCAGGTGGGACTTCCTGTGCATCAGTTTCTGCCCACTGCCTCTTATCCTGCTGCTTGGCACCACCAGAGGTGACACCCTCACTTCAGATACTTGTAGACATTGATAGGGTCCCATCTCAGTCATGTCTTCTGGAGGCCCTACTTATCAGTGTTTAGTGTCTTATCAGGCCCTACTTTCTCAGTGTTTCCTTGCATATTGGATGCTCCAGTCCCTTAACCTAAATTTGTAGACCTTTGCTGAACCCACTCCAGGAGTTCTATGTCTTTTGTACTGAGGAGCCCAGAACTGGACACAACACTCCAGATGTGTGTCACCAGGGCTGAGTATAAAGGCAGGACCAGCTCCCTCACCTGCTGGCAATGCTCCTCCTAGTGCACCCCAGGATCCCATTGTCATTCTTGGTCCCCAGGGCACTGCTGGCTCATGGACAGCTTGCTGTCTTCCAGGACCCCTAAGTCCTTCTCTGCAGAGCTGCTTTCCAGCAGGTCAATCCCCAGCCTGTCCTGGTGCCTGGCATTGTCCTTCCCCAGGTGCAGGACCCTGCACTTGCCTTTGTTAAAATTCCTCTAGTTCTTCTCTGCCCTTATCTCCAGCCTGCTGAGATCCTTCTGAAGGGCTGCACCTCCAGCTGGGTATTGGCTGCTCCTCCCGCCTTTGGAGTTAACTTGCTGAGGAGGCACCTGCGCCTTCATCCCAGTTATTGATTAATAGCTTAAACAATGCTGGGGCCTGTGTTGACCCTTGGGGATCACCACTGTTGGCAGGTTCCAACTAGACCCTGTGCCATGTGTTAGAATCTTCTGGAATCTGCCATTCAGCCAGTTCTCAATCCACCTGCTTTTCACTCATCCAGTCCACACTTCCTGAGCTTGCCTATGATGAAATTGTGAGAGAGAGTGGTGAAAGCCCTGCTGAAGTCAAGGCAGACAATATCCACTGCTCCCCCTTCATCCATTCAGGTGGTTGTCTCACTGTAGAAGGCAATCAGGCTGGTGAGGCATGATTTATTGTAGCAACGTGGGGTTTTAGGATTCCATGTGCTCCTTTGTCCCTCTGCTTTGTATACCATTGGTTCATTTTGAAATATGCTCTGCTGTACCCCGAAATCTACTGGTGGGTTCCCTATGCCTGTCTTCCCTTCAGACTCCCCGGGACTGGCTCTAGGGGAGACAGTCCCTCCCCTTCCTTTCCCTTTATAAGGCGATGTCCGGATCAGCTCAAGGTCTTCCATCTCTGGGCTGCTAGCATCTGCTACCTGCTTTGTCTCCCTTCCCCCTTCTCCTTCCCTGCAACCCCCTTTTCCCCGTTACCCCAAATAAACCTCCCTAGCAGAACAGAGATGGAGTCCAGTTCTTTTCTTAGCCTCACTATATTCCTGCTTGAATTGACGTGGTTTGAAGACTCACGCCATGCCGCAGAACCTCGGGGGCCGCCCGCCCCAGATCCGGTGGAATAACACCTAGTCCGGGGGTAGCCGGCCTGTGCAGCCCTCCCGGACCGTGATACATCAGTTTACCTTTAGTGAATCCATGCTGAGCACTCCTGATCCCCTTCTTCTCATCCACATGGATGAGATGGCCTCTAGAATGAGGCACTCCATCACATTTCTGGGGATTGAGGTGAGGCTGACTGGCTGATCGTTGCCTGGGTCTTCTTTGCCCTTTTTGAAGACAGTGGTGGTGTTTGCTTTCTTGCAGTCCTCAGGCACATCTCCTGATGGCCACTACCTATCAGAGATATTATGAGTTGTCTAGCTATAGTTTCAGCCAGCATTCTCAGCACTCACAGATGCTGAGAAGCAGGGCCCGTGGACTTGTGGATGTCAAGTTTTCCCAGGCATTCTCTAATGCCTTGGTCAATCTTCTTTGACCAAGGGAAAGTCTTGCTTCCAACATTCCTTCACCCTTTACAAAAATAGTAATGGGCCATCTCGGATTTGATAATGATGATGTACATAGTACATCAGATTCTACAGGATTATATGTCTCAAAAAAAATTTGCGTCTAATAATGGTTATAAGAGATACTCATTTTCCTCTCACCCCAATTCTAAAACCTCTGTTCTCAAAATCAGCCAAGTTACAGGTTAGGCAGTCAAAAAAGCACAAAAAGGATAATTTTTCTGAGAGTTAAGGTTATTAAAATACCCCTGCACTGATTTTTTTGTCAGTACTCCCGGTTTAACTTTTTTTCTGTTCTTTACAATGCAACCTATGTCTTCTTCTGTTTTAAACTATTTTATCTTACTTTACTGAAAGAGGCAAGGGATGGGGAATGGTGACAAGCTTGACAACCTCTCTGTTTCTTCTGAAAGCATCTCTCTACTTCTTTTGATGGGGTCATATATGTCAGCTACCTTCGTGACTTGGTGGACACGGTTGTTATGTGCTCTGCAGTTTCTCCATGTTTCTACAGAAATACTCCAAAAAAAATACTCATAACTTAACATGATATGTAGGAATTCCTTAAAATTGTCCATTTATCTTCTGATTCTGTATTGTCAGGAGATAGTTGATCACCATGCAGCTTGGAGACTTACACTTAGTAACGTTTCTGTTTAGTTTTCCTGTTTGAGGTTATTTGGGTTGCTCTTCTAGATACATCTCTTGTGGTTCCAGAGGGTCCATCACAACACAGATGACACCCAAATTAAACCAATTAAAGAGCTTAATGTACCAAGCCAAATACAAAGAAAATTAAACTTGTTGTATTTTGGAGGTTGGGTGTTTTTTAATTAACTATAGATCTTATTTTGACCCAATTTTTTTAACTAGAACTCTCACTAGAGACAAAAAGGAATTTTCTTATGGAACTACGATAATATTGTGTCTCTAATTATCCTGGAAAAAATTAAATAAGCAAACCAGTTTTTCTGCCAGAGATTGTAACTTCAAATACAAATATGTTTGCCATAGAATCCAGTGAGAGTTTTACCTCATAAAAGAAAGTGGGATTTAATGCTATAACCAGCAAAGAGCTTTGTAAATCAAATAAAATAACAGGGTTTTTCTATTACCCAGGGAAACTATTTGTTTTTTTTATTCTGTAAGGACAGAATTTATTAGCTAAATCCCTAGGTTCAAATGGAGATGTTCTGAATCATATTCATGGTAACAGAGATAACAGTTATTTCAGTATCCTAATCTTTTGGCTTGTATATATCTTCTGAACTATTTCCACTTTCCAGAATAATTTTCACATTGCAGTTCAGTTGAACAATGTTTCAACTTTACATGAAACCAGGGAGAATTTCAGTAGTCCTATTACTTCTGAGTATCATTTTCAGATATTCAAGAACTGTCTGGATGCAATTCTGGGCCTTGAACTTCAGGATGACCCAACTTGAGCAGGGAGGCTAGACTAGACAACCCACTGTGTCATTGACCTATGTCCCTCCCAACCTTAATATTCTGTGACCTTTTGACCTTTGCCCTCTTTAAAACAGACTTTCCCAAAATCTCAGTCAAGTGGCTCATTCACCATGCCTGACTCTACTTTTGATTATAATTCTCACAGACTCTAATTCAAATTAGTAATACTTATTATACATTTGAATGTATCTAATTATACTGGTGACTAAGAGTACTTTAGCCAAGCAAAGAAGTGAAAACTCCATTTCTCTCTTGAATAAACTGAGATTTAGGGAGGTTATGTGATATCCAAACTAACAGACTCATACACTTAATTCTGCACTAGAATTAGAAGGAAACAAATGATCTCTTAATCATACCCATATAATTTCTCATTTGTGACTCTACTCTTCCTCCATTAAAAACAAGAAAATTCACTAAAAGCATTTTGAGGCATTTCATGGGAAAGTTCTTAAGCTTCCAAGATATAGAACATGTTGTTTTGTGAACTATTCCACTGACAGAAATAATACAGATCTATAAAACAGTTTCTCAGGAGTTACTAAATGATAACATCTTATTAGATAAAATGAAGTGGATTGAATTTTCCTAACTAGATTCACAGAACTCAATTCTCTTATTTCCTTTATAAAATAAGAAGCATTTAAACAACAACAAAAAAAATTAGAGTATTCTAGTATTATATATATTACTGTGAGGACAAACCAGTTATATGACAGGAATTGCAAGTCACTGGAAAAAAAGTCTTGCAAAAATGTCCAAGCTTGTTTCTCTGGCTGACATAACTCTTGTTTTGATTAACAGTACTTATATTCTCTAAGGCTCAATTAATTCTTCCAGTTTAGGAGGTAAAGATATTATTTTAATCAGTTATTAGCAGCTAGCCATTTATTCCATGTAGTTTGTTCTCCTCTATACCATGAACTAAAACCACAGAATCCATTATATCATGTGAGTTGACACTTGTGTGAGAGAGGCTTCCTGTTCTTAAAGATAATTCCAAGCGTCTTCGTTGCACAGGGTTTGCCTCTACCAATTTCTCCATCAGCTATCAGAAGGATCATGCAAATTCAGCCCCAAGTCACGAACACCTGATGCAGATTGCAGACAGCATTTCAGTTCATTATTAAGGCAACTCATAAAAGTTTCATTTTATGGTCCGTAGGTAGCTGACTAATTTTCTTATATGATTGTCTGCTCTGTCCACATAGCACAGAGCACACATGAATGTACAGAGTGTACTTTTAGATAACTCTCTCAATAGAATTTCCCTCCAACACATTTTGCTCTTATAACAAATCTTCTTCTTTCATATTGTGAGGTGGTTGTCACTATATTGTTATCAATTTCAGGTTTGTTTCGTCTTTATGTAGAATTTACAGTCTTCTTTGACATCCTCAGATTTTCTGCCCTTCAACCATATAAGTCTAACTCTATATCGAATAGGCGCAGTTACAAAACTAGGTAAAGCTTTTCCTTGTTTTGCTGTCAGACTTGTACCCTGAATATTTGCTTTGTCACCTTTTCTCTCCATATCATTATCAATACACTAAATCATTTGCTATAAGTCTAGACAAATCCTGTTCTCCACATGAATATGCTTATAATGAAAAACACATGTACCCAAGAAATATGTAGATTCTTATATTTCTGATTCTCACTGTAATGCAGTTTGCTTGAATTCTGCAAAAGTATATTTTTCTTGAATTTTTCTGAAAGTGTCTTTCTCTTTCATGTCTATTAAGTTTTTTTTAAATGTTTTCCAGTAGATTCTGTAATTTTGTATATGATTAACAGTTTGTAGGACAACATGCTTCCTTTCTTTTCAGAGGCCTTTTGATGGATGAAAAGTGCCTGGATGTGGTATATGCTGTATTCTTTACAATTTGCTCCTCTAAGTCAGGTATGCACACAAGAATATTTCCTTTTCAGTCATTTAATTTTGTCCCTTTTGATCTCAAGGTAGTTGTGAATGTCAGTTGCCAGTGGGTGTCATTACTCTCAGTGGTCACTGTTACCCTAGCAAGGGTCACTCCCCCCTCACAGTAAAAGAGATTCCCTCAGTTCATGCGAACAATAGCTCAGAACTGTAATTCCTAATGCCAAAGCACAGTGGCTGCTGCTCCCAGAGTTACTAGTATGCCAGGGTGTGAATCAGCTACTTTTGATTACTCCAGAGTATGCTTCTGATCCCAATTGAGTCAATTCACCTAGATATGCTTAGCCCCAAAGCTCAATTCCCCATCAGATTGGCTGCTCAAGAGTTTGCAGTTCTCAAGGGACAATGACACATGACAAAACTCATACTGAAAATCACGTACCATATACATATGCAACCACTTACACGCTTTAAACTGTATCACACTTAAATCCAATTTTTCCTTATATGCATTGAAGAGCGGCAGCCGGGGGATGCTCAGACCCCCGGGAGGCTGAGTCTCGAGAGGCGAGGGGCCACTGCCCAGTGGGCAGCGCAGGACCGGTGGAGCTCTTGAGGAGAGCAGAGCGCTCGAAGACCAGTTCGCGTTGTAGCAAGAAATGCAGTCCACTTGGTTAGTGTTCCAGAGGATTTATTAGGTAGTGGAGGGTAAGAGTAACGGGACGGAGGGGGGTTGGAAACAGTAACCAAAATGGCCCCGACTCTCTCTGGGAGCCGGGTTTTAAGGGAGCAGGCAGAGGGGAGGGAAAACACGAGGAAACCAATGAGGGCAGCGGAATTGGGAAGTGACATTGGTTTTACACAATCAGGTATAGGGGAAGGAGGGACAACTTTTTCAAACAACAAATCAGGGACCAACAAGGGTACAGACAAAGGGGAAAATTCCAGAACATCACCATAAATGGAACAGAGAAGGGGAGAGGTAGAACCAATCAACTTCAGCCCTAGTGAGCTCATGTCTCTTGGGGCAAGACAATTTTCTTCACTCCCAGGACCCTATCTCTGGGCTGCTGTCTGCCCATTGGTCAGGGAGGTTTAAATGTGCTAGGGTGACTACAACAATGCTTTTCTTGTTTCCCAAATGATATCATCATTTAATCTTATCAGCAATCAGCCTTCTACTGAGTGTCCAGCATGTACTATCTATCTAGTTAATTAACTCATCTAAGCATGCTCTCAGGCTCCAACCATTATTAATAGCCTGCATTTGAAGGCTTTATCTACATGTTCCCTTGCCTTTACACCCTCACATCGTCCTGCACTCTTCACGGCTAATGTACCTCAGACCACAGGTACCCTGTTTCGATTAACCCAGGTTCAGCTCCCTGCTGTAGTCATTGCCTTACATAGGCATTGCTCAATCATTCATATTGAGAGCAGCTCAGCTTTTGCAGACCCATACTTCATATGATGCTACTAGGCAGCAGCGGAGGTAAATTTCCTGCTTTCTGAATCTGCCTGGACCACAAAATTAACATACTGCCATTTGATAAAGGTTGGCATGATTCAAATGCACAGGAGTGCATGAAGCCCTATCCTTTCTTTTTCCCCATCCCTGATCCCCAATTTCATCAGGTCAACAGCAATTCTAAGAAAGGCAGTCCCTTGACTGGTACAGCAGAGGAGATAATAGGAGAAGCTAGTCTGACTCCTCTGAACATAGTCAACTAATAGGAAATCTTATTTCCAATGTCTGTTCCTACCCTACCCTACCCTGTTCCTACAGAAGAGTAGGCATGCAGGAGAAAATGGAGCAGTCTCTCCTGTGAATGTGTGAAACCTAGGCTCGGGCACAGCAAAGAAAACTCCTGTCTAACGGACTAAGCACCACTACAGAATCAGACATTTGAATATGGAAAACAGTCCATGGTTCCCACAAATTTTCAAAATAAGGATTGACTGCAGCCAGTGGTAAAGATGGTGTCTTAATATGTAAACCATATTCCACTGATTCCATGGATCTTGTAGCTCTCCTTCCATTATCTCTTAGTGAAGCATTGTCCTTTTCATGCTGATATAGTTTCAAATGCAGAATTCATCCAGAATTATTTTCTATCCTCAAAGGCTATTACCCAAAAAACCAAAAAAAATCAAAAAACCCCCAAACCAAAACAAACAAAAAAAAACACAAGAGCAAACCGCCCCCCCCCCAAAAAAAAAGCAAACAGATAACCCAACACACATTTTTAAAAAATTAAACCAATCTACATAATAAAAATGGCTTATTTTAAGTAATTTCCGTTTTATCTTGAAATCTTCTGCTACTATAGACAGGCTTGCAATACACATAAAGAAAAAAAATTGTATCAGTCATGGTAGATGCTTTTGCCTTGCTTTTTAGAGCAGTGGAAAAAAATTTAGGACTTGCAAGTCTTCTGTTGTTGCAAACGTATTTATTTATTTTTCATTGATGCAGATAAAGATGCCAGTTGTGTTCCATTCATGTTGTCATTAAGAAACCTTAAGCCAGTTTCCAGTGTTTTGAATTAAAAAGACCTACCTGTCACATTTTGAATCCCACTTGACAGCTGTAAAAATTACCAGATTGCATAGGAGATTTTGCTGAAGAAATTCACACACAAATCTCACATCTTCTGTTGTTTTACTACCATCTAATTTTTTGTTTAGATGTTGCAATTAGATAATATATTAAATATTAATGATTCTGCTTAAAATTAATATCAGAACCAGTCCGTAAAAAAGAAAGCCATTCTGTACCTTATATTTAGAGTCTCATCTGCACATCTCTCCAGCTGTCAGGACTACCTTTTAATCTTTACTGTTGTCATATGCCATTGATTAAAATGTGGGCCAGAGGCCACTAGTCAGGCATGGATGCAGAAACTGACAGTTCAGTAAGCAGGTAATGCAATTTCAAAACTCCTGATGTGTCATCTTAGGAGTTATTTTTCCATTACAAACACTTACTAATAATGCAATGGCTCAGTTAAAAGTATTAATATGAATTTGGGGGTTAATTCCTTTTTTTCAATCAAAACTTACTTTCTGACAATTATTTTCCAAAAAGTTTTCTTCAAAATGCAAGCTCTGCTGGAATGTGGTCATACTATGTGTTTTACACCTTCCACTAATTTGGAAAATACTGAGAACTTCCTGATTTCTGGAAATAATTTTAATTTTAATGCATTTTTAAAGCACTGTCTCCTTTTTTGCTGAAGTATCTATATAAATCTCAGAACATTATTGTTTTGAATCTATTACATGAAGGAGATCACTGCAATGGTCAGCTAGAAAAACACAGAAGTGTTTTGTGCAATATTATGTTTGATAAATCCTTCTGTCACTGCAATCATAGAATTATGTCAAAGAGTATATGATAATACAATTTGAATTTCATGTAATGAAAATTAACATTAAGAGAATTTTTAATAAGCTATGATTAATACAGTCTGAACAATTCAGTATCTACAAGTTATTTTTTGCACATTATGCATATAGGAAACAATGTTCTTTTAATATAAGTCATTTGAAGTTCTAAAAGCTGAACACTGAAGTGATAAGTTCTTTAAAGATTGCCATGGTCATAAGTATCTAATACCTGTCCTATTTAGAAATTATTTACATTTGGCAGAAAAATTTTACTTGATATTTCATTGCTTTCCTTTTTTCTGGAACAATTGTTTGGTTTTGTTAATTTTTTAACACTTGGGTTTTCTATCTATATACAATGGAATCACATTTGTCCTTAGAATATTTTTCCTGATTAATTTCACCTAAGCACTCAAGCCTGAACACTGTTATTAAGAGACATAGGAAAGTGAAGCTAACTGGTATCTCAGGTGGAAAGTTTTTGCCTCCTTTATGCTGCTTTTTTTAGTTACAAGTTGGCCCAGGCCCAGGTGTCAGAGCAGGAGACCAGCATTATCAGCAATTCTCTGACACAAATACATGCACAATCATAACAAAGACCAAACAAATAGTAGCATGACACCAATATTTGCTGTGTGAAGAAGCGCTGCCAGACTCAGCAGACTGGTCTCTGTTGGAACACCACTCTGTGTTACTGAAAGTATATTTAAGATTTTTTTTACTAGTGTTGAGAACATCAGGGAGGAGCATATTCTAAAGTAAATTTGGACACTGTGAACTCCCACATGACATTAGCAGGAAGTAGGGAGCCTCTTTCTCCTTGCAGATCATCCATTTCTCAGTAAGTGTTAATTAGACCCTTATTGTCACCTAATCTACAAATATTTTTATGTACTATTTAGCTTTTATACGCAGTATGAGTTCAGTTCTTTCACTAGATGACTAACCTTGTTGAAAAGGAACATTACTTGAAGAAACCATTAAGATATTGAATCATTGCCAAACAATGACAGCAGAGTGCAGTAAGAGGAAGGAGAAATTACCTGGAATTTTGTCACATTAAAGCCCTTTTCGCACTTGTGTCTGTAGATGCAAAAGACACACTTGTTTGTGAAGAAGTTTTTTTTATTTTTAAGACCCATACAATCTGAAGTTTTGATTCACAGCACACTTTCTTGAATCATGCTAGTATGATTAAAAAATGTAAAAAGGCAAAACTAGAACAGAATATGTGCTTAACTTTAAACATAAATCCTACTATTTTAGTCAAATCCATAATCTACTGATATTTGCCTGAATGGGCATTCTGTTCTTAATGACTCAGAGCCTGAGGGAAAAGACAAACATTTAATTGGCTTCCAACTAAGCTCTACATTTATTTCTTTCTTGACTTCATAGCAGTGATACAAAAGGTTATGTCTTCACCCCGTCTCATTTAGTATCCTGAGGTCAACAGGAGCAAGCTGCATGAAAGTACAGGAAAATATTTTAAGAGGATGTGAGTACTATAATAACCAAATATTGTGTAAAATCACGAAACATAGGATTCTACTTTCCATCCTATAATGAAATCATAGGATAGTTTGGGTTGAAAGGTCATCTACTCCAAACCCTCTGTAAGGGAGGGATGAACTGAGGTTTCTCAGAGCCCCAGCATACCTGACCTTGAATGTTCCAGGTATGAGATATCCATCAGCTCTCTGGGCAGACTGTGCAAGTTTAACCATCCTCATAGTAAAAAATTTCTTCCTCACACTTTTTCTGAATCTCCCCTCTTTAAATGTAAAGCCATGCCCTGTTGCAACAGGTCCTATTAAAATGTCTGTTCCCATCTTTCTGACAAGTCTACTTTTGATATTGAAAGGCCATTAATAGATGCTCCCAGAGCCTTCTCTTCTTCAGGCTAAACAACTCGGTTCTCTCAGTTTAACCTCGCAAATCCTCACAAAAAAAATGCTCCATCCCTCTGATCATTTTGTGCCTGTCCTCTGGACAGTCTTCACAAGGTCTATGTCTTTCCTGAACTGGGGGAGGCATTGTTTGCTCAAGCCCAGTTTTAGATCCACCAGTGTCCTCCAAATCCTTCTCCTCAGGGCTGCTCTCAATTCCTTCACTCCCAAGCCTGTTTTGATAGCAGGGGTGGCCCAAATCCATTTGCAGAATCTACTTTTGGTTTTGTTGGACCCCATGAAATTCCCAGGGGCCACTTCTCAAGCTTATCCAAGACCCTCTGAGTGGCATTCTGTCCTTCAGGAGTGTCAACTGCACCACTCAGCTTGGTGTCTATCTGAGAACTTGCTGAGGGTTCACTTGATCCCTTCATGTGTGTCACTGTCATAGGCTGCCCAGCACTTCAACAGTGTAAATTATGTCTTTGAGTGTAGACCCAGACAATTAGCTAATGTATTCCCTCTGATAAAAAATGCGTATCGCCAATCCCTACCTTAGGCATCCTTTTTTTCCTAGTGTGCATTTCTACAAATTAGTTACATCTAAATAAAATTGTGGTCTTTTTTGCTATTGCAGCAATATTGTTATAAATTATTTTCCTGAAAGTGTCATGTTATCTCTGAAAAGACACAGAAAAATCTCACACTGTGGAAATTTGTATAATATATGTCTTCTTGGCATGATATACACTATTATTTCTAAGATGCCA
The DNA here is from genome assembly GCA_024500445.1 of Entomyzon cyanotis. Classification (NCBI taxonomy): domain Eukaryota; kingdom Metazoa; phylum Chordata; class Aves; order Passeriformes; family Meliphagidae; genus Entomyzon; species Entomyzon cyanotis. The sequence continues at coordinate 1,014,319 of JAKEPQ010000765.1, read as the reverse complement.
GAGATCAAACAAACCCAAACAAACAAACTCAAAGCATAATTGGAAGGAAGTGTTTTGAAATGCAGGTGTTATAGATAATGATAGATAAAAACTTTGAATTTGGGATGCAGACATCAATATTGACTCAGGTGTTTTTTCCAAGCTTATTGTTTTACCTTAAAAAACCCTAATACCAAGCTCCTGTTTAGAGCACTCCTGATACTAAAAGAAATTGTGAGCTTTTCAATTATTGCATCATGTTGCAGGAGTCTAGCCAATCTCTTGTAATTATTTTTATTTTTCTTCTTTTAAATTTATTGGAGCATTCAAACACTCCTTTTAAGTTGTGGAAATGCTTCTTCCTCCAGCTCCCACTGAATTGCTTTTGCAAAGAATGAATTGATACACACCATTCGCTCCTCTGCTTCTTTGTTTCTCTTAGAAACATCTGTGCTTTTTGTTATTGAAACAGTCATAAAACTAGGTGAAACATTTGGCACTTTGGCATCAGGGACAGAAGTTCTGGATAGGGCAAGGGATAGAAAATGTTTGACTACATAGGCCACATTCATGTGTTTAGTGGGGCTTTCTTTGTTTGTGTGTTTTATTAGGTTAGCCACAGCTTTTTTCCTGGTGTTTCTAGAACCCAAGTGAGAATAATATACAGAAAAATAACAGATTATTAATTTTATTATGAGAAAGAAGTAAAAAAAAGACAGGAGACTTGGAAGAAGTAAAATATTCCACCTTTTGTTAGGTTCTAATTCAAAAAAACAAAAATGCCCATGTGTGATGTTGCCTGGTCTTACAGTATATATTTCCTTTGTGGAATTTGAAATCCTGACACTCTTGGGTAGGTACTGTTCTGGCAAATTTCATCAGCATATGAGCTTCTGATACACCAGAATATTGTCTCTGCCTTAAATTTTTACTGTATTCAACATAAATGGTCATCATAAATCTCCTTTACAGCTTACACTTTTTGTCTTCTATGGGTTGCTCTTTTCCATCCCCTGGTCCTCTGAAAACTGTATCTCTGCCTCTGCTGAGTTCGTTTTTTGATTCTCAGATGTTTTAATTTTGCAGGTATTCCTTACTGCTATATGGGTTATCCTTGCTTGAATGACTCACTGAATGGCCAAGTCATCATCTTCTGATAACTACACTATAATTTTTATTAGTTAGTAAGAGCCACTGACAGATTGCTAAACACCAAGTGCCTCAGCTCATGTGGTAGTGCCCACCTGGTGATCTCTGTAGGTGCAGCTGGTTATGAGTGCACACCATGCCTGCCAATGGAGGGCTATCCAAATTTCATTCATGCACTAACCCGCAATCCTTTAAAAGCAAAGCTTTCCAGCCATAATGCATTTTTCAGTCTTGTGTTGAAAGGCTCATTTATTTAGAAATGTACCCTTCAGGATCTGCATGCTGGCACACTGCAACAAATACAATGATTCTTAGGAAGATTTCATATTTATACCAAACACTGTACTGGACCTCATTAGAAAGTCAGTTTCAGTCAATGGGAAAAACTACTCAAAACCACATGCCCAGGAACTGTAGTCAAACACTTGGTAAAGTATTCCAGCAAGAACCAGGTGAACAAAAGATATCTTATTTGCCTACAGACCTTACATTGTCAAAATTCAAGTGAGAAATATTTCTGAAGACCAACATTTCCACATTCTGCAAAACCCCTTGAAATTTGGTTATATTACTCAACTTATATTTTATAGACTTCAGATGACCAAGCACACACAATGAAATTGAGTGAAATTTCACTGACGTAAGAAACGAATTTTCATCTGAAATTAATGAGATTTAACTGAATTATAAACATATAAGGGCTGACCTTTCTCACTTTATTTAGAAAATATTAAATACTGTCCAAATGCATTTAATCATGCTGGCATGAAAACTGACATTATCAAAACGTTTTTATTTTTTCTCTGAATTTCCACAATTTAGTATCACTTGTTAAGGAACTAAATCAGTACGAAGATGGAAAAATATCTGTTTTCAGCCTTTTGTGGGACCATGATATTCATTTTGCATCTTAATGGCTAACTCATAGCTCTGCTCCTTATATCCTCCTTTTGACTCTAGCAAAACAGCAGTGCTAATTTTATTTTTTGAAGGTCAAGCTGCTCCTGCAATCTGATTCCCAGGCACACTGTTATTTTCGGTGGTTTATATAGTCTTGGGACCCAATTAGCAACACCATAAAATTCTAAAGGTGGTGGCAGCACAAGCAATGAGTGTGGAGGAATATTCAGGCAGTGGAGTCCTCACATACCTGTGTATGTGTTCAGGGTCTGCTTAAAAAGACAGATAGAGAAAAGAGACAGAGAGCAAGTGAGCAAGAAAGAGAATGAGAAAGAAAAATGAAGTGAGAGTTCAGGACAGCAAGAGAGAATAGAGAGGCAGAGTGACAGCATGAAAGAGCAAAAGGGAACAATAGAGAGTGAGAGAGTGAAAAAAGAGAATTTAGGTGAGACAATTTTATGGGGTTTTGCTTAGAGACATTGCAACACAGAGACACAAATTACACACATCCAGGTGATAGAAGCAACGCAATGGGAAACATTACTGAACAATAAGGTAAGCCATAATTTTCACATCTTAAACACATAAATGCAAATCCATTTTTCAAATATTTTTTTTCTTTTTCTTAAAGAAGGCATTGCTGGGTCTATTATTGTCATTGGATTCTCAAAAATAGATAATAAATAAGCAGAACTAATTATATAGAAGTACTTTCCGGTCACTCTCCTCACTGTGGCCTTTGATGTACATGTGTAATTCCTTGTCCATATAATAAATTAAACTGCTCTATAAATTAATATACAGACCATAATATATAACTATTATGTTCTGAAAGAAATTATGTTCTAAAACAAGCTAAAGATTAGATTTTACAGAAAGTAGTTTGTCCTTAACTAAAATAAGGTGTAAATTGGAAAGTATTAGGATTTATTAATACCTTATTATCACATTATTTCTAATGCATTAGAAAATAATCTAATTTTGATTTTCTAAGACACTGGCTATGTTCCTAGTTATCCTGGTTTCAACTAGGATAGACATGATTTTCCTCTAAGTAGCTTGTCCAGTGCTGTGTTTTTGATGTAATGTGAGAATAATGGTAATAACACACTACTATTTTGGCTGTTACTTACTCTAAATCAGGACTTTACTGTTTCTGTAGCTCTGTCAGTGAGCAAGTGCACAAGAAGCAGAGAGGTAGCCCAATCTGGACAGCTGACACAAACTGACAAAGGGGATATTCAACACCACAGAACATTATGCCCAGTATATGAACTGGGGGAGTTGGCCAGGAGTTAACAGTGCTTGGATACAGGCTGGGTTAGCGAGTGGTGAGCAGCTGTATTGCTCTTCACCTAGGTTTCTTGGGTTTAATCACTCTTTTTTTTCCTGTTATTAATATGATCCTCATTATTACCATTTTATTACTATATACCATGACATTGTTATAATTTCTTCTTCTTATTGTTGTTATTATCATTATTACATTCTGCTTTATCTCAATTATTAAAATATTCTTAACACTGATGTTTTAAAACTTTTTTTATTCTCTTGCCCATCCTAACAAAGGTCTAGGAAAAGTGAGCAAGCAGCTACATGGCACTTGATTTCCAGCTAGGGTTAAATCACAACACATTTCCAGTTTTTTTTTAGTTGTTTATTTTAGGCTTACTGATTATTAATAGTCAGATTGTACCCATATTAATTGATTTGCCTAGTCAATAATTGGATTGGTGCAGAATGTAAGGTAGAAAAACTCACCCTGATTTCAGGATGCTCTAAATCCTTTTCTCCTTTACCATTCACTGCCAAACACTAGAAATAAAGGATTTATGGAAACACCAACTCAGTTAAAGAGATAAAGTAACAAGACTTATTGACTTGGCACCTGCAATTCACTTTCCCCTCTGCTAAATAGTATTTTTTCCTTGAATAGAAAAGGAAGAATTACTATTCATACAAACCCAGATATTTATACTATCCACCTGAATTCATCCTGTAAGGAAAGTGGAAATTAGCAATGTTTTTCTTGTCAATACACAAAATATCATTGTAATTTGTTGAACCGCTATGTTCAGTAAGATGTTTGTAAACAACAGTAAGATACCTCTGTGATACTTCCTGGATAAAAAGATGAACAATAAACTCAGTAGAGCACCTACTGAAATGAAAGGAAATAAGACTGCACTCCCACACATCAAGACTAAATTTGGTCTTTAGTGTTTAGTGACATCACTGGCTAAAATATAATTAGCCCAAAGAAGATAGATGTGTCCTTGATAATGTATCCTTTCCTATTAATTGGTCTTACCTTTTATTCCATCTGAAAAGCAGCATTTGCATGCAATATGGAAGTGAAAACTAGAAAAAGACAAAACAGTATTTTACAAACAAAACTACTGGGATTACAATTAATAAGAGTTATAAAGTTCAGCTCTCCCTTCACTTGAGTTTTCCTTATATTTCTTCTCTATATGTCCTAAATAAAGCAAAAAGAGAGAGCTACAAAGGTAATAGGAATGTCAACAGGAAATGCAAAAGGAAGCAGTGTCTAGAGAGAACTTGACCTTAGTTTGCAACATTTGCAGACCATTACATTGCAGAGTCTGCATACACTGTTTGTGCCTGGGCAGGAGGGAGTGGTGCCAATACCCAAGTTTTGCTGTAATCACCACTGATTTATTGACAAGCATTTATCATGTGTATGTCAGTCCACCTCTTCAAAAGTATTACACAAGCAGTGGATTTATTTGATTGTATCTGGTAAAATTTAATCAGCCAGTCTTTTTAACTGTACAGGCAAAATGGGACAAGTACATAGAGCTCCTGACAAGTGCTAATAGAGCTCCAATGTTTAGACTTCTAACATTTATGGTGCTTCAATAAGCTTAGGAAAACCTGTACTGTATGTGAGGTTGCAAGATCTTTCAACCATGCATACCTAAGGCCAGAACTGATGTTCAGGCAAAGAAACTTTGCAGTTGATATCAATGCTCCTTGCTACCTTATGTATTCTTTTCAATAAAGTCTTCTGACAGCTATACAGAAGACTTGTATTCATGCTATCTCATGCAATCTAGAACAGGCTTATCTGCATAATATTAGTAATATTCGTTTCAGTTTTCTTGTTGTTTTTTGACATTTGCTCTCTATCAGGAAAACTCAGCCTGTAAGATTTGCCGTGAACCTGCATCAAATAATGAAGAAACACTGAACCATAAATCAAATATTGGACAAAAACCACTGCCTAATCAGTTCCCAGAATTCCAAAATCAACTTACATGGTTGAAACCAGATCTCTAATTCGTTCCAGCTGCATTTTACTACAATACAACATGGCTAAGGCAGCAATTGCTGCAAAGAATAGCTAGATATTAAATACTAGGTATCTTACTAAATATCTTTTTGAGCTGCCATTTGTGACATGCATACAGGTGAGATGTTTACTAAGCAGAAATTTTTTTTAAATGTGAAATTGAGATACAACTTGTGTGGCTAGCACAGGTCTTTCCCATGAGAATTCTTTTTGTGTTTTATAAACAAAGATAAAGTTTGGATGTTATTAAAAACAGTGTCCTGAGATTTGGACAGTGCAGGCCTGGCCAATCAGGCCTAGGGGGAGGTTTCTGACTGACCAATCTGGGTGACCTTTGAAAACTCTATATATATGTTGGATTCAAACAATAAAGGGCTTTTTCTATGCCACGCTGAGAATTGGGGCTTTCCTTCTCTGCTAGCGGCTCAACAGCGACAACTTGAAAGACAAATTACTGATGTGTAATTAAAAAGGTTCACTCGCCAACACACTGAAACAGAACTGGTAATCATGAAGGTGTAAAATACCAAGAAATGTCATGATAACTGTTAGTGATCTGTCTATATATGCTGATTTTCCAAATTTTTATTTTCATGCTTTATAACTCTGGTTGGAATAAGCTGGGGGCAAGAATCAGAATAAAGAAAAAGGAAAGAATTTTTTGCAGAATTTAAATTACATGGAAATTAACCACAAATGCCTAAATTGTCCAATTTCAATTATCTGAGCAGAAAAGTACAGTTATATTCAATGCTGCCTCACAATACATGGATATCAACCATCTGATACCTTGGGAAATTAGCAATAATCATTTCAAAAGAGCTTTATAGCCCTACTAGTCCAGCATTTCCATAGTTAGACAAAAAAGGTGTAGAAATGAGTTTGAAACCAAGAAAAAACTTTTTTTTAATTGTCCCTAAATCTGTCAAGTGAGAGCTCTTTGGAACAGTTAATATTATTTGAATGAATGTTAGATCTGCTTTTAAAAATCTGACTGGTTTTGCTGAATGTTTGCTGACAATTAAATTATTTTTTCACTCTGGTTCATCATTTCCTCCCCCTCAGCCTTCCTCTTCACACATTTTAAGGTTCCAGATTACAGGGTTGTTTAACAGGTCAAATTATGATTTTATAGCATCAGTGATGTCTGTCTCATTTCTTAACTGATATTGAGGACAAGATCCCAAACTGCAGCAAATTGGCACAGTTCAACTAAATTCACTGAAGCTGATCACAGGAGCATCAGAACTGTTTGGGGCTTGTATGTAATCTTTCCTCTTTTATTCCTCTTCCTTTGAGCAAAGAGCATCTAAGATGGTCTAATGATTTATACCAAGCTGACCAAGTGACCTTCTCACAATATGTTTTGCTTATTCAGTTGTACCTTATCCAGGATAAATAATCCATCCAGTTACCCTAAACAGATGTATGTGTTAAGGAAATTTCCGTGTCTGACCATTTGGGAGCCTCTCTGGCAGGCACATTCCCAGCACCCGACTGTTGCGGTAGCCCTTGCGGAGCTGTGCACCCCGGGTCTGCCAACGAGTCTGTGGCCCCAGAAGAGTCCTGGGAAGAGAATTATGTCTAGCTCACGGTGACTAAGTGAGTCACTCCCAAGATGCTCCAGGGCTCAACTCACGAATATGCACCTTTTGGGTGTCTGGTTGGCTACCCACCTCTCCTCCTCTTCATCCCCTTATATGGATCCTTTCTAGAATGTTTGCCTTTGTTCCAATGTAGAGTCTACAATGATTGGTTCAGTTTAATGTCTCTCCCTCCCCCGTAAATAGCCTATTGGATATTTCCCTTGTCATTCTTCTGTATATGTATCCCCATTGGCCTGCGAGCCAAAAACTCCTCCCCCTCTCAGTGTCCGTTATAACCCGTTGAACAACCCTTCTCAGTGTCTGTTATAACCGTTACACAACCCTTCTCGAGGCTCTTCTGCGGACGCCTCCAGCCCTTCTCCACTCTCCCATCCTTCTCCTGATCCTACAATAAACCCTCTGGAGTCCTTCCAAAAGAGCCTGCATCTCTTGATTCACCGCGCTCGTGCCTCAGACTGCTGTGTCTCTCCGGAAAGCTCCGCACTTCCAACGGACTACCCTGCAAGCCCCTGTGGGGCAGTGTCAGGACTGAGCTTCTCAAACCTGCCCTCGTCCACGACACTCGACAGTGTCACTGCTGGGACCGAAGCCTGTTCACAGTGGGCAGCTCCAGTGAGCCAATAGGTTCCTCATTTGACTCCCTATTCACACCACTCACACAGTCAGACCAGGATTTTTTCCTGGTTTGTTGCTCAGTTTCCCATTGCAGAGTCTCAAATCTCTGCATCATTAAATTAATTTAATGATGGTACCACAATATCTCCCGCTGGTGCCTCTGGAGGGACCCCAAACAAATGAAATCCTGGGGCTTTATACCCTCACAGTCCAAAGGCATGAAAGTCTCAGCTCTTCCTGCCGAGTCCTGAGCTCCTGCTATGTATCCCAGTGTCCCTCACCAGGCTGTGCTGCAGGTCCCGTGTCCTTGGTGGTGCCAAGGGTCACTGTCAGTTCATGGCCTCAGTGTCTCAGGCCCTGCCACCCAGACACCAACCTGGAGCTCCACTGCTACCACACCCCGAGGTAGCTGCACCGCGTGTGTTCCTCAAGAGTATGGAACTAAGTTAAACTAGAAATTATAAAAAAGGACATCTCCTCTGCCATTCTGACCACTGCTAATTATGTTACCTTTTATCAATTTTCTTCATTTTGTAGGACATTCTAGAGCAGCTCATTCTTCCATGGTTCTCATCTTTCCCATCACATCTTTCTGTGATAATTTAAGGTCCTATCTGGTAATGAATGCATTGATTTCAAAATTCTTGTTTGAATGCAATCAGGCTTCATTCCTGTGGATCATATTCCTGTGGATGTCACAATACTGCAGGGATTATTAAAGGGAATATTTCCATATCAAAATTTAAGACAGACCACCCAGTTCTTCTAAAGACAAGCAATGTTCCCTTTACTTAAATAACAAGGGGGGTTTTTTGCATTGGAAATTGAAATTTAGTGTTATCTTTCACTGAAAGAAATAGCTGTTCCCTTGTGTTCAAAATTATTTCAAATTGGATTTAATGATTTCAAAATCAGGCTACTCACTTCCATTGAACTTCAAATCTGAACATTATTCTCCCCCTTTACTTAACATGCAATTAAAAAATTGCAAAACAGCATGACTTAGAAGATAACATCTTCACCAAAATTTCAACACTTACACTTTCTAACACCTCTCCTGTGCACATAAATCTGCACTGTGAGGAGGTGAATGCATGCTAAGAAGTTCCATGCAGCCATATGGAAAAAAACCAAGTACTTTTTGCTTAAAATTTTTGTGGAGGATCTAAGATACCAGAAAGGGGAAAAACAACTGCAGAAGATTATCTGGGAATATCTAGAAAGGTATTGCCTTAATATTTATGCAATATCACAGAATGCTCAGATATTCTCGTGAGAAATGGAAATGCTTAAATCACATGGTAAATATATTACATTTTTAAAAATGCTTTGACAGGAGAGAAGGGGTTTTGGGTTATAAGTGTGTTTGAGTCTACAAAATAAGTACAAAATATGGAGTCTCTGTGTAAAGTATGTTTTTTGTGTATTTCCATTTTTTCTACTGTAGCTTTTTCCCACTCAGTAAACACTAATTTTATCCTTGTCCCCAGCCAACAGCTAAGTACCATGCAGACGCTCACCCACTCCCCCCAGACCCTTAGTAAATAAAAAAAATAAAATACCATGGGTTGAGATAAGATGAGTTTAATAACTGAGAAACCAGGAAACCTGGATTTGATTTGAATTAAATGTTTTATTAGGCACACTTTGTAACTGCTGAAATAAAGAAAGAAATGGGATTTTTCAATTTCTTTTTCAGAACCTGAAACTCAGGTATTTGTAATAGTAAAGATTCAATATTACCTTTTTGCAATAGTTTTGTCTGTGGAGTAAAACCAATCAATCTAATTTATTATTAATCTCTCCTATGACACTTTCTGCTCTGGAAACTAATTGATATTGTTCTTCTCTATAATTTACCACAGCTTATTTTCACACACACACACTTTCACAGACATACATATACACTTGTACATGGTACAAATTGATTGAAAGAATCATACAAATTTAACCCTGTAAACACCTAAATTACATTACAAGAATCTTGGTTTCTTTGGAGCATGAAAATTTGCTCAAAATGACTTTAGTATTGCATGCTAAATATATAATGCTTGTCTAGCTCGTCTGTGCTCATTGCTTCACATGGAAGCATCCTAAATACTGTGAACATGGATAAACTCTCTTAAAAGTGCAATTTAATGATGAAACTGTATGTTTTTTCCATTATTAATCATAAGTATTTATAGGCAGTCTGTGTAGTCAGAAAACTTCAATAAAATACCCTTCAACATTTTATTCCAGAAATTAATTGGGGAATAGATGGGGAAAGGTGACAGCCATTAGACACACTCTTTAGAGAGACAAAGTCACAGCATCAAACATAGGTGAAATTTTCAGGAATGCTGGCCACGATGTCCCTGAAAAGTTTTAGAACTGTATACTGATGCCTGCATGACCACAATGTTCTACAAATGTTCTACATACCAAGTGTGAGGTCATGTTTTTAGAATCAATCAAAGCACAAAGAAGCTCAAAAGAAGTGTGGAGAGCAAGGTGAGGAGGGTGACGTTGTTGTTACTTATATTGACATGAATCTGTCCCAGAAAACGCATAACTTTGATTACTCTCTGAGTGCTGAAGTGGTAGAAAAAATTAGGTAGTTTATCCAAGACTTCACTGCATGACTGGAAAAAACTGAAGGAAGCCAGACCCTGTACTGATTTGCACACATTGTAAAACCCCAAAACATGAAGTGATATTTGTCACAGTCTCTGGGACTCTACCTGAGGTCCTGAAAGACTATACCCATGCCTTTCTCACAGAGTGCTTAAATACCTTGAAAACCTATGGATTCTGTGTCCTGGCCTACTGCAAACAGCAGTTCAGGACAAGTTCTCTCGCCTGACTTTAGCTCTCAAGAGGTTAGTGGTTATAATCTAAATAAGTAATCTATCTGCCATGTCAGCTTCCCTCTAAGATTTCTATTCGGTGACAGAATGAAACACTCTTGAATGTGACTCTTTTTCCTAGTCACTACAGCAAGATGACTGGCTTAGGATACAAGGCCCAGCTTTCAAACAGCTTATTTTCACCCTCAGAAGGAACAAGATGCAAATCTGCTTGGAGAATACCGTAATTACCTAACAGATGTTACTGTTTTATATGACTTTTCATGTGAAGAACCATAATAACTTGAATGACCATTTTTACCCAGAGAGTGAGATGATGCGAGACTCAGGTGTTGTCCCTGCCTGTACTCTGCTTTGCCAACATATTTACTGATTAACAGAAAGCACCTGTAGGATTCAGTTCAAGGACAGATTGGTAAATCACTATTCCCATTCAGTCCTTGACTTCTCCACTGAAACTACCTGTAAAAAGGCTCAATAATGTCAGTTGCAAAGCGGATCTCTGTTGAGAACATTTTGTACACTGGAAGATCATATAATTTAGCTCTACTGTGTACAAGTGCTGAGGGGCTGGGAGTGTGGGGCTGCAGGGGTGGCTTTTGTGAGAAGAAGCTTGGACTGCTCTGTACCAGAAAGAGGGCTCCAACGGACCCACACAAGGTGATGGCAGGTCAGAGACAGTATTTTTCAAGAAGCATAAAAATGCCACACAGCAGAGAGTGAGAGAGGAGTAAGGAAAAAAATGTACAAGAAGCAGCCTTGCAAACACCAGTACTGAAGAAGGTGGGAGAGAAGGTCGTCCAGGCATCGGAGCAGATTCCCCAGCAGGCCTGTGCTGAAGTCCATGGTGAAGCAGATTGTCCCTGTACACCGGGAGAACTGCAATGAAGCTGATATCCACACTGGACCTGTACAGGATGTCACACCAGAGCAGGTGAAGATGCCATGAAGGAACCTGCTGTCCCTGGAGAGCCCAGTAGCACCATGCTCCTGTGAGGAGCAGTGGCTCATGAGAGCTGACAGGAGCAAGTTTTGTAGTGGGAAAGTATAAAGGGTTATTGAAGACTACCTGGCCTTTGCCGGACATCACTTTGAAATTGAACAGAGACTTGAGTCATATCTGAGTAGCAAAAGGAAAAAGTACCTTAGCTCAGCTCTAGAGCTCAAGACAGGCAAAATTAACTAACGAATCTTGATGTGGATATTATCCATGCAAAAGGTCTGGTTGACTTTAAGGAAATGTACAAGTTACTAGTCCACTGTGACCATCCTAAAAAAAATACAAAGGTCTAATATGCAAAGGGTTAGGGAGTCACAAAAAGGAAACTGCTGTATTTGCCAGATCACAACTGGTTTGAGAATAGCCTGGAGCAGAACCAAGTTTCCTAACATTCATCTCTGTGGTTCCTTAAGATAAAATTTTAAACTTCACTATGCCAAGCAACTTACCAGTCATTGCAGATACCAGAGTCTGATAAAGTAGTTTCCAAAATCAGTCATTTTCTTTCCCTTTGAAATTCTCCAGTGAAAACTTGAGTGGAACATTTACCTAATACACTTCACACAAATACAAAAACACAGACACAAGCATACACATACAGTGTCTGCTACAGAGAGGAAAAAAAGGCAGCCAGAATCCTAGCCTTTTCCTGTCATGTTCTGCTTACATAATTTCTCACGAAAACAAACAAGAATAATCTTATTCTGCTGTTTTCTTAATACAAGTAATTTGAAATTGCTATTTTTCAAGAACAAGTATAGTGGCACAATTTCTCAAAGGCAAGAAAAAAATTTAAAAATTGTTTCCTTGCATTATTTTAATAATTATTAGTTGATCAAAGATTGCAAAGAGCAAGATTGCAATATTTTGTGCATCAAATATTCTAGTTAGTTAAAGCTGGGTCTCTCTGCCCTCCATTCCATACTGATCTACCTACTGGCTTTTGCTATCCAAACTGTATTTTCTTCTTTGTTCACACTATCTCCTTGGTACTCTATCCATCATCACTCATTAAACATTGAAAAGTTATAGTATATGGACTCATCAGAAAGTTATCAGAACCAAAAAGAGAAGTATAGTTACTAGTAAAATATCTCATTAGAAAGGTTGATATGCAGCAAAGTCCATACAAGAAAAGAGGAAAATACAAGGTCAGGCCTAGATGAAAAGCCATAGGCACAGAACTGCACTGCAGAACAACAGAAATACAGCCTGAATGTAGAGATATTCCACACATATCTGGAATGTGACATCATTATTCCCGTTATTTTACTGACAATCTTTATGAACCAGAAGTGTACCCTAAATGTGTTGTGCCATCTGTATCGTAATTACTTTTCATAAATTAATGGCACAATTTTTAATTTAGGAACAAACACTGGTCAAAGAGTTATCGCAACATCAGTAAATAACTAGACTAAAGAAATTCCTTGCCACAGAAAGTAAGTGACATAAAAAATTAACCTGGTAACTTAATGAAATGCATGCAGATCAGAAGTTTAAAAAAATCTTTTTTAAACTAGATTCAATATATTTACTACAGCATTTCTTAGTTAGTCCTGCTTTAAAACACGGAATACCACTCAGAAGGGATCTAGATTTAGTAGCATTCCTAAACTGTTCATTCCTTTGCTCTTCTTTCTAGTAGACTTCTGCTAGAAATCTGAATACCATAGAGAGAAATCTGAATATGTCCCATGAAGAAGAACTATTTAATTCCCAAAGCTTTTATTACCTCATATAATCAGTTAAAAGGAATCCAAATGTCTTTGATGGAGAGGTCAAAAGCTTGCCTGAAAATGTTAGGCAACAGTGGCATCATGCTGTTTGCTACATGACTCAGACTACCTTTTGTTTAGTCAGAAATGGCCTATTGATTTTAGGATTCATATTAGTTTTTTTTAAAAGGAGCTGGAATGCTGCTGATTATTTTTTTATTGTTGTTGTCAGGCTCTACATTCTTCTTTACACTACATTTTAAATCATTTTTATTCAGAGATTGTTTGGCTTTCAGGAGCCCTCACTCAGAAAATTATTGAACACTAAACCTTGAAATAAGCCACACAGATTTCTGCATGCTAACAGAATTATCTGTGTAATATAATTGACCTGGTAAAATACAATTAAACTAAAGGTGCCCCCAAAGTGGCCTCTGACCTTAAGACAACCGGTATACAATATCCTTTGTGCATATTATCAAAACTCTCCAAGCTTTTGGTGCAGAGGGACTATGTGCAAATGTCCAGGAATGGGTCCTGCATTATGTTAACTCCTGAAGAGTAGCCTCAGGCACCTGTAGGAATGCTGACTAGCAGTGCAAAACTTGTGCCATTCTAGCAGTTTAAAAGTATAAGCATGTGACTTTTGGAAAATGCAGATGTTCTCTGCCAGTGCTCAGTTTGAGAGGATTGATGTCACTGTGGTGAAGAGAACTGGAATGTCATTCTGCTCTACCACATGATGTATCACGGTCCGGGGAGGGCTGCACAGGCCGGCTCCCCCCCGGAGCGGGGTCCCTGGTCCGTGTTATTCCACCGGATCTTGGGCGGGCGCCCCCGAGGTTCTGCGGCATGGCGTGAGTCTTCAAACCACGTCAATTCAAGCAGGAATATACTGAGACAAAGGAAGAACTGGACTCCATCTCTGTTCTGGCAGGGACGTTTATTTGGGGTAACGGAGACAAGGGGGTTGCAGGGGAGGAGAAGGGGGGAGGAAAGGCTGGGACAGGATAAGGGGTGCCAGCTCAGAGATGCAAGACCTCGAGCTGATCCAGGCTCTGCCTTTTAAAGGGAAGGAGAGGGGTAGGGGCTGGCTCTCTCTGAGCCAGCCCCAGGAGGACGAAGGGAAGATTAGCAGGAGGATTACACACCAATAGGTTTTGAGGTACAGCAGAGCATATTTTAAAATGAACCAATGGTACATTGAGTGGGGAAACAAAGGGAGCACATGGAGATCTGAATATTGCATTACTACAACCACAAGTTGCTCTGAAGGGTCAAAAAAAAATCACAGAGAAAGAGTGAGAATATCCACTGAAGTTAAATTTAAACACAAGGATGGAAGGAGTGTTTAGACTGGAGAAACCAAGTTGTTTTAGTTTTGATTATTATTCAACATGTTTGAAGCAGATTTTATCCATATCAAAACTGTTTGGGATAGGGGTTATTGTTGCTGCTGCTGTTGTTGTTGTTATTATTATTATTGTTATTATTATTTTGAGATAGAAGAGGCATCAGAACTATTGATTAGCTTTTGAATGTTTCCATTTCAACACATACGTATTTTGCAATAAAAAACCAAATCTATAATAAAATAAAATCTCATCCAGCATACTGGGACTCAGAGGGAAAGAAGAAAGTGAAATACAATGTCATCCACTAAACTGTTCAAGAACACTGAGAAAGTGCCATCATTTAGTAATCACTATGCTAACAGGGTACAATGCACGCTGCTGTGAAATGTTTATGTGGAGAGATGTGTCGAGGCATTACCTCGCTAATACCTACCATGTGATCTAAGTTTCTCAAAATCTATGTTAAATAACAAAACACTCACTCTAATTCTAAAATATGAGCAAAAGCATCCTTTCCAGGATGAGAGGATGCCAGTGGGCCCTAGAAACTCTCTTTAGTTAAACCAACGAGCTGTGCAGCATCTGCCCATCCTCAGGCAAAAGAAATCCACCAACGTGTAATGGAGAAAGGAAGCCTTACAGACAGCAGCAAAACTCAGAATCAGTGTGCCACCAAACTTTCAGCCAGCACAAGAAATGAAGGGGGCAAGTCACAGATTTGATTTACCACCCTTGCTGCAGTGTTTCACTCCAACTGAAACCTGAGAAATGTTATGTTAACCTCCCTCAAAAAAATAGTGAGAGGCATCTCAGAAATCAGTATTGGAAGTAGCAAAAGTCCCTTCAGCTTATTTTACATACAAACAAACAAAAAGGAAGATATAAACGGTACTTCTGATATAACTGGCAGCACATATTCTCAATGCGACATCCTTATCAGCATGTTTACAAGGTTTTAGTGGAATTCTTTCATTCAATGCTAAATCTTTGTACTACTATGCTTTGCAAGATACTGGTACAAATCAGCTGTTGTCACAGCAGTAATTTCAACATGATGAAAAGTAGTTCAGTTAGGTTCAAGGAATTACCTACACACCTTTAGCACAGGTTCCATAACACCTAACTTTCAAGCCTTCTGGTTCAAAGCAAAATGCATGACAATGTATTAAGTTTCTGCACCGTCTTTACAGCGCATAGGACAACAGGTGTCCCAAAATTAAATCAAAAATTGCAAACGCTTTGTCTAGGTTACCAAAACAATTGAGTCAATACATCAAAAACTAAAGTGCCTAAACAACTATCACACCAGAAAATGTGGAGGCCAAAGTTCCTTAGATCTCAAATTTTCCAGTGTCAGAATGTCTTCCCCTGCTATAAGCAAGCTGTTTTAAAAGAAGGTGCCTATTCAGTCCAAGAACTTTGAAAATTCTGTAGAGACACTGACATACTTTCATATAGTTTAGTGGTTGTGACACTTACAGGAACTTTAAATATCAAAGTATGAATTTCTCAACAGAAGAGAGAAAGTGACAAAGAAAATGACGCTTGTTATATGATGACAAACATGCAGAGGTTAAGCAAAAGGGGCACCAACAGCATTATTTATTCTTTTGGCCATCTTTTACAAGACAGGCCTGGGTATAAGCATAATATCTGAGGAGTTGTATTTTTATAGAATGTACATACATTCTAGAGAGCAAAATGTTTAATCCCACATTTGCCTCCCCAAAGAATTCCCTTGGCTGGGGAGGATGGGAGGATGGGGGCATCCTCCAATGAAACTGAAAGCCAAAAGCAGTAAAATTGTCTTTCAAGGCATAGTTACAAGTGTTTATAATTTTCTCCCCTCTTCTCTTTGTTACTGCAAAAATTTGTACCTTTGTGGCATGTATGAATATGTAAACAGATAGTCAATTTCGACTGGAAATTATCTGCCCCATGAGTATAAAGATTATTTTGTAGTTACATGAATATATTTAACCACTTAAGCAGTCACTTTATCTTCATTTTTCTGTTAATTTAAATGCATATATGCACTAGCTTATTACTTAGCACTCAGTGCTTTTCAACTGTAAATCTCAAACTTCTACACTTAGGTCCAATTACTTATTTGTAAATGACACAATATTGCTGATGAAAAATCAGGATACAGTAGGGCAGAAGAAGCCACATATTCAGAGCCTGCATGGAGAACAAACCTCAGGCTTCACTCTAGCCAGACAAGACTCCACAAAAGTAGAAAACAGACAATAAGTACACAGAAGGTGAAATTACATTAACTGATTGCTGTTATTAAAATCAGACTTTTAAACAACTCTTTAGAATATCTAACAAAGCAGAATTAAAAAACAAAACAAAAACATCATCTGTTCTGAGATATTGCTATGCATCATCGAGAACCCCCCCCTTGGAATATGTGCAACGTAGATTGGAAACTATGTGGACTCCCCTCTTGTTTTTGCAAACTGTACTATTGACTGCTTGTCTAGTGGAGAGTAACAGTAGGTAATTAGTTTGAATTCAGTCTCACTGGCAAATCATTTCACTCTCTACAAACCTTTTTGTTAGGTGCAACTAATGGCATTATGTCTGCATTATCCATGACATGTGGGCTTGGACTAGTCAAGCTAAATTATGACAATGAAAGCCAGAGCAATATTGAAGTGTAAAATTTGAAAGAATATATTAGGAAACACCCAGTATAATCTAAAAGGGCAAACTGACAAAAACATACTTCAACTGTTGAGAGAGCAACTTGATGTGCAGCAAAATGCCAAACGTACTGCCAAGAAGGCACAGGTGCATTACCACATGAGGAGGTGCATTACCGCATGAGGAGGTCTGTAAGGAAACTGATGTTCACCCTGCAATCATCTTATATTCTTCTGGTATACATCACTGCAACCCTCTCACACACAGTAAAACCAGTTTGAAATGTGTTCAGCTAAATTTAAAGTAGTTTCACTAAAACTGAGAAACATTCACTATTGCTTCAACTTGTGTTTCAAAGCAGCTTTAGAAACACAGTCCAAAAAGCCACAGAGATAATGCTATAGTAGTGATGAGCAAATCACAAACAAAAGCTTAATGGCAGTATGGAATACAATGTCCTTGCATGAAAGAGGTCCTATTTACTAAAAGAGGTATTGTTACCTATGAAATTCTTTGTTTCTTCCCACCGCACCTAAAGAAACCTCAACTTTAAGACTTCATGTGAGAGAGAATAAATAGTTTAAATATTGATAAAACCCACTTTTACCAGAAAGAGAATTATGGCAACTGCAGTATGGTACACAGAACATTGGCGTACCACACATGAGAATGGTTTTTTAAAAAAAAATTCTCTTTATTTTAGCATTTAGGATTCTTTCTCAGCTCACTTTCAAAGAGAATTTGGTTCTTTTATTTCCCAGGTTTCATCCCAATGTCTTCCTGGTATGAAGGGTGAGAGCACCACTGTCTTTGCAAAAAGCTTCAAGTTTCTGTCTGTCTTTAAAATATAAAAAAAGTAAGCAATCATTTTATTCCTATAACATTCAGAGATAATTAATTCTAAATTAATTGGAAAACAGTATGTGGCCCCTTCCAGTTCCATCACTCAGTGAAGAAAACTACTGTGCATTGTTTGATCTAATGCCTATGTAATTAAGGGGACTTCAATGTCCCTTTTCTGCGTTCGTGTCTAAAATTAAGAGACACAAATGTGGCCAAACAGTCTAGATGGAAGTTCCTGGACTGTTTTAACTGCCAAAACAACAGCTCTTTAAATCAAAATAAAGTCCCCTGTGTGCAAAAGCCACTGTAGCAAGGTATGGCAGTGTACCATGTCAGCCAAAGATTTTTCTGTTTTAATCTAAAACAAGTATTAAAATTCCTTAAAACTACAACTAAGAATTCCTTAAACTTCCTTAACTTCCAAATATAGGTATGAAGTTTTTAGGTTTACTTGATTAAATACAAGAAGTTGAAGCATTCAACCATTGTTGTTCTTCAGGTCTATTTACTCTAGGGAAATGGAGCCACTGAAATTTAATGGCAGTGAACCAAAGCATGATGAACTGAGGCAATTTCAGTTTTGTTAACCATTGCTCCAGGCCATTGTAATTTAATGAGTAGTAATCCTGTTTAAAATATGTTACAAGCAGCAAGGTGCCTGCTGGGAGAAAGCTGCTACGCATGAACAGATCAATATGCACTGTGTACATTCGACCATTCAATAATTGATTCACCCTTGTTATGAGAAAATAAATGCTAAAGTCCTAAAAGTTAATTTCCATACAAAGCATTTA
This sequence comes from Entomyzon cyanotis, assembly GCA_024500445.1. Lineage (NCBI taxonomy): Eukaryota > Metazoa > Chordata > Aves > Passeriformes > Meliphagidae > Entomyzon > Entomyzon cyanotis. Next base: position 995,542 of record JAKEPQ010000765.1, on the reverse strand, counting down.
CAAGGCTATCAAATTATTAAAAGTTTCTATGGGTTCTCTTTTTTGTTGCTTTTTGGTTTTAAATCTTTGTGCAGCACAAGCTATATCTCAGAGCAACATCCAGCTAGCAGTAGCTACTTGGCTCCCAGTTTCTAGGCTTGAAGAATGAAATTTTGATTCAAAGATTGCTATTATTTTGAGCGAGGAAAACTGGGGATGAAGTAAACCTTTTCCAGTTTAAAGAATTTTACTGTGAACTCCTACAACTGCCTTTGCCACAGTTTTTTGTTTGGTTTGGTTTTTTAATCAACATCTCTTCTTTAAGCCAGTTGTCTTTGGTTCTGATTCTTAAAAAGAAATAAAATTACATATTTTTAAAGTTAGCATCAGAGACTCAAAAAGTATCATTTAAATTTTTGGTCCTTTTTTTTTGTTTGTTTGTTTTAAATTAACATTATAAAATTTTACACTGGAAAGGTACTTGTCCAGTGTGTTTGGATTCCTTAGCAAAGCCTTCAACTTGACTGATACTGAGGCTGAATCTAAGGGCATATTTGCTATCCACATTCAGTGTTTCCTTGTTGCAGTTCTTTCCTTGTTCTGTCTTTCTGCCAGCCTTCCCAGCGATGAAAGTAAAAATTGCAAGGACATGCAGTGTGTAAATGCCCCAAATCTTTGTGCTCTGTATGTCTTACTCAGATTTCTGACACTGTTTTGCAATGACCTTCATTTATACAAAAAATATGGATTGTCCTTTTTTTAACAGTGCAGCCAATGCTGCTACAAGTATAGACAGAATATTGTAGTCAGTACAGATGCAAACTTTAAGTGATGTTCACACCAGACACTTCCATTTCAAAGATCTTCACACTTTGAACACCTAATTTCAAGTCTTGGACTACCATAGGTTTCAGGTCACTGACAAAGACCAGCATTTCAGCTGCAGCATTAATCTATCTGAAATGCCCAATCCAGCCTTTCACGTGTTATTTGTTTAGGTTTCCATAACTGAAATATTTTGTGATGCTTATGCTAGTGAACACTTCCAAAAAGTGTTGATTGAACTACCTCTGCAGATTGCAGCATGAAAGTATTTATAACAGATTGAATCTTTCATAGCCAAAATCACAAATATTAAACTGTCAATTTCACATGTCCCAGCTTATCTTTCCCACAACCAACAGTGTTTTTATTGTTATGTTGTAGTAGAATAATTCCCTTCCTAAATAGTTAATATTACAATCTTAATCTGAACTGGCTGTTGGAAGGCCCTCTCTGATAGCTTTACTCTCAGTCTGCTTCTCAGTATGTATTTTCTCTCTCTCTTTCAGATGAAACTGCTGTTGAAGTCTGTCAGGAAAACAATATAAACCTGTAAGTAGCAGAGGTATTTCTGCAGAATGATTTCTCTCTTTTTGAATGTGGAAGAAGCCTTTCACATGCTTATAATTCCGTTTCCAGACAAATGTGTGCTAGTCTCTTCCTCAATCCTGACAACCCATTTACTGGGACAAGCAAAGACTTATTTCACTGAGCCGTTACCAATCACTGGAAGACAGAACAGCTTTGAGACTTTTTCTATTTTCTCTCTAGAGGCTGAACCAAGTTTTCACTGTCTTTTGGACTGAAAGCAAAAATGTGGAATAAAGTCTATCACAAGAACGACTTGGGCTTATATGTTGACAGCATATCCTTTTAGTGTTTCCTGCTACCCTGTGACAAAACATTGACAGTATCCAAGAAGGTACTAATCACCATATAGCCCTTACTTCTTTTAGCCTTCTTTTCTCCTTAAAACTACCTAATGTTCTACTCTAACATTATATAAGCTTCATTCTGAATCCCACCAGACTAGGAGAACAGCTGTTCTTTTCTATCTTGTAATTCTACTGAAGTTAATTAAGTTCTTCCTCATAACTAAAAGCTGTAGACAGCTAAAATTAACAGCTACTTTAATTCTTCTGTGTATCATGTTTCATTGTAATTTTCCTTCTGGACAGGCACTAGTCAGTGACTTCACTCCAGCCTAGAAGACTGGCTCTATTTTTTGGTTTTTTTTTTTTTTTTTTTTTTGTGCTGATGTCAGCGTCACTTCTGTGCAAGCAAAGGTCAAGACTCTTTGTTGCACCCTAAGGAGACACTCCACTCATTCTCACCAGACAGAATATCCAAATGCATTAATCAAAATGATCAACTACTACAAATTTTTGGTCTTTAACAATTCAAAGCACTCAATCTGGGGAAAAACACACAAATCAACACACAAATCTGGGGAAACCTGGAGGCTTACAGATATATTTTGTAGATTGAAGCTTGAATCCTCAGTCTCCCCATAATGTGGTGAAAAGACGCCTTAGTTTCAGATATACATTCAAAATGCAGAAATTCACCCTCATGCACAAAACATTTGCAAGATTTTAGTCTAATTTTGAAGACTTACGTAACATTTATAGATAAATAGACCCTGATGTCCCTGAACAGGAAGATAATTTCTAGTTAATGTTTGCTACATCCAACTGGTTACTCAATAGCACAAGAAGAGTGATCTTCTTTAAAATTTACTCTCACACATGCAAATTAAGAAAAGCCATGAAGCTGTAGCAAAAAGAGATTATGCCAGTGTTAACTTGAAAAAAAAGACTTTAGTGCATCTGTTTAACTGTATTTAATGTATTCTATTTAAGAAGACACAGGATGAACTCCACTGTAAAATGTAAGTTTCATTATTGTAAAATTAGTAAGGTCATAAATCTACAAATCTTTTCCAGAATCATATGTAGTATTATGTTTTTATCCAGAGGCATATCTAGGGAGAATTAAAAAGTAATCTATACAAATCTGAGAACTATTGAGTGAAAAAAACCCACTAATACAATAAAAAATACTTTCCTATCTGCCCATGAATATATGAACCTTGAGTTTCATGGTGAGTCAGCAAAGGAAGAAATACAGAAAAGTAATCAGGGATTTTTAAACAGTCAAATAAGAAATAACATGTATTAAAAGGGGGAAGATAAAAAATAGACATTTTCCTCTCATAGACACAAAATCCATGCATCTTCTACTCTCATGGGATGAAAAAAAGCATCTGGTTTTTCAGTAGAACACAAGAGTTTTCAGTAGAACACAAGACAATATAATACCATAGCAAACTGGTGAATGTATGGTCCTTTTCATCCTTTTGCCTTTGTAGCTTTTATCATGGATTGTCGCTGTTGAGCGGCTAGCTGAGGACTGACCCAAGTTCTCAGACAAGGAAAGAGAGGAGAAAAGGAACTTTATTGTTTTGAATTCCATATATATAGAGTCTACAGAAGTGCCCCAGATTGGTCAGCCCGAGACCTCCCCCTAGGCCCAATTGGCCAAGCCCGAACTGACTCAATCCGGAGAAACTGTTTGCAAAACATCCAAACTTTATCTTGTTTATGAAATATAGCAAAATGTTCCCACGGGAAGAACCTGTGCTAGCCACAGCAGATTTGGGTTGCTAATGGCTATTTATGCTTAGGATCACTTTTTGTCAGTTGCAGAAAGCAGAAATCTGAGGCACTAGCCTTGGCAGACAGACTAGAAGGTTTCGTGTAGATACTTAATGGAACAGAAAATTAATTTAAAATAACAATTAAACAATTAAATCCTCTACATGGGTGATGCTAAAGAGTAAGATTCTGATGGAACAACACTATTTCAAAGGCTTAAGCAGACTTGGGGGAATTTAGCATGATATGACACCACTGGGGTTTTGACTGAACGAGTGTTCTCACACACCAGAAAACAACACCATTCGACAAAACAAGCCGCCCCGCCTTGTGACTGTGGTTCATCTACAAAAGGTCCACACATAAAAAGCCCATTCAGCCTGCATGGCTTTAAAAAAGAAGTATAGAAAGGTGAAGATGTTTCAGGAGGTCTGTGGGCATTATTGTCTTCGTTGAAAAATTATGTAAATATCCTAAAATATAATTAACAAATTATTCTTAATACAAGTCAATATTTGTTCTATGACTGTTTTTACAAGACGCTTGGGTCATATCTGAGGATGGGGAAAGCAGAAAAACTTCACAAGAAGTTCATCAGGAACTTCATCAGGAAAGACAATTTCTGCAGATGAGGATTTTAGGAGTTCTGAATGAGATTTTAAATTCAATTATCAACAGAAGATTCAAAGTCAAAGAAATATTCAGTGTTCAAATAAAGACATGGGTACGGCTTACTTGATTGTGTTTCTGATCATTGTTATTTCTCTATATATTGATACAATCTACATGATGTCTGTACCTTCCATTGCTTCAGCCATAATCTTTCTCAACCATTTTCTCCTGACCAAAAATGTCATGGTTTGGCCCTGGCCAAATGCCATGCACCCACGACAGCCACTCTCTCACTCTCCCCTGCCACAGCTGGGCAGAGGAGAGAAAAAAAATTTATCAAGGCAGTCATGTGTTGAGATAAGGAATAAGAGGAAACACTCCAAGGACAAAACAGGCTCAACCTGGAGTTACAAAGTGAATTTATTGCTAACAGAGTCAGAGGAGGATAATGAGAAGTAAAATAAACCCATAAAGACACCATTCCTTCCCCCAACCCTCCCCCCTCCCCACCAGCAGCGCAGGGAGACAGGATGTGGGGGGCTTGGTCAGTTCATCGCCAACATCTTCTGCTGCTTAGGGAGAGAAGTCATTCCCCTGCTTCACCATGGGGTCCCTCCTACAGGAGACAGTTCTCTGTGAACTTCTCTGACATGGTTCCAAACCCAAGAGGAGCAGTCATCCCAAACTGCTGCAGCATGGGTCACTGTCCCACAGGGTGCAGACCTCCAAGGACAGGCTGCTCCAGCCTGGAAGCAGGGGCCTCCTCTCTCCACTGAGTCTCCCACCGGATCAGAGCCTCCTCCAGGCATCCACCTGCTCTGGTGTGGGCACCTCCCCTTGGGCTGTGGGTGGATCTCTGCATCCCCCATGGAGCCCATGGGCTGGAGGGGAACAGCTGCTTCACCATGGTCATCACTGTGGCCTGCAGCAGAATTTCGGCTCTCAACCTGGAGCACCTCCTCCCTCTCCTACTTCACTGACCTTGGTATCTCTATGTTTTTTCCCTCACATGTTCTCACCTCCTGCTCTTCTCTGGTTAGGAAAAGCTGTGTGTAGTTTATTTATAATTCATGGAAAGTATCTGGCTTTAATAAAGATTTGTAGAGAAAAGAATAGTTCCTTTTGTTTTTTGCCTTTTTACTTTCTACTTCTTTGTTTGAAACAGAGATGGAAATATCACAGAAAAGGTCTGGTCTTCATTTCAGCACTGACTCCATCTCAGTAGCAGCAGCATTTAACTGCTTTGTGTACTATAAAACTAATTAACCATCAAGGTAGTTATTCTCCAGAGAATTCAATGCTAGCGAACAAAATTTGTGTGTCCTCTGGTGCTTTTCTCTATAACATCTGGTACAAGCCACCAGTAAAAAAAAAAAAAAAAAAAATCCTGGTGTGCTCCCATACACAAATTTCTCTATGTTTAAATTCCAATTCATCTTTTGAGATAACCACTACAGTTAGCTAATTAAGGGCTAAATTAGGATTACTGTAGGCAGTGAAAAACTAGAAGAGAGACACAGGAAGTTATGCCTCAAGGCTTTCAGTCTTCAGGAGGCTGCAGCAATCATAATGCCCTCGGGCACCCTTGCAGGAATGCAGGACTGCCTTGTGGTGCTCACTGCAATTTATTCCAAGCAGTACACATTTAGATCAGGCCTCCAAGGGCTGTTTGCTACACCAGAGACAGCTGAATGTGGTGTTTCTCTTATTCAGAGAGCATAATGAATAGAAGAAATCAAAAATCTTCTTTTTAGATTCTGTGTAAATGAAGCAAAGAGATCATAATGGGGAGGGGAAGGAAGAACACAAGGATGTTCACCGTGTTACTACAATAACAGAACAATCTGCACTGTGATAGCCAAGGAGGCAAGGCCTTGCAGTCAAAGTCAAATATCTCCCTGTTTACTGCACATGGGAAAGAAGAAGACTGGCTTAGTTTTTCTAACTAGAAAAAAGGGACACGGATGAGTTCCTTGTGGAGATATGAATAAAAATAATAATATTCCATTCATCTTCACCCCAGGAATATTAAAAAAACCAGTTTTACATTGAGGCATGATTTGTAGACATGATTTCCTACTAGTCTAGAAGGCTGTAGGAAAGTGGGAGAACGGATAGTAGTTCCACTGTGGTAATGCAATATTCAGATCTCCATGTGCTCCCTTTGTTTCCCCACTCGATGTACCATTGGTTCATTTTAAAATATGCTCTGCTGTACCTCAAAACCTATTGGTGTGTACCCTCCTGCCAATCTTCCCTTCGTCCTCCTGGGGCTGGCTCAGAGAGAGCCAGCCCCTGCCCCCTCTCCTTCCCTTTAAAAGGCAGAGCCTGGATCAGCTCGAGGTCTTCCATCTCTGGGCTGCTAGCATCTGCTACCTGCTTTGTCTCCCTTCCCCCTTCTCCTTCCCTGCACCCCTTTTACCCGTTACCCCAAATAAACCTCTCTAGCAGAACAGAGATGGAGTCCTTCGTCTCACTATATTCCTGCTTGAATTGACGTGGTTTGAAGACTCACGCCATGCCGCAGAACCTCGGGGGCCGCCCGCCCAAGATCCGGTGGAATAACACGGACCAGGGACCCCGCTCCGGGGGGAGCCGGCCTGTGCAGCCCTCCCGGACCGTGATACATCATTCCACCATTTCTAGTCACTTACAGTCTCTGTGGATATTCAGTAATTACCCTCATTTCACCTGGTCTAAAATAATAGTTTGAGATCAAATACAATTATGGGTTCTATGGTTTTCTGATACTATAGGCTTCTTGGTCCTTCACCAGAATTTATGAATATTTTATTTTCTTAGAATTTCATTACCTGTTATTATGGATAAAAGGGATGTCTGATTTACCTGACTAGGATGAAGGACTTAAAACAGGATTCTTATCCTCTCTCCTCAGCCTGCAGTGGCATTGGACTTTATTTAAACCACAGTAATTTGTAACTGACAAATATAAGCACAATGTTTAGCTTTGAAAATCTTTAGTTTGACATTTCTTCCAATGTGGCTGCTGAACTATGCAAATGTATTTTATTCTGAGGATGATAATCTGATTTTACTTCTGTAGTCTGATAGAAGAGATATAGAGGGTCTTGAAATTGCCACAATAACACCTCATCTGAACAAATTATTTCATATAGAATATCCTAGTTAACTTCTTATGTTTAGGATTGATGAGTATATCTGAAGGTACTGACATGCAAAAATTTTTGTACTTAATACAAATTAGTTTGGAATAAGATTATCAACAGCCTGTTGTAAGCATTTGATAAATTAAATTTGCATTGTTTTTATTGGATACAAGACGTGGTTTTCCAAACATTCCAGTTAGATCAACGTTGCTCTGAAATTTAAGTTTCTGGAATTAATAGTATTTAGGATTTTGATTACTGTGTTGTCAGGGTTTGACCCTGACTAAACGCCAGGCACCTTGACCCTCTCTTGCTACAGAAAAAAATTATAAAAATACACATCAATCTCGTGAGTCAGATGAGATAGGACATTGCCAGAAGGACGCACAAAAAAAAAAAAAAAGGGCAAACAGGCTTCACTTATAATTGCAAAGAGGCATTTTAATAACCTAACAAAGTTGGAGGATAAATGCAGGCAAAAATAAACTTTTCATACAGTTTTTGTTCACTCCCCCCCTCCCTCTTACGAACCTGTAGTATTCACCCCCTTTCCTCCTTTACAATCAACAAGCCGGGTAGGGAGGCAGGGTGTAGGGTCTCTTTTCAGTCCACAGAGCAGATTCTCAAATTTATTCATCACCACAATTCTTCTACTACAAATACTCTTTACCTCTACTTGTTTCTCTCTCTCTCTCCAATTTTCTGCTCTCACCCCCACCCTCTTAAGAAGCAGTCTCTGAGCTCACCCCCCCTTCCCTTTTCCCAAACCAGCAACACAGATGGGGGGGCAGGGTGAGAGGGGTTCTCTGGTCAGTCCAATCAGGGAGAAGGGGTCTCTATTTAGCCACGGGGTCTTTCCTGTAGCAACATGGGGTTTTAGGATTCCATGTGCTCCTTTGTCCCTCTGCTTTGTATACCATTGGTTCATTTTGAAATATGCTCTGCTGTACCCCGAAATCTACTGGTGGGTTCCCTATGCCTGTCTTCCCTTCAGACTCCCCGGGACTGGCTCTAGGGGAGACAGTCCCTCCCCTTCCTTTCCCTTTATGAGTTGATGTCCGGATCAGCTCGAGGTCTTCCATCTCTGGGCTGCTAGCATCTGCTACCTGCTTTGTCTCCCTTCCCCCTTCTCCTTCCCTGCAACCCCCTTTTCCCCGTTACCCCAAATAAACCTCCCTAGCCAGAACAGAGATGGAGTCCAGTTCTTTTCTTAGCCTCACTATATTCCTGCTTGAATTGACGTGGTTTGAAGACTCACGCCATGCCGCAGAACCTCGGGGGCCGCCCGCCCCAGATCCGGTGGAATAACACAGACCAGGGACCCCGCTCCGGGGGGAGCCGGCCTGTGCAGCCCTCCCGGACCGTGATACATCACATTCCCATGAGAGACTGTCCTCTGGGAATTTCTTTGGAGTGGGTCCAATCTCACAAGCAACATCCCACCCAAATTCCGCTGCAACATGTGTCTCTTTGTCCATAAGGTTTTGTGCAGATTCTCCCGAGCCAAGGCCAGGCTGCTTCCATGCCAGGAGCAAGGCCTTTCTCTCCTTTGCAAGGCCTTTGCAGTTTTAACTCTCAGATGAGACTCCCACTGGTTCACAGTCTTTTCCAGGCATCCACCTGCTCCTCTGGCGTGAGCTGTGGGTGGATTTCTGCATCCTTATGGACTCCATGGTCTGCAAGAGAAACTTCTTGCTCCCCCCACAGCTTTCACCACGGCTAGCAGAAAGTTTTCAGCTCCGGCGCCTGGAGCACTGGAGCACCCCTTCCCCCCCTTCTTCACTGACCTTGGCAATCTCCATGCTGTTCTCCCTCACATATTTTCACCTCCACCTCCTCCTCCTCCAACTACAAAGAAGTGAAAGAAGTGCATGCCTGCTTTGTTTTGATTTTTTCTTAAATATGTTTTCATAGAGGCGTAACTACAATCTCTAATTGGCCCAAACTTGGCCGGCAGCATGTCCATCACTTTCAAAGCCATCAGAGATTGGCTCTGCTGGACTTGATGTAAAAACTTCCAGAACTTGCACTCAGGACACACAGGAGCCATCTTTGTGCCACACCCCACCCCTCAGACACCTCCCCAGGCCTACCACAACAGCTTCTGAGGGGTCCAAATTTCTCCTAGATGTTAAAAATACTTCACTGATGTTTTGGGCCAATCAAAACCACCACATGTGTATTCTGACTATACCTTTCACATAGGAAGATGCAGAACAACTAGTGAAACTTATCTTAATTTTCTTGATATATATATCTATTATTCACAGCTGCTAGCTGAATTTTCTGTGGATAAATAACTAAATGTGTAGGTAGTCTTTGAGCTCTTCACTGTACATACTATTCATGCTGGTTAGGTTCCAATTCCTTCATTGAATTCCACTTGTTTTTAGCTACAGAACAATGAACAATTAGCATATCACAGAAATATGCTTTCATAAAATATCTGACAGTATTTGGCATTTTGTAGAGTCATAACCAAAACATACGTGGGGACTGGCTGAGCATCAGTCAGTGGGGTGGTGAACAACTCTATTGTGCATCACTTTTTTTTCTTGAGATTTGTTCCTTTCTCTTTTCCTTTATTATTTTTATTGTTGCTATTATAATATTTTATTTTATTTAAATTATTAAGCTGTTCTTATTTCAACCCCCAGGTTTTATCTTATTCTGATTCTCCTCCTCATCCGACTAGGGCTGGAGGAGAGAGGAATAAAAGCAACTGCATTGAACTTAGTTGCTGGTTGGATTAAACCATGCACTCTGTTAGAAAAGGCTACACATTTAAAATGCACAAATTATGGGTTATGACAATATACCATATAATTGATTTGTGGTGCTTGATACTGGCAGACACAACTGAAAGTATTAAGATGATAGAGAAATGATTTCACATTTATGAATAAAAATAGCATATATAGTTAGACTAAGTCACCTAGAATAAAACTAAAAGGGCAAGCAATCTACATGCTGCACTGTATAACATAATTGCTGGGTTTTGTCAGAAGGAAATTTAATCCTGTATATAGATGCATCGAACAATTGGTATAATGGATATATTGCATTCTTCAGAAAAATCTTATGTTGACCTCATAGAGACAAGACACTAAGATAGGAAAACTATTGCTTAATTTCCATACTAAAAAAAAATATATCCAATTTCACTAAGCCTGGAATGTTCAAAAATTCTAGCCTGACATTTTTCCAGGATAAATTAATCTTTACAGAAATAATATTCACTCAAGTCTCCTCCATAATTTAGTACCACTTTCATTTTTTGATGCATTTTATTTAAATTTGTCCACAGTATAATATACTGATGCTGTATATTACAATCTTTAAGGTAAAACACTGAAGCAAAGTCACAATGGAGATCAAACAAGTCAGAACCAAAGCTTTCCCCATCCCAGCTGTGAAGCAGCTAGATCACCACTGCAGCACATTTGCAGAAGTGTATGTAACACAGTCATTGCTCTTTGAAGTACTTAACTCTCCCTTGTAAACCACAAAGGTGTGTGGTTATTTTTTAATTATGAGATATCTCTTTCCCTAACAGCAGCTTCACTCATCTATAAATACAAGTATACAAATGACATGGGAGGAAGGAAGAGGAAGAATAGGTCTAGAGGGGAGAGTCATAATTGTATTAGCATTTGTCTGCCAGACACAATAGACGCATGACAAAGCAATTTTCACAACTTCTTAATGAGATCCCAAGGCACTTTTCTTGAGTTGCAAACTGAAAATGTCAAATGGATTAATTCAAACTCACCCAGCTCACCAAGAACATTGTTTTTTTATGATAAAGAAAGTGCTAAACAGAATGTGGGCCAGCACTACAGTGATACTAGACACCCACAGTAGTATAATGATTGTTACAGAGCAGCTTTGATTAGCAGCAACACAAGAAATACCACAAGAGCATACAGTAATTCACCACTTAATTAAAAATTTATTTCTGTAGGAATTTTTCAGCATGTTTAACAAAATCAAGTATTCTTTTATTGGAATACTAGATATAAAATATTAATGAGAGAGGGGTTTTATCCATCAAGCCATTCTGACTATTATCTTACATACATAGTTTCTCACAAAAAATTAGTAAAATAGTTGGCTTTTATAAAGGTGAGCGTAGCTGAGAAAATTGTTCCCATAAACTTCCTGGCAATATTGCTTTTCATTTATAACTGGCAGCCCTTCTACTGTTCAGTTCTGCCTGGTGAAAGCCTGGCCTGTGCTACAGAATCTGCAATTCCATCTTGGGCTGGTTATCAACAACATCACCCCACTCAGCAAATGTAAGGAAATAAAGATAATATGCTTTCCTCTTTCTCCACCTCTTTCCCCACAGGTCACTGAGATCAGGAATGTCAGTTTACTGAGAGATCAGGTTATTGCAAGCCTATACTGCAAGCTTGTATAATGCATCAGTTGTGAGCATTTCAACAGGACGACAGTCAAACTGCTGATCTGTGTCAAGGGAAAAAAACAAAGGTGTAAATTTAGACTTCCCAACATGAAAAGTCAAGAGGATCAATCTAATGTCCTCAGATTTACTTTGGGGTAAAAGAATAGAAGTACCTTCATAAATTTCTACACACCATGATTCACAACTATCAGCATCTACAGAAGACTGAGTCAGAGACATCAGCAGGAGAGATTTCTGGGGTTTATTATGTGATTTGATACACAATGCTTTAGTTTAATGGTGACCTAAATTAAATGCAGTTTTGTGATTCCTCTGTAGTCTGGTTTGTTAAGCTTTTAACATCCGTTTGCTTCCAACATATTCTGTTTGACTTTACAGCTGTTTGATCTGCTTTGTATCTCTCTGTTATTTTTTTCTTTTTTTTCCCCTGTCGTTCTTTCCAGTTCTGTTTTGATTTGTAGTTCTGAATGCCTACCCACTACCCCCATATTCACTAGATTTTCAGGTTATTTCAAGGAAGGATGATTTCAAATACATCCTGTTCTACTCTAAGCACACCAAGAGGTAAATTTTCAGTACAATGCACAGTCATTTAGATGCACAACACTTATTAACATTAATGGGAGTCATGCAGCTAAATTCATTCACACCATGCTGAAAAGAAAACCACAGCTCTTCCCATCAATGAAAATTCCATAAGGATGTTTTGCCCAGGAACTCAGTGGCCACACATAATTACTAAAAAAGCAACAGAGCTCAAGGCCCCCTAATTGCTCATATACAACATAAATAAGTCCATGACACTCTAAATGCTCTGTTCTACCAAGTTTAGAATTAGATCTTAGGAAAGATAATCATTCATTAAGACACTTCAAAATACAACGTGACTTCATACAAATACAAATACCACAGAGAAACACTGTAACACAAAATTTTATACAGTTCAGGCCCATTTTCCTTCAGTCCTGAACTAACAAAGTGATCTGTTTGGTCAAACAATAGCTGAACAATGTCTTTCATGTTAAGTGAACCGAGTATCACCACACACATCAGAATCAGTTTTGCCTGCACTTAACCATATCACATTGGAATCTTTATTTTGGATACTGAGCATCGGAAGAAAAGGGCCCTTCACCCACAGCTGCTCCCAGACTATACTATATCAGTCAACTTACATGACATGAAATAGCAGTTTTGAATTTAACACCAGTTAATTAAGAAATTGCATTTTAATGTTCACTCAGTATTTTACTTTATTTTTTTTATTTTTTTCAAGGAAATATCTATGTACCTGAAAGGTGACAGCTAATGAAGTTTTTCAAATAATTTTTCTTAAGAGTTTTATTTTTCTTCAGCGCCTTTATTATTAAATCTATTTCAGTTAAACCAGTCAGGCTCCACAAGCATCTGTTACTCAGTCCTATTGCTACTGTCCTTGTAATTGCCATGCTGAACCCCAAAAATAATCCAATTTCAGAAAGACAATTTAAAAGGGGCTCATATTTTTTTCAGTTACACACTAAATTGGATATAATTCCTGCATCATACAGTGAGTTGCCTAGAATATAATCTTTGGAGATGCTGATCTTTATAAAGAGCCAAAAAAAAAAAGCAAACCCAGAAAAGGACATTTAACAGAAGCATATCCATATCTAATTCATAATAGTCTACATATTTTCTGTAATAACAGTTACTCCCACAGCTTCAGCTGAAAGAAACAGCACTCCTTTCCTGCTCAGAGCTCCATCAGACTTCCTTGTGCAGTGCAGAGGTAAATGAGAAACAAGACCAAATGCTTCATGTTAGAAATGGCTGCACTTCAGAATTACACAAAATATTTAAGATTCAGCATAGGCATTATTCATCCTGTTTTGTTTTGACAGCTGTCCCCCATTCCTTACCTGCTCAAAACTAAAGGACTCAGTAGCCACAGAAGTTGTGGCTGAAGTTGGTAAGCATTTGCAACACTGCCCTGCCTATCCACATATCTGTATGTCTTAGAATTATTTTAAAAATCAATTAATAAAGTTTCAACATAATTGAGATGAATATACAATAGTCCTGTCATTTGGTATTAGTAAGGATTCATCTCTGCACTACTTCCTGTTTTGTTTGGGGGTTTTTTCATTTCTAATGTGATTTATGGTCCCTTAGAAAAGAAAAGTGTATAGTGCTTTGGCCTTGATGAGAGCCTCTTTTCACAGGGTATTTTACTCATTCAAACTCTGAGGATCTCAACCTTCTAGGCTGATATTTTATATAGTAGTCCTCTCATAAAGATCTAAAACCACATAAGGCCCAGACCCATGGCCAGTATCACATTTTGAGATGGACACTGTACATCACAACTGCCTCCATCTCTAAAGTCAAAACAGGTCCTCCCGACATTAACTTCTACCTAAATTATGCTTTGCAAGGTTATCAGACATTCTGATGCAACACTTGTAAAATAAATGCAGTTCTCTAGGTCTATGTGAAAGGTGGGCAGTAAGCACTTTATCTGAGTTTTTGCTAATTTGAAATTGTTTTCAACTGTCTACTTGTATACTCCTAGTGCCCTGGCAGAAACACAAACAACTGTCTACAATACTTCTTTTCCATTTTCTCACCATCCAGGTTGAACTTAGGACAACTGAGTGTCCTGACAAACTAAAAAATAATGAAAGTTTAAGTGCTTGACCTAAGCCTCTGCAGGTATCCACCTGGAAATATTGTGAAAAGTTTGAAAAGAACGTATTTAGCCAACACTACCAACATATAATTTCAAATTTCAGAATCTGTAGGCAGAAGGGTGGATAGGCAGAGGGCACCAGAGAGTGATTTGGAACTTCTGTCATTCTGATGCATATGAAAGCGTCGACCAAATCACTAACCTCAAGGAAATATTTCAATGAGATCACAAATACAGAGAGAAGAGCTTTATGGCACACTACAAGTAATGAAAATGTACAGAACATAAATAAGTTCTTTCACAAATGGAAAAAGAATCTGCAGAATGTAATTTAATATTATATAATTTACCTTCCTTGATTTCTCAACTGACACAATATTCTTTTAATTACTTCTACTTCCCACCCCCCTCCATACCTCCAATATCCTGTTGATATACTGTTGATTCCACAGAACATTCAATGAACAAAGATCCATGAAAGGAGGGGAGTTTTCTGTCTCAAAACACAAAGACAAAGGGTAGAAATTTGACATTTTTTACTCATGTATATAATGTAGGTCTCCTAAGAACATAGAGTTTGCTATTCCATTTTATAGGCACAAATTGTAATCATATTAACAGGTCTTAACAAGCATAATTTGGCATTGTATTTTCACAGAAAACACTTTGCAAATTAACTGTAATGTGTGTCACATGCTCTGTATCTGATTTTTTTTGACAACATGTCTGTCCCTTCCTGCCCTTAGAGTTTCAAAAGAAATGTAGTCATTACTAGCAAAACTGACAACAGCTCTTCAAGCAAATACCAGTAATCATTTAAAACACAGCATGATGCTATATCATCAGTTAATATGATCTTGTATAGTGAGTGTCAAAAATGTGAAGTGTAATGAAAAGCAAATGGAAAGCATGGGAACACTTGTACTGTTACCACAGGTTTGGTTTATTGTTTTTTGTGTTTTTTCATGATAGCCACACAGAATTCCATGACTAATCACAAGGATATTTTAAATTCATTTTGTATATTTTGCACATGTGGCCTCTCAAAGTTAAAAAGCATTAAAAGTGCCCATATAGTGATGGCACTGCCACAAATTAATTTTGTGGATAATGTAAGCTGTGACAAGAAACTTTTCTCACTTGCTTTCACATGTGGATATTATCAAGCAAGAGGCTCAGCTTCCCAAAATCCCATTCTCTCCTTAAAGACAAACCCATCTATTCAGACCCATTATGCTGACTCCTTCATGCTTGTAAAGCTCTGAGATTGCCACATTAAACAGACTAGAAATACTAGAAGAGTCAGTGGCAGGAGGAGCTATTGTGACATTTTCTTTCTGCACCTTCAGTTTTCTTATAGTTTTTAAACATTGATGCTCAAAAAGGCTGAGAAATCGGGGCAAAGGACAAAGAAAATCTTGATCATCAATAAAGCTGAAGGTACAGCAACGAGTAAAAGATCTCAGGCCTTTCAGAATCACTGATGCAAGGACATAATAAAGTCCCAAGAGCAGAAGTCCCCTTAGCAGGCAGTGGCTGTCTCTGAATCATTGTGCCAAAAAACCAGAGAAGAAAAGGAGGCACCAAGTTGCAAAGGGAAAGGAATTCCAACTGGAAGGTTTTGGAATCCAGACACAGAACTCCTCATTTATTGCTCAGCCCCTGCTGCTTACAAATAGCTCAGGTGTTTTTCCTGCTACCTCTGAAATCATTCTTTGAGCTGTGTTTTTAAGAAGATTGTCCTTGCTTCCTGCATGAGGAAGCTCAGGCATTGGTATCATGCACTACCAAGACAAAGAGTACAGAAAAGCAGCGGTGTTTTCCTCTCAGCACTTAGCTGCTGCTCTCCAGTCTTGCAAGAAAGAAGCCTGATCAGATAGTAACACCTGTGAGAATGAGTTTTCATTAAGAGCTGTTTTAATTAAAGGTTGCACATACTGTTGCTACGAACTTTGTCAAGTCACATGGACCTCATACCACTCATTGTGAGAATTTAGCTCACTATGTAAGAAAGATACTTCAACAGTGAAACTGTAGATAAGTTACCATCCATGATGGTTTCTCCTAACGTTTTAAAACTGTGTATGTGACCCCTTCTGTGCCTGCCATTCCATCCTACCCCCTGAATGACTTTGGTAGCAGCAAAATAACTTAATGACAGAATGTCTAAAAGTTTAGAATTAATATAGTACATATAAATGATTGATGTTTAGCTGCTACCTCCCTTATTACCTGCTCTAAACTACTGGGGATTATTAGAAGAGAGATTTAAGGGGCATGTGGAGGGGGGAGTGTATAATAGACAGACTACCAGTTATTAACCCTGAGCAGTCACAAACATTTTCATATCTGAATCTCTACTATTTCCTCTTTACTTTTCTTTGTTAGTCCTTTGTCATAGGGGAAGGAAAATAATAGATATAATTTTAATTTGATAAATTCTGTAAAAAAGCAATGAATTGTCAAATACTTAATGCAGGGATCATAGATCTCAAGTTTCATGACTCAGAGCAACCATGGCAACCATAAAAACAGCTATGAGGAAAGAAAGGTAGGATGTAGAAAATTAAATCTGAAACAGCAAGGGGCTGGGCAGAGAAGATGATTGCTGTCCAAAGAGACGGTACAATTACCAGGAAGATATGAACACTATATAAATGGTAGTTTCAGGAATTACAAAGTTTTTGAAAAGGGACACAAAACAGTTTAAAAGTGCTTTAAAAGCTAGAAAACACTTAATTCAGAGTTCTGTTGAACCTCAGCAAAATTTTGCAAGCACATCACTTGCATCATAGTCAAGTCAGCCAGCAAAGGCAACTGTGAGAATGCTAGAGGGCAAAATTCTTCTTCTAGAAGGAGGCAAAGCCAGAGGACCGTGCAGGGGTTTTTTCCATCTACATTTCTCTATGACTACGCAGTACAACAGTCTAGAGATTTAGAGAGCCAAGTAAAACAAAACTTAATTGAGGTTAAATCGGCCCTCATCTTGAGTTTCAGAAACACACAAATGAAAGATATTTGCCAAAGTGGTGTAATAAAAACTGTACTGTTTAACTTGGCTATTTAACGGATTAATCTTCGATGTTAAACAGCTCTCATTACTCATTATTATTATTTTATGAGGCTATGATATTAATTAGAGTTCATTGGTCTATTCACAGGCTTATGGCAAATACATTGATGAGATTTATAATGTTCAAACTTAAACCAGTTTTTTTGCATCTCAGCAAAAGTCAATATTTCATGCAAATAAAACTAGACATTTTAAATAGTATTTTCTTTTGTACTCTGAAGGAGAGTGAGGATTTCCTATTAAGACTTTTATGGAACAGACCTTTTGCATTGCATTTTCACACTAATGCGTTTTCCAATCCATTCAATTTTTAACACAGGAAAGAATGAATAATTAAGCAAACATTTAACATTTATTCTTACACACCTGCCAGCAACTGAGTGCTTTAATTAAAAATCACAGGCAAACGTACAGGAACACAGCCTTTTCCACACTTACAGCATAGATGGGAGAGAAGATTTTGCCATTGTATTTGTTTAGATCAGTTCTTAACAACATTTAAAAACAGATTAGTAAACTGAAAAATAAGGCAATGTTCTCATTCTATTTGAGTTCCATTATTTTTAGTGTTTAAGAAAAAAAGTTTATTGTATTGAACCCAAAAGGAGCAAGGAATATTTCATTGAAAAATGCAGCCTGTACAATATGAGATTTGGTATTGTATAGAGCATGCTCAAAACTGACAACACTAATGAGGACAGACTAGAAGATCATCTATCATTTTGGTTTCATGTCTTAGGAAGTGGTTAAACAGTGGTAAAGAGGTTGTATAGATTAAACAGCGTACTAAATGAGAAGAAGAATTCACTTGAAACTCGGTTGGGCAATGAAAGAAAAAGGAAGAGAATAATGAAGAGGAAGGAAAGCATAATAAATGAAAGAGGCAGATGGAGAGAAACTGAGGTTAAGTAAGATCTGTATGGTGTGAAAAAATATTAAATTATGAAAGGCAGAAACAGTTTATGAAAGGAAGAAAAGCCTTTCAAATAGAAGCTATAAATTAAACTAGATCATGAGTCCAAACACACAAGTGAAAAAGAACTGAGACAATCAATATTCTCTTCTTATTTCTGAAAAAGGAAAAGACATATAATCTTTGTGTCCCTAGGAAAGTCTGCTTTTTGGAAGCATGTGAAGTCCTAGAGCTCTGTTTAACTACCTGCTGAGCTAGCAGCAGTTTGAGTATTCTTGTGCAGTAAAAGGGATCCTTAATAGATAATTGTAGGAAAAAAATTCTTCTGCTTGAGGAAGTCTGGCTTGAAAGCGTAGCTTATTGCTTGGATAAGCAACTTAGACACAGTGACATAATACAATTGCGTGGCGTCTGTGAAAAATGTAGCTGAAGCTGGTAATGAGCAGTGTGCTACTTCTCTTTGCAATACCTTTAGCAGCATGACTAAGTGAGGGCTTTTACTTATGTAGCGTGATACAAAGATTTTCTCAACATTGCTTTAGTCAGGCCACATTGCTCATATAGAGGAAAGCTGTGAACATGTCATATGAGTCACACCAAAAAAAAGAGTGATAAGCTCTTACATAGCATCATTTAGCTATCGCTTTATCCAGGGGATAAAAAAATGGAAATACTTTTGAAGGGCCTTATTTCTTCTGCATATTCTATGCCTTCACAAGTGAAACCAAGAGTCCACAATTATGATTTGGAGACCTCAAAAGGGCAAAGCTTGTTTTAAAAGCAGCTATAGAATTCCTTAAAGTAAGGATATCTATCCCAATATTTAATTATTCATCCTGTATACTAAGCCATACGTTCCTCACTTCAAGTCCTGATTGCTGCCAAAATAGCAGGCCTTCAGTCTCTGCATGCTCAACATGTATCTCAGGGCACACAAAGCTGGAAACAAAACTGCACAACATTTTGCCATTATATGAAAAAAAGTCAGAGTTTTTCTTACCACTTTTGCAGACTAATTTTACAAGTTCAGATTTCTCTTTTATATTTCCCTATTTTCCTTATTACTAAATCAATCAAATGAAAGGGAAAGAAAACATCTATTTTTGGATCTCCTCAAAAAATAGAAACATCACATTATTTGAAATACATGCTGTCAATTTTACTTTTTTTTTTCATATAAAATATATGATGTATTTATATTTAATTTTGGGGGTTTTTTGTTGGTTTTTTTTTTTTTTATGGTTCAGCACAGGCCCAAATGGAAAAAACAAAATATCCATGGTTTCAAGAGAGTTTAACCAGGCCAATTCCGGTCAAAATATAAGGGGGTGAAAAAAAGTTAATCTATTACTTTTTTCTTATTTTTCCTATCATTGCTTACTACATGGGATGCAAAATATTGGCCTGATCTCTGAATTTTTTGCAGAAGATAATTTCTTGGAAAACTGAGTATTTCAAAAGACAGAATTACTGATTCTCTACCTGTGACAGGAGTGTATATACCCAGAAAAGTAATTTAAAGGCATTTACAGTTTTGAGTGTATTACTGGTTTTATGAGGAAGCTGTTGTCACAGTGAACATTAATACAAATCTTGACTTCGCACCAAATAAGTAAAACTAAAATGAAACAAAAGGTAAAAGAAGGAGACAAAGAAAAAAAATATGGGAGAAAAGGCCTGCTTATGGATAATATTTTTCTGAGATTAACAAACTGAACCAACTAAAATAATGTCATCAATTAAGACACTGTTTTTTCTCAGTCAAAGAATATATAAAGCAGGTGTCAGATAGCTAGTATGCTAGCTACCCTTCTCCTGAGACAGCTGTGAAATCTGACTTATGTCACAAGACATGCAGCAAACATTTATTATACCCATGAGTATTTCACAGATGTGAAAGCTTTTTTATCCAGACTTCTAATCAGGAAAAAATATATTCAGTTTTTTCCAATTAATCTGAAAAATTTTTGGATTTTCAAAGTAAAAATAAAATGTCATTGATTGTAATGAATGGAAAAAAATTCCTCCTTCCTACAACTCTTTGTTACTAATGCACAGACTAAAACATTGAAGTGGGTGGGTATGGAGGCAAATAACAAAAAAGGTAACGTCAGTGCTTCAGTAAAAAAATATCCTAAAAAACAAGCAAACTTCATCAGCATTGACACTCTTCCACCTTTTTTTTTTAATAAAAATTCCCAAACAACCATAGTCAGAGTTTCTAATAAATGTAGAAAGTTGATGATAGTTCTACACCAAGAACTGGCCTACACCAGTTGACTAACAAAGTTCATTTTCCCAGACATCTTCTGGCCAACAACAGACTGAATTAAGGATTGCAGAGCTGTACACTATGTTTTATGTCCACACACTGCTGCTTCTTTTTAACTGTGGCTGTATGAAATCAATGCATTCACATAAAAATAGTTTTAAACAGAAAACCTGATGTAGCATAACAATCAGTACGTTTCTTGTAGGTATCTAGGGATGACTAACTACTTCTGAAAACAGAGCCACTAAAGCAGTGTCTTTATGTCTTGTGTAGGGACAGAAATAGTGTTTATGTTTTATGATACTGCAAAAGTAGTTAAAATATCTGGACATATTTCACACTTGGTAGTAGGAAAGAATCAGTCTGCTCCTAAAATGTAATAGGTTCTGGCCATCTGTGTCATCCTATTCTGGGGCAAAAGGCAATGGTGTGAACAACACCATTAAAACTGAGTTACTATGGCAAGCGTCAGGCAGAAGTGATCAATAAATACCTTGATATATTACAATTTCTCCAGGAATCATCATCCTTTATTACTCAGATCATATAAGGGCTGCATAAGAAAGTACAATATAGCATGTAATGAAAATACTAGAGATGAGTGATTGCACCTGTAAAGAAAAACTTTACTTTCTCACTTGTGTTACACTGTGTCATGGTTTTTCGACAGGACATTGCCAGGAGGATGCACGAAAAGAGGGCAACCAGGCTCCAAGCTTGAAGTTGCAAAAAGTGTTTAATTACCTAACAGAGTTGGAGGATAAATGCAGGCAAAAATAAACTTTTCATACAGTTTTGGTTCACTCCTCCCTCCCTCTTACGAACCTGTAGTATTCACCCCCTTTCCTCCTTTACAGTCAACAAGCTGGGTGGTGGGGGGGGCAGGGTGTGGGGTCTCTTTTCAGTCCACAGAGCAGATTCTCAAATTTACTCATCACCACAATTCTTCTACTACAAATACTCTTTATCTCTACTTATTTCTCTCTCTCTCCAGACAGTTTTCTTTCTGCTCTCACCCCCACCCTCTTAAGAAGCAGTCTCTGCACTCACCCTCCCCCACTTCCCTCTTTCCAAACCAGCAACACAGACAGGGGGCAGGTTGAGGGGTTCTCTGGTCAGTCCAATCAGGAAAAGAGGTTCTCTACTTAGCCAGGGGGTCCTTCCCACGAGAGACAGTCCTTTAAGAACTTCTTTGGCGTGGGTCCAATCTCATGAGCAACATCCCACCCGAAATTCTGCTGCAACATGAGTCTTTTTGTCCATAAGGTGCTGTGCAGATTCTCCCGAGCCGAGGCCAGGCTGCTTCCATTCCAGGAGCAAGGCCTTTCTCTCCTTTGGAAGGCCTTTGCAGTTTTAACTCTTAGATGAGACTCCCACTGGTTCACAGTCTTTTCCAGGCATCCACCTGCTCCTCTGGAGTGAGCTGTGGGTGGATCTCTGCACTCCTGTGGACTCCATGGGCTGCAGGGGACCTCCTGCCCCTCCATGGCCTTCACTGTGGCTAGCAGAGGGTTTTCAGCTCCAGCACTGGGAGCACCTCCTCCCCACCTTCTTCACTGACCTTGGTGTCTCCATGCTGTTCTCCCTCACATATTTTCACCTCCACCTCCTCCTCCTCCAACTACAAAGAAGTGAAAGAAGTGCGTGCCTGCTTTGTTTTGAATTTTTCTTAAATATGTTTTCACAGAGGCGTAACTAGCACCTCCAATTGGCCCAAACTTGGCCGGCAGCATGTCCATCACTTTCAAAGCCATCAGAGATTGGCTCTGCTGGACTTGATGTAAAAACTTCCAGAACTTGCACTCAGGGCACACAGGAGCCATCTTTGTGCCACACCCCACCCCTCAGACACCTCCCCAGGCCTACTACAACAGCTTCTGAGGGGTCCAAATTTCTCCTAGATGTTAAAAACACTTCACTGATATTTTGGGCCAATCAAAACCACCACACACTGCCAGTGTTATATGTGATGAGCTTTGTAAACTACTGTGCAGGTGCACATACCTGGATTACCAGCTACAGTTCTGCTTCTAATACAGAATCATTCTCTTGGCCCTCTCACCCCTTCTGTTGTCTCAATTTTCCTAGCAATCTTTGAATTTGCTCTTGTAACCAAGGAGTTCAACTCCTCACATCAAAAACCGTTTTCACACAAAACCCATCTAAAGTAATCATACAGCTATTTCTTTAACTCTGTTCATATATGAAGTTTCAACTGTCTGCTAACTCGATACAGGTGTACTACAATGGCAAAATTAGGAATTGCACAAAATTATTTTGCAATACTAAGACGGTATAACCAGACACAACCTCATCTAGGTAACACATATATAACAGTGTGATCACCAATGAGGTAGAGAAAGATGGCTGAAGCTTCAAACAGGTGGCATCCAAGGAACAAATATTACCGGACAGAGGAAGCACAAGGAACTGCAAATAGGCAGGGCAGTTTCCCAAATGCACAGGACACAAACCCAGCAAGAAAAAATTATGTAAGGTGAGCAACATCAGAGGCAGAGGATAACCCCTTTCATGCAAGCAGTTAAACAGCATAAGCATCTTCATTTCAAGCAAGGAATAAAATTACAGAAGATGATAAACCCACTTCTTTCATCAAAGACCTGTCAGGGCTGACTAATTTGACATTTGCAACTAAGAAACCCTGGGGACCATAGATATCAGTACTAACTATATTGCAGCATATCCGTGGTTTTGTATACCATAGCTCTTTTAGAATATGACTGCTAAAGACTGACAGCTTTATATATGCACCAATTATGCATGATTTGTAAGAACTGACCATCAGGATAAAGGATATTATAAATGAATTAATCTAATAAAGTATTAGTTTTAAAATGTGAAATTGCCCTGATTTGTCATTCATATCACCATTGAAGTGATCTCTTTATAAATATAGGTTATTTTCAAGACTATTTTACTTTTAATAGAAACACCCCTTGCTTTCACATGTTAGCATTTAAACAGAAAGGTGTAACTACGTAGATGATATAACAACATTTTCCTTCAAACACCCTGCCAGAAGGATGCATGTTGAATGTCATGATTCAGTATGCTGATGCACAGGTTAGGAGATCATTTTGCAGGTCTTTTTCTAATGTAGCTGCACATCTTCGGCCCTTACATCTTTCCTTCTCGTTATCTCCATACTTTATGTAAAGTACCAGTTGCATTTCAGTTCATTATCAACTGTCTGCCTTTACTGGATTTGTGTGAATTTCTTATTCTGATATTTATTTTGTTGTACTTTAATTCTTCCTCCCAGTTGAGCAAGGATGTCAAAAAAAACCCAATAACATGAGCACTCTATTGACTCCTCTGCTATTCAGACCATGACTGCCTGGACTGTTTCTTTCTCATTTGCCAGTGAAAGTACTGACTTTGAAGAGAAAAAGAAGAATGAGCTTCTATTGCTCTTCTAAGCTTATGTATACTTGAAGAGAGAAGAGTCCAGCAATGACAAAAACACGGGCCTTTAGAAAATCACCAGCTGACCTGCAACAGCTGCAAAAGACTTACCAAGATCTCTCCCTGTGGAGGTCTAGCAGTGCAAATAATGATGGGTTTGGCAAAAGAAAATACTCAGCAAGTTATTAAGAGGCCAAATTGCCAGTCTTTTTCCCCTGTCTTCACATATTTCATTTACAACTTGCTCAGCGTTAATGCAGCAGAGAAAACAGTAATTGAGAGAAAGACAAAATATTACATCTTGGTAATGAAAAACTGTTCTTTATACTGACATATTCAAATTTTTACAAATGACCATGATATATATTTCTGCACATGCATTTTTTATCAGCCCTCAAGTCTATTACTTTTAAATTAATATTATATTTTAAGCTATTATTGGAATAAGCGTAAAGGAATACTTGGAATTTAAGGGTATCCCCAGTCTTAGGAAGCATAGTATGTATTTCAACACCACAAGAATTCATAAAAATACTCTAACTGCTACTAACAAAGGCAACACGACTCCCAAATGCATTGACTTCAGTTAGATAGATTGCTCTTCTTATAGAATAAGATCCTGGGATCACTTGTCTACAATGGCTGGAGTTTTCTTGAGAACATTTGAAAACTTGGCCAAACTACTTCAAACATTTACAGCAAGTTTTTATTAAGTTAAACTGGCTTAGTCAATACCTTATTTTAACTCTTAATTTCCTATCTGCATTTCTCTCAGAACTCTCTAAGCATCGGATTCTGAAGTAACAACCCACAGACTTCTTTGACTCTCCTTAATTCATCAGAGGTAACCCAGACTGAAACACATTATTAATTGTGCTTTTGCTTAGGTTACTGTTCCCAAGTGTGCAATAAGAATTTCACAGTGCAAGGAAGAATATATGGTCTCTGTCTAGCTTCAAACAGAAGGCAAGGAGAGTAGAAAGGTGTTAAGAGAAGAACATTGAAAAGTCTGAGCAACAAGAGCAAAACAGCTCAACCTACACAATGCAGAATTGGAAAGTTTTTAATTGCTTACTGTTGCCTTGCACACAAGTTAAGTTCTGTCAGACCTATCTGCAGCCTGGAGAGTCTCCAAAAAAGTGCAGTTGTTTTGCATACATCTTTGCTCAGAGTACTGAAGCACTTTTTCAGTGGTGAATTAGAGCTCTTGGTATTTTCAGTCTTTGACTTCAAAGCAGTAGTTAGAAGTATGAGCTGTCCTTTTTTAGACAACACTAATAAATTTTGCAGACGTTTTTGCATCTTCTCAGTCTCTGTTGACATCCCACACTTCTTCTTTTATGGCACAGTGAAAGTCCTTTTCTCTAGATCTGCACAATAACCAATACAGCTGTCTCTGTGCCAGCACCAAGTCAATAATATAACACTGCAAACCAGATTTGTGTGTTTAGAATTTCAAACCTCACTGTCTGTGAAGAGTTAAGCTTTACTACTATTTCTATATCAAGAGTCTTTTCCTCTCAGCATTACTGGTGTGCAATGCACTGGCAATTCAAAAAGCTGGAAAATCAGAGCACTTTCTCTAGACAACCTGCCTTGGATCCATTACATTGCTGGTACTCCATCTGTTGTTGTAGAAACGTTTCTATATTATGACTTCTCTCTCATCTAGCTGTCTGGTTTAACTACAACTATCACCAGGGTGTCAAAGAGCTTGACCAAGAAAATATCAAAAATTCTGGGTCAAGTCAATCAAATCAGCAATAGCCTGAATACAGTTGATCTTTTGCTTCTTTCAGAGCAGCCTTGCCTATGCATGTAGATTTCTTCACAGTGCCACTCATCTATTAATTTCAATGTTTTTTTTAGATACTGAAAGAAAGCTGTAGCAGGCCCATGGGGATGACATGTAGTCTGAAAGTTGGTAAGATTAGTGACCATTTTAATCTCTGGTGGACATACCTAATTCTTGCTGATTATGAAATCTATTAAATGGGAGCACAGTCTCCCAGACAAAATGGTAGAATGTACATTGTTTAGAATTATGAAAGTAGGTTGAATAATGCACAAGAAAATGTGGTGTCAAGAGCAAGCTACGCTGGCAGAATGAAAGACTACATGAGTTAAGAACTGCAAGCTATTTCTAACTTTCTTGAGTATGAAACAACCCCACATGTCCTGTATTAAAAGAGAGTTGGAGTTTACTTTGGAGAAAGAGAAAGCAGAGTGAAGAGGAAACAGCAATCTGGCGAAATAAATACTGAAGAACACATCTTCCCAATTTTCTTATCTTACAATATCCCTGAAACTTTTACATACTTCTAAATAGTGCATTATCAGTTGGAGAAACTAGACCTATGTTGTTAAACACTAAGCAGAGCAAGTGCAAAAGAATTCTGCCAATTGTTTTGCAGTCCACAAAATGGAAAAAGGATTCCTTTTATATTTCATAATGGCTAGTTCTATATGGCATAAATTTACCTCATAAATAAAGCCTAATGCCATTCTCTTTAAATGGCTAAAATATACCATGTCTATTTTCACTGCAAACTTAGTTCACTCTCCAATCAGGACACTTGCAAAGCGCTATTAACAAAAATGAGCAAAAGTTGTACAAAACTCTCTTAACAAAATTATTTTATTTGTTCTTAGAATACAGCTCTGCAATATCACTTGTTTTCTTAGTGAAAACCAATTCGATTTTTCTTTTATTGCTCAATAAAATGCTCTCAGCTCCAAATACATCAGTTAGTCAGTTTCTTGCTAACTTGTTTTCTTTTCAATTTACATATACCTATTGCTAAATTACTCATATTTGGCATTATGCATTTCAAAACTATTTATTTGGTATCTTCTCAGGGAAGCTTTCTAAAGTATCTTTAAATATTAAATTAAATATTAAAATATTTAAGAAGTTAAGCACAGAGCAGGGTAAATCTTTCTATACTACAAATTCAACATGTACACTGTTAGCAGGTGTGCACAGAAGTTCAATAACACAAGAAAAATATGTCATTCTCACATTCTGCCACTATTTCCACTAAATGAAATAGCTCAACATGGCAAAGTAAACATTAATTCACTATCCAATTTCTTCTTTAAAACATACACATATATTAACTCAAATAAAAGCAGTGAGGTATCCTGCTGTCTCCAGTACCCATTATTTTCTTTTCTTGCTCCAGTTTTACCCCATGTTTCTTGGCTTTCATCTGTAACTTGTTTTTAATATTTCTGAGAAAACATATAAAAACTCAAGTAAATTTTTGAAAACTCAAGTAAATAATTGAGTAAAAAAACTTTTATTTATTATTTTATAAATTTTATCAAAGAGCAGCAGCAAAGGAACAATTGCTCTTGTACTAGTGTTATGTACTGTAGCGACATGATTTTAAGTATTCACTTTTATGTTATATTTTACTATTAACATTATTAATTTTGCACAACTAAACTGTAGAGCTGGGCTATTATTTCCAGAGTAGTTTGGGTTGAACAATATCACTTCAGTTTACTTATTACCTTTTTTCATAAATTTGTAAATTAAAAAAGTAAAGCAGTGTGACTTGTCACTGAACACTATCTCCCTGATAAAGCCTGGATTTTGTCAGGTAATTGTGGTATATGACAAGGTTGTTTCAAGGAACAAGAGGAACTACAACAAGTGTTGTATGTGTCTCAAATACTGGTTAACAAAAGAAATTAAAATCAATAGCCATGAAGTTGTCAGATGTTCATGCTTAAAATCAGATTATTGGGTAACAAGCTTTGCTAAAACATCTGCCTGCTTCCATTCAGAAATTTTTCTTCAGCAGAGGTTCCAGCAGCCCAGGTGCAATAGTACCAGTAGCTACGGTTAGGGTGCTTAATGTGCAAAAGAATGCACATCTTACAACAGATGGCAAAAGCCACCTGCAGCCAAATCATCTGTTAGCTCTTGCCTTGCTTTTCACAGGGAGCAAGACACCATATTGCAGGATGGCAAGGAGGCAGAACAGATACAGAACAGATCAAAGAGTTCTGATTGCCTCTGACACAAGGTCTATAGAGGACTCTACTCAAATGGACAAAATTTGAAAATCATAACACTCAGGAATAAGAAAGCTCTGAGAACTAATGTGCCAAACTGGTTCATCCTTCTCTGTTCCAGGAAACACAACTTGGAAACACAGCCCTCAAAAATATCTTTTTTTGTAGACCTCAAAAGCTCTTCCGACAGCCCCTGATAACAATGATCTGTTTAAAAGATAAGGTAAAAAAAAGGTAAAAACTAACCTTGCACATGAAAGTAAAGGAAAAAGAAGTATGTACTTCCACAGAGAATTAAGCTTTGGTTTTTGAGATACATTCATACAAATAATAATAATAAAAAAAAAATCCTAGGGTTTACTGGTGTGTTTTCTTGGAGATTTTCTTTAAGCAAACAAAAGGAACACATAGGTACATGTGGAAATTCTTGAAAATGAAAATTCACAAAGTTCTTGAAAAAAGAGTGAAACTCACATGAAATACTTAAAAAGCCCTACACAATCTGTTCTATTTTATATTTGATTATATGTTGCTTATGATAGAGAAACCATCAGGATCTCCAATGTAGTGTTCTGAATTAGATTCCAAGCTCATTCTACACATCAGGCAGAACCACTAGATGTCTGTTTCCTCAGTCATAGATGTCTGTTTCCTCACTTGACTTAAACCAGTCATTCTAACTTATCTTGAATGTGGAAACTGCTTTTGCTCATGACATCAGCATATCAAGGTCTTCAAACAACCAGTAGTAATCTATTCAGAAAACCGTAAGGCAGCAACAAATACAAACTTATATCCAACATTCTTGAAGATTTTGTAATGGTAACAGTCAATGATGCAATTACACTAATGAGCAAGTTACTGTGTTCTCTCACTAATGTAGGAACGCCTGTATTTTGAAGTATGACTTGTCCATTATAAATTATGTTTAGGTTAGTATGATACAAGGCATGATTCAAATCAAAGGGATAAAAACTTCACTAGAAAGCGATCCAACTAATTTCAATTACACAATGTAGTCCTGAGATATTAAATCCATTTAGATTAAACCTGAGTCCAAAGGGAAACATCCACTTGCAATTGGCTGAGTGGGTAAATTAATTGTATTACATGGATGTGCATTTCTTTGTGTGTATTCTATGGGTAAAAAATACATCTAACTGATAGCATCTCTAGCATCCCTTTCATGCAACAGCAGATATTGGCATCATACAAGGGAAACATATGGGGAGAGATTGTTCCCAGAGACATCATTTGGCAGCCACAATCTCTCATGACCAAGAGTTGCTTAAGGTTATTAACCAGGTGGGTCTAATGAAATCTGACATGAGGTATAGTGGAAAAACAGCAGAGATAAGATACAACAGGTTCCATTATATGCTTATAAATTGTTCAGAAAAGACATAGTTTGAGAAGAATTAAATTAACAAGAACACAGAATCCCTCTGCAGGGACTCAAAAGGAGTCCAAAACTCAAGGGCAGTTATAATGTGTGTAAAGCAGAGGGCAAGCATTACTTCAAAAAATTTACTAAAAGCTTGGTAGTTATAACTATGCACAATATGGGTGTAAAATGCTGAACCTCAACAGCATTAAAAAGGAATTTTCTGTAGTTGGAGAATTTTATTTGATCTCCAGAAGGTATAGGATATAACTTCATTTGTCCTTGCAGGTCATCACATTATAGAGTTTTAAAATTAGAGTGTTTGTGGGCTGTCAAGCAGTCATAAACCAAACACAGAGAGAAAATAGGATGCCTCTAACGCACTTGTAAGACATCCTTTCCTTCACATTTTCCTCTGTCTCCTTGGAATCACACTTTTTTATGTTTTATTTAATGTTCCTCTTGAGATCTTGAAGCCAGTGTTACTTTTGACTCTTCTTCAGGGAAGCCAGGATTTCAGTATACAGAAACCCATAATAGCATGGGATGCTTTCTGCAAAGGACTTAATATTTCCAAATGACAAACTAATTACAAGACATACACATAAACTGGACTCACTTTTTTGTACACTAACTTTGTACAGTGTAATATTAAAAACAATAGGACTGTGTTTTAGGTATCATACCATATGACAAGCAGTCTACAGACTTCCAGACCCACTAATACAAGGAATCATTTCTGTTTTGATAACCCTTGAAATTTTACAAACTCTCCAGCACAGACAAATGCTTTTCTAGCTGATAGAATCTTAGCAGTAGACTCTACCTGAACTCTTGTTCAAGTTAAGAAATAGAGTGCATCTAGTACCTAAGTATGGACATTGAAAGAAGAAAAGGGTCCACTGTTTTGTGGTTCTGTGAGAGCTGGCCTCAAAAGAGTCTCCTTTTTCCCTTTGAAACTCTTTATTTAGTAAAAATTAAGACCATCCTATATTCTATCTCTATCTGAACCATGTAAATTGCAAGAATGGAAGCCAACTAGTATGTTACCATTAAACATCTCAGCCTAAAGTAGTCACTAAAATGCAGTAAAACACTCTGTGCAACTTTTGCCTGGATTGCAAAATAAAAGCAAGTTCTATTTGTAGAAAATTATCCTAGCTATATACGATTCTCTCATCTCTGTCTGCTGTACAATGATAAGTTTTAATACCTAACAAAACTGTATCCCAAGTTGTTTGAAATGTACAACAACAAAAGGATCCATCAGCAGACAGGAGCCATGCAGAGCTGTATACCAAATGGCCAAGCTTTCTGTGTTTGAATTTAACAGTATCCAGTTTATCACAATCTTGTAAATTATCCAGCTCACACAGGAGTTTGATACAAAAGGCTACGTAAATATTTATTTGACCTATAAACAACTATTCCACCCCAGAGAGATAACACTTTGCATTTCAGAAGAGGATCAATATCATAAATAAACAATCACAAAGAGAACCCAAAAACTGAGTCTTGGAGGACTCCAATAGGTCAAAAACTGTTTTTTCAATACTGTTTCCTGTAAGCACTTATATCACATGTTAAGATCAAGTCCATAAAAATATTTTTCTTTGATTTTTTCCCTTCTTCTTTATACTTATCACTAAATAAATTTCTCACAGCTTGTATAACTTCCCATTAAACACAAAGGACAGACACCCCACTTCCACCTTTTTTCTTCTGATGAAGTCCAAACTAAAGGTTCAGAATGCACAGATACTTAGTTCTACTCTCTGCTGTTTTCTCAGTCACTCAGAAGTCAAATTAAAGGTGCCTACATTTATCTTCAAAGGCATGAAGCAATTAGGTGCTAAAGAACTCCTAATTTGCATTCTTTCCTTTACCATTATGGGCATTTATTGTCATTTCAAGAAACAAATCTAGCCTTCAGATGAAAGTCTTCATTTCTCCCAGTGATACTTTTGACTTTTAGCAACAGAGTAAAAACAGGAACACTTAGGTCTAGGAAGTCACTGCTGTAACCGAGCAGGTGGGGCCTAACAAAAACATACCTGTGCTTATATTTACAGAACATATGCTAAATATGTTATATGTTTAGCTACATATCATATGCTAAAACTGAGAGGGGGAAAAAAACTTGATAGACAAAAGAGAGAAGGAATGTTCCATAGAATCACTGCCGTGGTTAATATAATTCCGTAGAACAAATATTCCATAGAACCACTGCCAATTCATGAGAGTAATCACTCATTAAGATCAGGCACTAGAACCAGGTACCATGGGCTGTCTATTGTAATATATCTTTATGAAAATCTTTGCAGCTAGGATTTTTAAACTCTTCCAGGAAGAATTACCTCATACCTTCATGACTTTCAGAGAGTAAGCAGTGCAGAAAATCTCATCAAAATAAGGAAATATGAACAAAAATCTTAATTCGTATTGGGCTACATATGTTAAAAACAAACCAAAACAAAACAACAGAATACTTGCACATTTTACAAGATAAGTAGCCATTGGCGGTATATTGATCCTTTTGGTCCCTGTTAAAATCCTCTTCCGAGATAGCTGGCTGCCTAAAAACCATAAAAGTTGAGACAGTCTTGGTTTGAAATCTAACTGCAGTGGTTTCTTTTCCCATGAAGAATTTTCCAGCTCCCTGGGGACTGAGAAGAGCTTCTAAGGTACTGAGTCTCCAGTGTGGCTTATTATATTTAATAACTTATTGCAGAGGGCTTTGACTGTTTACAGTTATTTTACAATACCTCAATTGTAAAGTGAGGTCATAAGGGTAGGACTGTGACACACAACTCACTTTGCTTCCTATTTTTAAATCTTCATCACTCTTCATTCACCCTTAACTTCTGTCTTAAGATGTAAAGGAATTTCTGCTACTGGACAAAACAGAGTATTGCTTAAAGGGTTATATTAGAAATCCTGTTTCAGGGTGGTACTGTCATCAGCAGAGGTAGAGATACCAGACTGCAAGGCATTTTAAACTGCCCAATAGAATGTTCACCAGGAGATTATGGGATAGCAAGTTCACTGCAGAATTTAAAAGCCATAGAAATATTCAAAACATGTGATAACCACCAGGTTTCACCTACTGCAATTACACATAGTCCCAGAATCTACTGAACTTCTTAAATTATGATGATCATAGCAATACAGCATTTTAGTCCTCAGGTAGCCAAGGATTCAAGCACATAAAATCACTAGTGCCAAAACTTGCTGAAGCACTAAAATGATTGTTAAAAATACCAAAAACCTCTTAAGACTTTACTCACCTTAAAATGATTGATAACACAGTATGAAAAACATAAGTTTTAAAAAAACCTCTTCAACTACTACTCTTATCTATGGCAGTTATTCATCAGTTGTACATGAGAAAGAGCCAGAATATCCACAGAGTGTGATCAGAGACACCTGCACATTTCAAGAACTTAACAGCACTTAGAAAACATCAGAATGATAAAAAATCCCACAAAAATGTATGCTATGCATGCCCTGATAAGCACAGTTAAAGAATTTAACATTACTGATGCTAGACTGCTTATATATTAACACATTTATTCCTATACAGGAAAGCTCAAAATTCTACAAAGAAAACACCTTTGAGATTCAAAATTGTATCTCTGTCTAATGTTACGCTGTGTGATGCAGCAAACTGATTGTGTACCTTGGATATCTCTGTATCACATTGTACTTCAGATTATGGATATATCCATCATTTTATCCTTAAGCAAACTCTAGAATTAACTCTACAGCATGGACGCGCTCACTCAGTAGTTTTTCTGTGCTAGTGTATACGTCAGTGGATCAACTTGCTTGGAATCATACCCACATGTCCATTTTAGCATACTCTTTACTCTGCACAATAACTAAAAAAAGGACAGTTTTGGAAATGTGTATGATGAACATACAAATACAGTGTAGTAACCCAGCACAGTAGTATAATAGACCTGTCATACATAGAAAAGTTAAATTTCACAGGGTGATATGGAGCAAAGTTTTCTTAAAATCCTTAGGAAAGAGCATTACTAGCTATATGTAAATGGAAGGGATTCACCTATTCTTCAGGCACTTATTTCTCTAGATTTGTAAAACGATTGCTTTACAAGAACTGTCTCAGTGTCAGACTGAAGGTGAAATCTCAGTATCGTATTTCTTGCCCAGAGTATGCCGCCAAAGGCTGACCTGAGCTGAACTAGTCATGCATCACAAGGATGTGTTCTCTGTGTCACATCCCTGCTCTGTGGACTATTTCCAGCATCCTCTATGCAATTTAGTCTTAGAGCAAAACCTAGCAACTACTGTGCATTTCCACTCGCAGGCTTCAGATGCCCGTGTTCTGTAAGATATGCATGCTCACAACACAGTTGCAGCAGATACGCTCAGCCTTACTGTCGATCTCACTTCGATTCAATACGCTGACACGTCAAAAAGATTTTGAAAAAACATACTCTCAGTTCCCCAAGTAGACACCATGAAACAATAAAAAAAAATTACAATTTTGATTCCACGTCAGGAAAAGAAAGGAAGGTTATAGTTGATACTTCAAAAGTGACTTCACAAAGATATAATGTAATTATTGCAACTGGAATTTAGCCAAGGACAATCGAATGCAAAAACCTATTCTTGCAAAATATACCATGAAATGGCCAAAAGTTATCATGAACGCGATTTTATTACTCAGCTAAAAGGTAGAAAATGCCATGCAATGCTAAGCTAGAGTACTTGAGTCAGTATTAACTAATTGAGAAATATATCACCCTCTGCATCACAAATCAAGAAATTTTTCCACCTTTCCATTCACTGAGGGCCTCTCACACAATACTAACATATGTATTATGTAATTTCAAAGTAATAACCCAAAATATTTAGAATAGCCCCAGCTATTTTTAGGATTTCACTATAAAAGCATTGGGGAGATATATACCCTAAAACTGTAAGGTTGTATGAGTGTTAATCACATCTCCATTTTTAATCTTCTTACAGTTCCCAGTAAACACTCAAAAATTTGTAAGTTTATACAGAAACTTGTGTGTTTATACACAAATTTTCTGGAAAAAGAAAAGTTAAATGTATTGAGTATAACAGGATTGTTATTCCCTTTCTAGTTCACAGAACAAGCATTGCTTTAAAAATTATTTTTATATTTCAGTTTAATTGTTAATTAACCACAGTAGAAAATCGTAATTTCTATCTCTAATCAAGGGCATCATAGAGAGGCAACATAATCATACACCTGTAAATTGTTTCACTTTTTAATACTGAAGGTAGATTATTATATCTTTAAACAAATACACAGAGTAAAATACACAGAAAGTAATTCTGACCAAGTAACAATGTGTATTCTATAGCTTTTAAAGACTGGCAGCCCCACTATCATATATTTTCCCTATCAGATGTTTAATACTGTTTTATTTTTTTGTGAGCCATAGTTGCACAATGTGCTCAGTGGAAGAATTCACCAACAGTAACAGACCACAAGCCAGCCCAGAAGAAACTGTTTCATTCAGTAATTGCAGTTATTCTAGTACTTTACTGGAAATTTTGGTTTCTAAAAACAATCACAAAGAAGTCCTGAATCAAAATACTCATTCTATTTAGTAATAAGCAAGACGGGAAGATTAAGCGTCTCCTTACCAAGGAAGTATGCAACCTTGAAGCAACGAAATCAGAACCAAGATTAAGCATGCTCTGTTTCCTAGTTAGGGCTCTTCTGCTCAGTCCCTTTATACTGTACCACATGTTTTTATTTGATCTTACTGCATCCAGTCCAGCATATACAAACGTAATAGGCCTTACCTTGTCTTCTAGTGCTCTAGAGCAAGAATGTGCTGAGGGACACTGAACCATCACCTGGCCTTCACACCCGACTCGCTTACAAAGTAGCACTCAGAATGCCACAGTCACAGGGTAAGAAATGCATTTTTCTTACCATTGAATAAAGAGTCAGGCCAAAACTGGTATGTATTTATTTCCCCTTTATATTATTAGATACAAAGCTACATTTTCAGGGAAATAAGACAAAAACATGAAGGTAAATCTGGAGTTTGTGGGATTTGGTTGGTTTTTTTTAATTGCAGGGGAGATGGGACCCACACATTATGCAGTGGATATGAGCCGACTACACCAGTGAAATTAGGTACTGACAGAATTCTTGGAGATGCCATATTAAGCTTTTTCTGTAATTAAGCTTTTTCATCTATTAGAACTGTACAACAACAATAACCACCTCAGCTTTATATTTATTTATTTTTAAATTGGATTTTTTTCTGCTTCTCAGGATTTCCAAAAAAAGCAAATGAATAACAATAACAAAAACGTAACCAGGAAGAAAACATAACTTTTTAGGTTTGTGATTTCTAAATTAATTGCACTGGTTCAGGCAACCAATTCCACTCAAAATTTTTGGGAGTATTTGGAATGAGTTGTTTGTGATTCACCTTTTGATAGCAATGGTAGCTTTTGACTGTTATTGAAACAGGAGGCAAAAAGAAAATTTTAAAAAATTAAATATATCCACATTCTTGTGCATACAGCTAGGACATATCAAAATTTAGTTTTAGTTTATGCAGGAATTGGCTCTTAGTTACTTCCAGTGCCTAATTTAACTGGAAAAATTATTTTGTAGATGGTACCACCTCTGCTTAGCTAAGTGCTGACTAATTTCTTAATTAATTACTGCCTCCTTGCCATTTATGACTCAATGTTATTGGGATGAAAAAAATTCACAAGACATTTTATGATGAGGGATACCTGCATCCTCTAAACAGAACATTTAAGACCACCAGAAATGCCTTACACTAATGCACAGTGCAGTCAGGATACAAATACACTTAAACTGATGCAGACCTATACCATGGAAGACAAAATAAAGACATTTTGCCCTAAAAAAACAGTGACATTTAATTATGATTCTTTTTTTTTTTTTCAGTGAGCATAACATGATAATGATAATGGAGCAGTATGAGCTAAGCTGTGTGAATTAACGAATCATGTGAAGTCAAGCTGTATTTAATTTTATAGGAAGCATTCATTTTCCCTTGATCATACCAGGTCCTTTGCCCACCTTCAGGAACTAAAACCAGAACCCTGATGAAACAATTAACACTGCCTCCTCCTGACACTTAGGTGTTTTTGTTTACATATTCCCCCAGTCTGTAAGATAACACCCTATGTAATAATTATGAACAGTGAGAATGGAAAATTGATTTGGAATGTTTGGCATTTGGTTTCTTGGCAGTTCAGGAAATTCAGTACTCTGAAAAATTATATTTGGCTCAGAGAACACCATATGAAAGCTTTTTATTTTAATTTTATGAATCATACTTCAGCTTCATGCTCTCTCTGACTCACTGTTTAAATCCTACAACTGAAGGACTGTGAGAATAGTCATTGTGTCTAAATTCCCCTAGCATTTTTATGTCACCTCTAGTCAGCTGACTTACTTTTTAATCTCTTCAAGAAGGCATATAAGACTTTTCTTTTTATATCAAGATAATAGAAGGAGATAAAAAAGTATATGCTTTCATCCTCTGGTTTTTCGCATTTCAGGAGTAATAGAATACAGTATTAATTTTTTTCTGAGTTTTATAACTCACAGATTCACATTATAATCTTCCTTGGCGCTCGGTGCATAGGACTACATCTTATACAAAAAACAGTAATTACAGGTTTTTTACAGGTTATTCAAGCGTGTAATTTCCAACAAATATTGCACTGGGATACATTTAAATAGGATTAAATGGGTTTTTACTTCAAAAATCAAATTAAATCAAATACTAGTAGGCTGTCCATCAGATCCTGATTCAGTGACATCTAGATCTAACATTAGTTTTCATTCACTTTTATAGGAATGAAAAAGAATACAATTACTAAAAATACATATTCTTATGCACTTTTACAATTTTAAGTATTTAATATATTTGCAATTAAGTGTGTTTTCTCTATCTGAATTTGCAAAGCACAGAAGTGGAGAAGGGATCATTTTCTTTATCTTTTTCACAGGCAAAACTTTAAAGAGCTGAATTCACTAGTCACCAGAATTCAATTCTTAATCTGTGTCAGTCCAATAGTACTAAACAGCTGGGCTCCTGAAGCAATTTCTGCTCATGTCAGCTCTGCAGGCTACAGGTTCAAAATCAGTGAAAAGTAGTCTGGCCTTCCAGCAGCTTCTGGATCTCGAACTTTCCTGACACTAGACAACCTCCTGGGTTTTCATCAGTGTAACTCTTGTGGTGATCTCCACCCTCAATCTAGCAAAACATTTCCATGCTGCAGTAAGAAACCTGCTAAAAAAACCTGTTCCTGCTAAAATACAAGAATTCCCACTCTGTATTCTGAATAGGATACATTTAGCAAGTTTCCTCAAGCATACAATATTGAAATTAAAAAGGCTTTATGTATTTTACCTTCAGAAACTTCCTAGCAAAATATTATTTAGAACAGATCTTTCCACATTGTGAAAAGAGACAGAAAATATAAAAATACAAAAAACTTGCCCTAATTTTTTTAAAATCTGATAGGAATGACCTGATGAAATTTGAGGACCTGCAGTTCTTTTACATTGACCCATTTTAACTTAAAAAGAGTCTTTGAAAGTCTTGTCTTGGATGTTACGCTCCACTTAATTATATTTTGAATGTGGCTTTTTGTCACTAGATTGCTGCTTACCCATTATAGCCCTCATTTTTGTGATGAATCACAATTGGCCAAAACAGTAATATAAATGCAATGTATGTTCTACCCTCCCTCTTTATGATTAATTTTACCAGTGGTACAAATTTGCATGAATGAATGTCAGTGTGTTTTCTGCCCTGAACATTTCCTGCTGGCTTCAATTCAGCCCTGCTGACATTTATTACAAATAATCGCTAAATATTCTTGATTTAATGGCTGTGGTGGCCCCACATCTGAAGGTGATGTCTGTAATAAAAGCAGACAAGACTAGCTTATAAAAAATACTAATCAGATTGTGTTTGCACACATAATGGAGAGGTCCCACAGACATACCAACAAAATGGAATGACAGCTTTTAAAATGCAGCTGCTGAAAGTCAAGAGTTCAAGAACATATCACCTGCATTATTTTCTATCCCCCTGCATTCTTTTACCTCCACGCTGAAGCATCTGTGACAACAGTAAGCAAGAGGGCCAGTTTTGACCCTCTTTACGCAAACAACAATAAATACCATAAATCACAGTGTAGTCACGTTTCCTGTCGTTGCTAATTCTTCTACCAGAAAAGCATGAGAAATTAGAGGGACTTTGTCACAATTGAGTCAGAGCTACATCTTCAGTAACATTTATCTCAACTTAACATGAATTGTGTTGAAAACCTCAATTCTCCCCACATCTCTCGAATGCAAAAACGTTCCTGTTCTTATAATAGGAAAAAAAATATGTTGCTTGCCAGAAGTAGAGAGCAGACGAGAAAAACAATAGCTGAAAAAGTTCTGCAAGATGTACACTTATACATCATACAGAAAGATGGAAGAAAATGTAAGAAGAAGGATACCATACAGGTTTACTCTTGAGGACACAAAGAATTTTCCCCTTGACCTGAGAATGAGCAGCTGCCAAGTGCCAGGGATGGCAAAAGTTAACAAGGTCTCTTCAGGTTATAATCAAGCAGTGCTGCCATCTTCTCTGGATCATTCTACAAAGGATCCTAGTGCGCCTAAATTAAAATTGGTCAGGGCACTACTGCCGGTAAAGCTCTGATGGGGGGAGGGGGAAATAAATCATACTAATCATGACGTTTAGAGGAACCTAACAGCACTATATACATTGCTTTCACTTGCTTTCATTGCTTATTATCCCCATGCAAATACTCTTAAGAAATTTTCTTCAGCTTCTCAAGGTACAGGACTGGTGTGTAGCTCTTCTGGACTTATCTCCTCCAGGTATGCATCCCATGAGATTCTTCCAGACAGATCCCTGAAGAAGCTAAAGTCTGCCCTCCTGAAACACAGAGCTGTGGTTTGGCCTTTTTGCCCTTTTTGGATCATGAACCCACAATCTTACAGTCACTGCAACCAAGGCTGTCCCTGACTTTAATATCTATGACCACTTCTTCCTTGCTTGTTAGCGGTCCAGCAGACCACCCTGTTTTCTTGGCTCCTCAATCACCCATCATCCACACACTTGGAAAATCTCCAAGACTGCTTGAGCCCTTCTGTTTTGTCCCTCCAAAAGATATCAGTGTGGTTAAAATCTCCTGTAATGACCAAGGCCTGCAAATATGATGTTTCTCCCAGTCATCCACAGAAGGCCTCAGCTACTACTTCTTCCTGCTCAGGAGATCTGTAGCAGATATCCACTGCAACAGCAACTATGCTGGTCCACCTGCTGACCTTCATCCACAAGCTCCCATCTGGCTCCTTACCTATCCCTGGACAAAGTTCTGGGCACTCCTGCTGCTCTCTCACATGAAGTGCAAATCATTCTCTTCATCTTCCTGTTTTCATTCCTAATGAGCCTGTATCCAACCATCACTCCTGAACCAATAGGAGTGGGTTCCTTGCTCCTTCTTCTACAGCCACATCAATGACACTCCTTAACCTTTTAAAGAGGCTGCTCTCTCCTAGTAATCACATAAATTTTTTTAGAAAGATCCATAAGCAGGTTATTGTCATGTTTTGGGTATCAATTACAAAATATTTATCAACATTTATCAATAACAAACAGGACCTATAACAACAAATTCACAAAAAGTTAAAGGGTTGTGTTCAAATGCTTCTTCTTTTCCTTTTATTTTATAATGAGGATATATCAGAAGAGACAGGGACTTCATCTAATTCTACAAGCATAAATAACACAAATCTAGGTATCAGACATGTGCAACATCTAATATTACCTAACAGCTCTTTCTCTCTATTGTTCATGTGAATATAGTGCCCTGCATCTTGTTTTTCTCTTCCTTTACCAACTTGCAAATTCACAGCAATACTTACCATGTTCTTAATTCATTTACCAGGAAAGACTTGTGCAACAATAATTCCTCTTGCAGATAAGAACTTCTAGAAGCAGGGGTTGTTTTATCTGTATGTATCTCCTCTCTAAGGCTACTCTGTTTTGTCCTTTCTGATAGGTACCAAATAAGGAATGTCCATCTCAAAGATTTTAATTACTTGAAATCTTTTCTTTATTGATCACAGGCAGCAAAGCAGATTTTGTGTTAACCCTTCAAAATGTCAATTTAATTTATGAATACAGCCATCTTTTTTGCTCTATTGCTGCACATGATACATATTGCATTATAGTACTGTTACAAAAAGTGCATTTTAATTGTATATCAAAAATCTGTTTAGGAACAGCCATACTTTATTAGAAGAGCTGCTTGACTGCCCATAGGCAGTCTATCAAATCAGGATATAGGCTTAGAGATTTTGTTGGGGCAATGCATATTGTATTTGTTCAGATTTTTGTGCCAGCCCCTCTCATTCAGATTCTGCATGGACATCACATCTTTATGTAGCAGAGGCCAAAATGAAAGACAGTGGCTGCATATTAAATCGGGTCTGCTGAACATCATTTAGACAGAATACAAGCACCTCACATGATTAACATGAAGTTTAACAAAAACTCGCCTTCAGATCAGGAAGATACTGGCAGTGTTCTACTACCTCTGGAAATTATTTCATATCATTCCCACTTCATCAGGAAAGTGACCTGTACCTCACTGGGCATGCAGTAGGTTGACACTACATAATTAGTTTATGTGGCACAGTTAAGAGGAAGCAGAGATTGTGAATTGTTGTCCTGAGAGTTTTGATAGCTCACACGCAGTGCTCACTAAGAAGAAGCCTCAGAACATACATTCCTTGGTGCATTCAACCTTTCTCCCAGGATTTGCAAAAATGAGGATTCTGGTGGATTCATGAAAACAACATTCTGAAACATTTCTACAGAAAGCATTGCCACTGATGCACTTGCTTAGAACTAAAGAAAACAGCTGGCAAAGAAAAAAAAAATCAGCAACTTGGCACTTTTTATTGTTTATGCAATAGATATTTTCCAGATTCTAAATCAAGTTCAAATCAAAGGAGAGAAATACTGCCTTCTGGCTACTGGCCCAGTGACCTATCCCGAACAGTATTTTTCCTCCTTTGCATTTCATCAGCAAAAGCAGAACCATGAGGTTTATTCTCCATGGAATTTCCATGATAAACAATCAAACTTACAATAATTTGAATGACCTGTTATATTATTCATGTTCTTAAGGCTTTGTGGGATTAATGCTTAATTCCATATTGCTTCAAGGTTATATAAGGTCCTTAATTAATTTCATTAGCACTTCACTGAAGGGTTTCAATTTTTATTCTCTGTTTTCTACTTTTTTTCTTATATTTTGCAGAACATTTATACGACAATTGTGCAGTTGAGATCTGAAAGAAACACTTCCATAGAAGCCTTCAGAAAGTCAAAGTCAAATAAAGAATACTAAATTCTTTAGTGAAATACACAGGGGAAAAGAAAAATTAAAACCAAAAATGCCAACATTTTCTTTAAACAAAAATATTGACATTGCTATTTAAACTAAACGCAAGTGCAAATTAAGAACATTTTCTATTTGTTCTTGGACTGAAAATTAAATGTCTACAGTCTTCCTCATAATGTTACTAAAGGCAAATCAGTTACAAACAAAACATTGTGGTATGTTCTTAAGTTGTTTGCCATCACATCTATTGCTACATTAGGTACAACATAATGCTTGTGTGTTCATTATGTCTACATTTTACAATATGGCACATACATTATTTCTCTCCAAAAGCCTGCAAGCCAGGTGGGAAAAGTCAATAGCTTTGGTGACATTGAGCATTCCTATCACAATATCCCAGCTTTCTGTTTTGCATTGTGTGCCTATTATGCAGAAAATTCAAATTGCCAATACATCTTTTTTCTTAAAGCTGTAAACACAGAGATGATCATGGCAAACACTAGTTCGGTCACCACTGCTGCGCATGTAGCAGGTGTCTACAAATGTCTTCTTAGGATTTTTATTTTGAAAGGCTCTTCAAATAAAAAGTCATATATATGAATTAGAGTAATTGCTTGCCAAGGTCTGTAAATATATGCCACTCCTGAGGGAATAAGATTTTTTCCTATTGTGCTGGCTGTGTCTAGAAGTTCTTCGCTGATCTATTTCAGACTATTTACCTAAAAAATTGCCAAAGTAGTGGAAAGGAGGTCACTTCTGCCTACTCACTTAATTTAAGTATCAGAGTAGCTAAAATTTGTAATAGAGATTATAGCTCAATATATCTGCATATATCTCTCCCAGACCAGGTCCAGTAGGGCTGGTACTACTGAACTTAAATGAATCAATGATCTGCAATACATGTGAGGGTGGCAAACGAGCATAAGGAAATAAGCTAACAGGTATAAGTAGAGAGCATGAGGTGTCAAGCATTTAAGTGCAAGAAAATATTTCCTAGTGGAATTCTGAAAGCCTAAAGATGAGATAAGCTCTATGAAATCTTTTTTTTCGAAGTTCAGCAGCCTACATGTTTGAAAGCAGTATCAGGAAAAGGGTTCTTTTTTGTTGAGACTGACAATTTTGAAGGAAAAAAAGTCACAGCAAGAATTTACTCTCCATCACTACTTCTACCTTTGAAATCAGAAGTCACTGAAGGTTATTTTAAAACCAGCAGATGGAGGGAAGAGACAAATTAGAGAACTGGAATTTAAAATATTCACTCCAGAAATAAAACCTGTGGTTTTGATTCAGTAAGGTGGTGTCAGACATGCAGTAGGGTGTGTCAGTTTTTACACAACAAAACTCTGAGAAAACAAAACTGTATGAACAGAGAAAAATATACCATTCTTGAAAGTTTATTCTACTTCACACGCATTTAACAGAGAAGCTACAAGTGCAATACCACATATGCACACACAATTTCAGGTTAGTCAATACACTATTGGTCTCTATT
This sequence comes from Entomyzon cyanotis, assembly GCA_024500445.1. Classification (NCBI taxonomy): domain Eukaryota; kingdom Metazoa; phylum Chordata; class Aves; order Passeriformes; family Meliphagidae; genus Entomyzon; species Entomyzon cyanotis. The sequence goes on along the minus strand of JAKEPQ010000765.1, from coordinate 952,208 downwards.
TGATAGAGTGAAAAGTTATTCTAAGGAATAATAATAATAATAATATCTTCGGTCTTGATCTGGACTGTTAACACCAGTAACAATGAAATTCATTTCAGTCATTTTTATTTTTGTTTTTATTTAACTTTACTGGTAGAAAGACTGGTAGTTCTTTTTCATGTCAGTGCCACATTAGCCTAGTGTTACCTCAGTCCATGGATCAACAGCCATACACCAGCCAACAGCTATGCAACACAATCTCCTTGCCAGCAAAATCAGTGAAAGTGCAAACGTGTGAGGGCTTCCCCTTTAATAGCACAAGTGGAATTCAGGAGATATAAATCACAGATATATAGTTAAGGGTAAGTCAAGTTTCTGTAAACTTCCTATTAATAAAGAAACAGCTACAACTTTACAATAAACCACACTACAAGTCATTCCAAATGTCCTTGTACAAATCCTCCAATAATGCCATTAGCTGTTGAGAGCCACTCAAAACAGCCATGAAATAAGAAACAAGATCCCCAGAAATCCTAAATACAATACTGTATTGGTTTGAAAACAAGCCAGTGGGAGATCACAAGTCAAGACTGAAATTAAAAATAAATTAAATAATACAAGGAAAAGCACTGACAAAGTCAGATACAACCTAACACACTGTTAGGGTGGTAGTAGCAGTCCAACTGAAATAGTCCAGTTGAAGTGGTGATCCTGTGAAGGTCTAGCCTCCAGCTGAAGATCCAGTGGTAGCTCTTGTCCTCTGGGAACCCAGTAGACAGGGCTAGCTCAGGCAGTTCCAAGGCCAGGTTATATCCAGGTGGGAACACCTGGCTCCTCCCTCCTGGGCAAAGCATCCCACAATGGGATAAGTCCATGAATCACACGGTGGGTCCCTGATGGCCCATTGCCTGTCATCCGGGGTGGGTCATTAGCAGGTGATAACAGCTAACGGATGGCCCATTGCCTGTCATCCGGAGTGGGTCATTAGTGGGTGATAGCAGCTAACGGCTCACAGCTGGTGGTAATGGAATACTTAAATACATCTATATTGCAACCCAGGACAAATACACTTAAGAATGTCTCTTAGTTAGGGCCACTGCTGTCTTACTTTAAAATGCTTTAAAAAGCAAAGCAGAAAAGCAAAAACTTTTTTAAAAGCCAAGCTCTGTGATCCAAAGCCTTGCTAACAGAAATTGTCCTGTAAATCTAAATGGAGGTTCCCTTAGCTGAAACAATTCCATTCTGTTTCTCTGGAGCTTCAACAGCTAAATAAGGAATATATTCACAGAAAACACAGACAACAAAAAATACCTACGCCTAACGACCAGCTAATTTTTAGCTGATAGATAGACTCTAATGCTTAATGAATGCAAAGTTCCCAGTTCAGTGTTCCACTGGCTAAACTGCAGAGACACAATAAAAAGCATGTCTTTTGGTGATCAAGCTTCCACTTTAAAGCTAAGCAGCCATGACACGGTGAGAGCTGGTAAGGACTCAAGGAATGAGGACACTGGAGATGGAGAGTATAAGCCTTTTTTCTGCTTTTTTTTCCTTTACCATCTTTGTATCTTACCTTTTGAGGCATTTTTACTGAATGGGCTTGGAACGGGGATACACCATTTTGGAAAAACAGAGAAAACAGAATACCTGCAACTTTTCTTTCACCAACTAGTAGAGTAACTTAATGTTAGTGCATTGAATTGCTGTATATATTCAATGGTATTAGTGGCTCTATAAAGAAGCTGCAATAGCTAATGAAAATATTATCCTTATGCGAAGGGATTATAGTAAGGTCAGTAGTTTTCTAAAAGCTGGATGAATCTTCCTCTTTATTAGAAGAAAGAGGAACAAGAACCTTGACATTCTACACATCAAACTTGACTTGGGGGATTTACACGTTTGATGTCCTATACCTACCCTAATACAGTTATTTATTTCCACAGCAGATTTTTAGAAATTATCATGCTGTACATTTCAGCCAATGTTTTAGGAAATAACATTTTTGTTGTTATTATTATTATTATTATTGTGTATAACATGCACACATTGTACTGGTGCACTCGTGCATGAATCATTCCATCTCCCATGTTTGCTGCATTTGTGACTGGTCTATTTTGCACCAATTAGGTCAATTCAAAAAACGTTCAGCAGCAGGCTGATTGCACCTTTAAATAAGCCAAAAGAACTTACTGGTTTTCCTTGCTAAGTGACTAATCCAGTTATCATTATTAGTTTACTTACAGTCACTCTTCAATATATATTGATAGTTTCTTGGCCTTATCAGCAGCATCCAATTAACATGGCAGCATACATTAGTACAATTTTAAATCACCAAATTACTACCAGCTAAGCAAGTGGTGGCAAAATATAGCTACTGTAGCATTTTGTGCCACTAGATAATCACTGTTTAGAGGGCTGTGTACCTAATAAATTATCCATTATGTTGGAATTTGTGATGCAGCATAGTAGGAATAATCACTCTTCTCCACTACACAATTTCTATTTCCTTCAGCTGAAAGAATTGCAAGATGTCTAAGCTCCTTGCTTTGCATGGATATCTCCACAGAGTTTAACAACTTACTCCAGCAGCTAATATTTGCAGAAAACCAGCCATGACCCAAGTAACAGCAAGGTAATGACAAGACAGAGAAAGCCTAAGCCCTTCACTTAAAAATGACAAAATGTTTACTGTCTTGTTCTCACTCTCTCTGTCCTTCCCATCCACCGTATCTTCAAACAAATTGAAGCTTCATTGTTGCAGTGTGTTTCTGCAGAGCTCCAAGAGGTTTTTCCTTTGTTCTCCTTCTCTGTATGTTATTGGTTCTTTTGAATTATGCGTCCTGCCTTATCACAAGTCTACTGGTGTGTACCCCTGCCTTTTCCCCCTCAGACCTTTCTGGGTTGGTTCATTAGAGCTAACTCCCGTTCCTCTTCCCTCCCCTTACAAACCCCTGCCAGCGTGGGCTCGGAGTCACAGTGTCTGGGCTTTCAGCCTCCCTGCCTCTTCCCCGCTTTCCTGCCCCCTTCTCCTCCCCTGGAACCGTACCCAAAGACCCTAATAAACCTCCCTGGGAGACCAGAGACTGTATCCAGCACGTTTCTTCACCTCACCATGGTTCCTGCCAAGTTTCTGTCACCCGAGTTCCACGCCACACTACGCTCTGGCGCTGGCCCGCCCAGCTCAGCTCGTCCCACACAGCCATTAGCCTTTGTGGCATTGGGGGCTTCGGCTGTTCTAGGGGACAACGCCTCACTTCATCACCTCTACATCTGACTATTGCTTTCAAACACTGAATGGCCAATAATGGTAACAACTCACAGCTGCAGTATGCTCCTCTTTCCATCTCTGAGCAGCACAAAAAGACTGAATTCACAATTCTCAGTATAGCTTCACTTACCATTCCATATCCTTAAAACTACACTCGTATTGATTGTCATATTCTGTATTCTTTTTCAAGACCCTTCTAAGTTTAATGTCTTTCTGATTAGTCATTCCTAAAAGAAACGACATTCAAATAGACATCCATTGTGCTAGGCAAATTTACTCAGGTCAAATTCTGCACTATTTATACACAGTTCACATATATGCCTTACTGCTAATTCTGCTGAAAAAAAAAAAAAAGGCACGTTTTAAAAATATTGGAAGTTGTTAGACACTACTCAGCTTTCTTCACTCAGGAAGCACAAGTCTTTCTTAACAGAAATATTTCAAATTCCTTCTTTGAAGAGGTGCTTTCTGTCATCCTTACAGGAATACAGTTTACAGTACTACTACAGCCTACAGATAGAAAGGAAGCCTCTTGTTTTCTTTTAAAAGGAGAAAAAAAATATGGCGTAAGTCTCAGTAGTTCATATGGCACCACGTGTGTCTATGCATGTGCATCTATGCACATGGTCTCTGCACCAGGGGAGGTCTTTGGCCTCTGGTGCAGCCGTGTGAATAAACCCTTCCATGGACATGATGTGTAGACCCTCCCTGCCTCCTTTATCACCGCCGGTTGTGGAAGCAGACGAAACCAGAGCCAGCTTTATGGCTCCCCGGTCGGTGAGAGCGCAGTCACCAGCCCTGGGACATAGGGTTTGGTGCACTGAGGTGCTGAACTGGGCTGGGCAGAGACGCTCTTGGGTAAGGTCTGCTACAATATCTTTTAAACCGCAGTAAGTTCTAGCTACTTAAGAATATTGGTTTTGCAGTAGACAAATTTGTAGACAGTTTAGACAAACTTGACATATAAGTACCATACTCAAAAATAATCCTTAAATAATCTATGTGATGTGAGTAACTAACTCTCAGAGGTGCTATAAAAGTATATCTATATATGTATATTGGTCTGTGTGAATACACATATAGACACACACACACACATATATATATCTATGCGTATATACGTGTGTACATATGACTGTAGGTACGTATATATAAGTGCTTATGTAAGTATAAAAGGTATATATATAGGGGTGTGCACATATAGGTGTAAATGGTGTGTGTACAGACATATAAATATGTCTATAGGTGTACACGAGTGTATAAATACATATAGGTGTATATATATATGTATTTATAGGTATATATAGACATAGACATATCGGTACATAGGTCATTATCCATTACACCTCTAAAACAGAGCATACAGAAGAGAAGGGCACCCCACTCCTTGTGTACTCCACTGTGTCCGGCAGGAGTGGGGCTGTGAAGGGCATGTGCAGGGCTCTCTGTCTCTGCTACTCTGCCACTGGCTGCCGTTGCCCTATCCATGCTTCCTTCCTGCTCCTTCTCTCCTTTGGGGTATTCAAATGGTCCCTGGATCATAAGAAAGGCCTTCTTAATGACCTCAGTCCAGATGAGGTCATTTGCGTCCAGCCAGACCACAGCAGCAGCTGGGGGACTGTGTGTCTTGTGTGCTCAACTGTCTGCCTCTGCTGCACTGGGTCTTACTGCTGATGACACATCCCTACTGTGCTCTGCATCCTGCTGTTCCACAATCTGCTGGCTGGATCCCTGCATATCAAGTCTAGCCTTTTCCAGGACATCTCTCCTGATACACTCAGCCGTGTCCAGCACATCTGTGGCATCAGCTGTTGGGTGCTTCTTCTCCTTCTCTCCTTTGCTGGAGGTTGCGGTGGTGGATGAGACCACCTCAGGAACTGCTGGGGAGCCAAGCTGTCCCGGAACAGCAGAAATCCGATGGTGGGAAAGTTCTAAGGTTTGAAATACACCCCTTGGGGAATAAGATGGTCCCTCCCTAGACTATATAAATCCTTCTAGGTTGACTGGCTGTAACGTAACCCCTGACTCCACCCCTCCCTTCTCCCCATTGGTTGTGGTATTCCCCCCGCCTTCTCTCCCCTGTGCCCTCAGATGATTGGTCTGTATCCATATATCTAGGGAAACCCTAAAGTTTCCCTTTCTCTTTCACTCCTGGACCCTTCAGATTAAAACACTTCTGGAACTCCACACGACTGAGCACTCTGAGTTCTTTGTCCCTGGTAACGCATGAGCTATCCAGCTCCCTGGGTGAGTGAGAATCTGTGCCTTACACCGGCTCGGGTGTGAGAAGGGTATTTCTGCACAGCACCAGAGCAGTGCTGGCCGAAGTGATCTCACTAAAGCGTCAGAGACGCTTTCAGTAAACGCAGAGGCCTGGTCCACCCCAACCCCCCATTGCGATAGGAGGTGGCAGTCGAGGCTAAGGGCAGAGCCTTTAGTGCTCTCCAGACAAGCTTCAGCCATCTCTGTAAAGCTGGGATCTGATGACTGTGGGTGCAGGAAGGCTTTGGGGATCTCCTGCAGGTCTTTCTGCAGCTGTTGTTTCCTCCAGGCTTAGTTCCTGGTCCTGCTGCTCCTCCGGATATTCATAGGGTTTCTGGACTATAAGCATGGCCTTTTTAATGACCTTTCTCCAGCAGTAGTTTTTTGCATCCATGACTATCAGAGCATCAGCTTTGGAACTGTGCACAGTATGTCCTGAGCTCTCTGTCCCTGCTGCTTGGGCTTTGATGTACTGGGTTGTGTCCACGAGAAGCAGGCCATCGGCCATGGGCCTGTGTGGGGCATGTCCCAGGCTCCCTGCCCCTGCTGCTCTGCCTCTTACTCCTATCTCTTCGTCCACACTTTGTTCCTGCTCCCAGGGTTCATCCAACTCTTTGAAGAGTCTCTGGACAATAAGCAGATCTTACTTGACATTCATCCAGTAGTAGTCTTTTACATCCAGGAATACCGGAGCATCAGCTGGGGGACTTTGTCCACTATGTTCTGGGTTCTCTGCCCCTGCTGCACTGGGTCCTACTGCTGATGACACATCCCTACTGTGCTCTGTGTCCTGCTGTTCCACAATCTGCTGGCTGGATCCCTGCATATCAAGTCTAGCCTTCTCCAGGACAATTCTTCTGATATACTCAGCTATACCCAGCACATGCGTGACTTCAGCTGTTGGGTACTTCTCCTCCTTCTTTCCTTTGCTGGAGGTGGTGGTGGAGGCTAAGGGAAGAGCTCTCAGTGCTCTCCAGACAAGCTTCATCCATCTCCATCGAGCCGGCATGTTGAGGACGGTAGGTGTCGCAGTCCAATGAGCTTGTGACTGTCATCTGGCCGGGCTTTGCGCTGCCCTCTGCCAGAGGCCCCAGCTAGTCTTCCACAATGCGGGCAATATGGGCGGCTGGTTCGCCCCGAGAGAGCTCAGTCTCCAGTGAGCAGCAGGCACACCCGATGTCAGCAATCGCACCGATAGAAAGCCGAGAGACGGAGAAATTCCCAAAAGACCAGCTTTTAATGAAGAGTCCTAAGGAAACAGCTGATCGAGGGAAAACCTCTCTGAGAGCCGTCTGCACAGAGGGTTTTAAGGGACGGGAGAAGGGGGCAGGAGAAGGGGCGGTAGCCAATAGGGAGCAGGGGAGGGAGCAGGTGATTGCGGATAGGACAAATCAATCAACCTGCAGGGGAGGGAATACACAAACAGCTAATCACATAACAAGCAGCAACAAATTTTCCAGAAAAGAGCAGGGGGGCAATGCAAATCAGGAGGAGGGGTAGCAAACTTTTAACCAACCAACAATTAAGAAACTTAAAGTTCGGGGTAAGGCGGGCGGAGAGTTAGAGCTCCGTTTCCACCACCAGCTCCTCCTCAAAGAGTCCAGCTCCTCAGGAAGAGAGTCTGGCAGGGCCATGGCATTGACCGCAAGGATTTCTGCGGTCCGGCCCTCAACACCTCCCCCCATTTTCATTTATTAACTGAAGAAGACATTGAACTAAAAATTTCTTGAAAACAACAAAAACAATCAGAAGTCCAAGCAATAGCAACATAGCAATAAGGAAGTCTTTGATTAGGGTGCTCCCCTAGTCCGGCAGCCCTGTCCAGTCCAGAAGTCTCTTCTTCCATCCCCCAGTATGCTTTGCGACAGCGGAGATGGCTCCTCCGAGCGATGCCTATGTTGATGGCCTCCTCAAACCACGCGTTGTTCTTCCATCTGATGTCGTTAATGAGAGAACGCATCTCCGCGAGGCAGGCGTGAATGCTTCTGCTAGAATTGGAAAGGTTGAAGCACCAGATGCCATCAAACTGGTCACAGCCATGGCCATGGGCCAGAAGCAAAAAATCAATGGCCGCTCTATTTTGCAAAGTGGCCTGTCTGGTAGCCTTCTCATCTCTGAGGAGGTCTGCCAGGGTGGCTGACGTCAAATTGGCTTGCTTGGACACCCAGCATTCGAGGTTTCCGAGCTCTCCCAAAGCCTTGGCTGCAGCTACCCAAGGCAGAAACACAGCAACTGCAACTCTTTTTCCTTTTGTCCAATGGTGAATTTCAGTGCTGCAATCTGGGGCCACATTACGAGCTTTTCAGGTCGAATTCGCACACCAGATTGGGATGGGAACCATGTTGGGCATAGCAAGCGTCAGCCTCCCGAACGTGCAGGGTCCTCCGAAGAGATGGGAGGGAATCCCTGCCCGTGCCCGGTCACCGCAAATGAGAAAAAGTCCCTTAGGAAGGCCCATTGGATAAGGATAATAGATATCAAGCGATGAAGGGACTTTGACGATAGCCACCTGTTGGCACCAACTGTTTGCAATATAAGGGGATTTGTCCTGCCGAAGGCCTTGATAATGTGAGGCATAGGACGCGCAAGGTGTGAAATTGAATTGACACACGACTGGGCTCGCACGGAGCCAATCAACTGGAATTCTTGGGGCTCTGAGTCCATCTTCGGCAACCCAGGAACCCACTTTTGCCACAGCAGAAGGGGGTTCTTGAGCAGAAGAGGGACTTTGTAATGCAGGCGATCCACCATAAAAGTGTACAAATTCGTGGTGGTGGCATTGGCTCTCGCCCAAAATTTTTGAAGGGACTGTGGGAACTCGATGGCATGGACCGGGATTCCTACCAGTGCAGATGAGAGCAGATTGTGGATCGCGTCTGTAGAAAGGCGCATTTGGTCTTGGCCCATGGCTTTGGCCAGAGTTACCCAGATGTTTACTTTGGGTTGACAGATGATCCAGGCATCTGAGGTGGGGATCACGATGAGAAGTCCCACCAGGAGGAGAAAGGTGGAGCTGGGCATGGTGGCAATGGCTCGGGCTTTCTAGGGAGGCAAACACACAAAAAAATGAATCTTGTAACAAAACAGGCGGGGGTCAAGAGAGGAGGGAGGGAGGAAAGGTATGAGGAAGGGGGGAAGGAAACAGCTTGCCAGGACAATGCGCTTTTGGCTCAAAGGGACCACTGTCACGCTGCCAAGGCCTTTTTTCTGCTATTTGTGGGGGAAGCAGACTCGTATCTTGGTTTCTTCTTTCTCCTCTTCCAGGCAACATTCTTCCTTTGTTGGTCCGGGCTAGGTGGAGGTTGGTAAGTGGCTCAGAGGAAAGGCTTTACAAATTTTCCTGGAACCCATCTTGGTCCCTCCAGGGCGGAGACGCAGCCGTAGCCACGGCCCCATGTTATCAAGGGGAAGGGACCAACAATCTTTTTCGTGTCTGGCTCTCTGATCAAGACCAAAGGGCGCTCCTTCAACCGTGCTCTTGTATTATTGTGGAAATGACGGAGCACAGGGGAGTATGGCTCAGAATCTGAGCAATTTAGGACATTTAGAGTAAAAAGAGCCCTGGCCAGCCGATTTGCCGAGGTCTCTGTTTCTGGTCCCCCCTTTTGTTGATGGAGCACTCTTTTCAAGCTCTGATGGGACCTTTCCACCAGGGCTTGCCCTGCTGCAGAGTGCGGTATTCCGGTGACGTGGGAAACTCCCCACTCCTGGAAAAACTTCCTCATGGCTCCTGAGGTGTAAGCGGGGCCATTGTCCGTCTTAATTTCCTCAGGGATGCCCAGGACAGCAAAAGCTTGTAGAAAGTGTGAAACCACGTCTTTTGCCTTTTCGCCAGAATGTGCGGAGGCCCAGATTGCGCCCAAGAAGGTGTCAATGGAGACATGAACATACTTTAGACGGCTGAATTCGGGCACATGGGTCACATCACTTTGCCAAATTTCCCCATTGCCAAGCCCACAGGGATTCACCCCGGTTCCTAAACATGGAAGCTGGAGGGGCTGACAGTTGGGGTAGGTCGCGACAATGGCCTTTGCCTGGTCCTTTATTAAATCAAACATTTGCATAAGGCCTGGCACGTTTTGGTGAAAGAGAGAATGACTCAACTTAGCCTGCTGATAGATGTCAGGTAAGTTGGCCATTTTCAGTGGCGCGGCAAGCACATTGGCTTTCCTGTTACCTTCTGCTATAAGGCCTGGAAGGTCGGTGTGGGACCTCACATGCATTATAAAAAAGGGTTGCTCTCGGCAGGAGATGAGATATTGCAATTTCAAGAGCAAGTGAAAAATTTTTGGATTGCAAGACTCGGACAAGAAATGGTCCTCAGCTCTGGAGACTACTCCTTGAATATAGGCCAAATCAATAATTAGGTTGAAAGGTCCAGGAAACCTGTCGAAAGCCCTAACGACAGCTGCCAGCTTAGCCACCTGAGGAGACCCTTCAATAATCTCCACATCAGCTTCCCACTCCTTTGTGGAGGGGTTCCTCCAGGTGATAACCGACCTTCCAGACTTGCCAGAGCCGTCTGTAAAAAGTGTCAGGGCTTTGAGGGGTTTCATGCTCTGGACCTTTTTCTGCACAAGTTTCCAATCTACACTGAAGATTTTGTGTTTTGGAAAATGAATTGAAATTTGGCCGGAGTACGAATCCAGTGCCGCTTGCATTGCCTCGCTTGTTCGATGAACTGCTTCAAAAGAGCCAATTTTAATCGGTAAGAAAATGCGTGCAAAGTCACACCCCATCAGGACAGACAGATGGCACCTTGCTTTAACAACCACCTGCGCCATCAATTCATGCGGTGCAACCAAGACTTTGGGGGATTGAGCAGAAAGGAAGACCCATTCTATGATGAGGAGAGGATCTTGCTCCCTGTCACGCCACTGATGGATGAGCCCATGTAGGTGTGGCATTCTTCCAAAAACTGCCAATTGAAAGGGCAATTTAGGGTCGAATCGGTGGGCTTGACGCGTTCTGAGCGCAGACTGTACCTTTTCGATTGCTCGCCGTGCAGCCGGGGTCAGTGTCCGTGGGGCCAACAGGTCGTCTCCTCCTCTCAGGAGATTAAACAGGGGCACCAAATCTGCAGAGGAAATCCCCATCATCGGCCGAATTCAATTTATGGAGCCGCAGAATTGGTACATTTCCTGTAAATTTTTTGGATCGTCAATTATCTTAATTTATTGCACGGAAATCGTCTGTTCTTGTATTTTGGTTCCCAGGTAGAGCCATGGGGCGGTCTTCTGCACCTTGGAGTCTTGAATTTCAAATCCCTCTCTTTCTAAAGCCCCCACGAGCTTAGAAAGCGCCCACTCCAGATAATTTGGATCCACAGCACAAACCAATATATCATCCATATAATGGATGATAATGGCATTAACTGCAAGTTTCCTGACAGGTGTGAGAATGCAGTCAACATACCACTGGCAGATGGTGGGGGAATTTTTCATCCCTTGTGGGAGCACCCGCCAATGATATTGCTGCATTGGGGCTTGATGGTTTATGGAAGGAACCAAAAACGCGAATCGGGGGGCATCTGCAGAGTGCAGGGGCATACGGAAGAAGCAGTCCTTTATGTCCATGACTGCTATCTTCCATCCCCATGGAAGCATCAAGGGAGAAGGCAACCGGGGTTGGAGGGGTCCCATGTCAACAATGATCTCGTTAATTTTTCTGAGGTCATGGAGGAGCCACCACCTGTTCTTCTCCGGCTTCTGAATAACAAAAACAGAGGAGTTCCAGGGGCTATTGGAAGGCACTATGTTTCCCTTAGCCAATTAATCCTCCACAAGCTCATTGAGCACGGCTAATTTGGTTTTATTAAGGGGCCACTGATCGATCCAGACCGGCCTGTTAGTTGTCCAATCAAGCCTCTGAATCGGGCGCTCATCAGTGACCCCAACTAAAAATCCCGAGCCTCTGGGCCAATCTGGACCCAGGTACCCCACTGTGACATGACATCTCTCCCCCACAGGTTGAAACCCGAATTAATGATAAAGGGCCAAATGTTGGCAACTCGCCCATCGGGTCCCTCAACTTGCACTACACGGTTGCTCCTTTGTGCCGGGGTGAGTCCCCCAACACCACGCAGACCACCTACCACCGACTCCTTGCCCCACTGAGATGGCCAATTCGACATAGTGATGATTGAGATGTCAGCACCTGTGTCCAGCATCCCCTCAACGGAAGTCCTGGAACCAAGTTGGGAAAGGTTGCAGCTAATGATTGGCCTGTCACTGCTGATTAACTGGGTGTGGAAAACTACAGGAAGGTCCATGAGTCTGGCTGAAACTGGGTAGATCCAGACTCGGGCAACGACCTGGTCCTGAGGAGAGAAAGCGGCAGGTTAATACATGCCAACTTGAGTGGGAAAGTCCCATCTTCGCAGGTTGGAAAGTCCCATCTTCACAGGTCTTGACGAAGGCTTAGGTCAACTCCAGTCCTCTGGGAGCCGAATGGGCATTCGGCAGCACGAGGGCATGCGCATCTCTCAGGTCGCACTGTAATAAAATGACACGAAAGTCAGAGTTGTCGAATCTAGTTGATTGGACTGTCCATGCCGGTAAGAAAGTGCTATCTAGAGAGTGTAGGATGTTCATGTGGGCAGGGGTATTTCGGAATGTGCAGTGTGGTACCCTGCCGTCGCACTGCACTTCTTGTTTTCCTGACCCTGGGGCAGGGATGGAGGGTAAAGGTTGGCAAGGGAAGAGGGGGAGGGACCCGAAGCTGCCTGCAATGGTTTTTTCTGGTGTGGAGCCTCCCCTAGGGGGTAGTAAGGGCGTGTGTCTTCCGAAGGCGGCACTCGACAGTCTTGTGAAAGGTGGCCACGGCGGCCGCAGTTGTAGCGTAGAATGTTCAAAACATGGAGAGCGTTAACTTGCTCCTCCAAAGCGAGCCGTGAGGATGTGGCTTTGACCGGAGTGAGCTTCCAACACACATCCGCTATGATACCGATGGCAGGTGGCAGATCTGAAGGAAGGGCCAAGATAATTTCCTTGCAGATTGAATTCGCATGTCGTGTTGCCAATTCGACAAGCAGTTCTTTTTTAATTGCCGAATTCGATACTTGTTTATCAATTGCCAGTCGTAGCTTTTCAGCAAATACTTGAAATGGCTCATCTGGCTTCTGGAAAATTTCAGAGTAAGGGACAATGGGGGTATCGGGATGAGGCAGTCCAAGCAAGACCTGTTCAGCCACCCTGGAGAGGGACGTCAAGACATCCGGACGGATGTCTTGGGCTTGCTTCTGGGGCTTGGCATAGTCAGCTTCGCCTACTAGAAGGTCCAGCGGGAAGGGATTGCCTGTGGGGTCCATCGGTAGGACAGTCATCAGCTCCTTCACTCGTGCTTTAAACTTCCTTTCCCACCCTTGGAGCTCGATGGGAGAGAGAAGGCACGAGGCAATAAATTTTAAGTTATGAGGTACCAATGGGGTGCCAGCAAGGGTGGCATGAAGGACTGATTTGAAATATTCATTGTCTCTACTGAATTCCTTCTGTGCTTTGCACAGATCACGGAGGGCCGTACGGTCAAACGGTTCCCACCAGACATTGCGGCCTGTCCAGCTGGAAAACACCGGGGCATTGAAGGGGACTTGGAGGGGTTCTGGCTCCCCACCCAACGTGGCTTCCTTCCGGTCAGGACTGGAAGAGGCAGCCATGGCACTGTCAGCACAGGTGGTCTCGGTAAGGGCATCTAATATGGCGCCCTTCTGGTCAGCACCGGAAGTGCTGACCAGCATGGCCTGCCCCTGGTGGATTTTGGGATGCACACTTAAGATGGCGTCCTTCTGGCCCGAGCCAGATGTACAGCCATGGGAACCGGAAAACCCTACCTCTGGGGGAGGAGACTGGGGCGGAAGGGGAGGGGTTCCTGGACGGGGAGGAACCAACGTAAGCAGGGGCGGGATCTGGGGGAAGGGAGGGGTTAGGAAGGGGAAGGGGAGGTTCTCGTGCAGGCTGATTGACAATTTGGGGGGAGGGAGGAGGGAGGTACACGGGGGATAGGATTTGTGGTAGGGCAGGAAAATGTGGATGGGAAAGCAAAGGATTCTGGGGAGGAAAAACGGGGGAATGGGGTGCCACGCAGTTGGAGCCATGTTGGGCTGTGCCGCCGCCATTTTGTGGCTGAGGGGGAGCATAAGGGAAAAGTGGGGGAAGCCGAGAGTTAATTCCCAATTGAACTGGGGGGACAGCAACTGGGTTAGAATCAAGGGCAGGGGGATTAGAAGTGCTCACCGGGGGTCCTGGGTTTCCCTTGCGAGCGGGGTTAGAAATGGTAGGAGGAGAGCCGGGCACACGGTAGGAAACCCGTGCCGGTGGGCAGGTTGCTCTGCACCTACTACCTCCCGAAGGTGCTGGGGTAAGGGACACAGGGGTAGGGAGAGATGGGGAGGGAGAAACTGGGGTCCGCTCTCTCCTCTTGAGAGCTCTTGCGGCGAGAATCAGATGTAAAATAGGAAAAAATTCGCCAACCTGTGGGTTGTTAATTGACTGCAGGTAGTTCATCCGGCGCCTCACCAGCTTCCAGAACTGGGGTAACGAGGCGTGCTCGTAATTAATGTTCGAAAATTGAGCAAATAAAAATCAGACGAGCTTTTTGAGGAGAGGACGGGAAAATGGAAAACAATTCTCTAAAAAGGAAGATTTAACGAGAACATAAAAGTCCCTCTGTTCCCTGGATAGTTTTCCACCCATTTTTAGTAGAAAGCTAAGGAGGGGGGTGCTCTTAGCAGCAGCAGGAAAAAAAGGTAGTTAACAAAAAAGGAAGGAGGTAAGGTAAAGGAAGGATTCGACCTCGCTGACGGGAACTGAAGTCTCTACCTTACCCTGAACTGAAGAACCTGCTGCTGTCCGGCGACGACGAGGATGGCGGTCGTCCGGACACCTTCACCGCCGAAGCGTGGGCGTCAGGATGGACTGGAATCCTCCGGACGCGAGGGGAGCTCTCTCTTTAGAACGAGAGGTGCTGCAACCACTTGCGGTGACAACGACCAGGCCGGCGAAAGTCCACATCCAGCTGGGCAAGGCTGCGCGGGGAGGGGGGGGGGGGCGTAGAATTCGGCCACATTGGGCGCCACTTGTCGCAGTCCAAAGAGCTTGCGACTGTTGTCTGGCTGGGCTTTGCGCTGCCCTCTGCCAGAGGCCCCAGCTAGTCTTCCGCAACATGGGCAATATGGGTGGCTGCTTCGCCCCGAGAGAGCTCAGTCTCCAGTGAGCAGCAGGCGCACCCGATGTCAGCAATTGCGCCGATAAAAAGAGCCGAGAGACGGAGAAATTCCCAAAAGACCAGCTTTTAATGGAGGGTCCTGAGGAAACAGCTGATCGAGGGAAAACCTCTCTGAGAGCCGTCTGCACAGAGGGTTTTGAGGGAGGGGAGAAGGGGGCGGGAGAAGGGGCGGTAGCCAATAGGGAGCAGGGGAGGGAGCAGGTGATTGCGGATAGGACAAATCCATCAACATGCAGGGGAGGGAATACACGAACAGCTAATCACATAACAAGCAGCAACAAATTTTCCAGAAAAGAGGGGGGGCAATGCAAATCAGGAGGAGGGGTAGCAAACTTTTAACCAACCAACAATTAAGAAACTTAAAGTTCAGGGGAAGGCGGGCGGAGAGTTAGAGCTCCGTTTCCACCACCAGCTCCTCCTCAAAGAGTCCAGCTCCTCAGGAAGAGAGTCTGGCAGGGCCATGGCATTGACCGCAAGGATTTCTGCGGTCCGGCCCTCAACAGGTAGGTGCAGGAAGGCTTTGGGGGTGTCTGCAGGTCTTTCTGCAGTTGTTGATTCCTCTGGGCTTACTTCCTGGTCCTGCTTCTCCTCTGGATATTCAAAAGGTTTCTGGACCATACACATGGCCTTAATGGCCTCCCTCCAGTAATAGTCTTTTGCGTCCAGGAATATCAGAGCATCAGCTATGCGTCTGTGCACTGTATGTCCTGGGCTCTCTGTCCTTTCTGCTGAGGCTGTTACTCTCATGCCTTCATCAGGGCCTTGTTCCACATCCCTCTTGCTCTTCCACGTTGTCAGAGACTGAAAATAGTTCATGCCTCAAACATTGATACAAAATTTTATAATGAAGCCTCCCTGAAGATTGGGACTTTGGACTGAAAGTCAAGCAGCTGATTAGATAAAGGGAAACCTGTAGCAGTGGCTCTTGCTCAAATGAGCAGGAGCAACCAGCCACACAGGGCAGTGGCCATCAAGGAAGAGTCCTGGGTGTGAGCTGAAGCTTCAGTTAGAGCGACGTGGTGGTTCACACCCAGGACACCCTGCAGCTGGCAACATGAGTATGCACCAAGTAGCGACGCCATTGGCCCTGCACATCTCCCCTCCCCTATCCCCTCTTTGGTTACCCTTCTAGAAGGTTCTTCTTTGTTCTCCCCAGCCAGGCTCCCTCATTGGTTTTTCAAAAATTGTACCCTCCCTCACTGTATCCCTATTGCCTCATCCCCCTGTCAGTTTCCCTGTAAGCCTCCCTGGATTGATCCCCCGATGGAAACCACTCCCCTTTTGTGCCCCCTTTTTAATCCTGTGCAATGGTGTGCTCAGGGCTCTTGAGCCTTAGATCCTTGTGACCTTCTGTCCCCTGCGTCCCGTCCCTTCGTCACTTCCCTTCACCTCCTGTTCATCCTACCAATAAACCCTTGGACTCCGGACTCAAGTGCCTGCATTTCTTTATCCTCGGTTCCTGCCTGCCTTCGTCCCCCAAGACTCCGCGAGCCAGCTAGCGAGCTTCGCCGAAGAGACACGTCCAGCAGGTGCCAGGTGCGGCAGCTCACCTTTTGGTTGCAGCTTCAGGGCGGGCTGCCCGACCTGACAGGGTGAAGCTGCAGAAACCTATTGTTCAATCATCTCAGGTTGAGGGAAAGGTATGCATCCACAAAGCCAAAGCCACCAGCAGCACTGAGAATCATCCCCAGCTGAGCTTGGGGTCAGGGAAGGGCACAGCTTACAGAAGACAGGTTTACACAGACTTTCTCCCCCATTCAAGGGGAGAAGAGGAGGTTTTTGGGTGTGTGGCGTAACCTCTGGTCAGAGGCTATAAACACCCATCCATCCTCCGTTACAAAAACTGGCCCAGCTGTGGAACCCCCAACCCCACAGGCCACATCCACAGGACTTCCACATGAGAGGCAGCTGAGGGGGAGTCATAATCCATCAAAGACCCCCCAGAGTGCTAGGCCTTGCACCACAGGACTGCATGTGATGCAACAGATCCAGAGTCTGCTGCAAGAGACTGGCCCCCCCGCCCCCCAGGGGAACATGCCTGGACATTGCCACCTGGCTTCAGGGTGTACTAACCCATGGGATTCTACGCTTTTAGGGGACATCCAAAACTGACAAGACGAGCTGAGAAGGATCATCAGGACGCAAGCAGGACTCACAGAACGGTGATACTCCTTTTGTCCTGTTCCTGTCCCTCTCTGTCCCCCCCGCCTCTCTTCCTACTCCTCCCTTTCTCTTCTCTCTCTCTCTCTGATATTTACTATCAAATAAAACTCATAGTATTGACTACCATACAATCTCATCTGCACCTTAATTTGGGCAGAGGTATTTCTAAAGAACCTTAATAATTGGATCATAACACATGTGCTCTTCAGATCCCTGGATCACAATCATAGCTCTCTTTAGGATCTCTGGGATGTACTGGACTGTGTCCAGGATAATGGAGTAATCAGCTGTGGGGCTGTGCAGCACATGTGCCACCCTCATTGCCCCTGCTGCTTTGTGTCATACAGCCCATGTTGTGTCCCTGCTGTGTTCCAGGTACTGTTGCACTTTTTTCTGTTTGAGTCTGTGGTCCACAACTGCAACCTTTCTCATGAACTCACTGAAGGCAAACTGGGCTGTGTCCACATCCAGTGCACGGGCTGTGGGCTGCTGCTCTTCCTGCTCTCCTGTCCTGGGTATTGCAGTGAAGGCCATGGGCAGAGTCCTTGGGGAGCTCTTGAAGAACGACGTTTGTCTCTCTCGAGCCAGGGCATTGATGGCTGCGGGTGAAGGAGATCTGAAGGCAGGTCCTGCAGGTGTTCCTGCTTCTGTTGCTTCCTTCATGCTCAGTTCCAGGTCTGGCTCTCTTTCTTCCAGCTGCTGGCCAGGACCATGTTTCCCAGGTTGGTCCTTGCCCAGGCCATCAGCCCTGGCAGACTGGGCTGCCTCTGGCAGAGCCTGTTTGCAGCCTGTTGGGTGCTGCCTCTTTTGTTCTCCTTTGCCTTCGGCAGCAATTAAGGACTTTAGAACATTCATTGCCTTCCTGTGCCACATCTGCCTCCCTTCAAACAGGGCAGCCAGGAATGCAGGGAAATGTTGCGGTGGCTCTTCACCATTTAGGGTCAGGAGACCAGCCACAGGGGTCAGTGCCCGTCAATGAGGCCACTTGGGTCTAAGTGAGTGGCATGGACTGTTTGAGTTACGGTGATGGCCCAGAAGCTGCTGAGGTTGAGGAATTTGTTATTCACATTGTTAAGAGCTCATTGGCCCTGCACTCTCCCCCCACCCCCACTCTATATATGGTTCCCTTTCTGGAATATTCTCCCCAGTTCAATGCCATATTGGTTTTCCGATTTTGTACCCTCCCCCGTTTTAATGATATTGGTTGCTACCCTTTTTCCTCTCCCTATCTCCTCCACTCAGACCTTCCCTGGTTGACTCTTTGGGGCCAGCCACTCCCCAATTCCCTTCCCTTTTAAACCCCTGCAACCCTTTGTTCGGGGCTCTCAAGCCTCCAATTCTCCGCCCCTCACCACCCCCGTCTTTCCTCGCTGCCTTCCTTTCTTTGCCTAACAAACCTTCCCAGAGAACTGTTGCGGTCCAGTGGGCTCAAAACGACCATCTGGCCGGGCTTTGTGCTACCCTCTGCCCGGAGCCCTGGCTGGCTCTCCGCGACACGGGCAGTCTGGGCAGCTAGTTCGCCCCCGAGAAAGCACAGTCCCCAGTGAGCAGCAGACACAACCGATGACGACAACCACGCAGGCAAAAAGGGCAGAGAGACGGAGGTTTTCCAAAACACCAACTTTAATGGAGGGTCCTATGGAAAAAGCTGATTGAGGAAAATCCTCGGAGAGAGCTCTGAGTACAACGGGTTTTAAGGGACGGGAAGAAGGGGCGGGGACAGGGGCGGTAGCCAATGGGGACAGGGGAGGGGACGGGTAATTGGGAGCAGGGAAGATCAATCACAACATTAGGGAGGGAATACAAGAACAGCCAATGACACACTAAGCAGCAAAGAACTTTCCAGAAAAGAGGGGGGGTACACGCCACTCAAGAGGGGCAGGAGCAAACTTTGAACCAATCCCTAACCTAGAAAACCCAAAGTTCCGAAGAAGGAGGGCGGGGAGCTAAACCAGTGTCTCAACGATGAGTTCTTCTTCGAATGAGTCAGGCTCTTCAGGCAGAGTGTCTGGCAGGGCTACAGCATTGACCACTGGGACTCCAGCAGCTTGACCCTCAACAGAGAACCTGAGATTCAGGAGTCTACATTTCTTCACTCCATCTCATTTCCTCGCATGCTCTCGTCCCTCGAGCTCCACTGCCAGCTGCAGTGCCTCACTGTCTACGAGCACCCGGCACGCTTCAGCTTGGCCATCTGCCTCTCTTTGCTGCGTGGGGCTTTCAGCTGTGTCAGGAGTGCAATGCAGCAGGGAAAGGCATGGTGTAGGAGTGGGCCTGGCCTGGATCTGAGCGAGCTGCTGCCTGCTCCCCCAGCAGAGAGGGCTCTTCCTGAGCTGCTGGGATGACAGTGGCTGTGCTATCTACTCCTTCGTTGTCGTCATGCAGGGGGACATTTCTTGTCCTGACAGCTTCCCATGTTGCACTTCCTACTGTTCCCTTGTCTGTGGGGCAGCTGGCAGCTTCCTTGGGACCAGCCTTTGGTGTATCTGTGGGTGTGTGTGTGTGGGTGTGTCTGTCTAGCTAGCTAGCTAGCTAGCTATCCTAACTATCTGTCTATCTATGTGCACATATGCATCTATATATGAATATAGGTATTATATATGGGTACATATAGGTATATATATAGGAGTATGTATATACATACAGGTATATATACAGGTATATATATGTACATATGGGTACAGATATGTGTGTTTAGATATAAAACTATGTACGTATCTGTATGTATATGGGTATATATAAACATAGGTATAGATATATATATACAGAAATTCATAGGTGTGTGTACATATATATATACATAGAAAGAGAGAAATAGATAAATATGTATATACATCACAATCCATTATGTGGACCAGTGTAGGAGGCTTTGTTGTCCTCCAGGCCCACGGAATGGAGCTGGCGATGGACAGGAGATGACCCAATGTCATCTGTCCCTTGGCACAGCTCTGTGTCCATTCTATCTTCCCATTCTTCCTCCTCAGACAGCTCAGTATCAAGGGCATCTTCCCACTCCTCTGCCTCACACAGCTCTGGACCAATGGCGCCTTCACACTCTTGCTCTTTGGTCAAAGCCATTGGCTCACTGGTTGGAGCTTGGGCTCCAAGCTGCTCCAGTATCATCTTACAACAACAGTTGAGTAGATCAGTGGTGTAAATTATTCTCATTGAGTTCATTATGAGCATAAATGTCTCCCTAATTAGCCAGCCCAGCATATGAGGAGTGAATATGTGACTGAGCCAAACACAGAGCATAAAATCCAGAGGACTAGAAAAGAATTTTAAAGAAAGCAATGGGCTTCAACTGGCTTCAACCATTCTTTCAGCTGGCATGCCTTCCCGTAGAATGAAGTCACTCAGAGTTGTGATGGTGAGTAGCCAACAGGGAATGGTAATGGGAGTCACACTGGTATGGTATCTCAACTGTGCCTTGCAATTGCTATGTTTTGCTAACAGTATTTTATATTTTTATTGTGGGGTTTTTGTACCACTTTGTAAAATCAGAAATCCCATGTAATACCAAGTATCTCCAAATGAGTAAAATTGTATTAGTGATGACACCTTCCACATGCGGAATATCTAGTAGGATTTGGTGAGAGAGAACTGGACTCTGACATCTGCCTAGCTAAACACTCTTCCAGTGGTATCTGCCTTACCTTCATATCAATCCTATTGGTAACATCTCTGTGTACTGCTTTAAAAAACTAAACATCTTCCAAAGTACCATTTATTGTGGGGCTTCTTCAGCTTCAGGGAGTCTGAGTAACACAATGGAAGATGAGCTTCCATGCTGCTAACATATTCTGGGTTCACATCTGTAATTGGAAGCGCTCATACACAGTATTTTTCTTTTATTGTAAGAAATTGAATGAAAGTTCTCTGATGAGTGTTTTGGTGGACAGTGTGATAGCATGGTATGCAGTACAGCAAAAGTCATATTAAAAAAAACAAACCAAAAACCATCAGCATCAAAAACCACAAACCAAAAGAAGAGTAAGAATAAAGACTGTCATTACTCATCCATACAAATGACCATAGGCAAGTCTCTTTCACTCACTGACTTTCAGTCTCCAGGAATAACCTTGAGGGGTGTCCCCAGTCACGAGAGGAATGTCCAGACACAGAGCTCAAAATCAGAGTTTCAGGTATACTGTTCTTTGAAAGGTAGAAATGCACTAACACAAACAGAACTTTTAAACAATGAGTTATCTTGAAAGGAATTCAGATGGGGAATATAAGGATCTATTGTACTTATTTAAGAGTTGGAACAACTATTAAATTATATTTAACACCTGCAAACCAGAATTTAACACTAACATGCTGTATACACTTCACATGCTTCCATCACAGTGTCTGAAATTCTTTTAAATAAAATCTCCAGAAAGTTTCTCAGTTTCATTTGGTCATTGCATTCACACTATGAACTAAAATGCCAATTGCAATTACATTACTAGGACTTACATTGTGATTAATGCAAGGAAAAAACGTTTGCTAACAGTCTAGAGTCTCCATATGGCTTTAAGGGAAGTTTACTGAAGACTTTGGGCAGCGGCAAGCAGGACCGTGGTCAGGGCAGTGCAGAGAGGGCTGGGCAAGGAGGGTCAGCAAGGAACGGGCAAGAGAGGGCAAGGGCTGGGGCCAGGAGCACGGCTGGGTGCAGGGCTTGGAGGCAGTTGATCGGTGGTGCGGCGCTCCAGCTCAGGGGTCAGCACGGCTCTAGCAGGCTCTGGCAGGCTGCAGCTAAGCCCAGGGGGCAGGGGCCAGGGAGAGCAGCTTTGAGTTAAGGTAGTTTCTGGGGCTCGAGGCTAGGCTGGGCCGTCTGACACAGTCCGTAATTCCTGGCGTGCTGCATAGCTGCTCCCATGGTCCAACTGTCCAAGGAAAATCATTGGGCTGTCTGAAGAAGTTCTTCCCTAGCTGCAGGATTTCTCTCCACCCTCAGCGGAGTAACCTGGAGAGATCTGCTTAGTAATAGAGGTTCTCTTCACCCCCCAGAGCCAGAGCCAGAGCCTTTCTCTTCCCCTGAGGGGGCTGCCCAGTAACAGAGCCTCTCTGTGTGTACACGGTGTCACCTGCCCTCACTGCCAGGATATGTGCAGCTCTTCTAGTGCTCTCCATTAACGTTAGTAAAAACACATTTATAACCAGCCATTCAGGATGAAATCTAAACATTGTTGAGGCATTCTTATTTTTAAATTAATTGATGTGAGGAACACGAACAAGATGCTGGCTTTCGCTAAGGCTAAGAGTTGTTGTAATACCAATGCTTGCTAAGAATTGTTGTAATACCAATGTTTGTTAAGAGTTGTTATGATACTGATGTATGTTAAGTATAGCTGTAATGCAGAAGTTGGTGTGAAATAACATGTAACTGATGACGGAACTGAAAGACTGTACCCTGCCACATGCTGCCCAAGACGACTTCGCACAACAACAAAAATGACTGTGCATGTTCTAAAAAGGCGGGTTGGAGGAGAGACCATGTTAAACAGTTCCTGGAACATGCAGACTAGTTTGGGGAAATGTTTGAATGTGTATGACCTCTTATGAATATGTATAAGGCTGATGCAATAGTAAGAGTGTATAAGGAACATCACTAGTGTTAGCCAGTGCACCTCTGACTAAGGTCAAATGCCCAGTGTTGTTGTTTTCACTTTATTGACTCTGTCCCTAATAAATCATTGCCATTTCCTACTCCGAGACTTGGCTCGTTTGTAACATCCATCTCTCACACTGGCTTACTTTTTGTAATGAGAGGGAGAAACCAAATTCTTGGTGGCTGTGAAAGATCTTTTGACAATCCTAAATTTCAATAGAGTCTCTCAGTGATTAACTTCATCTTATTTGGAAAATTTTGGTGAGTACAAAATTGTCAGCATAATTCAACAGATTTTTTTAAACAGTGATTTCACTTTGGTAAACAAATATTTAGTAAATATGTTTTAAATATGTGCTGCGCATAAGGCAATGAAAGATAAAATACTTGTCCCTATCTCTTTGTCCACCTAGAACCTACTTTATCTACGCAATAAGAAAATGTGTCTCTGTATTTAACACATTAACCACCAAACTATGTGCTTGATTTTCCTCCGCATTTCCTCAGCAATGACTATCCCACAAACTCCAGAACAAGAATGTTCTGTGACCAGAGGTCTCTCTTCTAGATAAAGAGACCCCTCCTTCAGATTATATAAACTTCCTAAAAGGAAACCATGGGATTGTCCAGCAAAACAGATTCCATATTAAAAAGTGGTCTGTAACCAAAATGGGGTAATATTAAAAATAACAGCTCTGAAGATTTCTATCATAGTCATAAAAGCAAACAATGATACTTGTATGTTTTTAAATAAAGGCTTTGTGTTCGTCCTTTAATTAAGAGGTGGACTTTTAAAAATAATTAAGTTTATCTGAGTTGCCTTGCTGCTCATATAAATTCATCCCCATCTGAGATGCAAAACGCAGTTTGTAATGAGAGCATTCCCAGTCACATCCAGAGATAAGCATTTTTATAATCATTTTGAAGTCTAAGGATCCTGTAAGTTTAACTGAGGTTATTAAGAATGACAGGGACCAATTTGATTTTTGTGTCCCAACGTGTCTTATACATGAGGTGAAAAGTTACTGTAGGGGCTGCACAGGTGATGGAGGTGGGAGACTCTCTCCTGTCCCTGGGACGCTTCGCCTGACGGCTGATGAGGGCATAGAGAGCTTCCCTCCACGACTGGGCTGCAAGCGATCCCTCCCTGCCTGTAGGGCAAATCCCCGGATGGCCGGAAAGAATGCGCGGGAAATCGGGCTGTGGAGGAGGCCTAGCGCACACGAGCAACTGAACTGCCACACATCCGCCGCCATTTGCTTTGGGTTCCTTGGAGAGAGCGGGGCTCGCCTGGAGGGTCAGCTCGGCTCCCTTCTCTCCCTCGCCTCTTTCTGCCTGCGCTGCTGCTTCTCCCCTGGCTCCTTCCCTGCCTGCCCCTGCCCTGCCCTGCTGCGCTGCTTCCCCGAGGCAGCTCCGTGGCCGCGACACCATCGTGCTCTGCTGTTTGCTCCACGGAGCAGCGCCGCCGCCCCTCCCGCCGTGCCCCGAGCCTGGCAGCCGCAGCTGCTCCCCGGCTGTGCCCGGAGCGACGGCAGGCTGTTGTTCGCCCACGGAAGGGATCCGCAGCTGCTGCTGTTGGGAAATGGCCCCCAGCCGCTGCCAAAAGCCGCGCAGGCTCGCTGCAGCTCGCAGCAGCACGTTTCCTGTGCTTCGCAGACACCGCGGGGCGCCCGGGCTGAGCGGGAGTGCTGCGCCTGTCTGCTGTTTGTTTCTCTCCGTCCCTGTCTGCTGTTTGTTTCTCTCCGTCCCTGTCTGCTATTCCTCTCTGTCCCTGTCTGCTGTTTGTTTCTCTCTGTCCCTGACTGCTGTTCCTCTCTGTCCCTGTCTGCTGTTTCTCTCTTCCCTCTCTCTTTGCCCCTCTGCTCCCTTTTCTATCCCCCTTCGGTAGGAGCACTCTTTCTTCTTTATCAATAAACAGATGTCAGATGTAATTATTGCCGCGCTTGCGCTTTATTTTCGTCTGAGAAATGTATCAAAAAGAATGCTCCCGGACTCCCCTTTTAAGGCGGGATGGGACGAAGATATACTCATTGTGGGAAAGACTTTGGAAGAATGAGTATACTCAAAAAAAAATTTGCTTTAATAACGCTAGTGAATTCTGCTGTGCAGAAATAACTCTGGCTTGGAAAAAAGGGCTCATGAACTAAATTAGCAAATTTGATTACATACAAGATAAAACTGGAATTCATATAGTTAACTCTGCTAGTGTCTTCTAATCCTGCTACTTCTTTTGAAATGTTTGGACCTGAAAAAAAAATTACCTAACATTTAGATTTCACTCACACAATTAAAGTGAGCTATGAATTCAATTCTGTCCTGTCTAAATAAGCATAAAATCCCAGTAATATGATGAAAAATTATTGTGTTGAATCCCAATATTTAAAACCTGAAGCAGTTAGAATATTTCTTTCAATAGCAATGCAAATCTCTCTTTTCTGTCTCTTAAACTGTACATTTTGATGCTAAATTGCATAAGTTTCCTTCCCTGAGCTCAAATTCAACAGTTAGGTTTATATTCTTATTTCCACCTCTTCCTAGTTCAATGCCATGGTTTTTCCAGATGGAATTCTCTGTAGTTTGAAATTGTTTATAAACTTGGTGTCCAAGTTCACAGTAAGTCAAACACTCAGGATTGTATTGTTACAGAGGTGGCCTAAATGTAGGAAGTCTCCTGTTTGGTGCTAAGCCACTACACGGGCAAAACATACCCACACCACCAAACAAACCAACAAAGAAAAAGACTCAGCACAAACCAAGACGAATACGGTTATGGTATTTATTAATGAAAGAAACAATCTCAGTTATTTTAAACTATTGGGGTATTTTTTGTTAACGTTTTCATTCTCTTCTGATTCTTGTGCTGAATATAAAATAAAACCACGTTTGAGTAGGAGGGAGATTGCAACCATTTGCCAGGTAAGGGGACTTGAAGAAACACATTTCTGTGTGAAGATTAAGTATTGTAAATTTCTGTAATGATTGCAACAGAATGTGAATAATGAATTGAAGTAGAGATTTGTCTCTTAGTGTTTAGTAATTCTTTCAGAACTGTAGAAAGAGTTATTTCTTCTGTTGAAATATGTGGGGTTATGCGAGGTGGTAGTCTTGGTTAATTATCCCAGCCCTACAGATTTACAAAAAAATCCTTTACCTTGCTATAGATATTGATTACATTGAACACTACTGAGAAGGCTCAGTTCAGGAAAGAGAATGGAACAGTACTGAGGCTTCCTCCTTAAGGAAACTTACAGGGACAGTATAAACACTCTTGTCTGTGTCATCCAAGGAAATACCCAGATTCTTGTACATTGGGGAGAAAAAGTTGCTGCAGACTTCAGAACGTTCAGAAAACATGCACTTACTGAACAAGTTCCTACATTTTTTAGACTCTGTTTCTACTATGTGGGACATTTCTGAAGTTGAGTTGGGGTGACAAAGTAAGTTTTAGCTACCTAAGAATACTGTTTTAGCTACCTAAGAATACTGTTTTAGCAGCACACAAATTTGTAAACACTCTAGACAAGCTTCACATACTACTACCATATTCAAAAAAGATCCTAAAATAATCCATGTGCTGTGACTAACTAACTCTTATGTGTGCTATATGCATGTAAATATATATAGGTATATATGTGTGTGTCTATATCTATATATCTGTAACAATGTATATAACAGGTATGTATGTGGGGATATACGAATACAGGTACATATGTTTACATATATATATTGGGTGTGTGCATATATAGGTGTATTTATAGGTGTATCTATAAATATATATATGTATATATGTGTCCATATAGACACATAAAAATGTACATATGTGTACATATGTGTGTATATGTATAGGCACAGATTTATATGTACATAGGTCATGATCCATTACACCTCTAAAACAGAGGATATAGAAGGGAAGGGCACCCCACTCCTGATGTACTCCACTGTGTCCAGCAGGAATGGGTCATGGACTGTGGGGCTGTGCAGGGCATGTGCAGGGCTCTCTGTCTCTGCTGCTCTGCCACTGGCTGCCGTTGCCCTATCCATGCTTCCTTCCTGCTCCTTCTCTCCTTTGGGGTATTCAAATGGTCCCTGGATCATAAGAAAGGCCTTCTTAATGACCTCAGTCCGGATGAGGTCATTTGCGTCCAGCCAGACCACAGCAGCAGCTGGGGGACTGTGTGTCTTGTGTGCTTGACTGTCTGCCCCTGCTGCACTGGGTCTTACTGCTGATGACACATCCCTACTGTGCCCTGTGTCCTGCTGACACGTTTTTGTTTTGTTCCACAATCTGCTGGCTGGATCCCTGCATATCAAGTCTAGCCTTTTCCAGGACATCTCTCCTGATACACTCAGCTGTGTCCAGCATGTCCGTGGCATCAGCTGTTGGGTGCTTCTTCTCCTTCTCTCCTTTGCTGGAGATGGCAGTGCCCTCAGTGCTCTCCAGACAAGCCTCATCCATCTCTGTGGAGCTGGCATGTTGATGCCAGTAGGTGCAGCAAGGCTTTGGGGGTGTCCTGCAGGTCTTTCTGCAGCTGTTGATTCCTCCAGGCTTAGTTCCTGGTCCTCCTGTTCCTCTGGGTATTCAAAGGGTTTCTGGACCACAAGCACAGCCTTTTAATGACCTCTGTCCGACAGCTGTCTTTTGCGTCCAGGAATACTGGAGCATCAGCTGGGGGACTGTGCCCGGTATGTCCTGGGCTCTCTGTCATTTTTTCTGGGGCTATTACTCTTATCCCTCCATAGGGGCTTTGTTCCAGGTCCCTCTGTTGTTCCAAGTGCTCCTCAGCAACCTGTTTCGCAGGTTGGTCCTTGCCCAGGCCATCAGCCCTGGCAGACTGGGCTGCCTCTGGCAGAGCCTGTTTGCAGCCTGTTGGGTGCTGCCTCTTTTGCTCTCCTTTGCCTTGGGCAGCAGTTAAGGACTTTAGAACATTCATCGCCTTCCTGTGCCACATCTGGTTCTCTTCAAAGAGGACATCCAGTAATGTAGAGAAAGGGATGCTGTACATGTGTGAGTATATATATATATATATAGATATAGATATATATATAGAGAGATATATATATATATATATGTATGTGTATGTAGGTGTGTATATATGAACACAGGTATGTATATATAGGCGTGTACATATATATTGGTATATATAGTTGTGCGCATATATAGATCTATATACAGGGATAGGTATATGTATAGAGATCTACAAGTACATAGGTCATAATCTGTAACAGCCTTACAAAACAAGATACAGAAGAGAGGGGCACCCTGCTCCTGATGTACTCTGCCATGTCCAGCAGAGGAGTGTCATGAACTGTGGGGCTGTGCGGGGCATGTGCAGGGCTCTCTGCTGCTCTGCATCTGCCCATCCATGCTTCCTTTCTGCTTCTGCTGTTCTTCAGGGTATTCAAATGGTCCCTGGACCATAAGAAGGGCCTTCTTAATGACCTCAGTCCGGATATAGTCATTTGCATCCAGGAATATTGGAGTATCAGCTGTAGGACAGAACAGGAATGCAACTTTCCTCAGCAGGGCCGTGTTGCCCACCACCATCCCCAGAGCTTTCCCCAGGCAGGGCTGCAGCCAGCGGCTGTGTTGTGCAGCTTTTCAGGCACTCTCAGCCAGTGCTGGAGGCTCCCAGCTGCCGCAGGAAGGAAGCGCAGTCTTGCTTCCCAGCTGCTGATTTTCCCAGAGCCCATGCAACGGGAAATCCCCGTGCATTGTCCCACAATGGAAGTGCCAGGTGGCAAGAGCGAGCTGCCCGAACACACAGCCTTTGAAGGAGGCCATGCCCTTCCATGCGAGCTCCACGCTTGTAGCAGTGCCTGCTGCAGAGCTGGAAGCTGCTGCCCACGCTTACCTTTGAGCTGAGAGATCTTGTCCTCCCTGCTGACCATCTGAATGGCTGCCGTCCAGTCCTTGTAGAGGTCTGTGACGAGGAGCTTGGAGGGGATGCTTCTCACAAAGTCCTGCAATGCCAAGGGCTGCCAATGAGCCTTGGAAGATGGCAGCCAGGCAGGAGCCTTTGCAGCTGCAGGGAAGGAGGGCTCACCTTGAGGACCGTGGCCAGCAGCAGCACCTGCTGGCTTGCCATGTCCACAGGCACGCCATGATCCAGGGCCTGCCACAGCTCCTTACATGCCCTGGTGCTCTCCGCTTTGCGGAAGATGCCTTCTGTTGAGGGCCCTTGCTGGTGCAGGACATCCAGCAGCTCCTGCAGGAGAGGCACAAGGGCAGAGACACTTGTGAGGAGCTGCGCTGCTCCAAGAGCAGTGGCCAGGGCCAGAGTTCCTCTCCAGCCTGGCCTCCCTGCCTCCTGCCATCAAGGGGCTGGCAGCAGAAGGCTGAGGCATGGCTGAAGAGCCCTATGACCCTTGGCTGGGGGACATGCATGGGGACACAGGCTGCCCAGCAGCCGATGCAGGGATGGGCAGCCCCTGTCCAGGCTGCCTTACCTGGATAGGCTGGGGCAGCGTGCCGTCCTCTGCACAGAGGGCTGCCAGGGGCTGCCCAAAGAGTGCCCTGCTGCAACCAGAGCCCTCCTGCCCTGGTGCCCGGGCAGCCCCAGCTGGGCCCAGCCACAGAGCAAAGGGCCGTGGCAGCCACCTCCTCCTTGTTCTGCTGCTGTTGCCACTAGTGCTGGTCCCTCCTTCTGCAAAGGAAAAGAGAACCAAAGCTGGTCAGTGGAGACTGCCAGGCCAGTGCTGTCACAGCCTGCCCTG
This sequence comes from Entomyzon cyanotis, assembly GCA_024500445.1. Lineage (NCBI taxonomy): Eukaryota > Metazoa > Chordata > Aves > Passeriformes > Meliphagidae > Entomyzon > Entomyzon cyanotis. The sequence continues at coordinate 923,004 of JAKEPQ010000765.1, read as the reverse complement.
CCCTGCCCTGCCCTGCCCTGCCCTGCCCTGCCCTGCCCGCCTTGTGGGCCATGTGGCACTCCAGGCAGGGAGCCGGCAGCTGCAAGTGTGGTTGCGGCTCGGAGACTCCTGAGCACTAGCATGACACTGGGATAAGCTGCCCCAGCCCTGGCCGTGCCTTTCTCCAAGGGGGGATGAGGCAGACGCCCCCCCTTGGGTGCCACACCTTCCCAGCCACACTTGTCATGGGACACGTGAGTGCAGCTCACTGCCACAGCAGAAGCTGGCCTTTCTTCCCCAAACTCACCTGGGCAGCGGCCAAGTTGTCCTCTGCTGTCAGATGGGGCCATGGCAGGCCCTTGCTTAGGATCAGCCTGCAAGAAGAGAGGTGCGCTTGGCAAGCAGCCCCGCGGCACAAAGAGCCACTGGCCAGCTGTCCCCCAGCCCCAGCAGCCTGAGCGCAGCACACGGCTGGCAGCCTCCAGCCTGCAGCCTCTCTGCCCTGCCCAACAGCAGTGCTGCCAGTGGCAGCAGCAAGGACGTGTCGGTGCTGCCGCTGGCTTCCCGATGCCTCTGCTCATCCAGTGGCACCAGGGAACCTTGCTTCCCCGCGCACAAGGCCGCTGCGCTAGCCGCGCCTCCCTGGCACCCAGCACAGCCAGAGGCCTCAGTGGGCGGAAAGGCAGCCCTTCTCACCTTTTCCAGCTCTGCGATCAGCTGCTCCAGCTTCCTGCCCCTCAATGTCCTTCCCTGCGCAAGAGAGAAGCAGTGCAGCAAGGTGAGCAGTCCTGCCTCTGGGGCCAGGCCAACAGAGAAGCACTCGGGCACAGAGCCCGCAGCAGAGACACTCACTTGGCGGTGGCTGTTCAGCTCCGTGGCCAGAGCTTTGATGCTCGGCAGACGGCTCACTCGGGCTCCCTGGCTGCTGTGCAGTGGCAAAAGGGACAGGCAGAGAGCTGGGTGAGCCCACAGCCGCCTGTCGTGCCTTGTCAGGTGGCTGTGGCTCACAGCTACTCAGAGCCACAGGGGTAACTCTCCCCAGCTGAGGAGCTGTGCGGCCGCTGCGGGAGCATCTCCCTGCAGCAGCAGCCTTGCTGCAGCAGCAGCAGCCTTGCAGCAGCAGCTTACCCCTGCAGCGTGCCCACCCACTGCTCCTTCAGCGCCTGGGAGCTGCAGGAAGAGAGGAGAAACAGCGTCAGAGCCCAGGGGCTGGGGGCACACACGCACCCGAACTCCTCCCTCGCCGTGCCCAGGGACACAGGGGCAGGACCAAGCCCCGAGGTGGGGGCTGGACGGAGGTGCTGCCCAAGCCTTGGGCCCCTGTGAGCTGCCAGAGCCGTGGCTTTTGCCCTTGCCTTCTGGTGAGCCGAAGCTGCCTGGGGGACACAGGCCACTCCCTGCTCCCGCTCTGCACGGAGGCCAGAGGCCATGGCAAGGCTGCCGAAGGCCTCCTGCTTCCCTCGGCCGGCAAGCTCTCCTGCCCTGCCACGGCACGTGGTACCACGACTCACCCAAAGGTGGCAATGCACGAGCCGCTGGGCCAGGTGAGGATGATGGAGGTGGCATCCTCATCGCTGCCCTCCTGCTGCTGCTCTTCTCTCGGCAGCACTGCCTCCTCACCGCTGCTCAGCACCCACAGCTGGTCCAGGGCCAGGCAGAGCTGTGGGCGCAGGGTGGTGCCTCGGCTGCAGAGAGCAGAGGCAAGCACTGAGGGGCAGGTGGCCTCCCTGACGTCCCCCTGCGCAGAGTCCTGCTGTGTCCCCCCCTTGCCCCCGCCGCCCGCCAACATCGGCACGCACAGCTGTACATGCAGCCCCAAGGGGCTGGGGGCCTGGGGCTTAGGCCAGGCCGGCTGTGCCCTGGCCCAGGAACAGCGATGGGGCAAAGGCAGCTGGGCTTTTTGCAGGCTCTTACTGCAGCTTGGCAATCACCTGCTTACTCAATGTATCACTGAACAGCAGGCCCTCCTTGCTCAGTTCATCACTGATAGCATGTAAATATGATTGAGTTTAAGCTGCTATATCCAGGCTTAGGCATAGCATCCTGCTACAGTCTGACATTTAGAAAGCCTTAGAGGTAAAAGTGTCAATTTTTTAAAAAATACGATATTCTTATCTCACTTTTAAGGGACTAAGATACATTTTTCAATACCGTGCCTGATATACTTCATTAGAACTTTCCTTCTTCTCCTCCTTTGTATTATGCATTGGATACCTCTGAATGCCAGGCTGTGTGCAGCAGAACAACCTTGCACTAGCCCGGTCATTATAATTTTGATTATAAACTTTTTAGGATATCATCTGGTACCTCTGAATTTCCTGTGCAGATCTTCTGTGCAGATACACAGAATGCTGAGTCTGAAACAGTGTCCACCACACAGTATGCACTAGTATTTACCCTGTAGTTCCTCCAGTGCAGCAAACAACATCCATAAGTGCAGTGCAACAGGCAGCACCTAAATGTGCTTGATTCCAAGCCCTGTCTTAGGTTGGTGTCTTGCATGGGAGACAGGAGCCTTATGAGTTTCTGCTGCTTGCTCAGGCTTTTAGCAACAGGCAGTAATTGTTATTAGGGTGTGTAGCACCCCCTGACTTGGTCTCATTCCCAGGGTTCTTTGATATTTGGCCGATTAGTCTAATATGATGTAAAATACCATTTATTAGACACAGAAAATAACAAACATGGAGACTTAGAACAGATTTACATATATACACAGTAAAAGACATAGTTGAATAAACTATAAAATAGCTAAAGACTGCAATTATGAAATAAATGCTTGCAAAAACTATAAAATAGCTAAAATTGCAATTTGTAGAAAGGTACCTATTCTTATTGTTATTAGCTAGTCAGAATAATGCAATTTTAGGAAACCAGTGATCTTACCAAAATCCAATTACGGTGCTGGGATACATCAGAATCCGCCCTCAATCTTGCAAGTAGTTACCACAGAGCTGCATCCAGACTCTGGGGAGAAGGTCTCCACCCATCTTCAGATATTTCCGTGAGTTTTTATAGTGTAAAAGTGTGCCTTGTGTGGTCAGAAAGTGTTTATTTTCCCACATTCTCTCTTCATTCCAACATATGACTGACGGTTGGAGGTTTTAGACTTTTGGGCGCCAAGAGATAACCCCTGCTAGGCTGTTAACACAACTAAACTCATCTATCTTTTGCAACCAAGCAGAGAGAGAGAGAGGAAGGGGCAGGGGGAACGTCCTGCCACAGTTGTGACAGGCTTATGTCTCCACAATGAAAATATTTGGGAAAATATTTAAGGATTTGTTCCTTAAAGAACCAGTGAAGGACCTCCCCCTGCCTTTCCTCTTGATTTGATAATCCCCACCATACATATTAGCCTGTGAAAAACACTCATCATCTAAGCTGGCACCTTTTGTTTTTGTTGTTCTTGTTTGGTGGATTTAATTTTCTATTATACTCCACTCTTTGGTTGGCTGTCTTGATCCAATGCCACTTCTGACACCAAAGATGTCCCATCCCAGAGTTTCCCCAGGGGGAAACTTACCGGATTCCTAAAATGAAATTAGATGCAAACAAGATCAATGTTATACTTGTGAACCATTTATTGATTAGAAAAAAAGGCCCCAAAAGACAGGATAGACAAGGCAGAAGCAAAGGAAGAAAAAGAAGGAAGGAGCTGGAGACAGAGAGGGAGAGACAGGGTATTATTAACATGGCTCTCTCAGTGCCTTGTTGATGTTCGGTCGGCAGGTGGTGTGTGGGGGCTGCAGGTGTCAACAAGGGGCATGACTCTGATGCTCGGTGTTGGACACAGCCAGTTCCAGCTGGCTGTAGCAGACCCTCTGCGGGGCTAAGATGGTGGTGCCTCAGTGAAAGTGTATTTAAGACAGAGGAAAAAAAAATGATGGACAGGCAGAGGGGTGTAAAAGCTAAAAATAGCATGACAGAGAAGAAGGAAAGGCAGGAGGTACTCCATCACAGAGCTGAAATTCTCCTGAAGCTCCCGGAGCAGACAGTGGTGAGATAGATTTGTTTTCTGAAGTAACCCATCCTGGAGCAGCAGTGGAGAGAAAATGTCAAGTACAGAATACAGCCCCATCCTCATCCTCAATCCCCTTTCCTGTGCCATGAGAGGGCATGAGTACAGGTGTTGGGAGTGAAGGGCTGAAGTTTAACGTGTGAAAAGGGGAAGGCAATTTGTTGACATTTGTCTTCTTGTTTCCCACTACCTGAATCTATTGAATTGTGAGTACACTGAAGTAATTCTTTCCAAGTCAAATCTTGTTTGCCTGTGCCAATAGTTGTTAAATGATCTGTCTTTATCTCAGTTTGTGATCTTTCTCACCCTAGTTTCCCATTTCACAGAGGGCAAGTGAGTGAGTGGTTGGCTGCATGGCCCTAAGACAGAGCTAACTCTCCACACATCCATGGACTGAAACACAGACTGAGCTTTGGGCTCTCGTCATGTGTCTGATACAGTAAGTCTGGACAAAAGCCTAGTAGAAACTGGTGCTTGACTGAAAGGCAGTGAATTACTAGCTGCATTTTAGGCTAACCTTGAGAAAAAAACCTCTGCATCCTTCTTTGTTGGTAATTCTGATAACTTCTAGGGGTTTTTTTAGTTATGCATTATGACAGCATTAGCACTTAGCCTCTTGATACTTAGTTACACGTATGTCTGCATAATGGCTGCATTTCCCTTTTATTTGTCTTTACTAAATTCATTAACAGTGGATTAGGATAGATCCTAATCTACTTTATTACTATCTACTTTATTGATAGATACACATTCAAAACACATTTCTACCAGGCACACTCTTGCACTTTACCTCATGCACACTATTGAAATTCAAGCAATTATTATGTTTTCAATATTAAGTATTGAGGAGCTAATCCAAGAAGAGTAGAGAAGTACTGAGTATTAGAAGAAGATACTTCTGACATATGCAGGAGAAGCATTCTTTGAATTAATTTCTTGCTGTAGCAGTTTCCCTCTACTAACAGTAGCTGGCAATTTCTATGTGCTTTGCCTTCTACCTTCACAGCCAGAAGGTATCTCACCATGTTAAAAATTATTTACATCTCTCTGACTCCAAGTAAAACTGACGCCCAAAATTTGCTGTTTCTGAACGGATGCATGAGCAGGACTCACTAACATAGCTAGGATTCGATAAGATATGATAACCTTTGCTTTGCAAATCAATTTATGACACTTGTTAATGACTCACTGAACTTACAGGTAGGTCTCTTCTTAATTCCCTGAGGTTAGAATGTCCCTGAGAAGTCTAAGAAGTTCAGAATGGGCATTCTGGTGAATATCAGAGAGAATGCCATCCTTTTCCGTATAATATAAATATTGACATTGTAGAATGCACAGGTGGAAAAAATCTCACCTATGTCAGGTAACAAAATGACTGCAGTAAAAAATACAACATGTCAAGTTGAGGTGAAAATATTCACACACTGAACAAAAAGGTATCTGTTTCCTTGATGGCAAGTTGCGAGAAAGTAACAGAAATTCAGCACATCTGGTGTTTTCCCCTAGAGCAACCCACCCTGAGCACCTTCAATAAACACGAGACAACATGAAAACTAAAAACATAGATGCCTCACACCAGACATTTGCAAGGCAATCAAACAACAGTTATCTGAAAGACTGCATTACCTTTCCCTGCTACTTTAACAAAAACAAGAGCTAAAATATTTCCTAAAGCTCACACAGGTCTGTAAAACAGCTTCAGGAATTAATAGCTCTGAAGGTTCACTGGTATTGAAAGAGAAAAGTTTTCACTGCCAAAACCAAGTTACCTGGAGATGACAATACAATTCTCAAAATTAGTTCATCATTTTATGTCTGGGAATGCTTTCAAACATACTACATATAATTGACTATATCAGCTAAAAGGAATGTTTCCTTATATTTTATCACAGCTTCTTTCTGAAGTACACGGAAGAATTCCAAGTGAACCAGCAATACAGCTGGTAGATACCCTGAGAAGAGGTATGGAGAATGTAAGTAGGAGAGGATTTCACTACTCAGTGTTTGCTTTTTCACAGATCATGATGGGGGAAAAGAAGTAGTTGCCATTTGCATCAGAGAACACTTTACTCAAAATCACTGTAATAAGATTGCATTATCACAGGATATCCCATAACTACTTCATTGTGGCATCTTTCTACCTGATTCTTACAGATGTATCCTTACGGATTTTTTATTGTTAGAAAAAATATCCCAGTGTTAAGTCCTTTAATAAAGTCTTAATTCCTGCTGTTGAATGTTATCAGAAGGAAGAACAAAATGCTCCTTGGCAGGAGCCTTTTCAGTATTTGAAGACTGCTAGCCCATTTTCCCCATTCTGCTTATCTCTAAGCTATGTATCTTCAAGTTGCTCAGTCTTTCTGGATAGTTGAGGTTTCTTCTTGACCCCTTGAGGGAAGAGCTCGGTTTATCAGAATGACTTTGAATTTCACTTCATATTCCAGTGTGCTTGTAGCCACTCCTAAACTAGTGACATTGGCAAATTCAGTAGATACACTCTTCAGCATCTTTCAGAACAGTTTTCAGCTTTATCTCCTACCTCCTGTATTGGGATTCATTTCTGTTAGTATAAAGTTGAAATAAATAAGACTTCTTGTCTTTGAGAACACAGTTTGGGCCACAAAGACTGAAAAAGAACTAGTACTTGTGGGAAACAGCTAAGTAGCAATGGCTGGCCCCCTAGAAACTGTAATTTTACTTGGAATGAACACAGATGTCAGCTAAACAATTAATAGGTGCTCCCATAAACTCATTTGCTAGATTTATAAGTGTACTTGTTAAAATTTCTGAATTATTTTCTTGGGAAAATATAAATCAATATTACCATTTATTAAATATTTTAAAAAATCTATCCAGGATATTAATGTCCATTTTCTGATTTTTAACATATGGAAACTACCAGCATTTAATCATAGAATTATAGAATGGTTTGGGTTGAAAGGAACCTTAAAGATCATCTAGTCTCAATCACCCAGCCACTAAAGCAGGATACTCAAAGCCCCATTCAGCCTGGCTGGAACCTTCCAGGGATGGGGCATGCACAGCTTCTCCAGGCAACCTGTTCCAAAGTCTCACCACCCTTAGTCGCTTTAACCTCATTACTTCTATTCCATATTAAACACTATTATGTTTCTGTTCTTTAAAATGACTATTCAGCAATTTGCTAGTTTAAGCAGTGATTGTCTTTTTCAACGGTATTACCTATGAAACTTAACATCTTTATCATTAATGGAGTCAAGTAATACACCTGCCTCAATTCATCCATTGCTTTATCTAAATATGGTCACAACTTTAAACATCACTGATTTATAGATTTATACAGTTTTGGTTGTTGATGGAAAAAATATTGTTTCCCTAATCACTGGGAATCCAAATTAAACAGGTTGCTAATAATATGCATGTGGAAAGTTTCACTAGACATTGTTGGCTCTATAAGTATTATCTACTGAGAACAAAATTAAATTCACTGAGAAATGTAAAGCCCTGTGTATTCTCAGCTAGAATGTCATTTAAATGTTAATAATTAATTCTGTACTTTATATTTAATGATAAAATGCCTTATAAGTTAGGGCCCCCATTAAGGAAAAATGAAAACAAGTAATTAAACACATTTATGAGGATGTGTAACAAAGTCAACAGAACCTAGCAATTTCCAGATACCAGATTTTCAAAGGGGTTTATGAAAAGAAGTATGTCTAAGGAGACTCTTTTTAAAAATCTTCACAGGTCAGCAGAGACATTGTTCAGCCATCATTTGGTGTTTCCAAAAATGCCCAAAAGGTGGAGACAGACTATATACAATCTGTAGAATCCTTTAAAAATTTCTAAAAATGTTTTTCTGATAAGGTGATTGGAACTGAGCTCATATTATGGACATACTCATATTCCAAACATGAAAACAACAGTATAAAGGCTACAATCAAACACAACAATGAAAGTAGTGCAAAGACATAGCCAAAACAACTTTGAACAAAGTAATTTCAGAGATTAAAATTATAAGCACTATGCCATTCCCAAGCTAATTAACCTGCTGAAAGGCAGAAATAGTGACATAATATTGCTATACTAAACTAGTATATCAGCATATTATTTGACATGTTATACTAAACTAGTATATCAGCATATATGAGAAGTCTGGTGCTGAACTAGGAATTTCTAGAATGGTACTGCATTGCAAGTTTTGGATATGTGGTAACATTCCAAATCTATGGGAGAACCAGCATCAAAACTGGCTAGTAAGTTTTTTGTGTTTGTACATATTAAATCCTGTGCAGCACCTCTTTCTTCCACCTGAACCCATACCCCCTTCTTCTCAGAAGAGACTCCTACTTCATACTTCCACACCTGACAGATGATGTCCATGGTATAGAATAACAACCTAGTCACGGCCACAAAGCTCCAGGCTCCAGCCTCTCTCAGCTACAGTGAAAAATTAATCCTGTCCTTGGCCAAACTAGGACACTCAGGCACACATCTCTTCAGCACATATGTGTCAAACTCCCCTCAGCTTTTCATAAAAGCCACACATCAGTATACCCTACATGCAAATAATAATGTGCCCTATGCCATGCTCTATCAAGGTTTGTCACCTCTACTGGGTACACAGTATCAAATAATGCTGCTATAAATCAAAAATGTAACTTTGCCAAACCTTTATTATTCCTGGTTTTCAACTAGATGCCTGGTGTTCTCAAGCCTCCTTTGCTATCCTCTTTCATAGGAAAAAACCCTTCACACCCAGCCAGAAGATGGGGCCCTACGGTGGATGATTTCTAAAAGACATTATCTTATCTGATGCTGTCAACTAGGCAAAAGTCCCCAAGGGAGACTTATTTAAGGCTCTGTTAACAGCCTCTCCCTCCCATAAATCACAGTCCATTTTGTTGGCTGTTCCTGGCCCTCAGATTGTGTCTCCATTGATCAGATCCCAAAACAGAGCTCCTTAAAGAGCACAATTTTTACTCTAATTGAGTGAAAGGAACAGACTGTGCCACAAGGATACATGACACTAATGGCAACAGCAGAAGAAAGGATAAGGCCCTCTCTCAGGCTCTGTACCTTGGCCGGGCATAGTCCTCTGGAGGAGAAAAAAAAATCCTAAAATAATGCCCCATGACAGGGTCTGGGAAGGTCTCCCAAGTGAAGATCCCAAACCCTCAGAAAGGTGCAGGCACGTGTGTACCCTTCCCTTTATTATTGTGTGGAACTGTCTGATCATTAGTCCTGGAAAAGGAGACAAGCCAATCTTGACATAGGCAGTGATGGATAAAGAAGAATGATCTAGCCAGATCTGAACTCCATTTCCAACGCAGTTGCTTGCAGACTATCAAGAGGGTGGTCATCTTCTGGCCTCCTCAATTCCATGACTCTGCTTTTTGCTTTCCAGCTGTGAGAAATCTACAAATTACATCATAGCCCTTCATAAGAATGGCATTTGTACAGCATGATGCCAGAGGTGCATCTGGCAAGCCCTGGGGACCTGGGGAATGGCAGAAGACCTGCTGAGATGACTGTAGAGCCATGCCAGAAAAAGCGTGCCAAAGCAGCACAACCTTTTCTATTCCAGTAATTGAGAGCATTTTAACTGCCAAATCTTACCAAGGGAGGGCGCTGGGGAGGGCTTTGGATGGCACAGGCCAAATTCACACCAAGAAGCATTCTGATTTGTATATTAGTCCAGACGAACATGGGCCATTGCCAGGAAACATTAATGGCATACTCAGAGCCACTTGCATTGACACAACGACGACACACAAGTAACTTCAGCCTACACCCACCCATCTTGTCTCATAACCTCATTTAAGCTCAGTCTTCATGTTCCAGATTTCCTCTCCAGGCCTGTATTTCTTTGGTTCATTACACACAAAAATCCCAGAATTTTTGCTAATAATATTTATCTAATTACACTACTTACCTAACACTTCTCTTCTTTATGACTTTTGTACATTGATTTCTGCTAGTAGAAGCTCTGAGTTTGCAAGTCTTACTGCAAAATAAGAATGTATGGAAACATTTATATTTTTTTCCTAGCATGGAAACAGATTTGTAAACAATTGAATATGTAAATATATCATTCTGGTTTGTCTTCATTTGTTTGTTTGTTTGTTTGAAAGTGAAGAAGTCAAAAGTGCAGATGGAAGGATGAGGTAATTGATTGTCTTTGCAAATTACAGTAATGGCCTCCAATTTCTCCCTGTAATACAAATGTACTTGCTTAGAAGAAGAAAATCCAAGTCACAAAAATCAGTGCTTTGCAATTCCAAACAACTGCAAGACAGGCAATTCATAAACTGCTCAGGTTTCACCAGAAAGCTGACTAGAGGTTTGCTTTCCCTGTATTCTTCAGAATCTGAAGCCTTGTTAATCCTATCTCCAATGATTAAAAACTGTTCTCTTAGGTTAATTTAATAGCCAGTTTATAATTTGCATTCTCAGAGACACAATTCCAAGGTTTAAAATCATGAAAAGTCAAGTGAGGAGACAATTCAGTTTTGATTTTTCTGAACACTGATTGTCACAGGCATTTGGGGGAAGGGGTGCACATGTGCCACTTGCAGGAGGCAACGAGAAGAGGGGAGAAAGCTTTGTCTCTTGGGAAACTTTTGCTGGCAACTGCTTCATGTCTCACATGGGATAGGCAGTCACCAGGGGACAAGTAAGGACACTGTACCCTCCAGAGGCATTCTCCAATCGGATAGAGAAAGGTTTCCACCAGTGGACTGCAGTGGAAGTCTGGAGTGGGGCAATGGACTCCTGTCAGCAGGCAGACTTTGGGAGGAGCCAGGGCGCATAAAAAGTAACTGCGTCTCAGGTGCTGGAGCTTTTTGGTTTTGTTTTTTGAGTCTTGTCTTTTGCACTAGGACCTGGGCTTGATTGAATGGAGCTTGGGAGCTGGGGCTTTTTGGCATCTGGGGCTTTTTTGAGTCTTGGCTTTCGGGGCTTTTTGAGCTGGGGCTTTTGAGTCATAGCTTCTGGGTCTTGTGTTTTTGCATTGGCTCCAGACTGCTGAGGTCTGCTCCTCGCCCTGGCCTTTGCTTGTCTTTTGGTCTGAGCCCAGCCTGCCTTTTGGCCCTTCTGCCCTCACTGGCTCTAACTTGCCCCCTGCCAGGTATCCGCCTTCCCTCTCACTGGGCGCCTGGCGGGACACCGGCTGACCTTCGAGCCTCATGTGTTGCCTGTGTCCTGCCTTACCCCTTCACTCATCCCAGCTGCCGCCTGTCCTGCCTCCCTGTGTCCCTGGTCAACGCCTGCCTGAGCCACCTGTGTCCAACCCTGCCTGCCTCCGATCCAGCCAGCTGCCGCGATCCCCGCCATGACCCTGTCCCAGGCTTTGGACCTCCTGCCCGATCCCTGCTCACCGTGTGCTCGCCACCGTGGCCGCAGGAGCTGTGCCTGTGGAGCCTCTCCGGGAGCTGCACAGGTTCCCTGGCAGGCAGCATGCACAGCCCCTGCGGCATGACCGGCAATGGCACTCCCCAACCCTCTGGTCCTAGCGCCAGCTTTTCCTCTCTGTCTCCCCTCTCTCTCTCTCTCTCTCCCCATCCTTTTTCATTTTCCTTCCTCCTTTTCTGTCTTTTTTAGCCCTCTTCAGTAGGGCAATTACTTCTGGTTTTGTTTGTTCGTTACCAATAAACGTTTGTCAGATACAATGTTGTCTCAGTTGACTTAATTTCATAGTAGACCAGGTATTGTTAAAAGAACCCCTTGCAGTTCCCCACAGTGGAACGCAACAAGTTGGTACTCCTAAATAACTTTTTTGGGTTTTTTTTCCTCCTGGAAAGACTTCAAGGAAATCAGTACAATCTGTGTGGACACTGATTTATATACCACTAAAGTCAACAAAGTTGGTAAGCCTGTTTTTCAGAGGAAAGAATTTCAATCCTATTCCCATGAACAGTCCTTGAATCCAGACTGTGTTTCTATCTGCAACTAATTTATTTAAAGAAACAACAAAATGCATTGAACATCTTCGTGCCTTTATGTTAACTATAGATTCACATAGCAACATAGAGCTTACCAAAAAGTTCAAAGTGAATAGTGATATAGGTCTAAAGTAAAAGCTGGACTTTCAAGATAAGTGGCTGTGAATAAATCAATGGTAGAATAAAATACTAGAGGTCTTATTCGAGGTGGCAGAAAATAATGTTTCACTGACACTTGAATGCATTACGCTATTTCCTTTTGTATACACTCATTAGATTTGAGACATTTTTATTAGTCAAACAAGCCATTTCATTAACTTTTAAAAGTGCCAAATATATATATGTAGCTGATAGCACATAATGAGGTGCTTTTTTCTCCCTCAAATTATTATACATTCCAGAGTAAGTATGCATTTTCAAAATAGGATCTAAATCCTTATTTACCCAGTTGACCACCAGTTAGTGTCCTATCAGTTCAAGTTTTTTGTTCTTTTTCAAGTGAACATTTGTACAATGCTTTCCTAATGAAAGAAAATTCAAAAATAAGAAATCATGCCTACAGTACGCAGGGCAGAAAAATACCTGGTCTGTTATTTACAGGATTTGGGTTGGGGTTTTTTCAGTCCTTAGGCTGAACTGTAGTGTAAGAATGTCACTCTTATGTCATACATTTACAGAAAGGTTTTTCCTTTTCAGAACTTCTAAGGAAAGGTTTTTCCTTTATAGAACTTCTTCACATTCAGAGTTAGATACAGAGCTCCCATGTTATGTTCTATATAGCTATCAAAGCAGCCTAGAATTTTTAGTGGTATATGATGAAATTCTACCATCAGCCTCAGATCCTCTGTGGCTTTGCTCTGGGTGTTCCGCTCGGGTCAGGCGGTAAGCCCTGAAGCCACAACGAAGCGGGCAAGCCGCCGTGTCGACCGGGCACCGGCCGGGTGCAGCAGTGAAGCTCGCAGGTGAAGGCGAGAGATCCTCCAGGGACGGAGGCCAGCAGGAGACAAGGCAAGAATAAAGAAATGCAGTCTCTCGGGATCGGAATCCAGGGGTTTATTGGGAGGAGCAGCAGGGCGGTGAAGGCAGGTGGGATCAGGGAGGGACGTGGAGGATGGAGATGGGCAGGATTCGGAGCTGGAGAGACCAGAATGTCCCCGTGCAAGGGGTTAAGAGGGGCTGCAGCATGAGAGGGGTTTACACGGGAGGACCAACAGGAGCACAAGAGGTACAGGATTGACAGAGACGCCAGGCAATGGGGACGCAGGAGGGAAGGTACAAAAATGTGAAACCCAATGGGGAAACTTGGCTGGAGGGAACAAAGAAGAACTTTCTAGAACGGTAACTAAATATGGGATAAGGCAGGGGAGATGTGTAGGGCTAATGCATTCATTGTCCGATGCATATTGAGAACACAAGGTGTCCTGGGTGTGCACTGCTTTGTCACTCTACTCAAAAGGTCTCTTCACACCCAGGACCCTTCCTCTGTGTCATTTGCTCCATGAGGCTGGTCGCCCAAGCTTGTCTGAGCGAGGGCCACTGCTACAATCCTCCTCTCATTTAACCTCTGTACCACAATCTGTATTTTCTCTTTTTCCTTGTTCTTATTCACAGTTCTATCTACCTGTTCTTTCCTTTAAACTGCACAAACTTTTTGACTAATTTACACTTATAAGGATGGGAACTTATAGTGTCATCTGGGACTTTACTAAGTTTTTGTATGCGGCTTGCATTATCTACTACCATATTTTACTATTCATTTTCAGACACAAATGGTGTAGATAGAAAGGCAACTATTTAGAAAAATGTCTTATAATCAGTGGAAAAATATCCCCAGGGAAAAATCTTCCCATTTCAAGTGTGAAAGTCAGACTGGTTATTCTTCGAACATCCTTAGCAGGCATGTGTCAAAAAGCTCAGTAATTAATGTTTTTGCTATAGCTGCAGTTGTCCACTATAGTATTTTCTCCTCCTTGTTTAAGAGGAGAAACCATCTTAAAATGTCACAGAATCATTTGCAATAACATAGTGAAAAACACAGCAAATTGCAAAAATATAGAAGGAGGAGCTACAACATGTTCATGTCCATAAATTTCAGGAATTATTGGTAACAGTTAAAAACATTCGCAAAATCCACGCAACTTCACACTTGATCTTGACCTCTGAGTACCTCCTCAGCTCTTGGACCGTTGTCTTCAGGGCCACCAGTCCATTTTCCTGTTCTACCTGGGATGCAATTATTCACAATTTCTAAATTTTTTCTGAGCAAAAGGTTTGTTATACTGATGAGCTAAAAATGCCCACTATAAATGGTTTTCCTAAATGTACAAGTCTCTTACACACCCAGCATTCATAACTGCTACTTTCATACATAATAGCACAAAGTAGAACTCTGAAGATGCACCTGAAAGTGGAACTTAATTTCTCAGAGGCCTGGAATTAATATTAAGCCTCTCCTTCCCCACTAAGCATAAAGAACTGATCATTCCAATTTAAAAAAAAAAGGTACACATCTGTAAAAAACTAATGAATAAAACATATTCATTCTTTTTCTGTCTAGGGAAATTGCAAGTTAACAAGAACTATATTTTCTTTAATCATCAGGGTTATTAATTCCATAGAACTGGAATATTTTACACTAAGTTTTAGTAGTATTTACCTTTCATTGTATGGTACTAGCATGTCAAAATTTATTCATTATTGTACTAGTTTACATGTATGAATGACGAAGTTTATAAACATTGTGGTGTCTCTTTCTGAATAACTCTGTCTAGGCACATTCTAATCCAAGTTCTCAGTTCTGCCCTTGCTAGCATGTCTGTTACCTCAGTCTTCACTTTGTCTAAAAGGAAAGAAAATCCTCCAAGATGCACTACTGTCTTTAACTAAGATGGAAAATAAATGCGTGTCCCCATTCATATAAATGTGAAAAATCAAAACCCTCCATAAAGAAGATAACACAAGTGAACTTCAGTTTTCAATGGCTGACTGACATGAAGATCTAAAAGCACATTGCATAAAAACGTGAAAGTTGTCTAGAATGAGTTGTCTTATTACACTACTGAAATCTTCAATATTCCTTTCATATTCTGGATATTGGCAGCTGTTGAGAAAACCAAAATAGAGCGCACAATGCTCCTGGTTCAATTTACAACGAGAGGTGAAACAAAGACAGAGACACTTTTATCTTCACCTTTCTTTTCCAAGGTTGTTTTTAGCAACTAGAATGCATCTTACATTCTAACAGTACTGTAGGTCTCCTCATCTATGACTTCAATCTCTTTTCTAAAGATCTTACTCCTTTAAATAGTAGTGTGTAATCCTCTCAAATAATTCATTTTTCAATGAATTTTAAAATAAGGACAATATCTGGGAAAAAGAAAGAGCCCAAGATACATACAACATATTAGGCAAACCATATAAAAATTTATTTGCGTTATTCCTGCAAACACCATGAAGATGCAAAACATACCTGCATTTTTTACACCTAATTTTTTACACTCCTAATTTCTTTTTTTAAATAAAACCCTCCCCACTACCAGGAGAAAAAACTACAACTGCAAAAGCTATAGACAGCACATGCAACCCCTACATTTTTTCCTTCACCTCCTTTTCATTAGCATCTCTGCTTTTGTTCCTGAAATATAGGTCTTCAGCTGTGCTGTTGGATTTAAGTTTCTCTTCTCTTTCATGGATTGATAGAGGTTTTCTAAGGCTTGGAGTGAATTTCTACTGTATTTGTTCAAGAAAGAAATTGATATCAATGGTTAAAGATGCCAAACATGGTACTAGCAGATGCTACACAAACTTCCCTGCAGAGCTCTGTGAATGCATTTCAGTCCTGATCTGTAACACCCCTGGTATTCTTGTTCTGGACCTCTCCTGTGCAGGGCCTGACAGAAGTTATTTGGTATTGCAGCTCTGTGATTCAGGCAAATAGCCACTAAGGACTGAACAGATACCCCAAAAGTCATCTCCACTTGTTTGATAAGCCAGTTTTATGATCAGATCTAGATTATGCAGAAGTTAATAGGTATTATCATGAGTCAATAAATATGAAATTGTTTTTCCCCATCTGGCCACAGCAAAGGGGTAAAAACAACGTTACTCACAAAAACACAAGAAAAAAAAGAAATTTGGAGTTAAGGCATACAAAACCAGCATTTTGTCCTAGAACTCCATGGTGTTCTTTAATTCTACATATAATATTCCCAGTGGAGAGTTCAGCTTGTGCTTACAACTGACTCATCCTGAGGAATCACTGATGTACCAGTGTTGTTTACTCAATGTGTGAATTATAAAACTTTTCAGATTATTTCTCAGCGATAGTAAAAGAAAATTTAAAAAAAAAAAAGGTTGAAGTGCTAGAAGCTATACATAATGGTTATTTAATGAGAAAGTATTACTAAAAAAAAATACTGCCAGGAGTGCTAGTTTGAAGGGAGCTGGAAGGCTTAGCATTTCCTGTCCATTCTCTGTGAGACTGTTGAATACATCAGGAAAAGCACAGCAAATATGCAGAAACAGAGCAGCAGCATACCCTCACTACTACAAGCTTTCATAGATCTCTTGATGTCAGAGCTAAGGATCTGTCCCTGGTGCAGAAGGAAAAACCACAGAGCAAGTTAGGGGAGAAAAGAATGAATTCCAGATGCTTGGTTTGTAACTACATGTTGATACTGTTTCTTGAAATGCAAGTTAAGCATGTTTAACCTTTTTTTTTCTGTTATCTTTGCAATAAGGCACAGTCTTGCATTTTAAGATATAAAATTTTAATAATGATTTAGCAGGTTTCAAAATCTTTAATGAACATGTTGCCCTTTTTCTTGGGAATAATGTTCTATTACTGCATTCAAGACGTGAATACTTAATTTCCTTACCTGTTGTTTTAATGACTAACTTATAAACCTTTGAAAATAAAGTATTTGCCAAATAACAATGTACTTACAGTTATACTAGTGTGAACAGTATCACTGAAACACAAAATATTATTTTAAGCCCAGTTATTTAAAGACAAAGTAGAAAGCATTAAAAAGGTATTTGTAGCCAACACTTTCATGATGAATTACTGGATGCCACTATGAGCAATAAAGAAATTACCCATTATCCTAAATAATAACCCTGAAGTACAACGGCAGAGTCAATCAGTACCTACTGTTCTAGGTTAATCAAGACAGATAGACCAAACACAGTGAACTGCAGTAAACAAATGTGAGGGGGACGAGGCAGCAGAGAGGACCCAGTGTGGGCTGACCACAACCCCTCTTCCTTGAGAAGCTGAGAATGAAGCAGCGAATGAGTTTTCTTATTAGCAGGTTATTGATAGGACACAGGTAGAGTTAAAATAGCTTTGAGAAACTTTTCATATTTCTTACTATTACGGGCAAAGTGTCACAATCATAAGCCTGAGACAAACAGGAGTTAGGGGGAAGTGTTTTGTCTGTTTTTGTTTCTCACAATTCCACTCTATTTTAAGTGGCAATAGAATTTTTCCAAAGCTCGGTCTGTTTTGACCCTGATGCTAATTGGTGAGTTATCTCCCTGTCCTTATTTTGACCCATGGGCTTTTCCATCTTATTTTCTCCTAATACCCTGGTGAAGAGGAGGACTACAAGAGTGGCTGGGTGGGTGTCTGGCTTGCCAGCTGAGGTCAGTCCACCAAAACTTTCTTTATGGCCTTGACCAGTTTTAAATGGCTCTCTTCACTTTCTAGGCTACACCTGGGCAGATATCAGAAACCTGTTATGAAGGGTTATCTGTCTAGATTTCAGAGATTTTTTTTAAATGAATCGTTTAAGCATGGATGTGCTTTTTATGACAGGAATATAATCAGAATGGAGGGATAATGCTACTAGGCTGAATTTGTCAAGGCCCCAAACTAGGGGGAGTGAGATGAAATGCAGAAACACGTTTATTCCCCTTAATTAAAGTTGTCATGTTTTCTGTGAATATCGGTTTTTGAAACTTATTCCATTATATATATTGGATTGTAGCAATATTATTAAAAAGAAAAAATAGAGTCAATGTTTTTATATTAGCATGTGATTTATATAATTTAGAGTCCAAGTAGTTTTCAAAACTTATTGTGCCACTATATAGTATGTGCCACTATATCTACTGAAATGTTAGTTACAAAACTCTTACTTACACATTTCTTTTCTGTGAGAGATTTCGATATTTCAAGATTACGAGACTAAGAAAAAAGTAAGAAATGTGTGGCACACATTTTTTAGGAATTATAATGCATTCAGCTGGATCTTTACACAGAGGTAAAAGTATGTCTTCAGTGTAAGGTCCCCAGGTGACAGTCTCAAAAAGCATATTCATTTCAGCTTGGGCTCTGTGAACAGCAGAGTAGACTGGCATTGTAAAACTACCAGTTTCTCCCAGCCTTGTGCTCAGAGGTGTGACATACACAGTAACAGCAGTAAAGAGCCCTGCTTCTATCAAAGCCATCAGAGAGGCAAGAATCAGGAATTGTAAAGCAAGATATAAATATGAAATCAGTAACAGGAATACAGAATTTGTCACTTACATATAACTGAATTTTACTGCCAGCATCTACAAGTCCAGAGAAAGCATAAATGTCCCATATAGGTGAATCTAAGCTATTTTTCACTCAGTATGTTAAATAAATTTATTTAAAACATCTTCTTATTGAATTGATTATACAATTTACATCACTCTTCAAAATTATACAGAACCTTTATTATCTTTATATGGGATTTCCATTCTAAAAATTTTAAAGCTAGAAAAAGCACACTGCAATCTGTGTTTAGACCTGTAAATGTTCTGTAAGACATATCTTTTGCTATTATTTTTCATTTTGGATGTTCTGAACCATAATCTGAGCCATTCAAAAGGCTATGAAGTATTATAAAAGCAACAGTTGGATAACTGGCAAAAGAATATATTTCCCTGCCTAGCAGAAGCACCTATTCACATATTTAGTTTAAAATAGTTGATTCATTTCTGAACTACTTCTCGAATTCCTTATTTTCACTAATTTTAATTATCTGTCTAGAATGAAGTGTACTACATTATCTGTGTACACAGTATTTCAATCTGATACTGTGTCTCACTTCACTGTAAACTAGGTTAATGTGATCTCTTCTTTTATGTTTCTTGACCTCGAAAGAGAAATTGTTGTTCCACAATAGAAGATCTGCAATTGAAAAAATATTTCCTAACAGCTTTGTGATACAGTATCCTTGAAGCTGGTTTGCTTCTCCTTTTCTAAATTAGTTTTGGATGTATAAAAAATCTCACTTGTATTTTGTCTGAAAAAGAAAGCAAAACTCATGAGAACATGAAGCACACAGCTTATTAAAGTCAAAACATTAGGAAGAGTTACCTGCTAGCTTGTCTAAGAAGCAAGTAAGTGTTTTCTTTCAAAGCCAAATTACAGTATTTGTGAAATATGGTGTAGGAAGCCCAGGAGACAAATCACCCACAAAAACTTTCCAGATTACATACAGATTGAGAAGCAGCAGTGAAAAATTTTCTACATATCCAAATTCTGTTCTGGGCAAAGTGGGATCTTTTTTTTTTTTTAAGACTCAAGGATTTTGATGGAAGTGTAACAACATGAAGAAAACTCAATGCTCAATAACCTCATTGAATGCAGATGACTAGAACTTTTAGATACAGGATGGTTACTATGCAATACATTCTCAATATTCACATAAAAATCTAACCATTTCAGTGACAAAGCAAAAGTCCATATATCTTCACTCCTGGTAAAGCCACTAGACATTTCAGAATTCTCAGATGAAAGAACTGGAAGGCCAAATTAATTGACTACCCTACTCAAAGATTTCTACATTATAATAAACAGCAAAGAAAAAAACTCTGAAGACTTTCAGAGCAAAAGAGAAAACTCACATGTCTGAGGATGCATGTAAGAAAACCTATATACACAATACCGCAAAGCAGAAGGGTAAATGTTTTAACATTTATCAATTAAACTCATGTCAAGTCTTCCCTGGACTTTAATCCTTTGTGGGTGATTTGCAGGAATTATTTAGCCAGAATTCTTTCTTACAGTGTCTAATGGGTACTGTAAGAAAATGTTGATTTAATAATACTGAGAAAGATCAGCACCGGGGGGCATTAGTAGGTGCAGTGGTTAAAGCCCCAGTGGGCAATTAATTATCATGCAGCCACTCACTTCCCTTGCCTTCACCAACCCTGGATGAGGAGAATTGGAAAAAGTAAAAGAACTAAAAATCCACATAATAATAACGAAAAGTTATAAATTAATATAATAATAAAAGACAGGACTAAATATCCAAGAAGTCAAATTAATGCACAATACAAATGCTCACCATCTGCCAACTGATGCTTAGAGTGTCCTTGGGCAGCAATCAGGACCCTCACTCTCTGTATTGAGCATGGCATTCCGTGGTATGAAATATCTCTTTGGTCAGTTTGAATCACTTCTCCTGGCCATGCTCTCCCCTGGCTTCTTCTGCAGCCACTTACTGGCAGCATGGGAGATGGATTATTTGATTACTTTATTATCTCATAATGAAGCATAACTACCTATAAGCTGCTTAGACACTGCCAATGTTATGAATTACTTTTGTCCCAAGACTGTTTAAAAATTAGAAATTCCCTATTGCAGCAATAGAAGTTTTGGCTTCAATTTCTAGGAAGTACAAGAAAAATGCTTGAAAGATCCCTGCTTGTATTTCTCGACAAATTTTGTACTGCTGGTGACTTAAACAAACATAGGGATAACTAAGCAACAGATGAATGCAACTGGTTAAAGTAATTTATCTCAAAAGACAAATAACAAACACTGCATTGCGTATTCCACTTCAGTGAGAATTTGTCTTGAAAATCACCTTCTTTTTCCTTGCTCAGGTTGCTGGTGCAGCTGGAAACTCAGATGAAAAATTAGCCAACAAACAGGCCCCGAGACACATTTGTTCAAAACCTGCTTCATCTTCAATGGACACCTGAGGAGAAACTACTTAAAAGCTTGACAGATTCAACACATGGCAAAGCATCTTTTGTTGGCAGTGCTTTAAATTGCTATGAGGAAAGGTGTATCAGTGAATCAGAGGTCAGCAGAGGGAAGGAAAAAGCCACTGTTACTTCCATGTTAGAAGAAAGAGTTATATACAGAGTCCCAAAAATTCAGAAAACTACCAAATTTTACAAATTAATTTTAAAAATTCTTAAGTAAATTTTACATATCTATCTGTGGAAACATATGTATTCTAAGAGTGATTTTATGTGTAGCACTAGTTTCACATGAGGTAAAAGGACAGATTATCCAGTTCCCACTCTCTGACCTTCAGAAGAGTCAAATTTAGATTCTGTGGGTGCAGGAGAGTAAGTTTGGTTTTAAATTACTGCTTTTAATAACTGATGAACAGGATTCTAAGACAGGCTCACATGTGATAGTAAAGGTCTGTATTTAATGATCCAAACAGGTTTTTTAAATCCTGTTTCTTACATCTCACTGACATACATTAATGCAAAAAATGTCCAGAACTATTTAAATGCAAGTTGATCAGACTTAATGAAGTATGGATTAGACCCAGAACAAAAAGAATCATATGTCTGAAACATATCTGAAAGTGTAACAAAAAAAAAAATAAATCAAATTAAATGTAATTGCCTGAATGACTCCACTATAATGGTAAGACGCCTTAGTAGCTTTGGGGTAGCCTTTCTACCATTTAGAAATGGCTTGGACTGAAGATGTGTTTAAATACTTTGTAATTATATAATAAAAATTTTGATTATGAAAGGGTCTGTTAGTGAGAGGCACTTAACTTCCTTTTCAATTCCCAGTCTTTCTCCTGTAACGCCCTTCAGAAAGGGAGGGGAGAGATTAGAGACATAAAATTCTCTGTAGATTAAATAATTAGATATACAGTAACAAGTCAATTGCATTCTAGAATGTAAAAAAACCATTCTCCTACAGAGGTTTTGAATTCTACCTCTTCCGGAGGATACTGGCACATCACCCACTCTACAACATGAAATGACTGTGTGCATCAAAGTAAACATCCACCCCTTCACTTCCATCTCCTGGATAGAAATAGGCCTCTATAGATAAAAATATGCTCAGGAAAACATGATCTAAAGACAAAAAAAAAAAAAATCGTATTTTGTTCATTTGGATCAAAGAGCATAAGCCTGCCTGAAGGCCTTCTGAAATGAGAAGGAACCAACCAGCCGTGTTTGGACCACCTCCATTCTGTTATTCTGATAGGAAATTCAGATTGGCTTGTGTGCATTCTGGTGTTAAAAGGTTCTTTTTATGGTTAAGTATGCTCAGTGATTTCATTTTTAGTCAGTTTCATTTCTTTGTATGTGTGAAGGAAAAATCCATACTGCTTGGCAAAAAGGAATGCAAATGTAAAGGAATTATTTATCCCTTTTGACTAATCAGCTAATGAATTTGCTGGGGGAGAAACAAGCAACATTTAATTTTCATTACAATCTAACTAAATTTATTGCTTGTCTCACAACTGCAATGAGTCAACAAACTTGCCTGCATTTCTTTGTACTCACAAATTACACCCATTTATGCCTGACAACAATTCGGCACACTTTTTGTTCCAAAGAGTAAAAAACTCTTAAGTATGTTTTAAAGTTCTTTTCAAATTTGATTCACTCTCTTTTTGAGTTCTGCTTCCTACATGACAAAGCTTTCCAACTTACCTGAATGCCGATGTACAAGAATGCAATTATTTGATCAGGTAGGAAAGCTGCAGGAAAGGCCTGTGGTGTTCTAGACCCATAGGACAGGTATGTATATACGTGCAGTTACATGATGGGTATGCCTGCTTGCTAGACAGGGCAAATGATGGACAGCAATCAACTGGGTGCCTTGATAATGTACCCGCAGTCAACCTTTGAGCCTGGATTTCTCTCCAAAAGATACAGGCCTGGCTGCAGTGCAATAACCTGGTAGTGTTCTCCTCAGAAATAGTCAGGAGCCAGAGACATATTGTGGAGCTGTGCTTGGCATGTGTTCCAGTCAATCTGTGCGTCACAGAATTAGGAGGTTGAGTCGTGAGGAGCGAGTGTCACAGTCACAGCATGTAAACTTCACAGGCTTTTCTTCTGGAAAGAGAAAAGATGAATGGTTACAAGCACCTTTCCTTCCTGGAGGCAAGTCTGAACAATAAAGCCTGTTTTCATGTGCCTAACTCCAATCTCACACTACAGAGGAGACGGCAATTAATAAATTTTCAGTGAGGCTATGAAGACTCTGCTTGCAAAAGGCAGCCTCCCTCTAAAAATCATTACAGAGTAGGCATAAGGAAAGATTAGGTCTATTACAGGTTTCACTATTAACACAGAGCTCATTTAACTAATTTATAATAATATTACACTAAATCGTTCTCTAACAAGTGGGCAATGATTATTTTAAGGTAAAAGCAGGTTTTGCGAAATCAGTGCAAGAAAAAATATTCATCTGCCTCTTCTCAATAATCATAATGCAATTTACACACTCTGACATATGCATTCTTAACAAAAATAACATTAGCACTCATAGGAATGATCCAGTTTTAATAAACTTTGCAATATTTACGTTTTCAAATAAAATGGATAGCAGGTGTGTGCAGCAAAAATAGAACACTTCTTTTTCCTATGTAAATTTTTAACTGTGTTGTCATGTCAAGAATCTACAATAATTCATCTTGAGACTAATAGCCACAATCTGAAATTATATATATTATATATTATCTTAGTTAGTTCCTCTATTTCAATCACAATTTTATGGATTTGTTGCATAAGGATTCACCATAATATTTTATTCATTTACTATGACCAAAATTTCTTGCAAGCACAAAGCAATTATTTCACTTCTACAACATGTAACCTAAGGATCGCAAAAAGTTAAAAACTGTCAGCTAATTAATTCTAACAACATTGCTATCATTTGGCAAAGGTTGTGACAGTTTCACTTCAGCCACCAGCAAAATGCCTTATCCTCTGATGTGAAATGCAATAGCTGGCTGAAAGGTCTCAACAGAATAATATTTTGGGTCTTTTTCTACCATGTGCTCAGCAGGTTCTATTAGCCAGTCATAGACTATTTGGGATCTTACAAAGTCAGGCATTAAACGACTTCAGAAAACACATATGCTAATCCAGAAGTGGTCAAGAAACACGTGGTTCTCTGCAGAAGGCATGGACTTAAAAAGGCAAAAATTTGGATTTAATCTATGCTATGCATGTTTGGCCAGATGTCATTTTCATGTCAGGAAAATGAATTAGCCATAGAGTTTGTTACTATTACAGTCTGGGACTCCTTAGTGCAATTATCACACTAGTAATTTTACTGTTACACCATGAACTTCCAAATGCTAGCGTAAATTGCTAGCACATGGAAATATCTATATGTTTATAAAAGACATGGTAAGTCGCATGCTTCTGGCAAGCACTTCAAAAAAACAGGTTCACTAAGCATATGTTTGGCACAGCTAATTATAGAATCAACTACATATGCAAAATACAGAAGTGCAACAGATGACATTCTTGAAACATCCTGATCTGCACTGAGTAAAAATCTCAAATGTCTCAAGAAGTACAGTCAAAAAGCCATGCTGTTTCTGGAAAAAAAAAATAAATTGAAGCACTAAGGAAAGAACTGTCTGCCAGACTGTTCCCAGTATATCAAAAGCATGACATTTCCTATAAATCTAGAATCGCAGTTTATAATTTTAAGTCATCCTGAAGACACTTTGCAGCACCACTGTATCCACAAACCAGGCACTGGCCATTTTAAATTACAGGCTATCCTAAAGACCTCAGATTCAATTTTTTTCCATGTCCGGATTGGGCACAAACCTAAAACGTCTAATCTGTCCTTACAAAGAGTAAAAAAAAAAAAAAAAAAAAAAAAAAAAGGTACATATTATACATTTGGTACAAACTGAAACCTTTGGCTAAACTATGGGCTGTGCTTTCTGAATGGCATAGTAAGCTTTCTGAGAGGTAAAGCACACAGGTAAAAAGTGTATGACACGTTTGCTCATGCTGCATTTTGATCCACTCTAATATAAAACAGTCTCTCAATGGTGTTGATTGACCACACAATAAACCGAGTCACACAGACCCCTCCTTTCATTCTGTCTTCAGACTCTCCCTTTTCTCGACTCTCTGATTTGGAAGTTATTGAGAAACTGCATGGAATAGATGGTACACTATTGTATGGCTTACCACGTTTAGTTTATACATTCTAGATACTAAAGGTTTTCAAATGTTGAGACTTGTATGCCATTTAGACCCCATACTATTTAGGGATGCCAGACCACAGCTCCTTAGAAAGTCAGCTGAGAGGTCACTAAAGCTTAATCAGCTCCCTAATCACAGCACAGTTCATTCCCTGAAAGAATTCTCCCCTGTTCTCTTTCAGCTCCAACAGCCACACAGCATCAAGATCAGAACAATGACCTCTCTAATTCACAGTTCTGACTCAGCTCCTGGGACAATCTTCTAAAGCTCTGTCAGCGTGTGAACCACGTACTAAAGATCCTGAAAAACAGTGTACTGGGTGATCATGAATCATCATGGCAGAACTAAGCAAGAGACAAACAGTGTGATGCAGGTGTGAGCAGAAGGATGGAATAGTGAAAAAATAAGTGTACAAGTACACAGGCAAAAGGGGTTTTACTGCATTTCCTTCCCTGTCTCCTTTCTCTTAAACCCTTTTTTTTTTTTTTTTGGCAGCTTTTTTCTGTTTTTCTGCTACTTTGTGCCTCCTAAAACACTTCAATGCAAATCTTGATATTAAAAAAAAAACAAACAAACAAAAAAAAAACCAGAAAAATCTGCAACAGGACAACCTCTGCCTCTTTTTAGGAGGAAACAAAACGTACTTTCTATCCTCCAGACAGGAAGGAAAGCAGAGAAGTGAAGAATTTTCGTGAATCTTCTTCAATCATTTTTTTCTAACATACTGAAAATGTGTCTCCTGCTTTCATCTTCCTTGTCTCTACTCCTTCCCAATGTTTGCTTTGTTCTCATGATAAAATGGTGTCTATAATTAACAGTCTTTAATGCATTTAGTATTGACTTTTTTTCTTCCAGAGCTGTAGTTTGTACCTACAGCTGTTTACAAAGTATTTCAAACAACCTAAAACAAGTGTCCTGAACAACTGAAGATTATTGGTAAGGGCACAAAGAGCCCTTCAACTCCATAAGATAAATTAAAATGCATCATAAGATGATAGTGATAAAGCCACATGCAATTATGTCCTAAAGTTTTATAAGAGCCAAATTTGGTCTGCTCAATGCTCTACTCCGTATCAAGAAACCCACTACATGTGGTACTGATTAACAGGAGTTAGCAGACTCCAAAAAATGGTTGCAGAACCAGTGCTTTATGAATTTAATTGCTCTTTTAGCCCTGGAAGGGGTTTTTTAGCTCAGAATTTACACATTGCATAAAGATGTGTTAGGTACAGTAAGCCTTTTAGCAGAGTGGTAAGGATGTGGACCAATTCCATGACCACTTAACTCTCCTCTGCTGCACAGAGATCTCTGTGAAGTTTAATAGTAGAAATATTCACAGTACCAGATGGTCTGGAATTTAACTACACAGAGGATGGAGTAGGAGGGAAAGGAATAATCTTTACCTTCACTGAAATAATCAGACTCTATAACCCAGTTAAGTCAGAGCAGTCTTTTTTTTTTCAATTGTGCTTCCTTCTTTTTACAAAAGGCACTGCCAGAAGGCAGCCCTGATAGCTGGCTCCAAGAAAACAAAGCTGCCAAGACACAGGGAGAAAATGGACCTGCCCTTGGACTGACACAGCAAAAGGGAAGATAAGAATACAATTTGTGTGTGTACAACCCATCTGACCACAGTCCCTTCACAATTATCTTTCCTGACAACACTGAAGAAGAGTGCACAGAAATTATCTCAGTCCCCAGCTAGTTACTTCTACCAGCCCTCATATTGTTGTTCTGCTGTATGAGGATCCTCTACAGCTGAAATCCCCAGATCAAGGATATTGGTCTCTGAACAATGCCATAAGAAAATGACCACTCCATGTAGCCATACATTTCACATACCTTTCACCTGGTTCTGGGCATATGTCTTGCTTCCACCAGAGACCCTTTAGTTTGCCAAAAACCAGAAAGTCAAGCATTAAAGCCTGCCTGGAATGCCTCATACCAACCAGTGTAAAGATCAAAAATCTCTTAATATTTTAGACAACTTTGGTCCTAATTTCTTTTTTAATGTGTTTCTGGCACCCAAAATTAAGTTCAGAAAAGCAACAACACTGAAAGGGAAAACCACATAACATGTACTTGGACACAAAGCAGGAATGAGGATCACACCCTAGAGATCAGAATAACTACACTCAATAATTCAAATTACACAGTAACTAAAAAAAAAAAAAAAACTATTTCATGGTCCACCATTATGGTGCATCACCTGCTTTTGCTCTTACGTTTTGCATTTGACTAATGCTTCCTGCAGATATGCAATACCTGAGCTCCAATACCTAAGTAAAAGTCAGATTCTTATGGAAACTTTAGAGGTAAACTCCAATCATTCAGTGATTAGTCATATTTCATGTAAGTGCTTACAACGTTCTGAGTACAAAAGGCAATAATACTTAAAACTATTAAAGTAAGTTTAATTCTTCTTTTCTTCAAGTGCTCTTAAAAAGAGTTTTAAGCATATTTTAGGTTTGCAAGAATAAACAGTGACAATTTGTTTCTCAGAAGTGTTAAGTAAAGAAAGCAATCATTAAATCCACCCTAAGCACAGACACCTGCAGACTCAGATACTCAGAGAAATGTTCTGGGAACCTTTGAATGCTCCCTGAAATACTAAACATAGAAGGTTCCTCAGACATGTTTTTCTGGGCTCCGGTTCAAGTAGTCAAGGATTTTGCCCAGCTTTAGCTGTTCCTGTGCATTGTGTACCCTCTAGTGGCAAAAAAACTTCCCAGCAATCCACACGTATTTTTCAATATTCAAACCCTTTCTCAGTTTGACTGTCAATGCAAGACAGACCTTTTATTAAATGTACTTTACCCTATTTTCTCAGGGATTTCAGCTTTTATTTTGTGACACACAACAGCTGAACATGTTTTTATGAATTTTAAATAGGTTGTCACAATGCAACAATGCAACAGTGACTGTGCAGGCTGTATAAAATTTGATGAGAATTCTGTTGTAATCAAGGTCACTCATGCCACCCCTACATTAGTAAGATACTTACCCATAATCAATAAATGCCTCTCTTAAACACCTGGAATCTCAAAGCCCTGGCTGCTGCAGACACACTGCAATGTTCCCTAGTTCAGCACAATTTTAACATAGTTTGCACAATATTGATTGATTTTGTCTGGATTTTCTGATGCATCTAGAACACAAAGCAATGATAGCCAGGAAGTTCAGAAGTTACAGAGAGGAAGTGAAAACATCTTAACTAACCTCTAGCAAAGGACTAATCCTAACCATACAGAGGGGGAAACAAACAATGAGTACCCCTTAAAAAATATTTGCAACCAAATTCAAGATTCTGGATGAAATATGTCAGGGTCTGACCCTAGCTAAATGCCAAGCACATCTGCTCTCTCCTGCTGCAGATGTGCAGGAGAGGGAAGAAAAAAACTGTTACACACACATACTGGACTCATGAGTTGAGATAACACACGGGTGGAAGAGATGCACTTAAGGCAGAACAGGTTGAAAACTTAATGTTGCAAAGTGATTTATTAACCTAACAGACTCAGAGGATAAATGGAAAGTAAAACTAAGCTCTTCTGACATTGTTACTTCACTCACCCCCCTCCCTCTTAAGACACTGTTTCTCTGCTCACCCCTCTCCCTCCTTCCAAACCAACAGCACAGCCAGGGCAGGGTAAGGGTTTTTTTCTCTGGTCAGTCCATCAGGGAGAGGAATCCTCTACTTAGCCATGAGGTCTCTCCCACTAGAGACAGTCCTCTGGGAACTTCTTTGGCGTGGCTCTAACCTCACGAGCAATGCCCGCCTGAATTTGTTGCAATGCTGAGTTTTTGTCCACAGGGTGCAGACTTCCAAGCTGAGGCCAGGCTGCTCCACTCCAGAGCAAGGCAAGGCCTCTCTCTCTCTTGCAAGGCCTTCGCAACTTTAACTCTCTATAGGAGACTCCCACTGGATCACAGCTTCCTCCAGGCATCCACCTGCTCCGCTGGTGTGGGCACCTCCCTACGGGCTGTGGGTGGATCTCTGCACCCCTGTGGACTCCATGGGCTGCAGGGGGACAACCTGCTCCCCCATGGTCTTCACCATGGCTGGCAGAGGGTTTTCAGCTCTGGCACCTGGAGCA
Organism: Entomyzon cyanotis; assembly: GCA_024500445.1. Lineage (NCBI taxonomy): Eukaryota > Metazoa > Chordata > Aves > Passeriformes > Meliphagidae > Entomyzon > Entomyzon cyanotis. The sequence continues at coordinate 893,785 of JAKEPQ010000765.1, read as the reverse complement.
CCTCCTCCCCCACCTTCTCCACTGACCTTGGTGTCTCCATGTTGTTTTCCACTCACATATTTTCACCTCCTCCTCCGGCTAAAAAGAAGTGAGTGACTACTTTGTTTTGATTTTTTTGTTAAATATGTTTTCACAGAGGTGTAACTAGCACCTCTAATTGGCCCAGCCTTGGCCAGCAGCATGTCCATCACTCTCAGAGCCATCAGGGATTGGCTCTGCTACACTTGATGAAAAACTTCCAGAACTTTCACACAGGACACACAGGAGCCATTTTTGTGCCACTCCCCACCCATCAGACACTTCTTCAGGCCTACCACAACAGCTTTTAAAGGGTTTAAATTTCTCTTAGATGTTAAAGATACCTTGCTGTTGTTCTGGGCTAAGCAAACCACCACAGACAGCAGCACTGAAAGCAAAATTAAAATCAGTGATCCTAAACAGATGAAAGTAATCAGAGCAAATACATCCTTACCCTAAGCCCCAGAGACTAGTAGATATCTTGCAGAAGGTTAAGGAATACCTACATTGGATATACACAAAAAGGGCGCAGCTGGTCTGCAGCATGCCTTTGACAAACAGATTCTCTCTGAGATGGTAGAATTTTTGTAACTTCTATAAACCATGACACCAAAACACAGAGAAGCTAATATCTGATTAACTTCTACTCAACACTGTAGTGCTGTTATGCGGTCAGTTTATACTAGCAGGACATAAAGGCCTAATTTTAGAGGTCTATGTACATAAAATGAGTTGAGAAAGAGGCATGCTTGGCACCTCTCCAGTAAAAAGAGATTTTGCTAACTTTGATCAAACAAGGGTGTCTTTTTTTTATGCTATCACCAGTTTTCAGAAAATCTATACCATGAACTCCATACACTTGTATTTCATTCAGCAGCAAGCAGCACTTGGACTGTTTCCAAAAATAGAATTAACTACACTCTTTGCTTTGAATAAATGTTTTCTCATAATAACTGATTACAACACTGTCTTTATAATAATTAAAAAGGATCACCATTAAAACTAATGTATACCGTCTCAAGCATTTATATAGATTCTACAAAGAGGCCTAATCCTGGGCTTCTATAAGTAACATTTTTTCTTAAAAGTCCTCAGTAATTTACAGATAGATCACTGTTAAACAGACATCCTCTACTGAATAGTGTTAAATAAAAATGTGCAAGATCTTGGTAACAAGGACAGGATTAATTGGCCTTGTAGCATATGGTTCAAAAAATGCTTTAGCAAACATTGCATGTATTAACACTATTAAAGCTATTGTTTCAATATTATAGTGTAATGACTTTATGTACCTGAAAATTACCAGTTCTGATTGTACATATTATAATCATAAACTGCATGTGTGTTACAGCATTTATAAATCTGTACATATGAGAAAAATTAGTATATGAGCTCTTAAGTTCATGAGCAAAATTTCTACCCTTCATACTTTTTTTTCTTGTTCCAATGTCTATTATCCATCTGAAGTGCCTTCTTTGCTGTAAAATAAACAGGTTTATAAAAATTTAGTGTATAATGCTTACAGCATTATTTTTTTGTTATAGTCGTCTTTGCCTTTTTTTCACTAAACACCTCACCTGTGGAACTTCTTCCACAGTCTTCTTGCAATCAATGCAAATACCTGACTTAAATATTTTCATGCTTCATGCTTTTTTAAGACTAGCTGGAGATTATGTGAATATTCCAAGGTACATTAACTTGGTTTCATCCTGATAATTTTCCATCTTCTGGCTCTCCATTTTAATGATAAGGAAGAGCTTTCCCTAGGAGACACTGTGTCCAATTTCAATTAAATAAATCATCAGAACTGACATATCAAAAACAAAACTTAATTTGGTATTTGCAAAGAGAAAGGAAATCACACTCAAGATCAGACACTGCACAGGTTCTGTACATATTTGAGATAGCGACTTTAAAATTCAGATGGCAAATTTAGAACTAATATATGTACCCAGAGCAAATGCACATCATACATATGTGTATATAAAGAGACAAAACCCACACACATTGCTTTGCTGTCTTTGAGCCTATTTTGCTTGCTTTGTAGGATGAGAAAAGAATCAGTTTTTTTGTATTGTGTATTGTGGTGTCACTACCTTACACATACACAAAAACAAATATACATTCCCTACTTCTGTATTTCAAGCCATATATTTTATTATAAAATGGAACTAGCATGTACAATGAAAAATATATTTGTTTAAACACAAATGCTTTTCTCTTGGATTATATTTTTGTTTGCTTTAAGCCCTTCAGAAATCTGAGTGAGCCGCTGGTTTGTACTCTCTCATGTCTCATGAGAACCCTCTAGTGACCAAGGTTTTCTAACCAATTATTCATGCTTGTGACATCTCCCCAAACTTGTCAGCTCTCAGACAAAATTGCGTGATTAACCATTTCTCCCCCCAACTGATTCACATCCACTACTTGTTGCTATGACTCCTTTGACAAAAATAGGTATTAACATTCAAATCTTCCATAGATTACAAACAACACCTCAAATACATGTTGCAACATGCACAGCATAGCACTATCACATGTGCCGTATTGATGGGTCACAGTACCAGTTCTACATCAGCTAGTTCAGGCACTAGCAGTCTGCCTGGAGCCTTGCTCATAACCAGGCAGTTTAATCTAGGTCTCAGGTGTAGTTTACTGCTGCAGTTAGGAGTTTACTAAGGAGTCAGCTATTTTAAAAGCTCAGGAACACCTAGCAGGCAGTATAAGTACACTCTTCACCTAGTCAAAAACATGCTAAAGAAACAGGTATTTTTGTTTTCTATATTAAATTAGTATTTCTGTGAAAAGTCTGAAATTCCTTAAAGACAACATCTTTTTTTTTCAGATATTTAGTCAAAACAACTGAAATAACTTAAATCAAAACACAGAGCACCTTGCTTTCTCACCTTCTATATTTCATGCAAAAACAAACCAACTTTGTATCCTTTCATTTTTTAAAAACATTGTATATTTTTTAACTTATATTTCTGCTTTGTAAATGCAGTTTCAACTCAGGGAAGATGCCAATATAGATTTCATTATACGGAAAAGATGCTTATGTGCAATGCAAAAATCCAAAGAAAGCAGCCTTACCTGAAATATGCAAAATCACTTCTTTGCACTGATTTGAAAAGAGCTGTGCTTTAATAGCTAAATTACTAAAACCAGAGTTGATAAAGCTCTATATTTCTGTGGGTAAAGTTTCACTGAAAAACTGATCATCTATAACACACTTCATTAAATCATTTTTTCTTCTTCCATAAATGGTGCAACTACTAGAGCCCCTTAAATTCCTAGTGCTAGCCACAATAGTCTGTCATCTACTGAAAACTTCGACAATTTTAATTCAAAACAGAATATTAAGGATCAGATGATACCTTATGAAAACCCTGAAAGAAAACATTTTAGACACAATGTTTCTGTATTATATTTTTCTTCTGAATTTTTTCAACCTTCTTCATCTTACTAGGTAAGGTGGTATTGGGGCAGACTGTGGTCCTTACAGTTGAGCGTGTTGGGAAGTCATGATTAGACAAACCAAAAAAAAATTACCCAAATCACTTTTTCGAATGATACTACACTCAAAAAAGTTTGAGTGAGTATGAGCTAACATCCATAGACTACACCAATGCCATAAAATGGCCTTTAACTCCTAAAGATAACGTTCTAACCTCCACTTAGATTACATTTGATTTTTTTTTTTTTTTACCAGTTTCTCTTTTAAGAAGCAGTGGGTGCACTCTGCCAGCATTAAGGAGACTCATAGAGGAAGCTCACAATGATGCTTGAGAAGTGTCCCTGGGGACACTCATCAGCAGTAACTGGTCTCATGCTCTCCGCGCATGGGATCTTCGCATTCTCTAGTGCTGGAATGATTTTTAGGCTAACCAACAGAAGAAGCACAAGCACACTGAACCTCAGTGATGTCATCTCTAGCTTCATGGCTCCTTGTGAGATGCTAACCATTGGCAGAAGGTTAAGCTGTCATAAATAGCAGTAAATTGCACCAAGGGTCAATTAAGTAAAAAACTAATAAGCTTAGCAATTTTTTGTGCAATTAAATGTATAGAAGTAATTTAGCACAATTATATGAGAGGATGAAAAAATACAGTCTTTAAGATAAACTGTTTCAGTAATGTTTTTTTAAATGCTCTCTAAAATATCAACAGATTCATCAGCTTTGCCAAAGAGCATTGCATTAGCAAAGATTCAAAAAGTCAGTAATAAAGCCATCAGAATTAACACAGACAGATGTTTGCATGTCTGAAATTTTACAACCATATTTATTTTATCAAATTTTTTTTGTTGATTTTCTGTATTTATTGTTATAAAAACTGTATACAATTGCACACAATTCCATCTAGAAAGAAGCTCAGAATAAGCTTGTCACTTTATAAAACAAAATACAAGCTTTCTTATGAAAGTAACATCATCCTTGCAGCAGGAGATACCACTTGAAACAAGAGGTTTGTTCAATCTGGCCAATATCTCATTATTGTCTACCCCAAAATCACAAGCCATAGCTGGTTTTGTGGTATTTAACTTACCTCTTGCAGAAGAATTGACAGTATACAAACGCCAGCCCATTGAACGCATCAGAACCACTGCTCTTGATAGCACTGCCTTAATTCATCTTAATTTTGTTTCCTGTTCAATAGCTGTAAACCATCGATTTTGTACAGCTAATTTCACCTAGTCTGTAAGAAAGATATATAATCAGCATTGATTTTTTAACTATTTTAAACACCACTCATTATTTCAATTTCTGTTGGCCGCTGATGCATAATTGTCTTCTCATGCTTTCTTAAACACACAGAATAATCACAATAAAAAAGCAAGACTTTCCACCTGCTTTTTGGAAGTATTTGTTTAGGATTCTGTATGTGCTTCTTAAGATGTTTTCACAAAATAAAAATTAAAGAGTAAATAATCTAATTACAAATTTATTAAAATCATGTTGTTTCTTTTTTAAACAAACAAACCTTTCCCAGAAACTCAAAAAATATTAAAGAAATAAGTTTTACTATTCCTTAGAAAGTAGACCTAGTAAATTTTTGTGGGATTTTATTTAAGGTAGTCCTTCAGCTTTACAGTAGCAATAGACTTCTGTGAATTTAATCAGAGGGGGTTGTTAAACAATGACAGACAGATTATTACATGTTTCCTTTGAACTGTCTTTGGTCTGTACAGAAACCTAGGCTAGCTCCAAAGTGCAGACAAATTAAAGAGTAATTTTATTTCTGAAATTCAGACCTGGCATATGTACATAGTTTAGCCATTTAGATACAGAAAAAGAGAGAGAGAGAAAGAGAGAGATATGTATGTTTGTGGGGGAGTTTCTAAATTTAGTTACATGTTTATTTATTTAAGCATATAACACAGCCCTAAATCTACTACTAAATTTCAGGGGTAGTAAATAAGCCATGCTATCATGATAGTTGCATTATACTGCTGCTCAGAGTATTGTGTAGGAGGAAAAAATGTTCCATTCCAGTGCTTCCTCTTGAAGGCTGAATTCCAGGAAAAAAGTTCATCACTAAATTGTAGAAATGAAAAAAGAGGGACTGTGGGACAAAAAGCATTGACAATCTTTTCAGGCAGATTTGAAGATTCAAATTGAGGACTTGTTTGCATTGGATTTCCATGGCAAGGTTTTGGTAGCATGGGGGCTATAGACGTGGCTTCTGTAACAAAGTAGTCTGTGAGTAGTAGTTTCTGTAAGAAACTGTCCAACAGAGCCGGTGCTTCCCAGCTCCAAGACAGACCCACCATTGGCCAAGGCTGAGCCCATCAGTGACAGTGGTAGTACCTCTGGGATAACTGATTTAAAGTGAAAAAGTTACTGCACCAGAGCAATTGCACTCAAAGAGAGGAGTGAGAATATGTCAGAGCATCAGTGTTGTAGACAGCCAGGTCAGTAGAGAAGGAGAAGTAAAAGATGCTCCAGGCACTGAAGCTGGATTCCATCTGCAGCCCAAGGTGCACCCCCTGGTGAGGCAGGCATGCCCCTGCAGCCCATAGTGGCCCATGGTGGAACACAAATCCACCTGCAGCCCAAGGAGGACCCTAGGCCAGAGCAGGTGGATGTCTGAATGAGGCTGTGACCTTGTGGGAAGACTGTGGCAGAGCAGAGTTCCTAGCAGGACCTGTGGCCCCATGGAGAGAGGTGCCCACACTGGAGCAGGCTTGTTGGCAAGACTTGTGACCCCCTGAGGGGACCCAGGCTGGAGCAGTCCATGAATAACAGCAGCCTGTGGGAAGGACTCATATTGGAAAAGTACCTCGAGCAGGGGAAAGAGCTCCTCACCTGAGGAAGAGGCAGCAGTAAAGACCATAACTCCCATTCCTGTCTCATTTGCACTGCTAGGGAGAGGAGTAGAGAGTCAGAAATAATGTTAAGAAATTAAGAAGGGAGGGACGGGAGAAAGCTATTTTTACGCTTCGGGTTTACTTCATATTATCCTGCTCTGGTTAGATTGGTAATAAATTAAGTTAATTTCCACAAGTCTGTTTTACCCATGACAGTAACTGGCAAGTGATGTGTCCCTGTCTTTATCTCACCCCATGAGCCTTTCATTAAATATTCACTCTCTATGAAATGTGTCATGGGAATAAAGACTGAAGACATAAGTAGATCCAGGACATGGATGAAGAGTTTAAGGTGGCAGATACAAAATGTTCCATCATGGCTACAGTAAGAGTATGTGGAAATGAGTGTCAGTATTTTTAGGGGTATCTGGTCAAGAACCTTTTCCAGTGCAGCAAATGAGAAAAGGAGGAAGCCACACACAGGAATATACAGGAAGACACAAACCTGACCACCAATTGATAAGGGAGGTGGTGATGACAACCAAATCTGGTCAGCCACATGAATTGATGAGGAGACATGTGAGAGCACAGGAATGTTTATTCCAGCAAGGTTATCTTGATTGGGAACTTGGTGAGTCAGCAAACCCAGGGAAAAGTGGTAAGCCAGGAAACAAAAAACTAAGAAGCACACCTGACAATGCAAACATGGAGACAGGGACAATTAACTAACCTTGCCAGTCACAATAGCTACTGCGCTATCAAGCAACTACAGCTACCACTTTGAGGAAAACTCACTTGGAGTTTGCAGCTGGTCAGTGTGCAAACCCAGGGGCCTGAACCATGTGGGGTGTGGGAATCAATAGGCCTGTGGAGGAATGAGCAGGGGAAGGGAGAGCAGGAACAGAAATAAGACAGGCAAAAAGGCTACAAAGGGGTCTAGCTGTCTGTAAAATAGGGCCAGTCTGTACATTCATCTGGCTCAGCCCTGCGCCTGATGGCCACAGTCTGTCTCATCTTCTTATATATCTTATTAAAAATTCTCTTATCCTTCTTTCTGCATAATTGCTTGCACTGTCCTGTGCATGTACATTCTGCAAGAACTCATTGCAGGTACCTGGGGGGACCTGCATGTGCCTGTGCATCAACGGACTGTGGGGCCAGCCACTGGAGTAAGCCTCGGAATGTGGGTGTCCCTGGCCTGTAGCATCAGAATGGAGTAAGGAGGGGGATCCCAGCATAAGCTACAGAGCAAGTAGGGGCCTCTCCAGTCATAGGGCAGGAATAGTGCTTGTTTCCAAAACATGCTGGGTGTCACTGGTGTGAGTGAGGGTGCTCAGCACTGATGGCTTGAGCAGGACGACACATCACAGTCTGTGTGGTATCAGCTACCAGGTGGAGTGTCTGTGTCCTCCCCAAACCTGGGGTGTATGGAACATGTGCATGTATCCTCACCCAAACTTTGAGTTGGGAACCCTGGGTTGGGGCAGGGGTCTCAGGCAGACAGTGGGTCTGTGCTGCTGTGCCCAGGGGGATCCATGAACGTGGGTTGCTCTGAGGAGAGTGTGTGTGTGCTGTGTGTTTGCAGCGAGCATTGAGCCGGACCGGCCGGTGAGTCAGGGCCCCACTGGACAGGCAAAGGGGCCCGAGATTGGGGAAGGGGCACCTGGCGGGAAGAGGGCGATCCATGAACGTGCATGTGCTCATGAACCTGGATACTGCCCCCGGAGTTCTGCACCAGGGACCTGACTGCCAGCCCAGCCACCATGGGGTGCCATGCACAAGTGACCAGCCATGGTGATGTCCTCTGTGTGTGTGTGTGCGTCTGTGTGTGTCATAAGCGACATGTGCTCAGCTTCACCTCCCAAATGAAAAACCATCACCCTCATACCTCAGCTTGGACACAGACCCTAGGTCCATGGCCTGGACTCCAGAAGCCGGCCAGAAAAGGGCCTGGGCTGGAGGACGCAGCTCCATGTCCTCCATCAGGACACGAACCGTCCGTTGCATCACTTGTAACAGACAGCTCTCCCAAAACTGAAATAACCGATTTCCCTGTTCACTCAGTGGCAACACTCTAGTCGTTTTCTTTCTGATAGCAGTCCATTTCAAGGATCACCTCCACCTACATCATTAGCTGACTCAGCAAACTGGTGGATCTTACAATGCCAGTTCTACTGCTGAAAATGCAAACTTCTTTTATACTCCTCCAAAGAAAGATTGAGCTGAACTTCTAAAGTTTCACATATAGACACAAAAATCCAAATGAAAAGAATCCAAAATCTTGTAAGCAGATTTTGAATGTTGCAAAGTAAAATACTAAAATTAGAAAGTGTCATAATTAATGCTGCTTTAACTCATCTCATAGATTATAACAGGATACCCATGACATCACCATATATTGTTTTCTCATGGTTTTATTTTTGTTACCTTTTTTTCTCTGTGTTCTCAGAAAAAAAGCAGGCCCTTTTCTGAAAAGATAAAATAATTTTCATGTTTCCTGCTTCTTTTACTATGGGGATAGATGGCTAATATGATCAAAACAAAGAATTAACCCACAGGAGGAACTGTTTTATGAAACCTGCTTTGGAGATCTAAATATTTATCCCTGTATTGGTTCCACTATTTCCCATGGAAATGCAGAAAATACATATTTTTTTTACAAAACAAGTAAAACTAGTTTCCTAGTTTTAAAATACACTTTAATGTAAGGAAAGTCATTCTTTGAACTTGAAACAAGCTGCATGAAGATAGTTGTAATTAAAACAAAAAGTACTTTGCAGGTATCAGTTAATTTCAAAGTTTTTTTAAAAAAATACTATCAGGTATTTTTAATACCAACTCTGGGTCTCAGAGAGTCTACACAACAGGGAGAGTAACAGCTATTTCAACTCAAATTTCCTGCAAAATATAACTACACTACTCATGAGGAAGTACTTGCAAGCCAGACACTGAGAGATCATTAAAACCACTTTTATTAATCAACCCTTATTAAACAATTCAAACACCAACACAGTCATCACCTGAGAAACTAATTTAACCTGTCTAGAACTCAGGGAGCCATGCTACCACATTCATAAGCAATCAGTTAAATACAAGTGCTTAACAAATGAAACCAAATTAAAATAGGGAAAAAACTGAAAATCCAAGGATAATTTGGAGAAAAACTAGAAAATCTCCATCAGCCACAAAGCACATATAATAATCTTATCCACACTGTAATGATCTTGCCTCATCCCCACTCTAGACACACTACTTCTTTTCCTGCAGCCTTCACAGTTTTTCAGGTTCTGGAGACTCCAGCAGATTACCACACTATAAACATTCCTCTCTGGGTTACACTTTGAGCTAGGTCATTGAACATCTAAATTTTTAGTGCCTTCATCTTTCCCCAGTGAATCAAGATTAATCAAGTTAAGCAAGCTGTAGGAGGGGAAAATGGGGCAGTGGTCAGGCATTCCAGTTCACAGAGCAAGCAGCTGGGACCTTTCACAGCAGTAGTCACTTCTGAAAAACCACTTGCTGAAAAGGTAAGACCTCCAGAGCTGACAGTCCTGATGTTTGTGCTTCTGCCTTCCTGTTCTCCCCACTGTGCCTACTGTCCCCACAAATTTAACTCAGGCACATTCATTAAGTTTCAGCACTCATCATCTCCCATCCTCACATCAGTTGTATGGGGCAAATTTGTCTCACTAACCATCGTATCACAAACTATCCACTTTTCAGAAGCACATTCTGAGCAGATTGGTACTGCTACGTGCCATTTTTTCTTGTCAGACACAGCATGTATTGCAGTACATTCCACAGCTGAAACAAACTTCCTGTTCAGCTGACTGAAAGCATTTAGAGTTGAAAGAACTCTTATTCTCCCTGTTCTCTAGACTGCTATCTGGGGTCCAGAGTTAGTGTTAAAAACACTATTTTGGGGTTTTTAACTGAAATTAACTGATACGTGCAAATGGATTTTTTTCATAATAAATACTGTCATACAGCTTTGTTACAGCCCTTTCCTACAAGAAAGTAAAAACACCCATCCATGAAGGATTCCATCTCTTCAATACCAACAGACTCATATTTATAGCGATGAATTCTTCGGATCAGGCCCTTTAGCATTTGCCCAATTGTTTCTCAGGGAGGACTGCCTGGAAACTAATCAGGGAGATGCTTGGGAAAAATACTAGTCATACTATCACAAAGTCTTTGTTGACAACTCCAAAGCATACTATTATGGAATGCTGAAGTGCCAGATAACACCGATTTCTGCTTGCCTCATAACAGCTTTGACTCCCTAAGTCACATGTGCACCAAAATTTTATTTTGAATCTAAGAAGTGCAAAAAACATAGTCTGTTATAATGCACTAATTATAATGTACATACATTAAAATATTTAACAGCACATTTGTTTCACGCATCCAGTGTCATTTTTTTCACTTTCAATTAGCAACATAAAATCAGAGCTTCTTTCAAACTTTACCCAGCACATCAACTCTGAAAAACAGAGCTTTCACGAAACATGGGTGCAACTGAGAGGTTAAGAAGGAAGTGCAATCCCAAATGAAGAACTAACAAACCTTCTATCATATTGTTACTATTTTCCTGAGAAGCATTAAAATAGATTATTCTTGTGTGTAATCTAGCCCCAACACTAAAATGAGTTCAATCCAGATTCTCGCTCTAAAGAATCCAGAGATAATAAAAACATAAAAATAATGAGACTTTACATTAATTTTAATAAATATATTCACCTAAATGAGAGTTACTGGGGTATTTTTCTTTTTCCGACATCTACCTCAGCATAGTTTATTAACTCAAATAAAGAGATTTAGAAGGTAACTCAGGCCAGACAGAAGCACTGTTGTCTCACTTCTTGCAGGCATTCCAACACTTATTTTTGCCCAATCACAGTGCTCCCAATGGCACTTAGGTACATTCTTTTACAGCGCATGCAATTTTTTTCTGAAGGCTGCAGCACAAAATGAATAGGGCATCAAGGCATTCAGATATTACTCCCCAACTGCTGTCTGCAGCAATCAGCAAGCATTTTGAAAAGACTATCATTAGTCACTATCACTACAGAGCCACCAGAGCCTCTTTCAGGATCAGAGTAAATTAGTGGCACTGCATCCATTTCCATTCTCACACTGACAACCTCAGACTCCTGAAAGCTTGCAAATACACCTTTACAACCATGCTCCCCACTAGTGAAGGTCTAACACACGAAGTCAAGTAAAATGAATACTGACCAGTATAGGCTATATTTTCTACAAAATTCAAGAACCATGGCACAGCTAAGTTCAGCATCATTTTGACCTTCTCAGAGAGTTTTACTTAGATCTTGAATACACCAAAGCTAAAAACAGCTTTTAAAGCAAGTTACCACTGCATATTTTCATTCCAAAGAAACATTAAATTGCTCTCAGAAAATTCAGCTCAGTGATTATCAGAGATCTACATATTCACAAGAATTTATAACCTTTTATCCAGCAAAGTAACTACATCTGTGAGTAGGAACAAAATATTTTCAAACTTACAAGTTGATATGTTATAATTTTAAATTCACATTCCATTTATTATAGTTACTGACATTTTAAACAAAGGGTACTAGATTGTTTTTGGAAGGATGCTGTGGAAGACAGTGCTAATCCCACCAGAAGTACTTAAAATCATGCAAGTTGAGGACTGCTGACATGATGTCAGGATACAGAGCCTATGTCCTACCATCAGCAAGATATAAAACTTGCTTCTTTGTATAATTTATTCCTGTTCATACAATACTTTTGTAAGGAGAATGAATCCACAAACACCAGATGTCCAAAAAGGAGACAGAGGAGTCCTGTCTAGACTTCTGCAATACTCGATTCAAAAACTACACTGCCCTTGAGTAACACGTTATATAGATATAATATATACATAGACCTCTACATATACGTATCTATATATGTGTATGTATCTCAAGCTAAAGCTCTACTGTCAAAACAGAAACTTGATGGACACATTAAACCTTCTGAGAGCCATGTTTAACAACAAGCTGATGAGCCATCATTTTATTATTTGAAAATGATGGTGAATATCTCAGATAAAACGTCACAACAAAGACTCTTATGAATTAAGAGTTAATCAGGTTTAATGCAAATTCAAGTAAACAACCGGTAATGTAACACTGATGGAAGAACTGGATTTAGTTTAATCTTTGCATTCCAACTTTAGGCAACTGGAATAACTGCAATCTGTTTCGCAGGATCATCCTGCACAGTATGGAACTTTTATTTTGACCTTTCAACAGCTACCTTTTTTTCTTTTTTAAGCACTCCCCAGGTGCAAAGGCAACAGACCACTCTCATGTTCCTTTCTATACGGCTGCTACAGCCTCGATTTTCCAATGCTTTTCTTAGGCGGGACACGCTTGTGGCTCAGTACACCATTCCGATTTCCCTTGCTAACTCTTCTCCCCTGCCATGTCGTCTCACCTGCTCCACTTTCCTCGCAACTACTTCCGCATTTTTCTGCCACCGTCACTTGCCTTCTACTAGCGCGGTAAAGCAATGCTAAAAATCAATCTGATCGCTTCCCTATAACCATCGAGATTCCGGCCCGGCGGACAAAACGGCTGTTTGCCCTTTAAGCACTGCGGCCGGGCCGGCACCGGCGCGCACGGAACGGACGGCGATTCCCTCCGGGAACGCACCTCGCCAAGCCCGGCGGTCGCCTCCAGGGCCGGGCGGGGCGGCCGCGCTCGGCCGCGCTCGGCTGCTCGTGGGCCCGTTCGGCCGCACTCGGCCGCGCTCAGTCTCGTTCGGGTTCGCTCGGCCTCGCTCGGTCTGTGTCGGCACCGCGCTCGGGCCCGGGCCGGGCGGTGCTTCCCCCGCAGGTAACGGGGTCCGGTTATCGCGGCCGGGTTCTGGCCCTGGGGGGGGAGCGCGGCGGGCCCTGCGGGAATGGAAGCTGTCGCTCAGGGAATAGAATCTGTCGCTGTGTTGCGCAGCGGTCCCAGCAGCAGTGTGCGTGTATGTGTGTGTGTCTGTGGGCGTTCGGTCGAGAAACCACAACGTTTTTCGCACTCAAAAGACTCTTCATTTGCATAGCAAAATCTGTCTCTCCCTAAGTCTCTTGAAAACTGGTTTTGGTTGTTAAGGTAAAGTTTCACTGTGTTTGGAGATGGGTGAGACGAAAATTTCTCTTAGAATAGTATCTCGCCAATCACAAGAATTTGACTGTTGTGTGTGTATTTTTGGTGATAATATGAATTGTCTGTACAGCATTGAAGTTCGGTCTTAAATCGTTTAAATAGTGGTAGATATGCTCTCAGGCATTTTTATTTTCTTTTTTTTAACTTAGCTGGCACAATGACTGACTTTGGAAAGGCCATGGTTTCTCAGCTGCACGGCTTTGCTGCTGCTGGAGATGCAGCCAGGCTGAAGGCGCTGCTCCGGCGCTTCCCGTCGCTGGTCAATGCGGCCGCAGGGAATGGCTGGACAGCCCTCATGTACGGTGCCAGGAATGGACACCTCGAGGTTGTACAGGTTCTTCTTCAAGAAGGGTAAGCTGTCCAGTAGACCCCGTCCAACAGCTCTATTTTGCACCCTTCTTCTTGCCCGTAACAGTTTTGTCTCAGAAAAGTAAACTTACCAGGAAGATAGTGACAGAATTTTCAGGGCTAAAACTTAAGAAAATACATCCTGTGTCAGTTTATAACTGGGTTGTGCTGTTGCATCATGCATTCCATATTTGCTAAAAAATTCTAAAAGTTAGGAGTATCTGTAAAGTTACCCCTTTGATCTGTTTATCTGTTTATATGCTGTCCCTCCTCTCAGAAACCAACAGAATAGAACAAAGTTTGTATCCCATTCCAACCACTGTATTGAATATAAATTTGGTGTGTTTGATTGTTCCTCTTAGATTTTTTTCTCTAAACTTTATTTGTAATCCACCTGAATCTTTGTTACAGTGTAGAATGTTTGCTGACTCTTCAGTAGGACATGACAGACGCACCTTTTCCAAAGTTTCTGATTGATAAATTTCAGTTGTATCTTAGGCTTTAGATAGTGTTCTTCCTCCTTTTTCCTTGACCTTGTCAACATTATTTTCTTCAGTTGGTGTGACACCAAGCATGTTCATTGCTTGTCAAAAACTTATTATTTTCAAGTCATGTCTTGTAGTTCTAGTGTTTCAAGACATTCAAAAATACAAAGAATGCTATACTTCTTGAGACCCCAAAGAAAATGCATGTCAAGCCTGAATAAAGTTGAGATACAAATACTCCAAAACTAAGTTAGAATCAGATGTGATTCAACTGAGCTTAATATTAATCAAGCCCAGGCTGTTCCTTTCGTCAGTCCTAATTACAGAAACAAGCAGGTTTGGTTCATTCTGTAGTTAATGAGTAACTTCAGGCGTAGCATTCCGCAGCCTCCAGTAATCATCCCACCCTTTTTTCTTATTTTTTTCAGTCCTACCCAAGTCCTGTGGCCTCTGCTGAGGCATTAGATGAACCACTGGTTTGTACTGTAGCCAATACATTCCAGTATGAAGAGGAGTATCTCAGTGCCAGATTTTGTGTATTGAGGCATCTTTTGAGATGCTGGAGAATTTACCAATTGGTAAATAGGATAACAGTTTTTTAAATTATGCCTTTCATTTAAAAAAAATATATAAATCTCAGTTTTAAATGTCCTTTTCATGGTCACTGTCTTAGGCAATTGAATATAGTTCATGAGATGATGAGGTGGCCTCACTGGTCTCATTTTAGTTAGTTAATACCACGTTCTATTGCATGTGCTGTGCTACCAAGAAAGAGGTTTGCATAACTAAGGTCAGATTAATTATTTTGACAAATACAGTTGCTGATTAAATAAACACTAATGTCTGTGAAAATCATATTTCATAGCATTTCAGAGAATAATCCTGGAAATCTAGTCAGTTGGGGTTTTTTTTATCACAGAATTGTAAAATCATAGAATATCCTAAGCTGAAATGGACCCACAAGGATCAACTCCAGCTCATAATGCTGCACAGCACCATCCCCAAGGATCACACCATGTGCATGAGAGTGCTGTCCAGACCCTTCTTGAACTCTGTCAGGCTGGTGCTGGGACCACTTCCCTGGGGAGCCTGTTTCAGTGCCCAGCCACCTTCTGGTGGAAGAATATTTCCCTGATATCCAACCTAAACTTCCCCTGAGAGAGCTTCATTTCATTCCCTAGAGTCCTGTAACTGGTCATGAGAGGAGCTGCTTCAGCACCAAAAACTTGAAATTAAGTTTTGAATAGTTTTCTAAACTGTACTCAAATTCCCTCAAAAACTACTGAGATTAATGTAAAATCTCGAAATGGTCTTTCGTGTGGTACAGTACCTGTATATCAGCAACATTAATATTACTGGCATCTTCTGGTTTTAAAAACTGATGAGTTTAGCATTTACAATGTAATTTGTAGTTTATAGTGAAATTTCTATTTTGCCTGCCAATTTAAGATTAACAAAAAATAAAAGTGTGTGTTTTTTGAACTCCCAATCAACCTCAATCTATTTCAGGTTTGGGTTTCTTTGGTTTTTAGTATTTAAATATATATCATGAGGCAATGTTCCCTCAATCTGTTTCATTTTACAGACATTTGGGTAACAAAAAGATCCCCACAGGAACCAGCTTCTGTCACTAAGTAGAGCCTATATCCTTGATTCTAATTTTATGGTAAATCATAGAATATCCTTAGTTAGAAGTGACTGACAAGGATCAGCTGCACAGGACATCCCAGGAATCACAGAGAGAGAAAACCTTGTCTAAATGCTTCTTGAACTCTGGCTTCAGGTCCTGTCATTGGTCACCAGAATGAAGAGATCAGTACCTGCCCCTCTGCTTTCCTTCGTGAGGATGTTGGAGACCCATTGAGGTCTCTCCCCAGTCTCCTTTTCTCCAGGCTCAACAAGCCAAGTAACTTCAATAAAATATTTTATTGTAAATGCTTTGTTGCTGCTTCCAGTAGCTTCTAGAAAGTACTGCTTGTAACCTGCTTTTTTTTTTTTTTTTTTTTTTTTCCCATTTTAATTATTGGTTATGAGGAACAGGCCTGTATCCTGACTTTGAAAGCTCTATTTTGAGCCTCTTTTCAATGGTACAGTGTGTGGAATTTTAATTAATTCATTGCTTTTGTACTAGTGCAGGAATTTTGGTGAGTGATAATCTGGAATGGATCAACTAAAATGTGAAATATGGCCTTAGCAAAAGAAAAATAAGTATAATTATATTTCATTACCATGAGGCTAAATATGTTGTGTAAAGAGTACCCCAGTATAGACAGAGTATCTAGAAGTTCTTGTGTCTTAATATTGTCAGATGTACATGGTATAAGTAAGAATAACACAGCATCAGGACCCTTCCTAAACTTATTTACCCTGGTGACCACAGCTCTTTTCTGTTTCTTTAGGTGTGACAGATCCATCGTTAATAAATCAAGGCAGACAGCTCTGGATATTGCTAAATTTTGGGGGTACAAACACATAGCTAATTTGTTGGCTAATGTTAAAGGTGATCAGAAGCCTAGTTTTCTGTCAAATGATGTGAAAGAATATGAAAATTATTTTGGCATGACACTTCTGGACAGAAGGAGTGATAAAAGAACAGATTCCAAGTGGCTAAGTAATAAACAAAGCCATCCAACTACAGTGTACATCCTCTTCTCAAATCTAAGCCCCTTGGTTACTTTGAGTGGGGGAAGAGAAAGCTCACAGCAACCAGAAGTAAAGCTTTGCAGGCTGTGTCACAAGGATGTGGAACAGTGCATGAGCCAAACTGAAGAATGTACCCTGATTTTTCTTGGAGTTGA
The DNA here is from genome assembly GCA_024500445.1 of Entomyzon cyanotis. NCBI lineage: Eukaryota > Metazoa > Chordata > Aves > Passeriformes > Meliphagidae > Entomyzon > Entomyzon cyanotis. Next base: position 876,643 of record JAKEPQ010000765.1, on the reverse strand, counting down.
ACTTCAGTTCAACATGAACCTGATGGCTAGTTACAATGGAGGAGTTCTGCAAGAGGATGAAGAAGATGGGTTAGTTGCTTGGTTTGCTCTTAGTGTAGATTCTGCTTCTGCTGAAAAATTTAAACAGAAGCATGAGGACTGTTACTTTCTCCACCCACCGATGCCAGCACTACTGCAGCTACCTGAAAAAGAAGCTGGTAAGATGCATAAAATGCAGCAGGTACCAAATGCGTAATCAGAAAGATATTCTTTAGGATTCACTGAGGTATGATTCAAAGACAAACCACAGCAAAGGAATCTTGTGTTTTCGGTGGCTTTAGAAATGCTTTGATTTTAAAGCCTGTTAGTGGTATTGCAAAGAATTTTGTATGTAGGAACATGTGCAATTGCAAAGGGCTGATTTCTGCAATGACAATATTAGACTGTACAACCTATTGGTCATCATGGGTTTTAAACTGCTGTTTAAATATTCATGCATGAACATTATGCACATGAAACAAAGGAAAAAAATCTGTCATTACTGAGTTTCCATTACAAGAAGTGAGAACTTAAGTCCTTTATAACAGTGTGTTGGATACTCATCTGACAAAGAAGTGTTGAAAAGTCAGGATCCCAAAGTTAATTAATGTTAGTATGGACATTAACAGCAAATGTTGTTAATGACTACTGTTTTAGCAGTTTTGCTTTTACATAAGGGTAAAGAGAAAGCTTGACATTGCACCTTAAGTTTAACGCAACAATGCATTATTATGTCAATACCTGTAGTATAGACTGGTCATCTGGAAAAGACTTGATACATACAATTTTGGCACTTTGCCCAGAGTGACTTTTTTGACAGATGGTATATTGATCTGGATGAATTTGTCTCTAAATGTGTCAATTGTCCTGTAGCTATTTAATACCATGTTCTATTGCATATGCTGTGCTACCAAGAAAGAGGTTTGCATAACTCATGTTTCTCACTTTGTTTTGTAGCCATGATTATGATTCAAGCCACACTCTTTCTTTGATCTTTTGTGTTAAGCTTCACTATTTGAGTTTTCTATGCTGTTAAAAGCTTCACATGAATTAGTATTTGATTTTGTGCGTTTTCAATGTATTGTTTTAAAGGAGTAATAGCCCAGGCGAGATCTGTTCTAGCATGGCACAGTCGCTACCGATTCTGCCCAACATGTGGGAGTGCAACCAAAATCAAAGAAGGGGGTTACAAGAAAACTTGCTTAAAAGAAGATTGTCCCAGTCTCCAGGGAGTTCACAATACATCATATCCAAGAGTTGGTGAGAATATTGTAGAATAATTTCTCAAAAGTGGCTTGTTTGTATTATTATATGCATGTAAATCAATTTATTTCTAGTTATTTTATCTGCTTATTTCTGTCCTAGGTCTTACATACTTGTTTCTTCACAGACTGTGTGTGTCTCAGCTCTATCCGGCATTAAGTAGTTCAGGCTTCTCTTTCTTGCACTAGTCTGTGACACAGAACTAATGTGACAATGACAATCTTTATTGCAAAAAGTAATATCAATTAGGAATTCCAGCAGTATAAATGAGAAATTAGCAGTACAAAGGGTCACATTGTACTTTTTACTTAAAACTACATTACTTTAAATAAAGAGGGGAAAAGATCAGAAATCAACAGGGTTAATTAGACCAATAAGAGAAAATATTAAGCTAGAGAGAAAAGGACAGATGCAATGATGAGAAGTGAGAAAGTCAGTCAAAGTGCAACATCATTTGAGAAGCTGATAGCAAAGAGTAAACAAAGTCAAAGGTGGAGAGTAGTCAGTATTTAGTCAGTATTTGCATTGTCATCAAAGTGTCTAGTTCTTTGGTATTCAGTCACGAATACATTTTTCAGAACTCTGTGGTGTAGAGAGGGTGATAATAAATGAGCTTCTTGCAGAAACAATTGCTGTATGCTGGGCTATGCACACCTGGGTGAGTCCTGCTGATACTCTTAGCAGATTGTGTGCTTTGGTTGCAGGTAATTTCAAGCCTTGGTTAGTAAACTGCTTCTACTAAGTTTGTACATTGTACAAGATAAAGAGATATCTTGCATGGAGGAAAACCCCAAAGTGAAATGAAATAGCATCTTACTCTGGGCTTGCTCACAATTATGGTTTCAGTATAATTTTTGTCTTTACATGCATTGGTGTGGAATAGGCTGGAAGTTTTTACTGCTTTTAAGTCCCTCAGATGTTGAAATATATTCTTCATGTCCTTTGCAGATCCTGTTGTTATAATGCAAGTCATCCATCCAGATGGGAGCCACTGCCTTTTAGGTAGGCAGAAGAGATTTCCCCCAGGAATGTTTACCTGCCTTGCTGGATTTGTAGAACCTGGTGAGTAATTTAATTTTACCCTACAAAATGTATTTTCTCAATAACAGTATTGTACCTTTACAATTATACAGAAATATATTTTGGGTTATGTCCAATAACAGGGTTTTGCTTTCTGTTAGATGAGTTGTTACGAAAATATGCCTATTCTGTACTTTGCCGCCCCTGATTTATTTTTAAAAAGCAAAAAGCAACTTGATAATAAAATAAAAGTTTTAAATAGTTGACTTCTCATGCAGTCTTAAGTCACATACTGACTTTAAAAAAAAAACATTTTAAAACAGATCATTTTGGCTGAGGATACTTAGCAAAAGGTTTTAGCATAGGAAAAATAAGTGTTAAAGTGTAACTTAACTTTAACATAAAGGTACGGATTTGGTTATCTGTTTTGGACCTGACTGATTATATGGAAGATAAGCAGAAATTACGTAACTCTAAAAGAAAAATATAGAGATACTACAATAGCTGTGTCAAGCAGTAATAGTTTAAAAATAGTTACAGTTATAAGTACCTACAGAACAACTTGTAAAACATTCTTTTATTGGGAATATATCTCAATCACTAGTGAAATTACAGTGTATAAATATATTCACTAAATGTGTGCAGGTTGGCATACAGTGACAGCATGAGCAAGTTTATTCAGGTATCATTTGAAAAAAAGTCAAGATATTTATTTCTTCACTCTTTTCCTTCTTCTGCTGGCCTGATTATTATCTGATACTGAATTCAAGTATATAAAGTGGCTGTAGCTAAACTAAATCCTTTGTCTCTGATGGATAGACTGCATGCTTTAATGCACCTGTTATCAGTGATTACAGAACTGTACATGTGTGCGTATGTAGGCCTGTGACCATCAGCACTCCACACACACATATCCACTGTTTCCTGTGGATATGGAAGCAAAGCTTTCCATTGCCATTTCAGTTTGCAATATTGTCTGCATGTGTTAAGATAATGAAGAATGAGTCAGGCAAAGAGAATAATACAGTGCAGAAATGTGAGCAAGTATTCTAAGTCTCTATTTTCTTGCTATTGTAATTTTAAATCTTGATTTTTCAAGTTGTAGTACGTGCCGTTACAATCATACTGAAAATCCAAAAATGAGCACAATGCTAGTTACAAATTAACAGATCAATGTTTCAAGAATAATAATAAGAATGATGTATTTTCTATCTAATTTTTCACATTTTAGGAGTAGCAATAATGATTTATGTGTATGATGAATTATCAATTAAGGAAATAAATACTATTATGGAGAAATTATTACTCTTTATTTTTAAAGTTCCATTTTTCTTTGGTGGCTGGTTTTACCTTTTTAGACTTCTGTGTCTTGTGCTGAGGTCTGTGCACTGGTCTGTGAACTAGATCTTTATAGATAATTTCCTTGGGCAGTTTCAAATCTTTTGAGTCAGTTCAAAGCACAGGATGTGATCATGGCTTGGGGTATTTTCACCACCTGCTTGTTCTTTGCCCTTTTTGATTAGGCGAAACTATAGAAGATGCTGTTCGAAGGGAAGTAGAGGAGGAAGCTGGAGTCAAAGTTGGCCATGTTCAGTATGTCTCTTCTCAGCCGTGGCCAATGCCCTCCTCCCTAATGATTGGCTGCTTAGCTGTTGCAGTGTCCACAGAAATTAAAGTTGACAAGAATGAAATAGAGGATGCCCGCTGGTTCACTAGAGAACAGGTGAAGTTCAATTTCATTTTCCTCTTCTATTGATTCGTCTGTGACTGTATAGGTTCTGGCATACAACAGACACTTGCTTTTTTCAGCAATTCCAATGAGCATGTATGCTCTTCTTTTTATCATCCGTGGTTGCATTTTCTTGTAGATCAGACACATCCAGAGAAAGACAGATATTCATGATAACATCTGAGTCACTTGCAAGCTCATTTTATTACATTTTTGCCAGTTTGCTGTTCACCTTTCCTTTTTGGGAGACAGCCAAGTTGTTTTAACCCACTTTCTTAGCACGCCTGTGCTTTTCTTGTGGAAGTAGTATTTAATAGCATTTATCATCACAATTCCTTCAGACAAGCATGCTACCAGATTTGCTGGGAGGGGAGAAGTTACGGTGAGGACTCTGGGAAATCATTAGTTTTAATATCTTTTTCCATGCAGTACTATTTTAATACTCTAGGGTTAAATGCAGTTTACTGTGCATTAATAGGAAATCCTACACTTAGCTTACCTCAGTAGTTAAAATATAGTCAAATAAAAGAGAGGCAGAAAAGACCTTTGCAGAAAGAAGTATTTCAGTTCACGAGTAGAAGGAAAGATTGCATGCACAGCTTAGTCTTCACAGGTTTTCCCACAGGCAACTTCAGGAGCTAACCTTTTAATAACACTGAACTTCTGCCTAGCTGTTCCAAGTGTTTTGGCTATAAGTCAACTTGAAGGCAAAGTTAGTCACCTACAATCTCAGTGTGTTTCTGTTAACACTGGGAGCATTATTTTAAATGTGTATCAGTTCTAAATACAGCTAGTCGCATGGAGGTTGGTGTAGAGCTGGAAATAAATATACTTCAGAAATGTACTAAAAGTGTTACCCCATGTTGCTTGCAGCTGCTTCAGAAAACCAAAAAAACACATTTTCTTTGGCACTACATGTAAAACTAAAAGAATTATTTTTGTCACAGTGTGGAGCACCATCTGGTGGTCCTTGCTGTAAAAAGGCTTCACAAAAATCTTAGTCAGTATACTAGCAATCAGTCTCCACAGTTCTGTTAGGAAGAAGATGTCCTCTGGGACACATTAAGCTCAAAAATGTCATAATTCACAATGTGTGACTTTCTCTGCATCTGCCTTGGAGAATCTGTTAGTACCTTTTAATTGCTATAGCAATGGTAGACTGATGGATCATTGTAGGAAAATAATTTCTGTGTTAATACAATCCTATTTTATAATATCATCTTCTAAAGATAAAAGAACCCTGTTTTTATTGCAGGTCGTGGAAGTTCTCATTAAAGGAAACCAGCGTTCTTTCTTTGTGCCACCAAGTCGAGCTATTGCACACCAGTTGATAAAACACTGGATTGGAATGAATGCTAATCTTTAATTCAAATAATTGATTTCTTTAAGTTACTTCTTCTGTTGAATACTAAATTAGGAATAAATTATAACTGTTTATGTAGTGAATGTGCAACCATATGATTTTCTGAGCCTTTACTTTGGTTCCAGAAGTAAGCTATGGAAATCTTTGTAGGTGTTTTCAGGCCTGAATTAGATTTGGACAAAACCCAGTAATTATCCCAAGCAAGCAAGCAAGCAAGCAAGCAACAAATAAGTATAATTGATACCTTCTTGTGTGCTGGGGTTTTTGTTCTAGAATCAAGTTATTATGCCTTTTGCTCTTATGTTATTAATGTTTGATTTGGTCCTTCTCCCACTGGAAGGAGTCACAGCATTACAAAGAGAGCTGTCTGACCTGGTCTGTTGTTTGAATTCTCTACTTACGTCCTTCTATTTGGCCTTTTGTTTCTTTCTCATTTTTGCCTATCTCCATTCTTTAAATGCCACCTGTCACAAAAATCTACTGAAAGGCTTACCAACTATGGTTATTTTTAAGTTAATAGCATATGTAAATGGTGAATATGTGGTACTTTTTATCATTTACATTTATAACCTAATTTACGTTAATGCTTAAAGCAGAACATTTTCTCATCCATTCTGACTTGGCTTACACTTACCCGATCATATGTCAGCCTGAATTTAAAGGTGTAATGCAATACTTTGTGAAAAAGGTGTTGGAAGAACCACTCCTGAAAGCCTAAGTATTAGTGTTTTAATAAGATAATGATGATAAGAAAACTTACTGACACTAGGCAGTGAGTGATTTCATTCTTTGATAATTAGAAATTAAATTATAGAGTAATAATGGAGGAGGAAGAACAAGACATACCATCTCAAAATATGCAAAAGTTCTTACAGAAATAGAGATGCTAAGATTGTTACTGCTGTTAAGAATCTTAGAGTTGAAAGAAGTATATTAACTGCAGCTGTAAGACTGGGAAAGCAATATGTTAATTAAAAATACTTACTTCGGTATATTTAATGCTACAGTTCAGATTTGTGCCTTAATTTATCAAGTTATTTAAGACATTAGTATTTTAAAAATAAAAGTATACTGTTTTATTATTAATTTCATTATGTAATGGTTTGTAGTCTGTCATTCTGCAGTTACTGCAGTGACATCAAAAGAAACGCAAAGGACCTGAAGAAAATGCAATTGTAATGATAAATATAAATTTATTATATGGTGATTTGTTTATTTGGAGCAATTTAAAATTTAACAGTGAATGATGTAATATTTTTTCCAAAATTCTTGGCAAGCTGGAATCAGTAAAATTGTTCTACAAATCCTAATTGTTCTTTTTTTTCCCATCCATGTCACTCCACGAACTGCCAAAGCAGTTTTGGTGGTTTTTTGGTAAGGCAGCGCCTTAGAAATTTTAAAGCAGGAAGCATTCCTGACAGACTTGGAGTGTTTGACATATTACATTGCTTCATTCTCTCCCTTGTTTCAGCCATACCTAAAAATAAAGACAATCAGGTTATCTTTTGAGTTGTCCGGAAAGGAGAAGGAAGCAAGACACTGCTTCTGTTAAAAATTGCTTTTGAAGAGAGGGGAAGTTGGGGAAAGTTGTTGTGGACCACACTTAAGAGCAGGACTGCATGTTATCAGTGGCATTAACCTCTTTCAAAAAATTGTGGGACAGAAGGAAGCCTGGTTGCAGGTTGCTCATAGGACTAAAGAAGAGCTTTGGAAAGTATGCAAACAGTTGTGGAAGCTAAGCAATGAAAGGAAGTTTCAACTAATGTAGTGATTACACATTTAGAAAGATGAGCAAAAATGGAGTAATGAGCAGATGGAAGAGGGAGGATAAAGCATAGAGCAAATATAGCTAGCATAAAAATAAGTGGTATATCACTTCGAAGTAACTAAATGTACATGTCTAAAACACAATGGAATACTAGTTTTTTGTGCAGAAATTTATTTTGAGTCACTGTAGAGATGTGCTTGTAACAGTGACACTCCAAACACAGTGTCCATAACAAATACTGATATTAATAATCTGCTTAGTTTTTAATTTGAGAATTTCTATAATGGTATATATCTGCAATTACAATGCTAATAAGTAAATTGAAAATTTTCACTTTCCTGCATGAAGAAAAACAGAAAAATAATCATATGACAAAGGAAACAACTTTTAATATTTTATTTTGAGAGTAATATTTTACTGATTTTTCAAGTCTAATAGTTTCCAGTGTGTCAACAATTTTTAGTCTTTATACATTTTCAAAATCTAAGCCAGGCTTTTGAAAAACCTTTTGAAGCTTTCATTTCCTTTTCCCCTATCCATCAGATGAACCATTTGCAGGGAAGAAGAGAAATCTCTCCTCTTTAAGAAAACTACTTTGATAAATTTAATCTATCTGAAGGAAAAATTTTCCTGGCTTTTTATTGCCTAATTTGCCCTGTTCATAGGTGAAGGCTTGAGTTTTAGTTTGAAAATACCTATACATTTTCTGAAGGACAGTTACTTTTTGCAGTTTATGCAATGTCAAATTGAAGAGCCAAATGCTGTGGTTATTCATCAACTACAGCAACTTGAAAAAGTGCCAAATTAAATTTAGCATCAGTTGAACAATGTAGTGGTTCTGACTGGAGTGGGTCAGGGCAGCACCTCCAGTACTTGACTTATCCAAAAGTCAGCAGCAGCTTTGCAAGCAGTCTGTTTCTTGCCACAAAGTTAATGCGGTACATTAAGAGAGTAGTATTACTTAAAACACTAAAAATAGTGTGTTCTTTTTTGCGCAGTGTAATAATGATCTCTCTCTTTTCTCCCTTGCTTCTGCAAGGGTACCAGAGCAAAAGAGTACTCATGACATTAGATGTACAAGGCAGACAATTCTGGAGACGCCTTTAATCCCGGTTTGCCTGCATACTAAGGAGAATTACCTTCTGTTCAGAATATAATTTGAAAATATTATGTATTTTATCTATTTTTATAATAACTTACAAATAATAGAAATAGTAGCTTAATAAAGTTGAGAAAGATAATTAGGTCTTTTAATACAAACCAAAATTGATCATTCCAATGAAGCTGTTACCTCATGCAATGTAATGACATTTTATGTAAGTATAATACTGGTGATGATATTTTCACAAACTTTGCATTTGTCCCTATAAACATAGTTGTTTTAACTCATTTTTTGTAGTGAATACATGTAAACATGTGAAAAATCATTCCAGTGTTCATTCTGTAATACAAGCATTATGTTTTGTGTAGGAGCACTGGCAAGTGGGTAAACAATTACCTTGAAGTCTGCAACATGTGAGGGAAAAAGGGGTGGATGTCAACAGGCTGATTAAAGGTAGACCAGTCACGATGCTTCATGGAATTAAACATACTAATCAGATTCTGAGCTTAACAGACAGAAATAGAAAAAGAAGTGGAGCAAGACCATGAACATTGCTCCGTCTTTTATCTTTAATTTTAATTAGGTAATCTGACTACTTAAGACTTTTCAGACAAAGCTGGCACTTTGTAACCACTGGGTAAGTTTAGTTGTGACTTTTATTATCTGCTTTAGCTGTAAAGAGGTAGGTAACTGGCAGTTCTTTATGTCCTGTATTGCTTCAGTGATTTGAAGGATATGTATATACTGCATATCATTGCTGACTGGGTTTGACAGTACAGAAGGGGGTAAGTCTAAAGGGGAAAAAAATTTGAAGTTGTTATCCTATTAAGCCTTAGCAAGGCAGTCAACCCATCCTTCATGAGCTTAGGAAAGCAAACTGTAGCTGTCCATAACAGCAGGCATCTGAGGAAAATTAATATTGGCTCATAGCAATGGTAAGTATAAACTTTCTTTCTTTAAATTAGACTCTTAGGTACTTTTCTGTAGGTATTAATAGTTAAAACCATCGTTTTGTAAAATGTGAGGACTCAGCAGATTTTTTTCACAGTGAGAAAATAGGACCGTTTTCCTGAATTATAGAGATTTTTAAGATGGATATTTGATTCCCAAGGCTGTGTTGGTTGTTGTATTTTAGCATTTAAGTACTTTAAATTTAGTGGTGTATAATTTTGGAAATTAAAGCCTACCTGAATTAACTTGGGTTTATTAGAAGTACCATCTTTCTGCAGCCAGTATTTCACGTTGGAATATGAGGAGTGCTGTGTTAAGACACCATCAGTAGTAGCATTAGTAGTCAAGAAGGAATATTACAAGTTGAGTAGAGAACCTTGCAAATTCAGTTTGCAGCACTTAAAATAAGGCTGGATGGTAATTTTTTTTTCTCCTACTATTTCATCATCCTGCAAACTAAGCTACCTTTGGTAAAGTACATCCTTATTTCTTTCCAAGGAGAGAAGCATTCAACATTCAGTTAAGAAATGCAGGTATTTTCTCAAGACCTCTGCTAAAATTAAAAGAGAGTGTATGAAATAAACATCTCAAATTCTTTTGTCATTCTAAATCCAAATTACTCTTTATTTATTTTGTATAAATTGATCATCTGGAGAAAGTGGCCCTGCAAACTGCATGGTCAGAAAATATGGTGTCTTACAGGGTGAGTTTCCCAATTTTAGACACCAGAAATCAAAACCTAGAAGTTAGGATAGGGTGGTGGGTTTTGCTCTTGCAGCATTCTAGGAACAATGGAAGATTTTTCTTACATAATTGTAAGTCATCTTTTATAGTCCCAGACATTTTGAAAATAAAAAAACTACTTCTTTTGCAAAGAAAATTGTTATACTGTAGTGCTACTATGCAGGGGTTTTTTTGGTGGGCTGAGTTTCAAGTGTAAGCAAATACTTTGAATTTACCTGGTTTCTGTTAAGATGGATGAGCAACTCTGGAGCTCAAGAAAAGTGAAGTAATTCAGAGACTGAGAAAGAATTACAGTCTTTCATTGCAAGTAACATCTTTGACTGTAGAAATTGTTACTTTATTGGAAATGGTTGTGTGTTGTAGTGAGATTTCTGCTAATTTAATCATTAATTGCTGCATTATTTCTGGAGGGTATTTCACTTACCTGCTGTCATTTTTGGTACTGACAAAGCATGAATTCCACAGATAGCACTCTAAATATCAGACTGACAAGCTTACTGACATGAACAGGCTAATCCAGCTACTATTCAGTTTTGGAGGTTTTCCTTTGGTCTTTAAAACAGGAACAGCAGAGGTCCAACAATGTAAACAGAATGGCAGTTTATGTGATTCTTAAAAAATGTTTCCAGAGCTTTTGATGAAGAAAAGTTACTTTATGCAGTAGAAAAAAGATGTAATGCATAATAAACTCTGTTCTCTGTTTATAAATATGTTTTTACTTATATGATAATAAATACATTAACATCTGTGGCAATAAAGTTGAAATACTTGTTACTTAGTGCTTGTGTTGAAACCATGGTGGAATCCTAGATGGACCATTTATAGCACAGAGGCTACCTGCTAGTCTGTTGCAGTGTAAGGCAGTACACATTTTTAAACAAAGGTAAAAACCGAAAATGGCACAGAAATTAAGTGTCTCCAACATCTGAAATAAATGTTTAACCTTTTTGATACATTATTTCTTCATTTGTTGCAAAAGCTCAAAATAATTAACCAAAAAGCAAGATAACTTAGTAAGTCGGCAGAAGCTTTATGGGAAATGAGTATTACATATGATTTTGCAGAATTTAAAAGCTGAAACCTGTGACATTACTTCTTCCTAAAAAGGCAGAATTGCCTGTATATATGCAGCCCGTGATTGCTGATCTATATTTTACTACAACTTTGCTGGCACTTGGATTCTGAGTACTGAGTTAAAATAATCTTGGAAACATTTGACTGACTGCTACTTGTTTTCTAAAAATCTAAAATATTTTCTAAATCTTAAGTGAAGAGTACCCTGCCTGCAGGTAGGCAGCTTTAACATAATGGAGAGAATAATATACCTATAATTTCTTTTCAAAAGATTGGTCAAATTCTATTCAACACGTCACATTGTGTCCCTTTCTGCTTACAGAAAAGTCAAAAACAATGCAAAATCTAATTACATGGAATTTAGGTTTCCTAAATATGCTGGTTTATGGCATATGTGATATTCTTAGTTGCTTAGACAGTCACCTTCCTTCTGAATCAGAACTGAAGAAATATTGACTGGTGTTTGCAATCCTTTTGTGATCTGAAAAATAAAGATCCTGATTTGATGTGCTTGTTAGAAGTACCACAGCACATTTTGTGAAATAAAATGGTTGATCAATGGGTCCTAGTACAACACCTGTTACCAATTGATTTCACTGACCCATGTTTTTGTGTTTCATTTGGATGCTATATTCTCAGAGCTGAGTGGATACTGGTGTGTATCTGCTGAGTTCCTTTTGATTGGAAGCTGATTCTTTACAAACATATAATTCACATTTTTATTAATTTTGCAAAGTGCTATATGGCACTGTTACAGTCCCTGTAAGTGGCTGCCTGCTTCCTTTTTTCTAGACATTTTGCAGACACCTTTTTAAAAACCACTCTTTTCAGGAAAATACATAGATGAAACTACAAGCAAATGAAGATAAGAGCCATTCCAGCTGAGTGAGAAACACTGCTAAGGCAGGCATTTTTGATGACACATCATGTGTGTGTTTGACATGAAAAACTTTCTTTGGCTACAGTACTGCAGAAATGGATGTACAGAAATTATTCTAATACAATACAAGTGGAAGCTGGTTCAAGAGAAAAAGGCAAAACAAGAAGGTACTTCACTAAGATGTACTGCAATTAGATAAGTGAAAGGTAAATAAATGATGAGCTTTTTTAGCCTACTCTGTGTGGAACTACAAGACTCGCCTACACACCTCATTCTGATGACATTGTAAATTATCTATGTGGAGCATCTACCTCAGTGTATGAAAGCTAAAGTAGGGAATATGCCACAAAACACAATCAGTACAGAGAATAATAATAATAAGTCAATAAACTTTACAATTTGCCTAGAGGTGTTTGAGAACCTCAAATGAATTGGAAAATTCTGTTTAGTTTCTATGGTTTTAACTGTGTCAGTTACTTCCCTCTGAGGCACTGAAGCAGGTCACCCAGAGATGTTTAGGATGCCCCATCCCCACAGGAGTTCAAGGCCAAGCTGGATGCGGCTTGGTCAAGTGGAAAGTGTCCCTGCCCATGGCAGGGGGTTGGAATGAGATGATCTTTAAGGTCCCTTCCAGCCAGAGCCATTCTATGATTGTATAATTCACAAGGAAAATTCAAACTTGAGGAATTAGAGGAGAGGAACTAATCAGTGAGACACTAGACCAAAAATAGTTTGGTAACTTGAGTAGCAAAGTCAAAGCAATGATTAATATGAAATAGAAGATTGTGAAATACCAAGAAACACAATGGAAATAAATGAGAATAAAATTCACTGTCTAGGACAAAGGGGACAAAAAGTAGGATTCTGTGTCCAAACAGAGGAAACAGATCAGAAGGGTTTCATGCTGTTGAAACAGAAGGAAAGAGAAGTAGAATATTCTTGTTTCAGAAAGGCTTGTTTTGTTATGCTGTGACATCATTGTTCTAGAGTCTGAGCACTGTAGAATTCAGTGGAGATGTATTCATAGCAACACCTTCTAGAACATAAGATACTGAATTATAAGAAAGAGACTTATAATCTAAAAGGATAATTTATATTATCCTGAAAGAACTTTAAATATTTTGCAAATGTATTGTGTCATCACACCGTTCCAATTCAGCATTAGCAAATATATTCTCCATATTTTCCTTTCTTTTTTCACTTTGTCTTTTCTGACAGTCTCATCTTTGTAGGTTCACTGAACATGCTCATTTGGAAAAGTTAAGAATACATGTATTTTCACATAAAATCTCCACTACATAATATATAATCATAAAGTAAAATAACTGCTGTATTTTCAAATTTACTTCCAAGCATTGTTTTTAAGGCAACTTTTCCTGCATAACAAGATTAACTCAAAGGCTTTCATTAGAGAAATATTTTTTGCCTTTATTGTCACAGTTTGTCATCACCTGCATTCAACTGAGAGAAACAGCATTACACGTTTTCCACAATGAAAATGAACACGTTCTACACAGAGCTTTACCTATATTTATAGTGTGATATAAATATAAATACAAAGTTATTTCTAGAGTGATCTTTTACTCAAAATTAAGGTTGTTATTCTGAGCGAACCCAAGCACCGGTCTTTGTAGTAAGAACAACCTATCACATAGAGGACTATGTCAATGGACATTGGCTTCCATCCAGGCAACTGCTGAATGCCTCTATTTCCAGCTAAGCTAATTTGGCTGGTGTTCATCTAGCGTCCAGCAGTGGACAAAATAGTCCCTAGGGCAAGGTCTTAACCTGCAGTGCTCATGCGTACAGCTAATCCTTGCTCAAATCAATATGTCTACTCACGTGAGTAGGATTGGGAATGAAGGTGATGAGATTCCTAATTCTGTTCGTGTATCTCAGCCCCCGGACCAAAGAAAGGAGAATAGACAAAGACAATGAATGGATAAAATAAATGATAAGTAAAGCACTGGTGCCTCTCCTGATGTGGTAGACCTTAGAGAAGAAAGGATAAATTAACATATGGATATGTAGTATGGACAGCAAAATTATCTGCATCATAAAGTTCTTTCCAATTTTTTTTTTTAAATTTAGGGTATCAACAATTAAACACACTGCAGGTACAAGAAAATCAATAACATGTAAATATTATAATTAATATCCAAAAGATGATAGATTTACTCACAAAAGCTTTAGAGCTTGTAAAATTAATCACAAGTGAACGGTGCAAATAATCATAATTTTGATCTACTTCCTACCAATTACAGAAATTACTTAAAAAAGATACAGCCTAATCATCCTGTTAACATATATCGTACATCTCATCTTTGACAATTGTCTTGGTTTCAAAGACAGGCGTCTGCCAAGAGAGGTTGAACCCTCCCCCAGGACAGAGAATGTGATTTCCTTTCCTCTCTCCCTCCGAATTATTCAATTTTGTAAATCAAGGGCTTTTAGGCAAAGGTATGGGAAAAAAGGAATATCAGTTCTTTACTAGTATCTATAAACAAGCAATAACAATAATAGCAACCAGAACTAGAACCAGAAGACCAACAGCAGATGGTCTGTGAGCTGCTGAACCTTTTCCCGTGTGGTGCAATCACAGTTGCAGGCAGCAGGGGCGCTGTTGAGCCCCCGGCCGAGCAGGGCAGGCGCGATGACTCCTGAGCGGCTGCAGGTGGCGCTGTGGCACAGGGTCAGGTCTGGTAATGGCAGCCGATAATGGCGGAGAGCTGAGAAAGCAGGCAGCAAAGCAGCTCGGAGCGGCGAGCGGAGCGGCAGGGGCAGGAGCTGGCTTTCTCTCCGGCCAGCTAGCGAGGATTTTCTGCAGTCACAGCAGACGCCGCGGTCTCGTGCGGCAGAGGGCAGGGGCGGGCGGCAGAGGCAGCCGGGCTCTCCCGGCAGCCGGACTCTCCCGGCAGCAGCTGCGGGAAAAGCGCAGCCCGGGGAAACGTGCCCTTCCCAGTGGGGAGAAAAGTTGAATCAAAGCTCACCCAGCCAGGAGAAGAGAAAAAACAGGGCTCAGTTGGATTTCCTCAGTCACAGCCGAAAAGCAAAAAGAACAGCCTTTCCTCTCAGCGTCCGAACCATGAGAGACCCGTTCCAAGGGCCGGGTGTTCCCTTACCCTGCCTTGCCCAAGCACACCTTTTGTCTTTTACAAAAGACTTGATTGCTCTAAACATCTGTTTGTTGCTTAGTAACAGGAATGGGAAGAAATTCTCAACCCCCAACACCCTCCCTCTGAATTATTTTAATTTTGAAATCAAGGGCCTTCCGGCAAAGGTATGGGAAAAGGAATAACAGTTCTTTACTAGTATCTATAAACAAGCAATAACAGTAATAGCAACCACAAATAGACCCAGAAACCAATAGCAGATGACTTTTGAGCTGCCGAGCACTTTCCCATGTGGTGTAATTACGGTCAAAAGCAGCAGGGGTGCTGTTGAGCTCCCGGCAGGGCAGGGCAGGTGCAATGACTGCCAAGTGGCTGCAGGTGGCGCCGTGGCGCAGGGTCAGGTCAGCCTCATGCAGCTGGTAATGGTGGGTAGGCTGAATGAGCAGGCAGGCAGCTCGGAGCAACGAGCAGGGTGGCAGGGGCAAGGGCTGGCTCTCCCCGGCTAGTCAGCGAGGCAGCAAGGGCTCCGCAGTCACAGCGGACGCCATGGTCTCATGCAGCGAAGTGGGGGCGGGCAGCAAGGACGGCCGGACTGCCCCGCAGCTGCTGCAAGAAAACGCAGCCGGGAAAACATGCATTCCCAGT
The DNA here is from genome assembly GCA_024500445.1 of Entomyzon cyanotis. NCBI lineage: Eukaryota > Metazoa > Chordata > Aves > Passeriformes > Meliphagidae > Entomyzon > Entomyzon cyanotis. Next base: position 860,973 of record JAKEPQ010000765.1, on the reverse strand, counting down.
GGGAAGGAGGTTGAATCAAAGCTCACCCAGCCAGGAGGAGAAAACAGAGCACAGTTGAATCTCCTGTGGTCGCAGCCAGAAGCAAAGAGCACTCTCTCCTCCTGGTGTCCGATGACAATGACGAGAGTGCCAGTTCCAACGCCCGGCTCTTTCCTTCCCCTGCCCCGCCCAGCACTCCCTTTTGTCTCTTACAATAGAGTTGATGGCTCTAATCACCCAGCTATTTGTTGCTTAGTAACAGGGACGGAGAAAAAATTCCAATGTCCCCCAACCTCCAACAACAATGAAGCAAAATCTGTAATCTTACCTCTATAAACAGCTATTACCTGTGGCTATTTCTACTCATGGTTTCACAGCTGCTTTCTCAGACTTTTAAATTTTAGAAGGTATTAGATAATTTCCCAAAATCCCGTTGTGCAGGGAACCAGCACTATCTACCTTCAGTACTTTCAGAGTGTTCCAGGATGCCAAATACACATAAATTTGAGTAGAAGTACTGATCATGTTAAACATAGAATTTCATCTGCAAAGTCAAATGATATTTTACCATTATAAAACATGGGAAAACAGACATTTCAACTATTAGGAGAAACTTAAATTAATGTGATTTTCTTTATAACTGTTGTTTATAACTGTTATGCTTTCTATCTCCTTAATATTCAAGCATCTTCCTTGCAGTGATTATTTTTGGTATTTTTGGTACTTTTTTATTCTCTAGTCTGTCTTGAACCATGCAAACCTTATCCCCAAAGCCAATTATAATTTAAATCCACTGCAAGCTGATTACAAATATGCCTATTATTCTTCCCTAGAAATAAGACCTTAAACACTTCGTGTATTAAATGTATCTCTGGCCTTATGTTGCATTCAGCATTCAGTAAAAATCAGAATTTGTTTAATCTGGGGTGCATACAGCTGTAAAAGTAACCATCAAATGTAAAGAGAAACTAAGGTAAAACAGGCAGCTGGTCTTGACCTGCAGATAGTTTTTAACAGCATTTTAGCAATGACAATTAGAAATCACATTCCCTATATTGAGATTAACCGTTTAATTACTGACTATAGAATAGGGAAAAAAACCCATGAAAATGGAATCCCTGGGGAACAATAAAAAGTAATATAACAAATGCAAGTATTTTGGATGTACAACCATGAAGGTCAAGAAGGTGAAGGGGAAGGATAAAGAGAAGGGGAAGGAATTGAATGTGGAACATCTTTCTTAAGTTTAATTGAGGGAATTCCTGGAAGGAAAAACATTTTCTCAGTTTCAACTTAGTGAAATATAACTGAAACCTCAACTGCAACAGTCACATTACTGTTCTGTGTTACACTGCTGCTCCTAAAGTCATAAATACATGCATCAATCTGCAGATCTTACATACCACACTTCAAATATGAGGTTGATCCTTCTGGCATACTTGCATATGCATCTCTTTAAGAGAATATTTATTTTTATCCAGAAATGATGGAAACTCCCTTCAACCCTACACTACAAATGAGTTTCAGTCACAGTTCTTGCCTCTGTGTCCTTTAAAGCCTTGTATTTCATTTTAAGCTCACTCTTCTGACAGAACAGAGCTCAGTTGGCAGGTTTGGCTGTCTGTCAAGCTTTGATTAAAGACTCCTGGAAAAAGTAGAGGTATAGCTTCATACTGAGAACTGACAATGTAAACATTCTGAAGTGCCTGCTGTGAAATAAGTACAAGACATTCGCAGTGTCCCTGGAATGTTTTCCAAAAAAGACAGAGAATGCCTACATTTTGCAGCCAGCTAATGAATGTACACTGGCATGTTCAGTCATTCGGGCCTCACACAAAGCTTTTCAGAAGTAGCAATGACTGTGTCTTGAAAGAATTTCTTCCAGTTGTTTGGCTAGCTGTGGTTCACTGCATACAGTGACATGTAACGTGAGTCTTATAATGTCAATATAATCATTTAAAGTGCTTTATCCTAATACTTACAACTATATTCATGCATCCTCATTATACCAGGTAAGTTTATAGCCTTAAGAATTCTCTCCTGCTCCTTCCACAATGACGCATTTCATGTTCTGGTAAAAATCTAAAGACAATTATGACTAGTAACACTTGTAATCAGTTGATTTTTCCCAGCGTAACTCTATTGATTTTCAAGACCACACCCATAATGTATGAGCTGTTCAAATACTTCTCACTTCAAAGAATCCCTTCTCAAGAGAAGAAAACAATCATTAAGTATTTCATTACATATATAAATAAGATTGAATTTAAAATGAATGCTTAAAACAAAATATTAATCTCCAAAAATCAGAATCAGATAAAATAATAGCTTGTGGAAGGTCACCCACTGCTCAAATCTTCCACAGATTTCAAAGAGTATTGGTTCAGGCTCTATAGCTAAGACCATGAAATCTTGATTTTAAGCTGTTATTTGAAAATCTTCAAAATTTTTCCTAAATAATCAAAAGAAGAAATAAATGTGTTAGTACCTGCTTTAGAACTTTCCTAATTTTAGTTATAATAAGTTAGAAAACCTGAAAGAATTAGAGAGCAAAATTATTCCAGAGAAGCTTTCTCATTATCCAATGTTTTCCCTCCCACACAGAAAAGTAGAACACAGATACCCTTGGTTCTTAGAAATGAGTAGAAAAAGAAGAAAAAGCTTCAAGAGCAGAAAGAGCTCTGATTCCAGAGAAGGTAAGTTTGCAAAAATATTTTCTATAAAGTCAGCAGAAACATGTGGCTATTCTTTATTTTCTCAGCAAGACAGTGCCCAAATCTGCTGGTCAAATTGGGAATATTTACAGTTAAGTGTGGGTACATACAGGTAATGTCTTGGTGAGGCTAGTTTTTTTGTTTCAGTTAAACTGCTATCCTAAGCTATTTCTGGCAAAGGCTTTCCAAACATATTGTTGTTCAATTGCTGCAAAACTTCATCATTCTTAATGTAAATCTCAGTGTTGTCTTAGTTTAATAGCTTGTGCTAATCATGTTCAGGTAGATGTCACTATTAAACTTATCCTCTAATGCACACAACCTATTCTAAAAAAAGCCCATGTAAGACAGAATTTTATGTCATTATGTGAATGCCATGAAATCTTGCCTAGTACAGCCAGGAAACACTAATTTCTTCTACTTTGGACGTGTAGGTGTGGCTTAAATCTCCTGGCAATGTGCCACTAATCTGTGTGATTGTGATTATGTTAATCAATCCCTTTGTTTGCTTATCTGTAAAAGGATTATAAAAGCCAGGTCCACAGAATTTATCCCAAAGTGCTAGTGGGCAGTGGAATATTGATTGACCCAGTGTGTTCACAGGAACAAAGTAAATACAAGGAGGAGTAAAGAAATTTTGTATGCAGCTCTTGTTATAAGCAGATAGAATACCTTATCACCTAACAAAAATAAAACTTTATTTTTTAAAAGTTTTAATATATTGATTTTCTCAAATCAGAGTGAGTAGATGTGGCCCACACTATTTATCTGATTTCACATTATTTATCAGACAGTTACGACAGAACAAGTCAATACTGAAACTAAAAAATAATGTCATGGAAAATACACTACATCTTAAAATAGCAAAGGTATTTTCTATGAACATTGTCTCAAAGCTAATCATACATTTATGACACTGGTTACCAAATCGTAGGAAATATGTTTTTTCTCTTTTTTCTCCTTAAATTAGATGAACAATTGTCACCAATTTATAAATGCCAGCAAAGTGTAAGAAGCCTTAAAAATAAAGCACATGAGAATCTGTCTCACTCCACAGAGCCACTGGATGTAAAGTGTGCTGAAGAAGATGGAAAAGATCATGAAAACAAGAATCAGAGTAGCTCAGATGCTTCTGAAGATAGAGACCTTGATAATGTATCAGACAGTGAAAAAGAAGGGAAGAAGGAAAAGAACTGCCCTCCTAAAATGTTCTCCTCTCAGCAGGATGAAATCCTAGCCACAGTAACTTTTGGTGAGTCAGGGGCCTCATCCAAAGGAAAAATTATACTGTGGGGCAGGCCAGACTCTTCAGAGTCCATTATTTTGGCCACTGGAAAAATTTCTGCAGAAGTAAAATGTGGCTCTTTTAATGTGAAAGTAGAAATTAAGAATGTTTCTTTATTTGATTCTGAAATAAAAGTTGTGGATGAGAAAAGGAAAAGTTCAAAGAACAAGAAACGTTGTCATGAAAGACAATACCAGAAAAGTCAGTGTTCAAAATGTTCAAAGTACCAGTGTCCTTCAACTGACCACTCAGCAGAACACAAGGGGAAATATAAGGGATCATCTAAACATAAAATTCAAACTGCCATCAACAAAAGTGCCTCCCTGGAAATGAACATTGAAACAAAAAAAATTCAAGTGGAATATACCAGCAGAAAGAAAAACCTCAAGGTTAACATCAAAGCTGGTGAGCAGGCACAGAGAAAAGCATGCAACAGGGAACATGAAGATACATATCGGAGTGAAACAGATTATTCTGTAACAGAGGCATTGTGTAACACAGATTGTGAATCATCTTTTAGCTTTCATGAAAAAGCAAATTATACATTCCCAGATGGATATACACTTCTCCCTCCACCTGAAGAATTTGCTGACTGTGACAAAATGCACCTGGATACAATTGCAGAAGGTGTATCTTTGTGCCCTGTTAATAGCAGAAAGGAATCTGATAGACTTACTACTGCCTTGAGTGTTTGGGGGGAAGAAAATTATTTCTGTAAACTTAGTACAGATGAGTATGAAGACCACACCAATGAAAAGGAAGATTTTTCAAAGGATAAAATATTTTCCTCAAAAATAAATACTGCTAATTGTCTTGTAGCTATTAATACCTTGCATAACCCAAACAATGAGAAGGAATGTGCTAATAGGAGCAATGTAGTAGGTCAAGAAAGAAATAACTGTGACAAACACAGAGACTCAGGGCCAAAAACAGCAAGAAGAAAGTCTTTCCCAGATACTGCCCTGGATGTACTATCACCAGTTCACCCTAGAAGGGATTCTGGCTTTTATTCACTGCCATCTTTAAAAGTATTGCTTAAGGAGACCAAAGCAGGAGATGTCTGTAACAGGAACTCACATATTCCTACCAAATATAAAGAACTTTGTCCTGACTTGACCTCCTCTCTGACAGAGCTTTGCAAGTACCCTGACTTAACCTCCTCACTGAGAAATTTGAGAAGTCTTAAGTCTTCCTATCAATATGCTTTCACATCATTTGATCATAATATTACCACTTATCCATCTGAGCCTGAAGAAGATGTCTGTCTAGATGGCACTTGTTTACTGAATGACTATACAGACTGTATAGGGCAAGGTGAAGAAACAGAAGAAACATTAATGGAGAGTCTTCATTCCAGTGGTACTATACATGACAAAAAGAAAATGGCCATGAAGAGCCTCTGGGAAACCTAGCCATGTGGGAAGAAGACTCTGAGTCTACTGAAGCTTTAGATAAAGAGAAATCAGAGTACAACCCTATAGAAAAGCTTGTTGAATGGCAGAACAAAGCTCACCTGGTACAAGTCTCTCCACGTGCTAGAAGCCCTTCAGGTGAATTCATTGATGACAAAAAAAGTACTAATTATGCATCTACAGAAAGCATCCTAAAACAGTGTTCAGTTTTAGAGTTAAATGTTCACCCTCCTTATGCAAAGTCTGAGGTAACAAATAGAAGGAGAGGGTCAGTACTGACTGACCCTCCAGTGGTACCTGAAGAAGTAGAAGGAAGACTCGTCCACAGTGAGACTACATTGCAACCTGAATGTTTTGGCTCTGCAGTAAGAAAGGAACCTAACCTTACCTGCAGTATACAAGAAAAATCCTCGCTGTCATCCTTGCTTTTAGATCCCAAGGAGCATGACATAGATAAAGAATTTGAAAGCTTTTCTGAGCTACAGGACATATCTGGGGATATCCTTGTTGAATCTGATTGCCATAATAATTCGGCACAGGCTTCCATGTTATCTACCTCTTCATCCTGCAAGGAAAAGAAAGAGAATTTCACAGAACATTCAAACACTAAGGAGAGATTGGAAAACTCTTGCAGTAGAGAGTCAACTGATGATAGTTTAAGGAGAGAGCCTGGAGCAAATCAACTACCTCTGTTAGTCAAATCCAAGTTTGAGGAAGTTGAGTCAGAGTTTGAAATGAAAGAAGATTATTATGAGAATGCAGATATCTCCCCATCATCAGTCAAACAGATTAGTCAGAAAGGTAGGTGTTACAAGACTTTTCAAGTTAACATCACTTACACACCTTTTGCATAGGAGCTTTTGTGACATCTGTTTCCATGGAAAATAAATGTACGTTAAAAGTTTGCAATTATACTGTGACATTTGATATGTTTGCCCATGGGGTTATGCAGTTATTCTGCTGAGGGTCCTAGGAACCATCTAGTAGAGCCAAGAAACCTAAATTTAAAAAAAAAAAAATTAATGCAGCTTTGATCAAGAAGCAGTTTTCCGACACGAAACCATACACCCATTCTGAACATCTAGTGACAGAAGCAAATAGCGTTGCAGGAAGTAATAGTTAAAGCAGTTGCCATGTGAAATGAACTCAGAGCTCTAGTCAATGTTTAAAACCACATAAATCTGCTTTTCATATCCACGCCATCTGTATAAATACTGCATTCTAAGTACATGTCAGTCTTAATCCTGGCTGAACATTTTCATGCAACGACCATAAGAGATCCTTTAACCTGCTTTTCTCCTCTCTTTTATATATGAGAGAAAACTGCATATGAAATAGGCTTATTTCTAATAGCTAATATTTTTCAAAATTTCTTGTCTTCCTGTCTATAACCCATCTACTCATATCCAGAACTGGTCATTTAAAATGAGTGTTTTGAATTATAAAAATGTTAAGCCATCCTGGGACATTGCAACCTACAATGTGAGCCTTTTACATTACGAATATGTACGCACACGCGTGTGTTTGAAATATCACTCCAAACACTACACTTCAATTTTTTTAATATTAATCAGGTTATATGCAAATATATCTTGTATTTATCTCTCCAGAAGACAGTGTTTCCAGTGGATTTGGAGGTTAAGAGGTTTGTAATGTTGAAAAATATACATTTTCTTGTGGAAAAATGTCAAATGTAGTCCTAGTTAAAAGCATCAGAAGTTTTTAAAAATTTTTTTAATTCACCATACCTGCAAAATAGACTGGTATGACCTCCATGGCTGTCTTGTTTGGCATTGGTAATGGAAAATAAAAAAATACCTGAAGTCTATATATATTATATAGATATACTACATAGATACATATTGCTATATAGATCAATTTCTCAATATGAATAACTCAATTCCAATAGCTCAGTATCAATATATAAAATAGAGCATTCATGAAATTGAAATCTCTATAGAACAAGTTATAAAATGAAGATATTAAAGGAAAACTGCATGCCAAAACCCTTGATTTCTCAAGAGCTTAAGGACACAGCATAGAAGTGAGGTGTAGCTCTTTCTTTCATTTTTGTTTTTTCTCTTGTTTTATTCACTCTTTCCTTTTGCCTCTTACTAAGAATTATCTACTCATGTTCTTTCTCATACCTATCATCTCACCTCATCTGTAACTTTGGCCCTCTTTTGGTCCAGGATCATATTTTGATTTTCCTTCATTCCTAGCAATGCTGTGGAGGATCCTACCTTAACTGCATAAATGTATGCATTTACTACATCCAGGAAGTAGTAAAAGAATTTCAAGTTTTACAATTCATTAATATGAATTAAAATCCACTTTTAGTTGGAGAATACCAGCCTACTTTCCCAAGACATTGGGCAATGTGGGACTGCCTGAGCTTAGTAATCCAGTGACACTGGAAAGCAAATGTGACGTTTTTCAGCAAAGAGTGAGAACATCTAGAAGAGAGGAGAAGAGATGCCACTGTGGTAAACAGGATTGGGGAGAGGCATTCTAGAAGTCTCTTGGTGTTCTGGGCACTTCATTATTATCAGAGAGGAAAGGACTCATGCGAAGGGCATTACAACAGCACTGCAAGCGATGGGGTTTCCTGACTCTTAGCAATGGTCTGGAATGCCCTGGCTCAATGATAAGTGTCTGTGATGGAGATCTGCCTGAAGCCAGAAAGAGGCTGGACAACCATGAGCCCACCTACACAATCCTCCAGGGAGCCTGTTGAGGTTGGACTTCCTCTCTATCTGCCCTTGCCAGTGGCTACACTCACATTTTCAGAACAGAATATAATACAAAGTCTGTTTTCCAGTTGTTTTACCTGAAATAATAATACAGCAAGTAAGTTTATTCTGTCTTAACTGGAAAGAAACCTAAATCAGAAGAATCTTCATACATGCCTTACAAGATTCTTCATGTTCAAATACGAGTTTATATATCTACCTATTGACCGCTTCAAAAATGTATGAGCACATTAAATAGGATCCATGAGCAATTTACAAGTTTTCACATTAAAATAGTGATGGACAAATGGCTATGTAGGCATTTAACTAAAGACTCTTGTATTTTTCTCTGCGTAAAGGGCCTCAGTTAGTCTAAAATATATACTTTCTGAATATTTTCAGTATTATTTGGTATTTTCAGTAATATGTTGGCTAGATTATTCTTGTATTTAGAATGTGGAAATATTAAACAGTAAAATTGCTTGTATAAGTAGTGTCACATATTCATCACAAACAACATCTGGTTATAACTTAGACTTGAAATCAGAAATGAATAAAACCAGAAAGCTACCTTTGAAGAAAGACACCAGAGCGAGTGACAGTTCCCAGGAAGATGCAATAGACCAGTGGGCCAGAAGACGGAAACAGTTCAAAGACAGCAAAAAATGCAGTTCAACTGGAGGAAGCTCCATAAACAGCACAATCACTGAGGGATCATGTGAGTACTTTAGTCTTACACTTGTGATCTTTCCCCTTCGTGTGAGTAGCACTCTTACAGGATTTTCAGCTGAGGAAATTGATCTCCAGTTCACTGAGTGTCTGTGTTAGTCATTATCATGACTAGCATGAGACATCTGCTCTCCTTGGTTAAGCAAAGAACCTGAATAAAAAAAAAGTTGATTCTACCATGCATGTTTGTGGTAGAACATGTTAAAAAAATTTAAGACAAACTTTAGGCACAAACATGGCAGCAGGTTTGAGGTTATAACAAAAATAATAATCCTGATATCTACTTATGTCAAAGCCATGCTGAGCTGGGAATCTTTCCTCACTAAAATAACCTGCTGCTCCAACTTTAATCTAGACTTGTTGCCTAGATTGTTGTTCACTGTGACCCATAACTGTGTCTTTAAGAAGTCTGTCACCCTGCCACATGCAAATTTGTCAACTTAAACTGCATGGGAAGGAATTTTTAAGATTAACTGCTTAGTGAATTTGCATTTCATGCAGATGGAGCCACGAAGCAAGGACAGCATAATCTAGGGGGAACATATGTGGTACTTCTTACGTGACACTGCCCCACCTCCTGTTTTGCTATTTTAATCGAGTAAGGAATACTATTTAGAGATGAAGAAATGTGCACTTCCCTGTGAAAATATTTTGTGCTACAATGATTTCTTTAGGTGCAGGAAGTTTTATTTGTAGATACATAATCTCCTTTTTGAAGAAGGGTAAATGCAAACCTATAGAAGACTCTCAACTGTAAGACTTCGACGCAGGTCCAGTAAATGAACTATAAATATGTTCTGTCCCTGTACCAAGGAGGTAAGTCCTACAACAACAGAGCCTCAATTCACTGCCTAAACATAGATTTCAGTTGGCAGCCTGGATACCAAGAGGGACCTGAGATATATGACCAGCAGGGAACCCAGACTTTTTGAAGCAGTAATTGAACAGCAAGCAGGATACACTAAGGCATCTAATATGGTACTGGCCACCTATGTTCAGGTAACTGAGGCAATCACTAAGGGTTTAATGCCTGTTAACAAAGCAGCGGAATGACTGACATTTCACATGGAAATAAAAAAGCTAGCAGTTTTGGTAGCAGTTTTGACTGTTTGCCCCTAAAACAGATTCAAGGCCATAGTAATAAGATTAGAAAGTTACTGTATCAAACCACCTGAGTTCAAAAAACCTACCAGATGCTATGTACGTCAGGGTAAACTGTTCCTTGATTTCAACAGTAATGTCCCTTCAATATAAAGCTGGACCATAAATTTTACTATTTCAGGCATGTGTTGGTTTCATAAAGAAAGCATATATATATTTTTAAGAAATCAAGTCAAAAAAGAAAAAGTTGCAAGAGCTAGAATTGTTTTTCTTGAGGCAAAGCTTTGGGTAGCACATGGCATAAACCCAAAGTGGTCTCCAGAAGAAGTGGCTGTGTAGACAGCTCTGACACAAATTCTCACATCTAATAATTTTGAATACTATGCCACAGGCCTGAGACTTCTGTCTCTTCTGGTTTGGTAGCTAGACTGTTCCCTCATGTTGGCAGACTTGAGACAACTCTGATTGACATATAGAAGCAGCAGCTCCTTGCATTCTTACTTCCAGCATCTGGGAGGAATTTAAGTGTGCTTGTTTGTGACACCCCAGTTTGACACCTCTTCTGAAAACTCAAGATGAAAAGTTTTGGCATAATTCCATGCTGTCAGCATGGCAGTGTATATTTCTCTAGTTTTGCCTACTTGTCACATTTTAACTTCTATTTTAATTATAAAAATTCAGCATTAAACTGGCAAAATACTGTGCTGTACTGAGTTGTTTGGTGCTAGTTTAGGTTTTCTTAATTTATGCATTCATGGTAGTAAGCTAAAATGGGCTTTAAACATATGAGCATAGTAATATTTACTTGTCTATTTGCTAGTAGTTTCTAATGCAGTTAAGCATATAATCTCATAGTTTCTGCATAATAAGGGAGAAGCCAGTGCAAGTGGAGTATTCCTCTAGATAGGCACAATAGAGCACATTTTCTAAGTTACGAGGGACTGCCACTTAGATATATTCAGGAATTGGCTTCCTGAACAAATATAACCTTAAATAAAGGTTAATTTTTATCTTCTCTGTTTTCAAACTGGGAATCGTTTTACATCAAACAGGATAAACAAAGCAAACAGATCCTTCCTTCAGCTGCATTAAATCTAGCTGCATTCCACCATGCATTTCATATTGAAAGGTACATGATGGTTTTTTCTTCTCAGTTTATCTATTAGCACAGTGTCTGATTATATATATTTATATAAGACTTTCACCATCCCATATTAACTTTGAAGTTCCAGCTCCTTGTCTGCTTGGGATGTTGTCATACTTTTACACAGCCTTTTTCTTTACATTCATCTTGTTGTTTCTATCCTGTCACACACCTAGCTGCTTGACATCCTATTGCCTTGTGAGCCTGAACTTTCGCAGAGAACTAGATCTCTCCTCCATCTCCATGTTAACTCATTGCAAGACATTGTGAATGTAACTTAATATAAAATATGAATCTGGAAAGCCTCAGGGTAACACATCATACAAATTCAACAGCCTATGAAGGAACTAGCCAGAAATTCTATGTTAAAAGGAAAAAAACACCACCAAACTGTTATTTCCTCACCTCCTTTTTAACAAAACTTTTCATGTCTGGAAGAGCTAAGATTAAGCAAACAGCAAAAATGGTCATCAATGCTCCTATCATGTAGGATACTTTTCATCTCCCCTTTTGTCTTCTGATATGCACAGAACTCAAGCTAAATTTCTAGATTTGTTTGATTTCCTAATCAAATGGACCACATAAGATAGCTTAAGAACTAGCTAAAGCCAGATTTGTCTTAAAGAGGTGCAGTTCCTGTTTTGACAATTGAGACTTCACTTCTTATTCACTTATTCTTATTCAGTGTGCATTAGCCTCCAGCACTGTGATCTTATATTCAGAAATCCTTGCAGACTTCTCCTTTAACACCAACAAAATTGAGGAACTCAGTAGAAACATTACAAACTGTTTATTAAGGACCTTGTGGCATTTTCTTCCATGCTGACTGGCTGAGGTTTCTTATTCTTCTTGCATTTTCCCTACTGACATAACTCTTACTTGTTTTATCATCATTACAGTAAATTCAGAGGATGCTCGATCAGTAGATCTTGGACTATGTTCTGAAAATGAGGACAGAGGTTTTTATGCAGAAAACTTTCATTCTGCTTCCTGGGTTTTCAGAGGAGATGATGTCTCTCCAGATAACAGTCCTAGATGTCTGAGCAAAAGACCTAGACCAGTGGCAAGTAAGTTGGCTAGAGCAACAGGTAATGTCATAAAAATTTATTTATTTTGGGCACTCCGAGAACTTCAGGGGATCAGCATTTTGGACAAGATGCTGGTCATTTATGCTAAAGACAGGAAAAGGAGCAACCCAAAAATCTAAAAGATTATTTAAAAAAAAATAAATAAGCAGTTCTTATTTAGCTATTGTCTTGCAAAATATTAGCATTACTTGACAAAATCGGAACTGATAAAAGGTGGTAACTAAACCTCAAGAGATAAGCATAGAGGCAGTGTAATTCAGTAACTTCTTCAAGCATGGCAAAATCCCAGAACACCATCAGTAGAGTGGAATATCTGAGTACTTTTCCACCTCGTAACTACAAAGTCCAGTCACTTAATTTAAACTGCTGTCTGCCAGTTGCCTAACATGAATGATATTTGATCAAATGCAGTGTGAGGGGAGTCACTCTCTGAGGACCAGCATTGAACAGCCAGGAGTGATATTCAAAGCATCCCAATCACTTGTAGAATCAATAACACTCAGTGCCTACAAAAAGTTTTAAAAACAGGCTGCTGCTTATTAAACTGAACTTGTAGAGAAAAAGGGTATCTCTATTTCCAGTTCGAGAAAGAACAGTGAAGATCGCTAAAGGGACTGGCAATTACCCTTGGGGTTTCAGGATCCAGTTCTCAAAGCCTATCCTTGTGACTGAAGTTGACACAAGTAAGTTGTGTTTGTACTGTTTAATTTGTCCTGTGGAAACATATAAAAATAAATATATAATAGTATATTATATACACTGATAATGATGCCTTAGAATTTTTAACATCTGTATTTTTCATGTATCTCTAGTTTTAGTGTGTAGCTCTGGACTCCATAGAAAGTGCTAAAACTTCTGTTCCCAGCATCTTTAGAAAAAACAATTCCTCTAAGCTGGAGATCCAAGGACACTTTAGCTGCCTCAGGGCTCCAAAAAATGTAAACAGTGAACTGGGGAGAGCAATCTTGGGGTAATTGACATCATCATCTGAGGAGGTAATTAGAGGATTAAGGCCTGATATGTTAATGAACAGAACTTATAAAATGTGAAGAATTCATGACTCGTCATCCATTTTGGGTGTAGCCTCTCGAGTATGCTTCATCTGTCCTGAATGCATCTTAAGAGCCTTTAATAAATTAATCTGTTTTTTATTCTCTTAACTTTTTCTAGCCTCTGTTTTAGGTAAGCCCTGTTCAGGCATCAGTTTTTTGGCACTCCAGATGGTCTGTTTTATATTAATTTTTAATATAAATGTACACAGTAATTTCCATAATTAGTGGGTGCAAGGTGTTTAATAGCATGAACTGCTCATGAGCAACTGTCTGAGTGCCCCAGTAGCCCTGGGGGTAAATCAGAATCCACTGCTCTGTCTCCTTCCATGTCAATTCATACCTTGTGCAAGTGCCTGCATTCAGCCTCCCTCTACATGTAAAGTCTAAAACTTTTGTGGGCTGACATCCATGAATGGAGACAATAGGCCTTTAAAAATTAAAAGGAGGATTCTAATATTTCAGAAATCCAATATTTCCTTCTAATGTTTCCAAAAATCTTATTGACTGGGGACACTTCTGCTTGGATCCATCGAGCCATCTGTCAGGTGGACTGTTAAATTCTTCAGGGAGCTATGATGATTCAGAGGAACAACAGAAGAAACTCCAAAACCCGAGAGAGCAAAAAAATGGCAGATGAGTTCCCACAAAGATGAAATGTAAGATTCTGCCTCTAGAGAGGAGTGAGCTGTACCATGCTTAATAACGGTGTTGGCACTTCTGCTCAGGAACAAGATTTTGGGAGCCACCAATGAAAGGTCTCTGAAGTCATTGGCTTCAGATATATGTAAATATAATATAATATATTATCATATATATCATATAATATATCATATTATATAAGATATCATATAATGTCAGTATAATGTCAGCTTAGAAATCTGGCTAAAAGCTGAATCAGTGAGTAGCAGCAGAGAGAATGAGACACGGCCAGTCAGTGTCCTTTTACTGCTGCCTAAGACCTTGGCTTATCCAAATCTAGACCATTGCTTGCTCTACTGCTCTGCATCTCAGAAGAGGCACAGTAGAATTAGATAAGGACCAAAAGGTACAGGAGACTGTAATAAATTCTTACTGAAAAAGCAGATATTATACAAAATGCCATCCCATACAAAGACAGCTGGTGAATGCCTTCTGGCAAGGCATCTGAGAATAGCTCTGTCACTATCACCTGCCTTATGTATTAGATTGTCCAGCATCCTGACAATACTGGGAAAGCCTGTGAATTCAGAGGCCTGCCAGATTTTAAATTCTTTACCTGAGTACAAATAAAATCATAGGTCATGCATACAATAATAGCTCTGACATTTACCAATTTATCCCTACTAGTTAAAATTAAGTATAGCCACTCACATTTTATATCACTCCTTTGTTTATTTGTATGTTGTTTTCAAGTGCAGTTACTTTAAAACAGTGACAAAATAAAACAAATAGGCTTTTTCATACGAACTTATAGTAAAATTGTGTTTTCTCAGAATATAACTCATTTCATTAGGAAGAAATTCTTCCCTGTGAAGGTGGTGAGGCATAGGCTCAGGTTGCCTAGGGACGCTGTAGATGTCCTATGCCTTCAAAATTTCAAGGCCAGGTTAGATGGGACTCTGAGAAACCTGGCCTAGTGGAAGGTGTCCCTGACTGTGGCACGGGATTGGAACTGTATGATCTTTATGGTCCCTTCCAGCCAAAACCATTCTATGATTGTATAATGAATATTTTAATAATAATTTACAGACCACTTATGGTCATAAAGTCTGGTATGGGATGCTCAAGGCCAGCACAACCCAAAATTTTCTGACATTTGCAAATTTTAAAATGATTTGTAATACGTATGAGGGTGGACCATGGCTTTATTGTGCCTGTTTATTATTAAGCTTTTAGTAATCTTACGCCTACAATTTCTAAGCATCTCAGAAATACACTGAAGGATCACATTTACTGCATCATAGCATACAAAATCTTTAAAAGTATACATTAAATGTTAAAGACATGACATAATGTTTTCCAAAACCTTTCTCACAGTACGTTAGGAGTGCTTATTTATAAAGGAGAAGATAGACACGGTATCTGAGAAATTTGTAACTGGGATTTAAGTAACTTTGTTTTGGTGCCCATGAATAAAGTGTATTTATCACCTCCTTAGTTTGCTTCCATTCCTGGCTGGCATGTGTCAGAGCACTGTTTTATTAGAAATGCATGTGCTTTGCAGTGGTTAACAAAGAAACAAGAGGTGATGCATTAAAAATCTGATTCAGTTCTTCCTTCACTGGCACCATTTTAACTTACCATATATTTTCTTCCTAAAGCCAAAAATCCTAAAAATGCTATGTCCAAATTCTGTTAACCAGCAAAGACAAACAGTGGTACAGAAGCTACTGTTTTGGGGTTAAATTCAACACTCATCAGAATAATAGATGATTTTTTTTTCTACTCACTCTACTGAGTTTTGCATCAGATTTGAACTTCAGGCCAAAACTCTCAGATACTGAAATGCCTATTTGCATCTTAAAGCATTTAAATCCTAATGGCATTTTAAATTAAATTTCTCCATTGCCAGTGATTTTCTAGTGCTGCACCAGTATCCAAATCCTGAAGCTTCATTAATAGATGAGTAACAGATGGCTCAGTAAAACTTGTTCCACCTCCAAGTCAACATCATGAAGGCCCTAAAACATAATCCTTGATTAGTTAAACAGGTGCTTGTTTTGATGGAAAAGCTTGACCATATAGAAAAGCTTGATATCCTAGCTCTAAATAAATTTTGGTGGAATTTTCTTGTTTTGTCTGGGGGGTTGGTTTTGGTTTAGTTTTTCATTTTGGTTTTGGTTTTGTGTTTTTTCAATTCCAGATAGTGCAGCTGAAGAAGCAGGGCTACAAGTTGGGGATATTCTGATAGCAGTCAATGGAACTGATGTCACCAGCATGCCACATTCAGAAGCTGCCAATCTGGCAAGGAAAGGTAATTCTGAGATCACAATAAAGTAAATGAATGGGTCAGGTTTCCTCTTCCAAATACATCCAGAAAAACTGGGTGATGTAGGCAACAGAAATCCTAATTATTTACTAGTTTCATGCATTGGTATTTAATACAGTAGTATTGTCAAAGTCACTTTTTTATCTAGACTTTGCTTTCTAGACACATAAGAAAACAGATGCACAAATTATTCCCCAAAGAGCAGATGTGACATTAATGCTTTTGGCTCTCCTGTGATAAAGAAAGTGACTCTGAAAGCCCTGAAAGTGACTGCAGAGACACAATTGCCTTATTTATGCCTTATACTTCCTCAGGGAGAGACTTCACATCTTCCTGCCATTTCTGTTTCTCCAAGACTTGAAGTCTAGTCAGGAGATCAGAGAGTTTATTTAATGAGGCAACCTTTTACACCACCATGGAAAGAGTCAGTGATATTAGTCATGTATATTCTTCCTGGAATTCTGATGACTAAAACCCAGAGACAGCCACATTTGCATGCTGAAAATTAATTTAGTGCCATTCTCTTATTTATCCAAGATAAAGTTTTGACAAAGGCTCATGGGAAATTCAATAAATTAAAATACTTTTACAAGGCTGTGACAAATTTAACTTGATAGACACCGTGTTCTTTAGTTACAGAGGTGCGATTCACACTGTTGTATTTAAGAGAATTTTGAGTATTTTTCTAGATAAATGTCTGATTACTGGTATTTTTAACTCCTCAGAGAACATCCCCTGGATTAAATCTTGGCACATAGACAGCATTCCCAAAGTCAAGTGTCCCCAAAAAAGAAATCCAGCAAATGTTTTGCAGATGAAAATGTGTCATAGTCACATTTCTCAATCTGTCTTCAGGCATTACCACCTGCTCTTTAGTATTGATATAATCAGAATTTGAGGCCTTTAGGGTCAAAATCACAGATATATGGATACTGTCAGCAAATATTATAATGTAGCATCTCATTGATGATGAAGGTAACTTTTTTTCCCTAAGTCTTGCAATATGGCATCTCTTCTGTGTGCTTACCTTTTGCAAATGATAAGCAGGTGCCTTAACAAATATTAGCCTCCAACAGCCACTCTCCTCAGTGAGTGGTACAGAAAAGGTTAGAATACTCCAAGGCATGGAAAATAAAGAATTCTTAAGAGCGTATGTAAGATGACAGAGACTGAAGGTGCCCCTAAAAGCATTCTCAGCAATTTTTGGATAAACCTCAATTTATGTCCTCAATTTGTGTTTCATTTGAGCAATGAAATTCAGTCATTTCTCCTATCTGATAAAATACACAAGCATGTATTTCCTATCTGATAAAATAAACAAAGATGCTACTTGCAAAGATAGATCACAAAAAATTGTTTTAGAGATGCCTTCAGATAGCTGGCTCCATTACTAGTCCTCAACACAAAACTAGTTTCAGTCCTAAATTTGTGTTAAAAAAATGCCAAATATCACTTGATTTAATTTGCTTTCTTGGGTGCTCTGCTCCTTGTTTCTTCTAGAAGCTCCATTGGGAGGACATGGGTGTGGGATAGAATACTGCCTTCTTGCTCCTTACCCTACATGGGTATTCAGAAATATTGACAGGAGTATAGTTTTGACCTCTGTTTTCACATGTAATATTTTAGGTCCTGATATCCTGACTATGATAGTGGGATCAGACATCAGCCGTTACCCCAACACCCCCAGACCTACCTGCCGAGGATATCTGCACAAACGAACACAATCTGCAATACTGAAGGGCTGGAGAAAGAGGTGGTTTGTGCTGAAACATAATGGTTACCTGCACTATTACAAACACAAGAAGGTAAGGAGAGTGGATGGTGAGGAATCAAACTGTGTCCTGAATTATGAAATGAATCTGTTTTAGCAGAGGAAAGCACAAGAACTTTCTGCTCTCTGTCATGTGCTTACAGAGTACTCTGAAGAGTCATTTAGTAAAAGAGAGAGAAAGATACATAAGTATGAATACAAAGTTCTGCACTACTAAGAGATCCGATGCCCAAATGTAATAAGAGGGATCACAAGTGTACTCATTGGCCCTTTTTTTTTTGGTATTTCTCTTAGGACGTAAAAAGAAGACCACTCATCCCACTTTTTTTTCCTAAGGGAATTACAAATAATATTCACAGTTTAACACAGCTTTTATGTTATATGTCAGCTGCATGATTAAATTGGCAATGTTATGCGACAGGCCTTGCCTCATTCTGCAGGAGAAATTTTTCCTTTTACTGTATGTAAGATGTTTTTTGAAACAGTTAATTGAAGGCAGGAATAATTCAAGGAGAAAAAGAGTTCAAGATAATCTGTCTGTCACTATCCAGCAAACCAGCCAGGGTAATAAATTTATTCATCTTCATTCTGTTGTAAAGAAAATCAGCTTACATTGGTGTATTTCCAGTGACTCCAGCAAGGTCATGGCTGATTTCCACTTGTGTAAGAAGACAACTAGGCGTTTTATTTAAGCCTGAAATGTTGCATATCATGTTTTGTAGTGGAGAAAGAAAAGGGTGTTTCATTTTTACTTTGGTACATATCAACAAACACAGAGATCTAGATTTCCTCGTCATTGCAGTCTGCAACCAGATATTATTCAGCCTGAACTTTCATCTTCCCACCTACCTTCAAAAGATTATTTCTAGATCTTTTTACATTTGACTCTCCCATGTAATTGCTGCTCTTTGGCTAGTCATCTCTAGCCAATCACACACTGGTGAAGTGATAGCTGTTGCAAGATATTCAGGCACTTCACATGCAAGGTCACTTTCTTTTCCCTCAAACAGATACTGCCACTGTCCTTGACTCTACAATCCATATAAGTAGCTAAAACATATTTTTCACCTCAGTGGTTGTAGCTGCATTTGCCACCTCAGAGCAGAGATATTTGGCACATTGTGTTAGAACCCTGTTTTTTTGTGAATTACTGAGATGAGCAGAGATAAATGATTTATAATACATTTGCCTACACTTGGCAACTGTGGAGTTCCAGTATGCATTCTACATTTCTGATCCCCTGTTTTCCAGAACGCTGGATCCTCTTAAACATGCTATTTCCTTAATTTTTAATGTGCCCAGTTTTTCTCTTCAAGGCGAGATATCTGGAAATTTTAAGGAGACAGACAGGAATGTACACTTAAGTCCTTCCCTAAGGGAAGTAAAAGCAATCAAGTTTCTTGTGCTTGAACTCAACACTTATTTTCAGGGAAAGCTGAAAGCACATCAACATAGTCAAGCACTGATCCTTCCTTTACAGATAGCAATGTTTAGTCCTCTAAAAGTATTATTTGCTGCTTAGCACAGTAAAGCGGCAGCAAAGTCACCAAAAAATGTCTGTGGTGAAGACCTCAGTATAGGGCAGAGATATCTTAACCAGCTCAACATGAGACCAGTGAGATAGCAAAAGCAATCTACCTCACAGCAGCAGAACATCACTTCAACAAAGTGATGTTAAATCTCTGAGCTGTAATCAGCAAGTTGCTTTTAGAACACAACAGCTAACTTGAAAACTTTAAAATATGCTGCAGTCCTCAGGATAAAAAAATATTGGTCTTGTGAGTTCGTTAAAGAAAAGGAATATAATTTCTAGGACCCAGGAACAAATGGGCCATTAAGGGGGTTAAAGGCTGTGGAACATCCATTCATTTATCATGGGAACATACCTGCTAAAGTACTAGCAGTGTTCAAAGTTCAATAGGAAAGCACAAGGATTAAGAAGGCATTTTCCAAGACTAGTCAAAAACTTGTTTCCCAAAATTCCTCATTACAAATATGCATCATGTAAGGAGTTAAACTAATTTAATACTGGCTTTCACAAGACCACTAAAAGTGCCAATGAAAGCCAGAATTTCCTAGTTTCAATTCATCATCACTTTCTTGCTAAGACTGGATAAATAAAAAAACATGTATAACAAGCTCCTCTCTGGTTTTTGTCTTGTGGTGTTTCTAGGAATTATTTCCAGCCCCTTTGATATAAGCAGACCCTGGTAAAGAGGATAGCAAGACAGATAACTAATCTAGTACCTGGAAAAGAAATTAAGAAATAAATATCATTGTGGTTATCATCTAGGAGAAACTCCAAAGAAGCCCGTCTCCAACAGGAAAGTGTTATGAATGTATCTCCACTGCAGACTTCCTTTCCAGAAATCAGAGACTTCTGAATTCTAGTTGAACCAGCTCCGTCATGTCCTTGTCATTTGTCATTTATTCCATTTCCCTTTCCAGTTCCTTTAGATGAGAATGATGTAGAACTACAGTAGTAAGGAATAAAGGTCTAAAGAGTATGGGTTTGCTACCAGCATTTTGTATGAACTCCAAGTAGGAAAGTCAAAAGAAGAAGCTCTAATAGGAAGGAAGTAGGAGCAGTTAAGTTGGAAGGAAGAGTTAAGTTAGAAACTATTGTCTTGTCAGTAGAAAAGAGCATGCTTTACAGATTCAGCTGTCGTGAGAGATTGAACTATGAATAAAGAGCAAATCAACTTCCATGTGTAGTCCCTAGTCTCAGAGAAATGGCCTTCATGACAGTTCATGTTTGTAATGCTCTGAAACATGCTATAAGAAAACTACAACACATACTCTTGCAAAACATTCTCACTGTGGGAGCAGTGAAAGACAAGAATGTGCTTTTTGTCAGTCTTTGTTATAATTATATATTATAATGTCAGTTTTAAAGAGAATTATGATTTGCATTTCTTAAGCTCACAAGCTTAATGCCTCTAGGAACCCCTTAGGCATAATGTGAGTGACTAAGTATCTCAAAGCTGAGAGAAGGGCAGTGAGAACAAAGATACGCGTTTTTTAAGATCCAAATCAATTAGACCCCAACTTGGTAAACAGGTATTACGTCACCTAAATCATCAGCTATTGGGTCATATCCTTGTTTCCATTAGAATAGAAGAGAGAAGGGAGAAAATGCTTTTAAATTATTTTCATTTCTATGGTATATAGAGTCCAATTATTGCACCAAGAAAGAAGTATCCTGCCTGCCATGTGCAGAGCATTCACAGCATTTCAATCTATGACAAACATTCAGTTGTTTTCTTGAACAATCCTGTGTGTTCATTGCTAAGCCTGATCACTTTATATAAAAGGCTTAGCTAGAAATAGATTTAGGTCTGAGCCATTGCTCATAAGATATCACTTCTATTTGTTCTTCCTTCTTGCTTGGAGCTTTGTCATCATAGTCTGGAAGCTGCCACATTATACAGAGCTTGTGTATAATCTGATTTCTTTACATTTTCCATGACTTCCTTGGCTCCAGACTATATTTTTCAATTTACATTTAAGAACCTGCTGAATCCACTGTCTCCAATACATCCTCTATATTATTTCTACTGATAAATGACAAATAATGCTAGCTGATGATATGCATGTTAATTTTGGCCTAAAAGATTGCATGCCCTCACCCAGAGAAAGTCTTATACTGATATATTATTTGATCTGATTCAAGTTGTTCAAAAGCAGTAGTTCTTCCTGTGAGACTGGGTCCTGCAAACTGTTCATTACCTTTTGTACAATTCATGGTGCAAAATTTCTCAGGCTCAAGAAAAGAACCAACAGGAATGTGAAGATTCTGTGAGACCATTTGATTGTATTTCATCTGACAGCCAATACTGTTTGGTGTAGGATTATTAGATTCCTCAGATCAGAGAAGCTTTTAAATCTTTTTCCCATATTGTTTTGTTCTTCAGTGTATTTCTACTCTCTCTAGTTTAGGTGTAAGTTATTTAAAGCAAAGCAAAATCAAAAACTAAGTAAATTTATCACTACTGGCAAAAAATGCCGTACAAACAGTTCTGGAGTCTAGAGCTCCCTGTTCACTGACATGTGCAAGCCCTTTCCTCAGGGGAAAAGAAAATAGATGTAAGGGAGAAAGACATGAAAAGCCTTAGTCTTTTCTCTGCACTGATGTGCCCAGCTCAAAGAAGGAAGAAATGCAAGCAGGGTTTATCTGTAATTTCCCTTAAATAACCAAAAAATGAGCCTAACACAAAGCACAGTGATTAGGAAAAAAAGACATAGGGAGAAGAAGATTTTAGTGATATACTAAGCAAGCAGCATCAAACTCCAAACAGGAGCTGGTCAGAGAAAACCACAAAATAATAGCTGGTGGTAATAATAATAGAAAATGCTGAATGCCAGAGAGGGTTGTGAACACATCAGCTATGATGGAGAATGCTAGGCAAATAAAAAATAAGCAAAAAGAAAAAGAAGTTCAGTTTCCTGTCTCATTTAAGAGATGTCTCTTTTAAGAACACTGGAGCTCATCCAGGAAGGTATTTTTGAAAGACCATCAAAAATTCGGTCATGCCACTTCTGACCTTAAACCAGTCTGAACCAATGACCTTGGGGCAGCTGCCTCACTCCTACTGCCAGTCTCCCAAGCTAGCCAGACTTCCGTTTCTGCTTTCTAGCACTGCTTAGTTTTCACATTGTCTTTTAGATTCCTTCTAGGATTTGATATTGTTTTCTGTAAAGTTGCTTCCATTCCATTTTACTAGTACTTGCAGACTCTTCTGTGTATTAATTTCATTTCATAGTTATTCCTGTTGTAACTTTTTTTTTATTGCAAACAACATGAAGTGTGTATATATCTCCTCAGCTTGTTCTTAATAGATGAAGAAACTTAATTAGGATACTAAATATAACTATGCTTGAACAAAATTTGACTACAGTAAATCACTCAGAAAATACTATGAATGGCATTACTGAAATTCTGGCCATACTTGTACCAAATTAAATAGGGCTATATGCACTACCTTAGTGGGCATTTCATGCAATAAAGGAAGGAGACATCTAATTTTTTATTATTATTTCTTCCTCATATTAGTTTCTCATACTTATACATTGTTTAATGTTCTAATTTTTTTTTTGCAGAAACGTTCAACCTAAAACTCAGATCATCTTAGGAATACTAGCAGTATGGGAAGAGTTACTTCAGATGCTTCTCCTGCTCATAGAACAGCACTTACCAAAGCAGTACCTGCGTCCTGCCTTCTACCTAGAGAATTTCATCCATGTTTGATACTGCAGGCTGCCTAGAATTCATTAAGTAGCTGATCACAGCCTTTGAGGAAAGAAAAAAAATTGTTAGTTTAGCACAGAATGGAACAATAGTAGCTAAAATACGAGTTAGTTGATTTAAAATATCTACAAAACATATGATCATCTCAAGAAGCATCACACAGGTGTATCAGGTTCCATAATGGCAGTATCATCAATGGGCTGCACTTCAGTCTCAAGCATAAGAAATTACTTTTAAGAGCCTGCTGAATTTTTTTCAGAAATTTACCTTTGGCATTTTTTGTATCAAAGGGGTATTTGCCAAAGAAATGACCTCTTATTCATGAAAGCCACAGGAGTGAGAAAAGCTACCTCTTACAAACATGCAGGTGTGGCACATAGGCTATGGTTTAGCAGTGAACAGGGTGCTGCTGGGCTAATGGTTTGACAAGTTTATCAGGAGGTCTCTTCCAACCTTAAAAATTCTATGATTCTGTGATCTGTGTTATCAGGATTAGGGGAGCACAACTCTCTATAAGTCAATGAAGGGCTTTTGGTCTCCCTCCAAATGCCTCAAATCCATCTTATTCCCTTCCTGGATGTATTTGTTTGAAACATAGTGGACATAAATAATTCTTGGTGCCACAGACCCTCTATTGACATTTATTCTATGTCGCTGTTGAGCGGCTAGCTGAGGAATGACCCAAGGTCTCAGACAAGGAAAGAGAGAAGAGAGCTTTATTGTTTTGAATTCCATATATATAGAGTTTACAGAGGTGCCCCAGATTGGTCAGCCGGAGACCTCCCCCTAGGCCCAATTGGCCAAGCCCGAACTGACCCGATCCGGAGAAGTTGTTTGCAAAACATCCAAACTTTATCTTGTTTATGAAATATAGCAAAATGTTCCCACGGGAAGGACCCGTGCTAGCCACAATTCTAGACACCACAGAAAGTGTTTACAAAATAAGTTTATCAGAATGTGCAGTAGTAGTGGACAGTCATTTAAGTGAAGTGGCCATTACCTTCATGACCATGGACAGAATCCTACTGAATAGCACTTCATTGTCACAGCACTGGCCATGCTTTACACTAGGAGTGCGATTTGGACCCTGAATACATATTTTGATTATGCTATCTTTGCAATGTTATTTTGTGTCTGAGGGCATTATAAGTAAAGTAGTCCCACAGTACTGACAACTTTCAGGATCGCCTTCATTTTCTTTAGTTTTACATTTAAAAAAAAAATTAGTTTAGCATTAAAAAAAAATAGGCAGATGAGAAAGCATAAAAATAAAAGAAATTTATTCATTAATGTTTATTTTTACATTTGTCATTATTAGGGACTGTCTTGTTCCTACAGAAAAATCATGTATGACAAAGGGATAATTATATTTGCCAGTGAGCATACAAGCAGGTATTTAACTATCTAATTCCCACAGGTGCATTTTTTTATGGAAGGTTGTGTATGTTTATTTTTATGCTAAGAAAATATTACATAGGGCAATGACAATTCAGCTCCTACTGAAAAAATTTAAGTAACTCCCAATAATCAACTAATTTTATTCTATGACGCTCCACCATCTGTGTATTTGGCCAACTGCACTAATGCTCTTCATAGGCCCCAGCATTAATTTATGGGTTTGATTTTATTCTTTCCACATTTGGGGCAATTGTTAGAACTCCAGTCACAGATCTTCAAAGAAAAGGAGCTAAGGGGTTTTTAAAAGACAGCTAGAGTTCACTGTCCAGATGTGTGCACCTTTATTTTGAGTTAAGACTTGTATTTAAGGAGAGCTGGGCTGGGAAAGTGTGGGGATAAATTGCTTGACCTACCCACTTGCATTAAGGAGCTTAATGACTCTTTACTATAAACACAGGGAAAGACACTGGCTGTGCCCTTCAGTCTCAAAGAGCTTTGACACAATCAGGAGCACACAAAAGGGTTTTGAAGTGCTCTCCATTTAAGGTTGTCTGAATTGTGTGGGAAGGTTTATGAACACTGGAATATTTACAGCAGCTTTGCAAAGGAACTGAAATCCAGCCTTTTACATTATGCTTACTATCTTCAAATTTAAGTCTCTGTTGCCTTTTTCAACACATATAAGGTGAGGGTTTCAGCATAAATCAAACTGCAAACATTGTGTTGATTAGCACAGGGACACATGATCCTAAATTCTTCAGTGCACTTTGAAAATCCCAATATCACTCAGCTGCACCCTCAATATTTGGAATATCTACACATGCCTAGAAAGGGTTTTTTTGCATGCAGATATGGCTTCTGATGAACCAAAAACAATTAAGAAAAAAACAGTGATGCAAGTTTAGAGGGTGTTTGATTACTTTGTCTTTTGTGATTGTACTGCTGATCATTAAACTATATGACGGTTCCAAAGCATAAAAGCTTTAGAATATTTAGAATTTGAATATTCCCCACGTTTATTCCCATCTCACAGGGATCAGTTTCATATTAGTTCTGAAATTTGGGCACTCTTTCTTCCTAATTGCAGGATGAAGGGAAGTGCAGACCCCTGGAGGTAACAAAGCTGGAAGGAGCAGAAATTGGTGTTGACACCAGTCTGGGTAAACCATTTGTTTTTAAATGTATACCTCAAGCTGGAAACAGGATTTTCTACTTCTGTGCAACTTCCAACCAAGAAATGAAGAGGTAAGTGATTTTAATTTTAACAACATCTGTTTTGTTATTTCAGTGTGGGGAGAAGGAATTTGAATTTTTGGAGAATTTTCACAATATCTGCTTTGATCCTTAGGGAAAAAATTCAAAATCTATAAGCAACTTAAGGGAAGATAGTGTTTCTAATTCTCAATTGCAGAAGCTTCAAAATTTATTTTTCAGTTTCATAGCGTTTTTTTTAAAAAATCTGTAATGTTCATGTTTTGCTACCTCCCTGAATTCTTGATTTATCTTGAGAACAAAAAATTCACTGCTATTCTCATGACTTCTCTCCCACTGTTATATCAAGTGGAAGTGTAAATTTTCCTGTGGATGTAAACTTGCTTATCAGTCTCTCTTCTGCCCAGCAAGGACAGTGCTAGTAATAAATACAATCCCATCTTCATCTCCTTTTCTGTCATTCTATCACATTTTCATTTTAGTATTTTAAAATGCAAATGTGCTACAAAAGCATGTTGGTTCTGATAAGAGGCAATGTCTTTGGGTATGACACAGAGTTAGACTTTAAAAATACTCTTTTGCATTTCCCAAAGACAACAGCTGACAAAACAAAGAGACTAAAATAACACATATGAGCAACAGAGTAATAACTTTCAAAAAGTACTATAATAAAATCTTATTTTCCTCTTTTTTTTTGTTGTGAATTGTCAAAAATTAAAGCTGTGAATTAAGTTGACATTTTGTATCATCTTACTACCATTTTTTTGTATTGTCTTACTACTTACCATAACACACCATTGTAATATCAGAGCATTTTCCATTTTCAAGTATTATACCATCCATAGCACAACATATTAATTTTGCCCAGAAATACCTTGCTTTAGTCTGTAGTTTCCAGTTGCAGGGTTCTTTATGTCTCCCACAAATTTCTTATCTGCATTATGACAAAGACAAGAAGAGTGATCATTTAGCTTGATATGTTGAACTGTATTTTGAACTATATATTTTGATGTATAGGTTCCCTTGCCTGCACTATTGCCTTTATTTATTACAACGTGTAACACAGGAAGCTTTGAGACTTATATTTTTGAGGGTCAGCAATGTTTATTTAGATGTAATCCGCTGCTTTTCTATCTTAAAGCCTTGAATGTGTCCTGAAAATTGTGCATCCCTTTACACGCTTCATATGTCAGCAAGAATTAAAAGAGGCAGTGAAACGTATTTGTTCTGCTCTACCAAACTAAACTATTCTCACTGGTTTTTTTCATGTTATAGGTGGCTGGAGGCTATGGATAAAGCAGTGCATCCAGTCCATCAGGTAATTCTGTATGTAGGTGAGAGGGATGCGTGCAGCAAATTGTGCAGATGACCGAGAGACAGTAGCTGTATTTGTACATGGTCAGGTGCAGACAGCAATATGGAAGCTGCACACTTTTGTTCTGTTGGGCTGTGAATCATCCCCAGTCAAAGAGCCATATGCAGAATTTTGATTCAGCTCATATGTTTTGCTACCATATGGTGAAATGAATCTAACCCTCTCCAGATACCAGCAGATTTAAGCTGGTTTGGAAACATAACATGAAATTACTGTAGCAGGCAGAAAGGGTGGGTAGAGATGACTCTCACAAGCATGTGCTATGCCTTAGGCAATACTGTTTGGGGTAAAAGGAGAGATGGGCCATATATTCCAAACTATTCCCCACAACTCCACCTTGATTGCAGGTAACCTGCTTTTTCCAACAGAATATTGTGTGGGGATGAGGCATGATTGCTGAGTTCTTATTTTCAGTGTTTTCAGAGATAAAGAAAGATAACTAAGCTGATAAAAATTGACTTACCCATCTTTTACACTGTTATGTTATCTGCTGGCCACTGTGGCTGAGAAAAATACAGCCATAACTGATCTTGAGCTGCTACTGAGAGACCTTGCTCAGCCCAGGGTAATTCAGTATCAGTAGTCTCTGGCTGATGCCTGAACTGGGAATTGCAAAGCTAATTTTAGTATTTCCAGGCTTGGAACCATAGAGGTCAAAGACATTTTAGTATGCCCTTTCCTGGCCCCATGAGTCTTACCGTCTCCTACTATAGATAGAACACCTTTATAAAAACAGGCTGTTGATCTGTTAAATTTTTTAAAGAGATTTAGCTGCTGAACCAACTTGTTCTTAATAGAAAGAATGGGAGGCTGAAATGAAGAGTAACTATCAAGATCTAACTTTTTTTGCAAATGGAACAAAATCATCAATTAAAAACTATGAAAATTGCAAAGTACAAATTAAAACCTGCATTAATGAGTGAAAAAATTAAAAGTGGCATGAGTAATTCGTTCAGCAGCGTTTAGTGATGGCTTTCCAAACAGTGAAAGGTGTTACCAAAGTAAAATTGATCAAACTGATATTTCTTTTGGCTTTAGCTTTCAGATGAGGTTATAAGTGCAGAACTAAACTTGTTTCCAAGTGTATTTTTCCTGAGAATTTCTCAAAACCATATGAAGGACTTGAAAACACTTGAAAACAGCACTTGAAAACACACACTTGAAAACAGCAAAAATAAATCAAATAATTGAAAGTGTGTACCCTAACCTAAAGAAACAATAAAACAGCCTGAGCCAAAAAGGATAATAAAGTCTCACACAGACAAAACATATCAAGAGTCCTTCTTTAGTGTAGCATGCATAAATAACCTTTTGTGTAAAATTTCCATTAGACATACAGAAGGATCACTCACGCATTCATCCATTAACAACACAGTAAGCTGGCTCCTTTCTGTGCTACTGCATCTTATTTTTGACTGGTTTATCTTTTTTTTTTAGTTTTGTCTTTGAGCAAACAATACCCTTTTCTAAAAAAAAGTTTGATAATAAGTCGCTTTCATTTCCTAACCTGCCTTCTAACCAGACATTCCATTGAGTTGAACAGAAAAAGCTTGTATTTGCCTTCTTTTTTGTTTGCTATACTTTCAGTGACTGACATTTTGCAATAGCTTATATGTTACAGGGGAGCTCACAACACAGTGATTTAGTAGACCAATATAGTGACACCAGTGCCCTCTTAATGAATCTACAAGGATAAATGCTTTAAGAATACATCTAGTGTTACTGGAGTCCTCTTCTGCATTTTGCTGCAATAACTATATTGTGCCAGGTCTTTTTTCTGTCATTGCTTTGTCAAGGATACTAAAGAAATATTATAAATAAATGCAAAAGAAAGCCCCTGTGGAAACAGAAGATATTGGTATAGCACACATTGCTCCCATGGATTTAAAATGACAATCATACTGGTAGATGGGGAATTCTAAATGTGTATTGCAGATGGCAAAACACACTAGAAGAGGCTTAGATTCTAACACTGTTCAGATTTAAAGAAGAAATGCTTTAATCTCACATTAGATTACTTGGTCTTATAAAACAAGAGATTATTTTTTCCTAATTTTCTTTTTAGATTACTTTACCATACAAATATCCCATACAATGGCAATATTTCATGGATTGAGCTTTTTCTTCACATGTCAGTGACAACAAAGTAATTCTGTCAATGGGAAATACTCTGCTTTCTATACAGGGAAGGGAAGGAATTGCAAATATTTTGTGTGTGGATCTATCCAGACTTCTATCCAAGTCTGAATGCAGTATCCTAGTGTCAGACACCATAACATTTTCTCTGAAACCCAGAGAATAAATAGTGAATTTTGTCTTGCCAGATTATTTACGGTAAAGACTACTGAAGTCAATCAATCAACTAGACAATTTTTTAAAAAAACTTCTTCATACAGCTGTGAAGTAATCCTGTTTGTACCAGCAAAACATGTACTGAAAAATAAAATAGATGCAGAAAAGACAAATCATTATTTTAAGGAAAGAGTAGACATCAGACATTGTTTGCCATCACATAGAGGTTCGTGTAATTTCATTTTCAGCATGGAATTTTGTTGTGACTTAACCCCAGCAGCAGCTCAGCCCCACGCAGCTGCCCACTCACTAGCTCCCAGTGTGAGGGGGGGGAGAGGATCAGAACACTGAAAGTAAGAGAATTTCTGGATTGAGATAAAGACCTTTTAATAGGTAAAGCAAAAGCCACACACAGAGGAAGAGGGATTCATTCACTCCTTTCCATGGTTGGGCAGGTGTTCAGCCATACCCAGCAGAGCAGGGCCTCATCACATATAATGGGTACTTGGGAAGCGAAACACCATCACTCCAAACTTTCCCTACTTCCTTCTTCCCAAAGCTTCATATGCTGAGTATGTAGTATGAGATACTGAGATGTCACTGTGGTCAGTTAGGGTCACCTGTCCTGGCTGAGTTCCCTCCCAGCTCCTTGTGTACCACCAGCCTCCTCCCTGGCAGGGTGAAGGGCAGGAAGGCCCTGGCTCTGTGCAAGCCCTACGCAGCAATAGCTAAAACATCCCTGTGTTGTCAACACTGTTTTCAGCACAAAACCCAAACACAACCCCATACTAGCTACTGTGAAGAAAATTAACCCTATTCCAGCCAAAGCCAGAACAACTCTTCAAAAGATTTTCATAACAAAAGATAATTTCTTGGCAGAAGACTAGAGCTTGTGTCTTTTCATAACAGCAAATCCTCCTTAATTTTTTACCAGAACATTTCATTACATGCTTATTTTACAGAACCATGTGTGGGTAGATGTCACACTGCATAACACTACACTCCCACCATTGGCTATCAAGAACCCTGAGTGCCTGGGGCTTCTCCACCAGCTGGACAGGAGCAAAGATGTCTGGATTCAGCACTACTGCATTCTCAAGGATGGTTGTTTGTACTTTTATGCCACTCTCCGTTCTACACCTGCCCAAGGTAGGGATGGCTGCTAAATTTTAATTGATCATTGAAGTAGGAATGTTTCACTGCAGTTTCCAAGTAGTACTTTTAACATTAATGAGAGCTTCTTTTCAGGAAATTCACACTGTTCCATGAAGGTGAATAAAGGAAGACCAGACTCTGTCTCTATTTATTCACTAGCCACTTCATTCCTGACCCTAGTCTTCTTTCCTTTTCCTCACACACCCCAATTTCTTCTTTCTGAAATGAAGCTTTTATGTGCACATTATCTCAAAAGCAGGTATCAGAAACAACATGCGTCCGTCTAAAGCACTTTATGGTGGCTTGAGGCAGTCTCACCGATGGCAGTCTCCTGAGACCTGTCAAATCCTTCATGTTAGGAAGCATCCTCAGACATCATGAACTCAGATTGGTTTCCTTGAAATGATCAGGTTTTCACATGGCCTTGTTAAAGCTAGTACACCCCTCAATTTGCAGGACTTTCCTGCTGCAGGAGAGCCTGGTGGTCCAGGATGTGGCCACAGTCATTTGCAGCTAAAGCTGCCATCTAGGAGCCCTCCTCACAGCAGGAGAGGGTGGCTGCCCACGCTCAAAGCAGCAGAAACATGAGGGTACTGGGCTCAATTGCAAGCAGAGCTCACTTCAAACACAGAGGAGGGATGAGTGAGAGCCTGCAAATGCTTTCTCCCTGTGCTAAGGAAGTGAGCAGTCAGAAGCAGAAAGAAAATACTGTTGGAATTTTGCTTGCTAGCCAGTCTTCAGATTGAAAGAGAAAAGCTTTTCTTAGGGCTTGTGCTATTATGATCAGGCAAAAGATGCTCCACTTTATCTCATTTGCGTAGCATTCTTCATCTGCCAGAGGCCATAGTTATAAAATGACCAGGAACTTCCTCTCTACAAGAAACCAGATCTAAGCTTGTCCAGAGAAAAGCAATGAATCAGCAGAGGGGCAGAAATTAAGTACTATGTGTTTATGACACTGAAGCCTATGCTCCTACAGCCAAATATTTTCTTTTGGTGTTTAAATATCCTACTACATGAAAATTCTTCTCTACGGTAGTGTTTTTTTCTCATTACTGCAATTTTTTTCCATTTTCACCACATATTCTCTCATATCATTCTCAATGCTAGAACGTTAGTTTTATGCTGTTGTGCCTAAATGTGAGACCTCTCAAAAATACAGACCCTATTCTGCAGATCTTTCTAACTGTTCACCGTATATGTGTAAAGTGAATTTACACCTTCAGTCTGGAGGAAAAAAAATAAAAATAACAAAACAAAACAAAAAAAAAAAAAAAAATCTAAAATGAAAATGTCCTGAAGGTCAAATTCTGTCTAATGCCTTTCCATCACAGCTGGCTAGTATGGCCTGCAATGACATTTCAGTTACTAATGGCAGCAGGAGTAACTAAACCTGATTTTAGGAATTTTTTTCATGTTGAACTTCATATCTCTTTAGTTTTCAGAGGAAAGAAAAAAAAATATATCAGCAACAAGAGTTGTTCCAAAGAACCTTACAGTAGCTTGAGGCAGCCTCATTAATGGCA
The DNA here is from genome assembly GCA_024500445.1 of Entomyzon cyanotis. NCBI lineage: Eukaryota > Metazoa > Chordata > Aves > Passeriformes > Meliphagidae > Entomyzon > Entomyzon cyanotis. The sequence goes on along the minus strand of JAKEPQ010000765.1, from coordinate 828,792 downwards.
GTCAAAAGCAAGGAAAAATTTTTTGACATGGCTTATTTAATGAAAAGCTAAATAAATCTCTATTGCTCATCTTTTGATAGACAGGAAGCCTCTTTTGCACTGTTTTGAAATATATTTTCATAAAATAAAAAGAAACTGAACTTTCACATTTTTCAATGTAAATTCTGTAAAACTCTTATAAATACACCAAACAGAAGGCATCTGAAAATCCAATTTGCCAGATTTGTTGGTATGCTTGTAATGGGCAGTAATTCTATAAATGGTATCTGCAATATACATGATGCATGCTATTTTATTCTATCCAGGTGGCCTTTACCTGCAGGGCTATATTGTGAGTGAACAGTCCCTGGGCTCCAAGAGATCTGTCATTGAACTCAAACCTCCATCTGAAGAATTTAAAACTTTTTACTTATGTGCAGAGAATATAAATGAAAACAAAAGGTAAACCAACCTTTTTGTTTGTCTTTTCTATCCAGTTTTATTTGCCAGACTTTAGGAGAGCAGAAACTCTGTTGCTTGGGAAGATCTAGTGACAACTTTCCAGTCTGATTTCATATTTCCCCCTAGATTTCCTTTTAGCAGTAACTTTAGTCAAACTGCAGTAAAATATATACTGGCACTCACAGTGGTCATGTGAGTCATCAGTTCTGCTCTTGTCAATGCTGGAACAGCATGGCTGGCTTGCAGAGATTTGAAAATAAACCTGGAAAAAGTGCCTTTCACAATTATGGGGCGGGGGGGGGTTATACTGAATGCAAAAGCACCTCTCTTTAGAGAGAATGGAGTATAATATCCTCCTCATTCCCAAGAATTATTTACTTCTGTCAATGACCATTAGAATCTAATTAATTTAAGAAAACTGGCAAATGAAATCACATTCTGAAGGTAAATTCCCTCACCATAATCCAGTCAAATTCCACATCTGTCAGTGGAAGATTTTTCCTAAAGCCTACTAATTATATTACCTGGGTTTTAATTTAATGAACAAAAGACAAAGCTTTGCAGTATGTTGGAAAATTGGTGTTAAGATGTATTTTGTAGCCAATTCCTCTACCTTCTGCATCTCTCGGATCCACTGATTATCAGTACACATAGTGACAGAGTTGAACAAGCCACACTTATTAAAGACGTTTCAAAGAACAGAGAAATGCATGCATAACCCTTGATCAGGGACAATTGTTGGTCTTTCATTTCTTCTAGGTGGATTACAGCTTTGAAAGCTTCAATTAATAAATGGTTACCCCTCCACCAGGCAATCCAAGATTTCATGAACAGACCACTGGAGGAGACAAGGATGTGAGAAGAAAGCTCAGTTTTTGCTCTGTTTCTGTTTTGCTTTTGAAATTCCATACTGTATCTTATGAGTCATCTCAAAAAATGCTCTAGCAGCAGCTGATCTTTAGCATTGCTATACATTCACAACTTTTGTAAGCATTAGTAAATAAATGCAGAGCAATATTGCCTTCCTTGTCATTCTATTTTTTGTTTCTACTTCAACTCAGACCACACATAGAGTCTACTTTACAGCTGTGACCTGACATATTCCACATACATTTTGTACTTCCCTGCGGGGGTTTCTTTGTGGGTTTGTTGGGTTTTTTGGGGTTTGGGGGATTTTTTGCATGCGCAGTCTTTGCAAAGTCTTCTGCTGTTTCATCCAGATGGTTCATATGTGGGTTTGCCTTTAAGTTTCCAGGTCTTGTGGTGTTTAAGGTTGAGACAAGCTGGGGTTACTGAAGGGTTAGCTGCTACATACTATTGCATGGAATAAATCTGTACAATTTGGATGTGCTATTGTATTTCTACATCCTATTTTAAAATAAGTTTCAATTTTATGCTGATTTTTATTTGGTCACCTGCCATCATATCACAGCATATTTGTGAAGAGAAATCAATTCAAGAATCAAATTATGCTGTTTCCTCCAAAATTAGCAGTAAGAGACAGCAGTATAAAACTTCATCAGGGATGTCAGGATTAGATATCTGCGGTTATTACAGCTGGTCATATTCACAGTATTTCACATGATTTCCTAGCATTTAAACAAATTCTGCTATGAATAAATCTGGATATTCAGTTTACAAGCTCTCAAAACACTAATTCTAGCAAAATTACAGAAGTTTATTCAAAGCTGCACCCAATACAAACAACGACAACAAAAGAAAGCCAGTTCATCAGATCTTAATTACAAAGGCTGTGATACTTGCTTTTTGTATCTTGATCTTTAGACCTTAAGATTGTTTTAACACACCAGAAACTCAGCTACTTACTTGATTCTACTATTAGCCTGGAAAATAACAATTGCAATGCAAAAAAAAACAAGTGGTTCTCCGCCAGCCACCACAAAAGTATTTTTTAGGAGATAGACTCACTAGCTTTGCATGCTTGAAACAATAGTACTTCAAAGAATACTGCTAAACTGTTCAAATTACTTGCTACAGTCAATTAACTGATTCATTTCAAAAATAAGAATGGTTAGTTAAATAGTGTAAGCAATTTTCTGAAAACAGGCTCCTGACCCATATATGTTACTATGTTTGCTTAGTATAAATCTGTGCTCTGAGGTAAAATGCACAACTGTATTTGAAAACAAGCAGTCATCACATCCATATTCTACATTATATGGTATTTTAAAACTTTTTTGTTCAGAAATTGAATTCACATTCCTGCTACAACTCCGAGAACAAATAATGAAGTAGCTGTGAATTACTTCCTTTTCTTACTCTTTTTCACAATGAAGAAAATAACATTTATGGGTCAAGTACGAATACTGTTGACTTGAATAATTTTTCCTGAGGAATAGTTATCCAATGCAGAGTGACAGTTCAGAGCTAGGAAACAGTAAAGCAAACAAAAAACAATATATTTTTTTTTTAAATGCAAACAAAATTAAACAAAACAAATGGTTTTTTCCATCAGAAACAGTAGCAAGTCCAGGAAAGGGGAATGTAACTCGAGAAGGATCTGGAGTACAAATCCTACAAGGAGCAGCTGAGGGAGCTGCAGGTGTTTAGTCTGGAGAAGAAGAGGCTCAGGGTGGCCTTAATGATTCTCTGATTACAAAATTCTAAGGTGTAGTATACTTAGGTCTTCTCAAATGATCATAAATTTTGAAAAAATATTTTAAAAGTAAATTCTTTTTAAAATTTAAAATTAAAAAAATTTTTAAAAACCCCAGATCTATCAAGCTTTAGAATGATGTAGTTTTTAACCCGAGGACTTTGAGGAGGAGCCCAAGGCAAGCTTGCTACATTTCTCTGAGCCAAGGCTTGTTCTTTTCTGTCTGTCTAACAAGAAATCAGAATAGCTATGGCTGCTGCCATTTTCCTGGGAAGTAGCTATGGACCCCAAGGAGGTGGGCTGCTCATCCAGTCCTTCTTGTACCACTTTATCTCATTTTGTTGGTAGAAGAACGCAAAGCATGCTGAAAAATATACTGAGATTTTTCTCAACGTGCATCAATAACATGAAAATTTTCTCCAGGGAAATTTGCAGATTCTCAGGCCTAGTTACCACAGCTGATTTTACAGCAATTTTCACCACTTTTTGGGCAATATTTCTAGCATGAGTTATAGCTCACTTGGCTTATAAATGACTACAGGATAAATGTTAGTTGTGGTCATCAAGTAATCCACATCTTTAAAGAAAAAACAACTGAACTGGGAGTGTTTCCACAACACAACCAGATGGTATTTATTATAATGAAACACTAGTGCATACATCTCTTGTCTCTAGTGAATGGCCATTCCCAAGAATGTCTCTTTAAAGTAGGAAAGAGGGTAGCAAAAGTGTACCCAGGTTGCTCACTTTATCCTTGTCAGAGGTTGGGGGATGCCTTGGAATTTTTCTCCATCACTATTACTAAGCAACAAATAGCTGGGTGATTAAAGCCATCAACTCTTTTGTAAGAGACAAAGGGTGTGCTTGGGCAAGGCAGGGGAAGGGAAGAGCGGGCCATTGGAACACTCACTCTCATCCTTGGACACCGGGAAGAGAGGCTGCTCCTTGCTTCTGGTTGGGACCAGAGGAAATTCAACTGTGCCCTGTTTTCTTCTCCTGGCTGGGTGAGCTTTGATTCAACCTTTTTCCCACTGGGAAGTGCACATTTTCCCGGGGCTGTGTTCCCTCGCAGTAGCTGCCAGGAGAGTCCGGCTGCCTCTGCCGCCCACCCCCCGCCCTCTGCCGCACGAGACCGCGGCGTCTGCTGTGACTACAGAAATCCTTGCTACCTCGCTAGCTAGCCAGGAGAGAGCCAGCGCCTGCCCCTGCTGCCCTGCTTTTTGCTGCTCCAAGCTTCTTTGCTGCCCTGCCTGCCCTTCAGCCTGCCCGCCATTACCAGCTGCCTGAGGCTGACCTGACCCTGCACCACAGCACCACCTGCAGCCGCCGGCAGTCATTGCACCTGCCCTGCCCGGCCAGGAGCTCAACAGCGCCCCTGCTGCTTGCAACTGTGATTACACCACATGGGAAAAGGCTCGGCAGCTCACAAGTCATCTGCTATTGGTTTCTGGTTCTAGTTCTGGTTGCTATTATTGTTATTGCTTGTTTATAGATACTAGTAAAGAACTGATATTCCTTTTTCCCATACCTTTGCCTGAAAGCCCTTGATTTTCAAAATTAAATAATTCGGAGGGAGGGGAAAATCACATTCTCTGTCCTGGGGGAGGGTTCAACCTCTCTTGGCAGACACCTGTCTTTCAAACCAAGACACCCTTCACCATCCTGAACACCTAATCCAAATACATTTCAAACCAGAGGAAATGTTATTACCATGCTCCAAGTGCAGAGAGAAATGATAAAGTTTTGGGTAAGTGGAAGAAAGTAAAGAAATCCCTGGATCTCTTAGGGAGGAAAAGGCTAAGGCATTGGATGAGGTGATTTGATGGAGAAATTGCAGTTTTTCAATAGTAAAAAAGAACTTATATTCATCCAAGGGCAAACATGGCACCTATGACATGAACTAAAGTTACTGGATGGCATGTGTGGTGGAATGTGGAAGTAATTCCTAATTATTTTAACAGGTATGATATTTATTAAATAAGTAACCTTACAACATGTATTATTTCAGTACTATGCAGTCTATGTTTACTTACTTGAGATTTTTATAATGGAAAGTTTTAAGGCCAAATAAATAAACAATGTGCCTTTCTTGTCAAGGTAGGGTAAAGCCACTAGCAGAACTGCCACATCCATGCCCTTCCTGGGTAACTGTACTACAGCATAAAGCACACTGGAATGGCCACATTTTACAAAAAAAACCCAAAACGTTTCCATTAGTTTTTATAACATAATGCATGCAGTCTGAGGGCTGAGATATGAAATCTGCAGAATACTCCAAATCCAATCCCACCAGTCAAATAGATGGTCTGATTCCTCTCGCTGTTTAAAAATAAACATATGATTGCAAATTAAGAACATGCCTATGGGGCCTAGCACTTTGAAGTCTCATATCTGCAACAGCAGTTTACATCCTGTTGATTACATTTGTGACTTTAAGCCACAAAATAAGACCTAGAGCCCTAAGCTAGGGCACAATTAACTAGGACTGGAAACAAAAAGTAAAAATTTGTGGTTTTAAAATGGGTTAGAAATTAGTCTGGATGCAAACAAATAAAACAGTTTTCTCAGTATTTCATCTGTTGTTTGTAAAAGATATTTTAAGCATCTCTCATGTTTAGTAATTTTTCAGTATCAAAGTTCTCAGTTCTTTAATATACACAGCAGTTTTCCTGTAATAAATCCTATATCATCTTGATAACACTAAAAGCATAAACAGAAGTGCCTGGTTGTTTAAAAAAAAAATTAACTGAAACATATTCAATAATGCCCATAGCACAAAACAGAAAACATGGGAATTTGTGAATTTAAAGAGCATCAGTGCTGAGTTTTGTTTAAAAAAAAGTCCAAGGACACACTGGTCTTGTACCACCATGTCACAGTTTGTTATTTATGCATCCTATCTCCAGTTGCAGCAATAAATGGCAAAAACTGCTTAGCTATTTTTACCCCCACAGGCTTGTTGCTATCATCACTTGAGGGACAGATACATATTAAAATGCCACATTTTATGAGCCATAAGAACTGTGCAATAATTCCTCATTTTCTCTAATGCAAAGCCAGTTGTCAGAGCTTAAATAACTACTGACAGCTTTTTACTTTGATATGAAAAAGTGTTGGAGAACAGTGAGAAAAATATGATCACAGCAAAAATCCTGCCTCCATCCAGGGAAAAGGAAGTAGTTTTTGGCCTTCCCACTGAACTGAGAAAGAAATACACTCCTTGTTTGAAAGAACATGAAGTACAACACTAGTTTTTCCAGTCTTCAAGTTATTTCAGTAATGTCAACAGAATGTTATTGTCTTAATACTTAAAATGCTTTAAATAGAAACTCAGGAAAGTAGGTTGGAAATAGTTTTGAAGAACCACGAAAAGAAAGCCCCTGTGAATTAGACACATCTTAGATAATACAACTTAAGAAACAAAACAGAACCAAAAAAAGATTAAAAAAAATCCAAACCAAACAACTAGAAAAAAAGAAAAAAAATCTTACTGTAAAACCCCACCAGAAGTATATATGTTGCTATGAAAGAGAACAGAATTTTGAGTTTGCCATGAAAGAAATAATAGTCAATCCAAATGCAGATTTCTCCAAAGACTGAAGGTGTTTAGATTTAAAGCTTTATTTAAAGTTCCTCTTTGGGAGTTTAGTTCCCTTCTAGCTTTTGTTGCAATTCCTTCAAAAGAAGGTGAAACTGGGGTGATTTACTTCACTGCTGTCTTGGGGCTCAGCAATCATGGTATCGTCAGTATCCCACTGTGGCTCGTTTGTTTGCAAAGGAGACTTTATAATTATTGCTAGATACATCTGCTTTCAAGGTTTTCTTCTCACTACCACAAAAAAGATAACTGTGTTGAAAACAGAATGCTCCCTTTAACAGAGTATGATATTGCACTGACAAGAAACTGGGTCATGTACTTGAAGCATGGTTTATTCAGATGTTTTTCTGCCCACCGCATTGAGCTATTTTTCTGCCCTGTTCAGCAGAAAATATGCACAAAATTCTGCAGCGGGAAAACCACAGAAGGTCACCAAGGCATTTTCTTCAAAGGGCTGAGTTATTTAGCTGGAAAGAGTTTGAGGACAAAAAAACGTTTTTGGGCAGTGCGTATTTCCTTTTCATAGCAGATTTTGGAAGGATAAAGGCTCTGGGGTTAGTTTTTTATCTTCTTTCTCCCAGCCCCTGGAATGTGAATCACCAGAAGCTGAAAGTTATTTCACTGGAAAATGATTTGAATTTTTCATAGTTAATCCACCTTTCAAACACAGCAATGATGACATACACATAAGCAAAAGCTGAAATATTGCAGCACTCTGGGACAGAAATCTGACTTTAACCCAGCCTTTGCTGACTCGTGAGCACATGACCATTCCCTCAGCCAGCATCACAACCACTTACAAGATGGCATGCTAATTTTATCTGAGTGAAGGGGAAAGATTTTAGCAATATATAGAATTTGACAAATCTTATTCAAGATGATCTTCTCAAGGGAAATTTATGGCAACCAAGCCAGATACTTATTAACAAAAACATACTCACAGAGCCAGAAAAAATGCTGCTTTCACCTAAAGACTTCATCAGTTAGGAGAAAAATCTCCTGTTAATGAAAATACACCTGAAGAAAAAAAGACCTGAAGTAATTTCTTAATACTGTAAGACAAATCCAGGTTTTGAAAATTTTATTTCATGGTAGGTTAATTTGCAGGTTTGATTAGATTAGATTAGTAGTAGCAATGTATAATATCATACTTATATGTATCATTTGTAACAGTAACTACTTAATTTTACATTGCTGAGAACATCTATTAACCAGCACCATCTGAAAAACATTGTTTTTATTACAGCAAGCTGCAGTTATTGTGGTTAGTAAAAATACTTGAAAAACTGAAATAGGAGAGGATATATTTCAATAAAAAATAAATGGTAAGAGTTTTTACATTTAAAAATAAAATATTTAAATAGAAATTAATTTCTATATTTCTAAATGAAAATACTTGGAAGGAAGAAAAACATCCTGCAAGCCATTTCAAACATACTTGCTCTTGTCCCATCTAGGAATGAAAAACAAAATTCAAAATGTGATTACTCAGAAGAAAATATTGAGTCAATAAAAAGTATAAAAACAGTGTACAATCCATTACTGCTGCTTTTTTTTTGCCTTTTTTTTTTTGCTTTTTGCTTTTTGCCTTTTTTTTTCCTTCAGATCTTTTGTTTGATTTTGGCCTGGATTTTTTTGTATGTAACATCATTGTTCCACATTCTGAAATAAGAAGACATGCAACTTCTTTTAGCAACACTATTAAGTCGTTAGGTAAATATTCTTTCTTTAAATTTTTTTCTGGTAAGGAAATTTGGCATCATGCATATGTTGATAAAATTCCTCAGAGGAAGAAGCCCATTTGCTGGTGGCCCAGTGCAGGTTGTTTGAGTGCTGGAAAAAAAATCCAGCATGCCCTTGTCCAGCACCACAGGGAAGAGCCAGCACACCATCTTGTACTCTGTATTTCTGTGTGAGACACCACAAGTTATGATTTACAAACAAGTGTGAAAAACTAGATTTTTACCAGTTAAACAGACCTCTCTCTAGGTAATGTGATGAAGGAAGGGATTGAAGCAGTGAGAGCCACTAGAAAGCAAATTTTCAAGCTCAGCCTCCAAGAACTCAGGAAGCAGTCCTGGCCAAAACTACATTCATTATAATCACTGTCAAGGAGACAGCATGAAAGCTAAAGAAAAAAATTTACTAAAAGATATAGTGCAAAGGTAGAAAAAAAATTACTAACGAAAGTAGTGACCAGTAACTAAATGAACAGCAACAGCATACACAGTGACTCACAATCCCATGGGAAAGAGGATTCTCAGAGTGAATCACAGTAGATATAGTAGGGGAGGGGAAATCTAATCCTAACTTTGTATATTACCTGACAGAAGACAAGTTGGCACTGGTTGGAAGTCAGAACAAATACACACAATTCCTGTGAAATTGAATTTGAGCCAACTACACCTTCACAAATGTAAATACCTGTGCTAGCAAAAATAGTTCACGTGTGTCTGCAACATTCACTCTCTGCTGTGCATTCAGGGTCTGTTTGCAAAACCTGCTCATCTGCAGTTACTCTGCTCCATCACTAGTCATTGCAATTTCATCATGATTGCAAGACAAGTACAGCACAATCCCAACATTGTCAATAAGTAGTAACAACAGAATGGACAGCTGCTTAAAAGAATCATCTAAGGACAATTTGTGGGAAGAAAGGTAGGCTGTAAATAGGACAGGACTGATGCTTTGAGCTGATGGCAAGTGTGGATTTGAAGGAGATTTACCCACAGCATGGCAGTGCAAGCAAGGTAACCCCACAAGACACATTCAATGCTAAAAAAGACTAAGAAGAGTCATCTCTCTTCATCAAGCAGGAAGATAGATCAAGCATCTCAATTTGAATCAAGGATTCTCACCGAGTGGACAGAGTGGGATCAGCAAGAGCCCCTCGTCCTCACAGACACAAATATCCAGGACTGCCAGAAGAGAAGGTGCATGAAAAACCTTTACAGAGAGCTCCATGTGCTGATTTGCTGAGATAACAATTGATTGATAGAATCAATGAGAAGAAAAGCTTTCTCTTGAAGACTTTTAAAAGCGTGTTCTAACGTTCGGATAACAGCAGTGTGCAGATGAATAGCAGCTGTATAGTCTTTGTTACAGGGCGCTGTGCAGCTTTCATTGGGAACTCATTTTGACATCAGGGTTGGAGATGAAATTTTAATACTTGATATCAGTCACTGGTATCTGCCATGAGCACAGCTCCAGCTTCAGAGACTTCAGATCAGAGGCAAAGGATAAAAAATAGCATTTAAAAAGTCATGTTTCCATTTCTTTAGCCTTTCTGTTGATTTTGTCGTTTTTAGCTGGTAGAATGAAGCAGAAACTGTATTGTAGAAGGAGTTTTTTACAGAACAGTGTTATTTTCAGGTCCACATAGCGATGACATAAAATATTTTTCTATATTTATCTGCCAAAGTCTTGAGCTGTGAAATTTTTTATTGTGTATTATTATGTGTCTCACACTAGTAACCACAATATGCAAATTCTTTCCCAGCAGTATAATAGCCTGTAACTGCTACTCAGAACTGCCTCCAAAATCTGATTGTGATCCATGAAGAATAGCCAATTACCATCTTACATGAAGCAGTGAATTCTCAACTCAAGCAGTAAAAATAAATTTTTATTACACAAAATGCTAAATATGCAAAAAAGCCTATGGGTCCACACTGCAGAACATGCTGACCCCCAAGGCTGCACAGAGCTCCAGGGCAACATGGCTGGGTGTGTGCAGAGCTGTGGTTAGGCTCTGAGCTGATGAGCTCATTCAGATATCTCTCAGTTGAGGAGTGCACCAAGTCATCTGAGGCTTAACAGGCTGGGACATCCAAGCCCCTGTTGATATAAAATGAAAGTTTGCAAACTTCCCGGTGCAGTGCATTATAGCCACTGTATCTGCAAAACATAATTCCTGTTAACAGAAAGAATGGTGGCTTCCCTTAAAACAAGTTTGAGTTACTGCATCCAGAAATAAACTAATAAATGAAGAAAATTCTTCCAGAAGAAAAATTGAACACAGCATGGTAAGTAAACCTGCTATGGAGAGCTGTAGTGTCAACAAAGAGTAAAAAGAAAACTAGTTAGGAAGAGCAACTTGTTCAGCAGTCAAGGTACATTAAGATCAGTGAGAAAAAGAAAGCAGAAGAGTTGCTTGAGCTGTAGATGTTATTGCAGTATACACAAAGCTGTCCCTTTGTTTGGATCCTCAGGAGGAAGGACAGATGAAGAGCAACACAAATTAATTATAAAGAAATTTAGAATTTATTTCAGGACATACAAAATTATCTTGTCACTGTGGCAATATTATGGAGCATCTAAAGACAAGGAGAGAACAGGTGAAAAGAGTAAATGGTTTAAAATCATGGAAGGACTGATAAAGCCACAGTCTCACATATTTGTAGCCCAATTTATTTATCTCATAAGTTGTTTTGCTTGAGGTTGCACCAAGGCTAAATAAAATATTCATAGTCAACTCTATACAGGCACATGTGCACAGTTACTCTGGAAGGATTGTACTGCTGTCACTGCCTTTAGTTTTAACCTTATCCAGGTCATCCTAGACCCTGTGGGACTGCACTGTTGTTTACTGTCTAGTAGATCAGACACAATTTTCTCTGGAGATGACTGCCTAGAAAGACCTTTTTGACAGAATGGAAACTCTCTGCAATAAACCCTTAGGGGAACAGTTTAAAGATCTCTGTACTGCTGAGGGTAAAAACTTAGAATACAAAACCACATCCCTCCTAATTGAAAGCATGAAATTTTTTTTGTTTCAGGTATTTTTTTCCCCCTCATTTATTTGCTTGGTGCCAAACTGACATTATTCCAAAACCAGTGAACCCTAGAAACTTTGGTTCAGAGAGGAGCAGCTGGATAGATAGGGGTTCTTAAGGGAAGTTTTTCTTCTCTGATGTCTTTGCAGCTTCCGTCTAGTTGCTGTTTCAGTGGAAGAACAAAGACTCAGAAATATCTATACATATCCACAGTATGCAGCTGCTTGATGTTAAAACATCCAAGTGGCACTGCAATGAAAAATAAAGTTCTTGCACTGTAGGAGGTAAAATAAGGGGGGCACTGGGGTGATCCCTTGACGTTGAGTCCCTGAAAAGCAGCTGCAGCCCCAACGCCACAACGGAAAGGCAAGCAGCTGCACTGGGACTCACGAGCCGGGGGGGCATCACCAGAACCGGGCAGAACGCAGGAGCGGCGCAGGGCTCGGGGGACAGAAGTCCGGCAGGAACCATAGTGGGACAGAGAAACGTACGGACACAGTCTCTGGTCTTCCAGGGAGATTTATTAGGATTTTCGGGTGAGGGTCCAGCGGAGGCGAAGCGGGATGGGAAGCAGGGGAAAGGCGGAGGATCTGGAAGCCAAGAGACTGCGACAACCAGCACATGCTGGCAGGGGTTCATAAAGGAAGGGAAAAGGGGAGGGGGTTAGCTCCGGTGAGCCAGCCCAGGAAAGTCCGAGGGGAGAGAGGCAGGGGTACACACCAATAAACTTCTGATAGGGGAGAGTGCACAATTCCAAAGAACCAATAACATACAGAGCTAAGGAGAACAAAGGAGAAACCTCTGGCAAGCCACCTAGGGAGAAGGGGGAGGAGAATGCAGAGACACACTGCTACAATCACTGAAGGAGTAGGCAATGGTGATGAGTGCTGTACTGCAATTAGTGAAGATCACACAAAGAGAACTTTTAAAGCATTTCACATAAAGAATGATCTGTTGGAAGTGTTGAAGCATCTTCATATATGCCACTGCTCACCTCACCAAAGTATAAGAGGTGTCCTAAAATGTTAAAGGGGCTCTCAAATTATATTACAGGCTAACAGGAGGAGCAATTTCTTTCCCTGTTTTATTGGTGCTATTTATAACCAACAGAATTTTCATAATTTAATCAAATTAAATAGTTTATTGAGATGTAATCTTAAATAAACTTAAATAGTTTATTTAAGATTTTAATGCTTGCAAAAGCCTTTAATGCTAAGGAAGTGTAGAGTGGGAGAACACAGCGTGATTTTACTTACTAGCTGTGAAACAATCTCATGCCTCCAGAGGTTTTTTCTCAAATTCACTATTCACAATATGGTCATACAACTGTATATCCAATTCCACAATATTCACCCAAACCACACTTTTTACTGCATTACCCTCTGGGATAGGCTTGTTTTTGTTGTTTTAACTGTGCAAAGAGACTCACTATTGCTGATTCTTTCCCCTCCACATGACCTTTCTTCCTATTACTTTTTCTCTTGCAAGGGGAAACTAGAAAGTGTTAAGCACTAAATCAGACTGTAAAATCATTTCCTCCTAAACAAATAAAGCACCTCTGTGGGATTTTTTTTTCCCCAGAAATTCTAACCAGCAGCCTCTAACTTTCTTCTCTTAAGCATTCATGAACAGGATTCACCTCAGTGGTGAAAAAGCCTTCCAGTCAAATATGATACCTGTACAATGTATGCCAGAGAGCAAGCAGTTCAAAAAAATGCTTCTGTGTTAACAATGTAATGCATTGAGACTGCAAGATAGGAACAAATGACCTCATACAGCAAAAGGAACTAAACTCTGCTACACACTAAAAACAATATTCATGATGGTATCCACAAATTCAAGAGTTCTAGAGAACCAGTCTCAAGGGGATTATACACCATCTGAACACATACTGTGTACACAGAACCACACACACAGCTTTGAGATTGAAACCTCAACATAAGCTTTATAACCATTAAGGCAAACAAAAATCTGTCAGCTTCAAAGAGCACAAAGGATTTGCTTGGTGTTATGCAAAGAAGAAAAAGCATCTTTCAGATGCAGTAAGATGTCTTTCATTATGTCAGCTTCAAGTTTTCAGTCTTCTGACCCCAGCAGCATCTCCACCACCTCTGCCCTCGGTGTCTCCGTAAGGGAATGAAAAACTGCTCTGGCCCTGTGAGCAGAAAGAACAGGCAAGAAAGCATAAGGAAGAAGCAATAATTTGTGGACTTCATGTATCAACTTCATTAGAGCCAGGCTTAGACCAATACATTCCTCCCTGGGCTCTTCTTAATCAAACAGCCTCTGGTTACATTGACAGGAGTGTTGCAAATAGGTGTTTCACAGCTGCTGTGTTGTCCAGCTGATGGAACCGTCAGAACTGAAAGCAAGAAATATGAACTGGAGCTTTAACAGCTTAGTATCCTTGGTGGACCAAGGGTAGAAAAGGCATTGTGACGCTGCTACAGCCTTCAATAATGCACAACAGACTCACAAACCTAGATTTATGTCTTTTCTGCTCCTCCAGTTGCGTCAGCACGTAAGACCAATTAGAAAAGGGGGAGGAAGGACCCCCAGACAAACTGAGGAACAAACTGAGGCTATATGCAAAGCGAATAAACCAGAACAGCTCCTTGAAGAAAATTAATTTTAAGGGTTTCAGTGATGATCAGGATTTGACAGATAGAGGCACCTATCTAGGCCAAAGGGATGGCAAAATAAAAAACACCAGCCAGAGACTGTAGGGAGACAAAGATAAAAGATAAAATGGAAGTAGTATCAGGAGCAGAAACAGGCCAAGGAAGACAAGGAAAGCAGAAGTAAATGGGGAACTTTTTCAGTACAGCAAAACAATATACTAGTAAAGTATGATGCCACTGAAGACATAAAAGAAGGTGGTGGTGAAGGCTAAGGTACAGTGTCTAAGTCCTTTAGCAAAGCTGCTACTTCATGTGGACTGAGGGAGTGAGGCTTGCAGAAATGCAAAGTAAACAACATTTTAATTCATTGTAACTGTATGCATAACACAGACATCTTTAAACCTTGTGGGCAGTGACGGGGAAAAGGAATATTGTGTTTTGACAGACTCTCCTTGCTTGAGGCAAACTGTCATCTTTGTGTAATAGTGAGTACAACTTAAAACCTGAAGAACGGGTAACCTAGAAAGTCTCTTCAAACTTTCATCTGTACAGCAAGTCTGGAAAAATAGCCATTAAAACTGTAATCTATTTAACCTAACTAGATTAGCTCACCTAAGTAGTCTCTCAGTCAATAAATGTTTGAATTCTTCTTTCATCTTCCATATGACCTTGGAGTGTCAGTGTGAATACATGAAGATGAGGGCAGGTTACCTGCTACAGAACAAACCATTTGCTGCAGAAAACTGTTGTCAACAAGCCTAGTAAAAACTTATGACCTGCTCTGCAGAGCAGCATTATTCCCACTCATTCATATCTTTGAATCATGTCTGTGTACACTGAACATGTTTGCCCCCAGCAATCGTCAACAAACGCTTAACTGTGATACCTCAGATCTACAGATTATCTGTGGTGCTACCTCAGTGCCCTGAGGTCTCCCTCACAACAAAGAGCTTGTATTGTGTTTTTTGTGGCGTCTCTCTCTTTGAGGGTTAAACACAAGATTAACCCCATTTAAAGAAGTAAACAGAAAGAACAGTGAAAAGGGTTCCTACATCTGTCATGTGACCAGACAGCTTTTCTTGCCCTCTCTAAAATTTTATACCAAATGCATTTCACAGCCAATGCTGTACCTATTCATCTATTTATAGACCTTCATAGGTATTTATGTAGGAGGATACCTTTTCTTAAAAGCGGCAGAAAACAGTAGATCTGAACTTCACCTTGGAGACAAAACCAAGTTAGTGAACATCAAGAAAGCCATGCTATGCACTGTGGTGATGGGCAATATTACTTTTCATCTTGCAACCAGAAAAACTGAACTGCGATGAGGGAACACTCCTCACTCAACCTTCTACCAAATAAATCAGCACTAAAATCCCAAATGTCAAAGTACAGAGCCTTTGTTGGTGTCCTGCAGGAGAAACGCCAAGAGTCAGGAGAAGGTGAAAGTGAAACTAGACCTATCCTTTGTGTGCAATTCAAAATGCACACAGCATTCCCCACCTGCTGAATGTTTCTTGATGTTCGTGATCCATGCCTCTGACCTTATTCTACAGGGCTACAATGTTCCTGTGCACTTTCCAGAGGAAAGCTTGAGTGGAGATTTCACTTACCATTCAGGCAGCCATAAAAGTGAACTGTGGGAAACATGGGAAAAAATCTCTGTAATGTTAGCCCAGTCATGCAAGGCAATGAGTATCTTCCACAGTGTATTGAAATCAGGCCTCTTTTACATGTCTTTGTCAAATGTCATCCTCCTTACCTGCAAATGTAATGAGTTCTGTCTGCTTTAGCTGAAGTGTCTCACCTTAGATTTGGATTTCTAGACACTAGTAAAGATATGACACACTGGAGGTTTTCCCCTGTCAATATTCTGATAGCAAATCTAAAATATTCTTTCCACTAACGCAAGGGATAACATAATCGAGATCAGGGCAGTATATCTTGTATGCATGAAATAAATTATAGATTTTTTCATCTTCAAATCAGACAAAATATATACTTAAATTGACATACTTTTAGTATTTTTAATTCTGATTAAAAGTTTCAGACAGTATTTCCTTACAACTTTGCTTTACTTGCTAAGCACAGATAATTTATATAAGTTTATCCTTTTTTTTTTTTAATGCTTGAGGCAAGCAGCATGAAAGAAAACAAGATTGAGACTGGAAGACACTAAACATCTCCTTTAAAAAAAATGATCTTCAATTTACATATCCCCTTATCACACCAGAACATATTTGTGCAACAGCATCCTCAGCGATAAGAGCAGAGGTTTGGAAGGAGGGGTGTTTGCTTATTAGCAGCTCTGGCAGAATCATAAGAGGGCAACACATCACAGGGTATTTACTTTTGGAATATACTGAGCTGATGACCAGTACTTTTCTCACAATTATGTTCTTGCCAAATAAGCAATGACTATTTTAAAGATATCTGGCGAACACTTAGAGTCAGATTTACAAGAGTGCTGAATAACCACCCCAGCAGGAATCAACAGGACCTGCAGGCATTCAGGCCCTCTAAAAAGCAGGTCTCTAAACTTCAGTAATTTTCTCACAGTACTACTATAACTAGCTACAATGCCACAATTTCTACCTATGTTGTCAGTGACCTTTTATTATTGTGTGCTATTTGTTGTCTTGGCATGATGTATTTGTTTTCCAAGAAGATGAATTTGCTGCAGTTAATATAGAAAATATAAATGCATACAGTGTGTTTATCTATCTATTTAATATATACACAAAATAATATAAACAGACCACAAACATTAGCAATCCTGCTAGAGTATAAATATGCCTCATGAAAAGCTTAATAATCATATACCCGAGGCTTTATTTATTTTCAGGAGATACAGGAAACTGAAATGAATTAAACATAGATCCTGACTGTCTTGGTTTCAAAGACAGGTGCCTGCTAAGAGACGTGGAACCCTCCCTTAGAAAAGAGAATGTAATTTCCCTTCCCTCTGAATTATTTTAATTTTGAAATCAAGGGCTTTCAGGCAGAGGTATGGGAAAAGGAATAACAGTTCTTTACCAGTATCTACAGCAGAGTAAACAAGCAATAACAAGAATAACAACCACAAATAGACCCAGAGAAAAAACAGTAACCGATGTCCTTTGAGCTGCTAAGCACTTTCCTGTTTAGTGTAATCATGGTTGCAAGCAGCAGGGGCGCTGTGGAGCCCCCGGTTGGCAGGGCAGGTGCAATGACTGCCGACCGGCTGCAGGTGGCGCTGTGGCGCAGGGTCAGGTCAGCCTCTCGCAGCTGGTAATGGCGGGCAGGCTGAGAAGCAGGCAGGCAGCTCGGAGCAGCGAGCGGGGCAGCAGGGGGCTGGCTCTCCCAGGCTAGCCAGTGAGGTGACAGGGACTGTGCAGTCACAGCGGACGCCGCGGTCTCGTGCAGCGAAGTGGGGCAGGCGGCAAGGACAGCCGGACTCACCTGCAGCTGCTGCGAGAAACGCAGCTGGGAAAACATGCATTCCCAGTGGGAAAGAGGTTGAATCAAAGCTCACCCAGCCAGGAGGAGAAGGCAGAGCACCGTTGGATCTCCCGCAGTCGCAGCCAGAAGCAAAGAGCAGTCCCTTTCCTGCCGGTGCCCCACAAACGAGTGCCAGTCCCAACAGCCAGCTGCCTCTTCCCCTTTCCCCACCTAGCACACCCTTTTGTCTCTTACAAAAGAACTGATGTCTCTAATCACCCAGATATTTGTTGCTCAGTAACAGGGATGGAGAAAAAATTCCAATGCCCCCAACCCCCGACACTGACCAAAGCTAAACTAGCAGCATTCAAAATACAGTGCTCACCCCTGTAGGTATGAATTCTGAATAGTGACTTGAGAAGTGCTACTGTTAGTCAGTACAGCCTGTTTGACAGACCACTTGCAATTGTGAAATGTTGCTCTGTATGGAGAGATAGCAGTAAAAATGTCATGAACAAATATATCCATGCCTGAGGGTTCAGAGATATTAAAATGCAATGCGAGTTTCTCTTTGCCGTGGATGGGTACCAGCTGCTTGTGCAGACAGTAAGGAGCAACATTGAAGCCAAGACTCTGAAAGAGAAACAAGGTATTAAACCCATTGTTTAATATTTCTTCTATTTTTGACCAAAAGAGAAAAGATTTCAGTTATGAAGACCAATATTTCACACCTAGTAGCCCTGACATTTACCTTCCACTAAGGTACTATGAGACCAGAGTTATGTACAGGAGGTTTCATAAAGCCTTCCATTCCTCTCTGCAGAAATTTTATTTCATCCTTCTTTTTCTGTTTATTGTTATGACTGAAGGGGATGTACAGGAGCATATGTTTGCATTAAATCTACCTTATTAATTTCTTGAATAGCTGCAGGCAGAATTGATGAGCACAAGCTGAATAGAGAGGAATTAAATTGGGGAGTAGAGATTATGCTCTGAGGAAATCAAGGTTTCATATTGATACATTCTGGGGCTTTGTTGCTATTATTTTGGGAATGCATTTAAAATAGATAATTCACAATGTATTCACATTTAATTCTGAAATACTTCATGAAAACATCCAACTCAGGAGCCTGGACATGTTGTAAGTGTCCTTCCCAGGCAGGCTACTGTCATGTATAAGACCCAGATAGAGAGTGAGTTTTGCCAAATCATTCTCCGCTGCTACCTCTTCTCAGATCGAAGTGAAGTGATATCTGTTTGAAGCAATAAAAAGATGATACAAATATCTGTGGGCTTCACACTCTTCCAGTCTCCTCATATAGATTTATCCCAATCATTTCAATCATGTTTAAAGGGGTGTGAGTACATACCTGTATCAACAGGAAAATTTATGTAACCTAAAGCACACATATTTGACTATTTTAACTTTTCATTATTTTTTATCTATCATCAATGTATATAACAGAAAGAACACAGGAAACAGTAATAATCTGAACACAGAAAGGTATATGGGGTGAACACAGAAAGGTATATGGGGTGACCACAGATCAGTTTATTAAGAGATTAGTGAAGAGATTTTGAAGTCCACAAAAATCCCAGTGTATTGGATTTTTCACAGCTGATCTGCTGAAATATTTTTCAACCAAACTTCTAAATTCCAATGTTTGTGAATTTAACTTTAAAAGAACTTCAAGAACTCACTGGCATTTCAGTTGTTTTGATTCAAAAATGACATTGAAATAAAGGCCTTAGATTTTTATTTTTCAGTTTGGAAGTTCAGTATTTAATTTATAAAATGTTTAAATGCTATTAAAAACATTTAAGCAAAATTACCCAAGGTTAACATTTAATTCAAGCAAGATTTTTTTTTTGTTTGAGCTGTGAATGGTAAATAAACATCAGCCCTCTTATTGGATGCTACAGGAAGCGATTTATATCCAGAGTGCTCAGTACTGTATGAATCTCACAATCAGCTTTCTATTACTAAAATCTGCAAATATGCACTTATGATTATATTTCAGCTCTTCATCTCATTAGCTGCTCCATTGGACTTTGATTTAAATTAGATAAGAAAACCTCTGTTCTTAGAATCCTAATGCAAGCAGACAATCCCTACCTAAACATTTACAGGCATTAAGGAGAGCCTTAATAGGCACACAAAGCTCTTTGTGTTGGTTTAATGTCTTACCCCAAATCATAGTAAATGTCCAAGATTTTTTGATAGAAACACAAGAAATTTCTGAAGATTTGATTGTAAGCAGTTCCTGGCTTTCCACCTAAAGCCACTGCATGTCTGAACCTCGCTATACAGATGGCATTCATTATTGTTTATCTTGCTGTGGTTCTGCCTGTAGCCCACACCTATATCTCACCTGTTTAGCTGTGATGTGAACAAGGGACCTGTGTGCTCTGTGCCCATTTCAAACTCAAGTTCACCGAATGCCTCCAGAAGGCCTTTGTTTTTCCCTTTCTTTCCAATATTTTCTATACATTCTTCAAACACTTCCTTCTGTTTTTAGAAAACCTCTGCTATTCCCAAATGGCAAGCTTCCTGCCCGGGCTCAAAGCTGGGACTCAGAGTGCTCTGTTGTCCAACTTTCGAAAACTACTGTCTTCCACTTGATACTCACCCACATGCCATGAACTCTCTATGCTTCCTTCTGTTAGGAATTACTGCCCTCCTCCCCTTCCTAACAGTCTGTCATGTTGTTCACATGTATATTCTAGATGTTCTTGCATTATATTCTTGGTTCCATGCCAAAAGTGCCATTTTCTCCCACACCTGCCGTCTCACTGTTGCCATTGTTTTGGCTCCTGCCTGAGTGAGGACTCCCTGGTCCCTGGACAGCACACTTCCTTCCCTCTGGCAGATTTCCCGCTTCCTATTTTATAGATTATTGCTCTGCCTGCATGAAATCAAAGCCCGTGGTGGTGCCAGCTTTCCAGCACAGTGTCAATGCTCCCTGGCACTGCAGAGAACTGGAACGGCACACATGCACTGATCAGGCCCCGCAAGATATCCATCCTGTTTTCTGATTCCTGCCAAAATCTGCAGGCTCATCCAGTCTCCTGCCACGTGGCACACTCACAAACAGCTAGAAGACATTAGACTGACTGTGCTGTAGGTCCTCAGACTTTGACCATAAACCAGAAGGTGGCAGCTGATATTTTATGCATTAGCAGATAGCAGGGGGGCTAATTCGAATATCATCATTGAATAATAATGTGGGTTTTGTTGGTTTTTTTTTTTTTTTTTATGGCAGGGGCCTGCAGCAAACCAATTTTCCAATGTGACCTTTTCCCTGGTTATCAGGAACAACTACACCAAATCAAAAAACCCCCCAACTTTCATACTTAATCCTGAAGTGTTTATTATCCAGGAAAAATGCAATTATTGGTTACTTAGCAGGAAACACAATTGTAATGATACAGAGAAGTCTAGCTTCAGAGACATAATTGGCCTGAAAATAATGGTGATACTTAGGGTGGAATAAATGCTAAATTGAAGCAGCCAAATTAGCAACGGTCTTGCAGATGATTAGTTGTGAAACAAGGAGTAGGTTTGAGCATACCATTTTATGCAATGTACTCATAAGGGCACTATAACACTGTGAGTAAATAATTATACAACAGTCTTAAATAATAATTGATCAGGGAAATAATCTAAAAACTCACTCAGTGTGATGTTGGGGAATGACATGTATTATAAGATTAAATAATTCCTTTTGGCATTTTTAACTCAATTCTTAACCATATGAGGATTTTAATTCTGTTTGTGCATATAAATTTTGCTTGTTTAAAAAAAGAAATGCCACAACTGAGATGACAAACCATTATTGTTAAAAAAAGAAAAATTCTCATTTCTGATATGCAAGCCAAAATAATCTAGGCACCACTACATTTTTCTTCACATCTTATCAATCAACATAAAATTTATCTCACCTGTATGTTTCCAGAAGCCTCCTGCTTTCTAAATTGAACAGGTGAAAGAGAAGATTGAGTACTCACCTCTGATAGCAAAATATCAGGATAGTGGACTTCCTATTGCCCAGTCAGGCAATGGCTTTTGGGTTCCTCATCGATCCCTCCATAGTTTTGAGAAAAAAAAAGCATTTGTATCAGGAACTGTCAAGCCTTCACTACACCTCACAACTCACACAAGTCTGCATTACAACTCACAGTATTGAGTTCCCAGGAAAGACATTTCAGCACGTGTCTAACAATCCCTTCACATTTCATTTCTCCCAAGTCCTGACTGAATTTTCCTTGTATTTTAGATATTCTAAAGCAATGTGATTTTAAACTGCTTAGCTGAAGCAATGCTCAGAGAAAAGAGAGGAATAACTGCTTTATGCCATGAGTTTCCTGTTGGGTTAACATAGTCAGAAACCACTACCATAACAAATAATCAACTTCATCTTCCTTGTGCTGGATTTCAATGCAGCTGCAAATGCTGGGGGCATGGAGCTGTTGAGCTGTGTGCACACACAGAAACCGTGCACCTAAAACAACACCAGCATGGTTTCAGCCTGTGCAACACCTTCAGAGAGTGTGTTTAGACTCTGAAAGTGAAGATGGAAAGCGTGAGACTGGAGTGTTTGAACTCATTTCCTGAGTGGGCCTGAAAACTGCGAATATGTAAAAATGTGTTTCAGCTTCTGGTCTCACACACAGTCAAGAAAACCCCCAACCAATGACAAAAACGCTGATCTTTTACTGCCTTTGTTTATTTCAGTTTTAAAATCTTTCTTAGAAACATTGATATTAATTAGGTGTACTTGTGAAAACACAGGCCAGCCACAGAAAACTCATACTTGGTTATTAAAAATGAATATGTGTCATTAATACATATCACTGCATCACTTCTCTTCTTCCTAGTTATTTCAGTTTTCTCCTCTTACTAATCAATCTACAATACTTACCATATGCTTCATGCTAGCACACAGTTCACATTAAATAATACATCTACCTTATAGACTCATTTCCAGTCAGCATTCTCACAAAATCATGGTGTTTATTTTGATGAGGAAAATGACAACTTGTATCAGTTTATTTCATACTGGTTTTGTGACAAAAGAAAACCATAATACTCATTGCTATTATATTAGTTTTAGCTGGCCTTATAATCTCTAGTATTCATAAATCACAGGCTCTTGTATCACTGCCACTACATGCTGTTCTTTAGCATCTGGAACAACTTGATACCAGGTATTTGTTATACAGTACTGGTTTTTATTAACATAGCACTTGGTAGCCATAGAAATACATCAGGAACATGCTGTTTATTTCATTCATAAACTAAGCTAAACATACCTTGGCTCTATAATCTTTCTTCACAAGATAATAGTTCAAAAATTCAATATTTCTGGTTTTGCTTGGAATTCTGTTGTGGTTTAACCCAGCAGGTAACCAAGCACCAAAGAGCTGCTCTCTCATTCCCAAACCTCCACTGGGATGGGGGAGAGAATTAGGGGGAAAAAAGGTAAAATTCATGGGTTAGGTTAAAGACCGTTTAACAGAACGGAAATGGGACACAAAATAATAATAATAACAACAAAACCAGAATTAGATTACACAAAAAAGAGGTACAAAATGCAATTGTTCACTGCCCGCCAATGGCCAATGCCCAGCCTGTTCTTGACCGGAGGCTTCCCAACCAGCTTTCCCCCATTTTGTTTACTGAGCATGACACCACAGGGTGTGGAATATCCCTTGGCTGTTGGGATCAGTTGTCCAGGCCATGTCCCCCCGCCAGATTCCCATGCCCCCCAAGCTTCTCACTGGTGGCGCAGCACAAGATGCAGAAAAGGCCTTGATGCTGTGCAAGTCCTGCTAAGCAGTTTCCCTGCGTTATCAACATTACTCTCATATTAAATTCAAACCAGCTACTTGGAAGAAAATTGACTGTGTCCCAGCAAAAACCAGGATGAATTCTAGTTATCCTTTCTTGCCCTATATATTATATTTGGATGCATGCTACATCAAAGTAAGAAACTGGTTTAGTTTCAGGTTATACCACACTATTTTAGGAAAACTTGATTCCATTGAGAAATAAAAATAATTTGCTGTTAATAATTATACACTGAATATATGATTTGGAGATATAGCTCCTTTTCATTTGAAGCATGAATTGTATCAGTCATTCAACAAAAAGAGCTTACATAGACTGCTAAAAAAGCTAAATATTTCTACAAGAGACATTTCTAACTGAAGGTTTTTGGTTTTTTAAACAGATTCCCATCCTTGCATTTTAATCTGCCATTTAGGTATCAACTTTTCAGAGCACAAATTCAGACACCTTCAAAACTCCTTTTATTCAAGTGCAGATGTGGAATGGTATACCTTACCATTCTTAATGCCACCTCACTGCTTTTTTAAAGCCTACAATTAAAATTCCTACTACTGAAAAACCAGCAAGAGTTTACTTTTAAAAAATAAAGTTTCTTTTTCTACAGGAAAGGATATTTCTTTTGAGCTTCTCTAAATCCTAGCATTAAACCAATAAAATTTCAAAGTCCTTTTCCCCACTCCCCTCACCTGGTATAATTTATTTCAAGCTAATTTCACTATTGCACACCTCCTGTCGGTAGTTATTCTGCACTTTATCTTCAGTAAATGATCTGGTTTAGAGTTCAAGAATAAAAAATAATCTTTCCATATTAGTAATAATAATTTTTAAAAAGAATGCCAACAAGGTGGAAGACAGGATGCTCCTGGAAAACCTAGAACCAGCACTATCTGAGAATGAAACCTATGATCCATGACCTAATTGTGGCCTTCCAGAACCTGAAGGTAGCCCACAAGAAAGATGGAGAGATGCTATTTACAGGAGCATGTAGTGACAGGATGAAGGGAGATGTCTTCAAACTGAAAGACAGTAAGTTATATTAGATATTTGGAAAAAAAAATTTACTGTGAGGGTGTTGAGGCTCTGGCACAGGCTGCCCAGAGAAGTTGTGGTTGTCCCATCCCTGGAAGTCTCCAAGGCCAAGTTGGATGGAGCTCTGAGTAACCTGGAACAGTGAAGGTTGTTCCTGATGATGGCAGGGGGTTGGAACTAGATGGTCTTTAAGCTCCCTTCCAACCCACACCGTTCTATGGTTTGATGTTTCTATGATTCTAAATACTACTATTATAATCTCTAGGGGTCACAATATCTAGAAGCCTGCAACAAAAGGGATGTTGTACAAAGATGTCCAAAGAGATAAAGATTTTTTAGTGAAAAAGAACAAAAAGTAAAGGAGCAACAAAGACAAGGATGACACTGGCAGGTGACAAGAGAAGTGAATTGGCTCTGCCCAGTGCTGCACGGACTAGATTTGCAATAAATATTTACCTATGCATGATCTTATGCCCACTAGCACTAGTCTAGCTGTGTTAAGTTTAAGCAGCTGTCTTAGCAGGACCTCTTATTTCAAGCATTGGGCTGCAGGAGTGTGATTAAGTTGCCCCCACGCTTGCTGTAGATATTGTGGTAATCTCCACCATGCTCTTATATCACACCTCTTCTGCAAAGAAGTTTTATGGTTTCTGCAAGGCTATACAGGTGGCAGGGTCATACGTACTAAAAGAATGTAGCTTCACAGGATGCCTCCTAAAATCATTCCTACTTATTGCTAGAAATCCAAACAGCCCCATTCATGCTCAGGCTACATTTTTGGGGAACTGTCAAAGAAAACTTTTCTTCATTGAGAGCTTCCCTTCTGTTGTGCTGACAACAAACCTCTCTAAGCACCGTTTTAAAAATTGCTCAGCTGCTTCTCACTGATTTAGAGCATATATAGAAACATCAGCTAAAAGGAACATGTGTGCTCCTTTGTGTGCCTTATTTAATAAGCCTAATGAAATCTGTTAAGTATCTTAACACAGCAAAAAGAGCTTTCACAGCAAGATATATTGTGAACAACTGAGTTCACAAACTAGAAAAGGAAATATTATCATAATTCCATGTCTTCTCATAAACTCTACCATACAAAAAGCCTAAGGTGCTTTTTATTTTATGTTTCAGTTCTGTTTGGTACTATGATACTAGGTTTTTTAAATTTATTTTGTAGAATTACCAGTGCCACTTAAATATAGCACTGAGAATCAAAGTCAATCATGAAGAGTTTGAAATTCAGGCTCTGATCTTGTAAGATAACCTGTAAAAGCAAACCCTGGTACTCTTCAGAAACTTGTTACTGGGTGAAAACCCAGAACTTATCATTTCATTTTTGTAAAATATCACTTTCAACAATGTCTTCATGGTGACCAGAGACAGAATCCAAGGGAATGGCCTGAAGTTGTGTCAGGGGTGGTTTAGGTTGAGTATCAGGAAAAGGTTCTTTATCCAGAGAGTGTTTGGCTGCTGGAACAGGCTCTACAGGGCAGTGCTCATAGCACGAGCCTGACAGAGTTCAGGAAGTGTTTGGACAATGCTCTCAGGCCCATGGTGTGATTCTTGGGCTGTCCTGTGCCATGCCAGGAGTTGGGCTTTGGTGATCCTTGGGAATCCCTTCCAACGCAGCATATTCTGTGATTCTATGTTCATTAAAACTCTTTAGAAACTAAGAATGAGCTTGTAAATAATTTGAAGAATGGCTAAAGGCAATTACCCTTTTTTTCTCTAGACTGTTAAAATAATTTTTTCTTGTGTTTTAATAAGCACCAACTACCATGTCTAAAAGCAAAAGAAAGAATACCTCCAATGTGTGGGTTTGGTTAATCTCAAGCTTTTCAGTTAAAGTTAATTACCATTTTCAGACATGAATTCCTAAACTCCCCTAATTTGCACCCATGCTTTGTATTTGGACCTGCTGGCTTCAGTAAGAGCAGCAAATATTCATATCTATAATAAAAGATCATTCACATTCTGAAGTAATGGCTAAATTCACACACATCTTAAGTGCTGGTACTTAGTTTCAAACAGCTTTGTTTTTTCATAGGATATGGGGAAAATTACTGAAAGCAAAGCAATTATTTCTCAAATTATTTAAAGAAATCATTGCGACATTTAATTTTCATAAGTAGAACAAATTGCAGTATCTTCTGAAATCAAATATATTGGTTGCTAATGCTGCACTGAAAATAGTTGGCTTTTTCAACTTTCCTCCAAATTTATTTTCATCAAAAAAAACCAACAAAAAGAATGATGATTTGGAAATAAAATCATATCAAATAGTACATTTCTATCAGTTTCAAAGTAAAAAATATATTGTTGGGGTTTAAAAAAAAAAAAATTCTTCAGTAAGCTAAATTTTTATTGAAAGGATTGGAAATAGATGATCCACTTTTAAGCCGAATACACCTGTAAATGTGTTTTAAAATTAACAAGATGTCAAAATGAAGAAAAAAATTTAAAAGCAAATATATTGCATTGCCTGTAGTCCTCTTCTGTATGAATAGAAAAAACAATGTATTCTTTCCACAACTGCTAATGTTAAAAAAAAAATCATGAAATGTTTACATTTTATTCTCTTTTTGCAAATACTGTTCTATTTTTGCTTTGGATTCCTATGAATCCAGACTGAATTACAATAAGAAGCAAGATGACAGCACTCAATACCACCCAGATAATTTTAAAGCATTTGTGCTGTCAGTGGGAGCAAAATTTACTGTCCCAGAAAAGCTAGGAAAAGTCAAATGGGCTCTTCTAAAATTCAACATATCTTGCACATGTAAATGAGGCCTTATCTGTGAAAGCCTCTTTTTTCCATTAGTTAAAGTCATGTGTTGCTCCAAAACAGTGTGGAAATGGAATGCCACTTCCTATCCCTTTTTCAGGCAAGAAAAAGAGAATTAAAAAAATAGAAGAAAGAAGGAAAAAGCCCCTTCCTAAAGAAAAGTTCTTATAATAAGCAGTCACAAATACTACTCGTTACCCTAGCAACTGCCACATCCAATGGGATTCAGTTTGCCCCCAGGCTCCACAGCACACTACAGAAATTTATTTGGTTTTCATCTTGAGAAATAGTTTATGTTCACACAACACAGACACATGTGCACTCCAAAGGGTTAATAATCAAGCAAGGAATGTATTTAGGTGTCCAAGTAATGCCTTGCGTACTTTCTATTTTTACTACTTAGTTCTGAAACCCTGTTTGAGAGTTGATTCCATAATTTTTTAACACTGAATTTGAGATGCAGTTAGCTTTGTGTTGATGCAAAGAAAAATAGCACCAAGTGGGACCACTGGGGTAAGGAGAAAACAAGAATTCAAAATAAACTCTGTGGATAATATGCACAGGGTTATTGCAGAACACAGGCATATGAATGTGCCACTTTTCCCAGAAAAAATTATCTATTTTGTATCATTCTAGGAGGGTAAAGCAGCTCAATAGATGGTGATGCACTGTGACTGCTAACACAAAGTGAGGAGTGAGAACATAATGGAACGGGCAGTGAATTAAGATCTTAATTCATCAGACATACTAAGCCAAGATAAATAGCAAAACTGTCAATTTTCGAAGTTTTGGCATCATAGAACACCACAACTTTTCTGTTCTACTAATTTCTTTTTTTTTTTAAGAATATGTATGTTAATAAAAAACAACCTTTTTGAATCATTACAGTCAACAAATCAGATACTGTATTTAATCTATAGTTATTCAGTCCAAATTTAGATTAGCACAGAATAGCCTAAGAAACTAATTCACACAAGAAATCCTCATTAAAATATAGCTGCCTCTCAACAACAGGGAAAACGTGAGCCTGGAAGTAATTATTACATGCAAGTTACTCAGAACTTTGTCTTTAGCTATGCTGTGATAGTAGTTTTCACATAATAGGGAGTTTTTGAACAGGGGTGATACAGAAGCCTGCTTCTACCTTTTTGGTATGCAGACTGCACTACCATGTAGAAAACTCTTGGCTACATCCTGCTCTTCTACATAAACAACAGCACAATAACTCAAAGAAAACTTTTTAATTAAACCAGACCATGTGCAGCCCTGTTCAGTCTATGGCTGCAGCCTGGGACTTGGAAAAGAGAGGAAGCTTTTAATACAGGCCAATGCCTTGTTCAGGAAAGTCTAAACTCTCTGCAGTGCTGACTACGGGAGCTCTGGCAACTGTAAATGTTAGATTTTTTAAATTATAAAATGCGAATTCCTATTTAAAATGAAACAGTTTTCAATTGGAAGTTAAAATAATTTCAAAATCCCTGTTTTAATATGCCTAGTGACAGTGAAGTGAAATTAGAAGGCAAAAGGGCACAACGGCTAAAGGTGTAGTTTATTTGAAAAGGCAGTTCCACCAGAAATTACGGATCTCACATGGATATACTGGATGTTGTATTAAGATCAGGCTGAACACTATAACGGCTTCTTCCAGTCTAAACTCTTTCAGACTTAGAGAAGGATGGAAGGAAGGACGGAAAGGAGGCAAAGAATACAGAAATTCAATCTGCAGTAAGAGTTTCACCAATCCAAGGTTCAGGCCAAAAGAAAATACATTTCAGTTGACAGACATCTCCTAAAAGCCAGTCAAGAATATTATAAACCACTATGAATTATGGACCAACTTTCAACAGGGATGCTTGAATTAAGACGTTTAAGTCAGACTCCGAGGAAGGCCACGCCAGGGAGTGAAGGGGCGAAGGGTCACCGGAATCCACCAGCTTTGCCTGCTGCGTTGGCTCCTTGCGGACACCCTTTTTCCTTTTTTTTTCTCAGTTTCAGTCTGTGTTACTAAATAGCTCAGTTGTTTTTTCCACTTTCACTTGCTGTTGTTAATTTGTTTCATTGCAAAGCGGGAGCCCTTTTCCCTTGGGAGGAGGCACTCATCCCAGTGCATTTCCTTCTGAACCTCTGTCTCCAAAACCGAGACACGATCTTATACTGTCTACCTTATCCTGTGCATTTAAGCAGGCTTTTAAAGTCTTAATATCAGCTTTTCCCCTGTGACAGGGGATGTGATACCCCACGTTTTCTAAAGAGTCAAACATGGTTTTATTGGAATACTTTGCTTTTAGGTTTCTTGTTTTTTGACCACATCATTTTTACCTAATTAAAACATGTGTTGGATTTCTGTGGATAAATTCTGTGTCACATGACTTCCTCGTTCCTATAACAATTATAATTCTAACTGTAATGTGAATATTATTACAGAGGTATCCTAATCATTCATCCTGAGGTAAATGTTCACTGACATTTGAAACAAAGTGCAGAAAAGCATCTTCCCATAAATTGCCCAAGAATAATTCTTTGAGAAAGCAGCTGTCTACTAAATTTAAAACAAAACCAAACAAACAACTCACTATATTTAGCACAAATTCTAATACAGATATTCCTCTTCAGCTATAGCACGTAGTTAGGGCTCATACTAACTAATGATGATCAAAGAACTTTAAAAGGGCGGCCTTGTAGTTTTCCAACTTCAGAATTAAGTTTGCATTTGGTAGTGGGCATTTAATCCTTCAGACAGTTTATAGCATCCTGATGATGTCATCTTATCTGGACGATTAAAGAGAGATTTAGTCCTTCAATCACAGAAAATACTCAGTCTCAAAGGGAGCTTTAATCAGAACAATGACTTGCTGTGTAGAAATCGCCGCAGCAAACAGCACTACTGACCTTCCCCCTGCAAGACAGGTAAACTTCTGCCCATTGATCAGATAGGATTACTATTGTTTCACACTAGATCAGGATTAAATGGACTTCTCAGATCAAAAATATGAGAAAACTTTTCACTTGTGCGAGTAGAATACTTTAGATACCTATTGTTACGGGTTTGTTTTTCTAAGTTGTCTTTAAAAGATACCTTGGGTGATTCCAATTACTGAACGAAGACACTGTCATGTCTCCTCTGATTAACACATATACTTTTTGCTTGTTTTTCCTGGCAGTATTTCTATAAATTAGCATTAAGCATTAGCTGCTGTCACAAGGTTTTTGCCTTCTTCCTTCAGCTGTCAAATAAATATAAAAATAGTGACGCCAAAATTATTTCTCCTGACACAAGCAAGTCTCAACTGAGAATATTTTTCAAACAGACAACCCAAGTAAGATTCTTTTCCCCTGGAAAACTGCCCATTTGAGGCAACCTCTTAATTCTAAAAATGTCTTTATTTTCTGTCTGAAGTTCTAAGCTAGTAAACAAGGACTCCACAGGAGATAGGAATGCAGGCAGCTGACTGGAGGTTTTACAGCAAAACAGTGTCACAGATTTATTTTTCTGAAGTCCAGATCCTCTGATATCAAAACCAATGGCCACTTTCCCATTGACTGGAAGCCTAAATCATGTAAGCTGGGAACATGCTAACATTTACATGCATTTTAAAAGATACTTCTTTTTGAGGTCTGACAGGAAAGTTACCAATTGCTGCAAAAGCAATTTCAATACTGATTAAAATCTTGGATTACTCTGCAATTAATCATATAAAACACGTATTGTATGGCGGGAGTGTGTAAGAATATTTTTTCCCCCAAGTTTTTTGGAATCTAGATCTAAGAAGACAGTAGAAGTTATTTCAAGTGCATCACTGG
The DNA here is from genome assembly GCA_024500445.1 of Entomyzon cyanotis. NCBI lineage: Eukaryota > Metazoa > Chordata > Aves > Passeriformes > Meliphagidae > Entomyzon > Entomyzon cyanotis. The sequence continues at coordinate 797,857 of JAKEPQ010000765.1, read as the reverse complement.
CCTTCTGAAAATGGAAGGCAAATAAAAACAACTATCCAAAAATATCTGCACCACAAATTCAGTATTCAATTTTGGGCCCCTAACAACAAGAAAGACATTGGGGAGCTGGTATGAGTCCAGAGAATGAAGCTGATGAGGAGCAGCTGAGGGAGCTGGAGGGGCTCAGCCTGTAGAAAAGGAAGATTAGGGGGAATCTTTTTGCTCTCTACAACGGCCTGAGAGGAGCGTGCAGCCAGGTGGGTGTCAAGCTCTGCTAAGGAACAAGCAACAGGACAATAGGCAACAGCCTCAAGTGGCACCAGGGGAAGTTTAGTTTGGATACTAGGGGAAATTTCTTCATGTTAAGGGCTGTCAAGCACTGGAGCAGGCTGCCCAGGGCCGTGGTGGCATAACCATTCCTGGAGCTATTTAAAGACCTGTACTTGCAGCACTCGGGGACATGGTTTAGTGTGGACTTGGCAGTGGGTTAATGGTTGGACTCGATCTTATTTTCCAGCCTAAATGATTCCATGTTTCTAGGAGAACCAGATAATCCAGCCTTCTAAAACACCCTCTAAAACGTTAAAACTAATTTCCATTAAGCACTTTGTCACCTCTGAAACATGACTGTGTCTCACAAAATGTACAGATTGGAGCAGTCTTTACAGATCATTGTATCCCAACTCTGCTCCTGGAAGTGGTGAATGACTTTTTTTTTTTCCTATATTTGCAGTTCTACTTCAAAGCTATTAAATCAATAGGATGGCCACTATTTACATGAAGGTTTATCTCCCATTTTAACTGACACCCCCATCAGTATTTCTTACTTCAATATTGCTTTTTCCCAAGACTAGTTCTGAAAAAAAACCAGAAAAATATTAAAAGGCTGATAAAACCAAAAATATTTAAGTACTACAGAAGGCCTTATTATAGATGCATAGGTAAAAATCTTGCATACAGTCAAGTGCTTGGAGCTGTAGCTATTCTGGATATCCTCCAATTTTTCTTCACGAAAATTCAAATATGTTTGCCACAATTAACCTTAAAACTTTAAATCGGTGAGATAAAGCAGAAACATATGAATTTGCATTAAATACATTCTTCTTTCCATTCTCTCTCACCCATTTAGCTTAAAAGGTTGGTGTTCCACCACTTGATATTCCAGTGCACAATGACATTCTCTCTCCCCTCCTGCTTTTATCCATTTGCACACTGCAGTTCACACTATGAGGCTCTGTGCTACAACAGTGTTGGCCTGAAATAGACTTTAAAGGCACCCCAGTACCTACTGTTCTTTTTGAACATTTTTTGAGTTTCTGAAAAATCAGTTAATGTAAAGCATGACAGTGAAATCATGGCTTGCTCCACGTTCTCATGGTTCAGGCTGTCAACGCTGTTCTCAAAGTTCTTGCATATTTTAGCACTTGTGTCTCCTTCACCATCACAGAAAGAACAGCTCATGAAGAGCTTCAGCAGGCGAGAGTCCAGCAAAATGCCAAAATGGAATGGGGCAATAATCCTACCAGACATCATAGTTGGTATTTACACCATAATACATAAAGAGTCTTGAAAGTTTCTTAGTTATTTAAACCAAAATTAATACTAAAGGAACTTGACAGACAAGTTTTCTTCTTTTTCAGACAGCTTCTCAGATCACAAAATTGTACCATCTACCTACTGACACTGTGTAGTGCTGCCCAGTATTATGGAAACACCAAAAGATTTGAATTAAGATCATAATCAATTGGAATAAAGGTTATTATTTTATTCTTTCAGCACTTTCATTTAAATTCCTCTAAGCTTGTGAGTATGAAAGTGTACACACACAGCCTCAAGCTCCTGCTTCCATCCTCATTGCAGCACAGCTGGATCACAGCATTTTGCTAAGACATCCCATCAGTCTCCTTAACCATGCAAAACCAGACTCCACTGCTTCCTAGCAAGATTTGAGACCAGCACACCATCTTCTTCCACGTCTTTGCTTTGACACTGGAACCACATTTCCCGCTCTTGCAGCAGTGCTCCTCTGAGCTTTCCCATTTATTTCTCCAGCCTTTCCCCTGCTATATTCTGATGAATTCTTTCTGCCCTCCCACTCTCCACAGAAATTAAAGCCCTGTGTAAGGCTTTGCCCTCTCCGTGCTTTTTACTCCAGGCCAATTATTTGATAGGTGATACCAGGCATATGCAAGGTGAGAGAACTTGTCTCCTAAAAAGGGATGGAATGTAGTCAGTTAATATCCTTACCTTCTCTTTTGCTTTCAAGACAAGACAACCGATTCTGGGTTTTCACCCCAAAACTGACAGTCTTCTTTCCCCAGTTCTTCTAATGTGACCTAGATAGCTTCTCTGTAGGTTTGCCTCAATGTCATTCTCTATCACAAAACTACTAAAGCTAACAGTAAGTTGAAGAAGATGCAAGACAGACTGGGTATTGAAACATTAGGGTAATGTTCCCTTGCTCCTTCCAAGAAGGAAAGGAAGCCTTCCACATTCTGCAGACCTGAAGATAGCTTGATCTTCTCCATGGTTTTGTGATAGAATAGAGGAAAAAATAATTTCACTGTCAAAATCACTAGGGAAAAAAACCCACATAATCTGTCTGGAGGTTTTCAAGAACTTGGAAAGTTGGCATTAACTTCTGGCTAAAAGATGTACTGTGAGACAGAGAAAAAAAGAAATAAAAAACTAGTAATTGCAACATTACTGGGCTCTTAGAAGAATCTATCAGGCACATGTTTGTGCCATTCTTAGTATTCAGTGTAATCACCCATCACGGAAACTGATGTCCCAACTAAGATTAAATCATAGAAAACCATTAACGCAAAAAGTCAGTCTACAGAATCATGAATAAAACTGCACTTGCCAAATGCTCCAACAACATGCGAAGATACATGCCCTTTTACTGTTCATTGCCAACCCTGACATTGCTCTAAAGCTATTAGCATTGTAACAAATCTACATTTTTCATTTTTAATCTACATTTTTCCTACAACAGTTTAACAACTTAGTTATACTTCTGTAATGTAGCTCCACTATAAAATTAGTCCTATTCAAAGCATTTTTTCTAGCTTTTACCAATTATATTCTCACTGAGGATGATTTTTTCCTATCGTAACTTTTCAGCACACAATTCTTTTAAGCTCAAGCTTAATAACTGGTTTCATACAGACCACACCATAAAACTTCTAAAAAGCGATTATGCCAGATAATTTGCTTCCGATTCTTTGGTACCATTGAAACTTAGAAAAAACAAGTAAGTTATCTGGTAACAATTCTTTGCTTAGTCTGTATTACAGGTAGAGTAAGTAGTATTTCCCACGTTATGAGAGCTCCAAGTGTGTGTGAGTTAAGCAAACACATGATCATGTCTGAGCACACTGACAATGAAATCACCAAACAGATAAAATACCAACAAATTTTTTATGTCTAAACTCAGCCAGATAGCCATCAACCACTCTCTTAGTGTAGCCATACAATTACAGCACAAAACAACATTAGAAACATGCACATAAAGTAAATGCATGGCCCTCATCCTGAAACAAAGGAACAAACCTAAGCATCTGTTTCATGGACACTCAGGACCCCAAATTTCAAGTTGTTTCTAAATGTTCCTTGGTCTAAAGTATTTTTTCAATGTCCTCTCTTTCTCCTACACAGCAAATGAATCCACAACAATAGCTGTTTATAACACCCTTTTTATTTTTCAGCCAGAAATACAATTTAATTGGGTATTTCAATAAACAGTGGTGTTTATTCCTTAAACAAAACCCCTATCTCTTTGGCATCTGACCACATCTTTTTTAAACTAAAGACTATTATATAGGAAGACTTTACTTTCAAGATCATTGTTCAATACATTAAATTTACATCAGTGTAGTTGCCTCTCAAAAATACACATTGGTTTTTCTGTAGTTTCTAATAAACCTAAAAAAAGAAAACCAAACCACAAAATGCTCACTAGTGGCCTGCCTTCAGCACATGCACTAACTAGTGCCTTCTATTCATTCTGAGTGATAAACAAACAAAAAAATCTTAGCTCTATCAGAAACAACAGATCAAATAATTTATGTTTCAAAGCAATATGAGATTATTTTTAATCTCTGCAGAGGTCGTCAGCCAAAACCAAGTTACACACTGCTCCATGAAAAGAATGCACTTCAAAAAAAAGGAATTATGAAAACTATTTTTCATTTTTAAACTGAAGTTACCAAAATGTTTTCAGTACATCCAGGAATACAGCTGACAAAACTGCATCTGATGTCATGTTTGCATAAAAATTTACTAAGTAACAAAGGTAAGCCAGTGTATTATTCTGCTGAAAAATCCAAGATCATCTCTTCAAAATGCTAATACAGAAATATTTCACTTGCACTCTTGTCAAAAAAAAATTTGCCCTCCAGAGCTCTAATGATCAATGCTTCAAGTCAACAGAATTTCCAAAGCTATGCTGAAGTTGACACTTCTGCTACTATATAAGAAATGGAAATAATAAATTAAAATCAAACACATTAGTGACATATCAGTGCAGACATTCCAGTTTCTGTCTTAAGACAATGTAAAATTAAAATCTATCAAAAAAAGAAGGAAGTAATCTTTACTCCCTGAAAAATTTGTTTTAAATAACCCAAATACTTATTCTGAACATGTTTTATAGAATAGAAAGGACAAAGCAATTTCTTCCATGCAGAAACTAAAAAAATAATTTGATAGAATTCAAGTAGCAAAGGTTTCTTTTAAGAACAAATCTCACCCACATCACCAGGACAAGTGCAGTCTGAAAATGTATTAATTGGATTGTTTAAATAGCAAGTGATTTATCCAGTCAAGCTCACTTTCCAGTCCATGTTGTAAGAAAACCCCAGACATTTTACAACTGCAATGGAAAGTAAATCCAAAAAACTTCCTTAACTTGAGTACTTATCCAAGAGCAGTTTCTAACATCAAGCCAAAATTAGCAACAACCAAGCGGACATCACCAATTTTTCAGTGTTAAATTACTGTAAATACTAGATCTAACTGTACAAAAAAAAATCCCAAAAATCGAAAGCTTTTTTTTGTTAGAATGTGTCCAAAGAAATATCCACTAGTTGCAGTCAAATATGTATCAGAAGCTCCTTGCTCGGGAAAGACTTCTCCCTCCAAGTATCTTTGATACACTGCATTGCCAAGACTCTGTTCAAATAAACTACTTTCTGATAACACTGAGCTGATGCAACCACCTACAATGTGGACATTCATGTACACAGTACAACAGTGGGTCTTTGCAGCAACAGAGAAATATCAGAAATCACTTCTAAATTTGAGATTATAGCTCATGTACTATTCCTTGCAAACATACGATCCCCTCTAAGAGTAAGGTGCTGGAGCTGGTATTGTAGCACTTCTGTGTCAGCAGGTTCCTTGATGCTCATTTTGTCTAAATTGAGGTAGTCCAGTGATTTTGAATGAGCCCTTTTACCTTTCAAAAGGCAGAGAGGCAGGGGACCATGAAGTGCCTTGCAAGGTTCATATGGTAAAGCTTTATTGCATTTATCCCCTGAGCTGGGCATCCGTCTCCTCCTCCTTCCATTTACTGCTGGGATCTCATATGGCTGGTAGTACCTACTTCTAGTCTTGTACAAACGCGAGGAACGCGGAAGTCCTGAATCAAGCTGTTTGGAGCGCAAGTTCGGACCAGATTCTCCTTTATTCTCTTCACCTCCCGTACACTTGTGGGCTAATTTTAGCAGCTCCTCTCCAGTTGTGAAGCCAACCAGGTAGTTAGAATCCATGTGAAGGATCTGATATCCCGCAACTGTCCGTCTCATTGGTGAGCAGGGGGTGCTGGAACAGCGGGGCTTTTCTGCTTCCATCCTGCCTGCAGAACTCACCTCTGCAAGAGGCACAGGAAGGGTAGAGAGGGTGCTTCTGGACTCTCCATTCACGTCAACTTCCATTTTATACACAGTGCTTTGCTCCTAAAAATAAAACAAAGCTTGATCAGAAAACAGAGCCTTTATGCAAGGTGCTGAGAGAGGACCACAGAAATGGGATTTTGTATCAACCAGAAATTTTGACCACTACTTCCCTATTCAGCCTTGTCTTAGCTCTGCAGAGTGTCCTGTAACAGAACTATCACCAACATCTGTCTTTCAAAATTATAATGGGTGGGTTTTTTTAATAAATGATACCGTAAAGATAGTGGTATTCTTAATACGTAAAACATACTTAAATACTATCATACACAAAAATAAACCATCTCTCCAGCTCATTTTTTCAGCCTTTAGGTCCATTTGATTCCTTTTAGTCCCTCACCTTTTGGAGCACGTATATCCATCAGCAGATCCATACCAACTTCTCCCATATTTGCCTCCCAACTTTCTCGCACGTAATTTGTCTATTGACAATAATCTTACTAAACAAAACTTCCAAAAAACGTGCATAACAGCTACCACATCATTCAGGCATGACCATGGACCAGACCTGATCTCCTGAGTGTACTGAAATGCTTCTATCTTCCCTATGGGCGGACAGCTTGCTTTAGGTTCAAGGAATGGTATCCTGGCTGTTCCACATCCGTCTGTATAGGTCATCAGCAATCCTCCCCCACTCTCCAAGAAAATTCACCTATCATCTTATTCACAATCAACCAAACACACACTCTTTTATTCTAATAGGATTCTAATGTATTTCTACCAAAGTACACTGTGTTTAATGAATATAGCATTAGATTTTATAAGCGTCTTAAGAATAAGTAATATTTATATGCTTTTTTCCTATTTCTCTTGGAAACAGACTATTTTACCCTTCCCTCACAGCTGTTGCAAATACATTGTTCGGTATTGTTTGGCCTTTACAGACACAAGTGCTCACCACAAGCCATTACCGTCTCTTAACAGAGAAAGATATAGCCACCATCACAGCAAGGATACACCAGTAAATGCCTGAACACCGGGAAACCACCTTTTCATTTCTATTTTCAGCATCATCTGAACCATTTCAGTGACACAGCTACTTCACAAAACAGAAAGGTCACATTTGTTTCCAAATCCATGCTTTCTTCATTATCAGACTCACCTTTGCTCTAAATTGTAGCTAGTGGCTCTCTAGTCAATATAGTTCACAAAAAAATTCAGCATAGCTATGTCATGTTTAAAAGGCAACAAGAGTTAACGAAGAAAGTTAGCATCTAAGTGATAAGCAGAAACAATTCTGAAATTCATTAAACATGACCATAAACTACATTCAAAAGCTCAGTAGTATTTCACAAATAAGACTGACGTAAAACATGCTACCAAGAGCCATTTTGAGGCTTAGAAGGTCACAGGCCAAGTAGCAAAGACACAACAAACATGGAAATACTTTATTCCATTTTCTGCAATTAGATACCCCCCAAAATCCAATTAAGATTTGTTAGATTTGTTTTACAATAAGAGAGGAAGCTGTGTGCAAATATCACTTGCATGAGAAAATACTCCTTCATTTAGAATGTAGCATCGAATGGGTTTAAGGGTTTTCTACGTTCAATGGGCTAAGTCTACGTTGTGGTAAGTGTTTCACAGAGTACTAAATCATTTGACAAAGCTCCTTCATCTTCTATAGTTTACCAGTAAACTTTCATGTGATTTTTTACCTCTTGAGGGTATCTCGTTGGTATTTCTCCTTTGCATCTACCCAGAGCAAAAGAACCTGGGGTGTGATGTTCCTATTTCTACTTCCTTGCTTCGTCTCCAATAAACCTGCTGCTCCCCATGCTAGTTAACTAGGAGTAAACAAAATGCCCACAGTTCCGCTGAAGAGGATTTGCCATTAACTTCTACTATGGAGAGACTATTACTAATATTCCTTTAGTCTTACATGGTCTCCTTTCATTCTCACAGTTGTGGTGTACTCAGGATCCTTCATTACCAGTTTTGTGTACCCTAAGTTTTACAGATACACTTCATCCAGTGCGCTTTTAAGCACTTTGGACTAGATGGTCTGCGGTTGGACTAAATGATCACCAGACATCCCTTCCAACCCTAACAATTCTGTGATTCTGTGAATCAAACAATAAAGCAGTTAAAGCTAAATAAAGAATTGAAATACTGAAGCAAACCAGCCATCAAAATTTTTCACTGCAGAAAGTCCACATAAAACTCAATAATGCTTCCCATTATATTTAATCGAATTCAATATAGATTTGTGGAATCAATCACCACTTTTGGAATAGCAAAAGCAGTTGTTTCTTACTTTAAAAGCATATCAAGAAGTGAAACAATAAATTTGATGAGGCTTCAGCTGCTGAGACAAAAATTTTAATGACAATTTCTTAATTTAGAACTATGCACCATCAGGAACTATGATTACTGGGGGCACAGGACACAAAAATTCTGCATTATAACTTTCAGCTACCCTGTGATTTTAGCCAAGAAACCTAAGTATTTATCTGTTCTTGCTCTTAATTCTCAGGTTTTACCCTGCACTTTGGAAATCTCTCCTAGAACCTTCCAGAAAGACTCAATTTGTTCTGTTACAAGAAACTGAAATGATGCTGGAAAATGTATAAATAAACTACATGTACTGTAAGGTTGGAAATTCATCATATTACCTAGTCACATATAAACAGCAAAACAAACAAACAAAAAACCAAAAACAAGCCGAAAACAAATCACTTGCCACAGCAGTATGTGCCCTGAAGAAAGGGAAGGAGGAAGAGTTTGTGTACCTGGAAGTAGCACAAAGGCTCTTCTCAGAACACAGCACTTACAAGTAATTTATTTCTGTTTGAAACATGGGTGTGTGCTCTGGTAACCAAAAACAACCAACTTGGAAAAGTAACCAAGCAGAAGGGAAGGTGTCAGCAGTTCACTGCAGAATAACTACCCTCACTGTAAACCAGTACAGAGGAAAATCAGAGCAGAAAGCCTTCACACCAGAAAGCCTTCACACCAGCAAGTTCCAGCCTGGCACTTCAGCCTGAAACTGCAGAACTCCCATTCTGTGCTGCAGTGTGAAGAACAGTATTAAAAAGAAGAAATCTGTCAGCTATTTGAAAGCAACATCAGAAGCTGGTGCCACAAATATCAAAAGCTCAAGGGAGCAGCACTGCTAGCTGGTGACAGGAATGACTGGCCAGCTCCATAGGCAAAGGTCCAAAACTCAGCATGTATGTGTTCAGCTGTTCTTTCCCAAGACTTTTAATGCCAGTTATCCAAGCTGCCATATGGCTTCAACGTGATTTGTATCCTTATCTGAGAAAAAGCCCAAAAAAGACAGAAAGGCATTATTTAGAAGACTTCTGTCTTCTAAAAGAAAATATAAAAGAAAATAATTTGAGATTCACAGTGAGTGTAGGTACCATCACCTACAAATACATACTTAAAACTTTTTGATGGTATTTTTAGGACATTTCTATGGTTATGAAGCATTTGACAACTCCTCTTATGTTCACTGCTGTTTAGTAGTATAAGCTCATCGGTAATTCCCAGCATCAACTGTAATATTGGAAAAAGCAGTACTTCGGTTTAAAAAGATTATTTCTTCAGATCACAGCTGGCTTGTCTTCTTGCCTCTCAAACAAAATGACAGAGTGATGCCAATTCAAGGCAATTTATAAATAAAGATTATTACTGAATCTAAGCAAGGAGACTAGGAACAAGATGCCATATACTTTTCTGCTGGTTGACATAATTTAAAAATACAGAAAATAACTGGAAATAGCAGTCACCAAGAGAATTCATTTAACTACCAGAATGGCCTCCAGAATACAATTCATTTCAATGAGATTTTACAAGATTTTATCAATTCTCTTTGTATATTTAAAGCAGGCTCTGCATATAAATTAACCTGACCCAATCCAGACAAATCCTGAGAAAATTGTCTAAAACACAGAGCAGAAGAATAATGAAGATAAATACTGAACTACTAAAAATCACTGCATGACCTCAAAGAATACATTAATATGCTTAGGATAGCTCTTTGAGTGTAAAACCATCAAAATATCCACATTTTGCAAATACAAAGGCTTTCTGATAATTGAATCTTTCACAAAGTTGTCAGATTCCATTCATATCCTTCTCATAACATGGGACAAAAGAAAAACAGATATGCATGACACACTAGTGCCTGATATCACAATACATGCACTGTACATAATTTATTGTTGGAATGACTTCTCACCATACGTCTCACTGCCCTCAAAATCTTGAGTTTGGGATTTTTTTCCCTGATCACATGTTATTTCTTCTGTTACATATTTTAGTTGCTGTCTTTCTGAGGAGAGAAATGTGACTTACAGAATATGAAGTTTAATTAGTCAGTATTTAAAGACAAAGAATAATGAAGAAGGATTTTCCTTGATACTTCTACACTTTTGTAGAAAGTCCATATTATTTAGGAACCACTGTAAGCTACTCTCAACAAATCAACTGGTTCTCTGTAATTTGGCATTTATATTGTTACTTATCTCCTCAGCTAGAATCTGAACTGATTTGACAACATTCCTTTTCTTTTTCTTTTATGTAAGTATTATGTTTCTGTCCATCCAGTAAATGCCTTTTTTTCTTAAGAACTGATTTTTCCCCTTAGATGCCAAGCCTGTAGGCAATACTATTAGTTAAGAATCACAAAGATATGTCTTCTCATTGATAAAATGATCATCATTGCAAGAAGGAAAGGCAGAATGGAGATGGCAATGGTGATCAGTAAGAGTCAAACACATTGAATACAGATATCAAACCAGTTTTGACACTTTCCCTTCTCTGTGCTGCCATTAGTTGATATATACAATGCACTTAAAAGAGAAAATGTATGTCTGTTAAACATCAGGAGTAAGTGAAATTGCACAGCATGCATGAAGACAACACACTTTTAATTATTTCAACTGTCTCTTTGTGAAGGGGAAAAAGATAAGGTCTACATCTTTCCCCTTGCAGTCTGAAGGGAAAAAAATTTTTTCTGTTCCTTAGAAGAAAATCCATACTACTCTAAACTAAAGAGAATGGAGGTAATATGAAATTGTTGCACCATGTAAAACAACATTCAGATGGAGTAGCACAGATTCACTTCCTCAAAATTACATGCAAGGAAATGAAATTATGCATACGACACACACTATAATCCTACAGCCCCCTTTCAGAAAACAGATGAATTGACATTACTGAATTAATAAAGCCAGTGCAGTAACTTCAAAATGTAAAGTAAAACAAAAGCCCTCAAAATAACTAGTACAGGGTGTGTGTAGTGGGGGGGTGTTCTTGTCAAGAGGTAAAATATTAAGCCATTCGGCTGTCTAGTATACCAGGCAATAAATACCACATGGTTTACATAAAACTAGGATTTACAAAATGTTATTTTTTAAAAACATGATTATATCAATTTCTACCAATATGCTCCTACTCCAAATAGCAATAACCAGTTTTTTAATTCTTTTTATTAATGCAGTTTTACACAGAAAACTATTATAATCCAAGAAACTACCTTTTAAAATTGAAGACAGTCACAAGTGCACTACTAAGGAACTACAACTGGCAACACAAGTGACTAGCCCAGACCAGATCAGCATGACAGAGCATACAATTTGCAAAGAAAAGAGACAGAGGGAATGTCAAGAGTCTGACCAGACTAATGAATTTTGTATGAGCAGACTTAGCAAGCAGGAAAAGTGAAAGAAAATGGTGGGAAAGGCCATTTAATTCTAGCATCTCTCTGCCAAGCAATACTAGATAGAAGTGTTTAATAGATGATAACTTTTCTGAAATAGTTCATCTTGCACATGGACAATGTGACTCCCTTGCTGGATGGAATCACAGATGAACACTTCCCCTTCACTCTCTCAGTAAAATGATGCTCCTGGATAGCATAAAGGTGGTTGTTTACTATCCTGAGTCATCCAAATATGAAACAGTGATACACATGCAAAGAAGCTGGGGCATATTGTAAAACAAATGGTTTTTATTCTTTATTGGATTAGTGAGTAAAATAATGTTTCCCTTATAATTCCATTTTTACTTCTCTGTATCTTTGATCTTCTATCTTTTCATCACCTACCATTTTCAAAGTTCTCCTTATTTTCAGGCTAGCCCACTTGGGAAGACACCCAACAACCTGACTTGTCAACAAAAAACTAAACAACCTTTTTAAAATGATAGAAACAAACAAAAGTAGACTGCTTAAAATATTACAGGCTTCACTGAATAAATACTGATTTATTTTATTAAAAAAACAAAGTTCTAATTGGACTATGGGTCTCCACTGGCTTTTTGTTAGAGAAAAAATTCATGTTGGGTACTATTCTATACTGCCAAGTCTGTCAGTGCAGCTCTGGAGACATTATTTGGAAATTATCAGTCTAAACAATGTAGTATGTTGACTACGTAGCCTTTGACTACGAACAGCTATTCTAAAAAAGATACTTTAAAACCGAGCTACTCAAACATATTGTGAAAAACATATTTAATCAGTCCAATTTAGTTTTTTCACTTCTTTTTAATGGAAGCTAATTAATTTCACTTTTAATTCACAGGGAATTTAAGTGACTAGTTCTTTATCTTAACTTGCTACAAACTGCAGCAGATGTTTAGATATTCGTTGGAAAGGTTTCACATTCACTTCTACCATCCACACTGCTAAAGGTCACTTCCTCAAGCTCACTAGTCATGTATACGAAAGCTTTAAAGTTTTGTTGTCTGCCTACTTCTCAAATGCTCCTTCCCTTGCTTAAATGCTGCTTAAAAACACCTGCTTAAGTATAATGCACGTATGTAATAAAAACTAATAAAAGCCCAACAGCATATGCGATTACAGTAAATTTCTATTAAACTTATAACTAGTGCCAACAGGAATCTTCCTCCGAGAACACTCTGCTCTGACTCATCTGACTTTGCCATAATATACTATATTTGCATATGCTTATACATGCCTAGTGGCCAAGCCACCAACATAAGGCTGGTCAAAGAAGGGATTATACAGAAAACTACACCATGATGTCAGTACTCTTACACAAGAGCTTAATTTCAGTGATTGCACTGCCACTGCCTCATTTCCCTCTGCTTCAAGGCCACTGTGAGAACCACCCTCTTCTACCTTCATTATCCTAACAAATGCTCTTCCTCAAGCGGGAAGAAAAAACAACTGAAGCAAGCACACATTCCAGTCAGACCGAATATGGTTCAAAATACACCAACAGCAGGAGGGTGGTGGGAGGAGCAGCTTTCTGACATTGATTCATTTCTGCATGCAGCTATGCAGGCACACATGTATGAAAACCTGGCCCAATCCAGAGAACACACTTAGAAAGGCATGTTCATAGGAAACATCTGTTAATGTTCATCATTTAGTATTTTCTTTATAATAGACATACACACGCATTTAAGCTAGGTAAAATTACTATATAAAACAGCATATAAATAACATACACAGAGAAATAAGATCTGAGATTATTTTCCTATATTCTGCAGACCACTCAAAGCAGCACTACAACTGCTCACTCTCCCAGTAAAAGTACAGAGACAGATTTGGCAAAACATACCTGCTGATGAAGCAAAGCAGCTCAGCAAGTTTCATGTAAAGTAACACTTTAATGCACCTTAGAGAGCACAAGGACAGTCAGTGATCATCACAGGCCACAGCATGAATATTTAAACAGAGCTCTGATATTCCTGTCTGCTCTTTACAAAGCAAAATCTATTACACAGAAGGTTGTGAACTAGTGCACTTTGTTACTGTCAGACTCAACAGTCAGATTATATTCAAGTTTATCACTTGCCGTAGAGTATGTGGGCTGTCGGTGGCTTTAAGCTGCAATTGAGGGGATGGTTATGCCCACTAATACATATATACATTAATACTAGATACCACCGCTAACAGGTAAATTCCAGCCTCTTCCACCGCTTACACCGTTACTCATCGGGGGGCAGGGTGAGCGCACTGGAGCAGCCTCAGCGCAGGCCTGAGGCCCTGCACGGCAACTCCCCGGCTTGCCTGCACACTCGGGTATCGCCACCGGCGTCCTGCCCTCCTTCCAGGGCTGCCGGGCAGAGCCTGCCGGGCTCCTCGCTGCCGGCTCAGCCCGGCCGCACTCGGGGCCACGGGCCGGGCTCCTGGGGCCGCGGGCCGGGCTCCTTGGCCCGCGGGGCCGCAGCTCGCACCACGGGACCCGGCGCTGCCCGGGCACGGCACGCATGGCTCCCAGTGCGCGGGCCCCAGCGGCGCCACCACCCCCGGGAGCCGCGATGCACTCCGTGCGGATCCCCGGGCCTCCCCGCCAGGCCCTGCGAGCGGCCCCACACCGCCCCCGCCCTCCGGCCCCTCCCTGGGCCCACCCGCGCACCCCGCTCCGGGAGCCGAGGGCAGGGCCAGGCGCCACGGGCCGGGGCTCATCCCCGCCCGCTCCTACCTGCGGCCCGGCGCGGTGGGCCCGCGCGGCAGCGGCTGCCAGGGGCGGCGTGCGGGGCGCTCCGGTTCCCCGGGCTGAGGGCGGAGCGTGGTGGTGGCTCCGTGCGGTGCATCCCCGCCGTTCCCTGAGCTCCGCCTCCCTCCCCAGCCGGAGCCTCGGTGTCTCCGACCAGCCCCACCTGTCCCGAGCTTGGTTTAGTAAGCGTTAGTCCCGGATGCCATTTCCCGTCGTACACTGCTGTACAAATGCATCAAGTAAACATCTCTTGGCGACTTACTCCTCACTGGAATACCGCCCACCTCTGAGGTATTTCCACACAGCCTACAAAGTTTGAACGCTGACAAGATAATAAACCTTTAGTTAATGGGTTTTGCCAACCAGTGAGATCGTTTCCCTATTGCATTTTGCTGCTGAAGCAAAGATGCTATTACTGCAGCGAACCTTGCAAACAATTGCTTAACTTGGCTTCTGCAAGTAAAATAAAAGGGAAGGGGGAGAAAAAGTGTGATGTCATAGTCGTGGTTTTCCCCCTTAATAATAGGAGGTCTACCACACAGCTGTTAAGCTCCTAGGGGTGGACTTGAGCTAGGTTTTGTTTCTGAAACTGGCTTTTTAAAGACACATTCTTAAACACACAGCTAAAGTTTATTAACATTATTGGGAAGGCATATTCTGTTTTCCCAGTAGTCCCAATGGTGCTGCCAAGGTTACAGGTGATCTGGTCTTGAATTGCACAGAAGGGTGTCGGCATTCCATGTGCACCCAGACTAACCACTGTGCACCCAAATGCTCCTTGAATTTGGGTTTCTTGGAAATTCTCAGCTAGAACAAACAGCAGGGAAATAACCCCCAAAATTTTATAAGGAAGTTTAATTACAGGTTCTGCAAGCCCTTAAGAGTCATTGGGTTTGCAAGATCACAAAAGTATTCTAAGAACTAAATTATAAATTTAGTACAGAGCATGGAGAATATATCTGGTCAGGCAGCAGTATAAGAAAAGGAACCTGGAAGGGCACTATGATGCCATATGTTGTTTACAGTACAAATACTCCTTTGGTTCATGTTGACACCTGCAATACTAGCTGTTGTAGTGTGCTTATGCTGTTCTGGAGACTTCTCCCTAGCAGAAACCTGTACCATCCCATGCTGTAATTTTATTGGTTTATCCCTTTCTCCTCCCTGGCTCCTCCCCTCTGGCTTCCCCTAGTTGGTTCTTCTGAGTAACCACGCCTCTGTTCCCTCTCCTGATAACCTGCTACGAAAGCCTCCCTCGGGGTTCACCATCTTGGCTTTCCAGCACCCCGAGCCTCCCCTGCCTCTCTGTCCCTCTCCACCCTCCTCTGACCCTCAACTGTGGACCTTAATAAATCCCTGGAAACTCCAGCTGATGATCCTGCATTTCTTCCATCGCCACACCTTCACGGAGTCTCGCGTCCCCCGCAGCTCCACTGCCTGCTACAGCCGCGTGTCTGCCTAGCGTGTTCTGGCCACGGGCGGCCCCCTTCACATTGCGGCGTGGGGTGGCCGTTTGTGAATCCTGATACCGTGTTGCCGCAACTAGCCTGAGTGGGGAATCCCATCTTCCTATGTTGTCCTGAGGTGTAACTGAGGCTGTAAGATCTTGATTGGTAAGTGTATCACAACTTTCTCCCCATGAACTTCTCCCAACAACTTCCTGTTCTTGCTGTCAACTGAATTTTCAGAGTCTGAAATGGAGTTCCAAACGAGAGAGGGCAGGCTGTAGTGGTGGTTGACTTCAGGGGACAACAGGTGCTTGGGGGTGATCATGTGTTCTGACTGTGTAACCGTTTAAAAGAATACACGTTTTACAGATTAGCAGTCCCATCATGTGTTCCCCTCCTCTCTCCAGGTATTTTAATATTTAATTAGCTGCAGTATTTAATAACATTTATCATACTGACAGAATTTAGATGATGCAAAACTTTTAAATTCCCAAGTAGCAAAAGAAAGGCAGACCCTGACAACTCCTAAAAGTAGCATTCAAATTCCACACCAAATAATTGAAAATAAACGTAGTTTCCTAAATCCCCATAATTTTCAAAGTTCTGCATTTTCAATGCAATCAGCAACGTTGTTAAGATTTCCCCAGGACTAACTACTGTATTTAATTTCTTTCTTGCAATGTTTAACAAGGCATCCAAGATTTTACATGGAAAACAAAGAAAGTTGCTTTAGAGAACTTGGGCTTTGTTTCCCACATAAGATCTCACATAACACTTTTTAATGCTTCTGCAACACAGAGCAAGAGACCATTACAAGCCCTTTTATTCTGCATCATCCTGGTCAGAACATGAAGTACCAACATCTTAGAGTATCTGTGCTCATTACTAGCTTTCCACATCAGTGACAGTCAATTAGAATGACAATACAAGACAATTTAGAAAAGTAAACACAATATTAAAGGTAAAATACAAAGAAAATGGCTCAATGTCTCTTCTTCTCTTCAAGCTCTTCCTGATTTATTATCCTTAGATTGCTTTTATCAAAAGGCTTATTTCTCTTGTTATTCCTATTTTCGTTTGTACATTGGAAACTGCTATGGT
Source organism: Entomyzon cyanotis (assembly GCA_024500445.1). Classification (NCBI taxonomy): domain Eukaryota; kingdom Metazoa; phylum Chordata; class Aves; order Passeriformes; family Meliphagidae; genus Entomyzon; species Entomyzon cyanotis. Next base: position 780,955 of record JAKEPQ010000765.1, on the reverse strand, counting down.
GTTTTGAGCATTAGTGAAGTTATTAAATTAAACAGCTGAAAGCTGAGCAATTTAGAGAATATTTACTCAGTGTGTTTCTTTGGTTCTCTGTACATGCATTTAATTCCATAGCCTAATGAGACCCACATTTTTATTAAATACTCACCTTCCCTTATGAAGGATTCTAGCCATTATTTTGAAAATCTGATTTTTGCTGGAAATCCATAACCCCATTCAGGATTAGAAAAAAAGGTACTAATTTGCGAGGGGGCAGGGAAGAGAAAAACAGCTCTGAGGAGGGTATGGCTGATGGGGCAGAATAACATTATACTGGACAAAAAAAGTGAATATTTTTATATTAAGGGAAATTTTATTAAAGAAATATTACCTATTGCCATATAACTTGCAACTTTTGCTGTGCAAACTCAAAAGTTTAGTCATATCTTAAAGGACTATTTGGCTAAGTTAAAAAAATTACAATGAAAATTTACTTAAAACCTAAACAAAATTTCTTAAGCACATCATTTAATATAATCTAATCTTAATTTTAAAAAAAGATTAAAAAATAATTTTACTAAGTGTGAAAATGATCCCTTGATTTACTTATTGGGCCAAATTCACTTTTCTTCTCCTAATTAAGCTGATTTCAGCCAGAATAATGGCTACTTAAGCAAGGCTGGATTTTGTCCAGTGGACACAAGCACAGGAAAGAATATGAAAAAAGTGGTGGGTTTAGAGTTTTGTGCATTTTGCAGATCTTCAGTTAGTACCAGCTCTGATTCAGAGCATCTGGAAGCAATAAACAGAACGATTCAACAGGAAGAGACACACTGTCCTACACCAGGAAATCTAAAAGTTACTGGGAAAGGGAAGTGAAATTTTGGACAAGTCTTTAACAAAATCTGCACTTAATGTGCACAAGTTTAGGAAGAGGCTCAGAGAGTACTTGCCAATGTTGCTGTAGGTCTGTTAATTGAACCTAAGTAAGTTTATCAAAATCCAACTGTACATTTTTAAGGAGCAAGAGAAGTGATGAAGATATGCCCATGCCCCGGCTGCTTACAGAGTTGGTGCAGTCTCCATCCTTCAAGGCTTTCAAACCCAAACTGGATTAAATGATCTGCTCTGGTCTCACAGATGACCCTGATTTAAGCACGACATTGGACTACAGTCCTCCTGAGGCCCTTTCCAGCCTGAGTTACTATGTGTTCCTATGTGTTCCTACGATCCTTGTTTATCCTTATTGCTTGTGGATTGAATGCTCAGCCTATGTTGAGGTTAAAACACATGGCAATTAATAATGAAATAGAAATGGAAATAGAAATGGAAATAGAAGTAGAAATAGAATAGTTCAGTTGGAGGTGACTTGCAATGATCACCTAGTTTAACTGCCTGACCACTTCAGGGCTGCCCATTATGAAGGACATTATCCAGACGCCTGTTTTTAACTCACTGATAGGCGCAGGGTATCAACCACCTCTCTAGAAAGCCTGTGCCCGGGTTTGACCACCCTCTCAGAAAAGAAATGCTTCCTAATGTCCAGTCTGAACCTCCCCTGATGCAGCTTTCAACCATTCCCATGCACCCTGTTGCTGGATTGCAGGGAGAGGAGCCCAGCACCTCCTTTCCCACATTCCCTTCCCTAGGAGCTGTACCAGAGCGATGATGTTGCCTGCCTCTCAGCCTCCTTCTGTCCAAACTAATCAAACCCCCACTACCTCACAGGAGAGACCTTCCAGCCCTTCAATCTGCTCAGTTTTCTTCCCCTGGATGCATTCAGGTGCCTTAGCATCATTCTTCATGTGGCCCAGCACTGCACACAGTTTTAGTCAGTGCTTAATTATTCATAACTAGTATTGAAGTTAGAAAAGGCAGGAATATCAAGGCTTTTGCTTTTTCCATTCTATTTCAAATACAATGTCATTTCAGCCTTCTGAATTCTTTCGGTTTGGTTTTCTCCTTTGTTTTCCTTTCTCTTTTTCAGTATTTGAAAATCTACATGTTCTGTGCAAGTGCTCTTTAAAAATGGCCACAGACTCTTAGTTAAGATTCATAAATAGTTAAAAATATTTTCCAGAGTAGCCTTTAAAAATAATTTATGGAAGTTTTACATATGACATTTTAAGTCTAAATATATTCCCTGCCATCACCCAAAAGAGAAATGTAAAAGCTATCAAGAATCTGAAGACATATTAGACAGGAAGTCTCAATGGACTTAGATTTTAAATGATTCACATAACTTTTAGTATTTGCATTAGTATACAACAAATAATAATCTTATTAAATAAAATAAAGGAGCAGTTACTCCTTCTTCTGGAGAGATGAAACAGGACAGGAGATTTAGCAAGACACATGCAGCCAGACCAAATAGGCTTTGCTGGAAGCAAAGATACTGCCATTGTATTAGAAGGATTCTGGATCTGGTGCAAAATGCATGTCACCCAGTTACCTTGTTTTCCCTTGTCAGTGAGTTTTATTCCTTTGACTGAACAGGATGGCGATCTGTAAGTTCTAATTTTTAGAACTCCGGATTTGAAGTCTATTTCTACAGACTACTTTCATACATTGTGTGGCACAGTGACAACTTTTAAATTCAGTCTATTTTTATTTTTTTTTAGCAAGTCCACTTTAGAACTGTTTTGGTATCAATGCAGAACTTAAGCTTGCTGTTAAGGTCTTTTCCACACTAGCTTCTACCTTCTATGATAAGGATATTCTCTGTATTTAGTGCATTCTCCTCCTCCTAGGCCCGCATTTTGATGTCATTCACACACTTACACATTCCCTTTACATATAGATAAAATATCGCCCTCTTTTTTTATTTGACATCTGTTTTTTACAGTAATACACTCTGGACTGCTTTGTGGTTACACCAGTTTCAATATTTCAGAGCACATGATGGTTGTTTTAAAGGGCTAAGTGAGGGATTAGTATTTGAAAATACTCAATGAAATTTGTCATTTTACAAAAGCAAGCAAAATGGAAACCACTACTTAGAAAGAAAAATAAAAGAAACATGAACAACTACTACATAGTACATTTCTTTTCTTAAACTGCTTCTGCAGAATTGACTTTTTGGAAAAGTTTCTGCTATTTTTCTTTAGCAAGTTACTTACAGGTCTGTCAAAAATATAATTGCTGTAAACTGATGAAGAAAAATTGCAGGAAAAATAAAGGAATATCATGCTTCCATCTGTGTTAGGTGTCAGAAAGTAGTGTTAAATCGCTACATTCTGCCACTTGTCTATTGCACTGAAACAGTTTTTAAAAATCTTTCGTTACATCTCTTCTGCCATCTTCCTTTGAGCTGTTTTTGGTGCTATTGTTCAATGTATGATCATTATTTTTGATATATTTTTATGCAATAATATGTAAAATTATTTCTCGTATGCATACCTCCATAGGCTTATTTATAGGGATTCTTACAAATTGAACTTTGGAAGCACACCTGCTTTCCCTTAACAACTTCTATGTGCTTAGGTAATTACATAACTGAAATTTATTTATTATAAAGAAAATTAAAACAAGATTTAAATTAATTTTAGGAGTTTTCACAAATATTTTTGTGGTTTGGTCTCTTTGGTAATGATGCTTCATTTCTGAAGAAATGCTAAACTAAATAAGTACTTAAACTACATTGCAGGGTGATAACATTTTGGTAGTTACAGTCATATTCAACCACTGATTTTCTGTAACCATATTCTTGGACCTCTGTCAAATCTGGCTGGAATAGGATGCACAGTTCAAAAAGTTTAATGTGAGAGACTGCTACTGTATAAAGAAACTGAATTAAAAATAGGTTCAAATCTGCAGAGTCCATGTTGTGCCCTATGGTCAAGGTCTCAACAGGAAGATAAAGAGCACTCACAGTTGTTCTGTATTTGAGGTTACCATTCTGGAACACGACGAAGCACTGCAGAACACGTGACTGCCGCTAATCTTTCTGAGGAGTGATTTCAGTATAAAATGATACTGTCATTTCTTATGCCATATCCTTTCCACCAAGAGAAATTTTGGCTGATTTGTAAATTAATGGCTTATATGTAAATTGTTTTCTATTGAGATTACTTTGTCAACTTCTCACAATACTTCACAGTGCTTTAAAAAGAAAACAATAGAGAGAAGTTGCCAGCAAACTTGATTTTATTTAGAAGCACATAAAAAAAGTTATGCCACAGCTTTGGTTGACTGGAATGATACGTATACTTGAATTTTTACAGGTTTGTTTGTTTTTAATGGTAAACAAGTGTACATTCAGTTGTGTGCAAGACCAACGTTGTCAATAACACAATTACACTACAGAAAATGAAATGCTTGAAGTATATAGCTGAGAAACCCTTCATATTTTTGGTATTTAACCAGCATTGTTAGAAATAATCTGCTGAAGCCATTTCATGTATGGTGAACACTGAAAAGAGACCCTGTGGCAAAGTGAATGTAATCATAGTTGCACTGGCTCTGGAGACAAATAAGAGCCCTAGTTAAACATTCTACTCATAAGCTATGTCTTCTGCAGCTTAAACATGAAAGGAATTACCTAACTTGTAGTTATGAAGTCCATTCTTACTATCCAGCCACTTGAACTTAAAGAAGTAGTCAATATTTTCATACATTCAGGATAATTATAATCCAGTAACTTTTCATGCCACAGAAAAAAATTACAAGAATTGCTTAGACTGGATGATTATTCTATATAACCCCATAACTCCATGTTCCACTGATTTACAAATGCTTCTTACATATAGTATAAAAGGCTTAATTTTTTTTTTTTTTTTTTTGAGTTGCTAGATTGGAAGGAGGGAGGTATGAAAATTCCCAGGCCATGATGAATCCTGAGTATTTTGCAACAGTAGAGTTCTGGTAGTCCATAGTCTCTGTCTCTGTGCTGAATAAATGCACAATAAAGCATAGATGGGATATTTACAATTTTTAGAATAAACCTACTAGCAGACCAGCTGTAACCATTTCTCTTTCTACAAAACCTGCTTTTTAGTATCACCTTTTTGTAGAAACATATGGCAAGGAAAAACAAAACTGCCTTTTTTAGTAAACAAAAGAAGGTTTTGATAAAAACATATAAAAGACAGTTTTATTTGCTGGATGATATACAGGTACCCATATACAAGCATGTATACTGAACAATAAGAGAAGGTAGATTTGAATGTTACACGTCTGATGTAAACACAGAAAAAAAAATAAAAAGAGTAGTCAAAAGTGCTGATACATTAACTCACTCCATCATGCCTAATTATTGCAGCATATATAATATAAAATAATTAAAATGCAGAAAATATCTGCTTATCTCCAAACCAGGTGAAAGAGATCTCTTTGGAAATGTAATTAAATTTAAAAAAAAGTCAAAGATGCATTTTACATTTCAGCACACAGAAGAAATTCATAGGGAGATTATAAACTCCTGCAAATAGAAGTTTATGATGACAATAAACGATGCCTTCATTACAGTGACATCAACAGAGCCACCGTAACACATACCATTTTCTTTTTGTACAGGTTTACAGTAGATATTTGAAGACACAGAAAAGGTTAATGTGCAGCTTTTCCATTAGAAGGTGTGCAGTTATTCAAACGGATAAGTATATTTCCTGAAATGTTTTAGAAACTGAGAAAAAAACATTTGACCTAAATACTGTAAATACTGGTTAACCACATATAAACTAAAGTCTTAAATGCACTATGAACTGCAGATATGAATGGTGTTTGAAAGCTCAGTAATTTGCTTGAATGCATACTAAAGAACTGTTTAAGAAGTTTTTTCCAGTTTTGTCCTATCATTTTGTCTCAGAAGGAGTTTTACAACCAAGTTCTGCCTCTAGTGAGGCCTCTTCAAGAGATGGTTTAATATTAGATTCATTAACAGGAGATCCAGGGGTAGCTGTACAGGTAGAGAGAAAAAAGTATTACGTTTCACACTTAAGAATATCCATGCTAAAAGCATCAAAGGCAAGAAAAATACATGTTACCTACCACAGAAACAAGTAAGCTACACTATCCAATGAAATCAGAAATCCAAGTGAAATTTGTTCTCTAAACAGCACACCCACCCAAAAGCGGACAGTGTAGCTGGTCAACAGTTCAGACTGAACACACTAATGACTGACTGCATCATCTTGTTATTAGCAGCTTTAGTTAGAACCTGGTCACAGAGCTCCAGGTGTTCAGAAAACATCTTAGAAATTCTGCCATTTAAATGAATAAATTTACTTTGTCTTTCTTGGAGATAGCTGTCATACTTCAACGCAAAATCTCATGAACTTCACGCCACAGAAAATTAAACAACTCAGAGGATAAGTAACTATTAACACAGTTTTACTGCTAAAGCTGTCTATGCAATGCTGTTGAGTTCTTGCTGACACACTAAATGATTCCGCTTATGTAGGGAATGTTAAGAAATAGCTGCCCTATGAAGTAATGTAATATGTAAGGAAGAATTATAGTGCTGGAAATAATCAAGTTAGTCATTCTGCCTCTGACAGAATTTACTTACATAAGGCTGGTTTCTCTACTGCTAGCCTTTCAGGCAAAGTTTCAAGTGGAGTTGGTTGAATTTTTGCAGGGGTGTACGTATTTAAAGAAATTTTTCTTCCTGGAAGAGGCATCATGTAAGTTGGAGAAGCTGAAACGGTGGGGGAAAAAAAATTAATAATAAAAATACTCTCACCTGAGCCAAACATCAAAACCAGTAGCCACAGGACTGTGTATACATCCAGCAAAATACCACATTTATACAGCTGGCTGCACAGGTACCAATTTTTGACTCACAACATGAAAAAATCTCTTTTTTACCTCAGAAAGGAACACAATAAGTTCATGCTGTTAAGGTAGAATTTCAGTAATAGCTGCCTTGCCAGAAGACTGAAAAAAGCATTAGTGCTACTTCTCACAGGTTATGAAGATTGCACCTGAATAGGCCTTGGGTCCAACACATCTTTAAAAAGTGCACACAATGCATTAATCTCTAGAAAACCTTCAAACAGTACAGGAAAGCAGAAGAGCCAAACATCTACAACTTTAATTGTATCAGGTCTCATTTCCAACCACTCCTTGGTAGAAAAGTGACAACTATATGCTAGGAGTATGACAGGCTTTTTTTTTTTCAATATTTCTTCATCTTGTATACTCTCAATTCTGAACTGATTTTGAAGACACACGAACTCCCTAAACAGTATAAAAAGGCATTTTAAGTAGCTGACAATGTTCATATACTTGAACCTCCTTGCACTCTTTTTCAATAACATCCATTTTCTTAAACTGCTTATATTCCTTCTCAAATATAGATATTGAGATACCTGTACTTATCAAATTAGCTGCTGATTAAAATCTAAACTGTATAAAATAATGGGGGAATAAAGGAGAAATCCTGTAACAGAAACCAGGGAAAAATCTTAACAGGTAGATAACTGTTGTATGAGTACTTACAAGTTTTCTTATCAAGCACGAGTCTTTAGACACTTCCTTAAGAAGAATTATTTTCAATCACCTGACACATTATTTATAAGCATCCTACTATATGGTAAATCTGACCTAACCGAAACCATTTCCAAAGACGCGGCAATAGAATCACAAAGGGAAATCGTTTTCCCAGACACATGCACATGGATAGAGCTCAGCTGTATTTCCTTTCAACATCACCTAAACTTTAAACATGCAGAACAAACTGCTAAAAAGCTAAGTAAACACAAAGCACTCTACAGGTGAAACCACAAGTAATACTGAAAGTCAAGTGTAAATACAATACTATTCTGCCGAGGTTACTGCCAGTAGAACAGTATAGTATAATGATGGGAATACTGCATGCTCCCTGAAGAGCATTACCTGTAATTCAGCTGACAGTGTGGACAGTGCAGAGAAGTCAATGTAATAATAAAGGAAATAAACCAATTATGATTTCATTAAATCCTTAGTTTACTACTCCAGCCAACAGAGGCATTACTTCAATGAATTAGAAGTGTCTATACCCACAACAGGATAGTGCAAAATGTAAAATTATGGTTTATTTATGTTTTCATTTTCTTTAAAAACAGTATCCTAAGTTTACTTGTTAGCTGCAAAACACTGCAAAGATTAGCTAGACAATAGTTAAGAAGTTAAAATTAACATAATTATAAACTAAAACCAGTACATGTCTCCTGTAGATTCTCCCTTGATGGAGTGGCAACAGAAGCAAGAAATTCATCCACCTGCTTCAGAGACAAGGAATTGTGTAGAGTTTCCAAAGGGCAAATAGAAGGCACCATGGAATACAGTTCAAAACCTAAAAGAAAAAATAATAAAGAGATTTCCAAAAATAAGATAGGATTTAAACTTTTGCATTAATGCATGATAAAAAGTGCTTATTTTACATTAGCACGTGCAGGCATAGGACTCTTGAAATCAAGCAAATTAAATATTGTAGGAGTTGGAACAAGATGGGCCAATTTCCAGCATATACTAAGCTAAAGATACTATGTAACATACCACAGGATACAAATCCCATGTACACAAGAAGTACATGTGCACATATAAATTATTCAAACATTAAAACTCTGCTCTACTCCCAAATCAACTCATAAAAGATAATTTCCCTTTAGGACAAGCTTAGCAGATCACTAAAAAAAGTAATTTAAAAAGTTAGGAAAAGGTAGTATTTCTCCTATTCATTCTCATACCTGGCACAAGACTAAATAGATAACTCATTCATGCAAGAAAATAGGATAGCTATTTTGTTAGCAGACAAGAGCTAAAAATGCTATATCTTCCAAGAAATAAATTTGCAGATTTCATGTTCTATCATCTTCAGTTTTCTGTGAAAACAAACCGTTGCCTTTAATATCAAAGGAAAACCACTGTTAGCATTTTTATACCTTGAGGTTACATGGCTCTGCTTTCTAAGGCAGATATACACCTACCTTTATGCATTTAAAAACAGTATTAAAAGACTAGAAGATTCATATATTAGAATAGGTAAGTAAAGCAACCAAAAATCTAAAAATTTATTGGACTTTGCTTTTCTGTGTTAGTATTGATCATACACTAACCATGCATATCCATATTACTAACAGACTAAAAAGCATTCCAACATCTTGGCCAAAAAAAAAATTACAGTTCTCTAAAGTGATGCAAGTTTGATAACTCAATAAACAGCTTTTTATCCAATTGCATTTCAAAAGAGGAAAATATGTCCATTAATGTCTTCAACACAGAGGAGTAACATTAAAACTTTGCAATTCAATACTGTAAATGTCTTCTAAGACAATTAAATGAAGAAGCAATAGTGAATGAAATAATGCTTAGAATTTCAGTTCAAGGTACACTGATTAGAGATACTAGCCTTATGAGTGTGAACTGTTCTTTCCCATAAAATAATAAGCAACAATATTCCTGTGATATCCAATGTTGCCCATTCCCCATTACTACTTTGCATAAAGAAGAAATTCAACAAGATTCAACCCCCAAATATCTGTACTTGTTCTTAGATCCACCTTGGCCATACCCAAATTTCAGGGACCATTGCAACAAATAAACAACCAACTGGAGTGTACTTATGTCAGCTTAGATTATAAACAAAATGTTGCATTTCACGGAAACTTAGGGTTTGTGTACAAAAGAAACACCATGATATAGTTAATTTCTGTTCTATAAAGTCAGTAGCTAAGCTTCAGTGTAAGCACTAAGATGCTTGGCATACATATTAATATCCTAAATAACTATATGCATGCATGTAAAGCGCAAACCCTTTCGTTGCATTACAGTAAAATGTAAGATTTCTCTTTACCCTGACAGAAAAGTCACTATCACTTGAATGACAATTGATTTTTCTAATTTTGCAACTAATGAAGTGGGACAATGTCAGGTTAACTTTTTAGTAACTATTATTGTTATAGTGCATGTGACAGAGAACCAGAAAGAAATTGCAAAATGCACCCATGCCCTTTAAAAAAAAAAAAAAAAAAAGCAGGAAGAGAGGAGAAATAAAATTTTCTTGTTTTAGGAATTCCCCTCTAAATGTTTTTGTTAAGTTTTGACAATTCTGCTGTCAACTAGTTACTACAGGTCGCTGCAGTAACTTTACGTCTAAGGGATATGGCTTAAAACATAACCTGGAAATCTATGTGTAGTGTTTCATTTGGGTATTTTACAACAAATATAGTATGATATGAGAAATAAATTTAAAATTTTATGAAGAAGCCCGACAGTATCCCTTTAAGAAGGCAATTTCTGTACACTAACAGCCTTTGATCTTTGTATTTATTCTTAAAGCATCAAAAGGCAAGACAATGAAAGGGTTAACGCAGCATCTCAAAAAGCCACCCTGCTTAGATTCAAAAGCTGTAGAGACATACCACTGGAGCCTAGAAATTCCACAGAGGAATGGACCAGCACCTAAAGAGGTGTGGGTGTTCTGCAGGGGCCCAGAAAATAAGGTAAAGCTTTCAGAAGATACTTGTTTCACCATGTTCCTTGAATTAAAGATGGGGGGGTAGTCTGAAATGAGTTAAGAGGGTGTGGTAACAACATAAAAGTAAGAAAAAAACAGCGTGAAAGGGACAAGGATAATCAAAATGATAGTCCAGAGGACGGACGAAACAACACCAATATGAAGTTATGTTAGTAGAGAACCCTTGGAAACCTGCAATATACTTAGGGTTCGTAAGAGCTCGTACTGCATGCATTAATCTTGTCAAAGATGTGTGGTAAAACTGCTGCATTAAATGAATCAGAACAATCAATGTGATCAATAAAAGCTACTTAGATTTTTTTTTTTAAAGAATGCAGTCACAAAAAAGTAATGCTAAATGGAACAGAAAGTAATCATATTATTAGCCACAGATTCTCAAATGCAGTTATTACTTTCTGACCTTGTGTGTTTTGGAAATACTGTTTACTCTGAGTCTGAAGATAAAAAATGGACTCCTCACTTTTCTATTTGAAATGGGACATTAGAATTGGTCTTTTAGATCAAACACCATCTTACTGGTATAAATTCAGCCTTAGTGTAGTTTTCCTTCAAGAAGCACTACAGTGCAAAAAAGTCATTACAAGTTCAAAATGAATATAACAAAAGACAATTATGTTTCTAAGCAAAACCAAACAAAAACTCAGTCTTTTTATTTTAAACTTTGTTTCTAAACAAATATATTTTAAATCTAACATGAAAATACTGATGATTTCCACTGCAATTTCACTATCACTGTCACTGAACTCAGCCAGAAGTCATGTACATTTTTAAACTGCAGTTAAGAAATCTGGAAAAGCTATATTAAGGTCCGGTGGGAACTGAAGACTGGGTCCACTTTTCACGAACTGGGCCTATTTAATCATGTAGAAAAGGAGGCACAAAATACTTTGCTGAGGAAGAAAAAGACATACCTCTGTCCTGTGTGTTAAACGAGAATTTTTGCAAACTGAAGACAGTTAACTCTCACTCTTGAAGCTCAAGAGATCAATGCTGCTCAAGAAGTCACAGCTCTCTTGCTGTGATTTTAAGTGCAATATTTAAGTAATTTGCACATCTGATGAACAGAGAAGTATGATAAGGTAAGTAAATTTTTGTCCCATTAAAAATACAGCAATTTAGCAGGAACAGAACCAAAGCTTCTGCTTTAGTTTTGTAATTTAGCTTCACTTCAAGAAGAAAGTCATAAACTCCAGCTGTCAATTCTGTGATTTATTTTAGAATGTGCAGGCTCAGAGAATCAGCTCAGCAGGAGAAAGACAAAGAAGAAGCAGCAGGTGTCAAGAAGTGTGTGTCTAGTAAGATCAGATTTCTTTGTCTATCTTGCACCACACAGTGTGATCACACAAGAACTTGTAGAGAGTAATTTGTTAGAGAGATCATGATTAACAGCAGCACTTAATTTTTTTTCACAGATTTTTCTAAGGAATGAATTTCCATGTTGTATTTACACTAATGAATGGTAAAGAAAAGATTTAAGATATCTAATGACTACAGATATATTTGGAATTGTGCTTGAAATAAGGAACGACAGACAGCTGGATGATACTGTACACCCCGTATTTGAAATAAAAATAAAAGGGATGAAGCAAGGAACCTTTTGTTTTTGATTTTGTTTTTAAAATAAAAGCAAAACATACCATTGGTTGGGTGTCGAGCAAATGAGATAGAAAACCTTTTAACAGCAGAACCGCGTGTGGTGTCTGAGAAAGAGAAAAACAGGTACCTGAAATTTGTAACAGCTACCAAAAGAAGGAGATTTTAAAATAGGACAGGAAGAAGAAAGGAAAAAAGAAAAGATGAGAAGGTATTAGAAGTGAGTGGCATGCAGAAGGGACCAAGGAAACAGGCTAAAATCTAAATAGATGTTAAAAAGAAGAAAATTTGGATTGTTGATAACTACAAGATGTGTAATGAAGTCTATGAAAACAAGCAGAATGAGCTGGTGATTCTGGCATACAACGTTATTCAGGTTAGATTCGAACACTGAGTAGTGAAGTGGGGGAGAAAACAGCGTGAATACTGTTTCACCTCAGAGTTATAAAAAGTGTGTTTTGGCATTTTTACATTCTGAAATCTAGTAAGAGAGTTTCTTCTTTAACCCAGATTATTCAAAACTGAAAATCTCCTGCTCCTTTGTAATCCAAACCCCATCAAAAAAAAAAGATCAGGAATCCTAAAATTTTCACCATCAGTATTTAACTTATTAGTTTGTAATTTCTTTCATTCCTTGTATATGCTCCAAATAATTTATTTAACGTCAAGATCAATTAGCAGTGATAAAAAACAGAGTTTAAAATGATTAAAGAATTTTAAAACAAAATTTCCAGTTTGCTTATAAAATGCACTTGCTGGAATCTCCTAGCACACATTACAAATCTGTGAGCTGATGTTCAAGACAAACAAGAATTAACTATGCTATTAAGTTAAACACAAGCAAGCTATGGGCAATAAAGAAGCAATAGAAACTCATAAAATTAATACTAAGGCCAAAGATTCTAGGATTCCATTAAAATCTTTAGAAGTTCAATGTGGCACATGGGTTGTGCGTGCATGTGCGAGAGTGTGCACATACCATCTATGAAGCCAGAAGAAGTCAGCTTTTTACGATGCGTACGAGCATAATCCTGTAGGTTAGGTGCACTTGAAGAACCCCCGAGCACTGAGGTGCTAAACAGGCCCGCACAGTGAGACCCTGATGGGAGTTAGAGAAAATACATACAACAACCAGGTGTTCGTCCATTCACATTGGGGATGCATGCAGCATGCAAGCACATGGCTCTTACCACACAAAAGGCAGCTTTTGGCAGTGCCTTGGACAGGTTCACAATATGCTTGTAATGTCAGAGTGGGACTTGTAGGCTGAAACTATCATAATTTATTGTGCTTCTACTCATGAAACAGCACACTCTGCTATATGTACAAAGAGAGGATTGGCTTTAACAAACTGAGTTCTTGTCCTGTTTTCATTTTTGGTAAAAAAAAGTTACCAGTTAGCATCAATGTAAACATAAACAAAACAACAAAACAAAATGAACATCATGATGATGATGACAATGATGATCGACGATGATGATGATGATGATGATGATGATGATGTGAAAGTTGTGTGTTTTAAAACCTGTATTCCTGAAACAAATATAAACTGGAAAAATACTGCTCATTGCTTTCATCCAAATCAACCTTTGAGATGACAGGCTGCAATGAAGTACTCATGCATTTCCACAGTTTTAGAATAGTTTTAGCATGGGAATATTTCTCTTCTAACCCCAAAAAATGTTACCCAAATTGGAAATAACTCTGTTCATATTTCAGCTACCATTACTGACAATGCTACAAATTGAATTTACCTACAAGTTTCATCAAGTTTAACTTGACTTCCTTTCCTGAGAAGACTTTTGCACAGCTCGATGCAAGTGACAGTTCTTTGTTACAGCTCATACGTTCCTGCCACTAGAATGGGTGTTTAAACACATCACTGAAAGCCACAGACAAAAATACAAAAATAACTTTTGTAATCACCAACCATAAATGAAACTTACATACAACAATGAACAAAATGGAAAAAAGTTGCAATTTTTTCCTTTACATTTTATTGGTTGAAAGGAGAAGTGGTTTTTCACTCGGAACTTATCTTTTACATTTTAGATAAGTAGCATCAGATTTTTTTTTTAAACCAGCAATACTTCCTTTCATTACTTGTAACGATCCAGTGAGAGGAAACATTACTAGCACATGTGACCAATCACAGCCAAAATAAATTGGTGCCTGGTCTGTGGCAAAAGCCTTTCACACCAAATATAACACCTTAATCTACACACAAAAATACATCAACTTCCACAAGCCATATTGTGTCACACAAAAGAAAATTCATTTCAATTTAGCAAGCATGTAATAAAAACCAGGACTTCAATAAACAAGAGCACCTGATGTATGCATTTTACTAAGGGAAAAAATAATAGGAAGAAAAGTATCACAGAAAGATTAGACATACAAAAAGTACGTATCTTTGCAAATAAAGGAAAAGCTACTTCTAAGTTTATGCATATACGTTATGCATTTTTTACATTTAATTTTTCCCAGGAAAAGACATATAGAAAAAAGAAAGCAATATTGATTTACAGTAGTGCATGATTTCATTTTTTTGCATGTAAGTCATATGTATGCCTGTTTTAATAAAGCAACAGAAAAGCACCACTTGAATTAAGAGAATTTGAAAGAAGTCTTTGAATTATAGTATGATACATTCTAATGCTGAAAAGAAGAAATTAATTTTAGGAGATTAAAATTAACCCTGATACTATCAAGAAACTTGGAAGTTTATTCCCCATCCCCCTCCCCTGAGTAAAACATCTTCATTTTCATCAATTGCCCACAGTGGGAAACAGAAATTTTCAAGAACTGTTTCCATAGAAGGCCATTTTAATCCAAAAGATTCTTGCAAAATCCAAAAGCTCAGTCAGAAATGACAGTATCTTAAATATCTACTTTATGTTAAAAACAATCCTGTGTACCTGTTGTGAGCAGTACAGAATCAGTAGTATGAACAGTCTCAAACAATTTGCTCTTTTCAGTTATAATTTATTTTAAGATTTTGCTGTAAAAAAATTGTCCAGTCCAAGGGCAGACACTCAGCATATGTTATTAATAGCAAGTACTATCGGGTCCTGTTAACAAAAAAAGCTATTCAAACAATATAGAACTATAGAGAACAGCAGGCAGATGAAAAGCTGGTAACATCAAACAAAATTTCAACAGTAGGCACATACCTAGACCACTCTGCTTTTGTTCCAGAATAGTTCTTGGTGTTCGTAAGTTACTATTGCTTTCTGATAGGACCTGGATATAAGAAACAGAAAAATAAGGGAAAGTAGAACAGCAGCATGAAACATCCATCTAACTTGATACAGCAGCCTGTTTCAGACAGACACATGTTAATAAGCTGTATGATAAGTGTTAGTAAAAATATGTAAAGGAAACATGAAAGATCATGCAATATCCCCTTCTGAAGGGAGTCCATTTCACATATGAGTTCCTTGCAATGAAGTGATGCAAAGCAAGCATTCAGAATGAGAAAGGACACAGACCAAGACTGATATGAGAACAAACATTTGAGACATTTTATTTCATTTTACCAAATGCACTTTCCTAAACTGCGCCTGTATTGAAAAAAGGAGGGGAGGGAAGGAAAGACAGACAAGCTATTGAGGACACCATACGATCACTGACCATGCACAGGCTCAATCAGTATGATCTTCAGATGCTCACAGCCTTTGCTGATATCAACTTTTCCAATGTAAATAGTTTTAGAATTTTCCATAATAAATTAAGAAAATTTTCAAAGAAAAAGGATATGGTTACAGAACACCATCCATTGTCCTACATGTACATAATATCTTGATATTCGGAACAGCTTTAGATCTCCACTGGTACTTCCAAAACATGTACTGGGTTTTTTTTCCCTGCCTTCCCCTCACCCCCCTATCACGAGGAACAATCTTCAAAATATTGTACTAGTCAATGGATGATGTACTGTGTTGGGAGTTTCAGATATCTCTGGATACAGATGGCAAGAATTATTAGTGCTAGAGTTTTTTCCCTGCAATAGTTAATACCAGGCCACTGAAAATATAATATATTATGCAAAACAAGTTTTGAATAGCAACATGAAGTACCAAATAAATTATTTTAAATGGTATTGGTTGCAATTATTAATTTTTTTTCAATTTACCTACCACCAAATTAAGCAATGCTGGTTTTAAAGTCTTAAAGGACAACTAAACCAAAGCATAATTCTCTTTCATTAGGCTGTAAACTAAGTATTTTTTACTGTGGTAACATTTGCAATTCCTATGAAGAAACCAAATTTTTATGAAAGTATGTAACACATTCAGTGGAAAAACATGCACTTGCTCTTTTTCCCCCGAACATTCTCGGCAAGTAAGTTCAAGAAGTGGAAGATATTGCTTGAAACACAATCCGTAAAAAGGGATTAGATGTCCTTAAAGACAGTTGTTGCTTGGAATGCATAAAATGTTTAATGAAGTAAAGTTTAAAAACCTGTTGCCATGAGCCAAAAATACTGGATGTGAAAGCCAGTGATTTAGGGGAGACAGGGGAAGAAGTGATTTGTTCCCCTGATCTGCGTCTTCGACGCCCAGTACCCACACCACTGGTGTAATGCAGCCAGGTACCAATACACTCTGGGCTAGACACACTCAGGGGGCTCTCTTCCTGGAAGTGAGAAAGGGGGCAAAAAACAGCAAAGCATGCAAAGTTAGATTCAACAGAGCCAAATGAACAGAAAAGAAAAAAAACCCAATCGGCTTGCACCCTTTTATACACTACTTTTGAAACTATTAAACAGTGAATAGAGAATAATAATAATAATACAATATTAGAAAGTTATCAGTTTCAGTTTCATCTTTTTATTCAACTATATCTTTTACTACAACACTTCAATCAAATTTCTGGCAGACTAATTATTAGATATGAGAGAAAATTATTTGTTATCAATAATTGATTCATAACTTTAAGAATTTTCTACAAGTTGGAAACAGAACTTCTGCTACTGTTGACATACTGTTTAATAGTTTTTCCCCTCTTAAGTACGTTAAACTTTCCTATTTATTACTGAATAGTTTCTACTTCTAGTCTATAAGCTTATCTGAAAGCTTCTCATTTTTAAAATTGCCTTTGAGACTTTACAGCTGACTCACTAGTAACAGCACCAACCTGACTAATAGTAGTTTTCCAAACTTAAAAATGTCCTAAAAATTATCTGACCTTATTAGGACTTCAAGGGAGGACAGTGTCAGGCTAAGCACCCCTCATGTCTACATCATTATGTATCATTAGCAATTAAAATTTTTTGTAATACAGAGTTTGCCTTCCAATGTCAATGAGTAAAACATTCTTGTTTTACTATTATAACTCAGTTTTTTTGTTTTTATGACTCAATCACAGTTGCATTCCTTCTGTAAATATTGCTGACTATAACCCAGATTAAAACTTCCATATAATCTCACACCTGACAGTGTCCTTTCAAATTAACGGACATAGGTGAAGAGAGAATTGCCTTACAGGAGGAAAAAAAGAGAAAAAAAAGAAATTTTAAAAAAAGGGGAAAAAAAGGGAAAAAGAAAAAAAAAAGAAAAAAAGTTCAAGGCAGTTGCAGTTTAAGTTGCAGTGACTTTTTTTAAATGCTCCAAAATACTGTTTAAATATTCCAAATACTGGTTTTGCAGATTTCAGTAGGCCAGATGAAACTTCCAATTTTACTTTTAAGAAAAAATGTTTTACAGTACGTATTTTCTCTAAATTGGCTACTTCCTTCCAGCAAATAAGCAAGCTCTGAATGCTGAAACACATTCCATCTCAACATATATTATCTGCACAGTCAAAATTTGGCAATTTGTGCTACTGATATCTTGTGAAAGTTACTTAAATATAAATTATGAAAATGGTTAAAAGTCTGAAGTAATAGACTACTAAGTTGTGCACAGGTGAACTCATACTAGGAGGGGAATTTGCATGATCATAGCGAAAACACCTTTAAAAAAAAAAAAAATTGATGTGAGCATTTGTTTATGAAAAAACTTGGAAATAGAATAGAAAATGTAAGACATTAACATTTATTATGTCTGTTAATTTATGGAAGTCATGTGAAGTTATACAGATATCCTTACAGAAGGGAATCATGCATCTTTTTCTCTCCATACTGCCAATAATCACGTGATTTGCAAATCTATAATACTTTTATTGCATACAGACAACTCACTCCCAAGACAAACATGAAAGTAAAAGCTTTTGGTGTTAATCTTCATTTCTGATGGTTTTAAGCAACTGAAAATGAGGCAGTAAGAAGCTGTTAGTCTGCTTCTAGCATGAATATCACAGAAGTGCCACTATGCACCATCTGAAATTTGCCACTCAGTGATCCCAATGGTATCAGTGATACAGCTGTGCATCTCCCCACCTCTGTGACATTAAGCCTAGATGAAGCACACCTAGATGTCATGACCTTCAAGACAGCAAACTA
This sequence comes from Entomyzon cyanotis, assembly GCA_024500445.1. Classification (NCBI taxonomy): domain Eukaryota; kingdom Metazoa; phylum Chordata; class Aves; order Passeriformes; family Meliphagidae; genus Entomyzon; species Entomyzon cyanotis. The sequence continues at coordinate 762,482 of JAKEPQ010000765.1, read as the reverse complement.
GATTGTTCAAGATGTTACCTAAAGAATTCATGAAAAACAAACCCCATCCACTTAAAAAAAGAAAAGCTTCTACTTTTATCATCTTACCTTCAAAAGCTTGACAAGTGGAGTCACTTTCACTCCATGTGAAAGCAAATACAGCAGAAGATGTCTCAACTCCTGTACCTCCCCTACTACCCCAATCCCTCTGTTCCCCTTCAGCACGATCACCCTGAAAGTTTATTCAATTCCTAGTAGTAGCTGTCTTGTAAGGATAAATACAAAAGCAATGTATATTAGTTTGGAGATGCAGGTTTAGACCGAAAGAGTCTTCATTTTCAAATATCAACTTTTCTAAAATGGCTTTAAAAAATTAAGTAAGTCTTATCACAGAATAGTAATTAATTAAAAAAAAATTCCTTCAGACAAATCATTGCCATGGAGGATTTCCCACTGAGTGAGGGCAAACCTTCTGTGAGTCATATCATACTGGTTCTGTGTAATCAAAAGCAGAATTCCATTTGGTTTTGTTTTCTTAAAAGTGTGCAAAAGTTAGTATCTTTGACAGAAATTATTTGGAACACGAACACTTACTTCAACAGAACCAATCTTCCTGGATCTTGGAAGGGGTGACTTTCTGTGTATGTGAATTGGGTCTGATACCATTGGCTTGAACATCAGTACTGATCGATCGGTTTCGTCTCTTTTAGGAGCATGTGCCTCCTCATCACTATCATTTCTATGAGAGGTTTTCTTTGAGCCTTCATTCTATAGAAAATAAATTCATGTTCAATTGATCTGCACACCTTCGAACATGTAGACAGAGTGGCTCTTAAATACATATTCTAAGTAAAGATAAAACAAGCTGATTTTAAAAATACAAGATGTAAATCACATATTACTGAACAAATTACTCTAGACTTTAATAAGCTAGATGTGTTCCTTACTTCTTTTTCTATTAATAAGAATTCCAGCCAAGCTTTGTTTCCACTCCTTTCCCAAAAAGCAGTGGTAACTCCATGGACCTGACCATACACATCTTTGAAAATACCAATCCTTCCTCAACAATCTGTATTCATAAACATGCCAAACTACTTTCTTAAATATGTCTTCCAGTTGCCAGAGTATTATTCATGTGACACTCTGATGTTGCTATCACTTTTCTTAGAGTGAGCATTTTGCACTTCTAGTAAAAATTTTGGCAAAGACTTAGAATATCCAAATTATCTGTGTCCTTTACCTCAGTGCCCATTCAAAATGGAAAATATTTGGACTGCTTATATATTACTTTTCTAAAAAAAAAAAAAATTCACACTTGTATTTATGTCCACTTGGTTATGTCCATATAAAAAACCCCTACATTTTGCTTTAAAAAAGGCATAATTATTACCTCTCTGGAAGCAGGTCTGTATCCATATCCAGCTGGTAAATTTTTATCTTCCTCACAGCCTTTAGCTCCTGGACTAAAGTGCAGCTCTACATGAAAACGTTCTTCTGAAGAAAGTTCCTAAAGGAAAATATTGAAATAGGTTTACACTTTAATACATAGCTCAGCACTACTCATTTCTGAAGATATTTATGCATTTCAAATACCTTGTTTGGATCCTCATAAAGCATGATAACAATCTGTGTCATGTAATTGAGTTCATTGACCACATTTAAGTAATCCATAGCTCGTTTCCATTGTTCATCTTTTGATTCCTTATGGAAAAAAAATATCAACAAGTAAAACACAGCTATTTTCTTTAAAAAGGCTGATAATGTCACCTTTCCCCTATTTACACATATTTAAATTCACAGCAGAAGTGCAAAGCTTATCATGGCTAAGGAAAATGTAGACGTACAACCAAAAAAAACCATTATAAACCTCCATGAGTGACTTAAAATTGGTCATCAAATGACTGAAAAGTGAAGATTAGACCTTTTCATGTTTATTTCACTGTGTTGTTCACATTTTTTCGCCAATGATGATATGTAGACAGAGGCACTGTTTTCAATTCTCCTGATGAGAACTGCTAATTTTGCAATAAATTCATGTCAGCTAGTATATTGTGAAAAATGTTTTAGATATCACACTAACAGAAAGATCAGTCAAACAGTAAATGAAGCTTTCCAATATACAGAGGAGATACAACCATCACATCCCAAACTACTTAAATGAATAGTCACCTTTTTCGTGCTGTAGGAAAGAAACCATTTAGTAATCCACCTTAAAGAAAAATTAAAAGTTTATCAGACTAAAACTCAGGAGTATACCTGTTGTAGAGTGTCACAGAGATTTAAAAATGCTTTTGCCATCACTGAGTTTAGTCATCCTTTACCAGATAAAAGTATGCCAATACAACAATTTAAAAAGTACTATACTAGTCAAGCTCTATCTTACAAGCAGATAGCTAGGGTTTGTGGTGCTGCATTTATGTTCTCAAAAAGCTCAGTTTAAGTCATTTCTGAATCTGCAGACCACTGCAGTCTTTTTCAGTGTCAAAGACAATTAGATGGAGAATAATGCACCACATTTTTAGTATTCTACAATTAGTATTCTTAGGAAAGTAAGACAAATCACTGTACAGGAGGAACTCTGTACTATATGAACAGTCTTGAAATTATGTAGGGACATCTTGGCAATATGTCAATGGTTAAAAATAATAAGTCAGTCCAGAAGTAAATTCAAGAGAAGCCTGAATGACAACTTGAAGGTAAAAGAGTTGGAAGAATTATTGGTGACAACAGAAGACAAAACAAAAGTATCTGCCCTTTCCACATCTATTTCTGATTCTAACACATGCAGCCAATAGAACACAGCATTACTTTGAGGGAAATCATCATGCCCTTTAATGTGCAATTTGAAATATGTTTCTGCATAAATAATAGGATATCAAATGTTTGAAAAAAAAATGAAAAATTTCAAAGTCACTTAAGCTTTCAGTTGATAAAATCATAGGAAGACTGAGGTTCCTCTCAAAATATCAGAGCTTCAACAGAGAAACTTACATCACATAAGGCACCGTAACGAAGGGTGGATAACAGGGAGTGGACATGACTCTCACTGGTGAAATACAGCCGGGTACGAACATGGCGCTCTGGGGACATAACACCCCTGGAGTAGCTTAAAAGAAAGAAAAATGTCATTAGGCCTGATGTATCCCTATTTTCAAAATAGCAGTTAAAGAATCAGTAAATTATACTTTCTAATTTCTATGAGCTAAAAAGATACTTCAAGTATGACAGCTATAGAATATTTCTAATTTTTATGGGAATTAGTGTAACCATGTAAGAAAGTAACTGTCTTACAGAGGGTGAAGCTTATTTACAGTGTCATCATCTTGAGTTCTCTGAAGGTCAGAACGAATTTTTCTGACTAGGGGAGTGCAGTAACCTTTCGCAATCTCCAATTTCTCAGCTTTAGAAATACCATATTCCTGTGTAAAAATAAATTAACTTTTAAAATTCAGTTAAAGATTAAAATGCTTTCTAATTCAAAGCTTCTGTATTAAAGCAAATTAGTAATCTATTAGTTTTTACTGGCTGCAAAGCATTTTGTTTAACATTTTTACTATGTATGATAACTGATGTAGCTTCAACTAACAAGCAGTTTGCCTTTTTGCTGTTTGATACAGAAAAACAGTTTGTCATCCACTAGTTAAACCATAAAAGCGGATTTACCTTCTGGTGTGATAAAGCTCTTTTTCTTGACCAAAAAATCCAGGGAGTCATTCTTCCTTCCCATCACCATCTCCACCTCCTATCTTGCCCCCCACAAAGCTTTTTTTTTTTTTTACGATCAATAAAGATATATATTCGATATGTCTGTCTTAGTTTGGGGTAAACTACCCCAGAGAAGATCTTCTGTTTACCTCAAAGAATAACACAAATGGTATTTATGTACAACTAGGAAATGCTATATGTTATAGTATCGTCGATATTTAAAAATATGTTCTTCCAGAAGCTTCATTCTCTGTGCTGCCCATGCTATGAAAATGCTCTCCCGGTTAGAATGAGTCTTCTTGCTACCCTAGAGAACAACATAAGCATTCTTCCTTTCCATTATGCAGGCTATCAAGTTTTCTTTGCTTTTCTTCCTTTAGTATGTGTTCTCAGTTTTACCTGCTCTTCTCTAACTTTCTGTTCAAAATTTCGGCTTAACAGACCCACAAAACACAATGCATACTAAGTATCTTTACTATTTTTGTCTTTATTCTCAAGGAGTTTGAGAGACAGGGAGAAGAAGAACTTCTCTCACGTGCTGCACACAATATGGGTAAATACCTCTTTGTTACTACAGTTCTCTCTAACTGCAGGGACACTTGGGGAAAACTTTAGTCTGTTCTGTCCTGTTACCACAAATCAATTTCATGTCCTGCCACCTACAAGATTTTAGAGCTAATCCAAGTTTAAAAGCCTGCAGAGAATGTAAGTTTAACTTGTCCACTTCTGGTCTGAAATTCTATGGAATTTAATGTCTACATTCATATCATGGAGTGTTAGCATTTTGAAAAAGCAGCAACATCTTTTTAGATTAAAATTGTTTAAAATTAGGTAAATGACATAGATTAGGATTTACAGTGTCATTTACAAAGAGCCCAAAAATGAAATTTCTTGAAGCAGGAGAAATTAAAAGCAATTTCAGAATATAATGTTATTCACAAAGGCTACACTTAAATCCATGACAAATTGCAGGGACAAACTGCTTTATTTTAATACACTGCTCTAAAGGAAGGAGGTATGTTCACACCTTCAATTTCTAAGAAAAGTTCACCGTGAACACAACTTAATTAATTATGAATTGAACTTTTCTTAAAAAATTCCAGGCAGTTTGCTACTGAAAATAAGACAATGTTAAAGGCTTCTATTTCTGCAAAATGGAGGAGCTTCAGTAGAAAATACAGAGTAGACATTTGCACAAAAAGTTTGACAAAGCATTTATTCTACACTTTATTTAATAACTGAAAATGCTTACCTGGGGAATAACAATGTCAGCTAAAGCCTTTGAGAGCCTGTATAATTCCATTGTGTTTTCTAATTTTAAGGAGCCATTGTGCTGTACATCATATTTTATACAGTCATAAATATCAGGAATTTTGCTAATATCATATCTTCCATTTTTTGTTTTGAAGTCTTTTTCCAACTTGGCCCACCTGCGCAACATCAGTTCTAGTGTTTCACTGTGGTACAGCTGAATATCTGGATAGACATACATCTCTTGTAAGTAATTAAGTTCATTCAAGTAACAAAAGGGCATTTCAATTACATGGTAGCAACAACTGAATTACCAAAATATTGAATAAGTTAACTGCATTATTAAAGAAGAAGAACGGCTGGACATAAGGTTAACTTTAGTGCTGAAAGCATCACAACTTCATAGCTACACTATGACAGTAAAAAACACTGCTGCAGAAATGCACCACTGGCCCTTAAATATAAGATGTACCCATATAACTTAGCCTTAGTACCATCTACTTTTCCTATTACTTTTGTGGAATGCCGAGTTTCAAATAACTAAGACAAGAATTTCTGCAAACAGAAATGGAGGCCTGAATTTCTGAACACCAGAGAGCCCTCATCTGCAATATGACCACGTTCCTCCTGCTTTTTACTTTAAAACTATGCATATGAAATCAGACTGTGAAAATCCTTAATCCATTATTGGCTGACTAATGTTCTGCTAAAAGTGAGGTTAGTGAAGAAAAGTTATGTTACAATTCTCTTTCATATATGTTAACCAGAGAAATTAAATACAAGTACAAAAATGTTTCAGTACCTGCAGACTTTGGGTCTTCCATTCTCTGCCTGATCTGAGAAGTCAAGCTCTGGATTAAGTAATAGACCTTGTCACATGTCTTTACAGGATTTTTAATAACCTGCATTGATTTTATCAGTGAGATGCTTCCAGATGGAGTAAGCTGAAATTTGAGATAAACACAAAATTAACTGAATAGACTAGATTTGAAAGATCTGTTGAGATAAGATGGAACATGTCAAAGATTCCAAGGATTGGAGAAAAAGCACTCAAGCAGGTTGCTATAAATTTTTTAAATAATTTCTCAATATCTATTCCCTTTGAGGCATTAAGAAAATACATCAGAAGGCAGTACCATTTACTAGAGATTCAAAGGCAATTAGAAATTCACAGGGCAACTAATTCTATACAGGAAATGTGAGTTACTACAATTCATAAAACCACTTCTTTTATTCCAAGACAGGAAAATTGAAAAGACGTTTAAAACTCTGTATATACTTAGCAAGCTTCCGTAACTTCCTTTCAAGTAACTTCCATATTCAAAAGCTTACCAAAAATTGTTAGAAATGTTGTCATTAGGCTACATGTCTCACAAAATATTTTTTGCTCTATAGAACAACCCGATTTGCCATAGTAACTGACACCTTAAAAACAGTTTGCCTACTCCTGTCTTAGGTTTTTGTTTCTAGAGGACTGCACAACATTAACACAAAAAGAAACCCTTTAAATGCACACATATCAAGAACATATAAGATGTTCTTCAGAACTGAATTAATTATAGAAATGGTAAAAGCTCCAAACTACTACCATCAAGTTGAGTGTCACTAAAATAATAGTCAATGTATGGTGTGAGGCTTAGCCTCATTTTTTTCTGAAAAGTCTGCAGAATCCAAAGTAACCAATGATATTAAATAGTAATTTATACACAAAACACACACTTACTTGCACTTTTCTCAGTTTCCTGAAATAGACAGACTAATTTGGATATGGAAAACTTTTGCCCTCTACCTAAGAATAAGGAGCTCCTATCTCCCTATTATGACAAAGCAGATCAGAAAATTGATTTATTTGTATATAATAGGGAGGGAGGCAAAGGAATAAACCCCATACAGTTTTCCCAAATCACAAGTAAATTTTAAAAATTGCACAAATAAATGAACCCCTCAAAAGGTTTTATTGCTTTACAATCCCAAAGGTTAGTTACTTTCAGTTATTGAAGAGTACTCTATTAGTTCCAGCCACATTTCAAATCTGATCTATATACCAAACATCAATAAATCTTTGCATTTTCCAATTACTGATGAATCCACTGCTAGCAGTGGTTTCCACGATCCTTTATTTGTTTAAATGAATCCAGACAGAGTATATACATGCAGGGTATATTATTCTTCATTAATTTGCTCCCAATACTTTTTCAAAAATAGCAGTTTAAACTTAAACCTCATTTGAGGACTTGTATTTAGTTGTTATACAAGACAGAGTAAGGGCAATTGAAAGAGAAAGAAGTTTTTTACTATAACAATACATTTAAAACCAGGAGCAATGACATGTTCTGTACTAAGTTGACATAAACTGTATTACTATGCACTAATTTAGCATGTTAATGAGATATTACATTTCACTGATTAGAAAATATTCTACTTGTTTTCAGTATCTTAGTACCCTATGTCAGGAAAAAAAAACAAAGAGACCTTGGAGCACATTAAATATTGAAACAACTCCAGTAGGTAGGCAAACATTTTGTTATACCACATATTGTCAAAGTAAAGATTACAAAAATTGTAAACAATTTAACTTCACTTCTTGAACAATTAAAATATTTTTAATGGAACAGTGTAAAAGGTTTACAAATGAGATCTGCTACTACTCCTTCTTCAAAGTTTGTAGCTATTCCGATTACTCAAATCACAGGGCAAAATACCTACAGCCACAATTGGTATAGCCATCTTTGCAATTCAAACTATTTGCAAGTACCCAAATAATTTTCCACAACAGATACATAGTATCACTACTCATTACTTTTACCCAGCAATTTTCATGATTATTTACTTTATTTCACAGGAAACTAATCATATGCTAACCTTATCATAGTCATCAGCAGTAAATTCTCTGTCTCTCTGGAGAATTTCATGGAGTCTTGCTTTAACACGATGTTGACAGCTGCTTAAAGAATCACTGTCACTGTCCAACAGACCATTCATATTAGCACTTTTTACCATCTGGACAAGAATAGGAGTCAGCTCTCCCTCCAAGGCCAGCAGTCCCTGAAACAAACAATGCAATTATTCAGGCAAACAGTTAAAGATGGGTATATGAGTATCTTAACTACCCAAAACACTAGTTTAAATTCAAGATGGTATCACTTGGCTATTGCTTAAACAGGGACACAATGCATGTATTTACAGAGAAATGGCCCCCTCGACACCACTAGCGGGCAGGATTGATGCAGATGGCGCAACAGTGGTAACATGTCACAGAGAATGCTGCCCAGCACCAGCTGTTCAGGTCTTGGACTTTAGGGAGCACAGGTGCCCCCTCCCTGAGGCTGGAAACAACAACTGCCTGACTTGTGGGTGACTGTGCTTTTGCTCAAGGATTTGAGTTACTGGAGAGGAGCTATGGGATGAGTTAGCAAACAAAATAGCATCTGGCAGGACAAACAGGAGATAGATAGAGTCTTACAGAGACTCTACAGAGGCAAAATCCCAAGCCACATGAGTCACAAGATAATCAAAGGCCTTGAACAAGAGGTGAATGGACAATTCCAAAATGAAGGAGGATGGAAACTTTTGTAACTTTTCTGGCAATGGAAGGGCTCTGGAATAAGGAAGGTAAGGGTGTGGTGTCTCTTCAGGCCTGCTGACCAAGAAGAAAGCAGGTCAGCTGGCTAAAATATTACGGTACAAACACATGCAGCATGGGAACAAACAGGAGAAACAGGAAGTCTGAACACTTGTAGAGCTTTAAGTTAATTCAGAGAAACAGGAAGTCTGAAGACTTGTAGAGCTTTAAGTTAATTCAGAGATATGGCAGAATAATTCACACAAATGGATTTTTGCTGCAACTAGATATAGGACCTTATGGAAGCCAGGTAGACAGGGACATATCATGGTGGGCCTCAGCTACAGACCACACAAATTAACATGGGAAATGGATGAAACCTTCTTAACACAAAGGAAGAAAGCCTCCTTATTGCAGACCCTGTTTCCAGGGATGCTCTTGGCCCTGGATACCTCCAAAACAATATTGCAGGGCACATGCAATCAAGAATTCTGGAAAACATCCAGGACAACTCCTTAATACTGGTTACTGGTGAATTACTGAGCATATGTATTGCCCTGGAACTGTTACGCAGAAGTGTCAGGAACGTAAAGGTCTTGGTAATTGAAATCTGATGTTGTAACTGATCCATGGAGCAGTGAACAAGACAAATCCTTGCATTAGAGCCCAGGACTTCAAATGAGCAGACTTCAGCTTGTTTGTGGAATTCTGTGGAGGAGAGCCTTGCAGGACAAAGGTGCCTCGGACAGGGCTGTTTAATTAAAACCTGTCTTCATCTGCTCAAAGAACTTCACATGCTTGGCACATTAACTGGATACATTTTCACACTAAAGTACTCTTTGAAAATACCTTTTTCTAATAAACTGTAAATCTCTCCCAGTCTTCGAAAGAAAAAACAAACTTGACAACATCATAATTTTAAAACTGAAAATACCATTCCACATCGTACCTTTGCAAAAGCTGCTGCAGTCATCTGAACTCGTCCCTCATCAGAAGCGTAGATTTTGAGATCATGTCGGTAAGTGCTATGTAATCTCAGTAAACCACATCCAGGAAATCCAGCATAATCTCCTACCAAACACATGTTTTGCTCAAGCTCTCATTTTGAACTTGATTATCTTTGAAAGTTATTTATGACACTCAAATGACTTTTTTGAAAATTATTATTATAATTTTCTTTTTACCTTGTCCACCTGGATACATACACCTGAAAGCTCTTCCAAGCTCCTCTGCTTGAACCCTGCCTGCAGGGGTCAATTCTCCTCCCCATTTTAAAACCAGCAGCAGGGATGGCTCATTTCTTCTATTATCTGATTGTACACAGAGAGAGGAGTTTAGTAGTGAAGTATATTGTATATTTTTTTTCCAAAAGGAACAAAAAATATTTGGTCTATGAAAGGATCATTAAAGGATCTCTTCAACATTATGGACTGTTAATAGCATTCTAACATTAAGGAAATATTAACCTGGAGAACCAAATGGGCACTTTAAACAGAGAAAACTGAAGCAGATAAACTATGAAGAGAATATAAGTGAAAAATATTTAGCATGAATCTGAAGCAAAAAGTAAACCAAGACAGAAAAATTAAAATAAATTGAATGCTAAACACCCTACAGTTTATAAACATTTTAAATACAGTAATTGTTGAGTCAGATTTTCTTATACTGGCTCAAAAAACCACTTTGGTGAATCACTGAAGTTTCATTTAATGTTCCTTTTCAGTTGCAAAAGAGCACGGTTAGAATTTTTAGTAGAGTTCACTTGAGAGTTTTTACATGTACAATTCGGCAGATTAAGAGACTGTATGTGCTAACAATAGAAACATTATTTCAAAACAAAGTATTCCTTCTTCTTAACATTAAGACACGTTATACCACTAGTCCATGACTACTTGTATACACATGATATTAAATGATTAGGTACAAAAGTAATATAGTACCTTCTTCTTCACTGGAAGTCTTAGGGCAGCCATGAGGAAGGTATGTTAACTGAACTTTGCGATTTATGCCTGAAAAATGCCCATACCTGAAGTGGGAACAGGGAAAAGTGAGAGAGGAACATTTTAAATATTTTCCTCCAAAACTGCTAAGATCCTGTAGCAGGATATAAAAATCTCTGCTGGTCAATGATTTGTTCATTTGACCACCATTTATTGAAGCTGTGCTTAGAATAAACATTAACTCAACAAGCACAGAGTTAGCAGAAATAACAACTATGCTATAATGAAACACCATAAAATACTATCTAATTCAATTTTTTTACAGCACTGGAGAAAAGATTTTTTTGCATAAAACTGGAAAAAACCCCTGAACAACAACAAGCAGTATATGCAGATGACACAAGTAATTAATCTATTCAGATCCAAAACCACAGTGGCTATCAGTATCCAGAAACTGGCCTGACAGTCTAGATGGCTACTGTTTTTTTAGCCTATTAAGTTCTCAAGCAAAACTCTGTATTCAAAACTGTTATCAAAGTTTCAATAATAACTGTCTGTTTCCCAGTATTTTTTTAAATTAAAAACACCTATTACCATTGCACATTCTAAGATCCCAGATCTTTTACAAACTTTGAAGCCTTATTTTTTCTCTTGTTCTATTTGTTTGGGTTTTTGAAGTTTTTTTTTTTTAATTACTAACTATTTCAGGCTTAGTTTGCAAAGACTTTTTTATTTTCAATCCTTGAAGTTTGCTTTAAGTAGACAAGTACACACGGTGAAAGTTCTTACTGGCTCTACCAGACTTCATTATGTCACAGTGTAAGAAGCAGACCCAGCACACAAATACTTTCATTTTAAAAACATGCAAGAAGACAAAATTTGATATCAACAAAAGTAACTTTCTCATGTTGAAAGTATACTGAGACACTAGATACAGCAATAAGTTAAATTAAAAAGTCAAGGAGGAAAAAACAAAGTGATGGCCCATTTCAAACACAACATCCTTTCTCTTCAAAAACTTTGTGTTTGAATTATTATATTATTACATATTTGATAAGATTGCAATCCAAGCAGTAACTGGTGAAATAGGTCAAAACAGAAGATACAACTTCATTGCCATGAAGCCTGAAAGTTAGACACTTACATTTCTAGCACAGTCTTTAGCTGTTCAAGTTTTGCTTTACTTTCTTCAATTTCAGAATCATTGTTTTGCCCAAGTTCTACAAGGAGCTGCCTTGCTATATCAAGCACCTCCTAAAGAAAGGAAACAGTATTTACTTAAATAAATAGATTTCTACTTAAAAAGTGTTATAGCAAAAAAATAAAGACAAACTTGCCTGCAACTGTTTTGGTTTTTTCAGTTTCAGTTTTCCAGATTTATATCCATCACATTTTTCAAAGAGATCAAAAAACCTTTAAGAGAAAGATTTGTGATTAACAAATTAAATTAATAAATTAAATTACTAATACCTGAACAGGTGGCTCTTAAAGTGATCTGAAATTAGTACCTTTACACTATTTGAAAGTCAAGTTAAAACCTGCACTAGAGAGGTCAAACCAAGTTTTATTCAAATCCAATCTCTCCAGAAAGTCTTCAATGCATTAGAGAAATAAGAGCACTGAAAATGTTCTCTTACTGACTTGATAAGTATTAAAAAAAAATAGGGGATAGTCTATACATTTGAATGATACAATATTTCAATATGCAGTTATGTCAATTCTTAATCTTCAAGAATGATCCTGAACAGAAGTAGGGATCAAAAATACCAAGTGAGCAGTCCTACACTTACTCAGCACATTCTGAATGCAAGAATCTAGTCCCAAAATAAAGAATTCCTTTTTACTGAAATGGCACCTAATTCCAGGTCAATTATGTGAGTAATTCTGTGAATGCTAACATGAAGATGGCATCTACCAGAAATTCAGAGTCAATAAAATTGACAAAAATAAATAACAAAAGTCATACAACATGTCTTGCATACAAGAATAAAAAGCAAAAAACAGAAGTCATGGTCTAATGGAGAACCACAAATATTCTCTGCTGCATTATTGTTCATAAAGACATTTATAGATACAAATGCATTTTGAATGAGATTAAACAGGACTGTTTACAAGGCACCGCATATGCTGAAGGAAATCTGCAAAAGTAAGTTGACAGTCCTGTTAGAAAAGGAGGTACGTACTTGTTAATTAACTGCAGTATCAGTTAGGTTTAGAAGAAAACAAAACAAAAAGCAACTTGCAATTGTGCAATTCCTGGTCAATTCATTGCTTGTTTAGCCTCAAAAATACTAAACTCTAAAATAGGGAAAATAATTTTTACCAAGATTCTACTTACCTCTGATGTTTTACTTCCATTTTCATTTTTTGCTTTGGTGTTCGATCCCCATGACGTATTACAGCTATAACACATCTAAGCTCCATCCTGAAATTCCAAGAATTGCATTTCACAAGTCTGTACATGAGGGTCTTTTATTTAATATTAAACCAACCACAATCAAGACAACTGACAAAGCTGTAGTCATCTGACATAACTACAGAAGTGATGGAAGCATATGCAAGAGTACAAGGTTAACTGAAAATGATGTAAGGGATAAAATACAAATACTGATTTTAAGACTTAGGTAACTACAGAATAACTATTTTAAGTAGTTTTTAAAACAACGATTTTGAGGATCATTAAATGAGAGAGCATGTTTATTAGAAGCGCATATTAAGTTGGTGCTGGAACAATGATTAGCAGTGGAAGCTATGCATAAAAGACGCTACACTTGAAAATCTGCTGTTCTATACTCAGCTTGACTAAGGGTGAGAAACTCTGACTGCTGGCATAGCAATTGTGATTCCTTCCTTGTTTTCAGCACACAAAACATGTATTCATAGGCCAAAGTGGGTACACCTTGTAAAGAGGAAAAAAAGATTCACACAAAAGTTACATTCGGAGTTTGCACAATTCAGGTGCAGCTACTATATTCTTACATTGTTCCAGAGGTGGTTGGCACAATAGGAATGTCTTCAGCTTCCAAAGGAATTGACCACGGTATTTGAAACTGTGGAGCAAGTTCTCTCATTATGATATTTCTAAAACAGAGGTAAAAAAGAAGAAAAAAAATCAAGTAAGTTTAAAGTCTAGCATATACAACACATGCAAACTGCAAACCAAACACATTATATATATATGTATTTATTAATGCAGTTTTAGAGTACCAGCAGCCGTGAACGTCTAGATATATATTTTTCTTTTAATTGCATAATAAAGACCACTTAAAGCTATTACAACTGCTACAGAGACATTAGACTAGCAGCTCTGTATTTGTAACAAACTTCAGCTTTTCAGCTCCAGTTCCTAAAAGAATTCCTTGGATATGAATTAGTCTTGTTCATTTCTACATGCAGATAATTGGCTTCATTGCTTAACTAAAAGTGCCTGAGAATTGCCAAGCCATTCTCATCAAAGATTAACTGCTGCCTTTTACCAGTAGCTTCTCAAACGTTTCTGCGATAAAGCTAGAAAAATAGGTACAGTCTCTGGTCATAACTAAAAATTGACAACACAGTCTCCACCTGAAGAAGGCTGGTACATCTAATGTTCTCTTTCACAAACTACATTGTTCTCTTTCATCAAAATACATTGAATTTCAGATTAATATCCACATAAGCAGCAGTAACATGGAGGAAAAAAACTGTCCATCTTAAAGTAGAATAAGCCAAAATATAATTGCTAAAAAACTTGAAAAATCCTTCATATAATAAGATTCCAGACCATTAGATGATGCAAATAGTCATGCTGTATCTTACTGCAAAGCTTGTCAAAATGGGCTCAGCCTACTTTGACGGTAACGTTTCCTTGGCATAGAATTCTGTACCCAATTCTACATGATCCCTTATTGTACCTTTTTTTGCCTCTGGTGGCAGAGACAAGATGCTATTACAGAAGACACCTTGCTTCTATTTCAGTTTGGTTTTACAAGTATGAAATCCACAAATACACAAGTATACACCAGCTTCAGATCAAGGGCAGTGTACAGTAATTTGGACACATTAAACAGCAGCAATCAAAACCATCCAGTGGTGCTTCACTGCTTGAAAAAAATCTCAACTACCTTTAAGAACTTAACCTTGCTTCCAAAATACTTATTCAGTTGGCTTTAAGCACTTTTAAACACTCAGATGTTTGGGATGATTTCAGGAATAAGGAATTTAGTTAGAATTTATTTATCAACTTAAATTCTCTTTAATAATTTTTATTGTTTATTTTAATGACTTTCAATGTGACAATTTTTAATAAATATTTAATTAATAATTAATATGAATAAGAAATCTGTAGTACATAAACGACAGTGATATACAATGAAGTTAATAAGCAGATCTCATTAAATAAATCATAAAACTCTTACCCCAGTATCTTAGCACAATCATCATAGTATTTCATGGAGTTTTTCACAAAACTGAAGCCATTCACATCACAGACATAGGACTGTCCATTAGCACGTAGCAAATCAAAGCCACAGACTGTTTGCTGTTTTTAAGAATAAAAGTTCAAGAGATTTAGGATGTTTTAACAGAGTATTCATCTGAAAACATGGCAAAAACATGACACATTTCACACTTAAGTACATTTTGTCAGTTCCACATTAAGTTCACCCACATCACGCAAACATCTTCCTATTTTTAACTTTCTATCCCCAACTTGATTCTACCCTTCCTGGGTAGCCCTAGCAGTATTAGTATTGAAGGTCAAGTTCACATGAGCACAAACTTCAAGATTTATGGAAATGATGGGCCTACGAAGTCTGCTTTCTGCCAGTGGTTTCCCACTACGTATGGTTTTTAAGGATGGCAGGCAAGAAATTACAAAAAAAAACCCTGAAAAACCATTTTTGTTGCAATTTTACAAGAGAGTTTTGACAATGACATACTACTGACATCATTAGTAGGGGATACTAGAAACTATTTCAGCAGATTACTTTTTAAGACCTCAAAGCCCACTTTGCTGATAGAGGCTCACACCATACAGGCTCCAGAACGCCATCACAGTCACACACAGGTAAGGAGGTAGACTGAAAGCCTTTTTATAAAACAGGTGAAAGGAGGGTAAGAGACTGAACAAAGTTCTGAACAAAGGAATCTTTATAACAATACAGCAAATCTTAAAATTATACAAAAATGGAAACTATCAAACATTTCAAATAAGTACCTAATTACGTCACTACCAAATTAACAATTAATTTGTACCTGATGAAAGTACTAGGTAATACAAGTTACAAAAATTTTACTGAAACTGTATTTTGCTAACATAGAAACCATTACCAAAATGTGTGAAAATATTGTACATAGAATAGACACACTGTGAGCTAGGAAAGTATAATAATAACATGCAAATTCAGGAAACTAATGCAACACAAGCAACTTATCCAGAATTTTTCAATATATTAAAGGAAGAATCCTTCTTGATTAAAAATGATGTGGATATGGAAGCTGAACTTTTCACCTTCCTTTCTACAGCAATTACCACTGCTGGCTCTACGCACTAAAACACTAGGGAAGTTTCATGTAACAAACAATTAATTAACACTAAATGTTTGATCAGATAGGAAAGCAATCAGCTTACCTTAAAGGCAAGGCATACTTTCCAAGCAATTAGCTTCTCTCTTGCATTCAGGATGACTGGGTATCTCACTTCTTTTCCTTCGCTATCTCGTTCTACTTTGCCATCCAGAGCTGGAGACTTCCGGGCCTCAGCATGAGCATAGTCTGGACCTACTGTGTACACCTGTATTGAAAAACAGCAGCTCTTGATTAGTGTAATTAAATTATGTTACATAAATTTGCAAAATGTATACATGTAACTCAAATGTGATAACAACATAAAAAGATACTAGCTGTTTTCATCACTGAAAAGGTCACATTGAAGTATCTTTGTCAGTGGCATTCTCTGCCTTCAGAGAACACACATCATTTATCAACAGCCTAGGATAAAACAAGAAAAACAGTCATTATAAAACTCAATGAATAAAAATTAATTTCTCAGTTATGATGGTACAGAGATGTAAATGTTTTCTTCTCCAAAACATCTGCAGAACCTGGAAAACAGGTTAATTTGAGGATTATTTGTGTTTACTTACTACGGAAATCTGGCTGCAGGATTAAGTGATTCTCTTAATTTAAAAAATATTTTTACATTTTATACAGGACTAAACAAAGCAAAGATCTGCCCAGCTTTAAGATGACAAGGCAAGAGCTTGAGAGAACAATTGTGTTATCCCTCTACTGCAGTTTTGATGCTCACTGGAAAGTTTGGGGCATATGCTAGAAGTGACTTGTCAGCAGCTCTCAAAAATAGTTTCTTTAACTAAAAAACAAGCTCCAAGCATTGATAAAAAAAGTATTCAACTAAAGCAGATGACTGCCAATACTGCCAATTTAGTGAATTCAGGCAAGATGATGAGCTTAGTGAAACTGCCTAATATAAAGCTGATAGTCTTGTTAAGAAAATCCATTATTTATTTGGGGTGTTAAAAGCCCACTGCTGCTTGATGACTACACTACAACTAGTCAAAAAAGTCACTACCCTTCAAGCCACATGCATCTCTTCATGTTGCAAGAAAATTTTTGGAAAGTTTGCAAAGCTCTTACACAAACACCTGTAAACACAAATTAACCTGCTGCACAGTGTTGCATAGAATAACCTCCAGAAGACAAAACCAGGGCATTTGTCTGAGAACATGAACAGAGTATTCCTGATGTACCACCAACTGATACCAAGAAGTGGACTGCAATTAATAAAAGGGCTTTTTGGATTAGACCTCACACTCTCTATACTGGCACTTCTTTTGTCTAAATATGGCGATCTCTTATGCATATTATAAAACATTGGTTTCACATGTTTTGAAATGTGCTTAAAATAGCCAGAATGAACACAAAGGGAAAGAAAGTAATCTTCATGCATGGCTGGCTTAGCAACCTCTTTGCTATTGCTCTGTTTTAGCGCTCTCTTATGGTACCTAATCTTTACCTCTATTAAGAAATTAAATGAATGAAAGACTGAAAATTATTACACACATGGGCAACGAAGGTTATTTGCTTTGACTCCATAAAATTTTAGCAAATTACTTTTATTTATTAATTAACATACTAAGACCTATTTAAATTAGATTTCTTTGTAACCTTTAACCTTCAGATCTAGGCAGCATCTGTTAGCATGGGAAAGTAGATGGTGCTCTGGCACTAATACAATACAAAAAAAGAAAAACAGTATGTTGGGTAACAAGCCTCCAGCACTTGACTCTAACAATGCAAGCACAGCTGCTCTACATTACAAGTACTATGTTTAGCTAGAATCAGAATTACATTCTTTACTTATGAACTGTATTAAAACTTAATTAAAGTTGATCCTTGACAAAGATATTCTATTGTTTTTAAAACTCAAAAGCTCTTTGAGCACTTGATTGGTCTAAATACAAATAAGAACGCACGTTGTCATACCTTCACGTCAGTTCCATCTGTAGGCATAAACTCCTCATAAATATAGGAGCCTGTTTTTCTCACACTGCTTTCAGGAGAATAAACACTGCTTCTGCTGCCAATCTGAAAAACATATCTTTCTATTAAAAAACTCATAGGGTACTTGCTTGAGAAACTTTAAAACTACCTGAATTAGTACACTTGTACTGAGAAAACACTTCCTGTACCAAATGAAGTAAACTTTTGACCATTGCTGAAAGATTTTTGTAAGATTCTAAAAGTGCATTGATAGTGTATGCTAAGAATCTGCAGTAGCCGACAGCTTTCTACTGCAAGAAACATAGATCTTCATTCAATCTGCATGTTCTCCTGAAATTAATTTCTATGATCCGCCACTTTTCCTTGGTAAGCAGGATTTGATAGAACTATTCTGCAATCCTGTTAAGACACCTACAGCTTTTCAGTAGCTTTAATACCATAACCTCACCTTCCGAAAGAGCCTCTGGCTTCCACCCCCAGCAGATGTTGGATAATAAATGTAAACATTGTGATCCTCAGCACTAACTGGCTTTTCTACAAAGGGCTTCTGGAAAATTTCTCCATTCACTTCCACGTGATCTTCTCCTTCAATCAAGTTGCATTCTGAAGAAACAGTGCAAGGAATAGAGCTGTAATGGTATACTAATGGAATGCAATTATTGAGAGATCTGCATTAATTTTGCAGGTTGAAATAGTATTATTATTAATAATATTATTAATATGATGTATTACATCTTTGTTTCTCCGATTTATAACTGACTGCACAAAGAACTGATGATCACATGCAGTACATGTTTGCTGTACCGTGTCTATTTTATGTTATTTTAATACTGTGTTCCAGAATTTCTGTTGATTCCCTTGGTGTCAGACAGGAAATTGTCTCCTGCAGGTGCACAAGCTGCATAAGGTGGTATATTTTGGAAATGTTTTGAAGAGAGGGTAGTGCTGTTTGTCTTTTTTTTTTCAGTGCCTTTCCCTGAAATATCAGGGAGCTGGCAGTGGACGTGGTGTGGTGCCAGATGCCACAGCACGTTCTGTAGGGTTAGAACTGTCTCACACTGTGTGATGCATGCACCCTGCACAGAAGATTAGGTCCTCTGGTACCAGCAATCAGGAATCTGGTATTCAATACTGGTTAACTGTAAGCAGCAGCTTTTATTTCACTTTTGAAGCATAAATGTGTCATTTTTTCCCTAGATCACACAGACACTTTAATGCAAAGTTCTCTTGACCAGTCATTGCAATCTCGTACTGCTGCCTGAAGTCTTCATTTTAGTAGAAAAAGCTCAGTTTGTTTCCAGGCACACAAAAAGTTAACTCCAATTTATATTCAGAGTGCATCATCTGCAGATACATCTAGATTAGATTTCCAATAT
Organism: Entomyzon cyanotis; assembly: GCA_024500445.1. Lineage (NCBI taxonomy): Eukaryota > Metazoa > Chordata > Aves > Passeriformes > Meliphagidae > Entomyzon > Entomyzon cyanotis. The sequence goes on along the minus strand of JAKEPQ010000765.1, from coordinate 743,166 downwards.
ATGGCTCCTTATATTCAGAAGGGGAAGAATACAATAGCCTAACTTGTTTCTGTCAGTATTTCTTTCCTAAGGAAAATTATTAATAAATGTGGTTAATATAACATCCTGAATGCTGCTCTTGGTGACATATCAGAATCTCAGTTTGAGTAAGGAGGCCTTTATGTGCGAACTGACAGCTGGCCTGCCTCAGCTCACAAACACCAACCGTGCTACAAACAACTCATACCCGTGAGAATCTTAGTGTGGACAACAACTTGTACCCACGAAAATCTTAGCATGGACAGAAGCAAGAGGCAAAACAACAAGCAAAACAACAAGAAGGAATCTAGACCTGTAAGAGGGAGGCTGTTTTCTGCCACAGATGTGTGCTAGGAATAACTGGCCAATAGTGTTCTAAAATAACAGGTTGGGAGCCAACGGCCATGTGGTGCAAATGTTAGAAAATAGTACAAAAGAGACTTTGTAGCAATAAACTTCCCTTCTACCTTCCTTTCTGCTTGGCCTAGAACTGTGTCTTTGCATGTGGTGCCCGTCTCAACAGCGACACCTTTATATTCTAGTTGTTCTATGATGTCTGTAAGATGTATGGTGTCAGAATCACGCTTCTCAGTTGTATCCTTATACTGTCTTGGGTGGGATGAAGCTCATTTTCTTCACAGCAGCTGGTATGGTGCTATGTTTTGAACTTGTGACAAAAAAGTCTCCATGTTTTTGTTAATGCTGAACAGTGCTTACACAGTCTCAACCCCTTTTCTTTTTCACACACTGCTCCCCACAGCCAGTAGGGGTCAATCCACAAATTTACTTTGAATGCTGGTGAAGAAATCAAACTGCATAAGTTAATTGTCTAGCCAGTGAAATTTAGTTTTCCACTATATACATATTGCTTTCCAGTGGAAACAAAGAGATGCTAACGGTTGATAGTTTATCTGTGTTCTTTTTACCTTGGGGATTGTTTGGATCACGGTTCAGAACTGCATAGCGAGGAAGTAAAATGCCTTCAGCTTTAAGAATACCATAGACTTCTCTTCTAGAAGAACAAACATTGCACAGTGAGCCAGCAAATCCTGCTAACATTTGCATTTTACAGTCCATGATTAAAAGAGGAGAAAAATAAACACAATTTTTTTTCAAATCCCACAGGGTAAGGTTACATATAAAATACTCTACTTACTAATATAACACTTTAAAGGTCACTGACACAGCTGCACCTTTGCAGTGATCTCTTCAACATCAATAAAAATGCACTTTGCAATGCCAGTCCTTTCCTCTCTGGCAGAGCAACAGACATTTGCACGGAACAACTGTCTTCTTAAAGGGGATTTTCAACCATTTATGTTAAATTTCATAAAGAGCAGTAACTGAAGGCATCCAAAATAGTAAGCCTGCTCACTATTCAGCCTGTTCAGAAGGCTCCAGTGTTTATGTGTTTTGCTCACTGTTGTTTTATTAATGTTTGCTATGCATGACCTCAGGTCCGAAAAAATTCGCTTTCAATAACTACATGACTTTTGAGTACGAACAACTTCTGTTAAGTATCATTTTTACAGAAAAAAATACTGTAAATCACATGAATTCTACAATTATAGGAGTTAGTACAGCTGCTACATACACCTATCTTATATGTATTTTAACAGTTTAAACTTTTTTATTTGCTAAGCTTTAGAAAAATGCATCACCAAATTTCTAACTTGGTAAATCTTCAGACATATCAATATAAAAGCAGCAAAAGAAAAAAACACACCTGAAGACACATCCCAGAAAACCATGCATACATCGATAAAGTGTAACATTCACTGTAATTTTATTTAAACTACTGTACAATCATGGAATCACAGGATGGCTGGAATTCGAAGAGATGTTAAAAGTCATCTAGTTCCAAACCCTCTGCCATGGGCAGGGACAACACACTGGAACTGCTGCTATGCAATAACAACAAGTTTTCATAGTCTCTGACAAAAATGGCTTGCTTTTAAAGGTGGTTAATGTTTTTTACCTGTCTTGTATGTGATACTGCATATTCAAGTCATTGATTACGAATGGATTCCTGAGTTTTGCATAGGCTACTGCTTTGTCCAGTGGAAACCCTAAAATGTTTATTAAGACAAACAAATTAAAATTACATGACACATTACCAGTAAATAGTTTGGAACCTTTGTATTAGATCACTATTTCCGCTGACTTCAAAACTATTTACCAGTAGAACAGCTCTTTTTATACCATGTCAGACAGAACTTTCTCAATCAACGTAAACAGTATCACTTAAACCACTTGCATTTTAAAAGTCAGTTTTATTATATTAAAGAAGACAAATTAATCACTTCCTAGGAAAATCCAATAAAACTGCAAGACCAAAAACCTACAAGGACCTTGAAAGAATTTAAATAATTTTGATGTCACAAGTACTTACAGTATTATTAGAAGATTTACCTTTAGAGTGAAAAGAAATGAGACAGTCACATAAAGGCCAGTTTTCTACAGGCTCGTTCAAAATAACATCCTCTTCAAATATCACCACAGTTATATATTTGAACATGGAGAGGCGTTCAAGAATTTCTTTCATTGGTTTGGACTTTGATTTCTTAGCCATTGAACAAATCCCAACTGCAATTTGTCTTTCTGGTGGCTGGAAAGGAAGCAGGGGGAAGGGAAAAGTAATTATTATGTTTTCTCAAAACACAACAGGGTTTTAGCAGCACAACAGTACAGCAGGTATTTTCTCTTAAAATACATGTGCCAGCTTTAATTTAGTTTTAAATCAGGTAAATTGCTAGCAGATGACAAAATGAAGCATAACAGCACATCACACTGCATACTCAAAAAAATGCCTCCAGAGTGAAACAGTTTAATAACTTTACATTAATTTTTGTGAGTATCATTACCAAAAACAAACAGACACCACCAAAATCTAAGTCAGGAGTGTAGAAAGAATCTGAACAAAATCATACTTATGGCTTACCCTGAAATTAACTAGTAATTCGTTTTTCAATTATGTGATTTTTTTATGTCTAATTAATAGTCACAAGGCTTCTCATCACCTAGTATTACAAGTGAATTATGAAAAAGAAAACTAGAAAACCAGAAACTACTATTCTAGACTTCTGAACTATCTAGTGCATAAACAGTTTTGCTTTTTTTGTATACTATATATATACTCTCACGTTAAACCTTCAATAATTTCTTTGTGTCAGTGGTATTTCTAAAGGGAACAGCCAACCTACTCTACTCTTTAAAGGAAACAAACAAAAAACCTGCAGAGCAATCCTTTAATTCAACTTATTGCTTCTTGAAAACATAGCCAAATACCTTCCCTTGCTAAAAGAGACTCACTGAATTGAGCTACCTGGGCTGCTAATTTTGCACTGCTACTCCACATTTCCAAGTTACTTTTAATCACGGAAAGTGCTTTAGCAACACTGCCTTGCATTTAAATTTTTTAGACATATTTACAATTAGTGAAAATTTAATATATTCCATAACATGAAATGTTGCAAAAAGAACAAACAACAAACAGTTAAAAAAACTACATGATGACTCATGCATAATAAAATTAAGAGTTTGTATTAAATAAACTAAAAATCAGTAAGCACAGTGCTGAAATACAATTCAGAACACTCTATAAAGGTAATAAACTAAGGTGTAATTTAAGATTAACTTAGTATGCACTTTCAATATACCCAGACAAGGAAGAAAAAAAATCAAAAGTTAACTGTGAAGCAGTTGACAACACACAAAAGAAAAATTCCCAGTTTTTTGCTTCCAGCTCTCCAAATAAAAAATCAGAGGCTTATGCCATCATCAAGCTCATTCCTAGAATCCAAACCAAGTCTGCAAAGCAGGCATATCAACCTCAATTGCCCTGAAACTCTCTAAAATCAAGCACATCTACTTCAAAGTTCAAGGTATACTTAATTTTCAGGTGTCCTTTTCCAAAGATTACTGACTGATCATTATCTGAATATGAACAATTTCTCAATTTAGAACACCATTTCAGTACTAGAATTATGTGAGCTAATCCCATTTTTGAAAAATAATGAAATATTGAAAAACATTTTGAAAAACATTTTTTGAAAACAATTTTTTGAAAAACAAATTGGAAAATAATGAAAAATAATGCTAGAGGACAAAGAATAGTAAACAAGAGTCCCTACAGGACTTACAGAGTCATACTCTTCCTCCTCTTCTTCCCCATGGTCATAGAAGTGTTCATAATCTGTAGATCTGGCTGAATCCAATAATCCTTCTCCATCTTCTCCACCCACGAAGAATCTGGGGGGATCATTCTCTGTTGCATTAACAGACATGGCTACAAGAGCTATAGAAATCTACATAAAAATTGGAGGCACTCTGGCAGCTGAGATCCTGGGCATGTTTCCCACTGACTCGGGAACACCAAAGTCCCCTGCTCTTTGATGTTGCTTGTGCAGTGTTGCCACTGTGATTGCGTTGTTTACCAGGCACTGTTTAACTGGTATCATCTACTCACTACTGGTAAGAGTTGCTGCTCCAAGAAACCCACGACACTGCTGCTTCCCTGAGATGGTATGACTTTTTAACCTGCAAGAAATAGACAAAGAAAAGAAAAGACACACTTGATAAGGGGAGATAAAAATAAACCCTTCTCATCTAAAAAAAGTGTTTGGAAACCTACATACCTCTGAGCAAAGCATCAGAAATAAAACAGTGCGCACCACACACAGTCAACACTGTTAAAGGTTTGTTTAGAGCGGGAGGAATAGTTTCAAAATTTTTATCAAAGTACTGATACAGAAATTTTAGAAACAGACAATATAACTCAACAGCAGTAAAAGCTGGAAAATGAATTTTTTCCTAATTTAAAAAGGCTAAAGTGGAGAGTATATATTTTACATGAAAAATAAAACAACAAAAATATTCTCCAATAATTTCAATATTTAACTATCCATGTTATCAGCAGGTTTTTTTCCACAGAAGTTTTGTGATCAAATGGCAATGGCAAACTAACAGAAGTGCTAATGAAAAACATAAAGCTACCATTAGAACTGTGAAAAAAAACCCTGAGAATTAAAACCTGACTGAATCTTTTCTATGAAAGCAGAATGTATGTGACAGCTTGCAACAAAGCATCGCTTTATTTTCACACTGAAAAATTAAAAATTATGGATATGTACACCAGCTCTGCTTTCTGACAAAAGTACTCCTAACCACTAAGGCATCAGTGAACACATACTGTAGCCTTTTAACCTGTCACGTGAAAATAAAAAATTTGCAAAATAGCTTGTACACAGAAACACTCACAGATCAGGCATCTGTTGTTTTAACTAGGTAACTGACGCTGTGAGGTGTACCTGGTTTTATAAGATTAATTATAATGCATCACTACCACTTAGAAAGTTAACAAGCTGCTACTTGTTTAGAAGCTCACCTGATCCAACGGGTCAGGTTAAGTTGTTTATTTGTCAGGTCATTACGCAAATACCGTTCAACAATCATGTCTCAGCAGAACTGAATTTGTTTTTAAATATCAGTCAAAATTACTTTGGCCGTTCTATGAACTAAGTGAAGCAATAGTAAATTCCCAGTGGTGGTCAACCATTCGGCTGCCTGTGAAGGGGGATTGTAAACAAAGCAAAAGTTGCCCAGAAAGAATCTGTCCTAATTCATAGGCCAGGTGTGGGTCAACAATACAGATGTTTCAGACCCAAAAGCTGAAACTGAGGTCGGAGCATAAGAATCCTGGGCTGACAGAAGAGGATTAAAAAGATTTACTTCTTAAACCTATCTGCTATGTATCTGTTCTCCTTCAATTCTGCTAACAAAAAATTACTTTCCCTTAGAAGGTGAAACTGTAGCTGTTTGCCCTTCAAGCAATAAGAACAAAATGAAATTTCAAAAGCCTTATTCATCTGGCTGCCACAAGAGTTAGAAATTGGGTGTTGAGGTAAATTAATCCTTTTTATAACATGGTAAAGAAATAGAGCTTTCCAAATCCTATTTCTAGCAAGCTTCAGAAAGGCAGAGGTTATTGCCAATATGTACTGGCAACTAACACAGAATTTTGTAAAGGTATTAAAACCAAAGAAGACCCTCCAAAAAACCTCTGATAAAGCCTAAAAATGAAGTTCCTCTTGTATCACCTTCCTTCCCACTACCCAAAATCTGTACATTGAAACCAGTCTTAATAGCTTTTTGAAACCTATGATTTTCTCATAAAGAAGGAAGAGCAATGACTTGAAACAAATAAATGGAAGGTCTTAACATACTATTTTTATGCCTTCTTTCCTCAACCTATTCCTGTAGTACACTTTGTGAGAGCAGAAGTTATGAAGTTTGTGTACAATTGATGACTGGTTATTTCATGGGGATCTCTGGCACTAACCAAGTCTCTCTAGCCCAAAAGGATTACTTTTCAAAGTAAAACCCACACAAATAGACTGAAGGGAAAGAGCAATGTATTTGTCTACAAATGACACAAAGATATAACCTAACACACTTAATTCCCCAACAGACCTATCTGAAAACTCCGTGTTCTGCTACTTTCTGCATTCAAGAATCTGGAGACTGTTGGTGTTAGGAGTGGCAAGTACACTTGCAGTGGAGCTTCACTTGTGGAAAACAGACTTTGAACAGCCACATAGTTTGCTTGGAATTACCAGATTATTTTCTCCAAGATTAATGCTGTTCACTCAGTTGCAGGCAAATGAATAACTACACTGCCACTCCATGCTACTGCCACTAGGCTCCAGAGCTTTTGTACAGTTAGTAAATGTCACACCAAAGGCAATGGATCAAGAAAGGATACTGAGTTTTTTCAGGCTTATAAACTACTGCATGAACTCACTGATTTGCATTTAAACTGGCATTCTGACTGCTAATGGTTGCCAGCTTATCTCCCTAGCAGCAGATGCTGTAAGCTACTGTCATTCCCATAAATTTGTGTCAGGATATATTTAATAAATTATCTATTTTTTAGAATCAGTGCTTTCAGAGATGGGAATTAAAATTCTTTCCCTCCAAATGCTACAATAAAAATTGAGATATAATTCTTTCTTGTGGTGTGTGAAATAAAAATAAACAAAAAAATGGGACAAGCAAAGAGAAATGCTAAGTGACTGCCAACTACAGTGAACAACTTACACAAGTCTCACAAAAACCATCTACAGTTATCCAACACCAAAAAATGCAGTAAGACCACACTTCAATAAATATATGGTTCTCTAGCTGTACTTCAAAGAGAAATAATAAATGGCAGAGCACAAAGACAGAGCTGTCTTCCTGCTCCAGAAGTACTATCAGTGCTGACGGGAGAAAATTCTTGTACATAGTGCCCTATGCAGAATTCCATCTTACTTGCCCCTTGAGCATGGAAGAGTTTTCCCAGCACCATTTTTCTGTACTAAGAAGAGAGCAGCAGCAGAAATGTAAGGGGCAGAGAAACTTATGTTAGATCTTCTTGCACTTGGTGCATGAGCATAAGCCTCATTAGACAGTGCGAGAAGCAAGTTAATGGAAGTTGGCTTTAGCATAGCGTTACATGGTTTGATATTAAATATTACAATGTCGGTTTTGAAAAATGTTAGAAGATAGTACATGTTATAGAATGGTTAATGTTGTTGCAATAGCCCAGTTGTAAAGTTGGCTTTGACCAAAAATTGTGGTTCTGTATGTTGTAATGTGGGTTTTATGAGTTTGCATTGGACCGAACTGCTGCTGGCCAAAACTCTCAAGGCACAACCATAAAAGATGTAGGATTTAATCCAATGGGGACCCCAATACCACAGTGACGAAACTGCGCCAGCACCAAAAGGAGTGGTTCAGGGCAGGACTATGTAAAACCAAAAATAAATATGCATAAAGCTGATGCCACCCCCAAGGGTATAAAAGGTGGGGCCACCATATTTTGGGCGTGCCTCTAGCATTTGGTTATGCACTCAGTGCTGTCCCTTTTGCTTTGTGAAATTTTTTTTGTTCTCAATTAAATTTTTATACCTCATTCCCACTTGGGGTCTGGCTCCTTTATAACAACAGTGAATATTAGAAAATTATGTACTCATCTCAACCATGAATGACTGCACTGTAAGCAAGACAAAACCCAAAGCTTTGTGTTGGAATATATACTGACCTATTTCCAAAGAGACAGAACATCCACACAACCATCTCCTTCCGTGCAATGACCTTTCCAGGTAAAATTAACTAGACTATGTTCTGTTTAAACCTCACATGTTACACAAGGCTTCTCTTTCACACAACTAAATGTGTGGCCTGTCTACAACATGACATGTCTTGGCCAAAAGTGCAAACATCCCCCCACCCCCCGCCCTGCCAAAAGGATAGAACAACATTCTAAATATATAAAATCAGAGATTTTGATAGCCTGTGCCCTGCACTCCAGGTTCGATCTATACTTCCTGGTGCACTACTTCTAACAGAAGATTTCTCACATTTCTCCACATTTTCACAAGAATATTCTAAAGGAATTCCAAAGCATATTCTGAAAAAATAAGCCAAAACCTAGTCCTCACTGTGTTAAGAGATTTACAGTTTTATTGTCCCCATTCTACATGTTTCAGCAGCTCAGCAATCCAGCCCCAGTGTTTCCCATATTTAGTTGGACCATAAAGATTAGTATTCCAGTAACTGTTAGCAACAAATCAGCTCAACACAGCAGTAGTGGTCTGAGCAATCATAAAAAAGGGGTTCAAAGTTTTAACACTCACATTTTGAATGCTAATAAGAACATATACAGCTCCTGTACAAACAGAAGCATTTCACCACATTTTCTTCTGTCTCTGCAGCCATCAGGACAAATATACACTTTCTATACTGCACTAATGGAAACTAAAGGAACAAAACTATAGGAAAACTGCTTCTTATGTGTTATCTCAAGAAAAAAGAGAACACATCATGCATTAAATAGTTATGAAACATTTCTAAATTAACAACCACCCAGGAAAACAACTTCTCAAAATGCTATTACATCAAAACAGTGACATTTACATTGTGGAATTTATCAAACAAATAACAAAGAATCATAAGTAGTGCTCATCTGTCACATGACTCTGTACATATATATACATAATAGTAACAAAACAGACCACTCCACAGCACTCTACCCCCACAGTGCTCCTTTTAAAGTTTCAGTTTTTACTGCTGCTGGCATATTCCAACTCCATCCCTTATCAGCTTCCATCAATTTAAATTATGTCCTTAAAGCTCAAATAATGTTTATAGCAATTTTTCAGGTAGTCTCAAGTGAGTTGATGAAAGGTTTTCAATACCTTCCTGCTAGAACCACTATAGCTAATATTTTCATTAAGAGAAGCAAAAATGTTTGCCTGACTCCTGCTGAGGCTTTTTACCTGTTTTGAAATTCAAATTCTGCAATGTGATTTATGGTGTAAAACACCACCAAAGACAGCCAGTTTGTTGGGCTGCTGGTGATGCAGGAAGTATGAGGAGGGAACAAGGTAGGAGCAGAGGACGGACAGGAAGAATACAGGACCAGTGGAGGCCGGGAGCTGACAGTACCGAGCGCTGCAATCCCAAGACCTCTCCATGAATATGTGACACCTTTCTACAGCTGATTCAAAAAAAGTTAGTAATACATCATAATTAAATGTGAGACATTAGAACTACTAACAAGAGCCCATATTCAAGAATAGCATTTCTTCAGGTCTGACAAATGACCAGGAAGAGAGAAGAGACAGGACAGACAACAGGCAGAAAAAAGAGGAGAAAGGATGTCAAACACAGAAGCTGCTGAAGACAAGACCATCAGTAAACCGTATGTGATTTGGTTTTTGCTGTACCTAACACAGCAAGAGACATATATTCTCTACAATTTAAAACTGGACAGAATTTAAACACAACATTTATACTGTGTCATGTAACCAATAACAACAAAAAAAACATTTACCTACAGACGTTGTTCTGTTCTACCACATATCCTGTGAGATGCTGAGTAGTAGCTGTCAGCTCATTACTGATATGGACTAAACCTAAAAAAATATGTTGAGCAGCTCTATCCCAGTATCTCTCAATGACAAAGAATGTTATAGTTACTGCCTGGTAACACTTCTACTCATTAACAAAACCCCAAACCCAAACTACCTAAACAAACAAACCAACCAAATCCCAACAAAAAAAAACCCCACAAAGAAACAAATCAATCAATAATTACAGAAAATACAAAGGAATATAAGGGTTTCAAACAAGTACTGGAATTTTTAAGGTCCAAGTATACTACATGAAAACAAGAAAAGCCTTCGATTCTCTTAATCATATACAAACTTCAACAGCCTTAAAAAGTTCATCATCACATTCAGTAACTCAGCTGTGCTCAGTAACATTAAGCAAGAAACTCCATTGATGTGCAACAGAACAGACAAGAAATAGGCTACAGAAGGGTAACAAGAAAGATTATTATAAAGACTACCTCACACAGCTTGACAAGAACTAAATCACCTGCCACTTTCTTGTATCAAACACCAGGCTCTAGATTTCACAATATGCTAACATCTTCCCTAATCATGACAATAATCTCCCAGAACAGAAGATGAAAAGTAGCTTTTATTTGTTGCTTTTAGCCAGACACCTGATTCTGCCTACAAGTCAAGAACAGCTCTCAGACTGCCACATGAAAAGCCATAACCTATGCAAATGACAACTGTGAACATGTTAAGTTCTGTCTGTGGGAATACTGCAAGCATTTTTTACAATGTTCCAGAGATATTATTATGTAGTAGTTTATGTATTACTCCACCAGAAAAATTACAGAAGCTCCCATTCCAAAACAGAGTACTCACCTTTCAGTTTGACTGTACTGAAACATGCTAAAACCATCTTTAGAATGGAGTCTTCCTTGCCAGCTAAGTGCCTGCATTGGGGGTACCTGGTAAGGCTTTGGCAGTGAGTGGGCTGCATGGGTGGCTTTTGTGAGAGACAGCAGAAGCTGCCCCCCATGTCAGACAGAGCCAGTTCCAGTCAGCTCCAAGATGGACCTGCTGCTGCCCAAAGCTGAGCCCCTCAGCCATGCTGGTGGTGCCTCTGCTATAAGGTATTTAGGAAAGGGTAAAGAACACTGCACAGCAGCTGAGAGGGCTGAGAATAACTGAAACAACTCTGCAGCTCCCAAAGTCATTGAGAAAGGACATGTAGTAAGTGCTTCAGACACCAGAGATTCCTCTATGGTCCACTGTAAGGCAGGCATTGCCCCTGTAGGCCCATAGAGGTGCACAGTGGAGCAGAGATTCACCTGCAGCCCAGGGGGAACTCCCCACTGGAGCAGGTGGATGTACCCCTAAGGAAGATGTAGCCCACAGAGAGTCTGTGCTGGAACACCTGGCAAGAGCTGGGGCCCATGGAGAGGACACATGGACAAGAATACTGTTCCAGGCTGGAGCCCTGTTTTACACAGGGAATCATATTCAGTGCTCAAGTGGTTTTTTATAGACAAATAAATTCATATATTAGGAAAGTTAGGTAAAAACGTGTCACTGTATAACAAAGAATCACAGAATGGTTTGGGCTGAAAGTGACCTCAAAGATCATATGGTTCCAACTCCTCTGCCATGGGCAGGGAACTTTCCACTAGACCAGGTTGCTCCAAGCTTGATCCAACCTGGCCTTGAAGATGTCCAGGGATAGGGCATTCACTTCTCTGGACAACCTGTGCCAGTGCCTCACCACCCTCTCAGTAAAGGATTTCTGCATAATATCTAATCCAAATCTATCCTTCTTAATTTTAAAGTCGTTCCTCTGGTCTTATCACTACAGGCCTTCGTAAATAGTCCCTCTACACTTTGCTGTAGTCAGTGTCCCTTTAGTTACTGGAAGGTGCTCACAGAAGACCACCAAATTTGTCAAATTTGCCTTAGTGAAGTCACACTGGCTGTCATACATCACCACCCTATTTTCCAAGTGGCCCAGGAGGATTCGCTCCATGAGTTTGCTTAGTAAGCACCTGGTAATCAATGAATGCGTTCTCTAGGAAAAAAATACTGCACTATTACTCACACTCCATCTTCAACAGTAATGTATAAACACAGATGCTTTTACCTGCGCACTTCTCAGCTTGGTGGTTAGGCCATGCTTCTGATAAACAGAAAACAGGGAGTTGAAACCTCTGAGACAGGAGAGAACAGAGACAGCTGTTGTCCTGTTCCATTCAACTGTTCTCACCACTAGGCTACCATAATCCAACTTCACTTTCCCCATCCACTACTCTGTGGGCTTTTGTTGGGGTTTTTTTTCGTTTTTTTAAGGTGGCCTCTAGATTGCTATTTACAGGCGAGGGTTTGCTGATCAGCATTCCAAGCAAAAGACAGCTCCTCAGTCTGCCAAATCTTACCAGTGAGACACTTCCAAGCACCCACTCTCAAGCATGATGAATCCAGAAATACCATCTTACTGGCATTTCCTACTGGAAACAACTCTGTGCAATGCTATTTACAGGGCACCTGATATTCCTCAAAATTCTGTACAGCTAGGCTAGCTGACAAGCTGCAGTTGCCTGAATCTTCTTCTGGAGACTCTTATTATTTTCCAAGAGTAATGGATGTTTGTACCAAAGTACTGTTTGTACCAAAAGTAATATTCAGTCTGACCCTCTGTATTTACAGTATCTTAAAGGACAGAAAACTGAGCAGAGTTGTGTCACGCCACATGAGCCAGCAGTCTGTTAAGAGGCCAGCTTTGCAACAAGGAAATACTTGCCTTCTAGGTTGTTAATGAGTAAGATTTTCAGTCTTAAAGCATAACTGTTACAGTTTTGAAACAGTAATTACTTGGCTTATTTCCCTCTGTCTGCTTTCTCTCCCAGTAATTATATAGTTAGGCGAAGTATTTCCAGTAATTTAGAATTACGAAACCTAAAGTGAAATAACTTTTCAATGGGTCTTTTCCTGACCAAGTTCTTAGCTTGCAGAACTTATTTCCCCTTAACAGTTCATCAGCAGGAGAGTGACTTCAGCACATGCAAAACTCCTTGAGTTTTATCTCTAAGCACTGCAGAACCACATGGCATACTTCAGCTCTGTGGCTAAAACTGCAAAATATACCATTATTATCCTTTAACAGAAGTGTTAAAACAGCCTTAGAAGTCTAGAAAAACCCGCCTGGTAAATATCATTCTCTTACTTTCCCAATATAAAGGCAGTATTATTTTAAACTGGCAAACTAACTGACATCTGGCATGTGATTTAAGTGTCCCCTGCACAGCCACTGAACAGATAATCTTCACATTCATTAACCTCCAAGTTTCTTTCTAAATCAAACCTTGTCAAAGACATCTCATAAAATCATTTACATTTGTGACAAGTTTGAATGTTTCAGGAAAGGCTGGCTTCCAAAATTTTAAACATCCCACTCACAGATGTCAAAACAGCTTCTCCAGATTCTTACAAAATACTTTACTTCAACTTGTCGAGATGAGAGGTTGTGAAAAAAAATCTGCATCCAAGTTGATTTGAATCAGCCTCTGGAGGCCTGATCTGTTCTAACCACAACTGCCAGAAGGCTGAAACTTTCTCCCATAGAAAGCATCAGACAACCAAGACAAGCTAACCAGTAAAAAAAAATCGAATTTCTCACATATTGAACTGTAAGAGGCATATTACATGACCACATACAACAAAAAAGTTTTACATAGCAATAGTTTAGTTACTGATTGAATCAAAACTCGTTCACCAAGACAAAGATGGATTCAATAAGAATTTTGATGCTCCAAGGAAAAAACACCAACAAGCGGATACAAAGATGATAAAGAAGGGATGCAGAAAAGATGGAAAGACAGCAAGTTAAACAGATAGAGGGAAACAGTGTTGAAAAAGACACGCACAATGCAGAAACACTGTTACAAACATCTGTAAAGGTACACCAAAAAGAACTAGTCTGTACCAGAAAGAAAACCATTTATTTCCTTGTGGTTATGATACTGATCACCCCCAATCTTCTTGCTTATGGCTAACTATAGCCAACTACTACATGGAAACAACAGAAGTACCAAACCCCCAGCATTTTCAAAGCTAACCAATACACTGTGAGGTCCCCACGTTCTGGAAAACACCAAGAGAACGAAGACAAATGTTACACAGACACTCACTCTATACATCTCTCTCATCTCTATTCCCGACATGTAATCAATTCTCAGCTTTGGGGCTGCTGTTGCTTTTTTTAAATGCTGGCTGTAATCAAGAAAGGGAAATCTCTCTTGCCCCAACTTATTTTATACTGCATTTATCATCGGTTTTTGGGATGTTAACAGAGTGTTCCAAGTGCAGACTTTCAGGAGATGCTCTATCAATCACCTTCTTCGCCATCCCCGTTTAGGCACACACCGCCTTTCATCCTGAGCCCCCCTGTACCAAACGCTTCACCTGACACTGACAGCACCGCACACTGCAACCCCATACACCCGGTGTGCGACACTGCCGGTACTCCAGAGAAACCCTGTCCAAGAGCAGAACGACACAGAGACAAAGCGCTGGCAGCGCACATGTGCCGTGCCCGCCGCAGCTCCCGCAGCAGCCTTGAGCGTGCCCGAGGGACAGGCGGGGGAAGCCCGCGGGGCTATGCGCACCCCGTCCTCTGGGGCCGGTGCCCGCCGCACCGCCTGCCCGCCCCATCGCGGCTTCTCACGGGAACTCCTACTCGCCTCAGCCATCGTGCTGCCTACCCGCGTCCCGGTCGAGCCGGACACTGCGCGTTCCCAGGAATGGGAAGGAGGAAAAGGCAGAAAACGAAAGAGCCAGCCGCCGCCTCACCTGCCCGCGGCGGCCCCGCGGTCCCCTCAGGAGGCGGTGCGGGCGCTGCCCCGCCCCTCCCCTCCCTCCCGCCACTTCCGGGGGCGCCACAAAAGTCTCGGGGCGCCGCCGGGGCCGTCGCTGTGGTTGGTCCGGCCGGGAAGCGGCGGCCCCCGCGAAAGGCCGTGCCGGTACCTCTGCCGGAGCAGGTGCGTGCCCGCGGCACGGCGGCTGTGCGCAGCTGTGCCCGCCGAGCCGAGAGGGCGGCGGGGGGCGGTGGCGGCGGGCAGCAAAAACGTCGCGTCGGCGTCGCTTCGCGCATGCGCGGGGCTCGGCTGTCCGCGCACGGGGGACGGCCGCCTGCAGTGGGCGCTCCCGGCATGCCTTGCGTGGGCGCGGTGCGTGCTGGGGTGTGTAGTGCTGGGGGCGGTAGGGAGGATGTGGAGGCGCCTTCCCAAGCGGAATCGTGGCTGCTGGGGCCCGCGGCTTAGCGTGCCCACCCGCTTGGCCCTATTGACACCTGCCCCAGCCCACTGTCGCGCTTGCAAAACCAGGGAGGGGTGTAGGCGAGTCTGTCAGTCTGATACACACGTTTTTGGAAGCACCTTGCTTAGAAAAGCACTGTTTTGAAGCTGTGTACTGGAGGGAGCCTACAAGAGAGCTGGAGAGAGACTTCTTACGAGCGCATGTACTTGTAGGACAGAGGGTAATGGATTCAAAGGAAGAGGGCAAGTTTAGATCAGACATTAGGAAGAAATTCGTTAGTGAGAGGATGGTGAGGTCCTTGCACAGGTTGCTCGGAGAAGCTGCGGTTGTCCCGTCCCTGAAAGCGTTCGAGCCCAAGTGGATTTGGGGCTCTGAACAACCTGGTCTAGTGGAAAGTGTCCCTGACCATGGCAGGGGGCTTGGAAGTTGATGATCTTTAAAGTCTCCCAACCCAAACCGTTCTGTGACTCTGTGATTCAGGGCTCCAGGGGCAATTCCTATTTCTTGTAGGAATTGCAGCCAGAGGTAGGGGAATTGGTCAAATTCCCCAATTCAAAACAATAGTTTTGCAGTCAGGATTTTTTTGTGTGGGAAAAAATGAGCATAAAATGATGAAGTAGGTAAGTTTTAGCAGGTGTGACTGTTTTGCTTAAGACACTTAAGCTGAAGGACCTCTGGTTATATGGAAGTTTCATTCCCTTTACCAAAATACTTCCTAATGAATATGCTTCCAGCTTCAAAGGTACTACAAAATGTGTAACTGATTTTATATCTTTGATTTTTAGACTATCAGATGCATTATGGGTATTGACATAGCATATTTCTTATCTGAATAGATAAGAAAACCAGAAGATTTTATAAATTGCTCTTTTCAGGGCTGTTTTGTTTGACTTTTTTAGGACTAGGACAAACAAAATAAATCATGTAGTGGGGAAAAGATTAGTAGGGACACAAGAAACTAAATATCCAGGAAGGAAACTTCTATTAGGCAGCAATCCAGCAGACTGTTGAAGCACATAACAGTTTGCTGGGTCAGGATCCTACTAAATTAGTGTATATGGGTGCTACATAGCGCATTCTTTCTTCACTGGCTTACCTAAGCTCTTCAAAATTCTTATAACAGAAACTGCTATTGCAGAAATTTTTTTGCAGAAAAATTGCAGAAATGAGGAGTAACTCCTCAGCTGAAGTGTATGCTGTGGTCCTGCCAAGAAATATCTTATTGCTGTGCTACCTCATTTTATTAAAATTGGCAGTTTTGGGCTCCATGGAGAATATTTACTGTTTCAGGCAAGTTTCAAAAGTACTGGAAGAATCAAGATTGTTCTGTAACATCTTTTCTTCCCATGTGTGAAAAGTCTGTGTCACACCAAAACAGTCCATCATCTGTGTGGTTAAGTGAAAGGTTTTACCTGGCTGGTTTTGACTTCAGGTAACTTAAGTGCATGGTTAGCATTCAGGAAACCCCTGAGTGAAACTTGAATGTGTGCTTGTGGCAGATGGAATATTTTAATTGCCCTTCACGAGTGGTCTTTTACTGTCAGAAATGCCAGTTAATTTCTTTTAGACAACAGAAACATAAATTTATTTCATGGTAGCCTCACCTGTCTTACTGCTTTTAGTTATCCAATTTACCAACTCAGTGGGTTGGTTTAGCATGTGCTGTCAGATGTAAATTTACAGGAAACTGCTGTGTCAGAACAGTCCTGTGTTCTGGCTCCTCTCCTTCCCAGTTCTGAAACACCCTCTTTCTTCACAGGCAGGATCGTAGTGTTGAAAAGTGCATCTGTGCTAGTTCTCTCAGGTATGAAAATTTTACTTTAAAACACTAACACTGTATGACAAGAGACTTGGCTGGTTTTGAAAACCAGCTCTAGGTTGTACAAAATGAAGTATTCGGTGAGGCAAAAGTCTTGTCACATTTTGAATGGGAAGTTCGTGGCATCATTTGCCGTTGATAACAGGGCAGTGCTTAGCCCAGGGTTCAGGTTCCATAAATAACGTACAGCATTTTATTTTCTGGGAGGAAAGGAGGAAATAAAAGCAGGCATAATCACTTTTAAGAGCTCTTTATCTCTTTTCCACCACCAGCATAGTAAAGGTGGGTGAGAATTTATAAATTGAAAAACAGACATCTTACACATTTTGTTTTCAAATAGCAGCACCACATAATGACATGACATACATTCCACAGTGACTGGATACTGTCACTTCCCCATAATTATATGCCACTTAGCACATATGGCAGACAAAGTAGTTACTCTTTTTAGCAAGCTATGTGTTGTCGCAGTCTGGCATTAGAACAGTGGCAGGATAAGGAAATATTTACTTACTGCTGTGGATAACCAGCATCATTATGAAATTGTGACATTTGAGACCCCAAGCTTGATCCTGCTCCTGTAGACATAAACGAGAGCAGGCTCAAACTGCTGTTTCATCTACATCTTCATTGCTGCTGGAACAGATTTGGCAAAAAAACACTCAAATCATGTAGAGCCTACATCAATAATTCTGTCTGTGAATATTTTGGATTTTCATTATTACTTAATTGTCTTCATCCTGTCCCTGCTAAAACCAAACATATTTGGTATCAGTGGCCCATTTTACTAATGACATTTTTGCTTATTAATGTGATCAGGGAAGTCAGCCCATGTCAAGGAATGAATTGTTACCTTGCATGCAGAGTCTGGTTTGGAGCTTGAGAATCTCATTGTCAGATTAATTAATGAACAAAATACATTTCCATCTATTTCTCTCTGGGAAGTTGTTTTTTTCCTATTTGTCTATGTGGGTTTTTTCAACTAAGGTGGATTTTTGGACATATCAAATCTCCAGCACACCTGAATTTGAGAAAAATGAGAAGAGCAGTTTCATTCTCTCTGATCGCACTTCCTTCTCCTGTCCAATGAGTATAGTAGAAGTCCCCACTGTGTGGAAATTTTTAAATATAGCTTGATGAAACCAACTCTGCTTACAACAAAATTAGTGTTTCAAGCAGTTTCCTTGTTCCTAAAGTTGATGGTGGATGTATACAGTGGATGGCGTAAGCTCTTCTTATAGGCTACATTACCAGGATGCATCTGAGCTACAAAGAAATCAGTACAAGCTTGAAGATGTTCTTCTCGGACAATTTATCTAATAAATTCTTTGCGTTTTATTCAGATTGGCAATGGTTCGTAGTGGAAAAAGTGGTGGGCTCCACCTGAAGCAGATTGCATACTACAAGCAAACAGGGGAATATCATCCCACAACCTTATCAAGTGAAAGAAGTGGAATCAGGAGAGCAGCCAAAAATTTTGTTTTCAAAGGTAAAAATTTTCTCTCAGATTACTCGGAAAATAGATATTAAGGTGAAGATTTGCTAATACGAAAAAGTAGGATCTTGCTCTGCAGCATTCTGTGATTTTAATAGACATGCTCGATGAGACAAATGCTCTGCAAATTCCTGGTTAATGTATAACAGGATGTTTGTAGAAATGGAAGCTTGATCTGCTTTAGTCCATTCAGAACAGGTTTATTTAGCTATATAGAAGCCAAACCTTGTTTTATGTACTGCAGAAATATGTAGTCCCATAATTGAAAGGGTTACAGAAAGGGAAATGCAGATCTGCAGCTGTATACAAGGAGTGATCCATCCAGTCTTGGGGGATGACTGGGCAGGAGTGCAAGGACAACTTTGCCATCAGTCACCTGAGAGCCTGCTTCCCTATGTCTTTGCAACCCTGGGAGATATATGAGCCTTTATGAACCTCTATAGTCTGCTGTGCTGTCTCAATGCCATCAAAACTGCCAATTTTGTGTAGAGAGAAGGCAGGGAGGAGCTAAAACTATGACTCTCAGTGTCAGGTTGCTGGCAGGTACCCAAAAACTTCACAAACAACAGTCTAAACACTCCTGCCTCCTGTTTCCAACCCCAGTGTTAGTTTGTGTTTCAGGCTTCCTGTGGGAATGCTGTTTGCATTCTGACTTGCCCTTGTAACTCCTCCCATCCAGATTAATAAACGTGGCTGAACTAATGGGTCTTTGGCGGACATAACTGAAATGTTTGTAAACCAAAAGCTATGTTTACGCCAAAGCGAACTTATTATAATAAATTCTGTTCTGAGTCATGCTCAGTAGTTTAGTAAACTAAACAGAAGACAAAGCACTTGCTTATAATTTGCTGGTACTTTTCTTCTTTCAGAAAACAAGTTGTTCTATGTTGGAAAAGACAGAAAACAAATGCGCCTGGTAATTGTTTCAGATGAAGAGAAGAAAAAGGTCCTCGAGAAATGCCACAAAAATGCTGCTGGCTCTCATCATGGAGTATCAAGGACACTGACTTTAGTGGAGTCTAATTACTACTGGACTTCTGTAACAAATGATGTCAAGCAGTGGGTATGGCATCATAGCTACAGGATACTTTTTTATGTAGTCTGTTGCAAATGTTTGGTAATCCTATGAACTTTGGTACAAGTACCTCAGCTGTTTCATGAGGAGGAAACATGAGCTTGCAATCAGACTGCAACTGGTCATCTTGGCAATGCATGGTGTTTATTTTTACTTTTTTACTACTTTTTACTGTTTCACTACTGACTTTCACACTGCTGTACCCTATGCAGTGGAGGGAAGCCATATTCTCTTTTAGTGGGCAGGGCACATCTAGCCCTTGAGAGCGATTCCTTGTGCAAGGACTCTCACATATCTTTGTTAGGATACAATGCACCATCACAAGGGTATGTGGCTAGAGTAGCTGCCTGCAGATAAAAATATGAAAATGGTGTCTCTGCATTACAATTAGGTGTGTTCAGGAAATAGTTAAAAAATCACTGCTTGGGCAAGTTCCTCCTCCTTCACCCAAAGATACAGGGGCAGGAACTCCTAGCAGAATTTGATTCTTCAGGAAAATCTATGTAAATGTCCTTTAAGGCCAAATTACTGTTGCTGTCAGCTTGCTGCATCACCTGAATACTTTGAGGTCATGTGCAACTGTAACATGAACTGAAAATTAGTCTTTGCACTCAGATTGGACAAAGGGGCTCTCTCCCATAGGTTAGGCTTTTATTCATAGAAGATTTGGTATACTTCCAGTGTTTTTCAGCCACAGCATACACAGATGAGCCAAAAGGGGAATGATTAGGATTCCCTTTCATTCCCAGCTGCTTCATACGTCTTTTAGTATTTACAGATAGTAATGAATTTTAAAATTTATACTGTGGACTTGAAAGAGCACAGTTCTTGTAGAATGGAGAGAATTCAGCTATGAGTTCTTTTATATGTCCCTTTCCTGGCTTTCAGTATTGTTTGGTTTTATTTTGGTTTTATGCTGGGTCTGAAAAATCTAAGGGTGAAAAATTGTAAGAAAGGTGATGAAATAAATTCATTTTGCATTACCTGGTCTGACCTGATATACAGAGAAATAGTGGAGATCTATGATTCTGATGGTTGTCTTAAACCTCACTATTGCTTTTTATTGATAATGTCTTCCCTGATGTCTTCTCTAGGTGTATGCTTGCCAGCACTGCCAGGCAGTGAAGAGCACAACCACCACAGTGCCCGAAGCACACCCTGTCAAAGCAGAGGACCCATGGACAGCAGTCACTATAGAGCTAATGGGACCTTTCAGTATTACCAAGAGAAGTCACAAATACATCATAATTATGACAGATCTGTTTACAAGATGGACTGTTATCTTACCATTGCATGACACTTCAGCAGCTGAAATTGCTAAGGCAATCATAAATGTGTTTTTCTTATATGGGCCACCTCAAAAAATGCCTATTGCCCAAGGGAAGGAGCTTGTTTATCAGGTAAGTATTTACATGGCCGGTTAATCTCCTTTTTTGTGGCAGGTTTTTTTTGTTTGTTGTTTTGTTTGTGGTTTTGGTGTGGGTTTTTTTTTTTTTTGTTTGTTTGTTTTGGGGTTTTTTTTTGGGGGGGTTGTTTGTTTCTTTTTTGTTTTTTGGGGTTGTTTTCCCTTATATTAGATTTGAATTTTAGACCATTTTTGAGAAAGGCCTTAGTATTTTTTTCCTTCAACTGAAAAAGTAAAGCACATATAAAAAATGTCAAACCAATTATTTGCAATTTTAATGTTATGCAATGTTTTCCAAGGCTTCATTGTGTGTAACAAGAACAAAGTAAAGTTATTTCCTGGCAGTCATAGTGCAGGTTTTGTCACTCACTTGAACTGGTATAAATTTTCACACTGCAGTCTGCTGTATTTCATTCATCCATATTGCCTTGTATAGCAATAGCTAAGGGTACTTTTGATGTTGGCTTATAGTGATTATGAAGGACTTTTCCCACTTTGTTCCTCTCACAGATGATGAAATCATCAGACTGTGATATGGAGGTAATGACAGATCAAGTTAAGTGGCAGAAATGTGATAAGAAACTGTCAATTACTGAATCCTAAGCCCTACCTACTCCTTTAGCTCTCACTCACAGTCCTGGTCTGTTTTGTGGCAATATATATGCAAGACTTTTCCTAGTCACCATTGTATCAACAAAAGGGGTGGAAAACTGAGGTTTTTTTACTTGAAACAGGGGAAATATTCACTAATTGTGTTCTTCTTTTGAAGATAAATGAAGAACTGTTTGCACTGTTTGGAATGAAACAAATTGTACTGTCTTATCCTCAGACAGATGATGTAAATGAGAGAATGTCCAAGACAATCAAAACTTTCCTTAACAAATACTGCATCGACCACCCAAATGATTGGGATGAGCATTTGTCTGCTATTGCCTATGCTTTTAATTTGACAAATTTGGTATGTGAAGGTTCTCCCTCTTTTGACTGAAGTTCTCTAAATGGTCGGCAAAGCTGTATGCTAAATTTGCTTGCTTTTGGTCCCCATTTAAATAGGAGCCAGATCAAAACACCCCATATTTCCAAATGTTTAACCGTAATCCACATGTTGTTGAGCCCATGAATAAATGTGTGGAAGGAGAATACAGTATTTTTGCCAAAATATTTGAAGCCACTAAAAAAGTCAGTCAAGCACTGGAAGAAGAGAAAACATCAGATTGCCAGGTAAATGTTACATATTTGAATTTTGCGAGTAAAAATACCGAGGATAAAGATGGAAAGGTCTGAGGCATAAAGTATAACTAACCTTTTAGAATAATGTGGGCGTTTGTGTTACAGTTTTTAGTTTGTTTCCCTTTGCCTGTGATCCCTTCATTTCAGTGTAACACATCTCATATGTATTTGGAGAGAGTAACCTCAAGAAACCTATTGTCAAAAGTTTACTGCATCTGACTTAGAGGGCGGAAAATGGAAGTTGAAAACCATTGCTTATGGACTGTTTATTTACAAAGATTAAATCAATTTCTTCATCACTCTTCAGTCCCACATAATTATGAACTACACACATCCAAAGCCACTCAATGTCATACTTAAGCACTGTTAACCAATGTTAACAGTGGTATGAACCACTGTTCAATGTACATAACCAATGGTATGAAAATGCATAGTTAGTTTTGGAAAAAAAATGTAATTTATATGTATCTTTCTGCAGGCAGATAAAAAATCTTCAGATGAACAAAAAATCAGAAGCAAAATCACAGTCAAAAAGAAGCCAAAACAGTTAAATACCCTTCGACTTAAAGTCGGTCATGAAGTCCTCAGGCAAAGAAGAAATTGGTGGAAAGATGGTCGTTTCCAGTCGGAATGGGTTGGTCCTTGTATTATAGATTACATCACTGATAATGGCTGTGCAATATTAAGAGACTCCACAGGATCCAGGCTGAAAAGACCCATCAAGATGTCTCACCTCAAGCCATACACAAGACGGTCCAGTGAAAAAGGTGTATATAATTTTTTCTAAATTTGTATTTTCATATATGTAAAAAAGGTTAGGTTTTTTGTTTATTTTTAACTTCTCTGTTGTGAGGTTAGGTTATTAGAAGAAACAAGTATTCATTCACCGGTGGGAGTTATGTTAGCACACACAATAATGTAATAGCTGTAGTTTTCAGTAAGGAGAACAGTAAGTGTGAGTGACTATAGTCAAACTATGCAGAGCATGGAACAGAGCTCATGAATCATGTTTAAAGTCTTTTTAAAAATAGCCTCTATTAAAGTCGCTTCTAATCAGCTCTATTTGTGCTGGCTGATAGAAGTATAAGAAGATGCTAGAAGTACAAGCAGGCTGAACTGTGTTCAAGGAGTATTTTCTGACTGTGTTGCTGTTTTGGTGTAGGCAGGATTCACATTACTTTTGTTCATGCAATGGAAACATTTTTTTTTAACAACATCAGTGTGTCCTATAAAGCCTTAAAATAGGAAGAGTACATCAGAGACCTGATTTTGGAATAGTTTATTTTAAATTGTCCTATTGAAGAAGACAATGTTTCTCTTACCAGAGCAAATAAAATTGTCATGCTCTGTGGTAGGATGGCTAGAAATTACCAAAGATTTGTGTTACCAAATTCTGCCCTTGGTCTTATATATTCAGCATGTCCTTTTGCAAATCAAACAGTGGCAGCTGTTTCTTTTCTGCTCATGCTGTATTTGAGTTACCATAGGCATTTTGAGGAAAATTAAACACTTGGTGTTCAGAAGACTTCTGTCACAGAACAAGCTGCTTTTTACTTCAGAGTTCTTGAAGAGCAGAATAATTCCCACCCTGTTGCCATGTGTGGTCAAGCTTTGGTTCTCGGAAGTATATAAACTACATTGAGATGGTAATTTCTTTCATCACCTCTTAAAGCTGAGGCCTTTCCAAAGCTGAAACTAATTCTGAAATTTCATGTAAGAAGCTGAAATATTTATGTCAGTTGTCAGTGTAGGGTTTCAGAACCAAGATACTGATTTCATGTCATGTCTCAAGGCCATGACTTTTTTTGGACGATCACTGTGTACCTTCCAGTTCCTCATTAAATTGCTCATGCATAAGGAGGAAGTCACATGCATATCAAGCATGTAGATAATGTACAGGAATTACAACAATTTTGGCAGATTGTGTCACTGTATAAAAAGTTGAAAGTAATTGTCTTTGTATCGGAGCCTAATATGTTTACCACTGGATACTGCAGAAGGAAGACATAAACGTTGAATTAATTCCATTTTTAGGAAGTGACTGTCTTGTTATTGTCTGGGATAGAGTTTGGTTTCTTTTTATTTCTTTTGTTTTTGTTTGGTTTTTTTTTACTTACCTACTTCACTTGCTTTTTAAACATTTTACGGTTTAAAAAAGTCTGTTGTGTGTGGGATTAAGATTTCCCAGTTAGAGCTTGAAGAAACCACATTTCTCTGTGTGCCTCTGTGCACAAAATGAAAGAATCTGCATATCTGTTTATTCAAGATATTAGTTCAGAAGGTGACTGCCAGACATCAAGCTAGTCATTGACTTAGCTAAGAAAAGCTCTAAATGTGGATCATTGCAAGGATTATTTTGTGGATGTAACGAGATGCCAAACATTTGATGCTCAGTGAAATTGGGAAATTCACAATTATCAGTCTGCTGTCACTCAAACATTCTTGTCCTCTTTTGGAAATAATTTTGAAAAGTAAGTAAGCACCTAACTAACATTTTAAGAATAGCTTCAGGGATCTGAACTAATGGCTACTTTCTTTTACAGACAACCACTACTTTCTACAAGGTGCAGTAGTTGTTGACCATGACTATATTGGCTTCTCTGAAAGATCTAATAATTCGAGCCAACCAGACTCTGTTGCTGAACGGGAAATAAATGCCTACAAAAGCGATGTCATGTCTGCTGTACAGATTCTACCTGCAGCCTGCAAAGAGCAAGAAGCAACAGATGGCAAACATGAGTCTGAGCTGAGAGAAGATCATTGCTTCGAACCAAACACTGCAAAGCCAGAGCAATGGCCTTCATCTTGTTGGACCCTTCAGACCAAGATGGAGGATACTTAAGCATAGTCTTCTGTCACATTTCATTGCCAAGCATTTTGGAACTACTGTGGCAGACTGAAAAAAATGTAATGGCTCCAACTTCCTTAGCCCAATCCACTTTATTACTTTATGATACTGCAGGTATCTACTGGTTAATTTGAGTGTTAAGGAAAAGCACTAGTAAAAGCACATATTTTGATCATGTGCTTAAATTTCAGATTTTTTTGGTAGAATGGCAGTGTGGCCATGCCTTACTGTTATCCTCTCAGGACACAATGCATCATTTCACTGTAATGACTTTTTCCATTTAATCCTGAGATGACCCATGCGCACTGTGAGACAAATTTAACCTAAGCAACTTCGTGTAATTTTTCCCTCCGCTCCAGAGAAGCTCATGTCTTCCTTTTCATTTTATGTAACAGTTTTATATTTTTTCTGGAAAACTGCAATGTCTGGCTTTAACAACTTTTAATTTCTAGTCTAATCCATTTAGAATCTCACAAAACAATAAAACTGCCAAAATCAAATATCAAAATCAAATACATGTAGTGTTCTGTGCATGAAACAATGAAGGCTTCAGCTGTTCCCTGCTCATCAAACATCTGCTAGGGCAGAAAATTTTAATATTTCTGGCTTGTGAAAAAATCTTGAGAGAATTCAATATTCATTTGTGGTTTTTCCACAAACATCTGGTTCTCCATTAGAGTTATATCTTCACTGAGCCTGTATGCATTGGGAGATTTCCATGGACAGTGGGCTATGAAAGGTGAAGCACTCCTATTAACTTACCCTCTGATTTCCTTGAGTAAGTTGTTGCTGACCTCTGGACTGCCTGCTGAGAAGACTGTATCTCAGAGTCAGCTGCACAGGAACTTTTTCATGTGGAAAACTGATGAGTGCAAATCTGTTCTTTTGTTTTTAATGGGGGATTGACACGACAAAATGTAGCAGAAAACTGAATTGAGAAATTCAGCAACTGGTTGATGCTGAGGAAGATTTGCTTATCTTGCTCTCTGAATATGTGTGTTTCCTCTCCTCTCTGCTCCTGAATGTCATGTGACTTGTAACACAGGTGGAGGAAAGTACTATTTATTGAGAGTTTTCAGTTCATTTCAGGCAATAAGATGTAGTTGTCGAGGTTTATTATGTACCTACCTCATACAGAAATTCACACATTCAGTACAGTCTGTCTTTGATATCATGAAATGCATCTGTGTGACAAAAGAGCTCAGCACCATGACAGAATCCTATCTTAACCTTCAAATGAAAAAGAATTAATACTCAACTGTTTTGTGTCTTTTGAAAATGCAGTCCTACAGATACAGTTTTTCTCCACCAAGACTGTTACAGAAAGAGGGTATTGGGAAGCAGTACCCTCTTTCTGGATACATTGTGTGTGTGCAC
Source organism: Entomyzon cyanotis (assembly GCA_024500445.1). Lineage (NCBI taxonomy): Eukaryota > Metazoa > Chordata > Aves > Passeriformes > Meliphagidae > Entomyzon > Entomyzon cyanotis. The sequence continues at coordinate 716,711 of JAKEPQ010000765.1, read as the reverse complement.
ACATGGAATAAATATATATTTTTATGTATCATGCTTTTGAAAAAAATATTAGTGTCAGGGATAAAACTGGAGAAGGCAGTTGTTTTCAAGACTCATTTCTTCTTTGGCAGGTGCAAAAGAGAACCACCCTCTTTATTTTTCTTACTTCAAGTGGTCAGTTCCTGAATTTTGCACAGTACAGCAGAGTTTTTTTCTGAGGAGCTCTGGGGTAATGCAAGTACTGTGGAGTTGCTAGAGCTATACTGAAGAGAAAGCAAATGCTGCAGTGAGAGGGCAGTGGGCAAAACAAAAAGCATTTAATATACTGCTGATGGTTTAGGCTTCCTGGTAATTTTCATCTACTGTATTAGATCAATGCCTAGGTTATTATGCCTGTAAGCTGCTGCTGGTGACTTACCAGTGCACTGAAATGTGGCCTTATCTGCCTGGGGAGGTTCATTGAAATAAAATACAGGGTTTTCAAACTACTGACATGAAGAGCAGTCCCTGGAAACTGGAAACCACACCCCCCCCCGCCCCCCACAGGAAATGTAAGACACTGCAAGCACCACATGGTGCTTGCGGAAGTTCTCACCCCAGCCCCAGTAGTGTGTTTGTGACCACAGTGAGTTGTGACCTGCCCACTTCTGGTTTTTTATCCAGTTAGATAAATATACAAATGTTCTTTGTATTCTTGCTTACCAGCACACAGGTTTTATGCATGCTAGGACAATAGCAAAAGGCTATTTAAAAACAGAACTCTTAGAAATTCTGCTTTCTAATAGAGTTTTTGCTCCCTTGTGGTTTAGAGCGGAGGAACAGAAGGGAAAACAACATGAAAAAAAGTGCAGATTTCCTCATACCTCCCAGAGCTGTGATTGTTTTTCCTTTGTAAAACTAATACCATTACTTACTAGCTCAGAGCTTGATGGAAAACACTATAAAAACAGCTTCTAGTGAAAAGACTGTACTAACACTCAAGACTGTTTTACTGTGGAATGAAAAGCTTTCCTGTCTCTTGTTGGAATACCGTCTGAACTTTTGTATACCATTTGCCCATTCTGTGTTAAGGTGTTCCTGCATTCCAGGTACAGATGTTTTAAAATTGTTTCCTTTTTTTCCTGAATGTTCCCTGCAGGAGGGTACCAATGGATCATGCTTTTCAGTGCAAGGAGTTACCAAATTTGAGAATACCAGTTTTGAAAACCAAATAAATGTCTTTTATTTGTTTGCTCATTTGCTTCTGAGTAACATCCCTACCAATGATGTTCTGCAGCAGCCATCTCTAATGATGCTAATGACCTAGCATCAAAATTGTTGCATAGTAGCCTTCTTGGTGTTTTCAGATGGAATTTTTGGGGGACTGCAGGGGAGTGTATACATCCAGTTAACTTAATTGGTTACCTAAAAATAAAACCGGCCACCTGTAGATTCTCACTAGGTGGTGAACACTCAGCAGGTGTCCTTGTGGGCCTAAGAGTATGGCCACTCCCCTGTCAATTCAACAGAAGGAAATGCCATGTTAGGAGTCTCCAGGACCAGACACTGTTTTAGATTAGAAGGCTAAGACTGATGCAAGTAAGCAAGATTTAGCAGTGTCTTCAAGAAATGGGTACTATACTCTTTTGCACCTCTTAGAAGACTGCTGACCTGCTGTTTATATCTTGGTAATCAAATGACGTAGAAATTTGCAATGAAAAATAGTGCACAAAAAGCTTTAATTTGAATAGGAAGGCTCTTCCAGACAGAAGTAAATAGACAGTAAACTGAATTTTAAAACACTTGATTCAGGAGCAGTTAATCCTGAGAGGTTCATTCCCCAGTCAGTTCTCCTTTCAACTTGGACATAGATGGAGGGATCTGCAGCAACCTTGCTCCACTGGTAGCAGAAGCAGGTATGCCAGTAAGTAAGAAATGTTGTAGGAAATACAGCATTTCCCCTCTGCCAGGCAGTGCTACAGATTGGTAGTGCAGTGATTAGCAGATAACTTGGACACAACCTACTGTAATTCTATATTTCCGTGTACAAGTCATTACTCACATGGGTTGAGTCCTTCTCTGGGAGCTTGAGAAGCATCTCAAAACTCATCAGTGGAGATGGAGCATTTAGAGCTGCAGCTGGTGGCAAGAAGTGATGCCTTGAATATGTAAAGTGATATCTAAATAAGTGGGTTAAAAGGGAAGAAATAAGATTTCACAAATTCAGTACTTAAAATTAGTTTATTATTTTGGGCCATTGATGCCTTTAATCTTCTTATGCCTGGCTTTCCCCTTGTATAGAGTGAGTAACACCATGTCAGATTCCAAACTGCAAAAAATACTCATTACTCCTCCCAAAGCGGGCAGACATAGTGATGAAAGCCCCAATAGAAAAGCCCTTAAGAAAATGAGTTCTGTATTTTATGCAGTTTCAGTGATATGCAGTAAATCATACATGTGCTTCCCCACCATATTGATTCTGAGTGTTTACCTAGTCAGAGACATGATCCATCATTCCACAGATTAAAGACCAAGAAGGAAGAAAGCAGAGCGCATAGTTATGGTGTCATACCGGCAAACTTTTTTACCCCCTAGTCTCAGCTGTCATGTGTTCATGTACAGAGGGTTTGTGTCGGAGCGCCGGTCGCACGGTGGCAGCCTGGAGCCGCGGGACGGCGCGGGGCTCGCAGGAGCTGCTGCCCGGCCCGCCTTCCCGAGGATTGATGTCCCAAACTACCTTCGCAGCAGCATTGTCGGTAATTTTTACACCGAATTGTCGATAATTACGGGAGCATGAATAGATTTCCAAGAGCCGCATGACCCGCATCGTGTGAAGGCTGGTGACTGACATGTCAAGTGAGCCCGAGAACGAAAATACTCTGCTTGTGCATTAGGTGGTTTTATGCCACAGCTTGCAACTGTGGCAAACTTTCAATACAGCTTCACACGTTCCAAAGCACTGGGCACCTCTCAGTACTCGATACATCTTGGTTGCTGTGAGCAGGATCTCGCAGGCAAGCGCCTGGAAAAAGGCCATGCCTCCAGTTCCAGTTCAGGTCAGTGTGACCTGAAAGCCGACCCAGGGAAACATGGCAGAACTGTGGGATTCAGTCCTTTTTCCTGCAAGTAATCGTCTCCTGAGCAGCAGTTTTGGGATGTGCCATGGCTGAAGGAAGCAGTAACAAACAGAAGGGAGAGGGTATTCAGAGCATTGCGGATTGCAGGGGCCAGAGAAGGGTTCTGCCCTAAAACCCTCACTAATAAGTCACACCTACTTTAGTCTCTTATGGCTGTTGCTATTCTCCATTCTGAAAAAAATCTTCAATTCTAATTAGAAACAGCAGAAAATTTGGGTTTCTCGTATGTCTCAGAAAAATAAATGTAGTCTGTAATTAATAATTTCCCTAGTTTGCTGAATTGTTCTGAATATTTTCTAGGAAAAAAATTACTCCACTGCATCTTTAAATCAGTACTTTGGCACACTGCCCTAGAAGAAGACTGCCCATACATCATCTGTATACTTTCTAAAAAGCCATACAATTAAATCAGACAGATCTTCACTCACAGGACGTCATGCTTCACATGCATCTTGTTAATAAGAAACATGAGTGGAATGGAGATAATGAAAGAGTAAAATTAAGTGCCTTCATGACCTGTAGTATTCAGAAAAATCTAGTGCTGCTTCCAGATTGACTGCTATGAAGTACCTCTCCAAATACGTGTCTAACAAAGCCAGCTGGATGTTCTTTCAGGTTTTTCAGCCATGTCCAGGCACAGCAAGAAGTTTGCAGATTTTGCTTGGATAAGTAGCTATCACTGTAGATTTTAAATCCTCTACACTGTCAGCTCCCACTTTTCTTCTGCCAGTAATGCTTAGCTATAACAGATGAAACTAATTTTTTCAACATTACTGGAAAAGAGTTTAAAGAGTGGTTACAGTGTAAATTTTACTAATAAATTTTGATAATTCACATCAGAGAAAAAATATTTTCACATTTAAGAATTAAAAAAAACCCCAACAGGTAAAGGCAAATCAGAATACTAAAAATTTAGGGTTCACTAGCATCTGTTTTATACAGAAAATACAGTGGCCTATTTTCAGCTCTTTATTTTAATTGACTTGAATATTTGATTCTGGTTTTGGGGTTTTTTTAATTGGTACACTACATGAATTGAAACTATTAACTGTATGATGACATAGTCTTTAAAATTTTAAAGTATGTTCTAATATGCAATTAAATAATGAAATAATAAAGTTGCTTTTGAATTGCTCAGCAGTGATTTGTTCCCCACAGTTTGTACTGTTAATACATACATAGTCTTTCAAACAAGTTTCCATGTGTATTTAAATGGCAAGCAAAAAATCACCAAAGCCCCTTTCTCTGTGGCAAGACACATGCTTAATCCTAATCCATGGTGGCATCACAGACATTACTGACTAAAAGACTCTGATAAAATAGAAATAAATCTAGTTTTGGCAAAGAAGAAGCTTTTTGCAATTTACCACATTGATCTGTAAATCCTCATTAACTCTACAGTGCACTGCTTGATTAGAAAACTACTTGATCAAGATGCTTCCCAAGGAATCAATTTACACTTAATGATACTTGGTGGCAAGGACAGCTGCTTAATTTGGATTGTAATTTCAGTTAATTGGGACACCTTCAGGTGATGTGAGCAGCAACCTGTGCATTACAGGTCAGCGCATCCTCCTCATGGCACCTTGCAGGTGCCCCAGTCTGTTCTCACAGCAGGTTGACAGCAAGGTGCCAAAAATTACCTGACACCACTTTCCAGTGGATCGCAGCCACCTTCCCATCACTCTGAAGGACTTCCCATGGGTCAGACTATTTAAAACAGGGAAGTGCTTAATACAGTACAACCACAGTGGTTAGCTACTTGGTCAGCCTAATTTTAATGAAAATATTCAGCCCCTATGATAGCCAAGATTCTTTCTTCTTAAAAAAGGCTTATAAAAAGATTAATCAACAACACATGGAAGGTAGTACCATGTCTTTTACATCTCAAAATGTGCAATAACATGTTGTTCATTGAAGCATAGTCTTATCTGGAACAACTGCTGAAACTAATTTAAACACGTGCTCTCCAAATCCACTAGTTTAGACTGAATAACCAGTATTCAGCATTTAATACAATAAATAATATTAGCACATAGAACATGTTAGGATGGAGGATGGTCTACTGGCTTATTAAAACTAGAACTGTGATTCAGAGAGCTTATGTCTTCCTTTTTACATGAAATTTCTATTGTAGTATGAAGTCCTCTGGAACATTGTTTTTATAAGATGAAGCTTTAATAAGAGATAAAGAACGTTCAGTGCCTTTAAGCAGGTTCAGATGTTCCAATTCTGCCATTGTACCTGTACAGCATTAGAGCATGAATCTTGAGGTGCTGAAATTTGATTGCTGTTGGAAAATAGTTGGTTGCCTGTCCATGCAGAATGGCTTGGGTTGAAAGTGACCCTGAAGATCACCTAATCCAGCCCCTCTGCCATGGACATGGATACTTTCCACTAGACCAGAGGTCAGAGCTCCATCCGACCTGGCCTTGAACACTTCCAGGGATGTGGCATCTACAGATTCTTTGGGTAACCCGTACCAGGGCCTCATCACCCTCAGAGTAAAGGGTTTCTCCCTAATATCCAATCTAAAGCTCCCTCTTTCAGTTTAAAACCACTGCCCCCTTGTCGTGTCACCGCAGTCCTTGGTAAATGTTTCTGTCTTTCTAATAAACACAATTTAAGTATTGAGAAAGGCCAAAATGAGATCTTTGGAGAGCCTTCTCTTGTCCAGACTGAGCAACTCCAACTGTCTCACTGTCTTGACAAGAGAGGTACTTCAGCCCTCTGATCATCTTTGTGGCCTCCTCTGAACCCACTTCAATAGGTCCACATCCTTCTTATTTTGGGGACCCCAGAGCTGGAAGCAGCACTGCAGATGGGGTCTCACCAGAGCAGAGTAGAAGTGCAGAATCACCTCCCTCATCCTGCTTCTCTTTAGGCAGCCCAAGATTATTGTAGAGACCAACCTCTGAACTCCAGGGAGCTGAGATTATGACTAATGCACAATTAATTTGTTTTAGCCTGTACTTGCAATTAAACTGTATTTGGCTGATTCCCCCACAACAAAGCATTGTTTAGAATTGGAAATACAGCTCAAATAAATGAAAGGAGGAAGAGGGAAGCTGCGTATTACTTTCGCTGAGCTAATACCATGAAAGCAGAGAACACTCAACATCATTTGGACATGAGGTGAGCTAACCAAATGTTAGAAAAATATACCCTTATTGTTTTAGAGAAAAGCCTGTGATCTTTTAGAACTGATGGCATATACACCACCTATGACAGCAGTGCCACCACAGCTTTCTTAATAGCTGTCACTGGACACTTTGTTGACTAGTGACTTAGCATCTTTGAAGACAGCTTCAGCGGATTCTTCTCAACTAACTGATTTGGTTTTATTCATGTACAAGAGGATCAAGGCCACAGCCAAAAATAATGCTGCCTTGCTTTCAAAAGTGAAAATGAAACAGGCTGTTTTCCTTGTAACAAACATAAAGAAAACAAAAATTTCCAGGAGAGGAAGCAACTCAAGAGCATGCACTAAATAAATTTCACATGAAACTGTGCCTGTACTCCAGCATTTCAGAAGGCTACCCTGGAGATTTTGCTACATGTGAGAAAGGAAACCAGCTTATCAAGGATTTTAATTTTGGGTAGTTTTTTTTATTTTTTCCCCCAGAAAAAAGATTTATAAATCTTGCTGGGGGGAGAAATCTTACCTTTTGCTCCACTATCATTACCCTTATGCCCCCATAAAGCAGCTTGCAAAACCACCACAAGGAGCCTAAAGCCTATTTCCCAACCTCAATGCCAGCAGTAGCCTATTACAACACCTGCAATGACAATAATGAAAACTGTTTCATAAAACCCTGCGGCAATTACAGCTGTGTACACTCTGCTCATAATAGCGGTTTTGAAAGGACATTAATTATGCTCTGATCATCAAACTGGACTGATTAGTCATGATGATGTTATACAATGATTCACACTCCAGATGACTCATGCAGAGAGGGTAATTATCCAGCAGGACTTCAGTAAGTCTGCTCTTCAGTGAGAGAGCTCATTACAGGACCAAGAGTTCCTGTTATGAATGAAAAAGGAAGTGAGGAGAAAAAAAGAAAATCAGTACTTCCAATCAGGTAGTATTAGATACCTACCCTGACTAAGCTGCATATTTAATTTGAGACACAGGTTTCCTCTTAGCTGTGACCATGTGTTTTATTAAGGAAATACCTTGCAGTTCTATCATACAAGTAAAACTCCTCTTTAGATGTTTAAGGTTGACTTTGTACATGTATGCAGATTATTGGTCTTAAAAAGAAACCAAACCAAAAATCCTTGTGACATAGCAAAAGTTTTTCCAGCTTCCATACAAAATAGCATTTTTTTTCTCCGCTGGCAGAACACGTTAAAATTTTTACTGTATTATGTGGCCTGTGTAACTTTTACAAAAGTTGTATACAAAAAACATGCAAGCAAAAATTCCAAAGTACACTCCAACAGCCAATGCTCTGCGAATACTTTATTACACAAATTACATTCAGCTTCTGAAAATAGTGTTCTAACAGTGATACAATCTAAAAATAAGACATTCCAGAAACACATCAAGTTAGGAAGAAGAAAAAAATTAAATAGAGACTTTTTTCTTTCCTTCAATGCAATATAATGTTAGTGATTTAAAAAAATAGAAGACTTAGCAGCTTCATTTTCTTGTGGCACTGTATATTCTCTGTACTGCAACAGGTTAAGGACATTGAAGAGGAAAGGCACAAAACAGAAATTGGCAACTGAATAATTATGGAAAAAATATTTTGATGAAGCAGATAGTAAGACTTATTTACAAGATCCCCATATTTGATGATAAAATACTACTGCTTTAAATCAGTCCTGCAATTAGAAGACTTTGCTTTATTAAGATGTTCACATAAAAACCAACGGCACTGATATGGAATTTCCATACACTCCTCCACTTAAAAAACATAACTAAAACCAAACAAAAATTAAAGGAACCAGTGTACAGCCCCACACAGACTAGAACAATTTACAATTAAATACACAAAATCTTAAACGTGCTTAAGGGAAAAGGAATCTGACATTCTGGGTTGAACCTTATAATGGAGAACTCAAAGGTTGGTTTCAGGATGACAAAGGTGCTGGTGGGAGTGGAGATGTTGAACACTCTTCCTCAGAATCTGTGCCATCATCTTCATCTTTTTCTTGATCACTTCCCTCAGTGCTCAGCCGGTCAAACCCTTTTCGGCTGTAGCCTTTGTGACTTGCAAAGAAGTTCCCAAGGTTAATTCCACCACCACCTTTCCCTGTGGAAAGGAAAGGATTTTCACAAGGTTTGCTTTAACTGTAAGGGGGAATAAAAATCTACTAATTAAACAGAATAGTGGTAATTACTTTAAGTGTCCTTCCAGAAACTGTTTGTCAAGATTCAGCACATGAGCCACAAAAGCTAAGTGTATATATTATGAAAGAAGAAGGAAATTGATCTTTGAAGTTTCTAACTATGTTTTTTCAGCATCCATCGTTTCATTAAGTCTGCCCAGTCTACTGGTGCTCCTACCCATTTGCCCTTAGTGTCGAAGTGCTTCATTTCATCCACTAGATCCACAATAACTCATTATAGCTGCTGCTCTCCCACTGGTAGTGACTCATCCTCTTTAGTGGGCCGAAAATGACAGATGAAAGTTGTAAAAGACATTTTCAAAAACACGTGATCTTTGCCCCCAGTCCTTCCTCTGGGAAAGTTCCATCAAATCTGTTATTCAACATTGTGTTGGTTTTGCTTAGCCCAGGTATCTTTAGCATCTAAGAGAAATTTAAACCCTTCAAAAGCTGTTGTGGTAGGCCTGAAGAAGTGTCAGATGGGTTGGGAGAAAATGCACCCCTGTGTTCATGTGTTGGTTTTGCTTAGCCTGGTTTTTGCTAGTGAGTGGGGAGGGGCACAAAGATAGCTCCTGAGTCTTCTGTGTGAAGGTTCTGGAAGTTTTTCATCATGTCCAGCAGAGCCAATCTCTGATGGCTCTGAGAGTGATGGACATGTTGCTGGCCAAGGCTGGGCCAATTAGAGATGTTAATTACACCTCTGTGAAAATATATTTAAGAAAAAATCCAAACAATGTGAGCACGCACTTCTTTTTAGCCACAACAGGTGAGAATACGTGAGTGGAAAACAACATGGAGACAGCAAGGTCAGTGGAGAAGGTGAGGGAGGAGGTGCTCCAGGTGCCAGAGCTGAAAACCCTCTGCCAGCCGTGGTGAAGACCATGGGGGAGCAGGTTGTCCCCCTGCAGCCCATGGAGTCCACAGGGGTGCAGAGATCCACCCACAGCCCGTAGGGAGGTGCCCACACCAGCGGAGCAGGTGGATGCCTGGAGGAAGCTGTGATCCAGTGGGAGTCTCCTATAGAGAGTTAAAGTTGCAAAGGCCTTGCAAGAGAGAGAGGGGCCTTGCCTTGCTCCGGAGTGGAACAGCCTGGCCTCGGCTTGGAAGTCTGCACCTTATGGAAAAGGAACTCCTGTTGCAGCAGATTTGGGCAGGATGTTGCTTGTGAGATTGAACCCATGCCAAAGAAGTTCCCAGAGGACTGTCTCTGGTTGGAGAGACCCCATGGCTAAGTAGAGGACCACGCTCCCTGATGGACTTGACCAGAGAAAAAAACCCTTACCCTGCCCTGGCTGTGCTGTTGGTTTGGGAGGAGGGAGAGGGGTGAGCAGAGAAACAGTGTCTTAAGAGGGAGGGGGGCGAGTGAAGAAATGGTATCTTAAGAGCTTATTTTTACTTCTCATTTATTCTCCCACTTCTGTCAGGTTAATAAATCACTTTGCAACTTTAAGTTTTTCAGTCTGTTCTGCCCTTTTTCAGTGTGTCCTCCCACCAGTGTGTTATCTCAACTCATGAGTACAGTGCGTGTGTGTCAGTTTTTCCTCTCTTCTGCACAACTGGGGCTGGGGAGAGCAGAGAGAGCAGATGTTGTAGGTGCCTGGCATTTGGCCAGGTTCAAACCCCAACAAACATGGATACAGAAAAAACCCCTCCAGTTATGGTTTTTAAAAACATCTTCAGTGACTAGACTTACCTCTAAGTCTGCCTAAAATTCTGCCTGAACTAGAACCAAGTTTGTGTTCCCCATCAGCTGAAAAATAAAGTAAATTTCAAAAATAAGCTAAAACCCGTAATGTCCTATGATCAAATAATTACCTGTATTTTCTGATAAAAAGAATAGCCTTTCAACAAACCAATCAGCAACTCTAAGAAGCCATTAATGGCAGTACTGCAATAGTCTAGAGTGCTAGCATATTTGATATACCATGTAGCACATTGAATACACTAACACTTTTGAATACAAAGAGTCAGGAAGCTGCATGCTGAAATCTTCAAATAAAATACATCCAATTCAGTTGCACAGCCATATTAGATTGCTGAACGGCCTACTCTTACACGGTAGGTCCTGACCAGTGGCAGAACTGTCTGATTTGTCTATTCCAGGTACATTTTCTTATCTGGATGAAAGTATCTTGATAAAACAGTTTTGTGATATAAAATAACAAGTCTACTGATCAAACATCTATTACTGTCTGCCAATTTGTGAAAAATGTTACTATACAGTATGAATTTAGAACAAATTTACATAACTTGTAGATATCAATTAAAACCTCCAGAGCAATGGATGAAGGTGCATTATGGACGCACGTCTAACTCACAAACTTAACTAGGTAGAAGAGAACAATAATACATAATCTCTTGTAAGGTTATCTGCTTTCATTTTGCTTATGTCTCTATAATATCCGTGGAGTCTTTTGTTCTCAGCAATTTAAAGATCCCATACTAGAAAATCAGACTATGCTTGGAGTATTAAAATTTCTGAATTCTAGACAATACAACATGAGTATATTCTAGTTGTTTCTGAGATACCAGTTTTTGCCTTGACACAAAGTTTTTGATACATGTTCTGAAGAGGTGCTGCCTTGAGATGCAATATTAAAGGACATGTGGCTGTAGATGCTGTGTCCCTGCTGATCCTTAGTTCGCATGCAGCATCACTGCAACTGTTCAGGAGGGCAAAGGCACAAGGAGCTGCTCTCTTCATACCCTCACCCCTCAGTGTTCAGTGATAATTGGAACTGGAATAATAAAAGTCTCTTCTCTAGAACAGTTACTCACAGTTATCTCCATAGACAGTTGTCTTCCTCCACCGAATAAATACTAAAATGGCCAGCAGGACAACAACAGGAATAATAAGAAGAGTTGTAATAAGAACAAAGGAAACTCCAGTGCTGTTGGCCTGTTGGACCAAGTGCTGTTTATCCGTATTCTTTAGAGGGTCTGTCGATTCTGGCTTGTTTTTCAATCTGGCTTCTATAATTGTCTCTGATTCTTTAAAAAGAAAACAATTTCCATATGTAATCCATATGCATCAAGCAACACAGAACAAGGCATTACAGAAAACAAGGAGCTAGGACATCTTAAGTGCTGAGTAACAAGGAAACAAAAGACAAACTGTTATGGAGACAGGCTCTTGCTGATGTTATCCCAAATGTAAGGTAGAGAAAGTCTGAATTATACCACTCACTAGCAAAACTCCCTACACTTTTCTCAAATGGGGAAAGGAGATGTGTCAGAGTTTTGTGCTAAAAAGTACCTATTATTTATAATATAGGAAATTCCCTCAATGATCTGTTTTTGAAAATAAGTGTGTGCTGTAATATCAATTAAATATCTCCTGTTGATAAAAATACTTCCACAAGAAATATAGAAAGCCTGTATATGCCACATTATCCTAAACAAAAAGGAAGAGTTTAAAGTTCTTTCTAATAAAACTGTGACAAAGGGTTAAATTTTACAGAACTGTTACCTCCCATGAAAGAATTTTGGTTCTATAAATCTGGAGAGCTTTTGAAAACTGCATCCAGTCATTCCTGACTAATTTTTTAACTCTATACCTACAAGGAGAAAAACTATTTCAGGGAGAAACCTTATGATGTTGCATATGTTTTGTGACAACTTTTAATGAGTAAAACTGTGTAGCTGTATGTTCTGAAGTTGGACTGAACAGCATGTTATAACAGCTGCATCACAAACACACTCTGAATCAACTCTGGTTTGATTCTTGTATCAAAATTAAAATGATGATCTATTCTGAAAGAATAGCAAATGGTTCTGTTTACACTCAACACTAATACAATAACAAAATCATTGTTATCACAAGTACAAGGATAACAATGACATAATGAATACATACTGTCTGTTCAAGTAGCAGTTATAGCTATGGAAAGTTTTCCTCCACCATCTTTCCCACTTCTGAGCTAAGCTACAGTTCTCTATATATTTTCCACCACGTCACAGCACTAAAAGTACTAGTAACAGTCTGTCACCAGGAGGCTGTGAGAGCGCAGGCCACTCCTGCCTATGATAACATAGAGTCAACTGTCTCTTTTCTCCTAGTGGAGTTGAAAGATACTAATTTCAGTCTACCTACTCTAACCAGTTTAGATGTTGTTACATAAAACCTTTTTCTTACCCTGGTGTTACTATTGCATTTTTTTCTCTTTGACATTAGAAGTGTCAGCTAAAGAAAGCCAAAATGCATTTGCAATATCCCTAGACACACAGCAAATGGTAATGTCAACACTTCCCATTTGAGTGCTTCACGCAGGCTGAGGTACCAACAGAGATAAAACAAAAGAGTAACAGTTCTGGCCGTAAGGATTTCACTGTTTCATAATGTTAGCCTTCCTTATTGTACTTTATTCTATATGCTTTCAATTGGTAGTTGGGATCTTTTTTCCTTTTCTCTGCCTGCATATACATGGCTGAAGCAAATACATAAACTCTGAATTTGAATCAAAAGAACATTTGATAATTTTAAATGCCTACATAAACACTACCATAACCTAGTACTGTTTTTCTGAAAGGGAAACGAGCTACATAACAGAATGCAAATGGTTAAAATTACTTTTGATCAACCTTAATTGCTATTTTACCCCTTTCAATCTCCTCTATGTGTACCATCTCCTTATATTGTCCCTACATGTTTTCATTTCCTTTTTTCTTCTTTTTTTTTCATTTTCATGAAATCAATTAAAGTGTAGTAAATCTATGGGAAGAAATGTAAATAGAAAAAATGGTTATTTCTTGCCATATGGTGTGACTGACAAGGCTGTGTACTGGAAGACTAAACAGGAAGATAAACCAATTACCATTTCAAATAACCCTTTTTTTGGTGGTGGAGGGTTGTGGAGTGGGGGGAGGGTGCTGGGGAGTAACTATCACAGTTTTATTTCAGAGCTATTTCTGCATCTAAGGGAGCTGCCACAGATACCAATCTGGACCATACCAGATGGTAGCATGGAATTAACCTACTAGTTAAATTTTCATCTTAGCTTCTGTGAAGCACTTGCCATCACTGAAAATGAAATGTTTAGGTTGGCTGTGAAATAGCATCTACCAGGTAACGGTGTTACAAGCTTCTTTCTAGTGCTTCCTATATCAACTCACAAAAAACAAAACAGTCAAACTAGTCACCATTTTCCCCTTCAGCTTGGCATAAGCAACCCTAGTCTATGTGAACATACTGATCCCTTCATTTTCATTATGAATCAGACTAACCTTTTGTTTCCTGTACCTCAATACCAGCCTTTTTAACTGACCGATGTTCCATTTCTGTAAAACAAAATCATTCTTCAGGACAACTGATATTTCAGAAAGGCACCCAGTGACATTTCCAGCTAGCTTTCTCAAATGTACAATACAATCCCACAGTAAACATTCCCATCATCACCTGAACTTCACCATGGAGAGTCAATGTAAATCATTCAATAGCCCACAAGGCCATGAAAAAAAATTAAAAAAGAAAGAGCCTGATTCATGAAAGGAGCTTGCAATAATTGACTTTTATGCCACAGAAAGATCTTATGGGTATGCCTAATGGTTCATGGATTCCTACAAAACCAAAACTGTTTATTATAATCAAAATCATAGTGAATTAAAGGCTGGTTGAATCAGGGTTCCTTAGGTACTACTCTTTTATACTTCAGCAAAAACTAAAAAGAAAATTATATACAAGGACATCTCTAATCTAACCTGTAATAATTCCAATTTTTTAAATTCTCATGTTTCTTTGAATAAAAGCTGAGCATTGCTCATGCTCAGTTTACTAGATGCAGATAAAAACATATCCAATCAGAATTACAAATTATCTAGTCCAGTCTCCTGTTACTAAGAGCAGCTGATATCAAATGCCTCAAAGGACAATCCATGAATTACAAACAGACAAATAAGGAGTAACTAGCAGTCATTTATAGTAGCAGATTCTTACTGGATGACTAACATCCTGAAGCCTAAGGCTTTATCTCTGTCATACTTTTTTTTATCCCATATAATGGAGCAGTGGATTATATTTTTATTCCTGTAAAACATGTAACCTCTCTCTGAATCCTACTAAATTGATGTCTGCCTAATCAGGTCCCTCTCCCTGAAGTCAGGCTGCTTGCCTTGGGCATTACTAGATTAAATCTGGCAAGTGTTTCCTCTGTATGGAAATAGGACTTCAAATTATACTAGATTAATTTTCTAATGATAAATACTCCCAATGCAGTAAATATAAGTTTTAAGTTGACCTGTGTTTTTACTTTATCCCCTGGGAGTTTTCTGTGATAACCTCACAGAAAGCAGTTGAGTTCTCAGCAAAATAATAAACTGAAATTACTAAAATACTGGAGTAACACTTCTGTTTACACAGGTAGTGACAAGGGATGCATGAGGCAAATACATTTTGATTCCTTCTGTGACAAACTCATGTGCCCAAGACTCTTCTTTGACAGAGCACACGGCAATGGTGAAAGATGGTCTTTTAATGAAAACTGAGCAGCAGCACACAGCTGCTGCAGGTGAAGCTTGTAGTGCCCTTAAATCACTGTCATTTTGCCACCAGGCTCTTGTCCAGGGGTACCAGATGAATGGTACTGACCTGAAGATACGAAACGTGAAGTTATGACATTAAGAACATAAACAACATACTTTCTGCAGATGTAAACTTCCACACTGCTCTGGCATGAACATCTCCAACAAATACCGTTCTCTCTTCTGAAGCAACAATATCATGTGGCATCTCAAAGCTCTGTGAAGATAAGCAGTCACAGATTACCCTTAAGTGTCTATGCCTTCATGAGGCCTCCTTAACACCAAACTTGAGCCTGGTCATATTCAATCCTTTAGACTGGAAAATGCAGCAGGTGGTGGTATGAAAGCCTAATGTGTGAGAGGATTCCATTTCTACTGAATGGTTGCCTTCTCCAGGGATAACAACATAGAGATTATTCCATGTATTACTGCTTAAAAAATGATATGAACAATATTTCTATTCATATTATTGCTTTCCATTTTATCCTGTGAAATACATATTTTCAAAAATAAAGAATCTTGGTTTGAAGCCCACACATTTAGTTTTTCTTAAAGTTCATATGCAACACTGCCACATTCAGAAAAAGTAACTCTCACATGATATAATTTAAAATTGGATTGCAAATAAAGAGTGTGTGTGTTACTCAGAATTGAGAATATTAACATTCATTCTTTAGTCTAAGACAATATATGGAAATTGTTAAAAAAAAAAAGCTGTAATTTTTATGTATATAAATACTGCATGAAGGACATTTAGTCTTAACTTTCACACTAGTATTTTGTAAAGAGATGTAACTGTACAGTTGCATATTATTTCTGCTTAGAAATAAGCTCTATTTTTTGACAAAAAACAAATGATTACCATCTAAATATCTATAAATACTTCAATTATTCTGTTATTTCATTATTCTCTTAACTTAGCTTTGAAGAACTGTACTGACAGCAATAAAGAAGGCTTGTCCTGGTGGAAGATATTATGTGTAGGCATCATCTTGAGGGTAGTATAATTTTCAAATATGTACCACATGTAGAAGCTAAGACCCAAAATTCTAGTGTTTTTATTAAGTTAGTACTGTAAACACTTCCTGTTAAATACCTTACATTATAAAACATCTTATTTCCTCCAACAGCCTGATCAAAGTTGGAAAAGTAGAATATTACCAATGTTTTCATATACATTATTATATGCACCAGGCACCCTGTGCAATACTCCACCTTTCTAAGTGGAATGAAAGTATCAATTATTTCTCCAGTAGAGAAGTTCATCACAAATCCTTGCACTGGTTCTGCTTCTCCAGGATAAGGCATTCCATTAACTGCAAAGAGGAGACCACCTGCAACAACATTAGATTTGCCTTAAGAACCCATACACAGCAAACTGCAGTGAAGATGAACTGTAATAGTTTAGATGAAAAAAGGCTGTCTGAGAGACAGACAGAAAGGTAAGTCTACAGGAAACTAAACTACAAGAGGAAAGCTAATGAGGTGTAACAGTTAAAACTTTGGCATTCAAGAGATGCACACTTAGTCCAAATGGGAACCAGCAAGGCAGTATTTTACAGATTGTTTAAATGTAAAAGAAATGCAAAGGGGAATTTATCAAAAAGGAATTTATTTTAAAAATAATCTGAAGAATGCTTTGCAAAGAATGGTTGACCTGATAGCAGAAAGTTTTTTCAATGCATCAGAAGCAGAAAGTCAGCTTTCTGGGGAATAAGTGGGACCACAACAGGAAAAGGTGTGTAAGGGGGACTCAGGGATTAGGGGCCTATGGCAAAGAAACTAGTTTTGTCAGTTTTTTCTGCTTAACGTGTTGGCAAGATTCTGACACTCAATTTTTTTTTTTTGGCATAGTAAAGAGGTCAGAGGAGACAGCTCAACTGGAAGCACAAGACCAGTTGGCAGTTAAAAATTTATGAGGCTTAGATAGCATTCACTTAAATTCAGAAGGAAGCCAAATGTGAAATTTCCTCAGGCCCAGTTAAGTAACAGAAGAAGACAAGCAGAATGCTGACGCAGTGCCCACCTGCAGGAAGGACTCAAAGGGGTGCCTGCAAACACTTGTTATCAATTCTGGCCTCCATCTCCAGTAAGATGGCAGAACCCATAATGAAGAGTAAGACATGGGTAAGTGTGGCCTGTCAGAACAAGTTGGTATGGCTTCTCTAAGGGTTGTGCCTCAGCTCTGAACAGGGAGAAAGAGCACACAGATAAAGCAGATTCTATAGACATACTTGCACTTTCAGAAAACCCTTGAGAAGGTAGCGCATCAGAGGTTATTGAATGTGCATTCTCATAGGGATGAATGAAAGATCCATTAATGAATAGGAAGCCAAGACCAGAGCTTATGGGCAGAGTTTATAATTCTTCAGGACAGAGAAGTCTGAATAGTGTGATCTTGAAGTGATCAGTCAGAAATTTTATTCAATAGTTTTCATCAGTGACTGAAAAATGGGGTGAACAATGCCATCTAGCAGTCTGAGGAAGATAACTGAGCTCTGTGGAGAAGTCAAAATCTTGATGACACTGAGGAAGTCCAGAAAGACTTTTTGTAAGAATAAGTCAGTTGTCACTTATTCAACAGATGGCAGAAGAGCTCCTGGAAAGACAAATGTGAAGTGATGCTTCTCAAAAATAATCTAGATCATGCCTATGTGATGTTTGAACTTGGAACTGGCAGCTACAGCTCAGAAGACCATCTCCAAGCCATCACTGAAAGATTCCTGGTTCCATGTATAGCTAGAAATCTCTGGCTCCATGTACAGTGTCAGGCAAAATTTCAATAGAATGCTTCAGCATGAGGAGGAGAAGTAGGAGTGGAGGGGACAGTTTTGCCACTATGCAAAAACTTAGGATGCTCACATCTTGAGTACTGAGTGTTCTTCTCTCTGCATCTCAAAAAGGTTCCAATTAGGCTAAAGATGCTGGAAGAGAATGGCAAATGCAATACTCAAGGGGCTTAAGCAATTAAATGGCTTATGGAGAGATACTACGGTGGCCGGGGTTCTTTGGTTTGAAGAAGATAAGCCAAGGTGATGAGGCACCAGATTTGGGGAGTGTGGAACTGTTATTCAGCTCCTGAAATACTGGGATTAAGAGACACTCAATGAAACTAGGTCACTTTTTATATTTAAAAAAAAAAATTCAGTGGATAATGAACTTCTGGAGCCTGCAGGAGGCCAAATAACTAGACAATACAAGTCAGTTCAAAACAGGGTTAGGAAAACTCATGGGCAGTAGGTCTATACAAAGATCCTATGAGCAAGAGGTCAGAGGCTTTCTCATAACACTGCTAAATAAAGGGTTTGTGGATGCATTGTGAGTAGGAGAGGAATGACTATGAAATGCATCCAGGCTTACACACATCCTCAGAATGCCTCTTTTGCTGCCACTTTAAGAACTATAGGTATCAAGTATCTCATCCAGTACAGCACGTTTTTACATTCTTGGCAGATGCAAAAGAGAGAAACCTAATATTAAATTTGGTATTAAGGAGTCAGGAGCCTGATAAGCCAAATTCCTCATCCAGTTCTTAACATTTACATTACCTTCAGTATCAGTGTTAAAAATCTAATCCCAAAACTTAATACAGTGTAATTGTTAACCAGATCAAGATATTAAAAACCACAACATTTTCAAGCTGTTTGCTTTCAGTTCTTTTGTTTTACTAAACCAAAAACCTTTCTTGATCATTTGGTCTTAATTTTGCTACCTTCAATGGAGTTTAAACTGAATACTTAGAAATGTTTTTATTAACAATAACTAATTAATTGATTAACTGTGCAGTCACCAGGAAGCAGCAAGATTATCTACTTGCTGACATCACATTTAGGGAGTCTAATCAGTCATTTCTTAGAAGCGGAGATTAGATGCAAACTTCCCTCATCTGCAAGCAGGAAAACAAGTATTTCTCAAATTTTCCATTGCATCAGGACTACTCTGAAAGATAGTTAGTATCTGTCCTAAGATAACATGATAGCACTCCTCATGAAATAACACTGTATACTCTGACATCCTGGCACAAAGAGCTACTTGAAGACTGAAGAACAGGAAAAAGATTACCTGAAACATACGAAACTGCAAACAACTCTCTTCCAAATGCTTTGTGTTTGATCTCTCTTGTGAACTCGCCAGTCTCTAACCTGAAGCACTGAATTCGACCGTTTTCTCTGTCTGCAATGCACAGCTCTCTTAAATCAGGGATCAGGGCTAAGCTGTGAGGGATATGAAACTGTCCAGGCCTGGCTCTGCCTAGAGAAGTCTCTGCAATAAAAAAACTCCGGGTTTGTGTTAAAGTACACACTGAAATTATCAGTTTTACTCAGAATCAGCAATATGCCACATAATGCAATGTAACACTGGGAAATGACTAAGGTCAACTTGCTTTCTCCTAGCATTTAGGTAAATTACTCATGGTAGCCTATTGCATTTTCTTTATAAATCCCAAATTTATGAATTTGCAATTTCCCCAGACTATTCAGCGTAGTTTAACACATGAAACATAAATCTCAGTCAGGCAGAAATGTAATTATTCATAAAACTTAACCCAGATGAAATCATGGCGTAGATCTTGCAAAAATGATTACCTTCTTAAACGTTTAAGAAAAAAATTTGGCTTTATGAAAGTCAGAACACTTTCTTGATAAAATAGGACATGCCCATACTTACACTGAAAGCAAGATAACAAACCCTCACTTTTTATTTTTAGTAAATATGTAACCACTACAAGTAGCTCTATAAAGAGCTGAGAGAAAATGTGGATGCAATGACAAGGCTGATATTCATGTAGGGCCTGGAAGATATTTCAGTAACAGAAATTCATTACAAAAAATTAATAGTAACATCAGCAATTTTATGGTTCATGATGAGTTCATCATAACAGCAGAATGGGTAAAGTACCAAGAGGGCTGACTGTACCTTCTCCCCACTGCATCACGTACAGTCCTTTCGGAGAGAACTGAATAATCCGACTGTTGCAGTAGCCATCAGAGACATAAACGCTGCCAGTCATCGGGTCCACGGCCACATCAGTTGGTTGACAGAAATGATTTTTGTCACTGCCTGGTTGCAAAGTCACTCCTAAGGTCAGTAATGGTTCTTTGTCATTGGCTCCCAGTTTGAAAACCTTTTTTTCAGCCAAAAGGAAAAATAAAGAGGCTTCAGTTATGGAGGGTGAAACCAAAAACTTAGATGGCCTAGGGAAAAACTCCTATCACTGTGTATAAAATAAATGTATGCACCAAACATAGTCTTAATATATGGACCATAATATCTAATATTAGTTTTTAAATAGTGCTGATTCTAGGAAATTTCTGCCTAAACCACAAATTTCCTGTCATTATAAATCGATTTAGTTTCACTTTCTGGACTTATGTGTATCAATAAGCAAAAGACATAGTAGAAAATTCCAGAGGAATCTTGAGAGGCTGGAGAGAGGGTCTCCACGAGAACCTTGTGAAATTCAGCAAGGCCAAGCAGCAATACCAAGCACAAGTACAGGCTGGGAGGAGAAGGGATTGAGAGCAGCCCTGAGGAGGTGTTGTTTGGTGAGAAGCTCAACAAGAGCTGGCAGTGTGTACTCACAGCCAGAGGAACAACCATGTCCTGGGCTGCATCCAAAGCCCTGTGGGCAGCAGGGCAGGGAGGTGATTCTGCCCCTCTGCCCCACTCTGGTGAGACCCCACCTGCAGAGCTGCCTCCAGCTGTGGGATCCCAGCATGGAAATGACATGGAGCTCTTAGAGGGAGCCCAGAGGAGGGACACCAAGATGATCAGAAGGATGGAGCACCTCTGCTCAGAGGAAAGGCTGAGAGAATTGGGATTGCTCAGCCTGGAAAAGGCTTCAGGATGACCTAAATACAGCCTTGCAGTACCCTGAATGAAGCCCACAAGAAAGATGGTGAGGGATTTTTACAAGAGTATGTAGTGACAGGACACGGGAGAATGGCATCAAACTGAGAGCAGGTTTAATTCAGACATTAGGAGGAAGTTCTTTACCACGAGGGTGGGGTGATGCCTCTGATGAGGCTGCCCAGAGAAACCATGGCTGCCCCATCTCTGGAAGTGTCCAAGGCCAGGTTGGATGGTGCTCTAAGTAACCTGGCCTAGTGGAAGGTATCCCTGCCCATGGCAGGGCAGTTGGAATTTGAGCTTTTAAAGTCCCTTCCAACTGAGACCATCCTATGATTCTATAATTTCCACATGCTATGTTCATGTAGCAAATTATTCAACACAACTATATTCCATGAAGTACACAGGGGTCAATTTCTGTTACCGTATTCTTAATGTTACTCTTAACAGGCCTAGATAAACAATTTATGCCAAATCTCTAGGTAAGTAAAATAATTTTTTAGCAAAATATTAAGGTCCTGGTACTAAAGCTTCAGAAACATACCTGATGAAGAGCTACATCAGTGACCCAGTAGTTACCATTTTTATCTACACTCAAACCATGTGGTAAATAAAATCTGCAAGCACAAACGTAGAAGAATGAAGTTAAAAGCATTTTTCTGGAAGAATGATATAGATGTGAAGATTTCATTTTCTACCTACAGATCAAAACCAAATGCTATACAAACTAACTACATGTAGCATTTAATAAAAAACACAGCTTTATAGGTTAGAATTTTCTTGACAAGAGCGTCTCAGTTC
Source organism: Entomyzon cyanotis (assembly GCA_024500445.1). Lineage (NCBI taxonomy): Eukaryota > Metazoa > Chordata > Aves > Passeriformes > Meliphagidae > Entomyzon > Entomyzon cyanotis. The sequence goes on along the minus strand of JAKEPQ010000765.1, from coordinate 695,109 downwards.
TGAAATTCAGTTGATCTCGGATACCTCACTCAGGCTATCTTGGCATCTGTAAGGACAACGTACAATATTCATGAGCTCTGCATTTCTGTTAATCTGGCTGGTAGATGCAATTGTATGAAACGATAGAAAGCAGAGCTGATAAAGATGGAAAATTAATATTATTATTTGTTGATTTTGTATTTATTTACTCATTTGCTTTAAGATACTCAGAAGCTATAATCACACAATTGTATACAAATGTACAAATGTAATATAAAACACATGAAAATGGTTTAGGGATGCTTTGGCATAAAATACACAGAATTATTACTTCAATTAATAAAAGCAAAAAAACCCCAACTTACAGACTTTTGCCTGTGGAATGAAGCAGTTTTGCATTACTTGGATTCATGACAAGAATTGTGTTCTGTTCAATTGGTCCAAGCCCTCTTTGCTGATAAACAAACTTGCTGTCAAAAGAACTACAAAGAAAGAGTGGAATAGAAAGCCAGCATTAGAAGGGTCTACTGATGAACAATATATTCACACTTAAAAGCAAATTTTGTAGTTCAATTCTGGTGTGGATTTATTGCGTTCTTTTTTCTTTAAATATAAACCTTATTACATCACTGTATTATTGTAAGAGTTAGTAGTGTTGTATTTCCTACTGAGGTTATGACTTCCAAACTAAAGGAACACCAGATCAACAATTAAGCAAGTCCTATACCAAGTAAGTAAAAAAGTCTTTTCAAAATATTTTAATTTTTTTTTAATTCTTTGCCATGGCAACCCAGAAATGAGAAGTTCAACAATTTTATTTTTCTTTTTAATTCTTTGCCATGGCAACCCAGAAGTGAGAAATTCAAAATGTAATTCAACAAAAACTATAGCTAATCACCACGGCATACCTGTCAGTAAGAGCAGGTATACTTTGTACAATCTAAGGCAGTCTGTGCATATTTGTGTGTCTTCTGCTTTTTCTTTTTTTTTATAGATATTTCAATATTTTGCTACAGCTTACTACTGTAAGATTCAGGTCTTATGGTTCTTATCCTTTTCAGGGTGTGCTTACAGAGACTATAGGATATTATGTGGTCCTTCTACTCCTACAACATTGTACACAATTTTCAGGGTACATGGAATATATTAATAAAAAACATTTGAACATGTCAATATTTCAGACATTAAGAACCAGGATAAACTTTTCAGAAGACATTTACTAGGCATGCAATTATCATATGCTTAAAAAAAAAATAGTTGTCTGTATTCTTACAGAGACGTTGGCTTCTACTCTAACTTGTTAAAATAAATGTTCCTTTGTTTTAACTGAATAATGAGAACACAAACAATGCTCACTACTTCTAGCTTAAAAGCAGCAAGACCAAACCCACACAAACAGAACAACTAAACACAGTAGTCGTATTGCTCTAAAACATGGTTTTCTGATAGGTTCTGCACTTTGATACTGAAGGACAAGTAAAGTCCACTGCATATCTCACTACTTCTATTTTCAAACTCCAATATAATTCCGCAGTTACATTTCTACTTCTCATCTGGCCACTTCACACAAATGCAAACAATTTATTGCTGAATCTAATATCCTTCTGATGGGTTTCATATTAAATTTAGATAGACTACCTGATCTCCTAACCCCTGAAAGCACAGCCCTCAGGTCTATTCTTGATCAATATCCATCGCCACTGTGGTACTGTGCTCAGCCTGCCTACCTTGTTAAGAATGCAGTAACAAGAATGTAACTTATATTCTTTAATAAGTTCTTTATAAATTGGATGAATAGTATACATTTTTAATCACAAAATGCAAGATAACTTCCAACTGATTCACTGCATAGCCAGCTGAATAGTTCTGATTTTTTCATTCTACACAATGCATGCTGCATGTACCAACGACTGTCCTGAAACTGAAGAGACAATGTTGTAGAAGAACCTTATTTAAGAGGATTTTTTTTTAAATCATGTGCTGAAGGAATGCTACAGCCACTGCAAAACTGCTACTGCATTACAGGGCTTGTCACTGCATAACTGCATTTGTGTTCTAAAGCAGACTGAAGTTACCTTGTGCAGCAGCACAGATCATTCAATCAGCTATATTTAGCTGAATGAGGATCCAACTTTTGCGGCATATGTTAATAATGCATTGGAAACATTTGTGCATGGCCTAACAGCACAGGCAATTTCTGTTTAATTTGCTTCTATACTAAGCTGGTGAAGCATTGAAACAGAAAATAAGTTCTGGGGTTTCAGGCTATTGATTTATCATGTTTACAATTTTGTAAGGAATATTATACTCAGTTGTATTTTCAGCTAATGATAAATGTTAACGTAAAAGTCTGATAACTTCTTATGCCTCCCCCATACAACTGTCATGATAAACCCCTTTCAAATACCACTTTTTTTCTTGAAAAATGAGAACACCCATTACTCCTTCCTTTTGCATCATGGCCCATGAAAGGGACCCCAAACCCTTTCATATGCCCATGTATGTACCCAAAGATAAAAAGGGAAGGCTGACTGAGCACATTTCTGTGTGCCTCTTCTCCATGCCACAAGACAGGGAACAACAGCTTAACCACAGGCATGTTTTCAAAAACACTTTTAAGTCACTATCTCTATATAAAGGCCTACAGAGGTTCTAGTCCCCCTGACCGAAGGTTCCCTACCAACACTAGCTTTCCTATGCATTGATTAACTATGCTCCACAACAAGAAGAAAAGTAAGAATTGTGAACAAAACCCCTCAATAATTAGGATTTATTGTGTAGTTTACTTTATGGAAGGCCATGTGTAGTGTACCAAGCACAGCTGGTACATACACAGATTTCCAGACTATCACAACTCCAATCTTCTTCTGCAGCCACATCATAATGAAGTTCTATCTGTCTCTCAACATGGCTGATTCATCATGCTCACTTGAAGTCTTAGGGAGTGTTAATTTTTTGGTGTTTGGTTTGGTTTTTTGTTTTTCGGGTTTTTTATATTTGTAGGCTTTCCCAATTCTGCTGGATGTCAAACTCATGTTTTGTACTCTGGATTGTTGATTGTTGGTACACCTCAATTGCCAGGCACTCAAAAATAAGTATTTCAGAAGGACCAGCCTATTTTCAAATATTTTTGTAATTATTCAACAACACAACAGCACTTATGTTCATGAGTAGGAGGATAAAAAAACTCAATTCAGTATCAGCTTTTACAGAATACTTGAAGTCTTAGTAATACAAGTTGCATAATGCACCATTCTTTCAAATGTTATAGCCTATATATATACACACTTGAGCTGGAGAGATCACTGACGTATGAGAATACCATATGAGAAATGAACAATTGCCTTATCTGCTGCTTTATGTTATTTAGCTTAAAACCTAAATAACTTACTTTCTTTCACAAAACACTATTCTAAGCATAATTTGTCCTAAACTGTCCTATTTTTAAGACACTACGTTATCTTAAAATGAATTCATCAGGATTTGAAAACAGCCTTACCCTTTAGTCCTACAGCTATATATATGGAGAACAGATGCTTAGAAAGAAGATTAAAAAAGGGGGAGAAGGGAGAATTAAAAAAAAGGGTGTATTTAAAAACGGTACCATATAATATGTTACAGGCTTGTACTATTTCCTCCCAGTATTCTGTATAATTTTAGAACTATCCATATAAACACATACACAGTTTTAAAGATCAAAGACATAAGAACCCTGTAAAAACAAAAGACAGTACTCTTTATTTGAATATTCTATTCTTGAAATAATATACCTTCGAATATATTACTTTAAAAACACTAGAAAAACTACCATTTTAAAGTCTGAACATTTTTTGGTTTGAGTGATGTTTAATGTAGTAAATTTCATCAAATGAGTAGAGCAAAATCTGTTTTGAGAGAGTACCTTGTAACAATCCCATTTTGTTCAGTGTACATAGAAACAAATGAAGACACACCGGAGATAGCTTTGCATGTCTTAAACCCAACCACTAATTGTAGTATACCATACGAAAACATTATTCACCCAGGCTAATTATTCCTGCTAAGATACACGGAGAGGTAGGGATAATTAATCTCAGTGAATATCACACTAACATGGTCATACATTTTAAGGACCTAATGTACTATGTTCTTTTCCTCGAGAGACACAGTCTTACTGTTAAAGACCTAATAACTCATCATCCTGAATTGTCAGTCACCATTTCTATTCTGAGTCTCTGAAAGACATTTTCAGCCAAAGAACTGTACTTTTAAATGGAAAAAGAACTTCCATCTCCCTTTTCCTGAGAAGATATATAAATGGCACACAGGAATTCGACCTTCTAACTCACCATTTGGCAAGAGTCTGTACTTACTTCTCATCCCAAACACGATCACCTCTGTGGAAGACAACTAGGTTATTCTCAGGGTCCAGAGCCAACCCAGAAACTTGGCCTAGTTTGAGGTCTAACCCAGGCCATTCCACAGTCTCTTCTATGTGGAAATCTGACCAAAGAAATAAATAAACAAAAAACCAGATAATCATGTAGCACATTTATAAAAAAAATCTGAACATGGTTAACCAGCATTTGGTACAGACAATTGGGAATTACACGGACATTTTCTTACATGCAGTATTTCCATTTAATGCATTGCAATTTAATTCCAAGCACAGTTTTAACACAATAAAGCATGCACAAGCACTGGTATCCTGCTACATACAGACGACAGGAATGCCAAAACTGCTTTTGATTCCATTCTTTTCTCCATCTTGTAAGGATAGTGTACACAGACTCTAGAAGTTTTAGGAGCTCTGTAAATACTTTCTACACTGAAGGATTATGAAAATATACAACTACAATTCAAATCAGCAGGTAAATTTCAATATTAACTATCAGTGTTTTATGAAAAAATGCATGAAAAATAGCATGAATCACTAAAGGAAGTATCTGGCAGATGAATGATTTGTGGGGGTTTTTTTCTATAAAGCTTTTAACACTAAGAAAAAATATTTCTTGTACTTGTCTTAAAGAGAGAGAAATTTAGTTTCAATGTAAATATTAACATTAAAAGGAAAAAATATAGTCTGTCCAATCTCTCTTTCATGTAAAAGCAGGCTGACAAGGATAAAAGGCACAAACTGTTCAATATTTGAAAAGTTGCAGAGAGTTGACTGCAAGGATTAATTTCTCACAGATCACCTGCTTAAAAACTACATGGAAGATGTTGCTTTTGTGTGGCTCTGGCAGTATATTAAGAGACAAATGAACTAGATTATCAAAAGAAAAAAAATGTAATGGCAAAAGAAACCTCATTCTGGTAAAAAAAAATTAGAAAAATTCTTTCTACATGTTAGGAAATCCCCCACTGCTTCCTTTCAGAAATTGATTTGTTAAGCATAATTCAGAGTATTTATTACTTACATTATTTACTTTTTAGCTCATTTATTTTATTTTAACATTAAGCTTGTTTTACAATCATTGAGCTGTCACTTTGAGCAGCTTTGAGACATAAAATATGAAAGAAGAAGGAGAAAAGTAGGACTTTCACAGGAAAAAGGAACTCGCCAGATCAGACCTGATGCAGTTTTGCCTATCGGCAGGTGACTCAACATCGATCGAAAACATCAGGCGCAGCCGGCGAGTGCCGACCAGATCAGAGGACTTGCCAGCGTTGAAGAGCAGCTGAATCAATGAGGTATGAAACAACTCAAACCACGGTGGGCGTAAAGCGCATAATAGTCTTTCAGAGGAGGCAAAGTGAGAAATCTGACGATATATCTTTCTGCGTGATCGGCGGCGGCGTAGAAACTCGGCGGAGTAAATATAATCGGGTCATCAGGTATTAATAATCTTTGCAGAAGCGTAGCAAACATGACGAACTCATCGTAAATCAGTCAAGATCGCGCTGTGAGAGCAAGCAATAATCACAGCAGAAAGCGCAGCGTCATATGTACATGCGTAAGATATGATCAAAAAGGCGCGATAAAGTGCGCTGATATCTGGATAATATTGCGATCGAGCTGGCCTCTATCTGTAAATATCATCAACAGGCGATCATGCGCTTGCCAGCCTGTTGCGGGCATAAAACTGTAACAGCGCAATATGAGCTGAAACAAAGTATCACTCGGCGCTGGGCGCTTAGCATTCTCATCGCCTCAAATCTTCTGGCGAAATGAGGACGAGCGGAACCTCTGCATCGTAACTCGGAAGCGTATCATGCGAGGCGCGTCGCCGTGTGAACTCTGGCATCAGGATAGTTGTTATATTCTCTTTTTCCTTTGCAAGTCTCATTCTGAAAGTCCTTTATGCATGTTTATCCCAAGGCAACCAACTACATATTAACAAAATCTCACTAAATTTAGAGTTCATTTGGCTAAAACTTACTACTATTTCCCTACAAGAATAAGTGGTCTATGGAACGCTTGCATATGAGATTAATGAAAATTACTTTCCTCACTGAAGTAATTTATAATTACTTAGAAAAAACAAGATCACCAGTTTTGTTGCAAATGAGATCTCTAAACTAAGTACCAGATCTTCTAACATTCAATGTTCCTTTCATTAAAGAAAAAAAGAAGGAATTACATGATTTAAAACGTGCAATTAAGTCTCTAATCAAGTGAAAGATTAAAGCCTTATATTTATTGACACAATTGCAATTTACTGTCCAGAATTCCCTGGAAAATCATTCTAGCATTTAACACTACAAACTTTTAAGTCATGTCGCATTTACTCCCTGTCATCAGAGTACTCATTTAAATCTTGACAAATTTAACCAAGCATTGCACAAAGGATTTTTTTTTTTAATTGGAAAATTACACTCTCAGCCTTATTTAGGAGGTATAATTTTAGTAGTTGCAGTGATGCTAAAAAACCTGACTGATTAGCGACCAGTTTAGGGTAACAAGCCACCAACAGTGCAGGAAGAGCAGTGGAATTAAGTTTTAACATTTATAATGACTTTACTTACTATATTAGCCACTTGCTATTTCAGGCCAGTTACATGTTAAAAATTGGAATATTTGCAAGACTAAATATATTGAACTATTTTAATTCAGGTGATTTTTAAACATTTAAATGAAATTAATTTAACAGCACAGTCTTGTCCTAAGAAAATTGAGAATTTTTTCAATTCAATACAGTAAAGGTTTTTAGAAATGGTGCAAATTTTTTATTAAATCAACACAACTGTACTGCTTCCCCCAAAGAGGAAAATCTTGTTATGGAAGATTTTGTTCTTAAATATGTAAATATTCCCCTAAACAGAAATTAAATACATGCTTAGAGATTTTATTGCTCCAAAAGTTCCTCTGCCAAAAGATGGTACTGACAGCTTCTGTGGGTCAGGAATTCTGTAGGTAGAAATATTACAAACAAGAAGAAACACCCCCAAAACAATGCTAATTTAGAAAATGCCAGTTTTCTTTTTTCCTACACCTCAAAGTTGTGTCATTTGAAAGTTCATTTATTATTTAGTCCTCCACTAACAAATTTTCCCCAAATGAATATATGGCTACTGACATATCTGAGCAAATGCTTTCTATAGTCAGAATTCATGCTATAAGGTGTGTCAAATGAAGCCATTTATTCAGCTCACTGACATTCCCTCCTCTGGATCAGTGAAAACAGAAAGGAATTTTCTCCTTTGCCTTGTACACACCACGTTATTAGTCTAAACTGAAAAAAATACTTTTGCAGAAATGCTATCCACATTACTTTCCGGAGCATTTGATACCAGTGAGGTTTATGGAAGTATTTATGATTTACACATATGTCAGGCACACTGTAACATTCCACCTGTTTTTTTGTCCCTATGCCAGTAATTTGACAGGCTCTCATTTAACTGGATAGCACAAAAATCTTCATCTTTGGTTTTCTTTTAAACACAAATCCAGGATTTTGCTGAGCTTGAACACTGTAACAGAACCTCACATAAGCAGAGACAATACATGTTAACATTACGAACAGAAAAGAAAATCAAATGGATGATGGATGATATATATTTGTGTACAAAAGTACGTGGAAACATCAGTCTTGGTGCTTTCAACATAAAAGCAGGCATGTGTGGCTACAGCTTATGCATACACATGGCTTTCATGCATACATATCAGCTTCTTTTATGAGATACTCATCACATGCTGCATTATCTGGCTTTCCACATTAGCAAGTAAGGCTAAGCACAGTCAATATCACAGAGACCAAAATGCAAGTAAAACAAACACAAAAGTTCCATAGTTTCTGCTGTCATAGAAACCTGAAGGGAATAAATTGTAGTTCTAGCATAATAAAACAGCCTGTACAAGAATATTTGGAAAGTCAAGCCCAATTTGAAATCAATATGCAGAAAATTCTACTTCTGAAGAATTTTTCAGGATTAACTACCACTCTTTCTGAATGAGAGAAAAAAATATGTGATAGACTTACAGCACTGAATTTTATAAAATTGTGTATCTGGTGGGTTAAGGTAATCAGCAAACTCATAAAATGTATTGATTATTCCAGTGACCATTTTATAGTAGTTACTTGTATTAAATTCTTCACTTCCTGTGACTACTATATCCTGTGTTTACCTTGTTTGAGTGTAACTGATACAAAGTCATTAAGTAAAAGCCTTAAGAGTAGGAAAAAACCACTCTGCTTTTCAGAAAGTAGTGGTGCTGTGCCACCAGCACACATTCTTTCTTCACACATGGAGAGGGAAAGAACCCAGTGAAACACCTCTAAATTAGAGAATGAACATTTCAATAATTAGGGAACTGTCATGGAAAATACTTCCAAGCCTCAATTGATATTCCCTTCAGATTTTGCGAATGTGGATAACAGCTCTCACACTGCATTTCATTGTATAAAATTAACCACTAACCCACCTCCTTTATGTTCTTTTTCCCAGCTTCCCTCACCATATTTAGACTGTTGTAAAGAGAAATGTCTGTTCTCTGGTGGCCTGGAGGTAGACTCTAGTCTGTGAAATTTGTGAATTCTGTCTCTGACAAGAATAGTATTGTCCCTTTCATCAAGATTTGCGATGTCTCTGGCAAGATCCTTCTTTTGGACTACATTAGCAATCTCTGCTACAAGATCTGATTCTGCCTTTTCTGTAGGCTTATGCTTATGCACATGCACAACATCTTCCCTTTCTCCTAGCAGCTTAGAAAGCAGCGAATAGAAATCACCTGTACAGAAAAAAGATAAGAGGAAAGGAGGGGAAAAAACCATTATAACAGATCAAGTAGTTTTAAAAGGCTTCAGCAAAGTATAACGTAGCAAAGTTATTCAAACAGTTATTGGCAAAAGTAGCTAAGAGGAATTGTTTCAGCCTCAGGAACTGAAGGAGCCACGTTGCCAGTGTGTAAAGATAAAGTCAAATTGTTACTGACTTCAATTTACAAATAGATGCCCACTTTTACCTGACACTCCAGCATCAAAAAATCATCACCTCTGGACAGACGTTCTTGGGAACAAGGAACAAGAGAAAAAAGGAAAAGGTAAAAGTGAAAGGGAAAGTGAAAGGAAAACATATGCACATTTCAGTAAAAGAATATTTATGATGGAATTACCTGGATTTGCCAGGCTACTGCAGAGTTATCAGAGGGGAAAAAAATCTAGTTTTATCAAATTTTTAACTTACAAATACAATAATAGACAATCATGATACTTTTCAAAACATATTTCTTTGCAATTACTCTGTAATTACTTTGAAATTGTCATAGTATAAGAAGCTTAAGCTGTAAGAAAACGGAATTTCCTATTTGCAAACAGATTATCTTTTCTTTTATTCCAAAGTAAGACTCGTTAGTGACGACATCATCTGGCAATGAAGGGAACACTGTCTTCTCGAGGTGCTTGCTAACAATGCAACTTTCTTAGGCATCAACAAAAATTTCAATACATTCCAGAACAGAAGCTCAAAACAAAAAAAAAAAAAAAAAAGAAAACAGAATTTATTAACCAAGTGTCTTGGCTGCCTGAAATTATTATAATTTCTGTTAAATACCACTACATCATTTGAACAAAAAGAGACATTCAATGTGCTTTAAGAGTTACTGCAAGCAGGTATACTTCTATTTTAAACACAAATTATTTGTAATTAAAAAACTGTATTATTTCATGACAAGCTATATAGGACATTTTTTAGCGAAGTGAAACTATAAATAACAAAGCTATGACACAAACCAAAGAAATAAACAAACAAACAAACAAGCCCCCTCCTCCCCCCAACCAAAAAAAAAATCAAAACCCAAAAACCCCCTGATTCAGAACGAGAAATCATCACTTGCAACTTGGGGCAGAGGAAATTAAGTCTTTTGAAAATTATCGTAAGAGGATCTGTCACATTACTAAACAATCCCAGTTCAAAGATTTTGAGTAGGATTCCACTCTTTGCCCTTGGAACGGAAACATCCCAGATGACATATTCTGTCAGAAAAAAATTACTGAAGTAACAGGGCCAATTTCAATGAAATTAACAAAGCAAATTAGAGAAGAGAGAAAATCATTAAACTATATAACAAATATGTATTATTTGCTTTAATTACAATTGGTGAAGCTAGAGCACTCCATTATCTTAATACTGTCATTCAATGAGTCCAAGTACCAATTCAATAGAAACCCAAATATTTTAAAAGTGTATCACAGACGTTTTGGATACAAACCATTCCTATTCTGAGAAAAGTTTTTAATTAAATTAATCAGGTTCAATAGTCTCTACTTAAAGCAACCAACAACTGGTGCTGAAGCAGAAACACAGCTGAAATTTCCTTTACTTAAGAAATATTTGGTATTAAAGTACTCTACATTGGCCTTTTTCTTCCTCAGCATTTTAGAAATTAAATGAATGTCATACAAAGCAAATGTTTTGGTTTTATCAATGGCTTGGGACCCACAGATGAGAATTACCAACTAACTCCTCTATATGCAATCATTTCCAATGAGAGATCTGAGTGGTAAAAGCAGTGTTATCGCTAATGCAACTCTGAGAAGTCTCCCTAAACAAATAAGCCTGACGTTATTTTAAACTACAGGCCTTTTAAAGCAAGTTTAGTGATCCTTGCACAGTTCACTCTCTCCTAGTTCTGTATCAACTGTCTAATCAACTCACTTGTAATTATTGGCTGTAAAAGGACAACTACATACTACAGTTTGTATGAAGGCTTCAGAATTCTCAATGCTTATATACTCACTCTACTTAAGTGAAGAAATTTGACAGCTTCATGCTCCAGCCAAAGCACTGCATTCTATCTTTGGTATGCAAGTGCTGTCACAGCATAATTAACACAGTCTCTAAAATAGATACTGTTTGTTGATTCAAAAATTAAAAAAAAAAAAGGGACAAAAATTTGTTTAGTTTACCTGTCTGATATCAGCTTCTTCAAGAGAAACCGTTACAAGATAGAGCAGAATAGAGGACAAGAAGAAAAGAGAGCAGGAGAATTTCATTAAAAACAAGGAAAGCCCAGGGAATAATTTTCAAGACAGGATGCTTTCATAGAAAACTCCAGTGGTCTTTATGGAAACTATTAGTCAGGGTTCAAGTCTAAGTAGGTTGATCAGTTTTGGTTTTCTCCTAGAACTGAGCCAATGACTGTAAGATATATGAGTAACCTTCAAACAGCGGAATATAGAGTAGGCCAGTTTGAGTACTACAGTCATTATCAGTGGCTATAGATGTTTTCCAAGCTGAGCTTCTCCTGTTAGCGCTTTCATTGAGCAGGGGTTTTGTAACCACAGCAGTTACGAATACTTATGAACTGTATGAATGTATGGAAAAGGGTGTGTATCAGAGAATGGAAATGGTCAGAAGTGTAGCTGCCCTAAAACTGTGATCCTTTCCTTATGTATTTTTGAAAAAATGAGTATGGAATCACCACACCCAGAGACCAAAAAACATCCATGAAGTCTACAAATCTCACCAGTGCCTCCATACTTTTGGCACAAACACTAGGCTGAAGTCTCCTGTCAATGTCTTGGCATCTCGACTAAACTCATTACAAGGCATGGAAGATGTGGAAGTGAAGGATTTAAGTCTTTGATTACCCAGTGTATGCAACTGCACCCTAAATTCCACACACTGATGTGCATCAAACTTTTTTAAGCTTTGATTGTGATCTCCAGGCAGATTCCAATAATTTGTAAGAGGTAATTTCAAGAAGTAGTTCAGAATTCACTAGAGGTAACTACTAAAGAGCAGAGTCATGTTGATTCTGAGTAAAAGCTGTTCTGTGCAAAGCAATATCCAGCAAACATCAAAGCACAGTCTTGTGTTGCTGCTTTAGAGCTGACTTGTACCAGCTGGAACAGTTGAAGGATGTTGCTTGCCTGAAGTTACACAGTGGGAAAGGAACATTTCTTGGTCTTGTTTGTGATGAGACACCCTGGCCTTTAGAATGCCTGAGTATGACAGGATGAAGACATAGGTGAATCAACAACTTAGTGAAAAAGCTGATCTTAGTGAAAAAGCTGAAGCCTAGCAGTGCAGTGTCTAGGGATCTACCTGATTTGGCCACTTCCAGAGAGGATACTTGTATTTCTTATGTGCAAGCTAACAGCACACTTCCCTCCACAAGAAAGATGATTGGCTACAAACACCTACAGTTTATCCTTTCTGGAAAAAGTGATAGCAGTCAAGACCAACATCTCCAGAATTAAACAATGCATAAGCATATTCCCGTAAGTTTAAACTTTCTACAGCAGTTCTACACTATCAAAACTCTTCTACAGAACAATGTTTTGGTATACAGTCATACAAACAAATAAAATCATAACATTGGCAACTTCATTGCAAAACTTGAGTTGAACCTCATATGATTTAATAAAAGGTCAGATTAAGGTTGGTAAAGCAGTTTATATATAATGTTTTTAGTCATATGGTTTAGTTTTAGGTAGTCCTGTGAGGAGCAGGGAGTTGGTCTTAATGACCCTTATGGGTTTCATCTAACTCGAGATATTCCATGATTCTATGTCTAAAACCAGCCCTTTTTACCCCAGCACTAGAGCTAAAGTTCCCCAATTTGCAGGGAGCAGTTGCTGTCCGTGGTCCTACAGCAGCACACCATGGTGTTGTGGGAAGCACTAATTTGCAGTTTAGATGAAGTATCTAGCCATGGTGCTGCAGGATCAAGCTAGCTAGATCTCAAGTTCAGCCACGGTAAGCCTGTCCAGAGAGCCTGAATAGGTACCTGTTAAGATACATACGTGAAAACTCATTCTACTGCATTTTAGAAAAAAGGCAAGGCACCATGGTGGTGTTGGAGAATTCTCATGTCCAGAATCTTTATTTTTGTCGTAATGCCTGTACAGTTTCACTGTGATGGTTCAGAGAGGCTCTCCAGTTGTCACTGGCATTCCAGACTTCACATTCTTCCTTCCAAACTCATGTCTTGGTCTTATCATAACAGGACCAAGAAACAAGTTTCCACAGTCAACTTTGGGCTTCTCAAGAATCTCTGAATAAAAGCAGCTATTCTGAGACTGCACGTTTCTGTCTTAGCAGGATGTGCTTCTATTTAGTGGGTTCATCTGACAAAAGTGGTCAGGGGTTCTGTCCCTTCCTCAGTACTGAAGGAAAGGTCAAATGCTATGGGTCCAATATGACTCACTTCAGCCAAACTACTTCTCCTGATAAAGATATGGAAGTATCTGCAAGTATCGCTTGCAAGACTGTGCAAATATGAGTAAATCCCTCCCAAATACAGTTTTTTAAAATTCAAAGTTTAATTTCCTTTGGCTTCTAGATGAAGCTAGTAAGGTTTCATAAGACACACACGTAAGATAACATTGATGGTAGAAAAAATGGGAGAAAGGCATGCAATGACATTAGGTAAATGAAAAAAATCTAATTCCCATTTCAAGTGATGTTTAGCACAATTTGACACAATACGCCAAACTTTCAAAATTTCTTCAAGTCTGTTATTATTTTTCATGCAAGTTGTGATTTAATCTGTTGCTTTGATGAAAGCATTGGAACAGTTCCTGAGAAGAAAAAAGTATTAAGTAAGGCTGTTTTCTTTTTGAAGGGATTTGAGGGGCTGGGAGGCATAGATACGAAGAAAGGAAAAGAGTTAAAATGCTCTACAGCATCCTGGCCATCCTCACTGCTCTAAAGTGAAGTGCACTAACAGCATTGCCAAATTGACATATTTGAAGAACCAGGAATTGCATCTGCTCTCAAGGCATTTCTAAGCAGCTTACAGAGCTAAAAAAAGGACTGAAGAAAAGGTAAAAAAAAAAAAAAAAAATTGCTCTTTTCTTCTATGTCTCCATATCCCTCAGAAGGGCTTTTACTGCTATCACAATGTAAATGCATTTTCTTTGTTTTTCATTCATCCTTTTTTTTACCTGTCAAAATAGTTTAATGTAGAAATGTTTTGAGAACCCAAGCATATATTTTTTTAAAAATCACTAGGTTACAGGAGTTTGTAAATGAGAAAACGTAAAAGCTAATTGGAAGTATGAAGGAAGATGAAGAATCTTCACTGAATATTACATTTTGTTATAGACATGTTCTTCATCAACAAATCAAAACCTGATACCCAAACCCAAGGCTGCTTGCAGCTACCCAACTGCCCTGTTCTTTTCTTTCCTTCTTACCAGTAATAAGTTCCTGACAAGCACCAATGATTTTGTTACAATAAAATATATTTATTAGCTACTTCTAGATGTGTAGCAATAAACACAATAGTTTACTATAAAGCACTTCACGGTGCTCGTTTGGATATACCACAGACATTTGAATCCCAGCATAGAATGCACCAGTTCCACCTCAAATTCCTGTTTCATGCAGTACATACTTTGAAATACATTTAGCCTCATAAAATGACATGAGAATACATTTATTACAGAGGAGTTCTGCTACCTTCAATTTCTTTTTTAAAGCATCATTATGCTTTAAAAAAGAGACAGCAAAATTATAAAAAAGGCAAACATTTTGCCAACAATATTAACATTAATATTAATATTTATATTTATATTTATATTGGCTTGTTTTAAGTTTGTGATATGACTTTATAATTTCTCCAAACTTTTCATGTACCAATACACTTTCCATTTCTTCAGACATGTTAAAGACATTATAAGCACTTTTATACGTAAATTGGTAAGTAGCCTTTTAGAAAACACCCAGGAAATGTCCCTCTATAATTTTAAGAGGCAGACTATAAACCAAGGGTCAGACAGCGAAGACTGAAACATTCAATTTAAAATGGCTTCCTTCTATGCTTGTTAAATTCTGTTCCTGCTTAGATATGCAACTTATACCAATTGCCTTTTTTTTTCCTTTAATCTAATGCTCCTTTCTTTACTGGGCTGAAGATGCTTTTGTAAAGATTATAAATAACCTTATCCTAATTAAATCAAAGGTTCATCTTTTATTTATGACTTTGAGCAGGATCACTGAGTGTTGAGAGAGCAAGCAAATCCTCTGTGATTCTGAATCTCCCTAATTATAATTCTCTGGTGGCATATATCACTCAGTATCTTCTAGCAGCATTTTCTTCCAAGATTTAATTCAGTCACTTTTATCTTAGTTTTGTTTATCTTAGTCCCTATTTAAGGGACCTCATACAATCTCTAAGCAGTAAACATGCATCTGAAGCCTGACATCTAAAGATTTTCTTGTATGTCTGGCCTTAATCTAAAAATGTCTCAAACACTTCATTCTACGCATCCCACATTAATACTGGAACATGAATTTGTCTTCTGTTTCAAGCCTCTCCTAAGACTTTTTAACCACCTACCAAATTGAACTCCTCTCTTTTCTTACAGCCATACACAAACTAGCCAGGGTAAATTACTACAAATTTATTTTAGAAAGAAATGTAACCCATGCTGGCATAAAAATACATCAAGCCTTATTGGTTGATACTGCTTCCACAGCTTTGCCATGTAATATCACAAAAACACACTATTGAAAAACCAAAGACCTGCCTGCATGATGATTCATCATTCCTCTTCCTTTCAACACCTGTGACACAAGATACTGCAGGCCTTTCTTCACATTTCCCCCCCTCCCATTTTTTTTTTTTCCATTCTCTTAAAGAAACAAAAGAGAGATGGGCAGAAAGTGGAGGGGCTGTATCTCCTTCTTTCACTTAATCAGAGATTTCTATCCTAGATGCAAAAACACCTCATTCAACACATTTTTATTGTAACAAGCTTTTCTCAGAAATGTAGAACTTCACAGAAAATACACAACTCAGCACAGACATTTCAGTTTCCTAACCCACAGATTCAGCCTAGCAAAATATTTACAGCTGTGTCATGAACACCTTGTGCAAAATACTTATCTCTGTGTGTCTGTGTGTGTGCAGTCACATGCAAACATACTATACAACTGGAAATAATTAAAAGATGGGGTAGGCATCCAAAAGGTAACAAATAGCAGATTTATGTGTAACCTTTATTCAGACCCAGTTTTGTACAGATTATGATGTTAAATTTTCTTGCAAAGAAATTTCCTCCTACAATCAGTGGGTCTTCACAATGTATGTATATTTAACTTTATTCAAATATTCCCTCTCCAAGAACTCCTGAACAAGTGTTTTAACTGAACAGAAAGACTTCTAACATTTTTATTCCACCATCTCTGTTTATGAAACACATACTTGCATTAAATTACTTCAGCCTGTCCTGTGAAATTAAGGTCCACAATTACTGTTACTTTGTTAGACATTATAGTCAGAATGGTCATTTAGCATCCATGCATTTTGGGCATACATCTAGAAACGTCTCAGAGCGCGAATTTACAGGGCACTTTGTACCACATTCCACCCCTTACATTCCAGGCACATTTCCAGTCAGTTTCAGCCGGAGCTGTGTGTATGAAGACTTAGTTTCAGCTGTTTGCTTTGTATACCCTCAAAGACTGGGAAAACAGATCAGGACATCAGACTACCCAGATACCTAGAACCACTCTGCAACTCTGATAATAGTCTAGAGAAAAACACACTGTAATCAGAGGGCATCAAATTGCCTTAGACTATGGAGCAACATTATTTTCTTTATGTTGTTTACGAATTCTCTCACTATGGACATTCCAATCTCTAAAACAGCAAGGTAGAAATGCAGTGGGGTATTTTCTATGCAACCTATCTCACCACTAGGACAGCAATTCTAATGACTGCAGACATGAAGCTCACCTTTGTAAAAGCTAACATCTAAATGCTTGACTAAAACTGTAATATTTTAAATGTAGGGATAATGGTTTAATAATGCAGGTTTAATGGGATTTCAGTTAACACATTCAGCTGTGAGAAAGGGACCTCACATGAATTTATCTGGAACATTCCAAAAGAAAAATCTTAATTTAATTTATATTGAACTTTCCCATTTGAACTCCTGGAATAACTTAGTCTCATGGCAATCACGAAATAATGAGGGATAAGGGAAAAAAACCCCACTGTATTGGCTCTACCAAAACCAATGCTGGGAACAACTGCAACTTTGACTCACTTCAGATTCCACTATGAGAAACAAAATATATGTTACTTTTTCGGTATGACCTCCTACAGGCCCTAAGCCAGACAGAAGTAAAAATGTACCTTTTTAAGTGCTGTGGCAAACATAATGCCAGAAGTACAGTGAAAATCTCAACTCTTTTCTCTCCCACATATGTGTGACATATAAATGTGTACACATACGCCCTTCTAGAAAAAACCCAAAATCTAGATTTTGGTTTACAAGCTGCTAGTGATTTTTTAGCTCAAGCCAACCTTGAATCTAGCTTTACACCATTTAAACATAATTATGTTTAATATATGTAATATATATTATAATAATATAAATATAAGCAAATAATTGTATTATTTAATAGTAAAAATTTTGCCCCTTCTGCTTCTAAACGTTTATGATTATACCTAATATACACAAAGTGAGATATCAAATCATGAGCCAGTCAAAACATGAAATCCTGGACATCTGATTAACCATCACCCATCCTAGTCTTTCCTTTTTTTTAAGAAACTACTCCTGCAATTGTTAATATGCATGAGTTTCTAAAACTTTCAGGTACACCCTCAGCAAACTTTCTCAGTAGTAAAGGCTGCTTCACTTCACTTCACTTGCATACCAAAACAAACTTGAACTACACTACACTGTTGTATGCCACAGCAAAGCGATGAACAAGCAGAACAAAACACATTTAGGCCTTTTTTCAACAGGCAAAGACATATGGCAGAGATGGTAAATGCTAACAAATACATGTTTTTTGGTCTACTGTATCTATTGTGTACAATTTAATAAAACTTTGACTGATGAACAAAAATTAGGTGCACTTAATATTTTACCAGGGATTTGAAGCTTCAGCAGGGACAAGAAACTTTCCAATACACCGTATGTCTAAATCAATTGCATTTCCTACAATAATTCACTTCCTATGAACAGTTTATCTTTACCAAACAGTGACACTACTGTTTCAGAATCAATATAATGGGGTCAGTTGATTAAGACAAGTTCAGTTAAATTTTAACACAGCCAAGATTTGGCTTTGTGTTCTTGCAGAACGCTGGTTCACTTTGCGATGGCCATTGCTTATTTCAATATATTTGCATTGTTTATTAATGTGCCTCTGATGAGTAAACATGATGAAATTGAAAATTTATTGTAAAAGCAATGATAACTCCTGGGGGTACCAATATAATAAACACCCTGTGTGAGACAGGAGGTACATCTATGCTCAGGCAAACATGTGATACACAGGTTACTTGTAGGCAGATACTTTCACCGGGCAGACTTTTTTGATTTACCCCTTTTGAGGCAAATGCTTCAATTCAAGCGTACTGACGTAAAAATAATCTCTTTGACAATGCCCCTAACAAACAGATTAGTAAGCTTCTCCATGGCAGCACAACAATTTAACAACTATTTCAGTTTTAGTGAAGTAATAGTGTTTATTTCAGTTGCCTGAAATGAAGACGGGGAAAAGCAGCTGCTAAAATGTAATAAATCACAGAGAAAGAAACCCATACAAGGTAAAACACAGAATTATTGGAAAATTGTTGAAATGCTTTCTTCAGAGCAAATCAAAGGCTGAATTTACCAAGCAAGAGCTCAGCATGAACAGAAACAATCAAAGACTCAGTTTTGGTGTCTCTGTGTTTTGTAGATAAGGTTATCATACGGAGAATGTCATGCCAGACCATAAAGGGAAAGACTTACATCCTTTACCTTCATGAAAATACGTACTTGTATAATGACCTTAACCTCAGTGGATGTACGCATGTGCTTCTGTGTAGCTCAGAAGCCCACTGCCTCCTCCCCCTAAACTGCAGAATTTTCCTTCCATTAAGGTCTTGTTCCAATTTGGTTGATACTGACTAACACACTAGAGTTACTTGGCAAGATGGATGAACTGTCAACACCATTGCTTAAAACTGATTTGGCCCATAAAACTGGATCACAATTTCTATGTAATTTTCACAGGCACATTTTAGCAGACCATTTTCAGCCCCTGGTTTTACCAGTTTATCTTATCAGGTGCTCATCTACTTGAAGAACCAAAATCCACTTTTGAAACCAGCCACTTAACTTTCCTTCTTTGAAGACAAAAATAAAACCAAACCTGATCTGGTTTTGCCTGTTGCTTTTTTTGCTTACTCAGACATAATTCGACTGAAATTAGAGCTGTATCAGTATAAAATTGAATACAGACTCCAGTGAAAGATGGGAGAATTTATCTAAAGCTAACAGTTAACAGCACAAAAGGAGATTCACAGCAACAACTATGTTTTGGTATTTCACATCTGTCCTAGGTTGCAATATAGATTTATTTAAGTATTCTATTACCACCAGCTGTGGGCCGTTAGCTGCTATCACCCGCTAATGACCCACTCCGGATGACAGGCAATGGGCCATCCGTTAGCTGTTATCAGCTGCTAATGACCCACCCCGGATGACAGACAATGGGCCATCAGGGACCCACCGTGTGACTCATGGACTTATCTCATCCCATTGTGGGATGCTTTGCCCAGGAGGGAGGAGCCAGGTGTTCCCACCTGGATATAACTGGGCCTTGGAACTGCCTGAGCTAGCCCTGTCTACTGGGTTCCCAGAGGACAAGAGCTACCACTGGATCTTCAGCTGGAGACTAGACCTTCACAGGATCACCGCTTCAACTGGACTACTTCAGTTGGACTGCTACTACCACCCTAACAGGGTGTTAGGGTGTATCTGACTTTGTCAGTGCTTTTCCTTGTATTATTTCATTTATTTTTAATTTCAATCTTGACTTGTGATCTCCCACTGGTTTGTTTTCAAACCAATACAACATCATGAACCCAAATAATTTCAAATGGACCACACAATTCTGTTTGTTTCCGTGGAAACACATTAGCTGGGGATGTATACTAAGCAGTGGTCTCAGCAAACCAGACTGCATTGCAGAGCTGTCTTCAAAATACATTTCAAAGACAAATGAAAAAGACTTTAACAGCAGGACTTTTTTCAACAGTTTTTTCCAAACACTAATGAATTCAATAAAACACACACATAACAAGGACCTTGACCAAATGCTAATGCACTTATTGGTTACATAAGGGTAAAGCAGATTGTCAGCATAAATTTTGATGTAACTTTGTAAGCAGATATAGCTTATTCTGCTCTAAAACAGGCTCAAAAATTTGAATTGTTTTTCTTTCTTAAAAATACATCTTTAATTGACTAAGATAAATATCAGATATGGCATTGTAAATATTGCATTTAATAGTTCAAGGTTCTTTCATTTGAGATGGTTTCACACTCTAGAAGCTAGTTTTTATGTAACTAAAACTTAATTATTTAACTCTAAAATTGGCAGAGTACATACAAAAGCTACCTCCTTAGGGAGATGTCATAAAAAATTCTAAACACTGGCCAAATCTTTGCTCTTCTTAAAAGCAAAAGGAAATTTGCTTTAATTTAGTCCTTGAACCTCAATATCATTCAATGAAAACTAGATGAAATTGTAGGTGATGAGGTCTTCCCCTTAGTCTCAAGGAAAATCTTGACACTGAGGCAATATTTATCCAACAGTATATGACTCACAAGAACTTCTAAGTAGAGTCTTAAGATATCTCTGAAACATAAATAATATTCTGAGTATATCTAAAAGCTTTATAGCAGTCATGGATTTTTTCCCTCCAGCTAAGTAGTGCATACATTTTTGTGTGAGTTGTAATACACAGATGCACGTATACTGAAATATAGTGAAAATTAATACAGTATTATACAGCTGCACTCAACCTGCTGCACGTACAGCAAATATAGGAGCATAAGAACATTATTCCTTAATACACACATAGTAATACAAACTGAGAAATCAATGAAGTAACAGAAGAGTTAATAGCAAACAGTTACATATAGAATACATGCATGTACAAATAAATCACAACCTTCATTAGCAAATTAAATAAAGAACAGGAAAACCTAATGAGGTTAAAATGCACTAATAAATGTTACCGACAAGGCTAGAGATCAGTGGTAAGTAATTATTTTTATTATTTCTTATATAGCATGCACCCTTATTAGCTTTACAGAACATTGCAAATTGCATCAATTAAAGATAAACAGATTAAAAACTTTGTAATTCATTAAAAAACAGGATATAATTTATCAATATTTTACATTAGTGAGTCCTTTACTTGACACAGAAATAAACAAGTACCTACCCTGATCCAAAATCTCTGCCTCTTCTTTTTTGGCCTGCTGCAGCAAGTAACTTGTATCACTATCCTTGGTTTCTGAAAAATGGATTTAGGATATGATGTTAACCTTTGAATGTGAATGGAACTGAGTATCTCCCTACTGTGGAAAAATACCCTTTGGAAAAGAACATTTGGCATTCTTATATAGAAATAGTTTTTGTGTCAAACAACACAGCAGTAAAACAACTGGAATAAAAAAAAAAGATTTGTATTTTGAAGATGGAAGTAGAAATAAACAAAGAAATAAAATATGTACATAGAAATAAGCAAGTGCATACGCTGATCCAAAATCTCTTCCTCCTCTTTTTTGGCCTGCTGCAGCAAAGAACTTGTATCACTATCCTTGGTTTCTGAAAAATGGGTTTAGGGTATGACATTAATGTCTGCATGTGAAGGGAACTACCTCCCTCGCCAGTAAAAAATGCCCTTCTGAAAGGAATACTTGGTATTTTTATCATAGTAGTCATACCACACAATGCAACAGTAAAAAAGTAGAATAAAATACTAAGACTTGTACTTGCTATACAGACATACTGTCAGATCACTTCTGGATAATACTGTTGCTGCAACTTATATGCCTACTACTGTTCAATGCATATATTTGACTCCTTCCATAATGAGGCAGTGGGATCTGCAAAACTATGGCAATGTTATGATTCAATTTTGTAGGAAATAGACAGAAGATAAAGTAAACATTAAGAAACTGTTAACATAAGTTCAGCACAGAATCTTTCGGCTTTAGGGCACACAGGTCACATAGCTGTAAAAATTTGTTGGAAACTGGAAGACAACATTAGAAAGAAACAGACAAAAGACTATGGCAGACATTTCCACCAAAACCAACATTAGAATCCCATGATGGTTTATTAATTACCAATTTGAATTTTATGCAGAACTGCATTACCACTATATGAAAATTTTGCATATCAAAACAACATACAGAAATACATCAGAGGGCATCAGATGACTTGAATAAAAGGGATTACAAGTATTTTTCACCTCCATGATGTCCATGCATCATCTTCAGCACATCAGACTTGACTGGAATAGGAATATTTGCCTCCGGTGGAATATTTCTGAACATTTCAGGGTTTGCATTCTGTGTGCAGGTCATGTAAGAGACAGCATGCTTGGCTTCCATATAGTACATAATGTAAAAGTTACACATTTCATCATTGGCAGTACCCCTACACAACAAAGAAAAGATGTGGCACTTAGGAAAAAAATTAGCTGAATAGCTGTTATTTAATTCATCCAACTTGTTTAATAGGATACTAAAATATTTCAATCAAATGTTTAGATTTCCTAAACTGAACCACACAATATCTTAATTGCAGTGAATATCAGAAGTTTCTTTTGGTTTTTACTGGAGAAAATCAGTTTGCACAAAATCCCCATGTACCTCAGAAATTCCTAACAATTTGGTTTTTATTTTACAGAAAATTGCATCACCTATTTAAACTGCTCTTTCTTTTCATTTTTCCAGGATACTACACCCAGTTTCCACTGTGTTATCAACTGTTCACATGCTCTGATGAAATATTACAGAGCAGTATCATTCATTCTGTTACTATTCACTTACTTCCCTACAAATGTTGGACAAATGTAATTTGAAATTGTTGCAAATAACATAAATATTCCAGTCACTATTTGTTATGACAAATCTTCCCCCTTCCACCATTCAAGTGCATTCATTTATTGTCCAATCACACTGGTTTCATTACATATTAAGACAGCATAAGTATCTCTTAAATAGCAGCACTGTCTTAAATAGTAGCACTATCATTTTGAGAATAACTTGTGTAAGCTGTAAGCTTCTGTAACAAAAACATGAGCGCAAGAGAAATGATTAAACGCTGCGGAGGTTCATCACCCTGAAAGGGCCGATGAAGAACTCCAAACCCCTGTGGTGAACGCAGCCCAGCTCCCTGAAGGAGAAGATGCATTCTCCTGGGGCTCAGAGACTGACATCTAGGCCTCCGCACTCCTCCCCTGGAAAGTTTGTCTTGAGTTTATTGGTTTAAAGTTATGCTGCCCTGCCTTTTCTCCTCCCCTGTTGCCACCCCCTCCTAGAAACTTCTGTTGTTGCCGCCCCCTCATTGGTTCATGTGTATCCCCTCCCCAGTTCAATATGATTTGCTCCCCTGCCTGCCGCTCAACTCTGTACCGGAGCCCGTTGGCTCCGCCCCTGCTATCCAGCCCCTGGAAACCCCGTACCCTTCCTTAAAACCCCAGTCCCCCCGTTGTTCTGGGCTTTTTGCCACACGTGCTCGTCCGTGCTGGTAGATTGCTTGAGAGTGTCTTGACGCCTTTGCTTCTGCAATCCTGACAATAAAGAGGCCTTGAGCACTCTCACTCTGGACTCTTCCTTCGCTCACCTGGGGGCTGGAGCTTAGTGATTAGTCTCCCTGCAACTAGCCGCTGCCCTTTGCCTCGGGGATTTTCCCTGCTACTGCAGACCGACCCCCGAGACCGACTGGAGCCGGCCGGAGGGCAGAGACGGAGGTAACGCTAAGTGAGAGCCAGGGCTAGGGACCTGCAAGTTCAGGGGCTACGCCCCCAGAAAGCTCCTTTTCGACTACAACAAAACACTAGTAAAATTCAGCTCTTTGATAAATGTTGTGCATGTACTTGAAACAGAAATGGCTCTTCCGTACTGCTACATAATCCCATCTTCAATAGAAAAAGCAGCTTTTTTTTTCTGAACAGTATTACTTTATGAAGCAGAGTATATATGACTTCTTTACAACCATGGTGTGTTTCTTTCTCTAGAAGTTATATAGGTTATAAGCCATATAGGTTACTCTATTTTGTTTAGAGCTGCAATCCTGACAATGAATAAGCAAGGACTTTTCTCTAGAAGTTCACAAAATACAAGGGTTTACATCAAGATTTTTTAATTAGCTTCCGCAATTTAACAGTGAGCCTACACTAATAAAAAAAATACAGAAGCGGTCTATCAGCTCTTTGCTTAAGACATCAGTGCTGACTTTTCCAGCAGCACCCTGCAGCATTCTTTTATTCACCATAGCAACAATAATGACACAAGCCAGAGAGGAGAGAGGGAAACATGGGAGAAGAGACTGTTTCAAAAGGGAATTAGTTGTTTGTCCATGCATTGAAAGTTTAGCATCCCTTGGAGACCACAAAAATGAGACTCTGACTGGGCAAGCTCTGCTTAAGCTTTTAGAAAGCATTAACTTCACTGTTGGACCTCCGATGTCCATCACTGTAATTGTTTACTCTTTGAAACTCCAATAGAAAACGGGATGTGGAAACCACACACACTGTGGTTCACCTGACATGCTACTGTGTCTAAGCATTTGTTGTGATTTCATTTCAGCTGGCAGTTCAGCG
Source organism: Entomyzon cyanotis (assembly GCA_024500445.1). Classification (NCBI taxonomy): domain Eukaryota; kingdom Metazoa; phylum Chordata; class Aves; order Passeriformes; family Meliphagidae; genus Entomyzon; species Entomyzon cyanotis. Next base: position 670,124 of record JAKEPQ010000765.1, on the reverse strand, counting down.
CTGCCCCTCACTGATGGCACTCCTGCCCTCCCCACAGTGGAACAAAGCAAAACTTGTGGTAAAATATTATAATACTAAATAGTAATAAATAAATAATAGTAATACTAAAAATAATTATGAGAATACTAATAAACAATATGGCATGATTTATACAATACACATTATATTATAGTGCAAATAAATTACAATAAATAAAATAATAAAATAAATAATAAAATAATAATTATAAAATTAATTACTGTAATGAAAAAGACAGAGAGTTTCCCCACTGAAAGCATACTAGTAAATTGAAAGAAAATACCGTAATTGTCCTGAGACTGTTTCTAAAACTGTAAGGATCATTCAACAAACAGGAACTACTTTGGGTAAAATTACAAAAACGAGACAAACATTTTGAACTTATGAAAAAAGGTCAGCAGTTAAATTAAGGTTTTAGATATATGTTTTTAGTGTCATGACATCTGTTAAAACCTCTTCTCAACTCATTTTTTTTCAGCTGTTACTCATCACTATTGTAACTACCCACTGAAAGGAGAGAAATCCATGTTGAATCCTTAATCCTCCACTGAGATGCAATCTTAGGGTGTTCAGCGAACTAAAAATCTCTTTCCTTGGAATGCTGCAATACACACTCTCAAAATGAAAAGATTTCCACAGATTATCTTTGTATCTCTACATATGCATTAAATGACAGTTCAAAGAACCAGAGCCACCTAAGATAATATTAATATTGTATCTATTTTTACAGCTGTGTTTGTCCACTTGATTTTACGTGGCTGAATCTGTCACCTGCAGCTGAATAGCATCAGTGACTAACGTAGTTCAGATTTTCCTATTTATTATTATTAGTAATTTCTGGTTTGATTGTTTTTCATAAAAGGCTGTACATTTTTATATTGGAAAAAGGTAACTGCTGTATTAATCCGGATTTTTTAAGACTAGATTTTCCAATAGGTCAAAATAGCAGGATTCAATAAGCTTCTATAAATTTTCTTTCTGTAAGAATGCAGAGAATTGTGAAGATTTATTATTTCACTATAGTCAATAATGTCACCTGATTAAAAAATACATTTTCTAGAATTGATTTCCCGAATCCTTCTCTAAGTGCAGATCAGCCCAACATCTCAGTAAGTTGTTTTGCAGCACAGCTTCATTTCAGAAGTGTTCTGAACACTTCAGCAAAATGAATATTCACATAAGTAACGGCAGTGAACATTGTGTAGAGTTTAATCTTATGTAGACCAGACAGCATATCAAAACATTCTGGCAGAAATTATTTCTTAGAATTACCTTGGAAGAATACATGAAACAAAAACATTTCTACATTTAACCAATACCCTGGAAAAAGCCAGTCAGGAAATGGAGCAAATAGATAAAATTTACCCTATACGTGTCTCTGTAGTTCTGCCTTCCCCACTGAACACACATCTGGCTGCTAGGATATCATCATAGCTAATGTCTACCGGATATTCCACAGGGTAGAATGCCTGAAAGAGAGGATGATTCACCACAATCAGTGAAAGTGCTTCATATTCTCTGTGTCAATAGATGCTGATGAAGATGGTGATACATATCTGAAGTTACTTTTGCATCATAATCCAATTGTAATAACACTTGGCAGCATTCACTTCCAGGAGCAAAACCAGCACACAGCCAGTGAAAACACCATGACACAAATCTGTGGACATGTGATTTCCCATTCAGCTTCTCAATTTGAAACAAAGATAATTAAAAGTTACATTTTGAACTAAAAGAACCCAACCAACCTGTGGTAGTTGCGGACTCTGTCTACCAATCAGTGTCCATTGACCATTTCTCACTCTGTATCCACTCACTACTTTACCTATAAGATATCAATATGCATGAGAAGTGAGACATACTTAAAAAATATGTTACAGTGTCAACATTTTTCTGTTGGGTATTTGATATTTCTATGTTATTCTTACCTAGTCTGTGTGTATGAACTCTGTAGGCAAAAAGGTGCATCGGAAACCTTTTGTAATGGCAGGCAATGTCTGCATCAACCACTGTGAAAATATGACCGCAATAAACAATGACAAATAGATCATTTATCAGAGAAAAGTTAAATTACTGTACTTCATTCAGTATGGTTTACAGAAAGTATACCTACACAGGACAACAGATGATTTCAAAAGAGAATAGATTATGTCTTGTATTTCTGCAGTGTCTATCTCAAAACATCTGCAAAGAAAAACTAATAAAATATAGTATGGGTCACTTAAAAATTACTTACTCTGCTGACGTACATATAAGATCTTCCTGGCTAAAAGCCAAAAGTACTTTTTCCAGTGTACAGTGCTGCTATTTAACATAATTAAGTAATACACTTCCTTACAGACTATGTTGAGGGATGCTTAAAATAAACATAGCCATAATAAATGGTCTACTCAGGGGAAAATTAAAATAAATTGATATAATTCTAAACTGATACAATTTACAACAAAGCCTTGATTACAAAGACCCAGACCTAATTTAGGGTTAGACAGAGACTTTGTCAGAGAAATGCTGTACAGTATTTACAGGGTAGTACTTGCGTTAGGTGCCGTAACAGCACCTAAGGATAAACCTACAGAAAAATCCTGATGCCTTTCTGATAGATACCTCCATGTTTCCTGTTTTAACAAATTTCATGCTCCACTTAAGAGCTATAAATTTGATTGAATATGAGAAGGGAGTTATCAGTAGCCACAGAACTGTTTGCCCTTTTCCTTCATCCCTCCAGTTGAAAAATTAAATTCCTACCTTGATCAAATATTTTTGGGGGTAGTGGGAGATTAATTTGGTATGTTCTCATATTGGAGAGAAAAATATTTTTAGTTTCAATTTGAATTTAAAAATGTTTCAAGTTTCTGAATTCACTAAACAGTTGCAGTCAGCTGAGCATTTGATCACCTCATCCTATTTAGGCAGCTAACTGTGAATGGGACAAATGGTGCTCTTGGTTATATACTTTATACTTAAAAATTCTGGTATAGCAGACTAACACCAGTGTTCAACTTCCTTAAAACAGAACATTTCAAGCTAGTCAGAAGAAAGGATATGGCAGTTTCTAAGCTGAGTTTCAGAAAAAATTCAGGATTCTGAATAGAAACTGTTTTGAAACTTTATATTACAATGGGATTTTTTAGCATTTTGGCCTTTTAACGAACTAGGAACATAGGAACACAATTCTTAAATAGCAGTTTCTTACTGGTAGAAACGAATTTATTAAAACTGAAGTCTCAATAGAATCACAAATATCATAAATGACAAATGCAGATAGAGAAGAGTCCAAAACAATTTATGGATTTTTAGAAGGGAGATGAGGAATTAGAAAATAGGTAAGGCATTTTTTGTAAAATATTAAGACGAAAATAAATCAAAGAAATGCACATTATTATTTGTATAATATTGTGTTTCTACAGCATTGACTGCCTTTACTGATGTAGTCATAGGGAAATATGATACAATCTTAAACATAACTATTTCTTTCATCATTTGTTCAATCAAATAATTAATTTGTCCACCTACATATCAGCAAGCCTCTGCCAATTTTTTTCCACAATAAACACTGAAAACAGATGAGATGCTGAAATTATATAATCACTTTGTAGAATGATGACTCACCTTTCTCACCCGGTGGTATGACCGTGTTCACAGACATCATAAGATACATTCCAGCAATCAAAGGCTGCCTGCAAAGCAAAATCCAAGCTCTGGTAAAGAATTCCTCTGTAAAACTCAACTGCAAGCAACATGATATGCAATACCATTTGACACCACTGATTTCTGAACATTGGATTACACCTGAAACAGCTCTATCTAGAAAGAAGCGGTTTCACAGCAGTTCCCCTCTCCCTCCTGTTTTTGCTATATTTTCTAAAGCATTTTCTGCAAAGTATTGAAATAGGACAGAGTGATCATCTGCATAATTGCTGTTCTCATCCCAGATTTCTAAATATGAAGCTCTTAAACTGGATTAACTCAGTACTCATAGCACTGCTGTGTCAAGTTTCTTGGCAGAAAAGAAAATTTTTGCCAACACATGACATGACTTCAAAATTCTGAATATTGTGAACTATGTATTATTTTTATTTCACATGTTTTCAAAGGAATCCATGCCTTCTGTTCCAATGCTAAAAAACAGGTAAGCATTTTTATAGATACTCACTTCTGATGCGTCAGATGTAAAGTTACACCAGAGCAGTCCTTGTGTTTATCTGTACAAATTGTGAAAGAATTTAATTATTAGCAACTGAACTCCTGCAAATTATTACATATTAATATGATTTTTCTGCTGTGTAAAAAAATACCAGAAGACAGAACAAGTTTTAATCTTACTGTGTGCAGTAAAAATATTATACTCTGGAAATACTACTCAAATTTGCAAAACCTGAGCATCTCAGTACTGTATTTGTAGCAATCCTAATCCAGAGAAAAACTTTGGTGTATGAAAACTATTGTACTGGAAAATCTTTATGAACTAGCACCTGGGAAATAAAACAGCATCATGTTTACACTAGCAGAAGAAGTTGTTTTGCTTCAAACAAAGTTGATAGTTACTCAATTATAGTTGGTGATCTGTGAGTTCAATACTTGTTCCTTTTTAAGAAAATCTCTTTTTTGTGTATGTTTACACCAATAATAGCTGTAGTTAGAAAACTGATCTAACTCCAAAGCATGTAAACAGAACATTCTTAAAAAATATCCTCCAACAGTTTATGTTTCAGGTAAGAAAGAGCAGAAAGAGTAGCTATGGATCTGGTGACAAGTGGTAACTTCTGAGAGTTTTTCCTCTCATCAATAGCCAGATTCCAAACTGAAAAAGTAGTGCATTCGAACAGAATAAAGGACAATGTCAAGAGTGGGACAACACAGAGACACTTGACAGATTAAAAAGTATCAGTTAATTTTTTCAAATAGTAGCTATTTCAGTCACATCACATCTCGCTGTTAAGGGATAATAATCACTTTGCTTTTCACCATCACTGATAGTAGAATTTACTATAATTTATTTTCAGCATGTTGAGAAAATGTAGGTATGTGAATTAACATATGTTAATATAATTATTCAAGTGAGATAGTTTCTAACACAATGTCACTGAGTTCTCATAATGCTCATGATCATGGCAACTGCAAATTCTTAGTTAGTCCAGCTCTGTGCATCCCAATAAACATTTCTGGATTTAAAAATCTGAATCAGTGTACCACAGTTCTACCTTTACAAATAGCAACAAAAAAGGAAAGTCTTCACTGTACACAGGTAATAAAGAACAGCAGCTCTTTCATCAAGACTACCTACGAATGCTGTTGCATTAAGTACCATTCCAGAACACACACTAGTTTTCAATCACAGACAAAAAATGGTTTTTTCCAAATGGCCAAATCAAGAATCCAAAAGCATCAAAAACGCTAAGTTATTTGGACAAAAGAAGGGGAACTGTAGGAAAACATTCAAGAAAAGAGAAATTAAATGGTTTGTCAATGGTTTTAGAAAAAGTTCAAGATATGCATATACTGTTCATCCTCTTCCCTGCAGGAAGCTTCACTTACAATCTCAGTACCTCAGAGTTTGCCACAAAGATCTTTGTAAAGTCTCTTTTGCCCCATCCTCCTAATTTCAAACTAAATTTTTGTTACTTATATAACACAGGTGATGCTGCAGAACCCAGTTTTTGTAAGTTAGAAACTCTGCACTACATCAACGGAAACTGGAAAATGCTTGCTTCCTCTCAGAACATTATTACTTAGAGTAATAAAATTATAAAATTTAAAATGTGATCAGTCATTTTGTGTCTCTCGGTTTTGGAATTTAGTTGAAAACACCACCATTCTGTCTTTTGAACACTGCTGTAAAATTATCCCCAAATTATCAAGCCAATTTCATATTTGAAAAATTTAACCCTTACTATATTATAGTGTCTTTTTTAAAAGTAGCACCATAGGAGGACGGAAAAAAACTCCAATACATTTAAGTTTGGCAATATTAAAGTATTTTGACATGATTTGAATTTTCAGAACATATAAAATATCTTATTCAGCATTTTCACCTAAATATTAGAGCAATTTGAAAATGAACTGAAGATAGTTAGAAAGGTATAATTGCTCCTAGATAATGCGACCATCTAAATCAGTATCAGGAGAAGCACAAATGAACTTCTGGCACAAGTATCTGACCTGCAGTGCTGTGTTAAGAGTAAAATAATGGATGTCTACATTAGTGTAGAACTTTCAGGAATTCCTACAGTGCTTTATAATTCTGTTTGTAGTTGTATTTGGCAATAAGTAAGCTAGATGTTTTTTCTAAAAACTGCAGAGAGATGCTGGAAATGATGTTTCCCTGCTTGTCCTTCCTTCAGTTCACCTCCCTGAAACACTCAAAGCTCTGAACCCTTCACCCAAGAGTGCTGACTGCAGTGAGGTCATACTACTTCCCTGTGCAAATGCTTTTCAAGCTTCACTGTCTGACCTAAGCTTGTCCAGCTTATCGAACTGCTTTGATTTCCTTGTTTCAGCTATTTAGTAAATATGCCCTGCTCTGGGACAAAGAAGCTACTAGTTACTATTTGCCATATGACAAAGACCTAAAAATGCATTTTTATATGCTTCAGAAAAAGGTTCAAATGAAAGCAAGTTGTCTATGCAGAGTTTCCAATTCAAATGAATCTAGAAGTTGTGCTTGTGACTGCCTTTTGTGTTGTGTGCAAATACAACACAATCATATTAAATATTCCCTGCTTTTATTTACCCATGTCAAGCAAAGCCAATGGTGCATGTCAAATTGGCTTCAGATTTTAAGTATATAATTTTTTTTTAAATTGTGCATGTCAACACTGAAATGGTCATTCCAAGTTTAACTGCCAATAAATGTTTAAACTAGTTAAAAAGAATCAACCTACACTATCCCTGTTTTTAACATTTTCTAGGAGAAATATCTCAAATACTAGAAAATACTCAACAGGTTTTCAAATTAAATATTCACACCTGAAGTGAAGGCAAATTACCCTAAAGAGAAACACACTCCTTCTGGTAAGCCAGTTTTTTACCTGATTTCTGATACGAGTCTGACAGGCTTTCTGCTAAGCTGTCTATCCAGATCTACAATACTGAACTCTTTAATTACGTGTATGATAATCTGCCACAGACATTGAGACTTCCAGGACTTCCCAGGTGCTTAAAAACATGGTTTTTTACACATAAAACCAAACGTTCTTCAAAACCTATTTTCTTTGCACTCTGAGTACACAGATGATAAATTATTGAGCACTCTGCTCAAACTATTTATTCAGCTTCTTCATTGCTCTATTTCTAGTATTTCATAGGAACAGTATAGCACTCATACATGGTGACTAGAACACATATCAGCTTTCACTGTAACAGAGTGATACTTTATATGAAGCTTCAAACTCCTTGTTATTTCCAAGTCAGCTCTTGATTTGTACCAGAATCTCCAGATACAGTTTTGGAATTGGCTTTGCCTCATTAAGGACAAAAAGTAGCCTCAAAGGTGAGCAAAGCCTCTGAGCAAGGCAATTCAGAAGCTAATGCCCATGGGGAAGTAACTTGGTACAACTTATATTTAAAAAGCAAAGACATGCAGCACAAAAATGAACTTGAAGCCCTGGTAAAGAATGAGACAAATTCAGTATATTGCACTCAATATTGGTATCTAATATTTGATATGTAAAACTAGCTCAATTTGTTTCTTTCATGTAAGTGAAGATGCTTGCGCTTTCCCATCTGTTCACTCATCCAATATCAATTCAGTAAAATTCTTTTTAAAAGTCTAGTACGAAGTCTGGAATGAAACTCTACCTTTTTCCAATTTGTGAAAAACAAAATGCAAATACAGACTCCCCAATGACATTTTCACACCTTTACTTTCCAAATAGAAAGAGGACAAACAATTGTTGATCCTGGTTCAAAATCATTTTTTTAACAGATGAAAATCTCATAAAGGTCACAGATGACTGATTTGCTGAAAGGATATAATAATATATCACAGCCATGAATCTCAGTGAATAACTTTATTCAAGATGCTAGCATATTCAAGAGACAATAAAAGAGAAGCACACTGAATCTAATGTTCAAAATAAGGCTAGAGCTCAAATGACAACGTACAACTCACCTTCTTAGGAGGCAACAGGTATTTTTAAGCTAGCTTGGTGGCCAAAACTAACTCCTCTCCCCAGTAAATAAAAAACCAAGACATAAGTCAACAACTAGGAACCCTACATCCCACCCAGAAATGCAGGTACATCTATGTTATTCTATGTAACATGGGTAACATAATTCTTGCAGGGAATGACAGCAGGGAGAAATAAATCTATTCTCAGTGAGAAGTTGGGGATTAAAAGAAGAAGCTGAGAATGCTGTATTATTCATTGTGCAAGAAAACTGAGAGAACAAGAAAGAGAATGAAAAAAAAGCCAAAGCTGAATAAAGATCCAAGAATTCCCTTAAGTTTGCTCCAAACATACTGACACGAAATTACAAATTGCTTCAAACAATGCAACAGTGGCACACATAGAAATGACAGAATTTGAATACCCTCCATAAAGAACAGGTAAAAGACATTATCATTGATAACATCTAATGACTTTGATTCTTGGGGATAATAATTACATTCTTACATGCGCTGGAAAAGGCTAAGATAATAGTATGGCAAATTAGAAACACCAGTCTTTGTTACATGAAGGGAAGGAAAAAGAAAACATTCTAAGGATAAAAAAAAACCCACATTTTTTAAAATTCAGATTCAAAGGTGCTTCCACAGAAGAGTAAATCAAGAACAGGGTGACAACTGCATTGTATATCCCTACAGCCCAAAGGTGATTGGGCTCCTTTACAGCCCTAAAGACGGCTAGACTTACTTTAATTTGAATTTGAACTCTAAACACTTAGGAACAGGTAACAAGGCAGACAAATTTCTGACAACTTTTTACTTGTTACATAACTGTACCTACTATTAGCCATAACTCCAAAATAATTTTTGCTTTTGCAACATATAAAGCAAAGAAAGTAAAACAGAAAAATTAGTATTTTTCTGAGATGGCTCTTTACAGATTTTTTGTAGAATGTATTTTTAGTTCTCCAGCTCATTTTTAATATGGTTATTTTAGACAAGGTACAGTAAGATTTATTTTGTTATCTGAGCATAAAGTGCATTCCTCAACATGAATTCTTAGCTCAGGATTAGAGGTAAGAAGGGACAGAAAGCAGAACTAATTTAATACCTGGTTCATGAAATGAAAAAATACTCTTTTTAGAAAGAACTGCAAATGAGAGTTGATAGATTTTAACTGGCATTTTTCCCCACAAAACTGATATGAACTAGAATTGGGTGCTAATACATAAATAATTACTACACCAGGTCAAATATTTTATATTTGTAATTACTTGTAAGTCAGGATAGTAAACTCTGAACAATGCTTTGGAATCTTTTGGTGTACTACTGAAAGCATAACAAGTTAACTGAGCACATTTCATTCATCCTCTGTTCTGAGCTGCAGCAAGTGCATATGCTCACATACAAACTTCAATGACTGTAATCTTATGCTTTGATGAGCTCATTTGATGGTTATCAACAGACATCTCATTACAAGAAAAATCCCTTCAGGTTACTCCTGAAATTTAAAAATACTTGTGAAACTAGTTGATGGTTATGCACTGAATATCTTTGAACACTACTATCAAGGTTTAAGACATTTTATTAAATTTAAATTATACTTTTCTCTACTGGAATTTTTACAGGTAGGCGACACTAAAAACATTTTTTCACACAAATGGTAGAAAAGGTAGATTTTTTTACTTTAGAAATATGATCACAGACTATCAAGTAAAAGGCACTGAAAAATGGAGGGCATTCTGTCATACCGTATAACTGCTGAAACAGTACATGACACTAGTAGTATCTCCTACATTATAATCCTGTGAGTCCACACTTCCTAAACTTCTGTCATTTTTGCAGTCTCACATCTATGGCATTTCTAAGTCCTGCACAGATATTCTAGGCAAAAAATAAGGAAGTCTACTGCAGAGGATGTATTGGGGTTATAAAAATTACATTTTAATTTCAGGTGATAATTTCTTTCACTGCAGTTTCTGTAGACATGTAAGTGGGTTTTTTGAGTAGAAGCTTTGGCTAGCAAGTCAAATTATTAATAAAAATTTCCAAACACATTCTCAACTGATGTGCAATGAAGGTTACTGATCTCATTTGTTTTCTTTTTTTAATAATTACATACATTCATATACTATACATAAGAGTGAAAATGAACAGTGAGAACTCTCACTGTCCCCAAGCAATAATGAAGAGCAGGCTGTCAATGAATATGCTCTCTTTAGTGGTTTGCAACTTTAACTATTCAGGATTTTAGCAGGCAAAGAATCCCATGGGTTGTAAGAGTCCATCTGAACTCTCAAAAAAATCAATTCTTTCAGCTTCAGTTTTGCACATTTGCAAATATGCTCCATTCAAACAGTGTTGTTATACTCAACTTATTCCTTCCCCCTCCTCCTCCTCTACCAATATTGCCATTAAGCTATATCATATATTCATGTCATGGTAGAAACCATACCTTCAGTGTCAGACAGTGCTGTTTAGATTTCTAGCTAAGTATTGCCCAAGATGCATAGAGGAGAGGCTGCATGGCACTGGGAAGCTGCGTCTACCTGATAACTTCTCTGTCAAGTACAGTCTATGGATCATTTATCATACCACAGAAGGAAAGAGAGGCCACAGACATAGTTCAATCTATTGTTGTAATGCATATTCCTCTCTTAATTTTTTTTGTTCTTATTCAGCTTTCTCTTCTTTCAAGTCTGACATTTTCATTATCACTTAGCCCACAAGCATTTTCACATTCTTGTTTAAATCCTACGGAAGTTATGTATCACAGGTGAGTTCCATGGGAATGACAACCCACAGGTTTTTTGCTCTTGATGACCAGAGAGACCATAACCCAAAAACTCTACACAGGATGTGATTTACAGAGTAAAAGCAAGAATACATGCACTTCAAAGGGGTCTGAACAAGGCCTTCTTTAATTTCAGGATTAAAGAACACAACACAAAATATAAACAAACAAACAAAAAAATAAAATAATGCCCAAAAATCACAGATCACCAATATGTCAATGTGCATTAATGAGATTCGAATTTTGCAAATCCCAGCTCGTAACATTCGGCCTGAATGAGCAGTGAGGTGGATTGAACACCAGCTGAATGGGTGTCTAGTTGAAAGATGGCGACTAGTGGTATAGCCCAGGAATTCATATTGGCTCCAGTCCTGTTCAACATCTTCATTAATGACCGGAATGATGGGCCAGGTGCACCCTCAGCAAGTTTGCAGATGATACTGAACTGGAAGAAGTGACTGATGCAGCAGACTGTTGTGCTGCCATGCACGGGGACCTGGACAGGCTGGATAGAGGGGGCTGGCAGGAACCTCATGAAGAACAAGGGGAAGTGCCAAGTTCTGCATATGGGGAGGCACAAGCCCAGGCACCAACAGTCTGGGACATAGCGTGGCAGCAAAAGACCTGGGTGTCCTCATGGACAGCAGGCTGAGCATGAGCCAGCCATGTGCCCTGGCTGCAAAGAAGGCAAAGAGTGTTCTGGGCTGCATCAGCCAAAGCAAGGCCAGGAGGTCAGTAAAGGGGATCCCTCCCCTCTACTCAGCACTGGTGAGGCCACAGCTGGAGTGCTGCGTCCACTGCTGAGCTCCCCAGTGTGAGAAAGTCATGAAGAGTGTCCAGCAAAGGGCCACGAAGATTATGAAGGGACTGGAGTATCTCTCCAGTGAGGAAAGGCTGAGAGATCTGGAACGGTTCAGCCTGAAGGATCTGGAGGGAAGGTGCAAAGAAGAGGGAGCTGGGCTCTTCTCAGTGGTGCCCAGTGACCAGACCAGAGGTGACGGGCACATAGTGAAACACAGCAGGCTCCTGCTGAACATCTTTTACACTGTCTGGGTGATGGAGCACTGGCACAGGTTGCCCTGTGGTGTTTCTGCCCTTGAAGACGCCTGGACATGGGCCTGGGCAACAGGTTGTAGATGGTCCTACTTGGGCAGGGAGGGCACGGACCCAATGACCAGTGGTTTGTTTCAACCTCAACCATTACATGATTCTGTGAAACACCCAATGACAAGAATAAGCATATTGCTATGCTTGAAATGACTGTTTCATCTAAAAAGAAAAAAAAACAAACAAAAAAACCCCCCAAAAAACCAAGCCACACAAATAAACAAAAGAAAAAACACTGTCTCCGTGAGTTGTATTTTTTCCTAATACTAATACTATGACTGACTGTCCAGTGAATATAATCTGTTCACAATCTATTCAAGTAAAATGAGAGGTTAAGGATGTCCACAGCTATTTGTTCCAACTTTATTAAAGAAAACATTGAATTTTATATGGAAAACCCAAGTTTATCCCTGAATTTAAAATTATTAATCTGCTTCTTGATTACTTCAAGTCACTTGCTCTACATCTTTTAAAGAAAAAAACTGTGCTCACCTCTCAAATATTTACAGAGATATATCAAGTTTATAAAGTCAAGTTAATATACAAACTGTATTAGAAATAGACCCATTGATCTTTCCAAACAGCATTAACAGAAGAATTATTCTCTACAAGTATGTATTTTTGATACTGTAGCTGATAAAACTTACAGAACAAATTTCCAAAATACATACCTCTAAATGCACTAATATCTCCATAGTGTACCTGGAGAACAAAGTATCTGCTACCTGTTTCTCCTCCAACTCTGAATCCAACACCTAAGAGAGGGAAAAGGTATTGTTTTCAGAAACAAAATATCAGATTAGGCACCATCACTGTTCATATTAAAAATACAGATCACCTTAATGGCTAAGAGTGAAGGGGTAGAAAATTTCAGAGAAATCACCAAAGAAAAAGTTTGTTCTGAAATCCAGGAAAACCACCAGGACATGATCCTAAATAGACTAAGAAGCTAGGGCCATAACTTAATTATTATTCAATAGATATCTGCGTTATGCAGACACAATCAAAGAACATTAATTCAGATTTTAAAGAAAATTCAAAATGAAAATGAAGTTTTGTCATCCATGTAGGATTTAGAACTTTTCTTTCTCATACAACCTCTGCATGATGCAAACTGATTAACACTAACTTACTATGAAGACATTGAGAATGTCAAGAGAAAAAGATCTGGAGTAAAATATTTTTAGGTTTAAATTAATACTGTATGCAGAAAACATATCTTGAGGAAATTATGCTTCTGTGTTACTTGATGAGAGAAGGAAGCACAGGTACAAAACACAATAAAGAACTCTGAAATAATTTGAAATCATGAAATTGCAAATTATCACCATCACCAAAAGGTATTTCTCTAAACCCATTCTACAATGAACACTCTGCAAAAGATGTAAAAAAAGCAATTTCTTTGTATTTGGTCAGAGAATCCTGCAGTAATAGGCAAAGCCAACTTATAAATGGGACTGCAGCCTCTCTGTGCGCAAATGAGGCACCATTATGAATACTCCCTACAAACCTTGTATTTTTGCACAGCTTACCAACAAGTATTACTAGCTGGAGTTTAAAAGCAAAGCTTCCACACAATTCTCCAAGTACAAGACTTCTATAGAATCCTCCATGTAATAATTTTTTTAACTTGACATTCTGATAACCAATTTAAGTAACATTCACATTGGTAAGTGTGCAAAATGGACTATTAAAATAAGTATTTTCATGATACTGTGCACTGCTCCTGGCTGTGAAAATGTAAAACATGAAACAAAAAATACTTAGAATCAAGGTAATTTCAGATTGAGGCTATCCAGGTGGTGGATATTGCTACAACCCTTAGTGGTTATTACAAAGAAGAACTCCCAGTTTTCCTCACATACCACTCCAAGTAGCTTAAAACATTTTGATTTAGTTCAGCAGAGTTTTGTATCATGCAAGAAAATGGGTACACAAGCACGTTGCTCAACTGTATCAAAGCAGTGAAAAATGAAAAAGACATTAAATTGTCAATGTATACTTTATATAGAAAAAATTCAATGTTTAGATTGAACTTCTTAGTGCTTTCCCAAAGAAACAAAAATATTTTAATGTAGTTTGTGTGCTACTGAAAGATACATAAATAGCAATCTTCTAGTAACATATAACAGGAAATGCAAGACTAATGCTATAAAATGCTAATGCTAAAAGACTAATGCTATAAAAATAAACATTCTATTATGATAGTTATTTCTCCCTCAGCCTTTTTTTCTCCTACAGAAACCAAAAATGTTCTAGGAAACAGAATGACAAAACCCCACAATTTGCATTAGCTATCATATTACCATATTGGTATTAGCTACTATAATACATTTCATAGTCAATGAGGTTGATGTTTATACCATTTCTATCAATTACACCTAATGAAAATATTACAGGATGTTCATAGATATGCCAGGTGCTCACTTCCATGCCCTCTTTTTCCCCCTGCCCCTGTACACAAGAAATCCATATTAAAGGCACAATACCTTTGGGCAGCCTTGTGGGTGGAGCATTTCTTGCCCAAGCATACAAAATGTTAGATTTATCTTTGCATGTTCCTTCATCACAGTCCCTAAAAATATGCAGAAAGAAAAGGGAATATTACTTCTAAAATTTTGAAATCAGAAAATAGCAGGTGAATTACTGCAAAACTACTAATATTAAGATATATGAAGATGTTTTTGAATATATGTTGATTTAACACAGTTCTTTTAATGCAGATTGCTTTTACAGATATTGGTCAATGTTCCGCCTTCTTTTATTTCCCTCCCTTTGCTTTAAGACAGTGCTAGACACTTCTGATGGGCCCTAACAGCCAGTGATGGAAAAAAATGAAGGAACCTTTCATGGTAATGAACTGTATGAAAATTTGTAGCATTATTAATTCAAGTGATACAAAATGACAGTGGCTGCCACATTTATACAGAGGGACAGCAATCATGCATAAAGCAGAGAAAAAAACCCACAAGACATCAAAGCTTTAATGTAAAATTGGTTATTTAAAATTCATTTTAAAACCATTGTCAAAAGAAGTGACAGGAAGCTATATATCAACCCACAGATAGGAGGCACTCATGCTTTTCCCTGTACTTAATGCAAGCTCACTACTTCAAGTTAATTTTTATTCCACTGTGCAATTCCTTATTTTTCATAAATAGAAAAAAAAATGCAGAACAAAAACCCAAGGGAAAACTAAGAAAAAAGAAGAGTTGGCCAAGTAACAGGCCACAAAAAGGTCACAAATATTTACAGTAACCAAGAGGTTGAGTTGTCCCTAGCCTCTGCAGCTAGCACATTGCAGGTGACACTGAGGGTAGAGAATGAAAGAGTCCCAAAGACTGATAAATTCTAGATACCTTAAACCTGCAAGAACTGGTAAACCTGGGGCAGAGACACCACCAACGCTCTAAAACGCCAGACACAGTTGTACATACAGCACAGTGGACATAGACCACACCCAAGAAGGCCCTGACTGCTATACATGGGTGTAGGCTGTATAATGATATATATGGATAATCAAACAAGGGACCCTAAGGAGCTTTCTAAACACCCACCTAGAATACACTTCTCCCTCTTGATCCTGTACTTGGGAAAAGGTTTATTTACAGGGTGCATATGTACCTTTTTCAATAGCAGAGCATCCCTAGCCCTGAGCATGGAGTGTAGAAGTCATTCCACAGGTGCAGCATACACAGGTATGACTTTTAGAAAGCCTCACCCTGAAACTATTCAGACTGCACTGACTGACCCAAGCCAAATGTGATGAAGGCTGCCACCCATGCCAACATTTCGTGCTAAACCAAAATGGGACTGCCCCTGCTCTGTTTATCACTGCTTGTGAAATGAGGCCTGGGAAAACATTTGTATAGGTAAGGCATGGCTACAGTCACCTGAAATTCTGGGGAAAACAGAGTGCCCCACAGTGTGAGGAAGAGTATAAAAGCACAAAGGACCAGGACATCTAGCAGAGACAGGCTCAATCATGTTTCTGTTGAGGACAGCTGAGCCATATGTGCAAATGACAATGACGCTTTCCAGGCACCTCTCAGAGATAACCAGCTTTTCCGGTGTATATACCAAAACATCTCTACAGGATAGTATACATTTCTTTGACCCCAGTGCGCCTTATTGCAATCTAGCTACTGTACTTATTTCTGACTGAAAACTTTGCCATAATCATGAGAGTAGCAAGAGAAAAGAGAACATACCACTTGTTTTTCAGGTAGCTATGCTCACAAAATGTATTTCTAGACCTTCATAACTAACAGTTTGGTCACCTTCCCCTTCAAACATGCCCCAAAGGACAAACAACATTTATTTCAGGATAAGTGAAATGTTTTGATGAATGAAGCTGTAGCTGAAAACTATGCAGCTACTCACTGCTACAATACAAAAAATCCAAGAGACGTCAGGGATCTAAACAGGTATTGAGCTGCCCAATTTGGAAATGTGTTGAAGAGATTGTTTAGGAGGAATGCCAGAAGGAACTACAAGCACAGTCACAGCTTTACCACCACACTCAGGGCCAGACAGCCTTCGTTTATACCACAGTACTTTTAAGAACACATTAACTAGAAAAAAAAACCTGTGCAGCCTGTTTCAAAATTTCTTCCTGAGACATAATCAGACGGAGGGGGAAGACTGCAGGACAAAGATTAAATACAGACACTGCTCTTCCATTTTGTTTAAAAAATGGTCAACCCTCTCATTTGGCCATCAATGATAATCTTGAAACATCAATTTCTCAGAAAAGAAGCAAACCTAGAGGCGTTTGCAAAGATGAGGTCATAAGATAAACAGATTGAAAAGCAGGGAACTAGTAAAAAAGTATAAATTTAACAAACAAAAAAACCACTGAAATTCATAACTTCTTTACATACAAAAAATGAGATTCAAAACAGAATTAGTAACACAGAACACCTTAAAAAGAGACTATAGCTGCATACTACATGGTACCGTTCTAAAAACTGATTTTGACTCAAAATTTGGGATTGAGGGGGTAGGGGAGCACTTACTGACTGCTTCTTGGATCTTTGCATTTTCTGCAAACTCTCCTGGACTTCCCAAAGGCATTCTCCCCAGTCTTGGGTAAACTCAGGAGATGTTTTTACGAATGACACTGGGGTTTTGACTGATTACCTAGACTGAAAGTAAAACACTTCACTGTGTCAGCAAGACCAGATTTTGGCTATCCCTTCAGCATATCTGCACTGGTTACAGCAATAAAAAACTTATTTTATTTCTTTCTTTATTATACTTTACTCCTTGACTCTAACCAAGACTTTTCAAAAAGGGTAATTGAGGTGATTGAGTAAGACATAGGTTAATTTTTAGCTCTTGTATGTTGAAGAACATTCTGGGGCAGTGGCAATGGTAAGAAACTACACTCAAAAATACAATTCTTTCTACTGTTCCCACTCTACCCCATGCAGTGAAATAAAAGTACTTCACTGAACCAGGTGTGAAATCTTTTGCAATCGCTACTGAACTATTGATGTCAAAGCCTTCCAAACCCATCCTTTCCTGCCAACAGGAACAGCTAGTCTGACAGAGTCATTACTGGTAGGTGATCTGTGACCTGAACTTATATATTTGTTTGCGTTAGATAACTATTTAAAGTTAGGTAACTATTTAAATTGGAAATAGCAGAATTAAATACAACACTAATGTATTGGGTCTGGCAGAAATGGAGTTAATTTTCCCCAAAGTAATCCTCATGGTGCTGGGCTTTGCATGGGTAGCTAGAAAGGTGTTGATAAAGCACCACTGTTTGGGGAAGATTTTAGTAGAGGCCGCAGCCAGGCCAGCTGACCCTAACTGACCAAAGGGATATTCCATACCATATGATATCTGCTCAACAATAAAAGGTAGGGGAAAGGAGAAGAAAGGGGGTGAGGACACACACACACACACACACACACGTTTGTTATTCATGACTTTTGTCTTCCAGAGCAACCATTATTTGTGCTGAAGTCTTACTTCCTGGGAAGTGGCTTGGTGATGGAAAGTAGAGAATAAAATATTTTGTTTTCCTCTTCTGCACAACCTTTGCTTTTGCTTTATTAAAGTGCCTTTATTTTGACTCATGAGTTTTTTTCCAACCTAATGAGGAAATGGAGGGATAGAGCAGCTTGGTGGAAACCGGACGTCCAGTCAAGATCAATCCATCACAACTGAATCAGTATTTCATCGTTTCACAGGTAGATGTTAACTACAGCTATCAAGAACAAAAGCAACATTAACTGCCACACTGCACAGACTGTCACTGGTGAGTCTTCTGCTGGGAAGAGTGAAGGTACAGCCAGGGAGGTCAAACTACCTGAACCCTAGACTTAAAACAGGGATATGAGTCTGATTCAGTTTGGAGGAGCTTTGCTTTTTGGCTTTGGGTCCACCTTTTCTACAACCTCAGAACATCAGTTAGATGTGACTTAGGCATTTTTTCACAACTTCATCGCAACACAAGCTCCTGATCAATCTGTAACAACATAATTCTATCATGTACAAGTAATTCCAAGGCTCTAATAAAACTACTTCCAGAAATATGAAAACAGCACAAGCTCCAAGTACAATCTACTCAGTTTTAAATAGGACACTCACCTGTTTTTAAAAGGCCAGAATGGAAAAGTTTTATGTTAGTGTATTTCTGACATTAAAGTATTCAAATATATTCTATCATATAAGATACAATACAAAGAACACAAAGAAAAAGCTATCTGCTGGGAAAAGAAATTAACGGAAATTTTGTGCTTTCAGTTTTATTTTGGTCTGAACTTCTTAAGCATCTGCTTTTCTTGCACGACTGTGCAAGATTACAACATTTTCAGTATTGGAAGTGTTGGTTGATAAACAAATGGTAGATAAGACCTTTGAGGAAAATTTGTTGTGTATGTTTAAAATATTAATCAAATCATCTCCCCAAAACAGTCACTCAAAATGGTTTGGGATATTTTTCTTGGAAATATATTATACTATACTTTTACTTCTAAATTCCAGCTCTAGTGACCTTTTTGGTAAATACTTAAAAGATAAATCATGATTACACAACTCTATCAGAATAGCTATATTAAAATTGTTCTACAGTTCAGAATAATTCACATAACCTTTGTAGCATCAGCAAAAATACCCCATCTGCCCTCTCTTGAAAACTTGGAGAAAATTTGCAAAATTACTGGATAGATGGTAAATTTCCACCCCCCTTCACATTCTCTTCACTTTGCCTCCCCACACCTATTTTAGTAGCATTGGGAGTTTCCCTCTGCTCACACTGCTCAGGCATTTTGAAGGGCAAATCAACTAACAAACCACTTGATAAAGAGAATCTTCTTCAGCTTATGCTTTGCTCAGTTTCATTCTGAACACCCGCTACACAACTTCATACACAGAAAAGCAGCCAGCTACAGGTGAAGCCTAGATTTGTTGGTATTCAGTGACACTCTACTCAGTTCTACCTCCTCCCTGAAGACAGTCAATTGGTTATGAAGAATCAAAACCAGGTATTTTTCCACCGTCTGGAGGAGTTTGTTTAAAAAAACAAAACCAAAACACTTTAAATGTGGAAAGACTAGATTGTTACACATTTCTTCTTCATTCCAAATTTTCCTGCTTTTCCAGGAAATTGTGACACTGGAAGAGGTTTATATGGAAGCAATTAACACCAGAAAGGAGTTGGGTAATAACGAAAGCAAGATGCAGCTCTTACCAGTAACTTTCAGTAGAAGAGGGTTCATTACATCCAAAGAGTAACATGTGATGGACTGTGTCCATGCTGGCATGAGGCTTAAAGTCAACTGAAAAACAACACAGCAAAACAAGTAAGATATCCATGATCTCACCATAAGTTACATAACCAAGATCACCTTGTCCCATTTTTGCCCAGTAATACTACAAATAAGGCAAGTATGTCCCCACCCATTTATTTGCCTTCTTCATTCCACTTACGCACTTCCCTTAAATTTTCATTCAACAACCTGCTTTCCAAGCTAAAACTCTGCACCTCAGTTATTCACTAAGAAAAAGTTCCCAATCAAAACCACTGTATTTCCCCCAAAAATTAAGTATGATACTTAGTTAATATATAAATGGGTCCCAAACCACAAAGTTTTACTCTCACCAGTTTAATTGCAATCTACATTTGAAATTCCACTTGTGATTTAATAATACTCTTCCACTTATTTTGTACTTCATAAAAAATACAAACAGGCAGTAAGTTACAGCTAAGAGCAACTAAATGCTACTACTGAATGTATTAGTAGTATCTTCCTCCAGTATTCTACCTGGTTTACATTTTTCCTGCATCTTTCTTAGGACAACAGTTCCAAGAAGGGATTATGGTTGATTGTCACTAATACGTCAAACCCCTTGGAATAGAAAACAAGATTTGTTTAATGTCAACGTGATCTCATCGCCCAAATACTTCTCATTGTTAGAAACTTAGACATGAATGTTCACTTCTCAAATGTGTGCTCTTTATCCTATGCCACAGATCAATTGGTTTGGTTTTTCAAGCACCTGTGATCCTGTTTAGCACAGTAAAAAGTTTACCAACATCATGGGAGTAATATTGACCATGACCATACTATGATGACATTTCTAAAAAGAAAGCAAGCTACATTCCTTTATTACTACTGAAAAAAATATGTCAGATGCAAGGAATGCAATGAAATTTTTCATCTAAGGCAGAGAAGAACACTGGAAGGTTTTTAACCTTATACTACAGAAGAAATTCGGAAGACATGTTACTCCTGCTCTTACATGTACACAGATAGTGAGGAGCCTCCAAGCAAATGTCTTTTAGCCATTAACATGGGGAGATGGTGAAGCTGCAAACCAGTGAAACACTATTCTGCTCCTGACATTTATGGCATTTTCTGCACTCAGAAGTCAGTATTTTAACACAGTGGCAGGGTTTCTGAAATGAATGATGATGTGGGGTTATTGTCCCAGTTTCATGAGGGAAAAAAATCAAACAGCTTCTAACCCGATTTCTGGAACTGAGATCTGTTATGGAAAGTAAGGAAAACCAGCAAAAGTTAAGGCATGCAAGTCAAGTTTTAGCTTGAAGATATAAGGCATGTGGTCAGACTGTAGGGAAATTAGCATGCCATAGCTGAAGGCTTGGTTTGGGAAGTAAGAGATGTACCCACATGCACTGGGAGGGTACTTTGAGTGCCATCCATGGATTCAGAAGTACGTAAGTTGCCAAGATGAATGAAGTCTAGAGACCACCTAACATCTTTATTTTCCTACAAGCAAATTCTACTCATTTCATAGATAAAAACATAATCTGTGCTCCAGAAAGATTTTTTGTTTTGATGTTTTTATTAGTAACCATTAGTAGTGAAATAATGGTTTACTCTCACATGGCAGAGGCAACATGTCATTTTATGTGGACTTCCCATATTAGTTTTCAGGTGTTTTGGTGTTTTAAGCTGCTGTTATCAATCTCTCAAGTGAGGGATTAAATTTTTAAAGGGTTTTATAAGCAGTTCCCACCTATAAAACTTCATTAACTTTATTGTCAAAATTAATACCTGTACAAAATGTACTGTAAGTACCACCTATAAAGACAGCCTTCAAGAAAGGTAAAATTGAAGGTTAGGCCTGTTAGCTGCTAAAACCACCACCTGTCCTGCTGCTTAACACTATCTAACTGTTTCTTTTTACTTCTCTACCACTCTCCCATTGCAAGTATTTATTCTGACGAGGGTTTCAGGAAGTCTTTTATTCCCTCCCCACAGTGCCTATTACAATGATATTCTAGTGGAATAGACATGGACATGGACAGGACCTTTAAGCACTATTACAAAACTTATCAGAAATACCTTATTAAATGCTATTCTTACTGAGAGAAAATAATGCACCAGAGCTAACAAAGCAAAATCAGATTTCTGGCATACACTATTTTAGCTGATGTACTTCATCATTGCTTAAGGAAGCATTGGAAAACATCTCAGTCAGCCTATGAGTTTAAGAGAGCTTTGTACAGGTGGTTGCAGTACGGTTCCTGTACAGCTATTTTCTTAGCAGCACATCCAAGCACATAATCTTCCAAAGAGAGGGTTAAAAGAAACAAACAAAAAATCCATCTAAAAATAAATCCTATGTTGAAAAAATCAGACAGATTAATGTGAGATTCAAGCCAAATGCAGTACCTCTTACAGAACAAGAAAGTGGCCAGGGCTTGAAGGGACCTTAAAGATCATCTTGTTTCAATCCCCACTGTCATGGCAGGGACACCTTCCTCTAGTTCAGGTTTCTAAGAGCTCCATCCAATCTGGCCTTGAACAATTCCAGGGATGAGGCATCCACAGCTTCTCTGGGCAACCTGTGCCAGGACCTCATCACGCTCACAGGAAAGAATTTTCTCCTAATAGCTAATCTGAACCTACTCTTTCCATTCCCCCTTCTGTCACTCCATGTTCTTGTAAAAAGTCCCTCTCCATCTTTCTTGTGAGCTCCACTCAGGGACTGGAAGGCCACATTTAGGTCACCCAGAAGCCTTCTCTTCTCCAGGCTAAACAATCCCAGTTCTCTGAGCCTTTCCTCACAGCAAAGGTGCTCCATCCCTCCGATCATCTTGGTGTCTCCTCTGGACTCTCTACAATAGCTCCATGTCCTTCCTGTGCTGGGAAGTCTCACTACCAAAGGCTTGAGAAATATCACAGGAAAGTCTTATTTTCCTAGTTGACAGCCTCCACATTTTACAGTAATGAACAGAAGATTACTCAAGAGTATTGAGTAATTTAGTTGGGTTTTTTTTTGATGCATGGAGGAGTGACACAAAGGATTACTAAAATAGCAGTAGCAGTTTTGGTATACATACTAAAGTGAAGTCTGACTTAATTTCTTGATCAAGTACTACTTAGAACTACAAACTCCAGGAGAAACAGCAGCGAACAGTGCATGACATCAGTTTAGTCTTAACAGTATGCACTTAAGCTTTGTATTTAAAAACTAATTTCCAAGAACTATAAACTCCAGGAGAAACAGCAGTGAACACTACATGACATCAGTTTAGTCTTAACAGTATGTACTTAAGCTATGTATTTAAAAACTAATTTCTAAGAAGTTAATCCTTACAAATAACAATTCAATTCAATAAAGTTGATAGATTTTTTAAAATATTGCTGTCTTCTCTATCACAGTATTAAATACAAAGAAATTTATCAAGAATTCAGTGTCCAGAGTTTGGAAAATTAGGAAGACAATCAAAGGCCTCCAATATAGAGATGACATCATTGCTTGGCAATAGGGAAGTTTATATATGCCATAATAACAGTAACAAACCTAGAGCTTCTCAGAGCCCTTTATGCATGCAAAGTAATAAACCATATAATTACTTCAATTTGTGTTGCTGAACATAGAAGGCTCCATTTCATTTCTACAGCACAATCTGACAAATAAGGACTTACCATGAGTCAGTAAAAAAAAAAGATGTTTATTTACTGGTCACCCATGTGAATGAATGTAAGCAGGTGAAGATGACAGTCAAGTTTTTTGGCTGAGTGGCCTGCTGTCAGACTCAATTTTTATGAGTGTCTGTAAAGCACCCTTTAGCTATCTCTACAGCTTAGTAATGAAAAACTGATTTTTACCAATACCTCCTGCACTGTTAAAGACTCAACTGAGTTTCAGGTTTGGCTAGTTACTAATAAACATTAATCAAACATGATGCGGAAGAAGAAAACTGCAACAGTATGTTTCAAAACCATAACTGGAGTGATACTTTCTAGAAAAATTACATAATAATCTCACTCACTAATAACGCTTTACATATTAATCTGACAGCCATTTCACTTCATAGGAGCAAAAGGTATGTTCCTAACATAAACCTAAATGTACACCATCCCACCTCACAAAAAAACATTCTCCATACCCCGATTTGTGAGTATTTACAGCCTTTAGGGACAGAGAAACAACAACTGGTTCAAACAGAAATCTCAGTCTTGACAGTCTGACCCTCCACTAAAGAACACGTTACAGAATACAGCATCTGCAAAAATATACAGATGCATGCCTGAAAAACACCTACAGGGCAAAACCTGCTCTAATTCTCCTTCTAGCTGGTGACATTTCATTAAGTAGCTTGATTGACTCCTTCCCTGGATAATACGTGAGAACTGACTCTGAACAAGTTGGTGAATTCTGGTACAGTATCCCTGCAGTTCTGCAGTACTAAGTTATACCCACTGTTCCTGTGCAAGCATGAATGTTTACTGGTTTCCTTTAGGAGAACAGCAAAGTTCAACTCTCAGTTTGAAGTCCTTAAATACAAATTTAATAAAAATACTGAAAAAAATGTTACAGAAAAAAATTTCTACTTATTAACAAATGTAGTACTGCCCACATACAACACTAATATAGAAACTCTCTCTTCCAAGGCCCTTATATTTCACCAATAGGCAACACAAATATCTTGCTGCAGGTTCCATAATGGAGCCTCTTCTTCCACAGAGGAGGAGGGAAGAAACAAGGGTAAAAATAGGAAAGCAAAATAAAAAAAAAAGGAACAAATTAGTGAGTGGTGGTGAAACTAAACACACTTGGTCATAAAAATATCCTTTTAAACTGTAAACAGAAAAAACCCACACAAAAGGCATTTGCTTAGCAAATAAATTGAACTGAAGGAGCTTTACCATCAAACTGTCTCAGGAACCCAGTTTATTGTTTCAGTTATGTGTATTCACACATCCTCATGTTGAAGCACTTCAGAATACATGCTGTCTTCTCAATACATCACTAAACAGCAACCCAGTGACAGTTCATAATGCTAGCCTTCTGATGTTTTTGTCACGAAGCAAAACAGTATGTTTTAAGGAAAGTTAATTACACTATTTATTGGCAATGCAATGAAGGCAGATTCTACTTAAAATGTAAAAATATAGACTCTATCCTTTCAAAAAGAATAAACATTCTCTGTGTGCCAATCTTCTATGCTTACTTAAGTAACAAAAAATACACGTATGCAAGTTAACACCTTCACAACACTTAACAGTATTCAAGAATAGTTAAGGAAAAAACTCACTGAGCAGCTAATTTCTCCAATGATGATGTCGATTTTAAAAACCTCTTTCCTGAAAATATTTAGTTTTCTATCCAGATGTTTTATAAGATAGGTCATTCTGCATTCTTTCTACTGTCTGCAACTGGACATGGTTGAGTATACTCTTTCTAATGATGAGGTAACTTGTGTTGATCATAAAGACTCCACTTTTCCACGAGGAACACTTTCCAGTGATTTTACTGAAGCAAGATGGAATGCTCACGTTTCACACTGACCATATGCCTATTCATTTCGGGTGGAAGTGACTGAAGAGGAAAAAATCCAAACATTTTCTTTTACTTTTAAAGCATACAAAAATATGAGTTTGTGAGGAATGTTATCATGGGAACACCTTACGTTCACACAACAAACTGGGCTTTACTACAAATTGCTCAACCAGCTCCTCCTGCCCTTCAAAGCTCTACGTGACACCTAGAATGGTTTCTCTGTCCAGACCTTACTCTGCTTTGTAATGACAGGTACTCAAGAACAGTGATCACTGGAAAAGTGACCAAATCCTGTAAAAATCAGGTGAAGAACACATAAACTTTTAGGTCTTCAGAAATAAGTAAAATTGATTGCATTGCGTTTGCATTGAGACTTTGCATCACTTTTAAGCAAATTCTTTCAGTAGGTCCTTTTAAGCTGTACTCACCAACAAAAGAAATTTATGTTCCTTTAACACAAACAATAGAACTAGGTGTGCAGCAACCTAATAATGAATTAAACTATAGAACTTTTCAGCTCAGTGAGACACTAACTAAAAGCTGCCTAAGCAGGAAGTTAGTAGTATTGCCTTTCTAAAACCAGAAGAGTCTGTTGCAGACACAGCATATCAAGCACAGTTTATCCAAGAGTGAACACTCACTCCCTTATATGTTCATTTTTCCTTCTGGGGTCATATTCAGAACCAAAATGTGAGGTCAGATTCTCATCTCTTTACAAAACGGATATATAGGGAAAGCACTGGAAAAAAATTACTTATTTTTTTTAGTTACTGTAATACAACATGAAAATCAAAACACAATATTCTGTCTCTGAGGGATTTCCAAAAGGAAATCCACACATAACAACAGTCCCATAATACATTACATCAAAAACTACATGGGATTCCCACCATACTATTATTAAGTGCAGATATCCTAAATTGCAACAAAACTTCAACAGAAGAAAAAAATTTTTTCCTTTTACACAGTTTATAGCATGTTCTGATAGCAAAACTATCTTAAGCCTTCTCTCTATCTGAACAACTGTATGTTCATGGCAAGGCACAATAAAATTATAAGTACCTCAAAGACCTGACAGCATTTGTCAGGTATGACAGTATTTCCTTCTACTTGTCTGCCATCATATTCATGCCATGCCATTAAATTAAAAAAAAAAAAAAAAAAAAGGAAAAAGGAGAGAAAGTTTTGTTTCTCCTCCAAGAAAAATCTTTCTGCAGCCAACACCGACTGTAAGTGCAAAGGATTTACAGCCTGTACCAGCAGGTAAATAAACAGTCTGCTCAGCAGTGTAGAATTAAGTGTCTAACCAGAAACAGAAAGCCAGTACTTTACAAATGGGACTGCTAGGTGCTGACTGCCAGAGGCATCTGCATGCAACTCCTTAACTGCTATTACTCATTAATCTCTTCAGATACAGTTTGTTATATTGACTCTAAGCAGCTCCCTCTAGTTTGTTTCTGCATTAGCCATGACAAATTCATTTTGGAATATCTGATGTCCAAAGATTACGTCAACATGAGTCAAAGCAAAAAAAGAAAATGTTGAGGTTCTTCAAAAGGGCTTGCTTAAGTTCTTTCAGGTAACCAGTACTCACCTACATAGGCTTCATCATCCACTGGCAGGGGTACTGACATGCAGAGGTAAGTATCAGACTGTTAAAAGAAAAGAGAACAGATATTACCTTTAAATTGGGAAAATTTAGAATTTAAAGAGTAGAAACAAAGCATCAAAATTCCCTATACTTTCTGAAGATGGATGTGGGAATACTGAACAAATGAACATATACTACAGGACCATCTAGAAAAAACATCACCAACTTTACTGAGATATTTGGGCAAAGACAAGGTGTGTTAACTGGTTCACTATTACAAAAAAATGAAGTCATTGCCATAATTCATTTACATATAACAGGGATAAGGCTATAAGGTCATCAAAATGGCTATTAGATTGACAGGTACACTATTAACGGTTTTAAACCTCTTTTTTCTTAAACTTTTTCTCCCCGCACCTCCTCCCCCAAATTCTAAGGCTGTTTAGAAAAGGAAATATATCACCTACTGGAATTGTACTACACCTGTAAACTCAAAATCTGACCGGACTTTCACTTTTATAAGGACATCTAAACAGATGAAGATAAAATTCCTGCTATGAATAACTTCAAACCTAATTTAAAAGAAGACATCATGAATAAGTGTAAACAATTAAATGCAACTGATAAGGAAGGACAGGTACAATGGTGATAACAATATGTGATTACACAGAATGGTGATGTGCAGAGATAAGAAAACATTTTTGGTGTTTTTGCTAGAAGATGGGAAGGATGAACAGAGGTTAATTGATACAACTGATGTAAATGTCTTTGTGAACTTTTATTACATGCATTTACACAACAAACATATTAAAGCCCTCTAGAAATAAAAAAGGAAATATTCTGTGTTTTCTATCTAACCTGGGTTCTGAAGTAGATTTTTTTTTTAAAGTCCAACTTAATTTAGAACCTTATAACCAAACTTTGAAAGCCAATGGCAGGGATGCTTCACACTGCAAAACTGGTTTCCAATGAATGCTTATGTGTTGTACCTATGCCAAAAGAACGCACAACTCAGGTATAGGTAGAGCACTCCTAAGTCATGTAACGGGTTAGTTGCCATTCATGCACCCATAGACAACTGCAGTTATGAAATATAAGGCAAATCTTGGCCTTCCCACCCCTCCAACAAGCCCAGTAAGTCATCTAAAAAATGCAGGATATTTGGCAACCTTGACAACACAACACACAAATGGAATTTTTTTTTTCTAATAGGAATCTGAACGGACTGATCTCTTCATATGTGCTTCCTAACTGTTCAACTGATGACTCCTCCAGTAAAATCAATAAAACATAATTATAAACGTGCACTTGGATGAACTGAGAGTACTTTTCACTCTTTCTGATGGAGAAGTTTAATATTTTGCTGCAGACAAAGATCTAGTAGAAACTGTATTTCTGTTCTGCACTTGCTGAAATAACACCTCGTTCTCTAAATTACGTGTTCCAGAGGGGTTCTTCCCAATAACTCAAAAACCTCATTTTCCCTTCACTACTTTTGAAAGTACTATCTGCAACAATGAGTCATCAACTACTGCAGCACAATATACTGCTCTTTTCAAGCATCTGCAGGCCTCTAAAAGAGATGTAGAACTCTTAATGGTATATATAATTCCCTGCAATGGCTCTCTGCAAAGATAAAACGAAGTCATTCTTTATCTTGCTTAATGAAATTACATGTGAAAATGACAGTGGAATCTCAAGACTTTTATGTGAATCTTAAAAATGCTAAATATAAAAATCTTAATTGTCTTCACTTTTACTCACTTGGCTCAGTGGAATATAACCAACTTCATGTCTAAAAAGGTCTACCATTGTAACTTGTTTATAGTAGCATTCATGGAGTATTTTGAGAGTTGAAAATACTGGGTCAGAAGTACTACCTCTTTTAAAACGCTTTTAGGCTGTTTTCTCACAGCTTGACAAAGTTGCAGCAACAGTTTAATGTAACTAGATTCACCAATGCATCATCTGATGTTAGGTGTAAATTGCAACTCCATGTTTTACTAGCACAGCTAGAAATATTTCACATTATAAAACTTCAACAATTCAGTTTATGAAACCAAAATTTTACAAATAAAATTAATAAAATGAAAATATTTTTCTCTCATTTTGGATTACTTTTTTGTTACCCACTATTCCCTGAACATAGATACGTATCTATGAAAGTTACCCTGACATTTTTGTTCATTGTATTTGAGTGATATTGTAGGGAAGGTTTTGTCCTCCTAGCTTATTAAAAGAACAGTAAGTGGCAAAAACTGCAATTCTCTCACCTGCTTAGGTGTCACCCCAGGCATGCGAATATCCAGTGCAAAATCTGACAGACCAAGTGAAATCACTGGCTGGTCACTTCCAAGGCATTCACTGGAAAGAGATCTGGTAGTATCTTTATATCTTAAAAAGAAGGAAGAAAGATTTTTTTTAAAGTAGTGATTTTTGTTATGTCTTTCTAAAAAGAACGGTCTACAGAACTAGTAAAGAAGTTTGACAACGCTGAGTACTTCCAGGAGTGACCTGAAAATTTCAATCCTTCATGAGCTCAGGAAAACATTTTAGTTATCCAACACTTCCTGAAGTAGTTCCTGATCTGAGAAATCAGCCAAGTAGTATGCAAAATGTTAGCTGAAAAAATAACCTATTACCTCATCCTAATAATTATCTGAGGCACATGGATGTATAGATTGAGAATTAGGTCACTACAAGATATCAAGTACTGCTAATAATTTACAACAGTTTTGGAGGTTTTCTTTGAGTTTTGGAGGTTTTCTTTTTTCTATGTGCCTGATTTATAGTTCTATGCAGATTAAATTTAAATTACATTCAAAGGGGAAACTTTTAATTCAAATGCTATGACATTTATCACAACTTCTATGCTACTACAAGTAGCCAAGTAAAACAGTATACTCTGCAACTTCACATGAATATCAAATTCTGTATTGAATGCAACATATAAACAAATTGTAAGAAAAATATTGATCACTGCAAAGAACTGAATGGTAAAACATGAGAAACACTAATGCAACACTGATATAAGTTGTGACTATGTGTATTCATGTATACAGAAGTGACACGGTAAATACAGTACCCAACCTCAGTAACAGTAAAATCCATTTGTCAGGAGCTAAGACGCTATTTCTCTTGTCCACACAACATTAAAGTCCACCTATGCAATCTACCATTCAAACCACCCCAAAATTTCCCAGGATTGTTCAGTTTAGTTGATGTTTTCTTGTTAAAACATCATCTTATCCTGCAAGCTAAGTTGAGCATCTGAAATATATTTACTCCCTATGTATAAGCTGGAGAGTTATCTAAAAGTTTTATTAATTGCTGTTTTATCATTCTAAACTCACATTTAATGAGCAACCTATGGATAAAACATGAGTTTCTGTGTTCAATATGACAAGAGTGCCATTTCAAAAGTGCAGGAAGAAAATTCAGAGCAACGATCAAAACCGAACAAATACCATAATGCATTTTTATCTAGGACATACTTTCTCATACTTTTTTAACATTGTGATGGCATGCATTCAACATGTAATATTTTCCTGCATAACCCACCTCTTGAAGACTAAAAGTGGGCTTCTGAAACCCAAGCAGATGTTTTGAAATAGAAGCAGCAGTATTAGCAGGTTGTTAAGAAGGCCAGCCATGTCCACCCTGCTGTTTCTGGCCTGATTAAGCGAACAGAAAAAGGGCAGTGCAGCTCTATCAGCTGTGATCCTGACAATTAGGTGGCAGCAGCAGCAGTAGTATCATTTCACTACTTCATTATTATGTGCTCTACAGGCATCCTCCAGCTTCTGACAGACCATCTGTCTTGGAAGGTGATGCACTGTAAATCAGGAAGGCAGATGATACTATGTTGTCTTTATTATTAGCTGTAAAAAGCTGTTGAAGAATCTTCCCTTGCAGAGAGATGACACTGAACTTCTGTCCACTTAGACCCAAAAAAAAGTAGCACTCCTGATGCTTTCTGCCCAGCCTGTGCAGTTAAATCTGCACGTTACTTAACAATCCACAGTGCTGGAGACTTCAAGTGGCATCACAGAAATCAGAACCAGTCATCCTTCAGAACCTGTAAAAATAGGAGATAAAGGATGATTAACTCATAAGAGCATTAGTTCTCAGCAAATCCCTGTTGAGGCATTTTAATGCATTAGTAAGTTCTTTCACAAGCTTTAGACCAACCCAGTAAAGATTGCATTGGTTCTGGTGATTACTCCTTTTCCTTCCCTCCCCTGCATATAGACACATTGCATTCTGATACGCAAAATGCACCCTCAAACATGTTTTACATTATGGGAAGAAGTATAAAAACATCCTGAATATGTAAAACACAAAGCATGGAGTATTCCACATAGGAAAAGACTAGAATAACATGTTTTACAAGCAGAAAAAATGAAAAAAAGGGGAAAAAAGCCAATACTGACATAGCAAGAATCAAAGTTCACAAATTTCATTAATTATCACCAAATGTTTCTGCACATACTGCAGGCTGGCAGAATATTTTAATTCAACCTGTAATAAACCACTACATCATTAAGGTATCTGTTTCTTACGTACTTTAGCACTTTTTATATCCATTTCAGAGAACAGATACTTAAAAATTATTTTTGGAAATACAGTGACAAGAACTGTTGACATTAGACTGATTTACATTAGTTGAGTAGTTTTCTGTCCTTTCATACACTGAGGGTATGTCAGCATAGATCATTAGTCTCCCTCCTGTTCAACTTCAACTCTTCTTACTTCCTCATGTTAGTTGACAGAATATTTAATTCCAAAATTTTAGCATTCTTTAATAATTATGCTAGAAAAATCACACCATGTTTTACTGAAGACATATACGTTAGTATTTTTTCGAGAATTCCAGTTTTGGCAGAAGGAAAGTTTCCAGTCAGAAATCAAAATCTTTAAAATATATTATGAAGTAATTCTTCTAAATTAGCGTAATTAGAATATTCTAAATAGTGTATTCTAAATTAGTATAAATACTAATATGAAAAAACCCGCCCAAATCCAAATATCTCCCATCCCCTTGCAAGACATAATCAAAATACTTTTATAAGGACGAAATAGAAAACAAGTATTCTGGCATGATACCAATGAAAATCCATGTATTTCATAAAAAAAATCACTCCCATCTCAGGGCACATGTACCAAAAAGGCTTCTTATAAATTAAAAGTGCTTAAGCATAAATTAAGAAGCCATACTGGCTAAACTGCCACTGCCTGTTGTTAAACCGCTACACTAGATTTGCACTGCACTATTTGCAAGATTTAAAAATCTGATTACGTTAATCAACATTAAACTTGCAAATTTTATTCACTAAAGGATAAGATTTGTGACAAGGTTTAGTCACAAACAAATAAAAATAGACATATATTAGTTTTCAGCTTGTCAAAAATATGCCAAGACTTCCAAAACCATTCACACAAGCAATGATACAATCTCAATCCCTTTTTAAATGTAAATTTTCATGTCTCCACTTCTGTGATCTAAGTAATTTTTACTAGTGAACTACACAAATCTGCAACACATATAAAGGACTGTGCTATGACAAAGACCAAAAATCATCCAAAACCAAACAAACAAAGACAAGTGTGACATGCTGAAATGCTTCACATAAGACAACTATAATAAAATAGGGCTTCACTACTTTTACTATTTAAGGAATAACTACACAACAGCGACTGTTCAGTATCTTTGTAAACTACTGGATCAGAAGTTCTGTTACCTTTCTTTAGCTGTACTACCCAAGAAACTGTCTTTTTTCCCAGACCATACTATAAATACATTTGACAAGCAAGAAATCTGAAGAACCGAGGCAGGAAGAATATGATGAGTTGTAACACACACAGAACAACAACATTCTAATTTTTTATGAAAACATTTTCCAGTAAATAGAAATTGGAACAAATGCTTAGCTTATGCCAGCTTCAGTAAGTCCGAGATTTGTCACATCAAGTCTGTTACAGACATCTATGTGGTATACAATTGAATAGAAGAAATTTATATAATATAAAAGAAAAAAAGGACAGGAACTGAGAAACCAGATTAATAGCCTCTCCTCATCTGAAATACAAGGGCTTCTTTATAGCAGCTTTCAATTTGCACTACAAGTTAAACATGGTAATAACAAAAATCAGCAGAACACATCTTAATGTTTAGAGTGAATATGTGACAATTCATGGCTTTTAGAATGCTGACCAGAGGAGGTGGGGGTAAAGCAATGATCTGGAACTGTTCCCAAAAGCAAAGAAATTAAAGCTGTAGTGAGATAAACACACATCTGTATATCATACTTAAAAATGGTCCAGTTTCATCCCCAAGTGCTTTTTAAGGTTTATCAGGTGGATGAATATGAAATGGATGAAAGTTTACTGTACCTGGTACTTCAGATTAGATCCCTCCACAACAAAATTTTACATTTGGAAGGAAAGAAAGAAATTAAAGGTAGCACTATCCTGAAGTTATTTCAATGTAATTTTAGGTAGGATGCAATACAGAAAAATATGAGATGAGGGAAAAAAAGTGAGGATGAGAGATTGAATAATAAGATTACATAACTACTTAGGTTCATTATGTGGACATCTAGATACCACTGTTACACTTTCAATTTGGAGTAAGAGATCCCAAGAGAACAGAAGTAGTAAAGTAAAAAGAAATAATTAATGACAAAGACTAGAGTGAAAGCAGAGAAAGGGAGATGAAAATTAGATTGGGCAAAGCGAGAATGTTATTTTGTCCCACATGCCCCAACCAAACAGCAAAAAACAAAGGAGTAAAGAAAAAAAAGCAGCCAAAAGCAACTGGCACAAAGACTGACGGGGCAGGGGAGGAGAGGCAAGGAGGGCAGACAAGAAGTTGGAATTCAAAATAGAATGCAAAACAGAGTAACAATATATCAACATGACATTACGCAAATTAGAAGTGTATCTTTTAAAAGAATAGCAATTAATTTCCAAAAATCAGCTGCATAAAAAGAAAGCTCTGTACTAACAAGTTCATGAAGCACATTATAGTAATTTCTTATTTTCCATTTAGCCACTAGAACATTTTATATGTAGTACCAAGAGAACAAGTCAGAAGCAGAAACCACACCTTCAACCACCACTACCTTCAAAGAAAAGAGAAATTAGCAGATGATCAAAATTCATAGAGATTAATATCCAAGCCTATCACACATTGTAATTTCTCATAGTTGAATCTCTTTTTTTGTTTCTTATGTATTGAAGTAATGGAAATGAGCAAGGATTCCTTGCGTTCTGTCTTCAGCTAGAGCCAAGCCCACATTTTGTCTTTGGCAAATCTTTAAGTTTAGCCAAAAAGTGGGTACACAAACAACAGCCATTTCAGCAAATGAACTACAGCTAGGCCTCCAAGTTGGAACACTATACTTCTACTTATACGGGATAATCAATGTGTTATGGGGTCAGTTTAGGGATTAACGAATGCACTAAATGTAGCCACTTAGGACACAGATTCACAGAAAAACACATTTGGCAAGAAGCTGTCTAATTAGACAACCTCTTGATCCTCACCACCAATAAAAAACATCTCACAAAACAGATACCTAGGGGTTGGAGGAGATGTGCAATGCGGATGATACTGAACTGGGAGAAGTGACTGACACACCAGAGGGTCATGCTGCTATCCAGAAGGACCTCAACAGGCAGGACGAATGTCCTTATCTTGACCAACAAGCCTCTCATTATATAGTCTCTCCTCTGTCCAGCTCAGGAAGGGAGTGACTGAGTGGTTTGGGTGGGTGCCTGGCATTTAGACAAGTCCAACCCACCTGAAGGACTAATGGTACCTTTGGCTGCATGAGTCAAAGCACGATCAGGAGGTCACAGAGGGGATCCTTCCCCTCCCTGCTCATGAGGCCACACCTGGAGTGCTGTGTCCAGCGCTGGGGTCCCCCAGGTGAGAGAGACATGGACACTCCATAGGGAGTCCAAGCAAGTACCATGAAGATGCTGAAGACAATGGAGTATCTCTCCTACCAGGATAAGCTGACAGAGCTGGAACTGTTCAGCCCTGAGAAGTCTCAGGGAGATCCATCACGGTATAGAAATACACAAACGGAGGGTGCAAAGAAGATGAAGCCAGGTGCAAGCTTGCTAAACATCTTTATCAGTGTTCTGGGTCTGGGGATCGAGTGCACCCTAAGTCAGTTCAGAGGTGACACCAAGCCGGGTAGGAGTGTTGATCCAGAGGGCAGGAAGGTTCTGGACAGGCTGAATCAATGGGCTGAGGACAGCTGCATGAGGTTCAACAAGGCCAGGTGCTGGGTCCTGCCCTTGGTTCACAAAAACCCCCTGTAGTGCAAAACTGCCCCATAGAAAAGGAGCTCCAATCACCCATTGTAGTTGTTGCCTGCCATGTATTTTCCTTCTGTGCTTGCTCTGCATTTGTTAATGAGGATGCTGCTCTCCCCCCTGCCCACCTCAGCAGTGTACTAATTTTCCATCAGATCAACTGGTCAATGTGCCAGCAGGCAACTGCTGGCCTTTTATCCCAACAGAAGAGGTGTGAGGGTACAGCTGGGGCTGTAAAGGACCCCCTTGCTTGGGCAGCAGCCCATAGTGGATTTGGTGTGGTATTAAATATACTTTTTAAAAAATGAAAATGGCAAATTTTCAAACATAGCTTGCCTCTTCATTTAATTTATATTGTGCAAATTCCTACATTCTGTTACCAAAAAAAAAAAAAAAAAAAAAATTCAGGTATGTATACTGAAGGAATAATACAAAAGAGAAATATGATTGCTCTTACTGTTGTTTTTATGAACCTTCTCAAAAAATTGTTCTACTGAGAGTAAGTATGATGTCTATTTCTAAATGAAATATTTCATGAAGGAACCTATTGCCCAACTCCATCATAGGAAGAACAATATTAATACACTAAATAAAGGACTGTGATTTGAATTTTGTTGTATGTATTACAGTGAAACTGGATTAATTCTAACAGGATTTACTATTTGGATGCTCTCCACATATACTGAAATTAGATAATATCTATTTCTTTTCTGTTCAACTGTAAGTATAAAATTATAATTAAGCTCTGCATAAAATGATTGTTTATAAAGGCAACACATTATATCAAAAAAAGCTGAATACCTGAAACTAAGCTTATTTTGAGAGACTCTGATGACCCGTGAAGCACTTTTATGCATTTCCTGTTGGGAAACTAAGTTCCGCTTACTATCTTAAGAGAGACTATCTGTACCAAGAAAAATCAATAAAGCAAAATCCTTCAAGTGCTCTGTCAATTCAATAAGTATGGTGAGTTTTACCTACTAGACACATTTTTTTTAATTAATTGAAGTTTTATACAGCGAAGAAATGGAGGAAGAACTGCCATTTACACTCAGCCTTTCCCTTTTGGAGACCAACATGTTCACCATACAACTTGCACTTTCCTAATTGCTATAAGGAGAGAAAATCATAAACCCTATGGTGCCAAGCCAAAAGCAAACCCTTCATTAAACAATAAAGGAAGCATTAAATTGTATTTATTAGACAACTCATACAGCAATAGTAGTCATGGAAATCACAAACAAAAGGATGTAAAGAAACATATATGTTTATGCAAAGAAAAAACAAGGACATGATTTCTAGGGTGATTGGGCAAAAATGTGTAGACTATACAGAAACTAAAATCAGCCTCAGATTTTCTTTGTGAGCCTTGGGAAATGCATGAGAAAACACACAAAACCAAGGGAAGCAAAAAGCCCCCAACTCAAGGGGTCAGAATTGCTGTCACCAACCTCTGCACATAGCTGCCATCCTCAGCATCTCCGAGATGACTGAAAGGGACAAATTTAAAAGTTTACGCAGACTTGATTTGTCAGATTAACTTCTAGAATTGTTGATTTTCTAACACTGTGTGAGAATTCAGTGAAAACAGAATAAAATGTTTAAAACAAAAAGGGTGCGGCAAAGGTTTAACTGCTACTTCACAATGTGATCGTACTGAGCAGCCTTTGTTTAAGACTTGGTTATTTGCCAACTAGTAAAGCTGTCTTAGGACTACCTTCTCATTTTCCTCATTTCCTAAAATAAATATGACAAATGCCACTCCTCAACACAATGCACACTGAGGTGTGAGACAAAGAAATACCTGAAAAAGAAGGAAATTTCATACTACAAAATCTAGAGACACATGCCAGTATGTTTCAGACCAAAGTAAAATTAATGTTCTTGGAAATTCTGGAAACTTACATCAATTTCTGAATTCTAAGCTAATATTTTTGAAACATGGTACATAATTCAAGGTAAGATTTTTTACTCATTTTCTTCATCACCATACTGTAAACTATTTGGTATAAACCTGTTTAAGAATGAGCAATTGTAATTTTTTTGACAAAACAGAAATATATAAGCCAACTACCAAAAAAAATTTCTTTCCTGTTCATATTAACACAATTGTGCTTGCATTAGTAAAACATGAGGCGACTTCAAGCAGAAATTCACTTTTACAACCTGAAACTGCTTGAAACACTCCCTATCTTTTCTTGAGAGTCACAGACATTTTTCAGAAGTCTGAAGCCAAGACAGCATGTGTTGGTTCTTCAACTCTGCATTTTAATAGCATTTGAAAAGCACTTTATTCGCAATAAATCACCTTCTAATGCTTTTGCTTTGACGAGGTATCAAAACAGGCAAAATTCTCTTGTCAAGGAAGATCAACACTTTTCATAAAAAGACAACATCTTAGCAAACTAGTAATTCCATATAATGAAAAAATGAACAAGCTTGATGGTGCTTGCTTAAAAGCAAAAACACATAAGAAGCCTCTGCTTTCATTTAATATCCAGATCACTATCAGTAGCAAAAAGTAATAAGAATTCACTGAAGTACCCTTTGTTTTCCCTTTTTTTATGCAATAGTAGAAAATATTAAAGGGAGAATGTTTTATAGAGTTAGGACTAGCCTCCAAGCATAAAACAGATGAGCGATCATTTCAAATACTTAAGTTCAATTACACATTACATATGAACTATGAATCAAGTTCATTGCATGTTCCTTTGCTAAGAAGGACATCAGATTGGGGTGGGCTCAGCTGAAGGGCTCTGTGAGAGACAGCAGAAGCTGCCCCCCATGTCAGACAGAGCCAGTTCCAGTCAGCTCCAAGATGGACCTGCTGCTGCCCAAAGCTGAGCCCCTAAGCCACGCTGGTGGTGCCTCTGCTATAAGGTATTTAGGAAAGGGTAAAGAACACTGCACAGCAGCTGAGAGGGCTGAGAATAACTGAAACAACTCTGCAGACCCCAAAGTCATTGAGGAAGGAAGGGAAGGAGGTGTTCCAGGCACCAGAGATCTACCTGCAGGCCACAGAGGAGCCCACACCTGAGCAGGCAAACACTGAAAGAAGCTGCAGTTCCCCCAAAAGTCCATAATGGAGCAGCCTCCTGGCAGGAGCTGCAGGCCATAGGGGATCCAGACTGGAGCAGTCTGTTCCCAAAGAACTGAACCGACGAAGAGGACCCACGCTGGAACAGCTCATGGAGGGCTGTCTCCCACAGGAGAGACCCCACTCTGGAGCAGGAACAAAGTATTATGAACTGACTGCAACCCCCATTCCCCTGCACAGCTCAGGGGGATGAGACAGAAGAGTTGAGAATGAAGTTGAGTCTGTGGGAAGCTGGGCGCAAATAGTCTTTATTTCTTGTTATCCTACTCTCTTTAATTAAGAGTAAATCAAAAAATAGAATACCTTCAGCTGGAAAGTGACCCGCAAGGATCACCGAGTCCACCTCCTGACCCAGCACAGCACAGCTCCAAGAATCCCATGCAAATGGCCTGAGAGTATTTTCCAAAGGCTTCTTGAACTTACCACTGCAGGGACAGGCTAGTTTTTTTTTTGTCAGATTACTGAGCTGGAACGGTTCTCAAAGGTAGTAGATGAAGCTAAGCACTGGGAGAAAAAGAAAGAAACAGCAATGTGTAGCTAGGAGTCACAACAGCAGCTAGGGCAGGAGCACTGCTAATGGTAGCGGGCTTCTAGCTCTCCTTGGCCATGTAGCCGTAAAACACCTATACGCCCGCTGTTCTGCAAATGGTGATCCCTGGTTCAGTACAACATTTATGAGAATGCTGGACTGACTACTTTCGCAGTTTCTATTTGCTCAGTATGACGCCGACAGCAATGACCTGTCAATTCAAACACTATTCAAAGCAACACGCCCGACTCCAGACACACACTACCCCCGCAAAAACCCACTTCAATCAGCTTTATTAAATAACAAACATACGGCTACTAGAAAGAAAAGTATGAAGAATAAGAACTTTTTTTTAATCCATTGAGTTGTATGGTTCTTACAAGTAATTCCAGGTAAAAATCTGGAACATCTTCCTACATATCCAGTCTCAGTCATGTAGTTAAACTGAGATTTTCAGCATTGTAGCTTCATATAAGTTATTAGCAGCTTCAATTAATGAAAATAAGTCAACAGAAGTTTGTCAGAGTTCATCACAAAAATAACGTTGTAGTCTTTCCTTGCTCCAAATGGCACAGATAACAACACCTCTTAATTAAGGAAAAAGATAATGAGCAGAGTGGCAGATGAAAACCAAGTCAATGAATCCAATTCCATTTAGTGTTCGTTAACAACTGAGCAACATAAGATGCATTCTAAAAGCAGGTAAGTGAATCCTTAACTATATTATAGGCTTTTTTATGACAAACATTTTTCTAGTTAAATGTATTGTTTTCAAAACTAGTATCCAAGAAAGTAAAAGGAGGAATTCTGTAAACCTCAAAATAATGCTAGAAATGTAGCACCTCTAGAGATACAGATTTTCAATACCACAAAATATAGTAAAGCTAATACTATGGTAACCGAACACAATAGAACAGTTTTTCCGCAGAATGAGCCTTAACGTTACGTAGAATTTAAAAAAACTACAAAGGTAAGTACAACACAATTGCCTGTAATTACATTGGCACTAGGTTTTTCTATTAAATGCATTAATATAGGTGGAGTACAGTAACAGTATACACTAGGACCTAAATGGATAATCAAGAAAGCCAAGTTTCTTTGCTAGAAGGCACCATTACCCATGGGAAGACAAGAGTTCACAGGAGAAAACAGAAGAAAAACTAAGCACACCGGGAAAGGAAGAATAAGGGCAAGAAACCAAAAATAAAAACTCATGCAAGAAAGAAATGCTGAGAA
Organism: Entomyzon cyanotis; assembly: GCA_024500445.1. Classification (NCBI taxonomy): domain Eukaryota; kingdom Metazoa; phylum Chordata; class Aves; order Passeriformes; family Meliphagidae; genus Entomyzon; species Entomyzon cyanotis. The sequence goes on along the minus strand of JAKEPQ010000765.1, from coordinate 630,042 downwards.
CATTCTGTGCCCCATTACTATGTACAAAATGTCCAACCCCATGGCAGAAGTCAGGAGAAAGGACTCCACACTGGAGGGCGTGAATGTGCTCTAAAGGAAGCTTCAGCCTACAGAGACCCCACAATAAGCTGGCTCCTCGTAGGTACTGTAGCCTGTAGACAGGTACCCATTGTGACCATTGTGACAGATGCACATGTCCCCTTAGCCAAAGGGTATACAGGTTCCAGAGGAGATAAAGATCTGAGCCATTAACGGGCCAAGAACTCCAATTTTATCTGTTCTCTGAAAACCCACAAAGGAGCAGAGTGACCCAGTGAGCATCCATGCTCATAAGCTTGGAATACCAATCATGCAATTAAAAAATGAGTAGCAAGTGGCTTGTACAAGGATCATTTGTCAAGGAACAAAGGAAGTTATGGTCAAAACAAGTCTCATGTACACTTTTCCCATTGTATAAAATTTGACTGTGAGCAAACCACATTATTCCATATGTATGACAGCCTAAGTGAGCCTTATTTGAGCTATTTGAGTTGGATTTGGTGCCCAGTAACTGCCCACAACACACCACCTCTCTGTCCTGACTGAGCACCAGAAAGAGATGGAGCCCCAAGTCATGGACTGAAAGAAGTCAGTGAATATTTGTGAGCATTTTACAGGGGTGGTCCACACATGAAGGATTTGTGTTCACATCAAAAGACATGAGGTGGTGTGTGGGTGGTGAGGATGCTGAGGATGCTGGATAACATGGGTCCTGAGCATGATATGAACAATATGGAATTGGGGACAGAGTGTGGGTGTGTGTGGGTAGCTTATACTGGTTTTGGCTTGGATAGAGTTCATTTTCTTCTAAGTAGCTTATATGGACTTATGCTTTGGATTTGTGACCAAAACAGCATTGAAAACACATGGATGTTTTAGCTATTGCTGAGCAGTGGTTAAACAGAGCTAAGGCCCTCCCTGCTTCTCACACCACTGTACCACCAAGAAGTCTGGGCAGGGACACAGTCAGGACAGCTGACCCTAACTGACCAAAGGGATATCACATACAAAGGAGGACTGTGGGAACATTTGGAGTGATGGCATTTGTCTTCCCAAGAAGCCACTACATGTGAGGGAACCCTCCTTCTTGCAGGTGACTGAATACCTGCTGATGGGAAGGAGGAAATTAATTCCTTGTGTTGGTTTGCTTGTGCATGCAGCTTTTGATGTCCTTACTAAAACTGTCTTTATTTCAACCCACGAGTTTTCTCGTTTTCTTGTGACTGTGTTGCCCAACCCACTGGGGGCTGCTGAGAGAGGATCTATGTGGTGCTGAGATGCCCATCAGCTTTACACCACAACTAGTTTTGTTTATTTGCTATCTCCGTAACACAAAACAAGCCAAAAGAGAAATAAGCATGAAGAGAAAAACAAATAATCAGCATTAGTATCTAAACTACTGTGGACATGTTCCCTGCTCTCTACAACCTTCAGCCCAGCCTCCTGATAAGATTTCCTTGTAGAAAAGTGTTTTGCCCCAGTTCCTAGAATATGAAGGAGGATTCTCAAGCTTGTCCATTTCTAGAGTAAAGCGAATCAAGTGCTCTTCCCTGGAAAATGCTATTCAGCTATACGCCACTAGTAGGATACCCATCCCAACATCTAAATTATACACTCAATCCCCCCCCAAATTGTTGTTACTGTGAAAAATATAATACTTGTAGGAGAAAAGTACATGAAATTGGAACTACAAAAGGTTGGGCAAGACAGCTTATTCCTTCTGGATACTGGAATTAAAAAAGTTTTAAATTGTATTTATATAGAAATACTTCTTTTCAAAACATAGGTGATTTCAATGATGTTTAACCCCCTTTTCAATAAACTGCAGGGGAAGAAAAATCTTTAAATCCAAGACTTTCCAGTAACTCTATAGTCTATTTTGTCTCATGCAACATAAATGTTTGATTTATGCAGAAGAACATCTTTACTTCACATTTCTTTTATTTCCTTTAATTGTTCAGTCAAAAGTATGTATGAGATACAGGAAAAGTATGTAATATCTGCTGTACCTTCTTCCTCAGCACAACAGAATTAATAACATGACAAAAATTTTTAAGCCATTAGTTTTCACACGCTTGTGAGATCAATGGCAAGTGCAATTTTAGAAGCTTACTGACATACTGGTTACTCCTGTTTCTCAGTAACACTGGGTTTTATTCATTCTTGTCTGGCATTTTAAAAAAAAAGTCAACTGCCAAGAGTCATACATATTTTCACTCTCCCAGAGCCATGAGTCATATACATTTTCTCCCTCTCAGAGCGTGTTCACTAATTTCAAAGATTTCCAGTTATCTTAATTTTAGATTGCCATAGCTAAAGGAAATACATTACTGTCAGCATTACTCACAGCACAGTTTAAAAGCAGACCTATCCTTGAACTAAATTGGTGCAGAAGGGGGGAGGAGGGGTGGAACCAGGCCTCTGCGTTTACCGAAAGTGTCTCTAAGGCTATTGAGAGATCACTCCAGCCAGCACTGCCTGGTGCTGTACAGAACGACCCTTCTCACACCCGTGCCGGTGTAAGGCACATATTCTCACTCACCCACAGAGTTGGATAGCTCGTGCGTCACCAGAGACAAAGAACTCAGAGCGCTCAGTCAGCTGGATATTCCAGAAGTTTATTCCGAAGGGGTCCAGGATGAAAGAGGAAGAGAGACCCTCGTTGTCTATATTTATAGGGATAGCTGAAGGGTCAGGGAAGAGGAGGCGGGGGGAACATCACAACCAATGGGGAGAAGGAAGGGATGGGATCAGGGGTTAAGTTACAGCTGGGGGGATTTACATAATTTGGGGAGGGACCATCGTGTTCTCCACGGGGGGGGGCTAGGATGTCTCCCACCAGTGAAGCCCTGCTGTACTGGAACCACTCGGCTCCCCAGCAGTTCCTGAGGTGGTATTATCCACCACAACATCTCCCCCTTCTTTATTTAAAGGAAAGGCCTCCCCTACTTGCTTAGTTAAACACTTCTTGAGGCAACCGAACAAGCTTAGAACAAGGAAAATTATTAGGATCACCCACAGTCCAGTTTTGACTAAGGATGTTAGCCATCCTTGAAGTCCCCATTGTCCGAAAAGATCACCAATCCAGTCTGCTTCTTTTTCTGTCTTCAGTTCTTTGATTTGATCCTTTATTTTCTGTATCGTCGCGTGGATGCTCTGGCTATGAGATGACAGGTTAAAGCAACACAGTCCTTCGAATTCCTCACAGCCATGTCCATGGGCTAATAAAAGAAAATCGATGGCTGCTCTGTTTTGCAGTGTTGCATGCCTGGTGGTTTCTTCATCTTCAAGAAGTTGAGAGAGGGCACTCGAGGTTAGGTTAGCATGCTTTCCGAGCCAGCACTCAAGGTGGCTAAGTTCACCTAAGGCTTTTGCTGCTGCTACTCCAGGCAGGAAAAACGATGCAGCAATCCTTTTAGACAATGACCAATTGATAATTTCGCTATCACAATTAGGATCTAATTGTTGTATATTTCTTTTTTGGCGGGCCAATCGAGTATGGTTTCTCCAATGTAGAATTTGGGTTTTGTTTGGTGCTAGTACAGAAAGCCTGCCAAGAGTGCACGGTCCCCCTTGGAGCTGGGATGGGATTCCAGACCACGCCTGATTCTCGCAAATCAGGAACACACCTTTGGGCAGTGCTTTGGGGTGTACAGATGACTCTGTTGGGATGACCTTTTTATCCTGACACCAATTACTGACAGAGTAAACCTTTCCCTGGGGTGTTGCATTTCTACTATGACTTAATTTCTGGTGTTCTGACCAGGATAATGCCATCCCTCTTTTTGGGCTGAAGACAAACTTGAGGCAAAGGGTAGCCTGGGAGGACCCCAATAATAGTAATTCGTGGGGTTCCTCTGGTGCTGTTGCCAGCGTGTTTACCCATTTCTCCCAAGCTTCTTTCTGGGGGAGCACCTCGTTTGCAAAAGGCAGTTCATCTTTGCGGAGAGGGATCCCCACCAGGCATGATGAAAGTGGGTCACTGACGCTGCCCATAGACAGGCACATATGGTCTTGCTGGAGTGCTTTTGCCAATGTAACCCACATATTGGTCTTTGGCTGAGGGACAATCCATGCGACAACCTCTGGTGGTAACAGAATCCAGGAGGTCAGGAGAATGCAGAGGTAGGCAATTACAGGCATGGTGGTAAGAGAGGTATAGGTAGTCCTTTTTTCTGTGGGATTTCAAGCAAAAATCATTAAAAGATGGTTTTCTGTTACTTCTTTCTTTTTCCCCTCTCATCCCCCCTTTTTTTCATAAGACACAGGTAATAAGGTTGTGGGTTAGGGAAACACATGAGGGTAACAGATAAGGGATTTGTGGGTTAGGGGAACTGCTTGAAGGCGGCACAAATAGCTGTTCACGTGGCTGGAATCTTGCGCCGACGTCTTCTCCAAGCGGCACTGGTTTCTTTGTCTGGGGTTTCTTTGTCAGTGTCTGGTGTGTCATCTTTTGTCTGCTCAGGAGCTGTCACTGACGGTCGGAGGTAGGGTTTTACATATTTTCCTGGTATCCACTTGGGTCCTGAAGGTGTGGAAACACAAGCATATCCCCTCCCCCATACAATTAGTGAAAAAGGGCCTGATATTCGATGGCTTTCTGGATCTTTGATTAACACTGGCGGTTGTTCTTTTAATTTGGCTTGGGTCGAATTAGTAAAATGCCGGAACACAGGGGGTCAGGCTCTTCAAACGAATTGTTTAAGAAATTTATTGTAAAAAGGGCTTTGCAGAGTCTCATAATGGGAGAATTGAGTTCTGACCCTCCCTGCTGTTGGTCTAGGACCCTCTTAATTGTCTGGTGTGTCCTCTCAACTATGGATTGTCCTGTGGGGGAGTGGGGGATACCTGTAATGTGTTTGATGCCCCATGAGCTAAAAAACTCTTGAAGTTTGTTAGAGATGTATGCTGGACCGTTGTCAGTTTTTATCTCAGCAGGAACGCCCAGGGTAGCAAAAGCAAGGAGAAAGTGCTTTATAACATCTCTTGCCTTTTCTCCTGCATGGGCAGATGCAAAAACAGCTCCAGAAAATGTGTCTACAGAAACGTGTATATATTTCAATCTGCCAAACTGGGGGACATGGGTCACATCTGTTTGCCAGACTTCACAGCTGCCTAGACCCCGGGGGTTAACCCCAGACCCTAATGATGGCATTTGGTAGCTCTGACAGCTAGGACAGGTTGCTACAATTGCTCTTGCTTGGTTACGAGGTAGTTTAAACATTCTCATCAGTGCTGGTACATTCTGATGGTAAAATTGGTGGCTCAGCTTTGCCTGAGCAAAGGTGTCTGGAATGTTAGGAGCTTTCACCGGCATAGCCAGAGCGTCTGCCCTCCGATTCCCTTCAGCAACTGGTCCAGGGAGATCGGTGTGTGACCTCACATGCATCACATGGAACGGCTGCTTTCTGTGGGAAAGCAGAAAAACAAGTTTTGAGAGCAGTTTATACAATTTAGGATTTGACACTTCTTTTAGCCAGGCATGTTCTGCTCTGGCGACTACTCCAGCTACATAAGCTGAATCTGTTACCAGATTAATAGGTTCTTCGAACATCTCAAAAGCTCTAACAGCAGCCGCAGAGCTCCGCAATTTGCGGTGAGCCTTCGATTATTTGGATATCGTGCTTCCACGCTTGCGTTTCGGGATGCTTCCAAGTCACGACTGACTTTTGGGATTTCCCGGAGCCATCTGTAAAAACAGTCAGAGCCTTGAGAGGGGTTCGACTTTGAAGTTCTTTTGGGGCCAAATGAAAAGCCGAATTGAATAATTTATGTTTTGGATGATGATTTGAAATCTTGCCTGGATAACTATCCAGAGCAACTTGAAGGTGTTCATTTGTTTGGAGTACGTTTGCTAAGGATTCATTTTCCAATGATGGATAGATGCAGGTGAAATCACACCCTGCAAGGGTACGGAGGCGTGCTCTGGCTCTCATAATTAGTTGGGCTACTTGTTCCTGTCGTGTTGTTATGGTTTTGAGTGGCTGATGTGGTAAGAAGATCCACTCTATTATAAGAAGTGGGTCTTTTTGTGCAGTGTCCCATTGAAAAATCAGTCCATACAGCCTAGGTGACTCACCCAGAACGATGAAATTAAAAGGCAACTCAGGAATTGTCCGATGGGCTTGGCGAGAAGACAGGGCAAGCTGTACCTTAGCGATGGATTCCCGGGCCTCTTCTGTGATGACTCGGGGCGAGTCCAGGTGGTCACAGCCTTTCAGGAGGTTAAACAGCGGAGCAAGGTCTTGCGTAGTAATTCCCAGCAGAGGACGAATCCAGTTTATAGAACCACACAGTTGGTGCAAGTCCCGGAGTGTCCTTGGGTTGTTTTTGATGGTGAGCTGCTGGGGTACGATGGTCCGTTCGCTGATGCGGAGTCCCAGGTAGGTCCACGGGCAGGTACGCTGAATCTTTTCCTGCTGGATTTCAAACCCTGCTTTCTCAATGGCTTGAATAGTTTTTTCTAGAGTTAAGTTTAGGTATTTATCATTTGGTGCACAAATCAACACATCATCCATGTAGTGGAGAATGATAGAACGTGCAAACTCTTTGCGGATGGGGGACAGGACGCGAGCCACGTACCATTGGCAAATAGTTGGAGAATTTTTCATACCCTGGGGTAACACACACCAGTGGTATCTGCGCTGGGGGGCTTCCTGGTTTAGGGATGGCACGGAGAAAGCAAACCGAGGAGCATCACTTGGGTGTAGGGGGATTGTGAAGAAACAGTCCTTAATGTCAATGACAGCAAGCTTCCAATTCTGAGGAAGCATTGAGGGCGAGGGCAGGCCAGGCTGTAGGGGTCCCATATCTTCAATTACTTCATTGATTTTCCTGAGGTCTTGGAGGAGCCTCCATTTGTCTTTCCCAGGTTTCCGTATGACAAAGACAGGGGAGTTCCAAGGGCTATTAGATGGTACAATGTGACCCTTGGCAAGCTGTTCTTCTACCAGGGATTCTAAAGCGCTGAGCTTCTCTTTGCTTAGGGGCCACTGGGTTACCCAGACTGGGTCATTTGTTTTCCAGGTAAGGGGAGGGGTGGAGCGTCTCCCAGTGGCCCCAGCTAGAAATCCTGAGATGGAGGTGGGATTACCAGCTGAGTCCCCCACTGGGTAAGGAGATCTCTGCCCCAGAGGGTAAAACCAGAGTCAATTACGTATGGGCGGATGGTGGCTGTGTGTCCTTCAGGGCTTTCTATGATGATATTATTTGTACTCCTCTGGGAAGTTGCTGACCCTCCTATGCCTGTGATTCTGCCGCCTGCTGGTTTGGTTTTCCAGTCCTGGGGCCATTCTGCTCGAGAAATGATGGTTACATCGGCTCCTGTGTCTACCATCCCCATCAGGTAGGCAGTGGATTTATCATTGTGTAGTTTACAATTCATCATGGGCTTATCTGCGCCTACAACTTCTGCCCACCATATGGAAGGTGTTCTGTGGCACCTGGGGTGGTTTTCAGGTAGTATGATAGCTTGTGCTACCACCTGACCCTTTGATAGAAACCAGGGAGTGTTGTTACAGGAGACAGAAATTTGTACTTGTCCACTGGGGTCTATTTCGTGGACCTCAGGTAAGATAAAAAGTTCAGGTGGACCATGCTTAGTGTCCCCGACTACTAGAATGTCCACAGACCTGTCAAAAGGTTTTTCAAAGTCCACATATATGCGTTGTTGATTTCCATGGCGGAAGTGGTGTGTATCAGTACTTACAAGACAGAGTCTCTTGTCTGTTCCGCTGTGTGGTGCGCAGTTACCATCCATGGCAGGGGTGGCAGGGCAGGGAGAGACGGCTGTAGAATTTGTGTCCTTGCGCGGAGCCGCGCCGCGCTTCACTGTCCGTTTCCCTGGTCCTTCTGATGGTGATGCTGGCAGGGACAGCCTGGGGGCACAGCTTCAGTATTTTTGTTAGTATTTCGCTTAACACGCTTTGGTTCAGGGCAGTCTCTGACTATGTGTTCAAAACTCCCACAATTATAACATCTCCGTGGAGGTGTCTGAGATGCTGCTAGTGCTTCTGCTACCCCTTTTGAAACTGCTTGGGCTATGGTTGCTTCAGGAGATGCTAATTTGGTGCAAGCCTCAATCATCTGATCGAGGGTAGGAGGTGGGTCTAGAGGAAGGGCTCGGAGGACTTTTTTACAACTCTCATTAGCATTCGCCATAGCCAATACACGCAGGAGCTCCTTTTGGGCTTCTGAGTTCCCAACTTGCTTTTCAACTGACTCTTTTAGTCTATCGAAGAATTTTATAAAGGACTCATCCATAGTTTGTTTTATGGTGGAGAAATTTAGAGAGGGAGTGGAGTCCGAGGGAGTTGAGAGCAAAGCCCTGTCAGCTTCTCTTTTGATATCTTCTAAAATTAGTTCAGGCAATTGTCTCGCCTGATCCTGGGGTTTAACTAGGTTTCCTTCCCCACAAAGATCATCCAGTGTTAAGTGAGCCCTGTTAGGATCTCTGTGATATACCTGAAGGAGGTCTTTTAATTGTCTTTTCCAAGTTCTGTCCCACAGCATGTATTCCCCGGGTGACAGAAGGCATGCCATAAGATTTTTTATATCATGTGGAACTAATACATTTGCAGCAAAAGTAGCTTGAAGTAGATTCTTAAAATAAGGGGAGTCACGCCCAAAATCCTTCCCCGCTTTGCACATTTCTTTGATCTGTGCATACGGGAGGGCATCCCACCGGGGGTTCCCTCCAGCTCTATTATAATGGACAGGCGCTGCAGTGACAGAGATTTTGTTGGCTATTTCCCAGTGCCCCTCGTGTGCGGCTTGCCTGCGTATATCGAGCCACGGGTCCTCTTCAGAGTCGCTGCTCTCCTCCTCCGAAGAGGAACAGGCAGCCCGAGGCCGGGACCGGGCACAGTGGGGACGGCTCCCCCTCCGTCGCTGGCTGGCTCCGTTGCCGTGGGAACCGGGGAGGGGCGGGGCCGCGGGAGTAGCACCGCCGGGGAGGGGGGGTGAACGAGGGAGGGACCCGCGCCGGGATGGGAGCTCCCCGCGGGGGGCAGGGCTGACGCAGGGACACCCGATACTGCGGGGAGCGGAGCCGACGGGACACCCGATACTGCGGGGGGAGGGGCCGACGCTAACCCGGGAGTTTTAAACTGATAAGGATCAGGCATGCCAGCTTGTTTCTCCACGTGGGCGGCGCCATGTTGCCCCGCAGGAGGAAAGGGTAACGCGTGGTTTGTGCCGTCTCGCGAAAAACATGGAGTCGAGGTAGGGAGGTTTTGGGGAGCTGGGAAGAGGGTGAGGGGCAGGCTCGAGCCGGGCTGGCCAGACCCGGCTGGAGCAGGGGATAGGGGAGAGAGCGCTTCTCCCCCCTGGGGTTCTGGGGGTTTAGGGACAGCGAGGGAGGGAACAGACACAGGGGAGACAGCACAAGAGAGATCTGAATTTTTCGGCAGAACTGATTCAGTCTTAGCGTTCTTAACAGACTTGTAAATCACTACAAACAAAGGGAGAAAATTAGCAGTCGTTTGATCCCCAGCCTGTGTGAGAACAGTTAGTTTCTCTCCGATCTTATCCCAGAAACTAAGAGACTGAACAGCAGCTACAGAAACATTTGGAAAGATGTTAAAAATCCAACGAACAAAACATTTTAAATTCCCCTTAGAAAACTGGGAATTATCTGACTTAAGGGTAGTTTTAAGGTAGGTATAAAGCTCTGATTGGGGACGGGTTAACTTCCCACCCATATTCCCCAAATAAATTCTTCCCAACACCGAAAGAAAGAATAAGGAAAAAAACACAAAAGAAAAATTCACCCCGGCAAAGCCTCACTTACCACTTCGAGGCTTCCGAGAATGTAAAAAAAAACTTTCGGCGTGGTTCTCTGGTGTTAGCCGATTTCTCCTGTCCCAGACAAACGGAGATTTCTCGGCTGCCTCCTTAAACAGATCTAATAAAACTTAGACCTGTTTTCGAGGGAAGTAGCTGCTCCGATCGTGACATCTATAGCATAAAGCCTTCCGAGACACTTTCAGGAATTTTTCAGGTCCCTGTATCGAGCGCCACTTGGGGCAGAGGGGGGGAGGAGGGGTGGAACCAGGCCTCTGCGTTTACCGAAAGTGTCTCTAAGGCTATTGAGAGATCACTCCAGCCAGCACTGCCTGGTGCTGTACAGAACGACCCTTCTCACACCCGTGCCGGTGTAAGGCACATATTCTCACTCACCCACAGAGTTGGATAGCTCGTGCGTCACCAGAGACAAAGAACTCAGAGCGCTCAGTCAGCTGGATATTCCAGAAGTTTATTCCGAAGGGGTCCAGGATGAAAGAGGAAGAGAGACCCTCGTTGTCTATATTTATAGGGATAGCTGAAGGGTCAGGGAAGAGGAGGCGGGGGGAACATCACAACCAATGGGGAGAAGGAAGGGATGGGATCAGGGGTTAAGTTACAGCTGGGGGGATTTACATAATTTGGGGAGGGACCATCGTGTTCTCCACGGGGGGGGGCTAGGATGTCTCCCACCAGTGAAGCCCTGCTGTACTGGAACCACTCGGCTCCCCAGCAGTTCCTGAGGTGGTATTATCCACCACAACACTAAATGAATATAAATCAGATACCTTTGAACACAAAAGAAAGAAAGAGAGGCTACTACAGAAGTAAATCTTTCATGCTACAAGAGGAGGTCCTTACAAGTGCCAAAAATTAAAGCTATACTTTGCCTTTTAAAGATCTGACACCTATTAGACAGAAAAACTGTGAAAGTTGTCTACAAGAAAGTACTCCAAACTTTGAAACTGTAATAGTTTCCTTACAGCAAAAACAAAGAAAATAACTTAATGACAAATCTGTTGATAGACATACATTCATTCATTTAAATTACGAACCATAAAAAAAAACTACTAATTTCAGATCTTAATGGATAAATGTTGAGAAACAAGATCTTGTTTTGTGACAGACAACTGCGTACCTTTGAGAGCACAGAACTGCACAAGTGGGAAGAACAAAAGTATATTACACACACACAGAGCTGCGCTGTGCATTCCTGTTCAACGCCGCTAAAAACTGACTAGATTTCACATATACTTACAATTCAGTTTTTATATATAGATACACACAAGCTCATTCCACCAATAAAAGCAATGTAACAACAAGTAAGTTTCAAGAAAGTTGTTAGAGGTTTTGTTGTACACAGAAGTTCCTCAGAACTGGGCAGAATTAGATTCCATGTCAGCTTGATTCAGTTTTGGTGTTCAAAAGATCATTTAAAGCTACATAAAAAACATGCATCTTGTATGGGGCTGCCAGATCAGGTCAGAAAGATTTGCAAGATCATCTGTTCTCATCCTTAGCAGACCAGTACACTTCACCCACATATTTTCAGGCAGCTATCTCCTACATCTTAGTTGGGATATAACATATATGTATATGTTATATACACATACACATATACAGTTATATACATATATATACACACACATATGTATACATAAATATATACACATATATATCTATGTATACATATATACATATATATATGTTATAGACAGCTTATTTGCATTTTTTTGCAATTATTTGTGTCTGGTAAGGGTCTTTCTGGGTTTTAAATGAAATCTTGAATCATAATACAGGAAGCAATGCCTTTGCTTGACACTGATTTATTGCTGTTTTCCACAAAACTCTGGCAGATGTGGGTATAAGATTAGTCATCATATGGCTCCCTTCCTATACCACTCCACAAAATCCTCAAGCTTTATGTTTTCTGACTCTTGCATGATGGCCATGATTTCAGGCTGAGGAACAATGTTAGGACTTAGCTTGTCCTTAGGTAATTTGCAGAAATTAATTCAGCTGAAAACCATTTCTGGAAAACATAGTTTGAACAGAACCTATGAAGTCTAGTTTAATGATTTCTGAGTCTGTATATCAGGAAGTAAAAAATTTATGCTCTGGATTTTATTACAGAGCTTGCTGAGATCTGCAGACACCTGGCATGAGAAGGTGAAACACCCTAGAACTCAATCTGGATTTTTGCGCTTCCAAAGTCTAACCAGTGCTTACTGAAAATAAAGTAAGAGATGAACCAGAAAACTCCATTAGGAAACCGAAAAAAAATTGTTTACTTTTCCTAACCTGCGTACATGTGAATCCTACTGATCTCTGGACTCTTGAATTCCACTACAGGGAAGAAAATGGAAGATAATCCAAGTGCTGTAATAAAATATCCTCAATTTTGTTGTGATTTAATCCCAGTGGACAAAGGACTCAGTTTTTTGATGCAGTATTTGTCTTATTGCTTATGCCCACTCTTACAGACTCTATATTGGTGTTGCACATGAGTTTACCCCACCCTCAATACAATAATAGTAAATACACAGGCAGATTTTTAAATGCCAGGTTTAATAATTTTTCATTTGGAAAATTAAAAAATTACCAGATAATTATTTTATGTATTTTGCCTTTTGCTTCAGAATGCAATCTCCTGTGCTATTCCATCTGTCAAGTGACTACTCTGATTAACTGAAAAGGCAGCAACTAAAAAGGCTGTTTTCCTTGGTGACTTGTCTGTCATTAAACAACTCGTGCATGCCAGCCTGCCAGTAGACTGTTCTAGGAAGTGTTTGTTAAGCAACACCCCCTATCAAAGAACAAAGTGAGCCAGGAAGGACTCGGAACCACAGAATTTATTGGGAATCAATCTACTGTTGGAGGTGGGGTTGCCCAGTTTCACAGACAACAGCAACAAACTGAACATCACAGGAAGAAACCTTTCAAAGATCATTTCAACTACAGGCCAGATCAAAAACCCTACCACTTTTCCCCTGCTATCATTCTACTTAGAGATTACATTTTATGGAACTGAGCTAAAAGCAACCCAAACTATGTAGCTTACAGGCCGCAGCAAATTTTTGTGATGTACCCTCACTTGTCTAGTCCACCTTTCTCCAGAACAGCCCAATCTTTTAACTGGATATATCTGACTGTTCTTCGTCACTAAGCAAACACAGAAGTAGCAAAGACAATAACCTGTACTTATAGGACCTTTTACCAATTTTTGTTAGTTTGCTTAACAGTATTCAACTACTTGACAATAACAAATTAATACAAACAGATAAACTACAAATGGACACCTCGGGGAAAAACAGAATGAGGTATTTCTTCAAAGATTGGCCTTTGCTGGAACAGGTCACAAAGGGGAACTCTCAGAACTCCGGGCACAGTGCTCTCAGCCAGCTGGGTGAGGCAGGCAGGGGTCCAGGGGCATTGCAGGGAGCACCTGCAGGGGACTGAACTAGCCCCGGAGAGCAGGGACCAGGACTGGCAAACCCGGACCAGGTTTGTCCAGTCTTGAGAAAAGAATGTTTGCAGGAGATCTTATCACTGGTGGCTACAAAGAAGGAAGTTCCCCTTTCACAAGTAATCACAAGGAAAAGACAAGGGGTACTGGGTATAAATTACTCCCAGGAAGATTCCAGTAGGACAACAAAAAGGAACATTTTTCATGATGAGAACAATCAGCCCTTGAAATACTTACCCCTGGGATGTGGTGGATTTCCCAGTGTTAGACTCTTTTAAAATCCATCTGGATGAGGTTCTGGTGATCTTGACTGGAACATGCTTTTGCCAAGAAAGGCTGAACCAGATGGTCCTTAAGGTCCCCCTCCAATCTGATATTTTATGGCTCTTGCAAGAATATCAATGATTATAAAAAACCCAGAAAACCCCACCTTGAGTTCCAGATTTTGAAAACTGTTTATTGTACCCAGCATCTCATTATTTTGCTACTCCAACAAATTCTCTAAGTAGTAAGCTTGTTAGTACTCAGCCAGTACATTAATTCCTGGCCAAAATAGAACACAGGGAACAAAAGAAGCACTTCTTCTACAGAAGAAGCAGTGAGATCCACCATGTTTCTGGGCATGTCAAAAGAGGACAGGAACAAGTCTTATCAAGATTAAGGGCAATGGAGTCCCATTAAAAAAAAAAAAACCCAAACCAAAAACACTGCCACAATCTATGGAAGGATATCATAGCCACTTCAAGCCCATCAACTCATCCCTTTAACATACAAAAAAACATGTGATGCATGACACAAACATTTCTTATTCATAGATAAGATGCAGTTTTGGAGCAAGATTTTCAAGTATCCAAGAAAGGAAATGTGTAAAACCAACAGTCAGCTATTCAAACTAAATAGCATGCAGAAGGAAATCCAAGCTGTCTGCAAAATATCAGCAAGCCAAGTTTCAGAAAGGGTCACAATTCTTTTATGCCAGATTCTCCAAGGCGATCACCATACTGAATAATGAATACTCTTAAAAATACAGCCTATCACCACAGACAGGATTTGTTCATACGAGTGCAAGTCTAATTTCATGAACTCAGTTGCAACATCCGTGAGAAGACTCATCCATGAGCATATGCTTTGGAAACATGGTCATGAGTCAAGCTACAAGCTACATAATCACCAACTCATAAGCATACAAGTATGTTTGCAAGAAAATGTGGCAAAGGTTTTTATTTGTAGTATAACATACACTCTTTTGCTTGTTTTTATTTTAACCATCAAGTTCCCATAACAAAAAACTATTTTGACACCAGTTCAATTACAAGCTAAGAAAAATACTTCTCAAAAATTTGTACAAAATTGTATTTCTTAATTAATATTAAGAATACATTTTAACATTTCTCCTTAATGCAGCGGCATGAAACATCTACAAACTAGAGATAAGAGACTATCCTTCCAGAATCAGATTTGTGAAGAAACTCATTTACATGTCTGTATTCTGTCTAATTCAACTACCCATAGGTAAACTTTACAAACCTGTAAAAGAAACATTTTTTAATTAACACACTTATGCTTATTAGGGGCATACCAATGAATTTTTTTGATTATGTAAGAACAGTTGATCAAAAGATTTCTTATGTATTACAGTACTTATTAGAAGTTTTCTAACTACAACACCCCCTCATCTACTTGCATGCAATAACTTGTCAAAGTAGTATTTTAACTCCTCTTAGATGACGTCATCTGTTTCTTTAGCAAGAAGTCCCAAATTCCCCATTCCCAGTTCCCCACTCATCGAGACTGATTTTTCTGACATAAGGTGAAAGCTACAAGGATGTGAGGGGTGTGGGTTGAGGAAAGAAAATACAAAAGCCATTCACACGCTATACAGAAATAGCAGAAGACAATATTTTGAATAGGATTTCTGAACAGAACACTTTTTAGTTTGTAGAATTTTTTACATGTCTACTACTTTGTAAATTATAATTACATTATTTTGTTTTCCTGCATTTTCTTCTTTCTGGGACAAGAGCATGCATTTTTGCAGGAAAAGGAAAAAGACCAGTATAAATTTTCCCAAATGCTCAATTTGAAGTGCTATGCAAAACATTAAACAGACTTTTAGCTTAAGTTACTTCCCGTTTCAGACACATTTTTACTCATAAGCAAATTACTCAAACTGAGTCCCAAACATTGAATCCCAACTGATTTCAGAGATGTAGTAGTCGAAAGTAATCAGGAAGACATCTAAGACTAAAGTAAAAAAAGACAACAACACACAAATAAAAATCCAAAGACAAATACTTTTCCAGGTCAGCATTAAAAATCATTCACATAGATGTTTCATTGTCACATTATAAGTCCTCCTTTAACCACTGATAAAATACAGAAAGAAAGCAGACTTTTAAATGTGTTTTGGTATAAAATATAACAAGAATTTTGTACAACAAAATTTGTCCAGTTTACAGTAACGAAGAAACAGGTCAGCTGTCAGCAGACTGAACACACTACCAGAAAGTCTACTTCAAAAGTAGACTTTCTAGGAAAGTACTACGTAGTAGCAGGTACTAGGAAAGTACCTACTTCAGTTGCTGAGAACAGTTAAAAGTTTTTAACTCTATTACTATTTTAAGTAGGGAAACACTTGTTTCTTTAAAGGATTACATTGACAGTTTAGTATGAGACAAGTTATTTCACTAGCTAATAATACAAATCAGCATAAAATAAAAATAAGATAGTATTACAATGAAGGGGTTCTAAAAAATCTAACCACGATGGAAAGAGTTTTATGCATTAATTCCACTTCTGATATTCTAAGCATGTATGGCAGCACTAGGCTATGATCCCTTGGCAGGAAACATAATACATACTCCAAACTCACCTTGAAGCACAGTGCTTATCTGCCCTAACTCTTTCAAATTAAGTATGTAAGTTCCAGAAACACACCATAAATTCATAGTTTCCACCTAAACTGCCTTCCAGTAACACAGGCTTGAAATCTAGGTACTAAAGAGCAAGGCACAGTGAGCTGAAGATCAAGGTTCAAAGTCAAAGACTGAAGCCAGGTGACCAAATGACAAAGAAGGACAGTAATTCTGTATTAAACAGTGTAATTGGCACAGCATTTTTCTGCGGCAATCAAGTCATTTTAAGCGCTAGAAACAATGGTAAAACTTACATAATATGGTATAACTTAGCAGACCTCCCACAGCAAGAAGCAATTTGTCTTTTTCTCAGGCTCAAATCACATCCCATGTTTCCCTTCCCTTTTTTTCTTCAAGGGGTACTTTAAAACTCTTCTGCAAGATAGGGTTATGGGTGTGGTGATGTGCAGCTCTTTTCCAAACATGACTGTTTGCTCTTATCAAAGGTGGCAGCTTCAGCAACTCAAATGCTTTAACTTTGGATTTCTGTCTTCCTTTATCCTTCAGAAGTAGACTTCTAACTTTTGAATCAGACTTTAGCAGCAAGAAGGAATAGTATCAATGTCTGTTACTCAGCACACTTTTGGCAGGGTTTTGTTAGCCCCTGTAAAGCTGTTGTGTTTTATAAATTGCATCATAAGCAGAATTATCTCTTCCAGTTTTTAAGCAAAACCCATAAAAACTTACCGTCACAAATATCCAGATGACAAACCTGGCTTTCAGACTGCCTTTCAAATTATCTGCTCAGAAACAAGTTTTGTAACATTAGGGACATCTGTCTTTGCATCAAGATGCAATTTGGTATGGCAATCCATAGAAGTGTCAGTGCTTGTTGGCAAAATGCCCGCTTAAGACAGTGGCAGCCACAGCAATGTGAGGATTGAGGGTCAGCATTCTTGTCTGAATAAAGGACTCACTGATGCCACAACAAATTTAGATTTGGATGTTTTAAAGTAAGGAAAAGAAAGTTGGAATTGCTCTCTGATGATGAAATAGAAATACGTGCCAGAGATACTAGAGGGGAGGTTGGAAACTGATAGCGGAAATTTCACCACTGAAACTCCATGGTCTAAATTTCATTTTGTATCCAATGATTAGGACATTGCAAACTATCAGCCTACCATTTGTTAAAATACTCTAAAAATAAGAGCATTGATTTTAGATATACATGTTCTTCTGAAAATTAGGCTTGAAAACTCCATGTCAATTTTCTCTCCACAAAGCTGAATTACCCTAAGAGCTACTCATGCCACCCTAGTAAACACCTCCAGATTCCTTTTGATAACACATTTTTACAATCACCGTTGTATGGCTATGTAATGATTTACTTTAAGTCACAATGTTTGTGAGGAAAACAGAGAGCACGAATACAGTGAATAAATGCTGTTTCTAGCTAAAGCCTTCAAGGAAGAAATGGTGTGGGCATTTCATGGGTAAAGATCCCACATCAACCACTTGATACAGGAATTAACCACACATTTCATTAGATCATTTCCTCTTGTCCTATCACTCGTTACCTGGGAGAAAAGCCTGACTCGCACCTGACTACAACTTGTTTTCAGGTAGTCGTAGAGAGCCATCATAGCACACCTGGAAGTTTAACTTCGAGCTTAGGGCTGTATGCACTACTTGCCTCCTCTACTTAAGCAAACTGAAGCAACAGGAGTGGAAGTTTTTTTGTGCAGC
The DNA here is from genome assembly GCA_024500445.1 of Entomyzon cyanotis. Lineage (NCBI taxonomy): Eukaryota > Metazoa > Chordata > Aves > Passeriformes > Meliphagidae > Entomyzon > Entomyzon cyanotis. Next base: position 612,153 of record JAKEPQ010000765.1, on the reverse strand, counting down.
TGCATAGCAGCATGCACACAAATTCCCCAAGCACCACAAGACCAGCTGTGTCAGGCTGCCAGGAGCCTGAGCTGCACAGCTGCACTGTAGTTGCATGGGATTTCAATCATAGATAAAGGCCTTATATATTAGCACTGTAACTGTACAAAACACATCAACAAAATCCCACTATGTGACACATAGCTTTTGTTTCTTACAGGCAACCTGATGAAGGATAGCAACCTATCTGGAACAATTTTGAAGCAGCAGCCATCAGTGTCACTGTTACGAGATGGCTCAGAGATGCCACAGACTCCTTTATTCTTCACACTGGCTCCATGGTCCTTTTAAAGGCAGTTAAGTAAGGAGACAGCTCTATACACAAATTAACTTTACAGAAGTGAAGGAGAATGGCTGTTCAAAGGAAGAGCATGGAGGCAGAAAAAAGGTGATACAGAAAAACAAACCTAATGCTGTTTAGTTGCATGAACTCTTCACATGTTTTTAGCATAACTGATAGATGAAAGGGGATCTTCATTTTGCTGCCAAACGCTCACCATGCAAGAACTTTTCCCAAATCTCATGACCAGCAGCTGAGCCATCTCAAATTTGTTGTCAAACAGTTTTAACAGAATTGAACACTTTCTATGAAATTGCCATTAAGGTTTTTAAAGGGGAAGACAGGAACAGAGGATGGAAACAAGCATTTTCTAGAATTTATTCTAACACAATTTCTTGCTTTTCCCATATATTCAATTTTTCCCATTCTTCCCTTTCTCAAAACAGGCAATTCTATATAATCTCTAATTACTTATCCTGTACTTTCACAGGTGTTTGGTATCAGATGACAAAACAGCTCCATCATTTATCAGTCTAGGCACTGTACTTTGGCTAAAGAGAATTAAGTCTCATTCAGCCTTAAACTGCAAAGAAAAACATTTTCACTCTCTTTAAGTTATTTAGAAATCAGAGAGGGCTGATTGAATTTGATGATCATTGTGCTGCTTTTGGAGAAGGACAAAAAATGATGAGCACCACCCAAAACCAGAGTAGTGTTAATACAAGCTATATTTAGCACTACATGAACAAAAGCCAGTACTGGTCTCCATCACAATACTGACAGTACATACAGAATGCCTGACAGCTTTCCAGGGGGCTTTAGCAGCTACTGCTGATGCACTGCAGAAAACAGATTGACACTGAAGCCTATTTGCACTATGTGCTTTCCTACCATCCAGTTTGACACAGTTAAGCAAAAGGACATCAATTACAACTGCCCTTTCAAGATGCTGCTTTGAAAATAGATGCAGCATGTATTTGAAGCTGGCTTTCCTGCTAAGCACGTGATGGTTTTAAACAACAAAGTACTCCTAAAAACCCATTATTAAATACAGTGGGAAACCAGGTATTCAGTGGCAGCCCAATCTCCAGTTTTGTCAGCCATAATGTTGCACAAATGAAGAATCAGAACATAAATAATAGTGCCCATAAAAGAATTATAACAAATTAAAATCTGACAACTTGCTTTTGAAAAAAATGTAGGTTTATTATGCAAATCTGCCAGTTATACACAAAAGTTTATCTATTCATACAAGAGATACAAAAACCACTATTAAAATATAATCAAGAAAGGTCAAGTTGTTTTCTTGTTCAAAACAATCATGCTAGAACATTCTCAAAAATGTATTTCACTGATAGCCATAACTATTCCTATTAAAAGTGAGAGATCACTTTTTTTTTTCCATACCCTGTTGTAGATCACGTACAACAAATGAAATGCTTGTCTGTGTATGGCACCTCCAAGACAAACATATCTTCATCTTTCTAGCAGCTAGCTCAATCCACTGAAGAGGTTTTTTAGTTGGTTGGTTGGTTGGTTGGTCGTAGTAAGTAGCTCAGGCTCAGCACCAAGTAACAATGACTGCCACTCAGATATGCTTCACCTACAAGCTTCATCTGTGTTTTAATTACTATAGCAAAACCATCCACTATACCTCCAACGGCTTCACAACTATGTAACATTAAAAGACAAACATTATGTATGTATGTAACACTAAAAGACAAAAACTCTTTTAACTAAAGGTTACCCATGAGTAGTCACAGTACATGGCTTGCAGACAAAATGGTTAAAATATTGATAAAGCTTAACAGCTTCCTGAAAAAAACAGTTTTCTGTAAAAGTGGATATTGAAAATGCCTTCTTAAATTCTCATTCACTCATAAAGTAAAAATACAAGCTTATAGTTTACACTCAAGTACCAAAAACAGTATTATGGTTGGGTATTTATCTTCCTTTCTGAAGCACTCCTCTCTAAAGTTCACCAATAAAGCTCTTAAGGCTGCATTAACAATGAAGAATCTCATTCTCTGTTGTCCCACATAAACATGACAAAACAGTGAAAGATAAAAGATGTAACCTACATCTGTTAAACGTTACAAAGAACTGCACAATATTCAGTCCCACTTGAAGAGTAAAGCACACATATTATGGAGCTCTGGAACATATATAAAGCTAAGAAAAATCTGATACTAGAAAATCATCCCTAAAAAACACTGAGGATGAAGAGTATGAAACACTTACAAAACGCAAGTCTTTATGTACTTCTCTATGAATGAGGGTATCATGTGTACCCTATATATAATTTAGACACATAATAAGAGACTAATTCACAAGTGCTTCCCTGGAATTATATTCCTAGTGCTTCCACGATATGAGGAAGTTGCTAATACAGTACACAAATTGGGAATCAAAGCACAGCTTTATTCAAGGCCCCCCATAACCAAGCCAAGAGCTAAAATCAAGCCAAACCATACCAGAGCACTGCTTGCAACAAATCATCACACCACTTCTTGCAAAATCATGCTGCCCTCACAAAGCTCACCAGAGAATGTACACATCACAATTAGATGAGAAACTTCAAAAATCTTACCCTGGAGTTGACTGTCAGGTAGAGCACTTGCCTATTGTAACATCTCATTTAAGCTACAGACAAACAGAAATACAATCCTTACCACCACTTGTAGTTTTTACATGGTAACTTCTACTACTGGTGAGTTACTGTAACCAACAAGTAAAATAAAACACACACTTACTTATTGCTAAATGAAACAGAATACATTTATAATGCCTCATTAGCTGTCAAGAACAGAATTGCTTTATGATTTCTTTTCTATTTTTAGCCTGATTAATTGAAAAAAAAAAGGCATTAAAACAAACTCAAGTCTTTCCTAAACAAAAGAAATTGCTAAGTATCACCTTCTTAGGATGAAAGAAACATGTTCCAATTCTTTCACTGTCCCAGGCATGATGGCCTTGCATCTCTCATCTCCCTGGATACATAATTTGCTATTTGTGTCATACATGAAACCAGACAGCTGTCTTTCCAAGATTTCCTGAAATCAAAAGCTAATTAGGGACTAAGTGTCTTTCTCCCTTTTGTGTCTTTAACAGAATTAATGTCATGCTTAGCTGTTTGGGTTCCCCCATTTATCTTTGTGGATGGCAGATGATGTTCACACAAAAGAAGGAACTGAATCAGCCTTTTATCTCCCCTGTAAAACCATTGTTCCTTAAGAAACTGGTCAGGTTAGAAGAGGAAACAGCTACTATTTTCAGCAGTTTTGCAAATCTGTACTGATCCATACTCAGATAAACTGATTAATTTTTCCAGGATTATTTTGTAAATTCAGCTGCATGGGATGAAGGAAAAGCCTAAGAAAAGGCACTCCACATTAGTTAACTGAACAGTTACCACATCCAAAAAGTGTTCAGCAGCAATTACTAGAGCTGGCAGTGAGACCTAACTCAGAGCTGTCAACCAAGGAACCTCTGAGGCATTCTCGTTTCCAGGTAGGCTTCTTCCAAGAAGGAAAGGGATGGATGGCATACTACTAAATGGAGTACTTCAAAACGCTTCAGATTTAATCTAGATTTTCTACTAGGGTATTCCAGGAAAACCTCAAGGAAATTTGTACTGTGACATTCCTTCTGATAGACTATATACACTACTTTAAACACCAGGATGCAGCAATACTGCAGCTCTACAGTATTTTTCTGAAGAACTTGCTCCTTTCTTCCATTCAAATACACATGCCACTTCTCTACAGGGATTTCTCTAAGAAAGCACTATGGAATAAACTACAACATTCAAGTTATTGTAATTTTTTAGTTGAAGAAAAGGCAGGCAAACAAACAAATAAACAAAAAAACCCCCATCCTAGAAGGAGCACAGTGGTTTTAACAGCTCTGCTTTCTTGTAGCAGTCTGACCCTTCTTCACAAGTGACTGATCCACTGTGCTTCTCATGCACTAAAGCTTCTTTCAGGTGCATTGTAAGGACAGAAGTTGGTAAGACACTCCTTACATATCATCAAGTAACAAGATTAATCAGCATAGTTCTACCACTCAGCTCTAAAACAGGAAGAACCTTCTAGACTGTCTCAGCAATAAATGGAAGTCAGTCACGGAAATCTTGCAGAAAGGTCCAAGACATTCATTCCTGTAGAAACCCAGATGGACTGGCTAGTTCTAGACTTAACGCTCCATTTTGACTCCCACTCCTTCCCACCATAAAGAGCTTACAGATCTACATTCAGAAAACTGAAAATCAGATTCACTCCTAGTATAATGTGCAGCTTTCACTGAAGTAAATATAATTTGTTTTCAGCCAAGATTTCAGCAGCACCTCCAACTGAAATCTTTACTTTGACACCAGTTCTAGTCCATATAAAATAATGTAAAAATAGCGCTGTTAAAAAAACCCAAATCAACAAGACAACCCTCAGCTACAACCTGTCTGAGGTAACACATGATGTAACTCAGGAACAACACTACTTCATTGGATCATAAATTACTGCCTCTTCTAGATGTAAAACATTGCTTCTATTCTTAGGTGAAACAGTCAAAAGATTGAAAACAAGAAAGAAAAACAATTGTGGGGCTTCAAAATTTTGACCTTTCTACAGGGAAAAAAAATAACAATACTATAACTTGAAGAGTATGGAATAGGGGGATTGAAAAACAGAACACAAACTATACGTGCTTGCATGTACAAATGATGAAGCCCACAATGACATTTTCTCTAAGAAAAAAAGTATCAGTGAAATCCTATTTCCCCCCATGCAGAGCACACTGAATACTGTCAAGGGATTATCTTGTTTTTTAAAAAATTCTCCAGAATTAGGTGTTGTACATAAACATGGCAGACACAAAGCATCATATTCAGAATAATACAAGCTCTAGAGAATGCTAAAATGTTTTTCTTAGCATAGTATTATTTTTGTTGTATATTTATATTTTTTTCCTCTTAAAGATCATCTAGGCCACTTGTCACTGCAAAATTATCTTATTCACAGGATATGACAATATTTCCAATACAAGAAGGCAGTATTTATAGAACAGGAAAATATAATTTTGCAAATCAACACACTAGCTACCAGTCAATATGGAATGGAAGTATTTATAAAAATCCTGAACTTTAGAAATCCAGTCAGGTGAATGCCAGTTCTTCCAAACTACCAGTTTTGCCTGTTTTGTTATTATTTTATTATACAGATTGAGACAAACATGTGCAAATGGTTCCAGAAAAAGAAAGACACTTAGGAAAAAAAGTTAGAAAAGTTTATGCAGATTGTTCTTCATTTTTCTACAACTACAGAGGGGAAATTCTGTCTCTCAGGGGCACCGCTGAAGTATGATTTCTGGAATAATGCAGGAAAAAAAAGGAAAAAAAAGACACAGCTGTTGCATAGTCGCTTAAGGATTTTTCTACATTTTTAACACTCCTGATTAAATTATCCAATCTTACAGAAATACACAAATGCTTATCTACAAGTAATTACATTTTGAAAGAACAAAAATATTAGGTACTTCTCTGTAGGCAAATCCTAGCAAGATTGGGGCACATTTTTTCTCCTACTGACTGAAATGCAAACCACAGAGCCTGTATTGCCCCATTCCACATGCATATGTACAAATAATGTCAGAAGAGATAGAGTACAACTGAGTAAACTTGACTGATTCTGAAAGACTATGCATCTTCTCCATTATAATGAACTTTGGTGCAAACAAAGACAAGCTCCATGCTTCAAACATATAACTAAGCAAAACTACTTAAAGCTTTGTGCTGGGAAAAAATCTGGCCAGATCATGCAGACCAAAAAGGCAAGGTGGTCTCCACATCCAGCCATGGTGAGGTTAAGCATATATCCCCACCATGCACACAAAACACATGTATAATTGTACACATGACCAGCCATGGGGCAAGGAGGGAGGAGGAGGGAAAGTGAATCATAATTTAAAACCAGCACATTCCTAGTGTCAGGTCTGGAACTCAATTTCCTTGTTTAAACAAAGTCAAAAATTTATCTACAATTTCTATCTGAAAAGTAACTTCCCTAAATACTAGGGAAAATATTCAGAAACTGTCTACAAAATCTCATGTGCCAACCAGCTCAGTTGTATTTGAACAGAGAGATTTTAAAATCCATAAAAACCCACTACAATTTTACGGTACAGTTGCACTTATGGCTAAGTTGATACAGCAGAATATGCTCAGAGGTAATGCTCTGCAGGACAATTTATCCACTCTTCTCTACTGTGATGGACTTTGTGAGTCCACAGACTCCATCTTGCTAACTGGTGGAAAAGCTCTTTGCTTTGTTACAGACTAGGTTTATATTGCATCAATCCACTCAACAAACTCACCCCATCATTGCTGTAGGGAGAAAAGAGCACCAGGAGAGCAAGACTACACTTTTCAGCACTGAATTGACTTAACATCCTCAAAAATTGCCAGCATTACCTTAAATAATCTCCTAATCTGTTCTCTTGTTAGATAATATAAACTGATGTAATTCCCAATTTACCCTGTTCGAGTCTTTTTTTTTTTTTTCCCCTTCAGGAAATTCTCCTTCAGCTCATACTCTAGGTAATTATCTCTCTCCCTCTTCATCTTCAACATCTTTTTGAAAGAACACCCCTCTAATTCTGTGATGTCCTTCTGCAAGTCAGTATTACAGTATTATTTGAAAAAAGCAGGTTTCTTTCTTTAAAGTAGTCTTTATGCTTTTCCCTCAGTCCTCCTGTAATCCTGATTGTTTTCTGCTCAGAATGAAGAAAACATACCAGTGATTAATGACACCATGGTAATGGAAGATCTCAAGAGTGTACCCAAACATGCACCCCTATAAACAACCTAACAGGATTATAGCGAAAAAGAGACAGAAACCCTATTTTTGTAATGAACTCTTTGAATGTGAAATCTGAACATACAGTCAAAAGACCTGGCTAGAGGAAAAACAAATCAAACCCATTGATAATCACGAAAAAGAAGCTCCCAAGTCCAAGCTATACTATGTCATTAGACAAACACTCATTAAAGAAACACATATTGCATACTGGCTGGTTGTGTCTAACATGCCAAACTGAAAACCAACCAACCAAAAAATAATGAGCAAAAAAGCAACCAAATAAAAAAGAGTGATTAAAAAACCCCTAGTCTAATCTCCTAGTCTAAAACAGAAAAGACGCGCAACTCCTAAGGCCACAAAGGAGGACACCACGACAAATTCAAAATTGCATTAAATACATAAACAGACTTTATTTTAAGTGTCAAATATGAAAGTTAATAGATATCAGAATTGGGAACTGGTTTCTTCAGTTTATCTAAAATATTATTCATTTCCATATTAATATCCAAACTAATAGCTAGGCAGCCAAGAGAAAGAAAAAAGAACACATATATCTTTGTACCAGAAAGCAAAAAACCCTCAGTCTACAAGGAATTAATGACACTCAAAGGGCACAGTATTGCCACCACACTGTCTTTCCTATTCTTCTAATGCACCACATCTATTGAAATAGTAACATTAAAAACTAAGTGTCTCATTAGGAAGTGCATACTAAGCGTTTTGCTGAAGAAATTTCAATAGAGGACCCCTTTCCCAAAAAATATACTTAAGTGTCTAAATAAGCCAAGGCATGTTATGAACAAAAAGCAGAAAACAGGCAGAGGTTAAGAAGTTATTTGCATACTGTATTTGCATGGTGGGGAGAAAGAGAGGCACATTGGTGGGCTTGTACAATACCCACCATCTTAATGTAAAATTTCCTGCAACACCAAAGCCCTTTTTTAATATGAGATGGAGATTAATTGTTAAGTTTTTAATAATAATTTTAAAGAACCTTGAACATTTTTATCCCAGGTAATGCTCCCATTACATAATTTGGATGATTTTCTTATGATTAAAAATAAAGCTCTGCAAATTTTAATTAGAAAAAACCCTCTAACTATTCAATAAGTCAGATTTTTTACTTCAGGGATATTTTGTTTGCTTCTTTTTCTTTTTTTAATATTTACGAAAATTACCTAGAATTTGCCATTACATTTGAATTACACTAAGCTGTGCAATTGGTTCATCTAAAACATCCTTTATGCATTTAGTGAACAGTGCAACAGAGGATAAAAAAAGCAACACTGAAACTTTGGTGTGAGGATACATAAAAATTGTTCAATATAAAGCAAAAGTCACTTACCTTCCAGTCTCATGAATTCCTAAAATAACACTAGATAACAGCATGTGCAGAGAGAAGCTTATGATCTTCAGTGAGGGCTGAATCATCTTCATGTAGATGCTGCGAACAGCCCCTGTATGCATACTGACATCATCAGTAAAGACTTGGAAGCAAAGGATACTATGGTAACCATGCAATGTGCTGAGAGAGAAGCCTTTAATTGCTTTAACAACTTCCTGAGGCTCATGCTACTAGGTTTCCATTTGCTCAGAAAGCAATGAAGGTTGTCACAGAGGCAGCGGGTGTGCTACAGTGCAGAAAAAAAACTCACACTGAATCCTGATGCTATTAATCGTGATCTGACGTTTTAAATGACAAGTGTCATGGCCTGAATCCATTACTGAAGTCTTCTGACATCTGCAAGATCTGTCAGGAGTCACAGAGCAAAAAGCAATACTGTAAGGTAGCAATTTTATAAGCATTTCCAATTATCTATTTGCATGTGTTGATACCATCACACTGAGATATTACCTTCTTCAAGTCACAGCAGATTTTGTTCTTCTGCACCAGAGGGTCAAATAGTGCTCACAACAAAACCTGAAGTCCAGCTAATACTAAAGCTCAGGTATAATATAAACTGACATGCTGTGAAACTAGGTATTTATCCTAGTATCATGTCTCTTTCAACTTCAATGACTATCAAGCCAATAGATCACTTACGAAGGACAAAACTCAAGGAAATATTACCAGCAGTGACATGACAGAGCCCAGAGATAGCTGCATAAGATGATTTTGGCTGTTTTCCAGAAAACTGGACTACTATCTATTCATTTTGCATGCAAATAGCTCAGCTGGTATTTGTTTTTCCAAAAGTGAAAAATGACCACATGACTAACAATCCAATCAGAATTACACAGAATCAAAATGGAACTGTGGGGAACAGAGGCAAAAAAGGACAAAAACCTCCAAATCACATCAGCTTTATTTTTTTATATCTAACAAGTTTGGTGTTCTTAATGGCATGTGGGGAAGAAAATTGCTGTCTGTAGGTCTGGTTTAACTATGATAAGGTTATTCTGAAACCACTTTCACTGCTTTAATGCAAATATTATACAAACTAGAGAACAAAGATGCAAACACTCCAAATTTTGAATACTCTAGGCACTCAAGTTCCCTTTATTGGTAATTTCCCCAGCTAATGATTTTGTCCGAGCAGTATTATAATTTAACAGTTCATTTGGATATGTATTATTTCCCCCCCAAAAAAAGACAGAATCAGTCATTTTATCTATCAGGTTTGCCTCAATGCTACAAATTAGAATCCTGAAACTAACTTTATTTTTCCCTTAAAGAAGAGCAATCTTTAACAGTTTCTATTTCAATCTCATCCTAAGATCCCCCTACCCTCAACTGTTAGATACTAAAAAAAAAAAAAAATTAAAAATCCAAAACCCTACCAAAATCTATTGTGGTGGTTGTCAATGCATCAATACATCACGTTTTGAATGAGTAATGCTACAGTGCTCTTACTAATTACTAAGATACTTATAAGTCTAAAAAATCATCATAAAACTCACTCCAAATTTAAAAAAAACAGTTCATACAATGATTCTTTACCAAGTTCTTTAACATCAAAGCTGAGACAGGCAGTTCATACTCTGTATCTGTGGGAAAAGAACATAGCACACTGAACTGTACGGCCAAAAACCTGATCTCCTTATGAGCCACTGTTACTCAATATTGAGCACAAAGGGCTGATTAAAATGTGCACAGTTCTGTTTAGACTGCAGCCTGACAAGACAAAAATATCAATTTCTTTCTAAGGAAATCAGCACCTTCTATGCAGGAGAGGTCGATGTCTGCCTCTTAACAATGTGCAAGGATTCCTGACACACAGTTAGTTAGGATTTCCCCAGTTTGAAGCACCTAGAAGGTCTGCCATAAACAGGTTGTTTAATCAATGTCATTGTTTCAGTATCATTGGTCAATCAAACCCTGGTGAAGAAGTTACACTTTCCACAGCCAGGCTGAAAGTTCTGATAATGAAATGCATAGGTTAAGAACGTTACTGGGCCAACCACTTTCACAGTCACACATCATTCAACATGAAAGGTCTTGCAGACCGAATTTTGCACTCTTATTTTAAAAAGTCATGTTTCATGGCCCCCTTTCCAAACACAAGAGCAAATTCCCTCAGATGTTTCACACATGCTGCTTTTAATAGGAAACGTCCTGCACACACAGATGGTTTCAAAACCATTAATCTAAGGAACAAAGCCGACTGCTCTCCACCCCAGTATCTTTATGTATATAATGTTATGCACACTTTAGGAAAAAGGTAGAGAACAGAAGTAAAAAACAGCTGGAGACTTGCATTTATCACTAAGTTACAACTCAGTTAAGGTCCCACTAACTGCAGAAACGCAGAAAGCCGTAAGAGGCTTTTTTTGTTGATCCTCTGTTGGGACCAGTATTATGTCTCCAACGGACATTAACGAACTCACTCAGGCATAAATACAGAGAAAAACAGCATCCAAAAACAGTAGCTCAAAAAAAGCAGAAGACTGTGCCCCCTCTGTTCCCTCCAACTCCACCTTTAGAGACTAATGTTACAAGCAAGGTAGCTGCTGCTAGGAAGTCCAAACGTCAAAGGAGCGACACCCGTATGAACCGTCAAACTTCTCCTACATCCAAGGCATAAGAGATGTAAAGGTGCTTACCATCTCAAATTAATTCCCAAGTTAATGGCATTAAAAAAAAAAAAAGAAAAGAAAAGAAAAAGAAGGAAAAAAAGAGAACAGCCGGAAGCCAAATGTAAAAGCTTGTTTTAAAACGGAAGCACTAAACTTCTGACTACAACGTTGAAAATTTAGTTACAAAAGGATGAAAATGAAAACATACACAGTTTTCAATTGCTAGATGACACATTGAGCTTTTAAAGTGACATTTATCCAACATACCTTTCCCACAATATCCTTCCTGCTTTGGGGAGGACCAGACAGTACCTGCAGATCTAGTAAATTACATCCACCCTTTCAGAGGATGTAATATTAGATTCAATAAATACAACACCTCAGTTGTCTTGATTTAGTAGCTAAATGACTGTCTCAGTTTTTTCCAAATGTCATGTAAATGTATTTCTCTGGGCCAATTCCACAGCTCCCTCTTCATCTTTAGCTAACTCACTTGACTGTTTTAAAAACCAGAAAAAAGACTACATTTTCCAGTTGCTGTACACTAACATAATTTAGTATGGAATGCTAATACTGTCAGGGTATGTATACACAACATCCTTCTTGCAGTTGCTACAGGAAAACAACCAATTTAGGCTAGATATCAAGCACGGAGATGGGTATTGGGGACGGATTTAAAAATACCAAATGACAGCTTTTCATTGTTCTTGGTATTTCTTTGAGGTGAATAAAATGTGGTTTCAAGAGGGCAAACAAGAAGAAACTACAATAAGCAGTCACATTATTTTTATATGTCTGTAAACAGGCACAAGCTTTGGATGTTAGCATATAATAGGACTGCAAACAATGATGCAATGGTATGTAGAAGAACCATCTTGACATAATTCTTGAGGCCACATGTAATGGTTTCCTCTTATGCCTAAACTTCTAGGACTATTATACTAACTCTTCACAATCGTTCAAGATTCTCATTTCTACAGCAATAGAAAGACTCAAAGAGCAGCTCAAGCAATCACAACAGCATACTCTGAAGTCCTGCTTTTATTAAGAGAAATTTCAATCTATTTCCTGGCACTCTACCACAAATGTCTTCCTCTACACAAGAAGATAATCTGAGGGCTGGAGCATCTCTCCTCTGAAGCCAGGCTTAGAGAGTTCAGTCTGGAGCAGGGAAGGCTACAGGGAGATCTTACAGCACCTTCCTGTACCAAAAAGGGGTTTACAAAAAAGCTGGAAAGGGATTTTTCAGAAGGACATGTAGTGTTAGCACAAGGGGAAATGGCTTTGAATTGAAACAGCATATGTTTAGATGAGGTATGAGGAACAATGTTTGGATAAGATAGGAGGTTAGTGAGGCACTGGCACAGTTGCCCAGAGAAGGTGTGGATGCCCAGTCCCTGGAAGTGTTCCAGACCAGGCTGGATGAGGCTTTGAGCAACTTGGCCTAGTAGCATGTGTTCCTGCCCATTGCACAGGAGTTCTAACAAGGTGATTCTTAAAGTCCCTTCCAACCCAAACCACTAAATATTTCGATGAGTACCTATAAAATTTCCCCTCCATATTGAAATCTGGGCATATGCCCCTTAAGTCATTAACTGTTTACCTGCTAAATAGGTAGCTATAGGACAAGCTACAAGAAGTACCACCTTACACAGAGATGAACACTTACCACATGGCTAGAATATTTCTGAAAATAACAATAAAAATAATAATAATATCAGATTATTATTTGTCAAAGCAGGAAATACTAAATTGGTGTTACGCATAAAAACCCCATACTATTAGTAGGATGGAACGTAAGGGATGACAAATACCAAGTGAAATTAGAAAATGTTTTGAATTAGGAGATTCATTGTGCTTTATTTCACACGTGTATACCTGCAACTAAAGCAGAGATTTCTCTAATTTTCTACAGTGATATGTTGCCAAAACAGAGCTACAGTTCTTATCACAACCAACTGTGGAAGTAGAGGGTGTTTGCTATGAAGGTTGCAGCTGTGGAAGTGTTTTGTTATCAGTTAATGTGGGACAATTAAGAGAAGTTAACCTGAATAGCCCCGGGCAGGGGCAGGAGACTGACTGAGGCAAAATTATGTGATCGGTGATTAGCAGGGGTGATTGGGAATGATGAAGACTATCATCTCTAACATTAAGACCAAGTTCTTGCAACGGCTAAAGTTATGCTTTGTAACTGTATAAAACCACTACGTTTCTGTTCAATAAACGGAACTTTGCATGAACCAGGCTGAGTCCCCAAATACGACGCTGACAACCAACATCAGCAGCAAAGAGCAGGCTAAGTATTCTCCAGCTGCAGCTCCTTCCTCTCTAGCATTGATTCTGGAACTCGGTCATAGCATTGAGCAAACACACATAAATAATACAGAGATGTGTATTACACAGAAATATACATAAATTGTCTATAGGAAAGTATTTAAATTACTTCATATGGTTCTACTATCAAATCTCTGCAAATCTGGCTCTTATTTAGCACCAGTCCACTTCAAACATGGATTTGGTAGTCCTAGAAGGCTTTCACAGAAACAGCATTAATAGCAGAATGCTAACACAACTTGCTTTTAACAGACATCGTCTACTCCTACACATATCTTCACAATAAACATGTTTTCTGATGTGGCAATGCCGGAGGAGGGGACCACTGTGCAGCAACTTCTGCAATGACCACCATCAATCTCTTCAATAAAAGGCAGGGGGTGGGGAGGAAAGCAGCAGCACAATTGTGCTCTCAACAGGCCACTCTGTCTCAGCCACACAAGCCTTTTCCCCTTAAAGGCCTGGAATATATCCTGTTTTTCTAAGTGTATGCATCCCTTTAATTCGCCATCTTGAAAGAACATCTCCTGCCTTGGCAAATTTGCTTTACGTAAAACAGAGGGATAAACTGCAGAAACGAACACCAGAAAGAGACAAGATTTTACTTCTAAAATAGATACCGTATAATGTATTTACAAATTGTACCTAGGCACCTGTACTGATATGTTCATGTTTGGAAAAATATAAGTGCTCTGTAGGTCTTTTCTACAGTTTACAAATAGCTCTGGAGGTTAAGGTCTACACATAACAACGAATCCCGATACCCACAATCAATCCTTGTAACATGGATCCCTGAAACACACAAGCAGGTTTTTTTCTGTAGAAAACAAGACTTCTCGTAACTCTGGTACATTTCTTAAAAAGGAACCTCAGTGCTCACAAGAGGCTCTTATAAGTGCAAATAAAAATGCCCCCTTATATTTGCAGGGGTGGAGCGGTACACATCACCATCTGAGACCCAAAAAATGAGGCACTTGGCAAGACGGGTGTGTTTACTGTTCAAACCTCATTTCATTTTACATTACTGTATTTCAAGCAAAAATTTCAAAGTAAATCCCAATGTTCCATCATCTAAAAATTTTAGCCATGCTCTGTCCAACTGTACATCACAGAGACTGAAAAAGAAACCTTCTTCCACCCCCTAAAGTTTATATATGCATGCTCAATGACCAAATGCCTCCTGCACCCCTGCCAATTGAATAATAGAGCTTTTTATGAAAATCTGACAGGAACATTTCCTGATTTGCCCTAAAATAGGGATGGCCCTCAGTCATTAACTGCCACCAGTTCTTTCCTGCTTTGCTGGTACGTCTAAAAGTGCACCAAAGGTCAGCTAAATGCTTCAGAGAACCAAATACCCATCCTTCAAAATTTCTCATTCCACTCCACTGTCCTGCAGCAACTTCAACACTTCCATTCCAAAGGGTATGCTCAGTTTACATGGCCCCCAAATATCAAAGAGGTCTCAGTGACATGTCCATTCCTAACTAATTCTTGAGTCAGAAATTTATCAGAAGTAGGGCTTTTTCACAATCACCCCATTTTCAGATGCCTCTAGCTTCTTTTTACAGCAAAATGAGTAATGAAAATACCTCAGCCTGCTTATGGCACAAATTACTTGCCATTCATGTTCCCAGCCTCAAACTCTACCACTGAAGTTTGGGACAGTGGCCTTTTGCAAGTGGATTATTTTTCCAGACAAGCAACTCCTAAACGAACAGAAAAATGAGAAAAATTGACAAGTGGCTACAATCCCTCCCCTGTAACCACAAAAAGTCTGACAGAGGCGCATGTAAAAAAGATTAGAATACTGGACTTAGTTTTCCTTCTAAAGTGATTTACTGTTTCACAACTAGAACATCTCCACAGTGGGTGTTTTACAGATGCAGTGTGTTATTTCTATGTCTTCCAGAAGCTCCTGTAACAGAAATATAAAAGGTCAATTTTGATCAAGGAAGCATTAATATTTAATTAGAACAAGTGAATGCCTTGCAGAACAGCTGGTAGGCAAGCTGAGCAAGGCAAGACACACTAATTTAGCTCAGCTGAGACAGACTTCACAGTGAAATGAGCAACTTACACTCCTGGTTGTCATTACATTCTGGTGCTACAGGTGAACAAATACAGTTTATGGTTTATTTTTACTTGAAGATGACTCAAAATGGCCAAATTTATTACAAGACAACAGACACACTTGATTTAGTCAATTAAAAAAAAAGTATTTGTACCATGGATAATGAACTGAAAGTTACAGTGATGATCTCTGCAAAACAATCAAGAGCAATATATAAAGCTGTAGTATTTTCTCACATAAGGTTTCACATATAAACAAGAAAAACACAGATATAAAAATTAGAACCAGTGCCACTGCATGATGTTTTTGTTACTGATTTATTTCTCTGCCCTATGCATAATAAACCTGTACAGGTATAAAGAAAGAGAATTGATAAATTCTTGAGAGAGTATAAAAAACATAAAGAAAATTGGTTTTGATGAGGATTTATTATTTAAATGGAACTTGCTTTGTCAGTGTGCAGAAGACAAAAAGTAAACAGCAGCACAGAAGATATTTTCTTTATATCACATTGGACAGAAAGCGCTAGATGGTAAGAGAAGCGGGACTTTAACTGACCTTCGAACAAATCACCTTTGTGCATATCTGCATGTAAATCTATTAAAATATCTCTCCAGTGCATTAGCTGTCATTTAAATACAACAACACAACCCACATGAAGTTATAATCCTTGGCTGAAATATCACACTTTCACTGAAAGCATATTCTTTGCTTATGTATCAATACTAAACTGACACAGAGAAAAGAGCGCTTCAAGTCAGACTGCTGACTGCAGCTGTACGTCTCTCATGTACTAGACAAAAGCTTACCCCGAGCAGGACCTGAAACTGTCAACAGCAGCAATGACCACCATTGAAATAAACCAACTCCACTGAATTACTGCATAAAATATGCACGTAGAGGCATACAAGGAATCTCACTTCAACCAATCTCTTGGTCTCCCTATATGGTAGAAAATCAGAGGAAATGTCATACTAAATGTCACGACATTATCACATCCCAGGGGAAGTCTAGAGCAAGGAAGACATATCCTTCATCATGTCAAGGAATACTTAAGCCAGATGCACATATTAAAGTCCATATGTATTGATGGGATGCACTCATGAGCACCACTCTTCATAATCTTTGATCAATCATAGTGACTGGGAGACGTGCGCAAGGACTGAGGGGATCATCTGTGAGGGTGAGTAGGAATCCAGTGAGGTTGTGGAGAGCATAACTTAGGAGATTTTCAAGCTCCATCTAGACATGGTCCTGGACAACCTGCTTCAGGTGGTCCTGCTTGAGCAGGTTGGGCATACACAGTGAGCTCCAGAGGTCCCTGCCAACCCTGACTGTTCTGTGATTCTGTAAAGAAAACTAATAGTTATTTTACCTATCACTATTTTGAACTGGAAGAGATGTATCTGCAAACACAATGAGAAAACATCAAACAATTTACCTAGTTCTATGTAACTCATCCCATAGGACTATACACATGCAACAAGTGTGCCCAGAGTTACCCATACTATCTTAAACATCAAGTTTTGATTTGTAATTTATAGTTTTCTTGGGTTTACATGCCCAGGTACTAGTGACATGCCTACAGGGTGGTTTCTGTGAGGAGAGCCAGGGGCTGCCATGTGCCAAAAACACATGGTTCCACATGACAACAGCACAGCATGACTAGCCCCTCAGCCAGGTGGGTGGTACTTCTGGAAAAGTGCACTTATGAAATGTGAAAATGTTGCAGAGCAGAGCACGAAAGTGACAACTGAGGGATAACCTGGCAGTCACGAAGGATAGTGAAGAGAGGAGGATGTGCTTCAGGCAGCAGGGCCTGCAGCCCCTGAAAAGCCCCACATTGAAGCAGATACCAAACCTGCAACCCATGAAAGACCCCATGGCAAAACAGCTGGAGATGCCCTGAAGAGAGCTACAGCCCACGGCGAGCCAAATCTACTGTATTTTCAATTAGCAATAAATCAAACTAATTTTTACCAAGTCAATCTTTTTGCTCATTATGGTAATTAATGAGTGATCTCCCAGTCTCTACCTTGAGATGTTCCATCTCTATTTTTCACACTCATCCTGCTGAGGAAGGAGAGTGAGAGAGCAGCTGGGTGAGAATCTGGTGGGTCCAGCCAAGGCCAACCCACAACATATTCCACAAGGATTTTAAAATAAACAGGTCATACTAAGAGTAAGTGATTGACACAATTATTCTGATTCTGATTTCACCAAAGTAGTAACGCAGCTGTGAAACAAGGCAAGTCACTTTTAGATGTGACTATGCCAATCTCACCTCAACTGAAATTTCAACTTGCAGTGAAGAACATGGTCGGCAAATGAAAATTTCTGCCCTTGACAACTAGTATCCATTCAATAAAAAACAAACACAAAAAACCAACACCTACAACTTCAAATAAAAGTAATAACAAGATATAATGCTTGACAAAAATTTTACCTCAAAAGGCACCTGATCTAAGTACCAATTCATTAGTAATAACTGAATATATGCTACCATACTTGGAAAGAGATTATATATGCAAATAAGGTATCCACATATACAATGTAACTCAGAAACTCATCCGAAGCACTCTCCTGTGGCTTGTATGCAGGTCAAGGTGTCTTGACAGGGATGAAAAGGTGAAATAAGACACAGATGCAGATTTTCATTATTTGAACATCATCCAAAGAAAGGATTTAGTGCTTAACAATAACCACAATAACTACAAGAAGACTGAGCCCTGTTGTGAACATACAGGTCCTTAGCACTGACCAACAGAATGAATATCACATATTATTAGAAAACACATTCCATTCTTTGGAAATATTTCTTCCTGGAAAAATCTAGCAACACAAATTCAAAAGTTCAGGTGCAATTTTCAACAGTGGCCTTCTGAATTTAATGAAACAGTAACTCCATATTGATTTCCACAACTCATTTCTCAAGAAAAAAAAATACCACATGACTTTATTTACATGCAGTAAATAAAATTTAATAGGAAGGAACAAAAATTAATGAACTATTAAAAACAGACATACAAAAACCCAAAGCCTACAGAAAACCAGACCAATTCAGAAAAGCCAGTAACAGGTAAACAAATATTTTTGAACAAATATTTTGAAGAGATAACTAAGGAAGCTGAGAGTTACTTTAAAATCTCCAGAAAATGAAAGGGAAAAAAAAAGGAGGAAACCAAAATGGTCTCAGAAATGTGGGAAACACATAGGATTATCCTCCCATAATATTTTTTGTTATAAATGTGACTGATGGAAAAAATAAAAGGAACCAAGAAGACTACAAGCATCAAATGTAACAGCTCTAACATTCTAATACTTGTAGGCAGTATTGTCAAAATAGAACTCCTTCCCCTCACAGACATGAAAGGTTTTGACAAGACAAGGTCAGACAGGTTATAGATCCAGTCATCTGAAATAAAAGCAGTACAGAATAAAGTTGTCTTTCCTTTAGTTTCCTCCCTCCCCCAGCTTCTTTGCTATTGTAGAGAAGAAATGCACAGATTTCAAGTTGGAGACCGCCTGACTAGAAGAAAGGAGAGAGAAATTAATGAGAACAACTTTGAGAAAAATATACTGAAAGTTGAAAAATTCACTGAAAGTCAATTGGTCTAAGAAATAAAAAAACTGATACTGGATAATAAGAGAGAACGAACACGAGTAAAAGCCTAAAAGTCAGCCTGAGCAAAAGCCCAGAGGGAAGATGGAGATCTGGAACCATCAGGACAGTAAATAGCAATGACAAAGGTGGCTTTAATCCACAGCTATCCCTTTTTCTGGCACACATATTTGTTTGTCAATATTACCAACAAACCTTAGTAACTACAGTGGTATCTTATACCTGAAACTGCCAACATGCTAAGGAACAAGAACCCTGAGAAATTTTCGTGTTGTATTTTAGCGAATACAAATTCTTCAAAAAGCACTTACAGCTAAGAAGATTATAATTTACAGTCTATTTTGTACAAACATCCACTAAATAGGTAGTTAGAACAGAATCTCAATAAAAGAGGTCGAGAGTAACTAAGTATTGAGAACACTATTTATAGCAGCAAAACCTGTAAATTGCTCAAAGACAGGAAACTGCACTTATGCAAATGAATATAGTAGGGTTTGACATTAATTAAATCATTAACCCTTTTTGTTTGCAAGTTAAGGCCCTAGGTGTTGGGTCTCCCAAAACCAGAGAAACCAAGGGAACATGCTTGGCCAAGGCCAGCTGCTCCTGATTCATTGTTAGGCTCTAACAGTGAATTCTACAGAACACTGGAAGCTTACCTTGTCGTACTACCCTCATGCAATCACTCCTCTCTGTGGGGGTGTGATGTGGAAACCGGAAGAGCCCCGGTGCAGTTTTTCTAGTCTAAGCAACAATATTGGCTTGACAGCACTTTGTAACTATTGTTACACTATGCTCAGGTTTAATTCCACTTTATCTAAGAGCTTTAAGACCAGTGTTGCTATTCTCACATTGGTAATGTACTTTTTTCCAAGTTTCATTTTATGCAATTTAAGTTTCAGAGATGGCAATAAAGGAAGTACTTACAATGAAAATTGACTTCCCTTAACAGAAGAGAGATATTATTCCACGCCTGTTAGATCCATTTCCTCCCTAGTCAAATTTCAGAATCTAGAGAAAGACCATTTTAATAACAAATCAAGCCAAGAAGTGAGTGGGACAGGAAAACATGTGACAAAGACAACAGCAAAACTAGCTAGTGATGGAAATTCTTCACAAATAAGAAAAAGGTAGCAAACAAACCCCTAAAACTTTGTGTAGAATATGAAGGCTTAACTACTGCAGCAAAATACATTTTAAACAGAACTTACAGAATGAGCAACAGTTCTCACACAATATGCTTCATTTAAAGCCCTGATACTTATTTAAATCCTATGTTAACTTACACAAAGTTCACACAATCTTGATGACATACCTGCTTGTAACATGCCACCAGATCTCCCAACTACACTGCACTCTAACTCTACAATTATGTGCTCATCTTGGAAGTGTTTACAGCTCACAAGTTTTATATCGACAGCAGTACAAAGAAACTGTCTTTAAAAGTATGAGGTTGTAACCAAAGATTAGTTACATAGAAATATTTATTTCTTTCGAGACACTTAAGGGGAAGTAACAAAAAAAACGTTAATGTTTTAGTCATCTTCCTGAAGCTTAAGGCTGCAAAACAGAATAAAACATGCACACAATGAATCCATTGAGAATACTAGCATGTTTTCTACTACTTTATTATGTAAAAAGTGAAAGAACTTGTGCTGGAAGCTAAATATTTACTCCTAAGAAGCAGAAACAGGATAGGGACAAACCTCAGTAAAAGCCACAGTACAGCCTTGGGAAGACCCAAGAACCGATCTACAGATCAGAGATCCTCTGCCATGGTAAAGCAATGGGGTGAGACTAAGCACAGATACTTCAGAGAAACTATGCCTGTTCAAAGCAAATTTTCCAAAACAAATTGCTTCATACTTACAATTAATTTCTGATCCAGCAGCTACTGCAAGAAATAGTCACAAGTAATCAACTGAACAGACAACTTTTTGCTACATTCGCTAACTGTGAAATACATTTTCCAGCAGGTAAAACGATGGTAAAGGAACACAACAGTATCAAAACAAATTATTAATACAGTGCACACACAAGACCCACAAAGCTACTGCAATAGAAGTATGTAAAACAAATTGGTAAGATTTTTGTAGGTGGCCAAAAAACTATACCAATTCTCTAACACATTGCTAGTTTTTTATTTTATTTTTTGAAAGGCATCAAAGACTAAGTATGCAATTTTGTTTCCAGTCTGATTAGATTCAAAAGCCAGCTAAGTAAGGCAAGTGGAAGGACTGAACTAATCACCAATTCACTACACATGCCACAATTTCCACTGATCTCATGATAGAAACAAAAGCACATAAATTGATCTAGTAATATCGATAATGCAGGATTGAATTATCTACTGCATCATCCTCACATATTGTTAGAAACAAAAGGCCAAGCATCAGACACAGAATAACGTTAGATGATCAACCTCCAAATCAGAGATATCTTTTGAAGACCACATAGAAACAGAAATGGATGTCTAAAGGCAGGTCTATTTTTTTTCCCTTTGCCAAAAGAAAAGCAGAAGACTTGACAGCTACTTTGTCCAATTCAACTTCTTCTGAAGATGAAACAGATCACATAGGATAAAAGCAGTTAAAAAGAAGCAATGTGTGCTCCGTACCCCATGGGAGGAAAAAATCAGATATCAAATTTCTCAGTACAGGCCACTGCTGCAAAACTACCTGCCAGTGTGCCCCATGCCAACTTGTGCTGCATCCAGATGGGTATCATGAAAGATACATCCCTGCTTCTTGTCAGAGGAGGATATACTGTGCACACTCTGCAGATTTATCCTCTGCAACAGAAAACAGTTACACAAAAGGAAATGTTTTTGGTTTTACTCCAGTCTGGAATCCCAAAATACAAAACTAACAGGAAACCATCCTTTATTTACGAGAAAAATAAAAACAAGGAGAAGATAAAAACAGACCACAAAAATAAATCAGGACAGTGGATAGACTGAGTATACTTTCTGCTTTCCTATTCAGTGGGAAAAGGGCACTCCTGCTATACCAAGACCATTCTTTACCCCAATTTGGTTGCTCACACACAAACCCTGTATCAATTAACCAGATCTGCGTCTTCCCCAAGGTGCTGAGATCTCACAGAAAGTTAACAAACCTTATATTGTGTTGGCAGTAGACTGGAACATTCACAACTGTCAGTGGGTGATGGTTCTGATGGTTATAGGCCTGAGGACACTGCATATGACAGGGTCCCACCCCTATAACTGAGAAATAAACTAATTAAAATTAATCATTTGGAGAGACAGGGAGGGGGAGAAGGTAGAAGCCTGTTAAACCTCTGCTTTTACAGCTAGGTTCCTACTTGTCTTTTCTGATGAAAGTGCAGGCAGCTAGAGTACTTGAATACATTACTGGGTATGACTTGATGGCAGGAAAAGCTTTCAAGACAACAGGGGGGCAAATATTCTTCTGGGGTTCATGCTATCACTGTGGGAGAAGAGGTTACAGCTCCTGCTCATTTGGAAACTCCCTCAAAATGGGTTGCATTAAAATGGTACAGCCTGCTTAGAGGCTACCTAAAGATCATCCAGATCATTACAGCTGTCAGAGGCTGGAGTAATTCATAAACCCTGTTCCCCACTTGAGCAGCCCCATCTGGACAGTGAGGATGCCTGACAGCTCCCAGAGAATTCCAGCTACTAATGAGCCAGAGCAGCAACCTACACACTCGACTTTAGCAATAGACCCCCCACAGTACTGCTGCAGAGGTATCTGCACAGACCCACAATTTGCCATGGGCTGGTAGCCCAGTATTTGGAAGCCTTTAACACTTCCCCATGCTGCAAATCACTCAGCTAGGTGGATGATGTTATCCACGCCACTGAACAAGAAGTGGGAGAAGCACTGAGCAATGCCACTGCAGCAATGCAAAATCATGGCTGTGAAATGACCCCCAAGAAAATCCAGAGAACTGCCATAGGAGTAAAATTTGGAAGGATAATTTGGCAGGGACTTTACAGAATGATAAGCCCAAAATCAGCTGAGCAAGTCATACTTGATATGGCAGAAATGCAAAAACAGAAACACAGAAAATTGTTGGTCTATGAGGGTTTCAGAGGCAATTTATACCATATTTGGACCAGATAGGAAGATCATCATAAATTATAAGGATAACAAAAAAAAGGTCAAGTGGAAATGGTGCATTTTTACACTTACATCTCCCAGCCCAAACAAAGTAAATGCCTTACAAGAGAAAACAGGACAAACTGTCCTGGGTAATGACAGTGTGTCTCCACATTGGGCACAGCAGTTCCAATTCTATGAACAATTAACCAAAGAGGAGAATGGATGTTTCACTGATACGACATCAAGAAGTGTGAAAAACTGCAGTGGAAAGCAACATCCTTTGAAATGGCTGGGCAAACCTTCCTAATTTATCAAGAAAAGGGTGAAGCAGTCAATATGTTAAATTAATGGCCGTATCTATGGTGCTGGAAGAATGATCAGCTTCAGAAGTCGTTTTACTGACACTTGGGCAGAAACAAAGGTTTCACACTGTGGCCTAGGAAATGACAAGGAGATGATTGGATGATACATGGCAAATCTCTCCAGTGACAGGGTTTGGTGAATAAAAGCATTGCTTACCTAGCAGTGAGAGACATGTAGATGCTCATACTGCAAATCACGGTGAGCCAGTGCAGGAACACAATGCTGTTGCTGACCAGTTAGTTACCTAAGATAGGTATGTCTGCAATAACCCTTAGTGAAGATGTGTTAGCTGAAGTGGACTCTTATAAGAAGTCAAGTCATTCAGGGATTTATTGCTATCTACAAATAGGGACAAAATAAGAGGCAATCTTTGCTCCAGAGGGACCATTCAAAATGTCTTTCAAGAACACCTGCAAATAACAGAAGCAAGAAAAACTGCCACAACAGCCCTAGAGAAAGGTAGAGAACTAGGTGGTCCCAGGCCACAGCTGACAGACATTACATTGGGCCAGTTCCAAAAGGCCAGCGTTTGCAATAAATACTGCTGATGATATATATACATACATCACCTGACTGTATTGCCTACTTCCCATGCCAACCAGAAGATCATTATGAAAGGCCTTCACGTTTCAAGCCAATGGTTAGGTATTCCCAGTTGCTTTAAATCAAATAAGGATTGTCATTTCCAGGAGAAATGGTCCAGTTGTGGGATGGTGAAAACCAGGTAACATGAGTTTATCATATATCCCCATCAACCCTGTGAAGCCAGTTTAGTAGAGCATAATAAAAGGCTTACCAAAATCAATCGTGAATTCTTCCACCCACCTGCTCTTTGGTAGATTTGGCTGACAGTGCTGGCATGAGCATTAATGATTCTGAATAGGAGGGCATGAGTCCAAGGTTACAGCACTTACAAACTATTGTCAGGCCATCACCACACAGCAACAGCCACCTGCTTCCTGTCTGAGACAGGAACCGGGGGTGCATCTTGGTACTGGAAAGACAATCTTGTTTACAGTGAGCCTTGCCAAGATATTGGGGCACAGGTGCCAGAAACTACATCCCTAATTTCAGAACACTTGGTCAGTACTCCTTAATATGTTCTGCAACATGTATTTTGCAAAAAGTTATGCTTCCCATCCCTTCAACAGAGAGCAGATACGGGCATTCCCCCGGGAATTTTCAGTTACACTAAACGCGCAGCGACATCTGTTGGCAACCTGGGAGTAACAGTGATGCCCAAAGTCACACCTGCCCGGCATAGTTTTGGGCATAAAGGACATTCCAGTGGGAACTAAAAGGCCAATTTTTAGAGCTGATCAACATCCAAGGATGACAGCAAAGGGAACCTTGAAAATGGGTGCGCGGGGGAAGATCTCCATGCTTTGATTACCCTTGAAAAGCCTGCTTTACCTTGCTCTTGCTATGTACTACTGACCTCTAACAGAGCAAAATAATTCTCATCAGTGAGTTACTTTCTTCCCATACAAACTACAGTGTAGAAACATCTTTAGTATGCTAGAGTTATTAAGATTAATTCCATTCCACAAAAGAAAGTCTATAATAACTCACTGCCACTACCAAGCTGTGAAGCTTGTGACTTATGGAAAATATGAAAGATAATTGTCCTTCCTGAGAAAATCATATAGGCAATTTCTTATGGGAATTATGAGGTAATTTCACATAAAACACTCATCTTACTTCATCTTATTAACAAACAATTTAAGCCTACTTTAGATTTTGAGATCACATCCTAAAGAAACACATTTCAGGTGTGCAAAGCTGTCAAGCAAAAACAACCTCAAGACATTTCCAGAGCTAAACCCTTACCATGTAGCAGCAGGTGGACACAGCACTCAGGTGGAGTCCAAACCAGTGTAAGAGAGACATGGACATACAGTGCAAGACCAAACACAGGATGCAAAGACAATTGAGAGACTACAGCATCCGTCATATGAGGATAAGTGAGACTACTTACAGCCTGAAGAGAAGGCCTGCTTGGGATGGGGTGAAACCTAATCAATACGTGTAAATAAAAGATTGATCAGCATGGAATGAAAGCATGTCAGACTTTTCTCAGCAGTGTCCACTGACTAGAAAAGAGTCAGCAGGGATAAACTGAATCAGAAGAAATTCTACACGCACAAAAGAATATGCTTGCTTATTGTAAGAGTGGTCAAACACAGGAAAAGGCTGCCAAGGAAAGCTGTGGAGTCTCCATCCATGGAAATACTCAAAACCTGAGTGAACACAGTCATTATTTAATTAGCATTATCATAATAATCATGTGTAATAAAAACTATGTTATATAGGAATGGCTTTTTTAAGAACAGCTAGGTTCACTCAAACTAGGTACTACAGCAAGTTCTTCTGAAGGGACTACAATAAATTAACATACTTAAAATTATTATTAAAATACATTAATACTGTCTCAATACAGAAAACAGTAAACAAGCAGAAAGCAAAAAGTATTTCAAGTCAGGATAAAAAGGATGCTTTAAAATCCAGCATAAATCCTTAATCTCTTCCATAATGACATTGGGACTCTCAGTACCATAAAATCCATCTCCTTAATTTGAAGGTCAGGGTACAACATGCTTGCAAAAGGAATTAAAACCAACTGAATTTAACCAACCTGAATATAAATAATCCATGGAAAACTAAAGAATATAGCATAGATGTCTGCAACAGAGCTGAGATTTAAAACAAACAGTAGCTTTCCGAACCCCCACCCTCCCCACCCCACCCCCTTGTTAAATGGACTGCTATATGCAGGCAAGGCTGACTTGATCACTTTTCAAATTCTTTTTCTTCACTCCTGCTTCAGGGCCCATGAACAAGGTTCAGGGAGAATTCTGTTAAAGGAAGTTGACTTGTAAAGCAAAAATAATCACTGTCACTCCAGAACAATGGGACTCCAGTCCAAGCAATAAGCACTGTTGTTATTGACAAAACAGTGGACTACAACCACATTCAGTACCTGAACAGATGTAAAGGTGCAGTGTCACAAAGGGTTAACTCAACTGAGAAGGGGTACAGGGAGGAATCATAAATGACAGATGGGTATGTGCTTCTAAAAGAAAAACCTGTGGCTTCCTGCAAAGATGAGGATGAAGAAGGTAAGCATAATTGTATACCAATTATGCTGGATTATGAATGCATGTTAATGAATCTCACAGAACCATTCAACTATTCACACAGAATTCAACTATTCTCAATAATAATTAATGTAATTTTTAAATACCTGTTAAAGACACGAGAAGTCATATACTCACTGTGATACAGGTTAGTTGTATGACCCATTCTACTCTGTCTTTCTCTCTTCTGCCTGACTTCACGTTAGCCTGATTTTCAACCTTACACTCCTTCACTTCAGTTGTTTCAGTCACTAGTTCATACAAGCCCACCTCCTATTCCAGTTTTCTTCCCCTGACCCAGATCCTTGTCAGCCCATCACCAGAGTTCACAGAATTTCTTCCTCTCCTGGTTGCTCATCCCTACCAGGTCATGGTCCCAATAGTATCTATGGACACATTTCTCTGCACACTGGCTTGCTTCAGCAGAATGAACTTCAACTCAACTCCTCTCCTCCCCATTGCACCTACTTCTCCTTACATTCTCTTCTAGTCTCAGTCTGCGCTCCTCTTACTCTCTTCACAGCAAAGCAACACTTCAACCTTCAACTGGAAGACTTCCCCACCAACATTCAGTAACTTGTCAATGTTACAGTCTGTAGACCACAGAAACTTACTGTTGGAAGAATCAGACAGCATTCTACGCCTTCAAAGCTGACCATCATCCTGTAGTTTAGAAACATAACTTGGACATACTGCTACTTACGAGTATATTAATTCACTTTAGTTTTACTGAAGGTGTCTTATTAAAACTGAATCCAACAGAAAAGGAAATGGAATAGATTCTGAAGTTAAAAAATAATAAGAAACAGAGAGAAATTAGAAACAGAGTGGCAGGAAAAATGAAATAGGAATTTACTTACATTACCTTAGCAAATTATACCATCCTTCTTTGATGAAACAAAAGATCATTCTCCCAGACAAAAGAAAATGCAGCAGAGCTGATCAGGGGTGGGGAGAATTAACTATTTTTTCATCCCTACTACAACATGGGGGATTATTAAATGTGAGGAAAGTGGATTAGAAGATGCGGGAAAAAACCCAATATGAATGGTTAAATAAAGATAATTGAAACAAGATTACAAGGGGTAATTTCATTAACTGTTTCATAAATACAGCCTAATATCTGCATATCTGAAGCTCGTCGGATTCAGCTTCATTCCCCTTCCTTGTGTCCTATCACTGCTCCTACAGAGAGCAGATCTGCACCACCCCCTCCCCTGCCTCCCTTGAGGAAGATGTAGCTTGCAACGGGGTCACAGCCTCCTCTTTTCCAAGATGAAGCCAATAAGCTCCTAGCGTTCCCAGTACGTAATGAAACAAAGACAACCTGGACTGTTCAGCTCTAAAACATGAAGTCTAAAAGTAAACATGACTGTTCTCTATAAAAAAGCAGAAGTATATACAGAGAAAGAACTAAGAATTAAGCTACTGAATAATACTAAACAAGAACAATGAGTATTTATGAAGGCTGTGAATAATTTGGATTGGAAATTAGACTGACATTTTTGAAACATGTCAGAAAGGGTATGCTGTGGATCCTAGTTTTTTAAGACAAGTAATTGTTTTATCATATAGATCAAAGGACATTATTTACAGGTCTGCAATAAAAAGCAAATGTACAGCTAACAAAAAACCCTCCACTTTATATGTGGGTGGAAGGCTTAAAAGCAAAAGAAACCGTCTATAGTTTTGTAGTGGTCCTCTAGGGTTAATCTAGTCCTGTGCTTTAAAAAAAAAAGACAAGAAATTTCACAAACCTTAAGTTCAATGTAAACATTTCCTCATAATTCCCCTTTTGTTCCCCAGTACAAAAGACTAATAATCCCTTTTTTTGTTCAAGTATGAAGACCTGAGGTATATTCAACACAGAAGATTCTGAAAGTAAGTAGGCCACTTGCAATATACAATGGGATTGTCAGAAAAAAACTGTTTTATTGCTTATTTAAATCTTGATTAACCCTACACACTGCAACTCTGACACAGAGACAGCTGATTTTACAACAGACAAAACTTTTGAGATACCCTTCTTTCGTTGCAGGGATTTCTACAGTAAATATTGTAATAGTACACTAGGATCATGAATGTACAACAGCACAAACTAAAACACTAGAACAGGACTAAAGAGACCAAGTGGAGCCATAACACCCAAGAAAGAACATTAATAACAAAATGGAACTGGCAGGATGTTGTGGAGTATGAAACCATACCACATTCACCGATCACCAAATATGGTATGACTCAACATCACCTTCGGCATTTTTTGTCCAAAGGGAAGATAAATGCAGCAAAGATCACACAACATCATTACCAGTCAAGAATGAACCAAAAGACACAGTGAGGACTTGGTAGCCAGCACCCCTTTCTCCCTCGTCAACGCAAATTCACATACTGATGAGAGACCCATCTGTCCTGGTCCTCACAAATGTAGGACTGCAAAAGCAAGTGTATGAAAACATGAAAAAAATTCTAGTAGATTTCAAATACAAGTTCATGAAAATAACTTTGTTCGAAATAGGAGTCATGTTCCCATCTATCCAGTGATCAATTGTGAGCTGCTGCACTTTAAATTCTCATCTCATACGGTTACACACCCTGTTTGGCTATTGCAAAACCTTGGTATCTTAAACCAGAGCACTTGCCAAGTGACATCTGTTGCATAAAATCCAGGAACTTCACCACTGCAGCAGGAACAGCTTAGGTTATCACTTATTGCCTTTCAGTTTCAGCAAAACACACTTTTTTCTTAGCATAAAATGGTGGGCTCTACTGAGTATTTTCATTGCCAATAACACGTTACATTAATGGGTGGGGGGAAAGCAAGAAAACCCCTTCCTGTAAAATGCACAGCAAGTGTTCACCAGGCTTGGAGTGCTGCTACAACAGAGCTCTTCCAACTAATGGCTGCTAAGTATCTTCCTTAGAAACACACTACCTAACCTCGACCTATCAAATAAATTGGAAAAGCTTGCTTTCTTCTAGCATCTCTTCACATACAAACTGTGTGTATCCTCCTAGAGGCTAGCATTCAATTTCATTCATATTCTCATATAGATATGAAAGATAATCTCTACCCAACTTATGTTTCTCAACAGTAATAATAATAAATCCAAAAATTTTAGACGTATACCTGAAAAACAGTGTTTAAAAAAACACCACTAACCACGAATTTTGCTCCCCATATATATGACACAATTTTTGTTATTATTTTCTCTCACATGGTCCCAAGCTATATCTCAAAATCCTACTTGATATTACTTCATGATTCCAGAATCTCATCATAACAAAAGCACTGCACACATCCATTCCCATATATTTTTAATATAAATTCACACTGAAATATTTGTTTAACATAAATTACAAAGTAAGCCATAAAATTTGAGATCTATTGAATCAAAATATTTTCCAGGTAAAACTTTTATATCTTTCTGCAGGAAAATGCTTTCAGTTGATTCAATTCATCCCTGAACAACATATAACACCCCTCTTCTTACCTTGGCCTACTGGTAGAAACTGAATTTGAGTACAGGTAAGATTGACAAGAAAAGAAATAGAGTCATTCACTTATCACAGAGAAATGAACGGGGTTATTCATTAAGGAGTATGTAATAAATCCTTGCTGTCTTTCCACTGCTGTATGCATTTCAATTTTTTATTCTGGCTGCCTTGCAATGGAGATAAAAACAAAAATGAGAAAAAAAAGATGATGGGGAGAGAAGAAAAAAGAGAGAGCGAAAAAGAGAAAAAAGAGAGAGAAAAAAAGGAGAAAAATACTTAGTTGTGCCTTTAAAAACACCCTGCATTCATTTGATTGACCTATATTCTGTAGAATGAAGAAAACATTTCTCACTAGTTAGAGAATGTCCAGTGTTTCTTTCTGCTACTTTAACATGAGACTGAATTTGGATGCCTCAAGTAGAGACCTTTTTAAAATTATACAGAATATTTTGACTATACAGATTGTCATTCTAGACCACACTGGTAAACCATTCTAGCAACAATTTGCTCATATCAGCTAGTACTAGATCTTGTCCTGAAGACACAAGACAACTAATATGGTACAGCCTATCGGTGCCATACAGAATAGGGTAGATACTACCCTACACTTTTATGTATTTAATCCTAATTTTCAACAATTGTTTTAAAGTATAAACCAGAAATACATTTTCTAGTTTGTTTGGCTTCATTTGTGCTACGTTTCAAATCTCTGTTTGTACTAGTAGTTGCAACTCTGGATAGTACTACTATAAGCATCCCAGGAGATTTATTCATCTTGAATACCACAAGCAATGGTCAGATCTAGTTAAGGATAAAATGGAAACTCAGCAAGTTATGAAATTCTTTTTAAGAATAGTCTTAATTTCATTCTGCATGCCATCATTTTTGAGTATGCAACATGAAAACTTCTGTAAATCTAGAAAATGAGAACTGCAGAACAAATGCCAACCTCTTGACTCCTTTTGAGCTATTACTACATGTAAAATGGAAGGAACATGCTAATAAATTTGTCTTCAATACATATGCATTTTACAACGCAGTTCCTTTGGATTCACCCCTAAGGAATCCAGAAAAAATACCCTCTCTGACCATTTTGTGCTATCAGCCACATGCAGGGAAATAACCTCCAAAACAGCAGAATCCATCCTACCTTGTACTATTTGACACTCAGCAACTCTAAGATTCTCTCACTTGACAAGGACGCAGACAAAGCATCAAAATGGTGGGTTTGTATTTTGGATCGGATCTCTGAGGTTATTTTGAGCCTGCCTGCACATACACTTGCACAGACCTCTGCCTCAATATGTCAAAAGAAGTATCTGGTTTTGGATACTTGCTAGCCCTTACCTCCTAGATCTCTCATTTTCACCTGTCCTAATGGTGAGATCACCACATCAAAGAAACTAGCTGAGTACCTAAGGACTAAATTCAACTCACTTTGCATTTGTTCTGTGTGCACCAGTCCACAAACATGCTTCAGTCTTCCAATGAAATTATTTCTGAAAACTAGCTCCTGACTTCAGATCTACAGTACAAGACAGACTCATGATTTCAGATCTACAGCACAAAACAGAAATATAAATAAGAATCCAACAGATAAGTACTGCAAAAAATTCAGTTAAAATTTTGGTATTAAACTGTGCTTTTCTGAAAGCTATATATTTATTACCGATGTTTTTAACGTGAGAACCCCTGCAAAGACAGAGAATGAATACCCCAAATCAAAAAGGAAACAAAACACATGACTCACATCAAGTGACATATCATGAAGGAACTTGTGATATTAAAAATACCTGTTGTCTTGAAAGACTTCCATTTCCATGCTAAACACTTTTTCTTTAATAAGTAGCTTAAAATTTCTAATTAATGCCAGTGATTTAACTTTTTTAATTTTAACTCTAATTTACAAGAACACTCATCAGCAAGCCTACAGCAGGCAACGTGAAAACAGTCTATGGTAAAACCTACCAACCTGTCCGTGACGGCAACACCGTGCTTGCAGTCCACAAGTCAGTCTGAGAACTGACCGTGGCTTTACCATTGCTGAAGAGCTTTGGGACCCACCCCTTCACACAGCCGTTCTCACAGCACAGCCAGGCTCTGGCAAGTGGATAGTTATCTGGCAAGTTTAAAAACGTGTGCGAATCAAAGTTGTAAGAGACTGATATACAAAACATACGTATTTTGAAAGTAATACCTGAGATCTAATACATGAGTTTTAAAGGAACAGAATGAGGAGTGAAGGCTTACCAAAATAAAACCCCAAAACAAACCAAAAACCCAAACAAAAAAAAACCACACCCAGCCACTACTGGGAGCCATACCCAGCTAGAAACAGGGGAAGTCGAAACTAACAATATGTCAACACATGACCGCTTCCCATGGCTGGACACAAGAGGTGAAGAAATGACAGCGCCAGCGGGGCAGTGCCGAAGTCCGGAGGGGCTCTGCCTCTCCGCGTTCAGCCATCTTCCCACGGCCGGCAAGCCGCCCGGCCCCTTCAGCCGGACCCCATGACGGCCGGGAGGCACCGGCCCCAGGACGGCCCCGCTCGCTGCCCGCAGGGGCTCGGGCTGGCGGCGCCGCAGGAAACTTTGGCGGACGGCGAGCGAGCCGTGCCCCGGCCGTCCCGGGGAAGCTCGTCCCTCCCGTCGCCCTCTCACGGGACACAAAGCCCTGGCGGGAGGAGCGGAGTCTCCACCGCATCCATCCTTCGGGCGGCGGCGACAACAACGCTCAGCCGGGGACGGGGCGAGCGGGATGGGGCTTCCCCCGCCCCCCCAGCGCCGCAGCCGCCGCAGTCCGCAGCCCGCAGGGTAAGAGCTCGTCCCGGCAGCCGCACGGCCGCGGCCCCCAGCGGTGCTGAGCGGCCCCCGGGCGTCCGGGAACCCGCCCCGAGGCACCCGCGGGAGGCGCCGCGCCTCGGGCAGCGAGCATGGGAGCGGCTCCGCCGCCGCGCGTGTGCTCGGGCAGGGGCAGCGCCGAGCGCGGCCGGGCGAGCGTCCCGCCGGGGCGTGGGACGGGCACCGGCACCGCCGCGGGGCTCGAAGGAATCACCGCAACTCAAGGTAGCCCCTGCTCCCGCTCCTCCCCTCCCCGCAGCCCCCGTGCCCGGGCGAACGCGGCGCAGGTGGAACTCACGGGAGGAAGGTGCGCCGCACCGCCGACTCCCGGCCGAGCTACCCTCGCGCAGCCGGCGGTGACACCGACACCGGGGGCTGTCGCCGCGACCCCCCTTCCTGTCCCGCCCCGGGACCGCCCCCCCGCGCCCCCCCGCGCCCCGCCCCGCCCCGCCCGGCGCGAGGGACGCGGCGGCGCTCACGTCGGCCCAGGCGGTGTGCTGGGCCGCGCCGGCCGGGGGGCGCTGTGCCTGCCCGCGCTGCGCCCGGCCGGGCAGAGTGGGGCCCGGCGGAGCGGCTGGCGCAGGGAGTGGGCTGGGGTCCGCGGGGGAGAGCCTGGAGGGATTTCCTCAGGGGACGGGTTCGGTGTCTGCAGTGAAGGGGCTGGGAGACCGCAGGGAAGGGGCTGGGGTTTGCAGGAAAGACTGGAGTCCGCAGGGAACGGGCTCGGGGTCCGCTTGGGGGTGTCCGAGCAGTGCGAGCCCCGCGCGGAGGGAACAAAGCGTCCCGTGCCCCTCTGACTGCCTTCAGGCAGGAACGGGTGGGTCCCTGTGCAATCAGGCCCGCGGGGAGAAGCCCTGCGTGCCGGCAGGGGAAAGGCTGAGTTTGCAGGCTCGCGAGCGGTGGTCAGCGAATTGAGGGAAAGGCTCTGCAGACCCCTCTGCAGGGCGGGAGGGGGTGAGACCGGCTCCGGACAGCGGGGAGGCAGCGCAGGGCATCCTCCGAGGAATGTGTGCTGGGGATGGCACAAGGCAGATCCTGGTAGCGAGGAAGCCAAGCGAACGTGCCGATTGTGGTTGCAAGCTTGTCGAGAGCTCCAGCGTACTTGAATGAGATTATGTTTTCAGTGTACTTCCTAATATAAAATAGCGAGCTAAAGCTTCGGCGTGTTTTACAATGAGCTGTATCTCAACCACACATACCCAGCGCATGCGAACCCTGCTCAGCACCTCTTGCTGAACAGGTTTGTGCAGGGGACCTTCAAGAAATGTATCTGCATAGGTAAAATAGAAGAATTGGAAACCCAAATCTGTATTGTTTTTCAGGGGCATTGCGGTGAAATATTAGTTTATGAAACAGGATTGTCTTAATGGTCCTTAAAAATATAAAAAATATGCATGATAAAACATAATTCTGCTACCTCCACATTAAAATAATACCTTTTCTTCTTGAGTTCGTCTACTTACTTCTTTAAGACAAGAAATCTTGGTAATTGGGTCTGTGATGGATGTTTCAGTATTTTTACAAAGACTAGATGTATTATCAACATGAATCATTTTCCTTATTAATATAAAATGGAAAATGCAACACAAATTATTTCTTTGAAAGTTTATTAACATTTCTGAAAGTAAAGCACATCAGTGGAGCTTTGGCTTGGTCTCAATTGCTTGCTCCTTTCTCTTTAGGAGGTGAAAATTGCCTTTATGGGGGTAGAGGACATAGCAAGCAATTAGTGATTAATGTGTCCCAAAAGATGCTTTCATTCTTTGATAAGAAATACTAGGCTCTTCGAACAGAAACGTTGACTTAGTGGCTTCAACTGATTTGCAGTGTCACACCAGCATTTCTTTGCAGAGCTCGTTGTTGTACCAAGGCATCATCTAAGTTAATGCCAGACTTCCCTTATATTATTGGTCTGGCTCATGAAAATGAACACTGTAAGTGCAAAGGCCTGATCTAAGGATTCGAGACCTTGCCCTAAACAAAACCACTCCATGGTGCTTTTGTGAAATAACAAACTGATAAATACCTGTTGCCAAGGCAGGAGCAACCCAAAGACTTGCCACCACCTTGAGCCCTACGTGGCATTATAGAAGGGTGCAGCTTCACAGTCTCTCACAGGGGGCTACATCCTATTCTAGAAGTGTTTCCCATGCTACCTTCTCTTATGCAAATTCTTTAATTGGTGTAGGTTGATGTAGTCTCAAAGCAGTCTTTGCAAAGGAAAACATGGATAAGAATTTGGAGGACATCAAAATAGTCTTTAGCATGTGAAGGTTCCCTGAATTAGAAGGTCTTATTTTTAAGACCTTTAATTAGAAGGTGACAATTTTGCGACCTGCAAATTCAGTTCTTTTGCTAGGACTGCAGAGAACATCTGTCTTACAGGTAGTAATAAAAAGAATCAAAATATTTGGAAAAAAAAAAAAAACCAAAACAACCAAACCAAAAACAAACAAACAAAACAAAAAAAAAAAAAAAAAAAAAGAGGAAAGCATTGAAAGGATCTATTATCAACTCTTTGAAAAGAAACTGGGAAAGAGACTGAACTTGTGGCCTACTAAGAGGATATTCTTTGAAGTTTCCTTTCTGAATTTTAAAAGTTTTTCTTCAAAATTAGAGAAAATTAATCAAATCTCAGCTTTTCGTGACTACCTTTGTAACAAAGTCATTAATTGGAGTAGAACCTGTCAAATGTCCTGGTTTTCTTTATGCCTTACATAAGGCCGTCTACCTTAGACTTCATGTTTAATGATTCTCTATGTAATTCTACTGAATTTTCCTCAATTTGCTCGTACTGCTTTCATTAGAGTGCTGTTTTCATATTGCTTCACAAAGGCAATAAAAATGAATACATTAAAATATGATGTTTAATTTTTGCCTCCTTCTGAAATCTGAGACTAGACTTACAGTGTCCTGCCCTTTGAATTTGAAAATTCCTAACATAGAGAAACAAAATAACTTTTAAACTTTATTCTGTGACTTATCCTGTTACCTCCTAGTGTGAAGTACTGAAAAATAACCAAAGCAAACCCCAGTTCCTGTAAAGTACAAGACTTCCTGTAAGACTGCACTGAGTTGAAAAATTATTTCTCATCTTGCGTGACTGGATATCTACTTTTACTTTAATGACTTCCTGATTAAAACTAAAGTATTCTGAATGTTTTTCATTTAAAAAATCACTTATTGCAGCTTTTCGTAATAAAATAAAATAAATAATACTACGGGGAAATAAAACTAGGGGATTTTCTTTAGCTTGCCAATTTTTTCATCTGCATTAGGTCCAAATTCAAGGACTGAGGTCCAAAAGCAAGAGCTTGAAGAACTTTGAGATTAGGTACCTGGTAAAACAACTAATTTTAGACCTTTGATATGAATGTTCTGTAAAAAGGTATCTTTGGTCTGTGGTTGATATATGATTAGAAATTACTTGGGCTTCCTTTTTTACAGGAATAAATTTAAATTAAATTACTGTCCTGAGCTCTTGCATTGTGGTGAGCGTATCTTGGAATGTTTCATTATCCATTCCTGAACCATGCTAAAGCATCACTACCTGCCATTTATAGGTATGTGAGAAAGTATTATTTTAATGTGTGCAAAAACCTTTTGAGTCATGCAGTCTTGTTACTGGCAACCAACGATAATAAATATTAAATCATAAAGGTCAGTATCATATATCTTGATGAAGTATTTTAGGTAGGTAAATTGATTCCAGGCTCTGAGCTCTTTGCTTTGAGCACAATTTACTCTATTTTTGCCACAGACACTTAATTTTCTTCTACCTTGGTTTTTTGTTTTTTGGGTTTTGGGGATTTTTTGGTTGTTTTTTATTTAGGAAAAACAAGATGTAAACCTTGTCTTTATTCTCTTGCGTATATAAAAGCACAGACTGCATGATACACTAGAGAGCTGCATTTTACTTTGGAGATTTTACTTTGCAAATGGAGCAGCATGCTGGCAGCAAAAACGATGAAAGCCTTTGAAGAGCTCTTTTGCGGATAGAAATCAGCCCATGATCTCCTTCAGGCTGCAATTTTATTCATCGCTGTGGCCAAGATTTTTTTCTAACCCTCACCAAGATAAATTTCAATTTTAAAAAGGAGTCCCAGTGAGAAGGAAGTATATTATAAAGATATGTAACACAGCTGTAGTTAATGTATTTTATATACCTTGGTATAATACAAAAATATACAAAACTAATACCTTCATATCGGAGGCTTAATTTTATCCAGATGAATGGAAATATGTAACAAATCTGGTTATGTAAGCTAGCATTCTTAGCAAAACTTCAACTCTCATATGCAGTAAATGGTCTCTGCAGACTACAGATAAGGTAAGCTTCTGGGCCACTGTTGTTTATATAATGCCTTTTGCATGTGTGAAGGATGCAAAAGGCATTATATAAACATCCTACCTTTGGCAGGACAATACTTAATGAATAAAACAATAATTCATGTCAATGTTTTGAAGACAAATTATTAATAACAATGTATTACCTAGAGTGATGCCATATTTTACATACCACTGAGAATGGTTTGTAATGGTTTCAGAACAGAAAATGTTTATTGTTGTATCTATCTCAGCTATTTGTATGCTGCTATCCTACATATACACTGTCCTTTGAATCTTCAAGTGTAAGAGAAATCTGACATGGCTGAGCAAATGTATGGATGATCACTGGTGCCCCAGTACAGGTAATCTGGTTGTCATTAATTTGAATGTGACAACTCAACTGTCCTTGGAAAATTATCTACATTTCTTTTAAGGCTTTTTGTGTGTCTTTAAATAATCTTACTCTTGCCATTCTGCCTCTGGTATATCTATATAAATGTTTCTGAAAGGCTGGGATTTTTTCTGTACTTGCGTTTTGTTTATTTGCTTGTTTGTTCTGAGAAAAAAAAAAAAGACAGATATCTGTGGTAACAACAAAAGCCTTGCAAAAAAAGGTAACCTGATTTGAATTAGAATTTCTACTCCATCCTTAAATTGTCTCCTAAGAATTTGGTGTAGGAAAAGAGTGGATTGGCTTTCATTGTTTGTACTTAATTGTATTAAGCAGTGACTGAGAGCAGATCCCAGCTCACTTCTAAATTCTGACATGTTTTGCTGAAAGACCTGATGACTAAGCTGCAGATATGTTATCTAGTGAGATATATCACTCCAAAAGATTAATATCTCTTAGTGCAAAAATACTTTTTTACAGAAACAGAGGTAGCAGTAAATGAAAATGTTTTGAGAAGGTTTATCAGTAGTCCTTCTAGCTCTGGAGGGTTGTGCTGATGCTACACTATATGCATTTAAGATGTACTTCCACTACCTTTTCACGATTAAGCTACAAAATATTCACAGATTTTAGAAATCTAACCACAGGCACACTGAAAAGAAGGGAAATCAGGTCATTTTTTGTTACAAAACCTTGAAAGAAGAATAGCCATAATAGGAGATGTAAGAAGATAAATTGAAAAGAGTAGCGATGTCAAATTGTCCTTTGCATATATGTTCCTAACTGACTATACATATAACTGATTGTTTGCCTAGAACAGGAAAAATCTGCTAACAAAGTCTACTGAACAAACAACAGTAGTTCAGCTTTTAGAATCCATTCGTTCTATGCTAACATTGGTTTTTAACAGTAACTGCATTCAGAATCGCATGAACAGAGGTAATTCTTCAAGCCAGAGGGAATCATGCAGTGAGAGCTGTATATAAATAAGCAGATTTATATTTTAAAGTGTGGAAAACAAACACTGAAAAATAAGCCCTTGAAAAACTGTCAACATTTAGCTGTGATTTATCTAGGGTAAACTTGCCAGTGTTGTGCCAGGCTTAAAGCACTTTTTATGGGTTGAGTCATGCATCCACACCTTTTGAAAATCCAGGTAGCTCAATTTGTCATGGTGTAACTCATAGTAGGCTCCTTACAAGCTAATTACTAGACACAGTCAGTGTACAATATTACAGAATTTAATATTCTGGACAAGAATATAGCCTCAAAATGAACATTGAGGGAGATTATTCAGGCAAAAATATATAACATGACCAAGACTCTGTGTGCTACATCAAGCAGTGGCGGGATGTGCTATGGAAGCCAGCTCTCACCTTGCTTCACTCAGTAAAATCAATCACCCAATCAAAATTAATGAAAAACTATGACATTATGACACTGGTAAGACAGGCAGTGAAAGGACTGGAACAGATCTATTTAATATTTTCTTACTATTTTAGGTTTATTGCTGAGTATTTAAATACTAACTGAGTTTTGCAAAAGCAGTGTAAAGAAGATAAAACAAATTTTGCCTGCATTTTCTACCATGTTCTGCAGAATCTGTTAGTCTTCATTTCTCTAAAAATAAAGATACAGTGTTGTGGATATAGAACTAATTTAATAATCTGCCAAACTCACCATACCATTGCACTTTTATTGACTTATCAGTCAATAAGACCCTGAATTTTAGGAGAGCAAGGTTTCAGTTGTTCATGGAATTAGTGGAAGAGACACCCTGTGAAATTGCACTCAGGGATACAGGAGTATACAGAGATGGCAACTAATGTTTTTATTGAAACTGAAGTCCTTTGAGTTCCCATGTGTAAGAAATGAGGCGACCAAGACAGAATAGCAGCATGACTGAGTGAGGACTTCCTAGGCAAAATAAAATGTAAGAAGGAAATGCACAGGCAGTGGATCCAGGTACAGGTGTCCTGTGAAGAAAAGGACACCTTTATGTTCTCTTTTTCCTCATTTTTTACTGCCTGTCATTCTTCCTACATTTCTCAAGTTTCTGAACCTCAGGACAAGTTCTGGATGAGCAAAGTCTCTCCCATCTTAAGAGAGGGTAAAGTTAGAGACCACCTAAGGAACCTGAATATATACAAGTCTATAAGAAGAAAAATGTTGCATCCCAGGGTCCTGAGGAAACTGGAAGGTATAATTTCTAAGCCACTCTCCATTGTATTTGAAAAGTCAAGGCAGAGAGGTGAAGCACCCAGTAACTGAAGAAAAGGGAATTGTGCTCCCATTTCTAAAAATGGTAAAAGGAAGGAATACTGGGGAATACTGACCAGTCATCCCCACCTCATTGCCATGGAAGATAAGGAACAGATCCTCCTGTAACTGATGTTGAAGGGAGGTGGTTAGAGGTGATCATCATGGCTTCACCAAGAGCAAAATGTGCTGGACTTCTCCAATGGCCTTTAATGATGGAGGAACTACGTAAGTGAACAAGAGATAATGGTATGTCTGCCTGAGCTACCCAAAGTCATTCGTATGACTCTTCACAATATTTTCTATATCAGAGAGACAAAGGAAGGCCTTTTTACAAAGACCTGTAGTAGCAGGACAAGGGACAATTGTTTTAAACTATGAGAGAATAGATATAGATTGGACATAAGGTAGAACTGTAAAGATGATGAGACACTGGAACAAGCTGCCCAGAGAGGCTGTGAGTGCCCCATCCCTGGAAGAGTTCAAGGCCAGGGTGGATGGGTCTCTAAACAAACTGGTCTAGTGGAAGATGTCCCTGACTATGGTGAAGGAATTGGAACTAGATGGTGTTTAAATGTTCTGTCCAACTCAAACCACACTGTGATTTAGTTAACGTATTTTCATTATTCCTCATTAACCCAGGATTTACTTGTCCCTTAGAAAGCAAAAGAGAAGCTAGAAACTATGCCAGAAAGGAGAGGTCACAAACTCTCTCTTCCAAAATGAAGGAGACAGGATCCTACCAACATGGAATGTTTGAAAATTATGTGCAAATTGCTCTATCTTGAAAAGAGAGCAGTTGGTTCAGACATGCACTTTCACTCTGATGTCTAGCAAAGGAGTCCATACATTGCTTGTGGTCTCTGAAGAAAGATATCCAACCATTTTTTTCAGACAGATTTAATTCATCCTCCTAAGCAAAGCCTTAGAAATGCACTTAAATCTTAAAGCAGCAACACATCTTTCTCTTTGTTGTCATCTATTTACCCTTTTTCCAGTTTAATTCCTTTCTATCTTATTGATATTTACATGCCAGAAGATTCCTTCTGGAATTACCTCCAACCAGGTTAAGAAAACAGCAGGAGGAAGTGCTGAGATCTGGCAGATGTCCTTCAGGTTTATGTTTAGATTTTTTTTTTTTTTGCAGAGGTCATTGTCTCTTAAGTGAACAATGATCACCTATGGAGAAGGACAGCAAGCCACTGAGTGCATTTGGAATATGTCAGGGATATGAAGTCCAAGAGCATGGCACCAAAACTAATTTCTTCTGGCTTACATGAAGAAAGCTGAGCAAAATATGTGAGTCTATGTGAGATTCACTTGTGCATGATATGCTTATTTCTGTAGTCAGTGAACCCAGGTTTCCAGAAATGTAATCCATTCTTTTGATCCCACAAAAGGGCTTTTGCCTTGGTACATTGTTCTTCTGAAATAATTGAACGTAGGATTGCTAGAAACAACTAGGTTATTTTTCATCCAATTTCTAACATCATGGCAGATGTAGTCATTCATACTGTGTATCTGGATTCTTCTAATATATAAACAAAAAGACTTAACACCTCCTGCAATCCTTTTTTTATCTGTAATGTAAACTTAAACCTGATTATAAACTGCCTATTTTCATGTGGAAACACTGGACTAAATATTAGCAAAACCACAGTTAGTTATTTTAATGCTTGTCATGGTCAAAAATGCAGGAAATGTTTTTCAAAAATTCAGGTTTTGCATTTTTGTTGTTTGTTGTGTGGTTTTTTATTTTAATGAAATGAAAACAAGATATCTGTCTCTTGTGAGATACCTGTCCTTGTCTTGTAAATTTCAATAATTGCCCCCTTGGTTTTTTTTCTAGTCCTCTTGAAAATAGCAAGGTTTCTTTTTCTGTAAGATTTTCTTCAAGCCTACCATCTGATAGCTAATAAATCAAAAATTACATCCAATTCATTCATTGGCTGATGAAATATCTGCTGCATTCTATGATAATATTCACATGGCAATGAAGACTTGGAACATCTCTCCAAATGTAGTTACCAT